>CM038229.1:38998255-40386163 GCA_021442155.1 Cymbidium sinense
GATTTGTTCATTAGAGAGATCGTTACTAAGCGGAGAATCAGCAGGAAGTGGGTGTGCTGTTAAGAAATCTGCTAGTGCTTATCCTTTTACTGCACAGAGGGGTATGAAAGTGATATCAAACTATGAGAGAATCATAGACCATCATGTTAAACATCCAAATAGTGTTGGTTATGTCATGAGATACTGCAACAGATTGGTTCTGGAAATCAAGTTCACCTTATGAGAAAGCATATAATGTCGTAGCTTTTGGGAGGCAAAGATCAAAGCTAGGTGTGGTGAAAATTTTCTATAAGGGAGTCACCTTTCAAATCTGTGGGGAGAAAAGAAAGAAGAGAATTTATAAAAATTCATCTTGGTAAGATGCCACGCAGATCCACAGATGTACTTATTCAGGTGATCGAATACGTCATCAAGGTATAGTGTACTATCTCGAAAGACAGAAATCACTACCCTTTAATGAAATCAATCACCTCAATAAGGACTCCTAAAGATGATGGGTCTGCATATGTACTAGAGATTCTTCCCCTACTTTACATGGAAAAGTAAAGCAGGGATTATTTTAAATCGGGTTCGTTAAGTTCCCCACAGGGGTAAGCCCCCATAGTTAATTACATCCTAAGGGATGGGATCTCTTAGGAAAACTCTTGATTAAGGTAAATGATCATTGTCTTTGAAGATTTCAATAGGGAAGGACTATCAATCAATTGGTTTGTGCTTGAAGATCAAATAAGATTGATCAAAATAGGGAGTTATTATCGAAGCCAAAATAAAAAATAAGTAGGAGATGTCCACGATGTTAGGAAACCTAGCAAGCATCTCAAACTTTCCAATAGTTGGGCTTTACATTTTGGAAATTGATTTAGTTTATTTGAGTTGTATTTTCATTAGAATTTTAGGACTTAAGATTCCTTAACACGAGATTAAAGAAATACCAAAGAGGTGAGGAATTATGCTTATGGCCCATAAAGGGGAAAAGTAACCTCAGAACCTAAATCTAGGGAGCTTCATGAGGGCCTAAGCACAACCCAAATGTAAAAAATGGGTAATTGGTTTGCCTCCAAAGATAGGACAAACCACTGACGACTTGGACTTACAACCTGGTGGTTGCCAACTCCTCCTATGATTTTAAATACATGTAGGCAAGTCTTTAAGCTTATGCAAGATAGCTAGGCTATTTTTATTTAGAAAGAGACTAAGTCCTTAAACTCACTCCCTAAAGAGACTAGATCATGTAAAGGGCATGCTTCAAACGACCAAAATCTAATGCAATTCAAATTTCATTTTATTTCATTTTTGGGCAATCATTTTTTTTACTCAGGCTAATAGGATTTTTATGACTAATGCATGATAAAGTAGATTATTGGACAAAATTAGCGAGAAGGGAGGAGGTGAGTTTCCACCATGGCCCTCAAAGGTCAAGCTGTGTTCTCTGGAAAAGGTAAAAGCCCTCCAATCAAGAGTAAAATAAGATGCATTTATGCATGATATTATAAAGAAATGCTCATCCAGCTAAAAGGTTGCTAATTATTTTATCTTGATTTTAATCTTAAGCTTTAGGTGAGGTTATGAATTATTTAATTTTAATTTAAATTGTTAAGTTGAATAAAAGATTTATTTTTCCTTAAAGAGCCTAATCCATATCCAGGCCAAACATAAAGAAAGGAAGAAATAGGAAAAACATGCCACTTAAAGCAAAAGCTAAACAAATCATCAATCAATTTATAAAGCTAATCGTAAAAATAATAAATGGTCGTTTGTGGTCGGGCACCACACAAACCCAAAAATATCAAATGTGGGTAGCTAAGCTCTACCTTTATACAACCTAGATTACAAATGAATTAAATTATAATTTAAGCAAAGGAATTCATTGTTATGGGGGGTCTTCAAGATTTATTCTTCTTTCTTCTTTCTTCTTCTTCTTCTTCTTTCTTCTTTCTCCTTTCCTTTTCTTCTTTCTTCTTCTTCTTTTAGTTCCTCCTTTGGAAGGTTGGATGGTAGATGCTCCATGGCTTCACATGGTACATAAGATAGGATCTTATGACCAATGCTCATCCTAATCCCCATAACAAATCATTCCAAAATCCTAATTATACAAATTTTTACATGAATTGGAAAAGTGGAAATCTAACTAACACCTACAAAATAAAGGTTAGTAAAATCACACCACACAAATACCAATCATGTATATTGGACTTATCACCCCACACATGGGTGACTAAGTTCACCTGGCCTATGGATTATTCTTAGGGGTACAAAGCACTTGTAAGCAAAAGCATTTATATTTTTATTTTCGATAGCTCCCCTTAAGCACAATCCCCTACAGAAAAGAATAGTTAGACTAACCACGTCCTACCATTCATTCTACGAGCATACACCCTAACATCAGTCTAAAACATATATCACAAAATAAAACATAACATCAAACCATGCGTCGACCTAACCTAAGGCTAGAAGTGGTGACTTAGGCTAATGTATGTGCTTTGAAGGCTTGTGTGGTATGCTTAGTTTATGGCTTTAGGTTCAAATTTTCTAAGTGTGAAGGACATGTTCAACTTAGAGGAGGATTTCATTTAAGTTGTTTAAGTATTTTGGGTTGGTTTTATTTCATGTTTTAATTTGGTTTAAGTGAAACCTATAATTAGTTTCTAAGTTGTGAAGAGAGGGAAAGGGAAGAGAACTTCTCTTTCCTTTCCTAATCCTTAAGTAATTTTTAAGGTAGGTTCACATTTTAATTTCATTTAGGTGAATGTTTTGATTATATCTTTTAATTAATCATAAGTTTAGATAAATCCTAAACAAACCTATTCAAAAAGAAATGCATTTTAAGATTAAATAAAATGAATCAAAATTAATGTAACACAGATTACTTCATTTCTTTCCCAACATATATAACATGCATATGGATGGACCCTAAGCATATATATACATGCAAATGAGAATAGTTAACACATTGTATGATGCATGCTAAGTAATCCATTTAAGAAAATTTATAATTTGAATGTGCATGAATTTTTTTTCTTAAGTAGAAAAGGTTTTCCTTATCCAAAATTTCACATACATACATGAAAGAAAGAAAGGGATATGTGAGGACAGCACCATTGTTAACCAGAGATGTAAGGTATAATACCTACTTAGGGCTACTTAAAGCCTAGCAATCTCAGGGTTGTCCAGACTAATATACCACTTTCCTTAAGTACAAACATGTATATAAAAGAAATGAAATGGAAAAGGAATATGCAATAGTTGTTTAATAGATTTATTTAGTTTATGCAATTTATGTATGTAGGTGTAGGTAACACTTCTTAGATGGTAGCATAGGGATGAATAGGATATGAAATTAGTTGAGCATTAGGTCCTTTTCAAATGAACCTTATATCTCACCAAAATTCTTATTCAAAACTATACCAACATAGGAAAGAAAAGAAACTTATACTAAACATATCTTTATAATATTTCACATGCAAACTTATAACTAAAGTATAAGTAGCATACTTTCAGATTTGATGTTTCATTTATAATTTTTGAAAATAATTTGGATTTAGTAGTGATAATAGCCACTCATATTTTACTTTAGCCAACACATGCACATTTGACATAAAGAAAACAATTTTTATTTTAAAATTTGAAACATGAAATTATGAATGCATGAATCACATGGCATACAACTTAACATGTTGGGAAAGATCCAAAGCAATGAAATAATGTAAACAAACTCACTTTACTTAAATCCAAAAGGCATTCTTAAGGAATAAGAAAATTTAGAATAAATCAAAGTGAATTTCAAAATAATTTTTGATTAGTTTGAAGTTTGATTTAATTTTGAAAAGGTGAAATGAGTTTCCTATTCCTAATTTATTCCCACATGTGTTTTGTATTTTTGTTTAATTTTTAGATAATTAAATCTATTTTTAAGCATTGATTAGGTTAAGGTATAAATTAAGTGGCTTAATTAACCCTTACTTACACCACCTTAGAAAAATTAACTAAGTAATTATGAGCCAATGAGATGACATAAAACCCACAAGGTATTTAAATTTGCAATGCACCTAATAATGAAAAGGCCTAATGCAATTTGGAATTAAAGTTAATTAAGCTAAGGGGTTTAGCTTAAGTAATTTCAAAACACCCTTTCATACTTATGAAAGGGGTTTTAATTTCCTTAATTATACTTAGGCTATTCAACACCTAAGCATCTACCAAAGGTAGATTAATTATGTTTTGGAACTTTTTTAGAATATTTGAAAATTGATTAAAGGGGTGATTAATGAGTTAACCCTTAATTAAGAGGGGATTAAGGAAAGCAAAGGGGGTTTAGGGAATAACTTAGGGGAAATGCCCCAAAATTATTCCATAAACTCCCTACTCATTGTATATGACCTTAATCAAACCTAATCATAGGGTAAATCCTCTAATCACACCTTAATTACTTCATGAAAGGGGTGGGAATGAGCTAATTTCCCCAATTTAGCCCTCAATAAATCTCAAGAAAATTAAGGGAGGCAGAGGTCATCCCCTAAAATGAACCCTAGAAATTTGAGATTAATTGATGACCTAATTAATGGATAATTAGCTAATTAATATTCCCAAAGCAAGCCAAATTCAGAGAAAGGAGTAATTTAAAATCCATTGAAACTATTTTTAAAATATTCTAGATGAAATTATTTTTCCATAGAATATTTCCTTTTATTTTTTTGATTTTTTTATGAAGAGTTATGAATTTTAGAAGTTCTATGAATTAATTAGGAATTAATTAATGGCTTAACTAATCCTGACTTAATCATTAGCTCATGGCATGATGCGTGGCAGTGATGATCAGCGTGCTTTACATGCATCGCGTCATGAGGGTGTGACTTAAATGTCACATCCCAAATGGTGGCGATGGAGCACGCGCTAATATCCTCAGTTGTCTGATCAAAGATTGGACGTCTAAGGATTCACCCATGGTGTTAAAAGGGTAATTGAATTACTAAATATGCTAAATAATCTCAGTCATCCATCTAAAATGTGTGGATGGATGGCTGAGATGAGCCAAGTTCTTCCCTGAGGATCAATGGAGATCGCCCATGATCTATGGGGAGATCCGAGCCCAATCTAGCATTGAATCATACAAAAATCAACCCACACCATCTAAGCACAATTACCAACCTATCCAATAGTTGATTTCACGTTCCATAAAAATTTCTTTCATAAAGGACCAACACCCCCTAAGCTAAATGGTCAAAAAATACCATACCTCATCGGAGGTGATCACCAGCACTCTAGATCTATGAGGTAGCTTCGTCTGGCGGAGACGAAGCCCTGTTGAAATTCCTAGGCCTTTGGATTGAGTGGATCAACGGGTAGACCAACACCAGTTCACTTGGTCTTTGGTTTTGATCCAATTAAGCTTTTTCTTGCTGTGGGAACTTCAATTAGAGCTTGGGCAAGTTTGACTTGATCCTCTAATGGAGTGTGCAAGAGTAATTGGATGGAGAACAAGTATGGAGGAAGTTGGCTAATGGATTGATCTCCCTTATTTTGCACTATGCAAAACTAAGAATTAGGAATTCAAATCGTATCTAAGAAGCTTAGGAATGTTTTGAGGTGGTTGCTTTGGGTTCCTAGGCTCCAATCGATAGTGAGTGAATTGAAATTTCATTGAATTAGGGGGAGTATATCTCCCCCTATGACAATCAGATGGCCAAACCATTCCTTGTCATTTTGATCCAATTATTGAGATTGGAGAGGTTTTAAGTGTGCACATGGTTGTTTTGATCCCTTGAGTGGATTGCCAACTTCCTATGTGCTGAATTTGAGCTTAGGAGGTAATTTGAAAACTCAATTTCAAGTTATGTGGTATGGTTTGGTCTATGTGTCAAATGGGTTGACCCAAACCCATTAAGTTGGATGCACCACTCATCACTAAGTCCCCTTGAGCTTTTAGGAAAGCCTAAAGTGATTGTGAAGAGGGTATGACCAAAATACCCATCAGCTAGGCCAAAATTTGTTATATGGACTAAGGGTAAATGGTCATTTTGCTATTTTTTTTCCACTTTGGACATGTTTGGTATGTGTAGAAACTAGGTTTGTCCAAGTTTCATCGGATTTGGAATCCATTTGATAGGGTTTGGCTCATGTTGACCCATTTAGGTCAAAATGGGTCAAGTTGATCGATTGGTCAAATTGGGTCAAACCAAGGGTTGGGTCAAGTTCATATATGACCATTTGAAATGTTTTGGTGGCTTTGGTTTGGTTCAATATGGTATATATTTAGTTTTGGCACATATGACTTCATTTAGGTCAAATGGGTCAAGTTGACCTATTTGACCCATTTGGGTTAGGTCAAGGGTAGGTTTAGGTTTGGTTAGTTATATGGAGTGGATTGGTATCTTTGTGTCCAATCAATTTGGGTTAAGTTCAATTTTGGCTCAACATGACCCCTTTAGTTCATGTTGGGTCTAAGGTCAATTAGGCTAGGTTGAGTCTAGTTGGCCAACTGAGGCTTTGGTCAAGTTCCACAAGTGATTTGGAATGGACTTGACCCACTGGTTTCAATCAATTTGGCTTAGATCAAGTTCTGACACATTTTGACCCTTTAGGTCAAAATGGGTTTGTCAAGTGGAAATTGGCAGGTTAGGCTCAAATGTTGGCTTGGTCAAGTTCAAACATAGTCATGAGTGAACTTAGATCAATGGTTTCAATCAATTTGGCCTATGGTGGATTTTGGCTATGTAAGTTTCATTTTAGGTTAAGTGTTGACTTGGTCAACCCTTAGGTTTGACTTGGTTTGACCCAATTTGATTGATTGATCATCCCATGATGATTGTTGATCATGATGAGAGGGATATATGAGTTTGGTTCAATCAAATTTGGTTAGGATCAAAAGTTGGCTCATAAGGGTACTTTAGGTCACTTTGGGTCAAGTGAGCCTAAGTGGGTCAAATGGCTTGGTCAAAGCTTGATTTGAAGTTGATTGATCTTGTATATGGACTTATGATTGAAATATAAATCCATTTGCAAGTGGTTTGAAGACAAATAAATTTTGATCCATTTGAAAATTGCATATTCAAAGGAAGAATATGAAGGAGTTTTGGGTTTGATTTTTAATTTGGGTTTTGATTGAATGATTGAGGTTTGGATTTATATATGAGCTCATGATTGTAGGGTTGATTGAACCATGAGAAAGAATCAAGGATTTGGCTTGATTTGAAAGTGATTTGGCTAAGTTCAAGATTTTGGCTTGAAAGGTTAGATTGGATTTTGAGTGGATTTGAGTTTGATTTTTGGAATTGGTTTTGATCGATTGAATTTATATTTCATTTATATATGTGAATATAAATGAGAATATAAATTGATCATGAGAAAATTTTAATAATTTCAAAGAGTTTAATCATGATTTAGGTTAAATCCATTCAAGGGAATTTAAAGGATTTAAGAAAATTTTTAATTTGAAATTTAATTTTTTGAATTGGATTTGTTGATTTATATTTATATTTCATTTATATATAAATGAGAATATAAATAAGTTTTGAGAAAATTCCATGAGTTTTAAATGGTTTGATCAAAGTTTAGGTTAAATCCATTAATGGAAAATTAAGGGATTTAAGGGAATTTCAAGGATTTTAAATTTGGAATTTAATTTGATGGTTTGATTTGAATTATTTATATTTATATTTCATTTATATATGAGAATATAAATAAGTTTTGAGAAAATCATAAGGATTTGAATTGATTTGATCAAGGTTTAGAGTTAATTTTGGCTAAGTCCTTTAATGTAAGATTAAAGGGACTTAAGAAAAGTTTCATGAATTGATTTTGAATTTTGAGTTTAATTTCATGGGTTTGAATTTATATTTCATTTATATATAAGAATATAAATGAGAATATAAATGGATATGAGAAAATCTCAAAGATTCGAATAGGCTTGAATCATGATTTTGGTTAAGTCCTTAAGGGAAGGATTAAGGACTTGAACAAGACAATTTTGATGGAATTTGGTAATGGGTTTCAATCATGGGTTTCAATTATGGAATTGAATCATGGAATTTATTTGAGTTTGAGTAAATCAAATAGAATTGATTTGGAGTTTGACTTGAAAGAAGGAAAGTGAGGAATGGTTTAAGCTAAAGGGTAGGAGATTTTCTAACACCCCAGGCATGACCTATTCTAATGGCTAACTCTTCTAAGTGGCTAGGTTGGAGTGTCCACCTAATCACTAGGTGTGTCTTAAGACTAAGGAACACTTAAAGTCTAAGAGAAATCCTAAGCAAGATGGAGGGTTGAGAGCTCATTCTAAAATGAGGTCAAGAAAGGCGCCCAATAGGTGTGGTGTGGTGACAAGAACACCACATTGTGACGAAATGATCAACAACATTGAAAGATCACAAGCACTAATAGAAATAATCTATCCTTGACAGATGAAAGAGAAAGAATCTAGAGCTTAGTGTAATGTGGCTCTACTTATGTCCAAGACATAAGAGAGAGCGAAAAAATCTACTAAAGGATAGAGTGTGAACCTTCCACTAGGGAAGTAGGTTCAAGGCATACAAGGAGATGAAAGGTTTGATTTGATTTGAATCTCACTAGGGAGAGATCTCCACTGGGGGAGAGGGTTCAATTTATTTTAATTTTGTTAGGTTTAAATTTTTAGAATGAACCTTATTAGTTTGTGATGGGTTGTACTGAATGGGAGCCATGGAGGCTAAGACCTAATTCAGATTTACCAATCCAAAGGGGTAGTCTACTAAGCATACAGTAGGACTAACCAGCCAAAGGGATGCCTTCGATATCGACATTATACTAGGAAGAAAGCATAATGACTTACATCCTCAGTAAGGACCAGTTCTTTGGGGTAATCTATTGAAGCAGTTGAACCAACATGGTGTGTGAATGTCATTGGGGGACTTAGATCAACTAGAAGATAGTCAAGATTGATTTCATTTTTAGTTTTATTTGTTTTGATTATGATGGATCCCATAGGTTTGTGATGAACTACACTAAATAGGGGCCAGGGAAGCCTAAACCTAACTCAGATTTACCAATTCAAAGGGAGTAGTCTACCAAACCATAAGGTAGGACTATCTAACTAAAGAGAAATGGCTTTTGGTATACAATGGTCAAGTCTTAAGAAGAAAGCATGGGAATCATATCTTCTAGAAATAAGGAACCATTGGGATGATTAGTTATTTTGGGCAACAAATCACACCCGACCTAGGGCTGACTATTGAGTGAATGCAACTGGGGGACTTAGATCATCTCGAAGATAGTCAAAAGATTAATTTTTATTTTTTAAATTATTTTGGTGGATTTTGTTGGTTTGTGATGGATCATACTGAGAAGGAGCTTATAGAAGCCTGAACTTATATCAAATTTACTAAAATAAAGGGAGTAGATTCCCGGCCGATGGGAGAACTATCGGACCAAAAGAGTGCCTTTCAATTTGCAATGATCAATTGAAGGGAAGAAAGCTCATGGACTCACATCTTCCACTAGAAAAGATCACTGGGGTGATCGATTGCTTTGGGCAACAAATCAAACTCGACCTACGATTGCCCATCAATTTGCGATAATCATGCTAGAAAGAATGCATCATGGTCTTATATCTTTCAAAGCGGAATGATTGCAGGGGTAACCTGCTTGTGGCAAAATAGATTAAACCCGACCTAAGGGAGGGTGACCAGTACACGGGGTTTATCTCTACTCAGTAGTGAGGCAATTCTTTGACATACACTAAAGATAGGATGTCTGCTTAGGAGAAGGGGCCCTTTGGGGGATTAAATTCCTAATCCACAAGCAAATTAATTTTGTTTATTTATTTTAATTATTTGTTTATCATGGACTCTGTTAGTTTGTGAGGGATCAAAATGAGAAGGAGCTTATCTCAGCTGAAACTTATCTCAAATTTACTGAACCAAGGGAGAATCTGCACATCCGCTGGATAAATTATCCAACCACAGGGGTGGCTATTAGGAAAGGGGGACTATCCAATCCAAAAGTAACCCAGGTATTGTCTAAATGGGGTCGCAAAGGACTTGATCCAAATAGAGTGCTCACAACGGATGGGGCCAATAAGGGCTTAATCCAACACCCTAGAAAATGACAGTCATAAATTTTAATAGGTATTTGTCCAACTCAAGGAGAAAGCATGGGACTCATATCTCTGAGTGGAGTACTCACGGGTGAATCATGACATAGAACATCAACTAACCTAAGTGCCCATCAATTTGTAATAATCACTAGGAAGAAAGCTGGGGACTCACATCCTCTTATAGAATTGATTCTTTGGGATGATAGTATCTTCTGATGGTGATATGGACTAGGACTACTTGAAGTGAATGCCAGGGGGACTTACATCAACTCAAAAGTAGTCAAGAGGAAAGGAGCCTCTGGGGGACTTATCCTAAGCCTCAAATATACTCAACCTAGTTAGAACATGATGGCTAGTTCAAGAAGAAAGCATGAGGACTCACATCTTCTTAAATAAAGTCAACATGAGGTAGCTTACTGGCTGAGTAATGAGTACTATCATACTAACAAGGCATTCTTTGGTTTGCAATGATTAAGTTAAGAAGAAAGTGCAGGGACTCACATCCTCCAACAAATGATCACTGGAGTGACATACTAGTGAGGTAGCATGTAGACCCGACCTAGAGCAGCTAATGAGTGAGTGTCATAGGGGGCTTGCTCCCACATCAAAATAGCTCAAGACAAAAGATTTGTGTTTGTTGTGTGCATGTGTTAAAAGGAATAGGATGCCTCTAGGGGACTCTTACACCTACCTTAAAACATCGGGAATTATGTCATGGATGGCAACAAGAATTCCCATAAGAAAGGATGTGTTTGGGTTCTCTCACACTAACTTAGTTATGCTAATCAAAATAGGATGCCTCTGGGTTCTCTTACACCTATTCTTTAGCATCGAGATTGTATTTGTGTTGTGAAAGAGGGATAGATGCCACTGGGGACTCTTACACCTACCACGTCAGGTGGATTAGCAAGACAACACTTCAAAAGAAGAGAAGATTTGATGAATGGAATCAGATTTTATTTTTTTATTAATGAATTATTTTTAAATAAGTTTTATTTCATGAGTAATATTTCTTTAGATAGAGCCCATTAATTGGAAGCATCGGGTGTTCCCCTTTACAATCAATAAACTGATAAGATCCTCCTTGTTAGGCCTTATCTATCACATAGGGGCCTTCCCAAGTGAGTTCAAACTTTCCTCCCATCTTTCAATGGGCAACAATTAGTCTTCTTAGGGCTAACACAAGTTCTCCTACTCAGAAAGACCTAGGGTGGACTAGCTTGTTGTGAGCTTGAATCATTTTGGCCTTATACAACTCGAGGTTACAGCACCGGTGGGACTTTCTTTCTTGAGCTCTTCTCTAACTTTACATTATTCTCTGTAGGAAAATGGGGTGACGAGTTGGAGTTTAGTATGTGGTGCTAGGCCCTCAGCTTCAACAACTCATTCTTATTATTTATTATCATCAAGAGTCTTGATTTTGGATGAGAGTTTTATTGAATGCTTACGCTAAACCATTAGCTCCGGGGTGGTAGATGGTGGAATATCTCTCCAATACCATGTCTTCAAAGGCTGATCTTCATGCTTTTGAATGCAGTATCATTATCAGATATAATTCTTTGAGGCACCCTGAACGTATATACGATATGGTTCATGAAAAATTGAAGCACATGGTGACTGTGACCTCTCTAAGTAGGATGGCTTCCGCCCACTGGAAACGTAATCGGTAGCAGCTAAGATGAATCGATGCCCTTTGGAAGAAGGAGGATCGATCGGACCTACAATGTCGGTACCCCAACACTCAAATGGCCATAAAGCCAAAGTAGGGTGTAGAATGTTAGGTGGTTGGTGGAGGACCACACCGAGTACCTGACACTGATGGCATCTCCTAGCTACATCCATGCAATCTGTGATCATAGAAGGCCAGTAGTATCCAAGTCTTTTAATCTTCATCTTCATCTTTAGCCTAGATTGATGTACTCCACACAGACTTAAATGTACCATAGTTACAATGCCATGGGCTTCATGTTTGTCTAAACAATGTAACCATATTTGGTCAAAGGACCATCGGTATAGGGTGCCATCAATAAGTACGTAGGAGAGAGCTCTCTATTTCACTTGATGGGCTTGTGATTTCTCTTGAGGTAGTTTATCGGTGTTCAAGTAGTATATTAACGGTTGCCTCCAATCTAGCTCCTTGTCCATTTTGGAAATGGAAACCTCCCCTTCAAGAGAAAGCCTCTTGATGAGTTCAGAATTAATAAGGGATAGGACTTGTCTATTTTGGACCCTTATTGAAATGGACTCATCTTCTGGACATGCCAATTCTTGGACAAGTTTGGCCAAGGCATCTACTAAGTTCTGCTGGAAACCTTGTAGATGGTGAATCTAGAATGACTTCATGGTAAACTTATAGTAATGATAAAGCTTGGGCTTGAGGACCTAGTAGGACCTGGAAATTTGGTTGATGACAAACTGAGAATCTCCAAAGATGTTGATGCTCTTGACACTGATAGTGATTGCTAACTCCAAACTGGCAATCAAAGCCTCATACTCGACTTCATTGTTGGTGCATGGGTTGGAAAGATAGTATGAGAATCTCATCACATCACAGTTTGGAGTTAGGAGAACTATTCTTACCCCTTCTATTACTGGGAGAATAGATCATGGTGCTTCACCTTTAAGAAAAGAAGCACCACCATCAAAATACATCTCCCATTGGCAGTTGTCAGCCTCCCCTAAGTTCATGATTTGTTCATCGGGGAGATCATCACTAAGCGGAGAATCAGAAGTGGGTGTGCTGCTAAGAAATTTGCTAGTGCTTGTCCTTTTACCGCACCGAGGGGTACAAATGTGATATCAAACTATGAGAGTATCATGGACCAATGAGCCAAATGAACAAAGTGTTGGTCATGTCATGCGGTAATAGTGGCTTGGTTCGAGAGATCAAGTTCACCTTATGAGAAAGCATGTATAGCTTCTAAGATGCAAAGATCAAAGCTAGGCAATGTTTCTCAATGTGTGGATAGTTTGCTTCAGAGGATGACAACCGAGGTAAGGTAGAGTGCACTTTCCTTCCCCTCATCATTGGCTTGGGCCAATAGAGCCCTGAGAGAGTCATCCAATGTAACAATGTAAAAGATCTATGGCCTACCTGGGATAGGGGCTGTGAGAACTGGTGGCTTCACTAAATACTCTTTGATGTCTTCAAAGGCATGCTGGCACATGTCATCCCACTTGAACTTGACATCCTTTTTGACAAGTGCTAAAAATGGCTTGCATCTCCTTGATAAGTTTGAGATAAAGTTAGATACGCTAGCCATCGTTGAAAGGATCTTGAGTTAAACTCTTAGAGGTGGCATTTC
Source organism: Cymbidium sinense (assembly GCA_021442155.1). Taxonomy (NCBI): domain Eukaryota; kingdom Viridiplantae; phylum Streptophyta; class Magnoliopsida; order Asparagales; family Orchidaceae; genus Cymbidium; species Cymbidium sinense. Next base: position 39,011,627 of record CM038229.1, read on the forward strand.
TAAGATAGCTTTAATCTTTTAGATCTATTTCTATTCCTGTGTGTCAACAACAAACCCAAGGAATTTTCCTGAAATGACTCCAAATGCACACTTCAGGGAATTCATTTTGAGGTTATATTATCTTAACCATTCAAAAACTATTCTCAAATTAAAGAGGTGGTCTTCCTTTCTCTGCTCTTGACTACGAGATCATTAACGTAGCACTCAACTTGATGATGGATAAGTTCGTTGAAGATTTGAGTCATATGGTAGCACCAAACATTTTAAGGCGAAAGGCATGACCCTATAATAGAAGATTGATCGGGTTTGAAAAGTAGTGTTTCTTTTCATCTTCGAGACATCTTGATTTGGTTATAAACCCATATCCATGAAAGAGAAGACCGCATGAGATGAGGCAATGTCCACCATTAATTCTAGTATAGGAAGAGAAACTCATCCTTAGGACATGCCTTATTTAAGTCCCTAAAATACAAATGTGAATTTGGCCATTCTTCTTCTTAACGGGATGACACTAGCTAACGTAGGATATTTTTCTTCCTGATGAAACCAAAGATCGATCGCTTTTGACTTTAAATGACCTTGTTCAATTTCTAATCGCATGCCTCTAGGAGCTTGCTTAATGTGGTAACGTTAGGGTCTATTGCTAGCTTGTGGACCGCAACGCCGAGATAATCCAAGCATTTCTTCATAACTCCATGAAGTAGTCTTTAAACTCCAACTAACTAAGTCATTGGTTTCTTCTTCATTCACAATGAACTGATGTATGTCGCGAGGATTTTCTTCTCGTTGGTTTATTTTAGCTTATCGATTGTTGAATGAATCTCCTCTTCAAACTCTGGCGGTGCTTCTTTGACTTAGAGATCATCTGGATCATCTGAAGTTTCTAAGCACACATTCTTATAAGTGTTGAGGATGTGTGAGAAAAACCTATCAGATTTTAAATGGTTGGTAACAATTAGGCAATAATCTTCATCATCAATTGGACCCACTGTGGTGAATCCTAGTCCTACTCTTGATTGTGCTTCCCTGCTTGTATTGTTGCATAGTTTTTTGAAGTATTCTGACCTGTGCTTGGACCAAGTGTGAGGAACTAAACCTTCGTATAAGATTTTAAACACAAGTGAGTAAAAGTCAAAAGGTAATTCCATTAATTCTTTAAAAGTATCTTCCTCAAGTCCTACATCAAGCTCGACTTGAGGATGATGAACCCAAAAAGAACCTCTCGCTTCATGTCACAAGACTTAGGGACTTCTTAACTACTAAACCTTCAACTTTTGAGATGTAAGTGAGGTAAGAGCTAAGGTTCCCAACTAGTTTCATATAAATAGATAATACTTTGCTTTGCTTGGAGGCCGGTCTCTCGGTGGATCAAAAGTCACCTCCAATGGAACCCAGAGGGTTGGGTACTAATCACATTGGACTCATCCTCCAGCCGATTCCAAGTCTATGTGAATAGGGGTACTCCTATGAACTGGAACACATCTATTGGCCAACTAGGGGTCTCCCTCCTGAACTACCTCTATTTCTGCCTCTGCCTCTTCCTGGTGGAGGTTGAGCCATCCTACCCACATGTCCATATGATGGAATGAACTGTGGGTAGAATGTGATATGCATATCTACTTCTTCTTCAGTTCCCCTTTCTTGCTCACTTGGACTTTTCTTTTTCTTTTATTTTATCTTTTCTTTTGCTTTCTCATTTGCATTTGAATTTTGTCCAAGTTCACGAGAAAGGGTGTTTTGAGGTTCGATAGTAGGTCGCATCCTCATAAATCTCAACCTCTCTAACTGAGAATGGCTTTTCATCCCCATTGACACGGTACTCAATTCCATCTTTTCTGAACATGATGCATTGATGAAGGGAGGATGGAACGATCTTGTTCTGATGTATCCAAGGCCTACCAAGAAAAGCAGTGAATGAAGTATTCAAATCAATGATGTAGAACTTGGCTTCAATCTTGTCACATCTCCAAGGTAACACTATAGAACCTAAAGCCCACTCACCTTGATCATTGAATCCTCTCAACATCATCATTCTCCTGAGAGTGAGATGTCAATCTTCAACAAGTGGGTCTTTATTATCACGACACCAATCCATGAACCCTGAGTCCGAACCGCCCATGATCGTAATGTATAGGGGATGGTTGTGCTCCAAGTTCCCCAGTAGAAGGTCTTCATCTATGAAGGTGATCCTTTGGGCTTCTTTGCATAGTGTGCTTCCTCACCTATAGCACTCAACTGAGCTAAGCATATTTTGGGATCAAGGAGGGCCTTGATTAGTGACTCTCTCATCTCTTTGGATAAGATAAGGGCATCATATATAGCTTAGATGGCAGCTTTCTTAGCTGAGAAAGGAACATTGTAGTCCACCTTCACCACAAGCATATCCAAGGGTGGAGCATCATGGAAGGGCTTCTGATCTTTAGTACCAATGACTTGTTTTCCTCTATCTAGAGGTGCAGAGGTAGAACCCCATGGAGGTTGACTTCGTAATCTCGGAGGCAAGGTGGTGGCAAGTTCTACCTACACTTCGCTCACGCCTTCTCCTATGGGACCTCAATCGATGATTCCAAGTCTATCTCAAGAGGTGAACCCATAGAGTATGAGGAAAATCCAACTCAAATCAAAGAGGAAGATCAAAATTGTTATAGTTAATTAGACTTGAAGAGTTATTGTTAGAATAGAAGAAGATAACTCATCAAGAGAAATGTAATTCAAATTAGCTTTATTCTTCAATTTCTTGGAAGTATTTGAGGTACAAAGTAGAAGTCAGTGAGTGGAGTAAGGGATTTGATGCCCTTATCCACTAATACAAGAGTTCTACTAGTAGAAGAAATAGAAGAGCTAGAAATGGAAGAAGTCATGTGGAAGCTACTAATAGACCGACATGGTCGTGGCTATGCTAAGGGCTATCCCGTCCGACACATGTCATTGTTGCTAGAGCTCCCACTTTCCTAGAGTTAGCACTGGCAACTTGCAAACCTTCCTTGTTGTTGGAGGTTTGAGCTGACTCAGGCACCTATAAGGAAAGCTTCTTGATCTTCTGAATTATTTTCTTAGAGGTTTTAGACAAAGAAATGTCCCAACCTTCTTGGTTTTGGTAGGATCACTTGTATCCCCAAGGATTACCCCTAATGGAACTAGAAGTTGTTCCACAAGGTATTCCTTTGGGATAACGATATAATTCTTGAAACTATGTTCAAGCCATCCTTGAATGTAAAGCAATCCTCCAAAATGTGGCCTACCATACCATGGTAAGGGCAAAGTTTCAATGACTTTGCCTACTTCCTCCGTCCCCTAGGCTCTAATAAAAGTTTCTTTAAGAGATTCTTAAAGATCTTTCTGATTACCTCCCTCTTAAAAGAATAAGGTTTGTTTAACTTATCTAAAAGAGTAGGTGGACCATAGCTACATGGCGCAATATGCGCATGTCTGGTGGTATGGTGGTGTATGGTGGGGTGAGGCTGGGTGGTGGAGGCTATGGCTGCCTCGTGGTGGAAAAGGAGGTGGAGGCTCGGGGTGGTCTTGACCGGTCTCTAGTCTTTCTCAACTCCACACGCTTGGTTTCTTCTCATAAACCTTTTGGGATTTCGCCAGTAACCGATCTGAAAAAGGCAACTATTTGGCCTCTCGTAGACTAGTCCCTTGTTGATTAGCTTCTCAAATTTCTTTATGGTGAAGCCCTTAAGCATGAAGGTGATCAGGCCATGGATATTCTTCAAGAGAATCTCAATGGTATGCTATTCAGACAGCTGTGGTTCATACTTCATACTCAGTTACGCCATCAAGAATATAATCAATAAAGTGACTCAGAGTGTTGTTAGCTACAACAAGATCACAGAACCCTTTGTGAGCTCCAAATCTCTTGATGAAGAGTTGCTCTAACTCAACAAATGTTTTAACCAATCATGGGCGCTCAAATACCAATCAAAAGCATTGCTAGGCTACATAAAGAGTATAAAGAGTAAAGCATCACGCATTGCAACAACCGGGCCTAAGTGAGCTATATGTCGCTTGGGATTCTCACCGCCATCAAAGCTTTTGAAGGAAGGAGGCACAAACCCTTGGGATAGGATAGCATCAATTCCTCGGGTAGGGTCTACCCTTTGGAACCGATGATTTTCCCTGCTTGAGCCAAAGCTTCCTTCACTCAACCATGGATTTTAGATCTTTTATGTAGGTACTATCCACTACCTTCCCATATAGACTAGTGCTACCTTGCTCTGGAGGTAGAGTCTTAACGATCTAAGACATGCACCACCAGTCGATCGACATCGACCATAGGATGAACTAGGGCTTGCTTGAAGCACGACACTACTACAAGTCTTTATTCGTGCCATCCTATCAATCTCATCTTTCTTAATTATTGTTAGAGGTGATGGGTTGATTCTGGTGTCTCCTTGATCAACCTCATCACCTTCCATGGCTATTGTCCCAAGAAGAGAACCTCTAGTCATGCATACTCAAGAATCCCCATCAAGTCATCTTCATTTGGGATCAAGGACTCTTTCTTCATCGACCATGCATACCCTAAGATCTCCTTTTTCTCCATAAAATAGTGCAACTATCTCATCTAAGGATTGATCTCAGGTACAAAAAGCTTGGTACAGGTGTGATCGTCATGCCAGAGGCACGACCTCACCTAGGGAGTCAATCTGCGACTATACTCACTAGAAGAATGATACTCCTGTCTAATATTGGTTGTAATAGGGATACAATCCTAGGATGATCCTCACCACTGCGCGTACTCATCTAGAATATCCTGATCTCATCTCCCATCACGTATGGGTGAGTTGGTGAAGGAACACCATGATGCTCGGGTCACTCTTCGCACCACCACTGGGGAAGGTCGAGCAGGAGAGCTCGGCCCTACCACAATGGGTGGTGTAGGAGGAGTAGGATCCCTTGGCCATAGCGATCACCAATAGGGTACATTTTTCCCCGGATGCAGCCTTCATGGCCTTAGATGGAATGGGTGATGCTAAAACTGCACTAAGCAATGATGGGGTAGAAGGTGGGGTGGAGACACCACTCTGATAGGAGCCCCTATGGTGGGGTCCCGTGAGGAGAATCTATCGTATGGTCGGTGGGTAGCCCGAAATGAAATCAACCAAAGAGGTGAACCTCCTCACTCTCTGGTAATGTGTGATGTATGGGCCTCATGAGCCTCTCACATATGCCTCCCACGTGAGATACAAATCAGATCAAAGCGGGTACCAAACTCAGCGTCCATGCTCCCTGGCATAGAAGAGGAGGCGCACGTCCTTACTCTAAGCTGGCATGTGCACCCGGAGGAGGATGAAATGATCCTCCAGCATCCTCTCTGATCAGAGAGGATGAAATTGGTTTTCTGTAACCAGTGGTGAAGTGATCATGGGAGACTCATCCATGGTGATATGGTACTCAAGCTCCAGCTATCCAGGTATGGAATCTTTGACCATATGATTCTTGTTCCTATAGGTAGGATGGGGAGTGTGAGCTAGACTAAAATGTACTCAAATGGGGAGGCAAGCCACAAACTAGGGGAGCCTTACCCTTAGAGGGTACAGATGGTAGGGTGCTAGCACGCACCAGGGAAAAATGTGCAACTAGGATGAACTGAGAAGAATGGCATCTTGTATGCTACCACTAATGACTACCACAACTTTCCTCTTCATGAGGAGAGATATCAATTAGAGGTAAGTCACCACATGACTTCTACGGCCACCTTCTTCCTGGTATGGTGAGGGAATGCCCTCACAAGTGATCTCTCAAATCCCAAAATGGATCAAGTGGGTATGGTCCAAATGAGGTCAATGATCTAAGCTAGATCCATGGTGAGGAAAGTAAAGACAAATTTTTGAACGCCATTTGCACTAAAGTAAACTGGCTAATGTACTACTAAAGAATGCAATGAGAAATGAACTTGCATCATTTTTCCATAGATTTTTTTTTTAATTTTGAAAATTTGAACCCACATCCAACAACTTGGAAGTGTTAAGTGGGGTTCAAATGAATTTGATTGATTGAAAGAGGAATTTGAATATGAATCCAAACTTCAACAAATTTAGGTATGTTGAAATATGGATTCAAAATTTTGATAGGATGCTTCCATAGGTTCATTTTGAATTTGAATTTTTGATTTGAGGACCCTTTCCTTTAACAAATTTGGGTATGTTAAAGTAAGTCAAATGATTTTGTTTTGTTTGAATGTTTTGGTATTTCACTTACTTAGCAAATTTAGGTATGCTAAGTGAAGTAAAAGTGATTGTTTCTTTTTGTGAATTTGTTTTGTTTTGATTTTTGGAAAATTTTGGAATTCTTACTTAGCAAATTTAGGTATGCTAAGTAAAGAATCCAAGTGTATTTTGTTTGATTTTTGAAAATAGGATTCTTAGCAAATTTAAGGTATGCTAAAGAAAATCCTAAGTGTTTTGTTTGATTTTGATTGAAAGTGGAGATTCAACTTTAGCAAATTTGGTATGCTAAAGATGAAGTCCCACTTAGTTTATGAAATGGAAATTTCACTTTAGCAAATTTGGTATGCTAAATGAAATTCCAAATGTGTGTTTAAAATTTTTTTTATTTATTTTGGTTTTGAAAATGGAAACTTCTCTTAGCAAATTTGGTATGCTAAGGAAGAAGTTCCAAAGGTGTTTGAAATTTTGATTTTGATTTGGAACTTTTACTTAACAAATTTGAGTATGTAATGAAGTTCCAAAATATGTTTTTTGAAAATGATTTTGATTTTGGATTTGGAAACTTCACTTAGCAAATTTGGTATGTTAAATGAAGTTCCAAATGTGTTTTAAAATTTTTAAAATTTTTGGATTTGACTTCACTTAACAAATTTGGGTATGTTAATGAAGTTCCAAATGTGTTTGAAATTTTGAAATATGATTGTTGATTTTGATTTTGGATTTGGAAACTTCACTTAGCAAATTTGGGATGCTAAGTTAAATTCCAAATGTGTTTTGAAAATTTTGAAATTTTTTTGATTTGGAGACTTCACTTAACAAATTTGGGTATGTTAAGAAGTTCCAAATGTGTTTAGAAAAAGAAATATGATTGTTGATTTTGAATTTTGATTTGGAAACTTCACTTAGCAAATTTGAGTATGCTAAATGAAATTCAAATGTGTTTTGAAAATTTTTTTTGATTTTTTTTTGGATTTGAAACTTCACTTAACAAATTTGGGTATGTTGAAGTTCAAATGTGTTTGAAAATTTTGAAATATGATTGTTGATTTTAATGTTTTGAAAGAGGACTCCATTCAATTTAAGTATGTAGAATGAGATCAATTTATTTTGAAATGTAAATTTTTTTTTGTGTGTGATTGTTGCTTTTTTGAAAGAAGGAATTCCAACTTAAAACATATGTGAGATATGTTTAAGTGGGATTTCTAAAAGATATTTTATTTTAGTTGAATGAAATCTTCATTTAATAAATTTAGTATATTAAATGAAGGTATTCTATGTGAAAATTTTAATTTTGTTTACAAATGAACTTTCCATTCAATAAGTGTGAATATATTGAATAGAAAGATTCATGTGTGCTTTTGAAAATTTATGATTATGATATGATTTTTTGAAAAGATGATTGTTCATTTTATTTTGAAAATGAAATCTTCATCAAAGTGAATTGAAAGAAGATGTTCATTTATGCTTTTGGAAAATGTTATTTTAGTTTTATTTTTGAAAATCCTACATGTAACAATTATATGAATTGTTAAATGAGGTGAAAAATTTTTGTGAAAAATATTTTATTAAGTGCATTTTTGAAAAATGTGCTTTTCAAAATGCAAAGTTCTTTATGGAAGATTTATTATTTTTAGGATGAACCTTTCCATATCATGAAAATGATAAGGAGGAAGTCCTTAAGAGATGTTTCTTTTTATTTTAGATCTTTTCATTTTACCCATTGGGGAAACCCAATGGGGATTTTAAGACCAACAAGGAATGCGGTCCTAAAACTTAAAGATGTTGGCTAACTAAACTCAAGAATGAAATGAACTAAGTGCCAGCAGAAAGAAGGATAGTCTCGGATTCATACCAAAGTACAAACCCACTATCGATACTCAAAGACAACGATCATTTATCAAAGGTGGAGAGAGGAACCATCCCAGCGAGTTATAAATCTGTGGTGAAAAATTTTCTATAAAGTCTCCTTTCAAATGTGGGGAGAAAGAAAGAAGAGACCTTACAAAAATTCATCTTGGTAAGATGCCACATCCGATGTACTTATTGGTGATCGATATGTCATGGAATAGTGTACTATCTCAAAGATAGAAATCACTACCCTTTAATGGAACCAATCACCTCAATGGACTCTAAGGATGATGGATGCATATGTACCAGAGATTCTTCCCTACTTTACATGGAAAAGTAAAAGGGTTTATTTTAAATAGGTTCATTAAGTTCCCTAGGGCAAGCCCCATAGTTAATTACATCCTAAGGATGGATCCTTAGAAAACTCTCGATTAAGGTAAATGATCATTGTCTTTGAAGATTTCAATAGGAAGGACTATCAATATTGGTTTATGAAGATCAAATGGATTGATCAAAAGGGAGTTATTATTGAAGCCAAAATGGAAATAAGTAGGAGATATGCACGATGCTAGGAAACCTAACGAGCATCTCAAACTATCTATAGTTGGGCTTTACATTTTTTAGAAATTGATTTAGTTTTATTTGAGTTGTATTTTTATTAGAAATTTTTGGGACTTAAGATTCCTTAACACAAGATTAAGGAAATGCCTAAGAGGTGAGGAATGCTTATGGCCACAAAGGGAGAAGCAACCTCAGAACTAAATCTAGGGAGCTTGGTGAGGCCGACTAAATCTAAGGCAAAATGGGTAATTGGTTTGCCTCCAAGAGAGGACAAACCACGATAGCTTGGACTTACAACACTGGGGGTGGCCAACTAACTCCTCTATGATTTTAAATACATGTAGGCAAGTCTTTATGCTTATGCAAGATAGCTAGGCTATTTTTATTTAGAAAGAGACTAAGTCCTTAAACTCACTCCCTAAAGAGACTAGATCATGTAAAGGGACATGCTTCAAATGACCTAAATCTAATGCAATTCAAATTTCATTTTATTTTTTATTTTTGGACAATCATTTTGACTCAGGCTAATAGGATTTTTTTATGACTAATGCATGAGAAATAAGATTATTGGCCAAAATCTGAGAAGGGAGGAGGTGAGTTTCTACCACGGCTCTCAAAGGTCAAGTTTTCTGGCAAAGGTGGAAGCCCTCAATCAAGAGTGAAATAAGATGCATTTGTGCATGATATTATAAAGAAATGCTCATCCATAAGGTTGCTAATTCTTTTATCTTGATTTTAATCCTAAGCTTTAGGTGAGGTTATGAGTTATTTAATTTTAATTTGAATTGTTAAGTTGGGTAAAAGATTTATTTTTTCCTAAAGAGCCTAATCCACATCTAGGCCATACATAAAGCAAGGAAGAAACTAGGAAAAAAATATGCCACTTAATGCAAAAGCTAAACAAATCATCAAACAATTTATAAAGCTAATTGCAAAAGAATAAATGGTCATTTGTGGTCGGGCACCACCACACAAACCAAAAATATCAAATGTGGGTAGCCGAGCTCTACCCTTATACAACCTGGATTACAAATGAATTAAATTACAATTTAAGCAAAGGAATTCATTGTTATGGGGGTCTTCAAGCTTTATTCTTCTTTCTTCTTTCTTCTTTTTTCTTCTTTCTTCTTTCTTCTTCTTCTTCTTTGGTTCCTCCTTTGGAAGTTGGATAGATGCTCCAAGGCTTCACATGGTAAATAAGATGGATCTTATGACCAATGCTCATCTTAATCCCCATAACAAATCATTCCAAAAATCTAATTATACAAATTTTTACATGAAATGGAAAAGTATAAATCTAACTAACACCTGCAAAATAAATGTAAGTTAAATCACACCACACAAATTCCAAGCATGTATATTGGACTTATCACCCCACACATGGGTAACTAAGTCCACCCGACCTATGGATTATGCTTAGGGGTACAAAGCACCTGCAAGCAAAAGCATTTATATTTTTTATTTATGACAGCACCCCTCAAGCACAATCCCTTGCAGAAAAGAATAGTTAGACTAAGCATATCCTACCATTCATTCTATGAGCATACACCCTAACATTTAGTATAAAACATATATCACAAAACAAAATATAATATCAAACCATGCATCGACCTAACCTAAGGCTAGAAGTGGTGACTTAGGCTAATGTGTGTGCTTTAAAGGCTTGTGTGATATGCTTAGCTTATGGCTATAAGTTCAAATTTTCTAAGTGTGAAGGACATGTTCAACTTAGAGGAGGGTTTCATTTAAGTTGTTAAGTATTTTGGGTTGGTTTTATTTCATGTTTTAAATTGGTTTAAGTGAAAACTACAATTAGTTACTAAGTTGTGAAGAGAGGGAAAGGGAATAGAACTTCTCTTTCCTTCTCTAATCCTTAAGTAATTTCTAAGGTAGGTTCACATTTTAATTTCATTTAGGTGAATGTTTTCATTATATCTTTTAATTAATTCTATGTTTAGATAAACCCTAAACAAACCTATTCAAAAAGAAATGCATTTTAAGATTAAATAAAATGAATCAAAATTCACAAAAATCACATTACTTCATTTCTTTCCCAACATATATAATATGCATATGGATTGACCCTAAGCATATCTATACATGCAAATGAGAATAGTTAACACACTTTATGATGCATGCTAAGTAATCCATTTAAGAAAATTTAGAAGTTCAATATGCATGATTTTTTCTTAAGTAGAAAAGGTTTTCCTTATCCAAAATTTCACATACATACATGAAAGTAAGAAAGGCATAAGTGAGTATAAGCCGAGGTGTAAGGTACAAGACCTACTTAGGGCTACTTAAAGCTCAATCTGGTTGTCCACTAATATACCACTTTCTTAAGTACAACATGTATAAATAAAATGAAATGGAAAAGGAATATGCAAAAGTTGTTTAATAGATTTGTTTGTTTATGCAATTTTTGTATGTAAGTGTTTCTTAGATGATAGCATAGGATGAATAGGATATGAAATTAAGTGTTGGGTCCTTTTCAAATGAACCTTATATCTTAAAATTCCTATTCAAAACTATACCAACATAAGAAAGAAAGGAAACCTATACTAAGCATACTTATAATATTTCACATGCAACTTATAATTAAAGTATAAGTAGCATATCATATTTGATGTTTCATTTATAATTTTTTGAAAATAATTTGGATTTAGTAGTGATAATAGCCACTCATATTTTACTTTATAACACATGCACATTTGACATAAAGTAATTTTCATTTTAAAATTTGAAACATGAAATTATGAATGCATGAATCACATGGCATACAACTTAAGATGTTGGGAAAGATCCAAAGCAATGAAAGCATGTAAACAAACTCACTTTACTTATATCCTAAAGACATTCTTAAGGAATAAATCAAAGTGAATTTCAAAATAATTTTTGTTTAGTTTGAAGTTTGATTTAATTTTGAAAAGGTGAGATGAGTTTGCTATTCCTAACCCATTCCCACATGTGTTTTATATTTTTCTTTAATTTTTAGATAATTAAATCTATTTTTAAGTATTGATTAGGTTAAGGCATAAATTAAGTGGCTTAATTAACCCTTACCTACACCACCTTAAAAAAATTAACTAAGTAATTATGAGCCAATGAGATGAAATAAAACCCACAAGGTATTTAAATTTGAAATGCACCTAATAATGAAAAGGCCTAATGCAATTTCACAATTAAAGTTAATTAAGGGGTTTAGCTTAAGTAATTTTAAAACACCCTTTCATACTTATGAAAGGGTTTTAATTTCCTTAATTAGACTTAGGCTATTAAAACACCAAACATCTACCCAAGATTAATTAAGTTCGAACTTTTTAGAATTTTGAAAATTGATTAAAGGGTGATTAATGATTAACCCTTAATTAAGAGGGGATTAAGGAAGAAAAGGGGTTTAGGAAATATAGGGGAAATGCCCCAAAATTATTCCATAAACCCCTCACTGGATCTGACCTTAATCAAACTAATCATAGGGTAAACTAATCATACCTTAATTACTCTTAATTACATGAAAGGGGTAATTAGGAATGCTAAATTAAGCCCTCAATAAATCTCAAGAAAATTAGGGGAGGTAGAGGTCATCCCCTAAAATGAACTCTAGATATTTGAGATTAATTGATGACATAATTAAAGGATAATTAGCTAATTAAGATTCCTAAAGAAACCCAAATTTAGAGAAAGGAGTAACTCAAAATACATTGAAATCATTTTTAAAATATTCTAGATAAAATTTTCTTTCCATAGCATTTTTCATTTTATTTTTCTAATTTTTCTATGAAGAGTTATCAATTTTAGAATTTCTGTGAATTAATTAAGAATTAATTAATTGCTTAACTAATCCCTACTTAATCCACGACACACATGGCTGTAGTGCACACATCGCTATGAGGGTGTGACTTAAACATCACATCTCAAATGGCAGCGATGGCGTACGCGCTAATATCATCGGTCGTTCGATCAAAGATCGGGCGGCTAAGGATTCACCTGCAGTTTTAAAAGGGTAAATGTATTACTAACCATCCATCTAAAACACGAGGATGGACAACTGAGATGAGCCGAGTTCTTCCCTGAGGATCAATGGATCAAGGGAGATCCAGCCCGAGCATAGAATGGAATCATACAAAAATCAACCCACACCATCTAAGCATAATTACCAACCTATCCAATGGTTGATTTCACATGCCATGAATATTTATTTCATAAAGGACCAACACCCCCTAAGCTAAGTGGTCAAAAAATTCCATACCTCACCAGTGCTTAAGATCGATGAGGTAGCTTCGTCTGGTGGAGACGAAGCCCTGTTGAAATTCTTAGGCCTTGGGATTGAGTGGATCAATGGGTAGACCAACACTACTTCACTTGGGCTTCGACTTTGATTCAATTGAGCTCTTCCTTGCTGTGGGAACTTCAATCAAAGCTTGGGAAAGTTTGACTTGAACCTCTGATGGAGTGTGCAATAGTAATTGGATGGAGATCAAGTATGGAGGAAGTTGGCTAATGGATTGAGCTCCCCATTTTGCTGCAAAAAAAGAATGCTTTTTAAGAAGCTTGAGAATATTTTGAGGTGATTACTCTAGCTTCCTAGGCTCCAATCGAGAGTGAGTGAATTAAATTTCATTGAATTATGGGGGAGTATATCTCCCCTATGGCAATCGGACGGTCAAACCATTCCTTGTCATTTTGATCCAATTGCTGAGATTGGAGAGGTTTTTTTTTATGGTTTTGAGTGTGCACATGGTCAATTTGATCCCTTGAGTGGATTGCCAACTTCCCATGTGCTGAATTTGAGCTTAGAGGGAATTTGAAAACTCATTTCAAGCTATGTGGTTTGGTCTATCAAATGGGCTGAAAACCCATTAGGTTCGGTGCACCACTCATTATTAAGTCCCATTGAGCTTTTAGGAAAGCCTCAAGTGATTGTGAAGAGGGTATGACCAAAATACCCATGGGCTAGGCCAAAATTTATTCTATGGCCTAGGGGTAGAATGGTCATTTTGCTATTTTTCTACTTTAAGCATGTTACATATGTGGAGAAATTAGGTTTGGCCAAGTTTCATTAGATTTGGAATCCATTTGATAGGGTTTGGCTCATGTTGACTCATTTAGGTCAAAATGGATCAACTTGGTTTAAGTTGACCAATTAGTCAAATTGGGTCAAACTAATGGTTGGGTCAAGTTCATATGACCATTTGAAATGTTTTGGTGCCATTGTTTTGGTTCAATTTGGTATATATTTGGTTTTGGCTCATATGACTTTATTTAGGTCAAATGGGTCAAGTTGACCCATTTCAATTGTCAAGGGTTTTAGGTTTGGTCAGTCATATGGAGTGGATTGTATCTTTGTTTCCAATCAATTAAGTTCAATTTTGGCTCAACATGACCTTTAGTCATGTTGGGGTCAATTGCTAGGTCTAGTTGGCCAATTGAGGCTTTGGTCAAGTTCCACAAGTGATTTGGAATGGACTTGACCCATTGGTTTGAATTAATTTGGCTTAGATCAAGTTTTGACACATTTTGACCCTTTAGGTCAAAATCGGTCAACTTTGGGTCAAGTTAATTGGGCTAGGTTAGGCTCAAATGTTAGCTTGGTCAAGTTCAAACATAGGTCATGAGTGAACTTAGATCAATGGTTTCAATCAATTTGGCCTATGGTAGATTTTGGCTATGTAAGGTTTCATTTTAGGTTAAGTGTTGACTTGGTCAACTCCTAGGTTTGACTTGGTTTGACCTAATTTGATTGATTGATCATCCCATGATGATTGTTGATCATGATGAGAGATATATGAGTTGGTTCAATCCAATTTGGTTGGATCAAAAGTTGGCTCATTGGGTACTTTAGGTCACTTTGGGTCAAGTGAGCCTAAGTGGTCAAATGGCTTGGTCAAAGCTTGATTTGAAGTTGATTGATCTTGTATATGGACTTATGATTGAAATATAAATCCATTTACAAGTGGTTTGAAGTCAAATGGATTTTGATCCATTTGAAAATTTCATATTCAAAGGAAGAATATGAAGGAGTTTTTGATTTTAATTTGGGTTTTATTGAATGATTGAGGTTTGGATTTATATATGAGCTCATGATTGTAGGGTTGATTGAACCATGAGAGAGAATCAAGGATTTGGCTTGATTTGAAAGTGATTTGGCTAAGTTCAAGATTTTGGCTTGAAATGCTTAGATTGGATTTTGAGTGGATTTGAGTTTGATTTTTGGAATTGGTTTTGATTGTTTGAATTTATATTTCATTTATATATATAATAAAAATGAGAATATAAATTGATCACGAGAAAATTTCAAGAATTTGAAAGAGTTTAATCATGATTTAGGTTAAATCCATTAATGGGAATTTAAAGGATTTAAGAAATTTTTTAATTTGAAATTTAATGTTTGAATTATATTTGATTGATTTATATTTATATTTCATTTATATATGAGAATATAAATGAGGATATAAATAATTTTTGAGAAAATCTCATGAGTTTGAAATGGTTTGATCAAAGTTTAGGTTAAATCCATTAATGGAAAATTAAGGGATTTAAAGGAATTTCAAGGATTTTAAATTTGGAATTTAATTTGATGGTTTAATTTGAATGATTTATATTTATATTTCACTTATATATAGGAATATAAATGAGAATATAAATAAGTTTTGAGAAAATACCAAGGAGGATTTGATCAGGGTTTAGAGTTGATTTTGGCTAAGTCCTTTAATGAAAGATTAAAGGGACTTAAGAAAATTTTCATGAATTGATTTTGAATTTTGAGTTTAATTTGATCGGTGTTTGAATTTATATTTAATTTATATATGAGAATATAAATGAGAATATAAATGGATCATGAGAAAATCTCAAAGATTCGAATAGGTTTGAATCATGATTTTGGTTAAGTCCTTAAGGGAAGGATTAAGGACTTAGGCAAAATTTGGACTTAGGAATTTTTTATGGAATTTGGTCATGGGTTTGAATCATGGGTTTCAATTATGGAATTAAATCATGGAACTTATTTGAGTTTGAGAAAATCAAATAGAATTGATTTGGAGTTTGACTTGAAAGAAGGAAAGTGCGGAATGGTTTAAGCTAAAGGGTAGGAGATTTTCTTAACACCCCTAAGGCATGACCTATTCATATGGCTAACTCTTCTAAGTTTTCTAGGGTTAGGTTAGAGTGTCCACCTAATCACTAGATGTGTCTTAAGACTAAGTAACTCTTAAAGTCTAAGAGAAATCCTAAGCCTAAGATGGAGGGGTTGAGAGCTCATTCTAAAAATGAGGTCAACACTAGGCAATATTTCTCAAAAGGTGGATAGTTCTCTTCAACAGAAATTAGACGATGGCTAAGGTAGTAGAGAGAACTCTCCTTCCTTTCATCATTATCTTGGGCTAACAAAGCATCGAGGGAGTCACCCAATGAAGCAGTGTAGAGGATGAGTGGCTTGCCCGGGATAAGGGCTCCTAGAATTGGCAGCTTCACCAAATATTGCTTGATGTCTTCAAAGGCATGTTGGCACTTGTCATCCCACTTGAACTTGGCATCCTTTTTGACAAGTGCTAAGAATATCTTGCATCTCCTTGATAGGTTGGAGAAAAAGTGTCTTAGATAAGCTAGTCGTCCTTGGAAGGATCTGAGTAGAGTTAAACTCTTAGGAGGTGGCATTTCTATAATAGCTTTGATCTTTTCTGGATCTATTTCTATTCGCTGATGTCAGACAAAAAACCTAAGGAATTTTCCTAAAGCTACTCTGAATGCACACTTCAGGGGATTCATTTTGAAGTTATATTGTCTTAATCATTTGAAAACTACTCTCAAGTCAAAGAGATGGTCTTACTTTTCTCTGCTCTTGACTACTAGATCATCAACATAGCATGGTTTGATGTTTACTTTTATTTTGTGATATATATTTTAGTCTGGATGATTAGGATGTATGCACATAGAATGAATTATAGGATGATTTAGTCTAATCATTATTTTCTATAGGGGATTGTGCTTAAGGGGCGCTGTAATAAATAAAAATAAAATGCTTTTGCAGTGTTTATACCCTAAGCATAATCCAATAGGCAGTGGACTTAATCACCCATGTGTGGTGATAAGTCTAATATACATGCTTGGAGTTGTGTGGTTTTATTCTAATCTTTTTTGCAGTTAGATTTACTTTTCATTTTCATGTAATTTTTGCAATTAGGATTTTGGAATGATTGTTATGGGGATTAGGATGATCATTGGTCATAAGATTACCTCTTATGTACCATGTGAAGACTTTGGAGCAACCACCTTCCAACCATCCAAAAAAAGGAACCAAAGAAGAAAGAAGAAAAGAAGAATGAATAAATGAAGCTTGAAGACCCCTATAACAATGAATTCCTTGCTTAATTATATTTAATTCATTTATAATCTGGGTTGTATAAGGGTAGAGCTTGGCTACCCAATTTATTTTCGAGTTTGTGCAATGGTACCCAACCACAATGGTCTCTTATTATTTTCTAGCTTTATAAATTGATTGATGATTTGTTTAGCTTGTGCATTAAGTGGCATCCTTTTCCTAGTTTTTTTCTTGCTTTATGTATGGCCTGTAAGTGGATTAGGCTCTTAGAGAAAAATAAATCTTCTACCAAATTTAACAATTCAAAATAAAAAATAGAAAACTCATAACCTCACCTAAAGCTTAGGCTGAAATCAAGATAAAAGAATTAGTAACCCCTTAGCTCGATGGGTATTTCTTTTATATTATCATCCACAAATGCATATTATTTTCACTCTTGATTGGAGGGCTACCACCTTTGCCAGAGAAACTTGGTTTGACCTTTGAGAGCCATGGTGGAAACACATCTCCTCCCTTCTTGCTGATTTTGGCCAATAATCTCATCTCTCATGCATTAGGCATATGAAGCCTATTAGCCTGAGTCAAAATGATTGTCCAAAAATGAAAATAAAATGTAATATGATTTACATTAGATTTAGGTCATTTGAAGCATACCCTTACATGATCTAGTCTCTATCTTTCTAAATAAATAACAACCTAACTATCTTACATAAATCATATGACTTGCCTACATGAATTTAAAATCATAAGAGGAGTTAGTTGCCACCCCGCCAGTCCAAGTCCCTGTGGTTTGTCCTCTCTTGTGGAGGCAAACTAAATACCCATTTTCACCTTAGATTTAGGTTATGCTTTTGGCCCTCGTCGAAGCTCCCTAGATTTTGGTTCTGAGATTTCTTCTCCCCTTTGTGGGCCATAAATATAAATCCTCACTTCTTAGGCGTTTCCTTAATCTTGTGTTATGGAATCATAAGTCTTAAACTTCTAACCAAAAGTCAACTCAAATGAATAATTTAATTTCAAAAATGTAAAGCCCAACTATAGGATAGTTTGAGATGCTCGCTAGGTTTCCTAGCATTGTGGGCATCTCCTACTTATCTTCTTTTGGCTTCAATAATAACTCTCTCTCTCTCTTTAATCAATCCCATTTAATCTTCCAAAATAAACTAATCGATTGATAGTCCTATCTATTGAAATCTTTGGAGACAATAACATTTACCTTAATCGAGTATTCCTAAGGATTCTCATTCCTTAATCTCATTCCTAAACTATGGGGGCTTGCCCCTATAGGAAACTTAATGAACCAGTTTAAAATAAACCCTACTTTACTTTTTCATTTAAAGTAGGGGAAGAATTTTGCACATCTGCACATTATTCTGGGAGTCCTTGTTGAGGTGATTAAGTCCATTGTAGGGTGGTGACTTCTATCTTTCAAGATAGTACACCTCTCCTCAATGTCATACCCGATCAACCTCAATAAGAACATATGAGGATCTATGTGGTGTCAAAATTGCATAAAAAGAAGATGTATATTTCCATCCTCATTTTATCCCGCATAGAGTGAAGATGGAAGTATATATTTTTATTCTTTAGAAATTTCAAATATTAAAAATTTCACCACACCTACCTAATTGATTTTGTCCAAGCTCAAATCAATGCCACATGATTGAAACCCATGATTGAAATCCAAAATTCAAATTCCAAATTCCAAATCTTGCCTAAGTCCTTTGATTTTCCTTCATGGACTTAGCCTAAATCATCTTCAAATCAATTCAAATTCATGAATTTCTCCCATGACCAATTTATATTCTTATTTATATTCACATATAAATGAAATATAAATTCAAATCAATCAAATCAAATTCCAAGTTGAAATTCTAAATTCCAAATATTTCCTAAGTCCTTAATCCCCTCTTAGCCTAAATCATCTTCAAATCAACTCAAACTCATAAAATTTTCCCACAGCTCATTTATATTCTCATTTATATTTACATATATAAATGAAATATAAATTTAAATCAATCAAACTAAATCTAAAAATTCAAATTCCAAATACAAAATCCTTCTTAAGTCCTTTAATCCTCTCTTAAGGACTTAGCCTAAATCATCTTTAAGTCAATTCAAATTCATGAAATTTTCTCATAGCTAATTTATATTCTCATTTATATTCACATATATAAATGAAATATAAATTTAAATCAATCAAACTAAACCCAAAAGTCAAATCCAAATTCACAAATCCTTCTTTAAGTCCTTTAATCCTCTCTTAAGGACTTAGCCTAAATCATCTTTAAATCAATTAAAATTCATGAAATTTTCTCATGACTCATTTATATTATCATTTATATTCACATATATAAATGAAATATAAATTTAAATCAATCAAACTAAACCCAAAAATTGAACTCAAATTCAATTAAAATCCCACCTAAGCCTTTCAAGTCAAATTCTTGAACTTAGCCAAATCAATTTTAAATCAAGCCAAACTCTTGATTTTTCTTCATGATTCAATCAATTCTTCAATCATGAATCCAAATATAAATACAAACTTTAATCACCAAATCAAAACTCAATTCAAAAATCAAGCCAAAATCTATTTCATGTTCACCCTTTGAACTTGAAATTGTCAAATGAATCAAAACTCATTTGACTTCAAACCACTTGCAAATGGATTTATATTTCAATCATGAGTCCATATGTGAGTTCAATTAAACTCAAATCAAGCTTTGATCAAGCCATTTGACCCTCTTAGGCTCACTTGACCCAAAGTGACCTAAAGTACCCTTATGAGTTAAATTCTAATCCTAACCAAATTGGATTGAACTAAGCCCATCTATGCCTCTCATCATCAACAAATCATCATGAGATGATCAATCACTCAAATTGGTCAAGTCAAACCTAAGGGTTGATCAAGTCAACACTTAGCCAAAATGAAACCCAACATAGCTAAAATCCACCATAGGCCAAATTGATTGAAACCAATAATCTAAGTTCATTCATTATCAATGTTTGAACATGACCAAGTCAACATTTGAGCCTAACTTAGCCCAATTGGCCACTTGACCCAACTTGACCTAAAAGTCAAAATGTGTCAAAACTTGATCAAAGCCAAATTGATTAAAACCAATGGGTCAAGTTCATTCTAAAATGATTGTTGAACTTGACCAAAGCCTAAATTGGCCAACAAGACAACCTAGCCCAATTGAACTTGAACCCAACTTCACCTAAAGGGTCATATTGAGCCAAATTCAAACTTAACCAAAATTGATTGAAAACAAAGATACCAATCCTTTCATATGACCAATGAAACCTAAACCTACCCATGACCTAGCTCAAATAGGTCAAATAGGTCAAATGGGTCAAATTGGTCAACTTAACCCATTTGACCTAAATGAAATCAAATGAACCAAATTCAAAACTAAACCAAATTGAATTAAACCAAAGCCACCAAAACATGTCAAATGGTCATATGAACTTGACCCAACCCTTGGTTTGTCCTAATTTGACCATTTGGTCAACTTGATTGAAGTTGATCCATTTTGACCAAAATAGGTCAACATGAGCCAAACCACATCAAACCAACTCCAAATTCAATGAAACTTGGCCAAACCTATTTTCTCATCATATCAAACATACCGAAACTGAAATCAAGGTATTTTTCCACTAGGCCATAGGGTAAATTTTGGCCAAATCCATTTGGAATTTGGTCAAATCCTCTCCATACAACTTGACACCCTCATAGTGGATCAAGTGAACAAAAGGGAGTGTGGTGCACTCAACCCAATGGGTTTGGGTCAGCCCAAGCAAACCCGACCACTCCCATTGAAATGGCCACATGGAAATTCTCCTTCCACTCAATTCAAGCACATGGCCACCTCACCCACTCCTTCTCTAGTCAAAACCGAACCACATACAACTCAAAATAGCCAAACCAACTCATTGTATGTGGTGTATTGGATCAAAATGACAAGGAGGCTTGAGACCGTCCGATCCTTCAAGGGGGAGATATACTCCCCCTAATTCAATTCAATCTTCACTCTCCCTCAGTCGATTGAAGTATAAGAACTCAGAGCAAGCCATAGAGAGTCTCCCCAAGCTTCCTAGAGAGAGTTTGAAACTTGATTTTCTCGGTTTTCATCACTTGAAAATAGGGGAGCTCCATTGAAATTTGAACTTACTCCATACTCAACATCAACCCAATTCCTTCCTCAAGCTCCATCAAAGGACCAAGTCACTTGCCCAAGCTCTTTCCCAAGCTCCAAAGGCAAGGGAGGATCCAATTCGATCAAGGTTGAGCTCAAGGCAGGAGGGAATTGAGTGATCAATTAAGCTTAAGTTCAAGCTTATCTATGTTGGTCCTTTGTGAAGTGTTTTTCAATCCTAGGTTGATCTAACCGTTAGATGTTCTTGTATTCATGCTTAGATGGTGTGGGTTGATCTTCATTCCAATCCGAGCTCAATCGAGCTCAGATCATGGCCTTAAACATGGATGGTCTCCATGGCTCACAAAGGATTTCAGGAATGAATCTCTAGCTATCACGGATGGACGGCTGAGATTAAAATGAGTAGTATCCATAATTTTCTCCCTTTTGGCTTTAATCTCAAGCCATTGATCCTTGATGGATAGGCGAGAAAACGTAGCTGCCGCCATGCGGTACCTGTATGATGGGTTAAGTACCCAATCCCATCACGCCATGTGTAAAGCGCATGTTGCGTTAGCGGCACACGTGGCCCCGACAGGATTAATAATATAATTAGGGATTATTTAATTTCTAATTAATTACCAAATCTTCTAAAATTCATATCTAAGCCAAGAAAAATTAGAAAAATATGAAATAAATTGCATATAAAAGATAATTGAACATAGACTAATTTAAAATTAATTTTAATTAATTTTAAATAGTTCTTTTCTCTAAATTTGGGTTTTATTGGGAATGTTAATTTACTAATTACCCTTTAATTACTCCACTGATTAATTCCAAACTTTTTGTGCTTACTTACTGGGATAACTCTTGCCTCCCCTAATTTTCTTGGGATTTATTGGTAGCTTAATTAGGTGAATTTTTAGTTTATTCCTTAATTACTCCCTTAATGTAATTAAGCTTAATTAAGGGCATAATTTGTGGTTTAACCCTCTGATTGGGTCACTTAAGTTTTTATTAAGTGAATGAGAGGTTTAGAGAATAATTTTGGGATACTTTCCTTAAGATATTCCCTAAACCCCCTTTTCTTCCTTAATCTATTCTTAATTAAGGGTTAATTCACTAATTACCCCATTAATTAATTTCATAAAATTTTTAAACCTTCCAGAACTTAATTAATCCATCTTGGATAGATTCTTAGGTGTTTAAAAGCCTAAGTACATTAAGGAAATCAAAATCCAACTCACATGTGTGAGAGTGGTTTTGAAATTATTTAAGTTAAACCCCTTAGTTTAATTAATCATTAATCATGAGCCAAATTGCATTAGGCCTTTTTCTTCCTAGGTGCATTACAAATTTAAATTTCTTGTGAGATTTTATGTCATCTCCTTAGCTCATAATTATTTGATTAAATATGGTAAGGTGGTATAGGTAAGGGATAATTAATACACTTAATTCATATCTTAACCTAATCAAATATAAAATGGATCTAATTATCTAAAAATTAAATTTAAATATCATACACATATGGGAATGGGTTAAGAACAGCAAACTCACCTCACATTTCTCAAAACAAAAACAAACCTTCTTTAAAAATAATTTGATTTACTTTAAACTTTCTTATTTCATGAGATTGTCTTCGGGAATTAATTAGGGTGAATGTGTTTACATGCTTTCATCACTTTAGTTCTTTCCTAATATGCTAAATATGTATGTCATATGAATTTCATGCATTCATTCTTTTCAAAAATCAAAATGAAAGTGAAATATTTCTTTTATTTCAAATTGCATGTTTTGGCAAAAATAGGAATATGAGTGGCTATTATCACTGTTAAATCCAAATTATTTCAAAATATATGAATCAATTACCAAAACTAAAAATGTGTTACTTATATTATTTATAAGCTTGCATATGAGTATAATATAAGGATGTGCTTAGTGTAGTTTTCCTTCTCCCCTCTTTTAGTATAATTTTGAATAGAATTTGGTAAAGTGTTCAGTTCATTTGAAAAGAACCTAACACTTGCATAAGTCCTTTTCCTATTCATTCCTATGCTATTACTTAAGAAGGATATCTACACTTGTACATATAAATTGCATAAACAAAACAAAAAAAATCAAGTACAAATGTTTGCATTTTTTTTTCTTTTCCATTTATTTCTTTGGTACATATGCTTGTATTTAAGGAAAGTGATATATTAATCTGGACAACCTTGGGGTTGTGAGGCTTTAAGTAGCCCTAAGTAGGTCTTGTACCTTACACCCCTGGTTAACAATGGTGTCATACTCACTTATGCCTTTCATACATACATATGTGCATGTGAATAATGGATAAAAGAAACCCCTCTTTTCTACTTAATGAAAACTATGCATCATAAAGCATTCCATTTTTCTTATGTAAACCACTTAGCATTCATCATAAAGTGTGCTAAACATTCTCTTTTGTATGTATAGATATGCTTGATTCATTCATATGCATGTTATGCATGTTGGGAAAGAAATCAAGTGATGTATGTTTTATGGTTTACTTAATCTTAAAATGCATTTCTTTTTGAATAGGTTTGTTTAGAATTGATCTAAACTTACGATTAATTAAAATACATAATAAAACATTCACTAAATGAAACTAAACATGAATCCACTTTAGAAATTACTTAAGGTAGGGAAGGAAAGAGAAGTTCTCTTCTCTTTTCTCTCTCTTTACAACACTTAGTAATTGATTATAGGATTCATTCAAACCAAATAAAATCAACACAAATCAACTAAACACTTAAATGAAACCACCCATCTAAGTTGAACATCTTCACACTTAGAAAATGCAAACCTTAAAATCATAGCTAAGCATACCACACAAACCTTCTAAAGCACACACATAAGTCACCACTTCTAGCTTTAGGTTAGGGGTGGTTTGGATGTTTTACTTTTGTGATGTTCTATTTTAGTCTGGATGTTAGGGTGAATGTGCATAGAATGAATGGTAGGATGATTTAGTCTAATTATTATTTTTTGCAGGGGATTGTGCTTAAAGGGCGTTGTAATAAAAATATAACTACTTTTGCTGTGCAGGTCCTCATACCCCTAAGCAAAATCCAATAGGCCAGGTGGACTTTGTTACCCATGTGTGGGGTGCTAAGTCCAATATATATGCTTGGGATTTGTAAGTTTGTGTAGCTAATCTCTATTTTACAAGTGTTAGTTAGATTTACTTTTTCTTTTCATGTATTTTTACAATTATGATTTTGGAATGATTATTATGGGGGATTAGGATGAGCATTGGTCATAAGATCTCATCATATGCACCATATAAAGCCTTTGAAGAAACTTTCCAACCATCCAAAAGAAGGAACTAAAGAAGAAAGAAGAAAATAAGAATGAAGAAATAAAACTTGAAGACCCCCATATCAATAAATTCCTTGCTTAATTGTACTCAATTCATTTGTAATCCAGGTTGTATAAGGGTAGAGCTCGGCTATCCAATTTTTTTTTAGGTTTGTGCAGTGGTGCCCGACCACAAATGGCCTCTTATTCTTCTGTGTTAGCCTTATAAATTGATCGATGATTTGTTTAGCTTGTGCATTAAGATGGCATCCTTTTCCTTATTTCTTCCTTGCTTGATGTACGGCCTGGATGTGGATTAGGCTCTTAGGGAAAAATAAATCTTCTACCAAATTTAACAATTCAAAATTAAAATAAAGAACTCATAACCTCACATAATGCTTTGGCTAAAAATCAAGATAAAAAAATTAGCAACCCCTTAGCTGGATGAGTATTTCTTTTATAACATCATGTACAAATGCATATTATTTTCACTCTTTATTGGAGGGCTTCCACCTTTGCCAAAGAAACTTGGCTTGACCTTTGAGATCCATGGTGAAACACTCCTCCTCCCTTCTCATTGATTTTGGCCAATAATCTTAATTCTCATGCATTAGGCAGATGAATCCTATAAGCCTGAGTCAAATGATTGTCCAAAAATGAAAAATAACATGTAATATAATTTGCATTAGATTTAGTCATTTGAAGCATGCCCTTACATGATTTAGTCTCTTTAGGGAGTGAGTTTAAGTACTTAATCTCTTTCCAAATAAACAATAGCCTAGCTATCTTGCATAAAGCATATGACTTGCCTACATAAATTTAAAATGGTAGGAGGAGTTAGTTGGAAGCCACCCCCAGGCGGTTGTAAGTCCAAGCAGTCGAGTAATTTGTCTTCTCTTATGGAGGCAAATCATATACCTATTTTTTGTCTTAGACTTAGGTCGTGATTTTGGGCCTCGCAAAAGCTCCCTAGATTTAGGTTCTGAGGTTGCTTCTCTCTTCTATGGGCCATAAGCATAAATCCTCACCTTTTAGGCATTTCTATAACCTTGTATTATATAATCATAAGCCCTAAACTTCTAATAAAAAGTCAACTCAAATGAATAATTTAATTTCAAAAATGTAAAGCCCAACCATAGGATAGTTTAAGATGCTCTTTAGGTTTTCTTAGCATCGTGAGCATCTCCTACTTATCTTCTTTGGCTTCGATAATAACTCACCATCTTTGATCAATCTCATTTGATCATCCAAAACAAACTAATCAATTGATAGTCCTACTTATTGAAATCTTTGGAGAAAATAATCATTTACCTTAATCAAGAGTATTTCTAAGGGATCTGATTCCTTAGGATGTAATTAACTATGGGGGCTTGCCCCTATAGGGAACTTAACAAACCTAGTTTAAAATAAACCCTACTTTTCTTTTCTATGTAAAGTGGGGAAAGAATCTTTGGTACACATGCAGACCCATTATCTTTAGGAGTTTTGTTGAGGTGATTTGGTCCATTGTAGGGTGGTGACTCCTATCTTTCAAGATAGTACACCTCTCCTCAATGTCATACCCGATCACCCTCAATAAGAACGTCTGTAGATCTACATGGTGTCAAAAATGCATAAAAAGAAAAAGATGTATATCTCCATCTTCATTTCAATCCGCATAGAGTGAAGATGGAAGTATATATTTATTTCTTTAGAACATTATAAAAATTTCACCACAGACGGCCATGATCAAGATGCATAGGATCCCTGATTTAATCCCTTAAGAGTCACAGGCTTGATCTTAGCAGTCCGATCTCTGATCGGAAGAATGAGGAGAAAGCGCATAGCGCGGCCAATGACGCAGCGCTACGATGTAACAACTTAAGTGGCCTCACCCATTGCGCCATGTGAAAAGCACGCAGCGTGTCAGCCTCCAAGTGGCATCGATGGGATTAACTATTTAATTAGAGATTTAATTAATTATCCTTGATGGATGAATCTTCATAATTGCATAACTAATTCTAGAAAAATCATAAAAATACAAGGTAAAATGCACTATAAAGATATTTCTTAAGAGAATAATCTAAAAATGTTTCCAATTGAATAGTGTATTTTACTCAATTAAGGTTTTAATGAAAATTTAATAACCCTAATTACTACCTAATTATTTTATTAATTCATTTCAAATTTCTCTGGTATATTTAGTGGGATGACCTCTGCCTCTCCTAATTTTCTTGTGATTTATTGATGAGTTAATTAGGAAATAACATAATGAATCCTTAATCACCCTCTTTATATAATTAAGGGTAATTAAGCATGTGAACATTGATTTACCCACTTTTTAAGTTAATTAAGTCTTTCCTAAGTGAAGAAGAGGTTTATGGAATGGATTTGGGGAATTTTCCCAAAGCCATTCCCTAAACCCCTTTCCTTCCTTAATCCAAACTTAATTAAGGGCTAACCCACTAATCAATTGATAATTAAAATATTTAAAACATTCTAGAACTTAATCAATTCATCTTGGGTAGGTGCTTAGGTGTTCAATAACCTAAGTAGCTTAAGAAAATCAAAATCCAACCCACATGTGTCGGAAGGGTTATGAAAGTGCTTAAATTAAACCATTTAACTTAATTAATCACTAATTGTGAGCCAATTTCATTAAGCCCTTTCTTTCTTAGGTGCATTACTGATTTAAATTCTTTGTGTGGTTTTATTCAGACATTGGCTCATAATTATGTGATTAAATATGTTAAAGTGGTGTAGGTAAGGGGTAATTAACACACTTAATTCATACCTTAACCTAATCAAAGCATAAAATTAATCTAATCACCTAAAAATTGAACTTAAATAACCCACACATGGGGGAATTGGTGAGGACTAGCAAACTCATCTCACATTTCTCAAATTGAAATCAAACTCAAATAAATTCTAAACTCTCCTGAAAATAAATTTGATTTACTTTAAATAATCTTATTCATAGGATTGTCTTTAGGAATTAATTTGGGTGAATGAACTTACATTACTTTCATCACTATATTTCTTTCCTAACATGCTAAATGTGTATGTCATACGAAAATCATGCTTTCATGCTTTTTGAAAATCAAATTAAAAATGAAATGTTTCCTTTATATCAAATTGCATGTTTTGGCTAAAGTAAGAATATGAATGGCTATTATCACTATTAAATCTAAAATTATTTTCAAAACTTATAAATCAATTATCAAAACTAAAAGGTGTGCTACTTATAATTATTTATAAACTTGCATGTGAGTATAAATATAAAGATGTGCATAGTGTGGCTTTCCATCTCTTTTCTTTTAGCATAGTTTTGAATAGGATTTGCTAAAGTGTAGTTCATTTGAAAAGAATACAACACTTACTTAAATCCATTCCTATTCATTCCTATATTATTATTTAAGAAGGACATCCACACTTACACATTTAAATTGCATAACCAAATCAAACAAACGATCACAAACTTTTGCATCTTTCTTTTGTACATGCATATGCACTTAAGGAAAGTGGTATATTAGTCTGGACAACCCTGGGATTGCGAGACTTTAAGTAGCCCTAAGTAGGTCTTGTACCTTACACCCCTGGTGCTAATAATGGCATTGTACTCACTTATGCCTTTCATACATATATGTGTGCATATGAAAAATGGATAAAAGAATCCCTCTATTTCAACTTAACAAAATCATGCATCATAAAAACATTCAAATTTGTCAAATAAATTCTCTTAGCATTCATCATTAAAGTGTGCTAAACATTTCTATTTGCATGTACAGATATGCTTAGGATTCATTCATATGCATGTTACACATGTTGGGAAAGAAATGAAGTGATGTGTGTTTTGTGATAGTATTTCACTTTACTTAATCTTAAAATGCCTTTCTTTTTTAATGGATTTTCTTAAAAAAATCTAATCTTAGGATTAATTAAAACACATAATAAAATATTCACTAAACAAAAATCAAATATGAATCTACCTTAGAAATTACTTAGGGTAGGGAGGAAAGAGAAGTTCTCTTCTCTTTTTCTCTTTTTATAACTTAGTAATTAATTGTAGGATTCACTTAAACCAAATAAAAATACAAAGTAAAATCAACCAAAGCAACTAAATCACTTACATGAAACAAACCCTCTAAGTCAAACATTTTCATACTTAGAAAACTTCAGCCTTAAATCCTAGCTAAAGTATACTACACAAACCTTAAATAGCACACACATTAGGCTAAGTCACCATTTCTAGCTTTAGGATAGGGCGGTGCATGGTTTGATGTTTTCTTTTATTTTGTGATGTTTTGTTTTAATCTGGATGTTAGGGTACATGTGCGTAGACTGAATGGTAGGATGGTTTAGTCAAATCATTGTCTTATGCAAGGGATTGTGCTTAAGGGGCGCTGTAATTAAAATATAACTATTTTTGTTGTACATGTGCTTATACCCGTAAGCATAATCCAAAATAGGCCAGGTGGACTTAGTTACCCATGTGTGGGGTGCTAAGTCTAATTTATATATATACATGCTTGGTATTGTATGGTTTGTTTGACTAATCCCTATTTTATAAATGTTAGCCAGATTTCCTTTTTCTCATTTTCATGTGCTTTTGCAATTAGGATTTTGAAATGATTGTTATGGGGGTTAGGATGAGCATTGGTCTTAAACTCATGTCTTATGTACCATGTGAAGCCTTTAGAGCAACCACATTCCAACCATCCAAAAAAAGGAACCTAAAGAAGAATGAAGAAAAAAGAAAGAAGAAAGAAGAAAGAAGAAAGAAGAAATGAAGAATGAAGACCCCCATAACATGAATCCCTTGATTAATTGTAATTAATTCATTTGTAATCCGAGTTGTATAAAGGTAGAGCTCGGCTACCCAATTTGTTATTCAGGTTTGTGCGGTGGAACCCTACCACAAATGACCTTTTATTCTTATGCACTATTTTATAAATTGATTTATGTTTGTTTAACTTGCGCATTAAGATGGCATCTTTTTCTAGTTTCTTCCTTACTTTGATGTATGGCCTGGATGATGATTAGGCTCTTAAAAAATAAATTTTCTATCTAATTAAATAAATCAAATTAAAAAATAAATAACTCATAATCTTACCTAAAGCTTAGGTTATAAAATAAGATAAAAGAATTAGCAACCGCTTAGATGGATGTTGTCTTACTTTTCTAACATCATGCATAAAAAGTATATTATTTCACTCTTGATGAGGGCTTCCACCTTTGCGGATAGACGACTGTGAGAGGCATGATGGACACACCTCCCTTATCTTACTAATTTTGGTCCATAATCTAATTCTCATGCAGGCATATAAATCTAAAGCACTGTCAAATTGATTGTCCAAAATAAAAATAAAATGTAATGAAATTTGCATTAGATTTAAGTCATTAAAGCATGCCCTACATGATCTAGTCTCTTAGGGAGTGCGTTTAAGGACTTAGTCTCTTTCTAAATAAACAACAACTTAACTATCTTGCAAAAGTATTTGACTTGCCTATATATTTTATAATTGTAGGATGAGTTAGTTGGCGGCCACCCCCGGACGGTTGTAAGTCCAATAGTCGGATGGTTTATCCTCTCTTATGGAGGTAAACCAAATACCCATTTTTTTCTTAGATTTTGGTCATGCTTTTGGCCCTCTCCAAAGCTCCTTAGATTTACATTCTAAGGTTGCTACTTCCCTTTACAGGCTATGAGCATAAATCCTCACCTCTTAGAAATTTCTGTGACCTTGTATCATGGAATTTTAAGCCAGTATTCTAATAAAAATTCAACTCAAATAAATTAATTTAATTTCAAAAATGTAAAGCCCAACCATAGGATAGTTTGGGATGCTTACTAGGTTTCCTAGTATCTTAAGCATCCCCAACTTATTTTCATTTGGCTTTGATAAGAACTCTTTCCTCTTGATCGATCGCACTTCACTTTCTAAAAATAAACCAATAGATTGATAGTCCTACCTTTCAAAATCTTTGGATATAATGATCATTTATCTTAATTGAGAGTATTCCTAATGAATCTTATTCCTTAGGATGTAATTAACTATGGGGGCTTGCCCCTCAAGGGAATTGTTGACCTCATTTTTAGGATGAGCTCTCAACCCCTCCATCTTAGACATAAGACTCCTCTGAGACTTTAAGAGTTTCTTAGTCTTAAGACACATCTAGTGATTAGGTGGACACTCAACCTAACCCTAGATACTTAGAAGAGTTAGCCATAGGAATAGGTCATGCCTTAAGGGTGTTAGGAAAATTTTTCTACCCTTAGCTTGAACCACTCCTCAACTTCCTTCCTTCATGTCAAGCTCCAAATCAATCTTATTTGATTTTCTCCAAACTCAAATCAATGCTACATGATTGAAATCTATGATTGAAACCCATGAATGAAATTCCTAATTCAAAATCTTTCTTAAGTCCTTAATCTTCTCTTAAGGACTTAGCCTAAATCATATTAAAACCAATTCAAACTCATGAGATTTTCTCATAATTCATTTATATTCTCATTTATATTCACATATAAAAATGAAATATAAATTCAAATCAATCAAATCTAAATTCAAACTTCATGTCCCAAATTTCAAATCCTTCTCATAATTCTTTAATCCTCTCTTAATGACTTAGCCAAAATCAAATCTAAATCAATTCAAATTCATAGGATTTTCTCATAACTCATTTATATTCTCATTTATATTCAAATATATAAATGAAATATAAATTCAAATCAGTCAAATCTAAATTCAAAATTCAAACTCCAAATTCCAAATCTTTTCTAAGTCTTTAATTTCCACCTTAAGGACTTAGCCTAAATCAAATCAAATCAATTCAAACTCTTGAGATTTTATCATAACTCATTTATATTCTCATTTATATTCATATATATAAATGAAATATAAATATAAATCAATCAAATTTAAATCCAAAATTCAAATCCCTACTCCAAAATTTTCTAAGTCCTTTAAATTCCCTCTTAAAAGACTTAGCCTAGATCATGATCAAATCACTTAAATCCTTGAAATTTTCTCATAATCCATTTATATTCTCATTTATATTCACATATATAAGTGAAATATAAATTCAAACAATCAAAACCAATTCCAAAAATCAAACTCAAATTCAATCAAAATCCAACCTAAGCCTTTCAAGTCAAAATCTTGAACTTAGCCAAATCAACTTCAAATCAATCCAAACTCTTGATTTTTCTTCATGATTCAATCAATCCTACAATCATGAATCCAAATATAAATATAAACTTTAATCACTAAATCAAAACTTAACTCAAAAATCAAACCCCAAATCCATTCATGTTCTTCCTTTGAATATGAAATTGTCAAATGAATCAAAACCCATTTGACTTCAAACCACTTGCAAATGGATTTATATTTCAATCATAAGTCCATATACAAGTTCATCAAACTCAAATCAAGCTTTGACCAACCATTTGACCCACTTAGTCTCACTTGACCCAAAGTGACCTAAAGTACCCTTACGAGCCCAATTCTAATCCTAACCAAATTGGATTGAATCAAACACTCACCTATGCCTCTCATCATGATCAACAATCATCATGAGATGATCAATCACCCAAATTAGGTCAAACTAAGTCAAACCTAAGGGTTGACCAAGTCAACACTTAGCCAAAATGAAACCCAACATAGCCAAAATCCATCATAGGCCAAATTGATTGAAACCATTGATCTAAGTTCATTTATGAACTATGTTTGAACTTGACCTAGTCAACATTTGAGCCTAACCTAGCCCAATTGGCCACTTGACCCAACTTGACCTAAAAAGTCAAAATGTGTCAAAACTTGTTCTAAGCTAAATTAATTAAAACCAGCGAGTCAAGTTCATTCAAATCACTTGTTGAACTTGACCAAAGCCTCAATTGGCCAACTAGACCTAACCTAGCCCAATTCACCTTGAACCCAACTTGACCTAAAGGGTCATGTTGAGCCAAATTCAAACTTAACCAAAATTGATTGGAAACAAAGATACCAATCCACTTCATATGACTAACCAAACCTAAACCTACCCATGACCTAGCTCAAATAGGTCAAATGGGTCAAATTGGTCAACTTGACCCATTTGACCTAAATGAAGTCATATTAACCAAATTCAAACCCAAACCAAATTGAATCAAACCAGAGCCACTAAAATATTTCAAATGGTCATATAAACTTGACCAAACCCTTTGTTTGACCCATTTGACCAATTGGTCAACTTGACTTGAGCTGACCCATTTTGACCTAAATGGGTCAACATGAGCCAAACCATAACAAATGAACTCCAAATCTAATGAAACTTGGCCAAACCTATTTTCTCAATATACCCAACATATCCCAATTCAAAAATTAGCCAAATGACCATTCTACCCCTAGTCCATAGAACAAATTTTGGTCAAATCCATGGGAAATTTGGTCAATTCCTCTTCACATTTACTTGATACTTTCCTAATATGTCAAGTAAACTCTATGGAGGGTGGTGCACCCAACCCAATGGGTTTAGGTCAGCCCAACTTGAGCCAAGGCCAAAATCAGCACATGGCTCAAATTGGCCACATAGGAATCATGTTCCCACACAATTTGAAGCACATTGGGAGTTATCATTCCACTCCCTAGCCCAAACTGACCATGTGCAAGCCTCTAACAGATTAAACAACCCACTGCCTAAGGTCAATTGGATCAAAATGGCAAGTAGAGCTTTGACCGTCCGATTGCCTAAGAGGGAGATATACTCCCCCTAATCCACTTCAATTCTGACAGAGGCTAATTCAATTGAGTTAGGGAGAGTGTTAGGAGCCATTGGCAAGAGTTCCTAAGCTTCCTAGAAGGATTTTGAAGTTGCCATTCTCAATTTCCCTTAAGCAAAAATAGGGGAGCTCCAAGGATTTGCCAACTTCCACTACACTCCAATTCAACCAAATTCCATTTGCACACTCCACCAGAGGGTCAAGTCGAGCTTGCCCAAGCCCTTTCCCAAGCTCCAAAGGCAGAGGAAGACTCACCTAGATCAAAGCCGAGCTCACTAGTAGGAGGGGTTGGTCCAAAGAGCTATCCACTCAACCTCAAGAGCTATGACTTTCACCAAAGCTTCGTCTCAACCAGACGAAGCTCTTCTAAGAGAATCGAACCGGTGAGCTTAGACATTTTTTGATCCCTAAACTCCATGTGTGTTGGTCCTTTGTGAAAGAAATGTTAATGGCATGAGATTTCAACCATTAGATGTGCTTGCCATTAGGGTTAGATGGTGTGTGCAAAATTTCATCCCAATCTGAGCTCAATCGAGCTCGGATCAAGGCCTAGAAAATGGACGGTCTCCATAGATCACAGGCATTGGTAGGGATAGATCTCTGGTCGTCCATCCGTACATTTTGGATGGACGGCTGAGAATAAATACACATTTTAGATCTAATTTTATCCTTTTAAAATTGCATATTAAATCCTAGTCATTCGATCCTTGATCAAAATGCGGATACCAAATCGCATAGCGTCACCGCCACTCGGCACTATAATGTGACATTTAAGTAGCCACTCAGTGGTTGCCATGTGTAAAGCACAGCCGAGTTAGCGCTTGCGTGTCACACCGTTGGATTAAGGGATTAATTAAAGATTAAATAATTCTAATTAATCCTCTAAACTTTTAAAATTCATATCTCTCTAAAGAAAAATCAAAAAAATATGAGGTAAACTGCCACTGAAAGATAATTCTACCTAGAATATTCTAAAATTAGTTTTAATGGATGTTAAATAGTGTATTTTTCTAATTTTGGGTTTTATTAGAAATCTTAATTTACTAATTACTCCCTAATTAATAAATTGATTAATCTCAAACTTCTTGAGTGTATTTTGGGGATGACTTCTGCCTCCCCTAAATTTCTTGGGATTTATTGGTGGCTTAATTGGGGAAATTGCTAATTCATTTTTTAATTACGCCCTTAAAAAATTAAGGTTAATTAAGGGTTTGATTAGTGTTTTAATCCTTTGTTAAAGTTGATTAAGGTCTATTTCAGTGAATAGGAGTTTTAGGGAATAATTTTGGAGCATTTCTCCTAAGGTATTCCCTAAACCCCCTTTTCTTCCTTAATCCTCTCTTAATTAAGGCCTAATTCACTAATTTCCCTCTTAATTAATTTCTTAAAATTCTAAAATCTTTCCAGAACTTAATTAATCTACTTTGGGTAGATTCTTAGGTGTTCAAGAGCCTAAGTTCAACTAAGAAAATCAAAACTCAACTCATATGTGTGAGGGGTGTTTTGAAATTACTTAAGTTAAACCCCTTAGCTTAATTAATCATTAATCATGAGCCAAATTACATTAGGCCCCTTTCTTCCTAGGTGCATTTCAAATTTAAATTCATTGTAAGGTTTTATGTCATCTCATTAACTCATAATTATTTGATTAATAATGCTAAGGTGGTGTAGGTAAGGGTTAATTAACATGCTTAATTCATACCTTAACCTAATAAAAGTATAAAATGAATCTAATCATCTAAAAGTTAAATAAAAATGTCAAACACATGTGGGAATGGGTTAGGAACAGCAAACTTAATTCACATTTTCAAAATTAAATAAACTTCAAAATCAAACAAAAATCATACTAAATAAACTTTGATTTACTTTAAGCTTTCTTATTTCCTAAGATTGTCTTTAGGATTTAATTAAAGTGAATGTGTTTACATGATTTTATTACTTTAGTTCTCACTCAATATGCTAAATATGTATGTCATATGGTTTCATGCATTCATGCTTTTCAAAATTCAAATTTAAAATGAAAATGTTTCCTTTATGTCAAATTGCATGTGTTGACTAAAGTAGGAATATGAGTGGCTATTATCAGTATTAAATTCAAATTATTTTCAAAACATATGAATTAATTATCAAAACTAAAGTGTGTTACTTATATCTTATTTATAGGTTTTCATGTGAGTAAAATATGAGGATCTGCATAGTGTAGGTTTTCCTTCTCTTCTCTTTTAGTATAGTTTAGAATAGGGTTTGGCAAGGTGTATGGTTCATTTGAAAAGAACCTAACACTTTCCTAATTCCATAACCTATTCATTCCTATACTATCACTTAAGAAGGGTACCTATGCTTGCACATATAAATTACATAAAAAATAAATCAACTAACACCAACTTTTACATTCTTTCTTTTCCATTCATTTCTTTTGTACATATGCTTGTATTTAAGGAAAGTGACATACTAGTCTGGACAACCCAGAGATTGCAAGGCTTTAAGTAGCCCTAAGTAGGTCTTGTATCTTACACCTCTGGTTAATAATGGTGTCGTACTCACTTATGTATTTCATACATTCATATGTGCATGTGAAAGTTGGATAAGAAATCCCTTTGTTAGTTAATGAAAATCATGCATCACAAACATCCAAATTTTCTTAAATTAATTACTTAGCATGCATCATAAAGTGTGCTAAGCATTCCCATTTGTATGTATAGATATGTTTAGGACTCATTCATATGCATGTTATACATGTTGGGAAAGAAATGAAGTGATGTATGTTTTGTGAATTTAGTTCATTTTACTTAATCTTAAAATGTCTTTCTTTATGAATAAGTTTGTTTAGAGTTCATCTAACTTAGGATTAATTAAAACACCTAACTAAAAAATTCATTAAATAAAACTAAAATATGAAACTACTTTAGAAATTACTTACGTTAGGGAAGGAAAGAGAAGTTCTCTCCTCTTTCCCTCTCTTTATAACTTAGTAATTAATTGTAGGATTCACTTAAACCCAATTAAAACATAATATAAAATCAACTCAAAATAATTAAATCACTTAAATGAAACCCTCCTCTAAGTTGAACATTTTTCATGCTTAAAAAATTCTAACTTAAAGCCATAGCTAAGCATACCACACAAACTTCTAAAGCACACACATTATGTTAAGTCCCCACTTCTAGCTTTAGGTTAGAGCAGTGCATGGTTTGATGTTTGCTTTTATTTTATGATATATATTTTAGTCTGGATGTTAGGATGTATGTGCATAGAATGAATGGTAGGCTGATCTTAGTCTAACTATTGTCTTCTGCAAGGGATTATGCTTAAGGGGCGTTATAATAAAAATATATATATAAATGCTTTTATTGTGCAGGTGCTTATACCCCTAAGTATAATCTAATAGGCTAGGTGGACTTAATCACCCAAGTGTGGGGTGATAAGTCCAATATACATGCTTGGGATTTGGTGGTTTATTTTGCTAACCTTTATTTTACAGGTGTTAGCTAGA
This sequence comes from Cymbidium sinense, assembly GCA_021442155.1. Taxonomy (NCBI): domain Eukaryota; kingdom Viridiplantae; phylum Streptophyta; class Magnoliopsida; order Asparagales; family Orchidaceae; genus Cymbidium; species Cymbidium sinense. The sequence goes on from CM038229.1 coordinate 39,048,219, forward strand.
TTTACTTTTCCTTTTCATGTAATTTTTTGTAATTAGGATTTTAGAATGATTGTTATGGGATTAGGATGAATATTAGTCATAAGATCTCATCTTATGTACCATGCAAAGCCCTTGGAGCTTCCACCATCCAACCATCCAAAAGAAGGAACCATAGAAGAAAGAAGAAGAAAAGAAGAATGAAGAAATGAAGCTTGAAGACCCCCATAACAATGAGTTCCTTGCTTAATTATATGTAATTCATTTATGATCTGGGTTGTATAAGGGTAGAGCTCGACTACCCAATTTTTTAGGGTTTATACGGTGGTACCCGACCACAATGGCCTCTTATTCTTTTACGATTAGCTTTATAAATTGATTGATGATTTATTTAGTTTGTGCATTAAGTGGCATCCTTTTCCTAATTTCTTCCTTGCTTTATGTATGGCCTGGATGATGATTAGGCTCTTAGGGAAAAATAAATATTCTATCAAACTTAACAATTCAAAACTAAAAATAAAGAACTCATAACCTCGCCTAAAGCTTAGGCTAAAAATAAGATAAAAGAATTAGCAACCCCTTAGCTGAATGAGTACTTCTTTTTATAACATCATGCACAATTGCATATTATTTTCACTCTTGATTAGAGGGCTTCCACTTTTTCCAGAGAAACTTGGCTTGACCTTTGAGGGTCATGGTGGAAACACACTTCCTCCCTTCTCGCTGATTTTGGCCAATAATCTCATTTCTCATGCATTAGGCATATAAATCCTATTAGCCTGAGATAAAATGATTGTCAAAAAATGAAAATAAAATGAAATCTAAATTTCATTAGATTTAAGTCATTTGAAGCATACCCTTACATGATCTAGTCTCTTTAGGGAGTGAGTTTAAGGACTTTGTCTCTCTTTCTAAATAAATAATAACCTAGCTATCTTGCATAAAGCATATGACTTTCCTACATGAATTTATAATCGTAGGAGGAGTTAGTTGGTGGCCACTCCCAGGCAGTTGTAAGTCCAAATAGTCGGGTGGTTTGTACTCTCTTGTAGAGGCAAACCAAATACCCATTTTTGCCTTACATCTAAGTCATGCTTTCGGTCCTTGCTAAAGCTCCCTAGATTTAGGTTCTGAGATTATTTCTCCCTTTTGTGAGCTATAAGCATAAATCCTCACTTCTTAGGCATTTCCTTAATCTTGTGTTATGGACTTATAAGCCCTAAATTTCTAATGAAAAATTCTCCTCAAACAGATTAAATCAATTTCAAAAATGTAAAGCTCAACCATAGGATAGTTTGAGATGCTCGCTAGATTTTCTAGCATCATGGGCACCTCCTACTTATCTTCCTTTCAGCTTCAATAATAACTCCCTCTCTTTAATTAATCCCATTTGATCTTCCAAAATAAGCTAATCGATTGATAGTCCTATTTATTAAAATCTTTGGAGACAGCGATCATTTACCTTAATCGAGAGTATTTCTAAGGGATCTCGTCCCTTATGATGTAATTAACTATGGGGGCTTGCCCCTGTAGGGAACTTAATGATCCTAGTTTAAAATAAACCCTACTTTACTTTTGTATATAAAGTAAGGGAAGAATCTCTGGTACATATGTAGACCCATTGTCCTTAGGAGTCCTTATTCGGGTGATTAGGTTCATTGTAGGATGTTGACTTCTATCTCTCGAGATAGTACACCTCCTCAATGTCATAACCGATCACCCTCAATAAGAACATTTGCGGATCTACGTGGTGTCCCAACAAGGTGTATTTATATATATTTTTGCTTTCATTTATCCTCTTTTTTGAAAAGGGGGGATATATGACAACAAGGAATTGTATAAAAATATTTCACCATAGAAACTTAACAAACCCAGTTTAAAATAAACCCTACTTTACTTTTCCATGTAAAGTAGGGGAAGAATCTCTTGTACATTCCAAAGACCCATAGTCCTTAGGAGTCCTTATTGAGGTGATTACGTCCATTATAGGGTGGTGACTTCTATCTCTCGAGATAGTACACCTTTTCTCAATGTCATACCCAATCACCCTAATAAGAACATCTTCGGATCTACATGGCTTCCCAAAAAGGCTTATATTTCTATTATCATTTATCCTCTTTCCAAAAAGATAGATGAAGGCAGGAATATTTTTCACCACAGTTGGATTATAAGTCTTAGCATTTTAAAAAAATTTCAACTCAAATGAATAATTCTCCTCAATTTTAAACATATAAAGCCCAACCATATGATAGGTTGAAATGCTCACTCAGTTTCCTAGTATCATGGGCATTCCCTACTCATCTCCTTTGGCTTCGATAATAAGTCTCTCCTTTTTGATCTATCCCACTTGATTTTTCAACATAGCCAATTTATTGATAGTCTTGTCATTGAAATTTTTGGAGATAATAATTGTCTACTTTAATCGAAAGTATTCCTAAGGAACTCACATTTCTTAGGATGTAATTAACTATGGGAGCTTACCCCCATAGGGAACTTTAGAACTCAGTTTAATATAAACCCTACTTTATTCATCCATGTAAAGTAGGGAAAAAATCTCTGTTATATTCAAAGACCCATCATGCCTTAGGAGTTCTTATTAGATGATTAGGTCCATTGAATGGCGATACCTCTATCTTTTGAGATAGTACATCATATCTCAATTTCATACCCGATTACTTCAATAAGTACACCCGATCACTTTTTGGCGACTCTGTTGGGGAAGGTTCCTCTCTCCATCTCTAGTAGATAATTATTGTCTACAAGCATCGATAGTAGACTTGTACTTCATATGAGTTTGAGACTATCTTTCTTTCCATTGACACTTAGCTTATTTCATTCTTAAGCAAAGCTAGCCAACATCCTTTAGGTTTTAGGACCTCACTGCTTGCAGGTCCTTAAACCCCGATTAGTTTTCCCAATAGGTGAAAGATAAAATTAACTGATGAAAGGAGATGACTAAAAATTAGAACCTCTTTACCACTAGCTTGGTGAGGCAAGGTTCACCATATATTTATGAAAATAAACTCTTTTGCAAAATATCACTTTCCAAAAGCACTTTTCAAAATTCACATAACAAAAGATTTTGCACAAAATTCACAAAATGTTTTTTAGAAAGCACAAAATTCATATAACCAAACCTCATTTAACAATTCATATAATTGTTACATGGAGGTTCTTTTCAAAGTCAAAATCAAAATTTTTAAAAATCCCTTTTCAAAAAACACATTTTTTGAAAATAGCTATCTCCATTCAACATACTCAAATTTGTTGAATGAAGATTCTATCTTCAAATAAAATCATAACATAAAATTGAAACTCCATTTAGCATATTTCATATATGCTAGAATTCGAAATTTCTCTCTTTTCAAAAGCAAGAAATCACACACATGAAATCAAGGCATATTTGAACCATCATTTGACATACCCAAATTTGTCAAATGAGAGTTCCCCTTCTTTTGAAAAATCAAAAACAAATTGAATTCTATTTAACACACTTAAATTTGTTAAATAGAATTCCTCTTTTCCAAATTCTTAAAATTTAGAACACATTTGGGCCCCATTTGACTTGCCCAAATTTGTCAAATGAGAGCCCCATTTTCAAAAAATTACAAAAACAAATTGAACTCTATTTAACATACCTAAATTTGTTAAATAAATTTCCTTCTTTCTAAATCACAACACATTTTGAACTTTATTTTCCATACCATATTTGTCAAACAAAGAGTTCCCCTCTTTTTCCAAAAAGAGAAATAAATCATAAACACACTTGGCCCCTACTTAATATACCAAATTTGTTAAGTGAGAGCCTCATTTTTCAAATTATAAATACACTTGACTCCTACTTAACATACCAAATTTGTTAAGTAAGAGCCTCATTTTCAAAACAAACCAACACATATTCAACGCACTTGACTCTTATACTTAACATACTAAATTTGTTAAGTAAGAGCCTCATTTTCAAAAATCATAAACACATTTGGCCTCTACTCAACATACTAAATTTACTAAGTAAAAGCCCCACTTTCAAATCAAATCAACATATATCACACACATAACAAATCAGCACAAACAAAGATGTTTTCATAAAATTTTGAAACACATGATTGAAAACCTTTCTAGCATACCTAAATTTACTAAGTAAAGGTTTTCTAAATCAAATTTTCAAACAAGAAATAAAACATATATATCTCCAAAAGTCTCTCCAAATATTTGAATTCCACTCAACACACTTAAATTTGTTGAGTATGTGTTCTAAATCAAAATCATATGGCCAAATCTCTCCAAAAATTCAACGAACCCCACTTAGCATACTTAAATTTGTTAAGTGTGGGTTCAAATTTCAAATAAAATTTAGAAGTCAATGATTCATGATAAATATTAAAGCAAGGGTCTGACTCAATTACATTTCAAATAAATGCGATGATTTCAAGACGTCTTTTTCAGCCTTTACAAGTAACGATCATGGCTTTTTAGTTTATGGTGTAGATATAGCCTTGGATTAGGCTAATCTCACCCCAATTTCCACCACACATCTGATTTACTTTGGCCATGGTTTTGACAGAGTCCGGATTACTTGTGAGGGGACAACTCTCACAACTGTTAGTAGGGAGGAGGTGGTGGGACATACACCACTTATCCATTTTGACATGCCATCTGACTCCAAGTTCCCCTCATTGAAGAGGAAGGCTGTAGTGGTTCCCACACCCCATTGAGTTAGTGTCGTACAACTACTTGACGGGTTCGGGCACTTGTCAAGCCCATGAGAGCTACTACCCCCTCTTTGGTCACCTCAAAGGGGAAGGCTATTTGGCCTCCCAGATAGTTTCCCCTTCCTTAGGTAGGTTTCAGCTCTTGCCCTACTTTGCTCACCCGCACCCAACGCGACAACAAAAATAGGAAGGTCAAACAGGCCCACGAGTGAGTAGCCAGGGAGCTTGATGCTGCTTCTCACAAAGCTGAGGAGGGATCTCCCCGTGAGACCTCTCCACTTTTGAGTGGAAGTAGGTTCCACCCCCTCTCAGCCTCAGATGGAGAGGAGGATTATGGGAGGATCATAGCATCACCTCCACCACCAACATACTTTGAGACACTAGCTAGGGAGCGTATGAGGTTCTATGCTAGACTTAGTACTATTCTATGCTAAGTTGACAGAAGATGCTTAAAGTCTGGTACCTTGTTTGATCTAAGATCCATGATCCTTAGAAGTGTTAGGGTCATATCCATAGGGAGAGAGCCATGCAGGCTTGAGTATCTGCCCAGGCGGAAAGAGGGAGTGATGAAGGTACGTCGGCAATTTCTACCCTAATGGATTGACATCTCGGCCACCAATCATTCCATAACATTGTTCTTATCAATACATTCTGATTCAAGAAGAGATCTCTAATTGACAGGAAGTGTTGGCATCACACCTCTCCACTCATCATCCACCATCACATGTTCAGCTTACAACATCCACCACTGCCACCAAGATTCAGAAGTCCCCATCCAGGGAAAGACCGTCCCCACTGGTGATTCAACTATGGCCCAAGCATCCCACTCCATCCACTCCACCTATTGAGGTGAGATCGAGCTCCCCTGCTCAACTCTCTACCTCAGCTATGGTCAGGAAGGAGTGGCGACCCGAGAGCATTGTTGTCACATCACCACCACCATAGATAGAGGGAGAGAGAGGAGGGGACATAGACACAGTCCCCATGATAATTGATCCTCCCAGTGAAGAAGTTTTATCAGTAGGAAATGTCCAGTGAATAGAGATAGATGATCATAGCCCTACGGACAGTCGTCAGTGAGTGTTCATGTCGGTCCAGCCAAGCATAGTAGACCGATCGATAGATGACATATTAGCAGAAAACTTTGCTGAGAAAAGATGAATTCTAGGGAGTGACCATTCATATCAGGAGGAGGATAGATTCAGCTTCAATCCTAATGAGGATGACATGTTGGATGACATAGCTGAGGTCCACATGGTTGACTCACGGATCCTTGCAGCAGGATCAGCTTAGCTGGGAAGGTGTCGTGCTCGAGGAAGGTGACACTTCTCACTCGACACAGCACCTCCTCCACCAGCTCAGGCAGGGGGATGATCACATTGACAAGATGGAGAAGAAAGTAGAGGAGTTGATGGCAGTGGTTTTAGCCCCAATTTTGTAGTCTTCTCCTATGGTAGACGATAGACCAGAGTTGGTGCATACTTTAGATCATCCTACCGTAGAGGACGAGGCTGGTAGCTTGCATAGGAAGGTCACAGATGGCACCTCCATGCATGAAAAGGATATCAAGCATATGGGAGAGCAGCAGGTGAGGGAAGCAATGGTGCAAGCCAGGGGGAGCTCATCCATTCCAAAGGATAGACCATACCCGGAGGAATTCGATGTAGTTCAATACCCCAAGAGTTTTGTGCTGCCTCTCTTCAAGATCTTTGATGGCAGTGGGAACCTGCATCAGCATATTACAATTTTTATAACTGGTTGTTGCAATGCCGGTGGTAGTGACGCACTCCTATTTCAGACTTTTTGTCAGTAGCCTAGCAAGGGTTGCATTTGATTGGTATGTCAAACTGCCCAATAGTTCGATGAGGACTTTTGCCGATTTGGAGCACCTCTTTGTCAAGAGATTTGCTGGAGCTCAGTAAAGAGTGATTATAGGTGACCTCATTGTAGTGAAGCAAGTTCCCAATGAGTCCTTCATTTATTATATTCTCAGGTGGTGCAACCTGAGCATAAAATGCGAGCCATAGCTGTCCGAACAATATGCCATTGAGATTCTTCTCAAGAATATTCATGGCCCGGTCGCCTTCATGCTTAAAGGCTTTACCATCCGCATATTTGAGAAACTAATTAACAAGGTGACTAGCCTGCAAGAGGAAGCCAAATAGTTGCCCTTTCTTGACCAACCATCTCGGTCCAAGCCGCAAAAGGTGTTCGAGAAGAAGCCAGGGACAGTTATGTTAGTGGATAGAGGGAAGCAGCTAGCCAGGGACCAGTATGAGAGACCTTGAGCTCAACAGCCTCCTTTGCCACCTCCTCTGCCACCACCTCGACCATCATATCAGCCGTCACAGCCGCCATAATAGCCATTCCCACCACCTTAGCAGCATACCCAACAACGGTATTCCTATCCACCGCTAGGTAGCTATTACCCACATACTCTTGTTGATAGATTAATAAGCCATATCCATTCAAGAGAGGGGTATTTAGGAAAAATTTTAGGAATCTCTTAAAGAAACCTAACTTTCAGTTACCAGAGCCCCAAAGGCTGGAGGAAGTGAGCAAGCATAATGATCTTAACTATTGCCCCTATCACCACATGATTAGCCATGTCTTAGAGGATTGTATTACTTTTGAGAACTAGCTTGAGCGTAGCTACAAGCAGGCGCTATAGTTATCACCAAGGAATATTTATTAGAACAACCATATAGTTCTATTAGAGTAATTCTTGGGAATACTTGTGATCCTCTTAAGATGAAAGAAGGTTAGGATATTAGCCTTATCTCGAACTTCTAAAAAAGTAGTCTATAAAATCAAGAAACTCTCTTTACAAGTGCCTCAAGCAGCTCAAACCTCCAACATCAAGGAAGGTTTGCAAGTTGCCAAGAACAACTTGAAGAAGGTGACAGCCCAGCAGCAGCAGTAGCAGTAGCAGCTCACCCTACTTGCCAAGGATAGTTCAGTAGCGCAACCACAGTCCGAGTCTAGCATTCTATCCACCATTACAGCTACTACTTCTTCCTTCACTAGCTCCTCTTCCACCAGTAGGAGCATTGTATCAGCAGACAAGGATATTAAATCCCTTAATCCGCTTACTTTATTAGATTTCTACCATGTACCTCCACCCAAAAAGAAATCAATAAAGAAAGCAAATTTTACTTACATCTTGTCCACTTTTAATACTCTAGATTTTATTCCTCATGAAAACTCTCCAAGTTTAGAAAATAATAATAGTTCTAGTCATTCTGATCCCCTCTCTTCTGATTCAGAATCAGACTTTCCTTTCCTAAATCAATCGGGTTCACCTCTTGAGATTGAATTAGAGTCAATTGACTTCGATGATCTCATAGGAGAAGCTATAGTATACTTGATGAGAAGGTAGAACTTACCATAAGTTCATCATTTCAAGAAGTAACTGAAGTCAACCAACATAGTGGCAAAGTTCTACCTCCTAGGGTAGCACCTCAGGATAAGGGTAAACAAGTCATTAGTTCTAGTGAGCAGGTAGCCCTTCCACAGGATGCTTCACCTATGGATATGCATGTGGAGGACCAAGTCAGAGTTGATTACAATGTCCTAGTGCATCTTAGAAAGTTGCCAACTAAGTTTAGCATATATGACACATTTGCTTTTCTAAGGAGATGAGGTAATCTCTAATCATGGATCTTCTTGATCCGGAGGTATTCTTAGCTCAGCTGATCGCTAGTGAAGAGGAGGCACATAGCTCAAAGGACATTTTAGGAGTTACATTCAGTAATGAAGACTTACTTTTGGGATCTCAAGCACAACCACCCTCTTTACATCACGGTGGATGTTGCATCGTTATCAAGAGTTCTGGTTGACCAAGGTACATTAGTCAACATTATGAGTTTAAGAACCCTTGCCTACTCGAGGATTGACATCTCTAAACTCCCAAAATAGAGAATGATGTTGAGAGGATTCAATGAACAAGGTAAGAGGGCCTTAGGCTCCTTAATGTTGCCACTAGAGATAGATGATTAGAAGACTGAAGCCTAGTTTCATATCATAGACTCGGATACATCTTTCAATGCTTTGCTTAGGAGACCATGGATACATAAAAATAACACAATTTTATCCTCTCTACATTAGTGCATGAAGTTCAAGAGAGGGTGAATTGAGTACTACGCCAAAGTAGATCTCCAACCCTTCACAGTTCATGAGGTCAGGATATATGAGGATGCAACCTATTTTTTTCCCCAAAACCAACAAGTCCATTCTTGTGAATCTAGTCAAGATCCCCATGAGGGACAAAAGGAAAGAAAAGAAAAAGGAAAAAAGAAATAAAAAAAATAAAAAGAAAAAAAGAGAAAGAAAAAGAAATAAAAGAGAGCGAGACATGGACTCGGGGTGAGATATAGAGCCTGACATTAGATTCCACCCACAGTTCGTTACTCCATTCGAACATATGGGTAAGATGACTACTCTTGAGTTGAGATAAGTCCCAAGTGGCACTCTCTTAGTAGTCTCCCTTAGGTCAGGTTCAACTTGTTGTGCCACCAATGGGTCACCCCGGTGGTCGTCTTTACTTTGGAAGATGTAAGTCTGTTACACATTCTTTCTAGCATGATCATTGAACACCAACGAGTAGCCTTAGGTTAGTTTTGATTTGTTATTCTACTAACCGACCACCCCAGCAGTGGCTCTCCACTTTAGAAGATGTAAGTCTACATGCTTTTTTCCTAGCACAATCGTTACATACCGAAAGGTACCTTAGCTCTACCCCGCGATCGATAGACTACCCCTTTGGATTTGTAAATTTGAGATAGACCAAGGTTGATATAGCCCCTTCTCAATAGATCCATTGCACACTAATAGGGTCTATTTAATTAAAATGATATTTCTGACTACTCTTAAATTGAGATAAGTCCCAAACGGCACTCTCTCAGTAGTCATCCTTAGGTTGGATAGTCTTACCTGATGGCTGGTTGACTTTCCCTTTAGATTTATAAATCTGAGATAGACCAAGGCTGATATAGCCCCTTCTCAGTAGATCCATCACACACCGACAAGGTCTATATATGAAATCCACTCTTATCCCTAGCAGATACTTCCCCAAGCAAACCAAAGAAATCCATCAAATCAAATCCACCTTATTCTCCCATCAGATCTGAGCTCATATCTCTAGTAGATATACTCTCAACTTCTTTTAAACCAAATCATATCTTCTCCCTAGTGGAGCCCCATATTAGATCAAATCAAATTATCATCCCCTAGTGGATTCCCATCAGATTAAATCAAATTTCTCCCCAGCGAGGTGCAAATCGATTTAACCCCCCTAGTGGAGCCTAGACCAAAATCTAAATTCATTAAATCAAACCAAATTCTTATCCCTAGCAGATAATCTGAACCTGCTTCCCTAGTGGAAGGTTCATGCACCCATCCCCGATGGATTATAAATCCTAATCCCCAGCAGATCTCCCCCCGGTCCCCCCAAATCTTATTTGTAATCAAACTCTAACCCTTATCCTCTATGGATAACATGAACCTGCTTCCATAGTGGAAGGTTCACATACTCAATTCCTTTAGCAGATTCCTCCTCCCTCTATTATGCCCTTGGCATAAGTTGAGTTACATTATACTAAGATCGTGATTCTATCTACGCCTCAAGTTTAGGGATTGATCATTTTCGTTAGTTCTTGCGATCCTTTAGATTGTTGATCATCTCGATCAACGCCGATGTGTGCCTTGTCAATTACACCGCACCTATTGGAGGTCCTTCTGTTGACCTCACTTTTGGAGTAAGTTCTCAACTTTCGCATCATAGATCTAGGACTCTTATAGAAACTAAGAGCTCTTTAGTCTTAAGACACTTCTTGTGATTAGGTGAATATTTAACCTAAGCCTTGGGACTTAGAAGGGTTAGCCATAGGGATAGGTCATGCCTTAGGGACTTAGGGAGACTTGCCTACCCTATATCCTAAATCCAATCCATGCTTTTCTTCTCAAACCAAACCTCAAATTCATGCTAAATCCAAACCAAATTTCAAGACTCATAATCAATCCCTTTATCAAATCCAAGATCAAAGTTTCTCCATAAACCTTATGATTGAATTCCATGGACTTAGCCTTAACCAAATTCAAATCAATTCCAATTCAATAGATTTCCTCAAAGATCAATTTAATCTCTCAATCATTTATCAAATTCAAATTCAAATCCAACTTCAAATAATTCAATCCCAAAATCAAATCCAAGTTCTAAAATTCCTTCCTAAGCCATATGACCCATTCTCATAAGCTTAGCCAAATCCCCACCTAAGCTATCCCAAACTTGATTAATTTCTTTACAAATCAATTATCTCTTCATTTATATTCAAAAATATAAATGAAATCCATACTAAAATGACCAAAAGCAAATCAAACTAAATCAAACCAAGCCAAGACCCTTCTTAAGCCATATGGACCTACATCCATAAGCTTAACCAAATTTTAACCGAAACCAACCCAAAATCAATTGGTTTATTTATAAATCAATTGTTCCTTCATTTATATTCATAAATATAAATGAAACCCACCTTCAAATGATCACAAATAAATCAAACTAAATTAGCATCCTTCTTAAGCCCTTTTGACCTACATCCATAAGCATGGTCAAATTTGCTTTCAAATCACTCCAAAATCAAATGATTTCTCATGAATCATTTATATCTTCATTTATATTCTCAAATATAAATGAAATATAAATTCAAATGGCCAAAACCAGATCCAAATTGAAATCAAAACCCAATTCAAGCTTTTTAAGCCATTTCCTTATACTTGGCCAAATCTTATCCAAACCAAGTCAAAACCAATGGATTTTCTCTTGAATTAATCATTCCTTCAATCATTATCCAAATATAAATGACACCTACAATTATCAAACCAAACTCGAATCAACTCAAGTCAAGCCCAAGTTAGCCCTTTTAGCTTGAAAACTTCAAATGTGCAAAAATCCATTGGACTCCAAATTGATTGTACTTGAATTTATATTTCAATCATAGGCTCATATATAAGTTCAACTAAACTTGAATCAAGCCAAAACCAAACCAATTGACCCCTTTAGGCCCACTTGACCCAAAGTGGCCTAAATGACCTTTTTGAGCTAAATTCTAATCCGACCCAAATTGGATTGAACCAAGCCCATCCAAGCCTCATACAATGATCAACAATCACCCTAGGATGACCAACCACCTTGAATTGGGTCAAACCATGTCAACTTGGTCCTTTGACTAAGTCAACATTTAGCCCAAATGAAACCCAAACTAGCCAGAACCCACCATACACCAAATTGATTAAAACCATTAATTCACACTAACTCATGATCAATGTTTGAACATGACTTGACCCTCAATTGAGCCAAACCAAGTCCAATTAGTCATTTGACCCAAGTTGACCCAAATTAGCCTAAAAGGATAAAATGGGTCAAATCATAATCTAACCTAAATTGATTGTAACCAATGGCTCAAGTTCATTCCAAATTGTTTATTGAACTTGACCAAAGCCATAATTGAGCCCAATTTGACCAATTTGGTCAACTTGACCCAACCTAACCCAAATTGACCTAAAGGGTTAAATTGGCCAAAATCAAATTAAATCTAAATTGATTCAAACCAAAGCCTACAATCATTTTCAATTGACCAATTGAACTTGAACCAACACCCAACCCAAGCCAATTTGGCCAATTTGGTCAAATTGGTCAACTTAACCCATTTGACCTATATGAATTCCAATGAGCCAAAATCAAACCTAGGCCAAATTGATTGAAACTACTTGAACTAAAACTCTTCAAATCATCATTTGAACCTAAACCAAGCCTTGGTTTGACTCAATTTAACTGATTGGTCAACCCAACCCAACATGACCCAATATTAACCCATTTGACCAAATGAAGCCAAAACCCATGACACCAACCCATGACCCATTAGAGGCTGGACAAACTGACCCAAACCCATCTTAGGTCAACCTAAAATCAGCCTAAACCCATTTGAAGCCAAGTCCAATGCAATCCTCCATGGATCCTCTCCCACATTGGATTATTTCCTCATATGGTAAAGTCCACCCTCCGCTCACCCTTGACAGCCATCAAACTTCTAAATGAGGAATCCCTAAACCTCCTAGCCCACTCTAAAAGGTGTTAGGACTTACCATGGACCAAAAGGAGGTGAGTTAACTCACCTCCCATGCAAACCCTAAACTAAAGGATCCAAGGAAAGATAAATCTGCCCAAATCAAGCTTGGAGCCTCCTGCCTTGGCTTCTCCCAATCCATACGAACTACGTGGACTTCAATACGACCACTCTGGTGCTCTGATGGCGGCTAGTCGACCGAAAAATGAGAAGCCATCCCGTCCATTCACCTCAGTAAACTGAGGGGTATACCCCCTCAATTCGCACGAGAAATGCATCGATTCGAATCGTGAGAGCTTCCAAGTGCAAATTCGAACCTCCTTGTAATCCCCAAATCCATCACAAGCTCTACTTTTTTGGCATTTCTCTTCCCTGTGCAAAACTAAAATAAGGCACTCCAATCTTGATCCTCACTTTGCCAATACTCCATCTCAATCAAATTCCTCTTACACACATCTTCCACGCACATCATTGAAGCCACCCAAGTCATTTCCCAAGCTCCAAAGCCATGAGGAGATCAAATTCTGATGATGGAAGTTGATCCATCAAGTGAACCAAGGGGAATTAGCTTGCGTACTACTCAATAGGGCCTCATCTCTACTATACGAAGCTACCTCCATTGATCCCACCATCGATCTTGAGCTCTGGCGAGGTAATTCCTCAAAACTGTAGAAATAAGAAATTTTGTTTGGAGCTTTTTGAACAAAATTCGCATGTGAGTCGATCTTGATCATTGGATGTGTGTAGTTTCCTTCCTTGATGGTGTGGGTTAATTTTAGAGTGAATCTAAGCTTGGGTGAGCTCGGATCGAGCGATCCACGGTGGACAGTCTCCATCGTTCTTCGCTCATGGGAAGGAGGATCACGGGTCATCTGTTCCACGTGATTGGAACGAATGGCTTTGATCAGATCACACTAAATTTGTCTATTTTCTCCTCTTTACACTGTGGGATTGATCTACACCATCCAATCTGAGATCAAACGAGATCAATACGATCCGTCTCACCGACTCAAAGACGCGTGATAACTTAAACAACCAATCCGGACAAGAAGTGGAAAGTGCAGCTGCACCATGTGATGCTGATGGGATTAGGCTTAATTAAGGCTAATTAATGTATTTCTAAGGCTAAAACTTTCATAATTCATAACTAATTATAGAAAAATCTAAAACATTCTAAATAATGGCTCATTTTAAATGTATTTTAGAGGGGAATCTATTAAAATTATACTTAATTAATTTTTAACTGTAATTTTGGCTTAATTAGGTTTAATTGAAATTTTAATTAGCTTAATTACTCCCTATTTAATTAACCAATCAATTTCAACCTTTCTGAGAATGTTTAGGGGGATGACCTCTGCCTCCCATATTTTTCTTACAATTTATTGGTTGATTAATTGGGGAAAATGATTATTTAAGCCCTAATTATCTTCTTAACTTAACTAAGTAATAATTTAGCATTTGAACATTAATTAATCAACAAATTGGACCCCTTAATCACTGTTGAACAGTGGGGAGATTTAGAGAATTGGATGGGGGCCTCCCTCCTAATCTTTTCCTAAATTTCCTTCTCTTTTTCAACTAAAATGCTAATTAATGGCTTAATTAGTTAAGTGGAAACCCAAATCATGTTTAATTTAATGAGAGGGCTTATGGAATTAGGTTGGGACCTCTTTCCCAACCTTTTCCCCTTAAACCCATTTCATTTCCAAGGATAATCAATTGAATTTGGTAATTAATGAAGAGAATGGATTAATGTATTAATGGCTTGATTAACCTAATTAAAGGGTAATTTCATCGAATTTCTCTTAATTGATCCATGGGTAGAGATTTAGGTGTTTAATAACATAAATAGGGTTAATGAAATTAGGGTTAGCTCACATGTGTGAGAAACCATAAAAGTAATTACGTGAGTTCCTTAAGTTTAATTAATTGGTGATTGTGAGCTAATTACATTAGGTCCCTTCCATTTCATAGGAGCATTAATATTTACTTTTCAATTCATTTACATATTATATTGGCTCATAATCATTTAATTAATTACCTTAAGGTAACATAGGTAAGGGTTAATTAATTGATTTAATTCACACCGTAACCTAATTAATCCATAAAATCAATCTAATTCCTTTTAATTAAATCAAATTAACTCACACATGGGGAATGAGAATAGGATTAGCAAACCCCCTGCTCTCATATTTCTTAAATCAAATCAAACATAAAATTAAAAATGACATTAAGAAATTTTGATTTATTTTAAATGAGCTTATTTAATATGGTTGTCCTTAAGAGTTAATTGGATTGAATGAAATCATGTGCTTATGTCCTTTATTTCTTTCCAATCATATTAAATGTTGTATGTCACTTGATTCATGCATTCATCTCTTGCAAAATTAATTAAATTAAATGGTTTCCTTTATGTCAAGCTTGCATGTGTTGATTTAAAATATTATATGTGTGGCTACTATCATTATTAAATTCAAATCTATTTTTCAAAACTTATAAATGAATGATTATATATATACTAAGAATGCTAGTTATAAATACATAGGAGATGTATGTGATTATAACTTAAGTGTATGAAGTGAAGTTTCTTTTCCTTCATTCATGTATTGACTAATGTAAGTAAGAATGTTAATGGGTATATAGCGTGGACATCTCGGGAATATGAGACTTTAGTTAGCCCTAAGGAGGTCATTTGATTACCTCACTTCCCTGGTTTAACAATGGCACATCCTCAATTTGATTTCATTCTTACATACTTCAATGCTAGAATTTAGATAAGGCTTTATTACATATGCATAAATATTTCAAAAATGTAACTTTAGCATGATTCTTTCATTCTTGTAGTTGTTTGTACATTCATGTGCATTTAAGAATAGTGGGTATATCTAGTTTAGATATTCCGGGGATGCAAGGCTTTAAGTATCCCTATGGAGGTCTTTACCTCACTCTTTTTGTTTAATAATGGTGAAGTATCAACTTAAACCTTTTATACACTTGTATGTACATTTAGCTAATGAATGAAAATCCCCTTTTTTTATTAAGAAATACTTGCATTCATATTTGTCCAAATGATTAAATTGATTGGTCACATAGTTTAAAGCCTTCTTTCTTATATTCATGTGTATAAACTTACATATGTTTGAATATAATGGGTATATAGTTTGGACATCTCGAGGATACGAGGCTTTAATTAGCCCCAAGGAGGTCATTTGATTGCCTTACTTCCCTGGTTAACAATGACACATACCTATTTAATTTCATTCCTATGTATTTTTATATAAGAATTTAGATAGAGCTTTAAATTAATATGATAAAATAATTCAATCAAATGAAACATCTAAATTCCAAAAATACATGCTTACATCCATCATTTAAGTGTGCTAAGGCATATTGTATGTATAGGTATGCTTAGGATTTAATCATGTGTGTGTTATATATGATGAAAAGAAACAAATGAACCTGTGTCATGCGATAGTAATTAACTCCAATTAATTTTAGGATGTCTTTCTTATTGAATGAGGTCATTTAAAGTGAACCTAAACTTAAGATTTATTTAAAATATATAATAAACCATTCACTAAAGAGAATTGATTAATTAACATGCTTTAGATGTGACTTAAGGTAGGGATAAAAGAGAGTGATCCTCTCTTTCCTTCTCTTTATAACACTTAGTTGTTAAGTGTAAGTCAAATTGGACAAAAGAAAATACTAAGTAAAATTTACAAATTAATTAAACTACTTAAAGTGAAATCAACCTCTTAAATTAAATCCCTTCCATACTTAGAAAATCATATTAAAGCTTAGTTAAGTCATACCACATAAGCCTTAATACACACTTTAGAAGTAAGTCGCCACTTCTAGCTTTATATTAGGGTGATGCATGGAGAGATGTATGTTTGGTTTTATGATGTATTATTTTAGACTGGATGTTAGGGTGTATGCTTGTAGACTAGATTGTAGGCCATGATTAGCCTAATCATATTTTTTGCAAGTGATTGTGCTTAAAGGGTGCTTTAAATAAATATAAATGCTCTCTTTTACAGGTTGCTTAAACCCAAGCATAATCTAAATTAGGACAGGTGAGCTTGGTTACCCATGTGTAGGGTGCTAAGTTCAAATTACTCATATAACTGCTTGGGTTGTATGATATATTAAGCTAACACTTATTTTGGAGATATAGTTAAATTTACTTTCCCTATTTTTTTAATATAATTTTGCTTAGTGTTATGGGGGATTAGGATGAGTAGTGGCTAGAAGGCTTTATCCTTAGAGGCCTTGTGATGCCTTTGAGGCAAGCAAATCCAAATGGAGAAATGAAGGAGATATGAAGAATTAAGATAAGAAGACCCCCTAGCATTTATTCATTATAAATTGTAATTATTCTTTCATATACCGGATTGTATAAGAGTAGAGCTCAGCTACCCATTTTCTCTTTTCGAGGTTGTACGACGGCACCCGACCACACCAGCCTTTTATTCTTTTGCATTAGATTTATAAAATTCTTAATGTTATGTTTAAATTGTGTAATAGAAATGGCATGCCTCTTTCTAGTTTCTTTATGGATGGTAATTTAATGTGTGGCCTAGATCCGATTAGGCTCTTAGAAAAAAATAAATTTTCTACCCCAACTACAACTCATAGCTAAATTTTTTAAATAACTTATAACCTCATCTAAAGCCTAGGAATTAAATTAAGGTAATTAAAAGATTTAGCAATCTCTTAGCTGAATATTGTATGTATAATATCATGCATTCATATTGCTTCACTCCTGTAAAGTTAAACTTTGATATCTTTTGAATTACTTTGTAATAATTCATGAACATTTTTTCTAAGATTCATTTTAACCTCAATTTCAGTTTCCCAAAGTTTCATTTCAATTAGATTGATGGTTTTTGAGTAATTTGAGTTTAATTAATTATATTTAAAGCTAAATTAACCCAAAATTACCTAAAATTAATTGGGGATTTGGATTTAATGGATTCCAGTCATTGAGGTGAATCCATAGAGCCCTCATTTGCATTTTTGGATTTATTTTTTTATTTTTTATGTTTTTTTAAGTTTTTGGCATTTTTTAATGATTTTTTAATCATTTAAAATGGAAAATACCATTTTAAATAGCTGCTCGACATGGTGCTGATGTGGCACCATTGCTATGTGGCATGTCGCCATTGGGCCATGCAAAATGCACATGATAACCACATCAAAAGCTGTGCCACACGGGATGGATCGCCAGCATCTGATCAAAGATCATATGGTCCTAATGTCACCTGTGATTTCCTATAGGGATTGAATCAAATTATGTGGTTAGATCTAGACCATCCATTCCAAATAGAAAGAATGGATGGCAAAGATCATTCCCTATTCATCTCCTATGAGAGACAAACATTTTCCATCGAATTTGATAGATTTCTAGCGATCCAAGGCTAAATTTGATGCGATTCCAATTACAAAGTGATCAAGGATCGAATTACAAACAATTTATATGTTTTGATCCTCACAGGAATCAAATTCATTTCAGAAATGACCAAAATTAAAAGCTCAAAGGGTGGCATTCATGGCATACCTCAACTCTGGTGGCCTTCAACGGTGGGATTGACTCGAACACCATCAGAATTATGTGAGAAAGCTATGGAAGGGAGGAATTGGATTTCCTCCTCCTAGATTGGCTTATAGACCAACTCACGGATGATTTCCAATGATGTTGGTCATTTTCTAGCTTCTCGATGGTAGAGGGTTTCCATCCTTTCATGATAAGGGAAGACTTGACCTTTGAGGGTCTCCTCTGTGGTGAAAAACACCTCTTTCTCTCTGATTTAGCTCATATCACATTTCAACATACATTTAGACATATGAAAATCCTATGGCCTTTGTCAAAATGAAGAGTCCAAAATCAAATAAAAATTGAAAAGATTTGCATTAGACTAAGTCATTTCTCATACCACGCATGCTCTAGTATCTTAGGGAGTGGGTTTAAGGACTTTAGTTTTTTTCTAAATAATAATAACCCAACTATCTTGAAAAATTATATGACTTGCTTACATGGATTTGAAGCATAGGAGGAGTTAGCTGGCTGCCACTCTAGGCGATTATAAGTCTAGCAGTTGGGTGATTTATTCTCTCTTATGAAGGTAAATTATATATCCACTTTCACTTAGATTTAGGTCGTGCTTTAGCTCTTACTAAAGCTTTCTAGATTTAGGATATGAGGTGGCTATTTTCTTCAGGCTATAAGTATAAATCCTCACCTCTTAAGCATTTTCACATTCTTGTATTGTGGGATTATAAGTCCTAGCTTTCTAATAAAATTTCAACTCAAATGAATAATTCTCTTCAATTTCAAACATATAAAGCCCAACCATAGTATAGGTTAGAATGCTCACTAGGTTTCCTAATATCATGGGCATTCTTTACTCATCTCCTTTGGCTTTAATAATAAGTCTCTCCTTTTTTATCTATCCCATTTGATTTTTTAACATAATCAATTTATTGATAGTCTTATCATTGAAATCTTTGGAGACAATAATTGCCTACTTTAATCGAGAGTATTTCTAAGGAACTCACCATCCTTAGGATGTAATTAACTATGGGGTCTTGCCCCCATAGGGAATTTCAGAACCCGATTTAATATAAACCCTACTTTATTCATCCATGTAAAGTAGGGGAAAATTCTCTAGTATATTTGAAGACCCATCATGCCTTAGGAATCCTTATTAAGTGATTAAGTCCATTGAAGGGTGATGCCTCTATCTTTCAAGATAGTACATCATACCTCAATGTTGTACCCGATCACTTCAATAAGTACACCCTCAGATCTACATGGTGTCTCCTATATACACATACCAAAAATAAACACCATAATTATTAATTATGAGCCAATTGCATTAAGCCCCTTTTATTTTCTAGGATCATTGCAAATTTACTTTTCATCCATATGCATATCATATTAGCTCATGATTATTTAGTTAATTACATTGAGGTAACATAGAAAAGGGTTAATTAATGCATTCATCATACAATACAACCTAATTAACTTGTAAAATTGACTTGATTATGTTTCATTAAACAAAATTAATTCATAAACATGGGAATGGGTTAAGATCAGCAAACTTTTCCTTACACCCTTAAATTAAGTCAAAACATAAAGTTAAAAATGGTGTTAAGAAGTCTTGGTTTTTTTAAATGACTTTAATTGATGTGATTGTCCTTAAGAATTAATTTAGTTGAATGAACCATGTGTTTGTACTTAGTTATTCATTTCCAATCACTTTAAATGTTGTATGTTAGTTGATTTCATGCATTCATATTTTCAAATATAAATGAATCAAATGAATTTTCTTTATGCAAGCTTACATGTGTTGGCTTAACTTAATATATGTATGGCTATTATCACTAATAAATTCAAAACTATATTTCAAAGCTTATAAATCCAATTATAATAATTAAAGTGTTGATAGTTATGAGTATACATAGGATTTTCATTTGTGTATAACTTAGTCATGTGATAGTAAGCTCTCTTTTTCCAAATCTTTGTATTAATTTACATGGGATTGAATGTTAATAAGTATATAGTCTGGACATCCCAGGAATACGAGATTTCAGCTAGCCCCAAGAGGTCATTTGATTACCTTACTTCCCTAGTTAACAAAGGCACATACTTATTTAATTTATTCTTACATATTTTTGTATTAAAATCTGGATAGAGCTTTAAATCATATGATTAAAGAATTTAATCAAATAAAAACACAACTTTGCATGATTCTCTTTCCCTTAGTTACTTATACATCTATATGTATTTAAGAAAGTAAGTATATAGTCTGGACATCCTAGGAATATGAGGCTTTAGTTAGCCTCAAGGAGGTCATTTGATTACCTCACTTCCCTGGTTAACAAAGGCACATACTTGCTTATATCTTTCATACATACATGTGTGTATTTAATTAAGGAATTAGGATCATCTTTTTTTTAATAAAAATGCATGCTTCCATATTCACCAAAGTCATTAGCATATGTCATATATAAATTAGTGTTCTCTTCTCCTTAACCATGCATAGATTTACATATGTTTGGAATGTTAATAAGTATAGGGTTTGGGCATCCCAGGAATATGAGGCTTTAATTAACCCCAATGAGGTCATTTGATTACCTCACTTCCCTGGTTAACAATGACACGTACTTATGTGATTTCATCCTTATGTATTTTGGTATTAGAATTTGGATAGAGCTTTACTTTATATGTCCATATAATTCAATCAAAATGAAAATATAAACTCTAAATATGCACCTTCATCATCATTTAAGTGAGTTAAAATATATTGCATGAATAGATATGCTAAGTATTAAATCATATGCATGTTACATGTGATGGAAAGAAATGACTTAGTATACTTCATATGATAGTAATTCAATTAAATTAATCTTAAGAGGTCTTTCATATTGAATAGGATCATTTAAAGTTGGCCTAAACTTAGAATTAATTAAAAATCATTTAATAAGCCATTCATTAAAGAGAGCTAAGTTAATAATGAGCTAAGCCAAATCAACATGCTTTAGAAAGTGGCTTAAGGTAAGAATATAAGAGGATAATCCTCTTCCTTCACTTTACAACACTTAGTTGCTAAGTGTAAATTACATGAAACAAAACAAAATACAAATTAAAATTCACAAATCAATTAAACAACTTCAAATGAAACCCACCATCATGTTAACTTGAACAAGTTCCAAACTTAGAAAAGTACAACTTTAACGCTTAGTTAAGACACACCACACAAAATCTTAACACACACACATTAGAATTAAGTCACCACTTCTAGCTCTATGTTAGGATGGTGTATGATGTGATGCATATTTTATTTTGTGATATATTATTTTAGACTGAATATTAGGGTGTATGCTTCGTAGACTGGATGTTAGGCCATTCTTAGCCTAATCATATTTTTTATAAGGGATCGTGCTTAAGGGATTGCTTAAAAATCAATATAAATGCTTTATTTATAGGTTACTTAAACCCCTAAGCATAATCTAAGTTAAGACATGTGGGCTTGGTTACCCATGTGTAGGGTACTAAGCCAAAATTACACATATAATTGCTTAGGACTATATGTATGTTTAGCTAACATTTATTTTATAGGTGTAGTTAGATTTAATTTTTCCTATATGAATGTCATTTTTGCAATAGGAATTAAGATTAGTGCTATGAGGGATTAGGACGAGCAATGGCTAGAAGGTTTTATCCTAGAAGGCCCTATGATGCCTTTGGAGCACAACCAAATCAGAAATGGAGAAGTGGAGATATGAAAAATGAAGACCCCCATAGCATGTATTCATTCTAAAGTATAATTATTCTTTCATATTCCAAGTTGTATAAGGGTAGAGCTCGGCTACCCATCTTTTTTCTTTTCTGTGCAGGTATACACCACACCGACCTTTTATTCTTTTACATTAGTTCATAAAAATTATTTGATATTATGTTTAGCTTATGAATTAGGAGTGCATCTTTTTCATAATTTTTTTATGTTTCATGCTTTAATGTGTGGCCTGGATGTAATAGGCTCTTACGATAAAATAAATTTTTCATCCAACTAATCACTCATAATTAAAGTTTTAAATAACTCATAATCTCACCATAAAGCCTAGATTATAATCAAGATAATTAAAATATTTAGCAACCCCTTTAATGTATATTGTATGTCTCACATCATGCATGCATCTTTTACCACTCTTGTTAAAAATGAGGGCCTCTGTCCTTACATAATAGGGACCGCTTGACCTATGAGAGCAACCCTTGACGACGGAGCTTCACCTTCTCTCTTTTAATTTAGCCAATAACCTATCTCATCATATATTTAGGCATAATGAAATCTTAAAGCCTTTGTCTAAAATATCGTGTCAAAATGAAATGATATTTGAAAAGATTTTGCACTTATAGATTAAGTCATATGCTCATACTACTCATGCTCTAGTCTCTTAGGGAGTGGGTTTAGAACTTTAGTCTCTTTTAAATTAAATAACTATCATAGCTATCTTGCAATTCATAGGACCAGACTATATGGATTTAAAGCATAGGAGGTGTTAGCTAGCAACCACTGCAGGCAATTATAAGTCCAGAAGTTAGACAGTTTATTCTCTTTTATGGAGATAGATCCTTATGTCCACCTATTACTTAGATTTAGGTCATGCTTTAACTCGTACTAAAGCTCCTTAGATTTAAGATCTGAGGTAGCTGTTTCCTTCGGGCTACAAGCATAAATCCTCACCTCTTAGGCATTTTCATGACCTTATGTTGGTGGATTATAAGCCCTAATAATCTAATAAAATTCAACTTAATTAAATAAATCTCTTCACTTTCAAATATATAAAGCCCCATCATAGGATATATTGAAATGCTCACTATGCCTCCTAGTATCATGATCATTCCCTACTTATTCCCTTTAGATTCCAAAAATAAGTCTTGTCCTTGAACTTTCCTAATTGATCTTTCTAATATAACTAATCCTTTGATAGTCTAACCTTAAAATCTTTGGAGATGATAATTATCTACTTTAATCGAGAGCATTCTTAAGGAATTTTATTCCCTATAATGCAATTAACTATGGAGGATTGCCTCCATAGGGAACTTAAGAACCCGATTTACTATAAAACCTACTTTATTCATTAATGTAAAGCAAGGAAAAAAATCTCTGGTATATTTGAAGACCCATCATGCCTTAGGAGTCCTTATTAAGTGATTAGGTCCATTGAAGGGTTATGCCTCTATCTTTCGAGATAGTATATCATACTTCAATGTCGTACCTTATCATTTTTACTTGTTATCAATGATTTATATAAACTTAAATAAATATCAACTTTCTTAGTGATTTCAAGTTCATAATTCAAGGATCAAATAAACTCCAAAAGATCATAAATTTATTATCAAAATAACATCTCATCATGAAAATTTCAATGATGTAAACTCAAACCAAATTGAAGTATAGGATGAATAGGGACTATATTGAACTATTCTAGATTAAACTACTTTCTTCTCATCCACATAATGTACAAGTGAAGCTATCTATAATCTTAACTTCTTTAGTGCCTAATTTTATGACCAAAATAACTATAATAGTTGTTGCCCAAGATATTAACTCACTAGATGGTTGAACGCATTATTTAGTTTGAGATCAACTCACACAATTTTCCAAGATCAGTTCCCCAATTTGGCATTTCACATAGGCACACTAAATATCCTCCTAGTGGCTCCATTTTTAGCATTTTTTTACTTTTGCCACCTAAACATAGGAAATTATCTGAATCATATTGTTTCCCAAGATTTTCTCATTAAGTTAGCCATCCTTGTTCAAATTGTCTTAAAACTATTGTTTCCCAAGATTTTAAAAGAAGTCCTTGCACCACATATGACCAAGGTAGCTTAAGATAAGTTCAAGAGCCCCATTACTCAATAAGATGACCTAGTTCTTCTTCCACAAGCTAGTTTAAAAATCATATTAGTGTCAAATGGTTCATAGTGTAAAAATGTCCTCATACACTTGAGAAAGTTGCTTGGTATCCTTAAAATCTTTAATGTCCTCATGATGTTACTTATGCTAAGGAGAACTTTGATCAAAGCCTTACTTAAACCAAAGTTAAAGTATATTTACTTTATAAAAGATTTCTTATAAAGGTTCAATACTTAGAGGAGAACCCATAAATTATCTTTTAAGATTATGACCTGCTCTTAGGAACTACAAATCGTAACCATCCTTCATATTCCACAAGATGTGAATGATAGATAGTTGAATAGTAATCTTATTGACTTAAATTAATTGATAAATTTGACAAATATAACCAAATTAGATTATTTCTTTCTCAAGCATTTAAATCTTTATCTCGAATCAAATCATGTTTAAGGGATTCAATTACAAGGAAAAATTTATTAAGTTAAATCACTTTATATCTATTATTTAGTGGGCTTAACATGGAGGCCAAATTCATACCATAAAAATTGATACATATTGCAAGGCTCTCCTTAGAAGGTCTTTGATATTCTAGCATGAGATGGTTTCTTTCACCCTTCACTAGTGTATGAATTACATTCATGTCAATGTTAAATACTCTATGAAGTAGCTTTTTTTAGGTTAATGAGGTTAATATATGATAATGTAGAGTACTGCATTCCCAATAAATCACT
Organism: Cymbidium sinense; assembly: GCA_021442155.1. NCBI lineage: Eukaryota > Viridiplantae > Streptophyta > Magnoliopsida > Asparagales > Orchidaceae > Cymbidium > Cymbidium sinense. Next base: position 39,073,187 of record CM038229.1, read on the forward strand.
TCACCTACCCCATAATATTGCAATCAGCTTGCTGACTCTTTAGTAGTTGAACAAAGTTCTCTTTATGCTATAAAGCTTTATATCCAATGTCTTACTTCTTACCTAGATGAAGAAAAGAAGTAACCAACATAAGGATAAAGATAATGGCATTAAGATTCTCTTACATTATTTACTTTAACTTACACCTACCAACCTTAATTCTTATGTTGAGGATGATGATGCAACACTGACATCTTGATAGTTAACTAATAATATACTCTATGGAGGTATTTATCATGATGGAATATTGCTTAAAAGAGTTTTTTCATCGATAGTCATATTAGGATATATTCATAAATATGATTGATCTAGCTCTAACTACCTTCAAGTTTATATTCTAAATATTTAGTTGTTGACCTTACTTTTGGAGTGAGTTCTCAATCTCCTCATCTTAGACTTAGGAGACTTCTAGGCACTAAGGCTTCCCTAGTCATAAAACACTTCTAGAACTAAGGTGAACACTTAACCTAAACCTAGAGACTTAGAAGGGTTAATCATAGGATTAGGCTATGCCTTAGGGATTAGGATAACCCTCCTACCCCACAACCCAAATCCAATCCAAATTCACCCTATAAAACCTACAATCGAACTCAATTTCAAATCCAAATCCAAATCCAAATCCAAATTCAAACCCAAGCTAAATGATTGAAGCCCATGATCAAATCCAAACTTGGAATCTTTCCTAAGTCATGTGAATCAACCTTCATGAACTTAGCCAAAGTCCCATACAAACCAATCCAATATTATTGATTTCCTTATAATCAATTTATATTATCAATTATCTTCTTTAATATAAATAAAATCTCATTCAAATGATCAAAACTAAATCAAACTAAATCAAATTAAATCAAAACCCTTCTTAAGTCCTTTGAATCAATTTCATGAACTTAGCCAAAATCCATCTAAATCAAACAAAATTCGATTGATTTTCTTACAAATCAATCATTCCTTCAATCATATTCACAAATTTAAATAAAATCTATAATCATCAAGCTAATCCAAAATCAACCCAAGTCAAACCCAACTTAGCCCATTTGACTTGAAATATTCAAATGAACTAAAACTCATTTGAACCCAAACTAATTACAATTGGATTTATACATCAATCCCAAATCCATATATAAACTTAACTAAATCAAACTCAACCATAAATTAAGCCAACTAAATCTAATTGGTTCGCTTGACCCAAAGTGGTCAATTTGACTTACATGAACTAAAATCCAATTCAATTTAAATCAAACTGAATTAAGCCAATCCAAACTTCATGACATGATTGTTGATCATCCTAGGTTGATCAATTATCATAAATTAAGTCGAACCAAGTCAACCTAGCCCTTTGACCAAGTCAACCCTTTAACCAATATGAACCTAAACTAGCCAAAGTGTAATGCAAGACAAATTGGCTGAAACCAATGACCCATACCCATCCAAAATCAATACTTGAACATGACTTGACCTTCAATTGAGCCAAATCAAATCTAAATGGCCCTCTTGACCCAAGTTGACCCAAATTTACCTAAATGGTCAAAATGGGTCCAAGAAAAATCTAATCCAAATTGAACTCAACCAAAGCCTACAACACATTCCAAATGATCAACCAAACCCAAGCCAAGTCATGATCCAAGCCAATTTGGTCAATTGGGTCAAATTGGTCAACTTGACCCATTTGACTCAAATGAACTCAAATGAATCAAAACCAAACCTAAACCAAATTGAATCAATTCAATGACACCAACACAATCCAAATGGTCATATGAACTTGACCCAACCCTTAGTTTGACCCTATTTGATCAATTGGTCAACCTAACCCATTTTGACCCAATTTGACCCAAAATGGGTCAAATTGAGCCAAGCCTAACCTAATAAACTTCAAATGACATGAAATTTAGCACAACTCACTTTTGACTTATTTCAAATCTGACCAAATCAAATCCAATGCTAAATGACCATTCTACCCTTGGGTTAAGGGTATCACATGAGATAAATTACCTATGTAAGTGGCATTTCCATTCCTTGACCACTTAGCACCCTCCTAATGGTCCACCTAGGCATCTAGGACATTGCCCAACCTGACCCAAGAGGTGGTTGGGTTGGCCATAACTCATGGGGAGGTGAATTCACCTACCTCCCCCATTATAACATTTGAAACCCGTAGGACACCCACTAATCCCTCTTGGCAGCCACCTACCAAGCCTTGGACAACCAAATCAAGTCTCCTAAGATGATTCCCTACCATTCCCAATCACCCCAAGCCATAAGACACCCACTAGGAGCCAAAAATCACCATGAGTAGTGATTTTCGGCCACCATTAAGCACAAAAGAAAAGGGACACTCTTTTCATTCAATTTCTGCATTAGAGAAGCTCTAGGAACTCCAGTGAAGCAACACAACCCATTCTCCACTCCCTTTCGATGAAAAAACACCAAAATTGAGCGAATTCTGGAAAGGAGGTGGTGACCATTAGTGGATACAATATTCCAAGGGAATGCAAGGTTCTAGATTCATCCCAAGGCTTCATCTCGCATCTAGAAGTGTGCTCAGTTCAACACAGCCGCTGAAAACTATCCCTAATGAGGTAATTTTCAAATCCTTTAGTCGGTCATAGGTTCCTTTGTTCATGATGATGTTTGCTCGATTTTAAGAATTTTCCCTAGATATCCCTTGCATCATTCATTTTGAACAATCTTAATGTGAAAATGGGAGTTTTTTTTTATGAGAATCACTACGAAAATGAGCTCGGACAAAACCTTATTCATTCGGTTTCACCGAATCCCATCAATTTCTCATTCGATCCATCGATTTTGCATTCGGTCCCATTGCTTTCGCTTGCTGGGAGGAAGACAGATTGCCAGTCATCCGATATCCCTTTAATAGGGATGGACGGCTATGATTAGAGTAGATCTGTGCATTTCAGCCCGTTATATCACCGATTCGATATAGACCGTCCGATCGAACCGTGTGTTACTTGCTCTTTTGCCACACGCCATCGCCTAATCGCGTACGGCATGCCATGCATGTGTGACCTAATCGCGTGGTGCCACATGGAAATGTGTGATACAATCAGCGCCGTGTGGCACTGACTGAGTTAAGTAGGAAAATCAAGATTTTTTGCTTTTAAGAATTAATTAAAATCACTTGAAACTTTGAAAATTTATAGAAAATAAAATACGTAACAAAAAATGCAAATAAGAGCTCATTGGATTTGTCCTTTTGAGAGGAATCCAAAAAACCCAAATTCCCTAATTTTTACTGAAAATTCTAAGCTTAAATTGATTTGAAATTTATAAGGATTGAAATTGAAGTTAAAATACACATACCATAAACATTTAAAGTCAAAAGAAGTTCTGAATTGAGAGATAAAATTTTGAAGCTTAAATAGTCTATTTTAGTAGAATAAATTAATAGATTTTATAAAAATTATGAAAAATTATTTAAATCAGCTTAAACTTTAAAATATAATAATAAATTTTAGAAAAATTATAAAAATATAAATAAATATTTATTTTGAAGGTATTTAAGAATTTTGAAGGTATTTCAGAGGAGGATTTATTAAAAATACCTTTAATTAATTTTGAATAGTAATTAGGGCTTAATTAAGGTTGAATTACAAAAATAATTAACTTAATTACTCTTTAATTATGTAAATAATTAACCCCAAACTTTGTGTGTTAATTCAATGGGATGACTTCTGCCTCACATGATTTTATTGAAATTTATTGCTTAATTAATTAGGAAAATTAACTAATAAAGCTCTAATTACTCTTTTAAATTAATTAATAATTAATTACTCTCGAGAAAAATAATAAATTAATTAATTGAGTGGTTAATTGTTGCTTAATAATGAATGAACCCATGGGATAAGATTAGGGCACCCTTTCTAATCTTTTATTAACTTTATTTCATTAATTAAATTAATTAAGGATTAATTAAATTAATTAAAGCTTAATTAATTAATCAAATTACTTAATTAACCATATTAAAATTATAATCACATGGAATATCAATTAATGAAGTCTTGGGTAGACCCTTAGGTGTTCAAAAACCTAAGAAAATCCTAAGAAAATTATGGTTTGCTCACATGTGGGGGAAAACTATAAGTGTACTTAATTAAGTTTCTTAATCTAATTAATTATTAATTTCTATCCAATTGCATTAGGCCCTTCTATTTTCTAGGACCATTGCTAATTTATTTCTCAATGCATTTGCATATCATATTGGCTCATAATTATTTAGTTAATTACTTTAAGGCAATATAAGCAAGGGTTAATTAATGGATTTAATGCATATTACAGCTTAATTAATTCATAAAATCAACTTAATCACATTTTATTAAATTAAACTAATTAACAAACATGGCAATGGGTTAGGATCAACAAATTTCTTCTCATATTCCTCAAATCAAAAATGAGATTAAAAATGACAATAAAGAAGCTTTGGTTTTTATTTAAATGATTTTATTTGATATGATTATCCTTCAGAATTAATTTAATTGAATAAAATCATATGTTTATATTTATTTATTCCTTTCCAATCATGTTAAATGCAGTATATCATTTGAAATCATGCATTCATCTTTTCAAAGTTAAATTAAATCAAATGACTTTTCTTTATGTAAAGCTTGCATGTGTTGATTTAATTTAATATATATGTGTGACTATTATCACTATTAAATCCAAATATATTTTTTTTCAAAGCTTTATAAATGAAAGATGACATGTGTATTAATGATAGTTATAAATACACAAGAGTTGTATGTGCTTATAGTTTAAGGTGTATGAAGTAAAGCCTTCTTTCCTTTACTCATATGTTAATTTACATAAGTATGAATAGTAATAAGTACATAGTCTGGACAACTCGAGAATACGAGGCTTTAAGTGCCCCCAAGGATGACATTTGATTACCTCACTTCCCTGGTTTAACAACGGTATGTACCTATTTGATTTCATTCATATGTATTTTAACATTAGAATTTAAATAGAGCTTTAATACATATACATAAATAATTCAATTAAACAAAATGCAAGTTTTGCATGATTTTCATTATCTTGGTTATTTATACATTCATATGTATCTAAACAAATAAGCATATAGTCTGGATATCCTAGGAATACGAGACTTTAAGTATCCCCAAGGAGGTCATTTGATTACCTCACTTCCCTAGTTTAACAATGGCACGTACTTGTTTATGTTTTAATACATGTGTATGTATAGGTGATTAAAGAATGAGAATCCTCTTTTATATTAAAAATGCATGCATCCATAATTGTTCAAATTATTGAACTATCTAATTATGTGATTTGGAGTTCTCTTTCTCATGTTCATATGTACAAACTTACATATATTTGAATGCAAATGAGTATATAGTCTGGACATCCCGAGAATACGAGGCTTTAGCTAGCCCCAAAGAGGTCATTTGATTACCTCACTTCTTTGGTTTAATAATGGCACATACCTATCTAATTTCATCCCTATGTATTTTTGTATAAGAATTTGGATAGAGCTTTAAATTAATATGATTAAATAATTCAATCAAATGAAAAATATAAACTTCAAATATACATCTAGATTCATCATATAAGTGTGCCAAAACATATTGCATGTATATATATGCTTAGGATTGAATCATATGCATGTTACATGTGATGAAAAGGAATGATTTAACATATGTCATGTGATAGTAATCAAATTAGATTAATCTTAAGATGCCTTTTATATTGAATAGAATTATTTAGAGTGAACCTAAACTTAAGATTAATTAAAATATTTAATAAGCCATTCACTAAAGAGGACTAAATCAAATTAACATGCTTTAAAAAGTGACTTAAGGTAGGGATGAAAGAGGGCAATCCACTTTCTTCTCTTTATAACACTTAGTTGCTAAGTGTAATCAAATAAAATAAAATAAAACATAAATTAAAATTATCAAATCAATTAAATAACTTCAAGTGAAATCAACCTCTCATGTTAAATTAAATCTTTCTACACTTAGAAAATCATAACTCTAATGCCTAGCAAGACATACCACATAAGCCTTGACACACACATTAGGATTAAGTTATCACTTCTAGTCCTAAGTCAGGGCGGTGTATGATGTGATGTATATTTTATTTTGTGATGTATTATTTTAGATTGGATGTTATGGTGTATGCTTCATAGACTGGATGTTAGGCTGTTATTAGCCTAATATTATTTTCTGCAGGGGATTGTGCTTAAGGGGTTTCTTAAAAATAAATATAAATTCTCTTTTTATAGGTTGCTTAAACCCTTAAGTATAATCCAAGTTAGGATATGTGGTCTTGGTTACCCATGTGTAGGGTGCTAAGTTCAAATTGTATACATAACTACTTGGGATTATATGTGTGTTTAGCTAACCTCTATTTTGCAGGTGTTGTTAAATTTATTTTTCTTACTTTTAATGTAATTTTTCATTAGAAATTTAAATTAGTGCTAAGGAGTTTAGGATGAGCATTGGCTAGAAAGCTTTGTCTTGGGGTGCCATGTGATGCCTATGAAGTGGTGCAAATCAAATCAAATGAAGATATGGAGATGGAAAAGACATGATAACATGAAGGCTTGAAGACCATAGCACTTATTCATTTATAAATTATAATTATTCTTTCATATTCCGGGTTGTATAAGAGTAGAGCTCAGCTACCCATCTTTTCTTTTCGGGTTATCTGTAGATGCAGCTCTACTCTTATTCTTTTGTTATTTTTATAAAATTCATTGATGTTATAATTAAATTGCACATTAAAATGGCATATTTTTCATAGTTTCTTATGATTGGTGCTTTAATGTGTGGCCTGGAAGCGATTAGGCTCTTAGGGAAAATTAAATTTTTTATCTAACTAATAACTCATAACTAAAATTTTTCATAATTCATAACCTCACATTAAAGCCTAAGTTGTAAATCAAAATAATTAAAAAATTTAATAACCTCTTAGCTAAATGTTGTATGTTTCACATCATGCATGCATCTTAAATCACTCTTACAAAATGAGGGCCTCCATCTTTACACGCATAGGGGCCGCTTGACCTATGAGAGCAACCCATATTGATGGACATTCACCTTCTTCTCTTTTGATACATGTAGGCATATAAAAATCTCAAAGCCTTTATCAAAATGAAGTGTCAAAATTAAATAAAATTTGAAAAGATTTTGCTTTAGATTAAGTCATTATTCATACCACTCATGCTCTAGTCTCTTTGGGAGTGGGTTTAAGGACTTTAATCTCTTTCTAAATTAATAATAGCCCAACTATCTTATAATTTTATATGACCAGATCACATAAATTTAAAGTATAAGAGGAGTTAACTGGCTGCCACTCCAAGCGGTTATAAGTCTAGCAGTCGGGTGGTTTACCCTTTCTTGTGGAGGTAAACCTTATACCCATCTTCGCTTAGATTTTGGTCTCTCTTTGGCTCTTACTAAAGCTTTATAAATTTAGGATCTGAGATTGCTATTTTTTTTGGGCTACAAGCATAAATCCTGACCTCTTAGGTATTTTCACAATATTGTGTTGATGGATTATAAGCCCTAGCAATCTAATAAATTTTAACTCAAATAAAATAATTCTCTTCACTTTCAAACATATAAGGCCCAACCATAGGATAGATTGGAATGCTCACTAGGCTTCCTAGTATTTAAGCATTCCCTACTCATCTCCTTTGGTTTCCAAAATAAGTCTCTCTATTTGATTTATCCTAATTTTATTTTCCAAAATAGCCAATCCTTTGATAGTCTAATATAGAAATCTTTAGAGACAATAATTGCCTACTTTAATTGAGAGTATTCCTAAAGAATTCACCTTCCTTAGGATGTAATTAACTATGGAGGCTTACCTCCATAGGAAACTTTAGAACCCGATTTAATATAAACCCTGCTTTATTCATCCATATAAAGTAGGGAAAAAATCTCATGTATATTCGAAGACCCATCATGTCTTAGGGGTCTTTATTAGGTGATTAAGTCCATTGAAGAGTAAGCCTCTATCTTTCGAGATAGTGCATCAGACCTCAATGTCATACCCTATCACTTCAATAAATATCCCATACGATCTGCGTGGTGTCAAGTACTAAGCATTACAAGAGCCTCCTTATCTATAAGATTGAGATGGAGAGTTTAAAATACTCAAACTTAACTCTAAACTCAAACCTATTATCATCATAACTACACATACTACGATAAAATCACTATATGGGACATGACATAAGAATAGACCAATACATAAAAACCCAAAACATGATACAAAAAATAAAAGCCTAATAATAAACAATCTAGATTATAACATATAGGCCCATTACATAAATTTAAGTTTTATGATGATGATGTTAATGATGGTGATGATGATGCCCTACATTACCTATGCACCTATGCATGATGTTTTGAGTGTTAGAGCTAATGCATAGGTGCTTAAGCATCAAATCAAAAGATTTCACGTTAAAAAAAATTAAGATCTTAGTGCCTAAGCACCCATCCTAATGTCTAGATGTCCATCCATGATATCAAGTTACTAGACTATTTTTTAAAAAAAAGTTTTATTTTAGTTTTTTTTAGAACTATTTGTGAGCTTAGATGCTTGATGCAATACCTGTTGGATTTTAAGGAGTTCAAAAGACAAAAAAAAATCATTAGTTTTAAACATAAATTAAAAGGATTTTATATGAGGCAAATTAAGAATTTTGAAAATCTTCTGAGAAATTTTGATAACATTGGTAGTTCAAAACAATTATAGCTATAGTTGATATATGGTGCTTTAGATTGCATCAAAGATGTGAGCTATCTCTTTGATTTACACTAATATTACGTGCCCATCCATTATGGTCACTTAAGTGATAAATATAATAAACTTATTATATAAATATTGAAGGAAACCTTATTTTATTAAGCTTATAAAATCTTATCTTAAGACCTTTGAGTATATTATTGATAATTAATTAATAAATTAATTACTCAATATATCTCTAATGTTATAGAATCCTAATCTAAAGGTGTAATTTTCTTAAATCATATAAGCAATAAAAGTTTTACTTAAAAGGTGCACTAAGCTTTAATTAATAAATTATAATAATTTATTATATTCATATTTTTATTTTTTTGCATTAGTGAGTCTAACCATTTACTATGTTTAATAACTTATAAATTATTATTATTATTATTATATTATTATTATTATTATTATTATTATTATTATTATTATTATTATTATTATTATTATTATTATTATTATTATTATTATTATATATATATATATATATATGTATATATATATATATGTGGTGCTATCGCTTTAGATCAAATCTAAGTATGAGAAACTATTGTGACTTCAGAATTATCCTACCTTCTAATAATTGAAACTTTGAGTTAGCACCATTAACATACTCACTTTATGTAATCAAGAAGTATGTTTAGGTATATTTAAATTATTAATAAAAATCATTAATTTACATCAGTTACATAAGTTAACTAGTTTAACCTAAGGCCAACATCATTTGGCATAATTTGATAATAAAAGCAGGTGATCTTTACAATAATTGGTTGATAATTATAATAAATATTTTAGATAAATACGAGAAATTCTTTTATGAACATAATAAATGATCCTCATTTTCATAATTTAAGATAGAATTCTTCAATTATGAAGAAAACTTGAATCTTATAAGAAACCTAGGAGCATATTTTGTGTTTATTAACATACATTGAAACTCCTAACCCACCATCTTCACATGTTATGAACTTGCATTATAACTATCTTTAAGTATGCCCCAACCCTTATTCTTTATCAATTGTACTCATAATTAATAATCAAATCATTATTATACATATTAGCAACCAAAACACCATTTTACAAAATAATTATTTATGCTAATTTAATAAGTATAATAGCTCATTCCTTTGATCATAATGATGCTCTCTTTGATTTTGTTGGGGAATATGATACTTTATTGCTCTTTTTATACTGGTAGTCATTTAACTAAATGAGACCATACAAAATTTTCCTTGAGTTTTACAAAAAAAATAAAAATAAAAAATAAAAAAAAAAAAAAAAAAAAATCTTATATCTATACTTCTATTTTACTAGATTGATTGTGTGCATGTGATTTTAAAATATGATAATTTTACATGTCTATCATACAAATAATAAATATATATAATACATATATTAGTAATTTTTTAATCAATATCAACACTCAAGGTAGCATCATGGCTTTTATATGAACATGAATTATAAGTGATTTTAAAATTAAAAAAAAAATCATGGCTTCTGCATAAATATATGATTTTATGATATCTCTTCATCAAAATCTATTGATCCACATTTAAGAACACTTATACTTAGAACATATGTGTTAGGCACAACACACATCCCTTTTCTTTTTCTTTTTTTTTTTTTTTTTTTGAGACATTCATTCATTTTATCTTGTCCATTTCTAGTGAGGGTTATAAGTGCTACATCTTTAGATGCTAGAAGGAGATCTTGCAACAATCCTTTCAATCATGAGATGATGAAGGAGACATATCTTCCTTTCCAATAACTTCATCAATGGTGGCATCCCAAAAGCTATGATAAATCATGCATTGCTTTAAAAATTGCGACCATTAATCAACTTGGATCAATTGACATAGCATAATTAATTTAGTTGTTTAGTGCTTAATTGTTCTAATTAGCTCCAAAGTTTTAACAATAGTCCAATCTTACACTATAAGTTGTTGATAATATACAAGAATCTCTTAAGTTCAATCCTTACAAGGAACTCTTTGTCATAAGTGATTAAAACATTAAGATAAATTGTTCAAAGAAATGTAAATTTCAAGGCTTCAAACTATGATTTTTGAGTAAGTTTGAATTCTATATATTTAATAATCATAATTTATGACAAATTATAATTCATAAATAGTTTTATGTACTTAAGATGATTTATTTTAATGAATAATGTTAATATAACATTATATTTAAGTATAAGAGAGAAAAAATAAGAGTGATTTGATATTATGATATTATTGAATCTAATCGTGGTGATTAGATTAAATCAAATGTAGAAGGAATAGTTACCAAAAAGAAAAATTATTTAATCAAATATAATTTACATGTACCACATAATATCTTTATATTTATGTATTTGAATCTAAAATTATTTATTTATTTACCTAAAACCTCATTTATATAATATGATAAAGAAAGTAGATGATAATTACATTAATTAATATAGACTTCAAGAAATATATGAAATTAGAATATGTACCATACTTTTATTAATTTATACAAGTTTATAGCAAAACTTAGAGGAAGTATTATATATATATATATATATATATATATAAAATGACTAATTATGAGTGTCATTTTTAATTTTGAATGCAATAACACTAAAAATTTCATTATTTATTTACACAAAATTTAAAATTATAAATATTAAAAAAAATATCACTTATCCCAAAATTGTCTAAATTCTATCTATGGCTCACATGCATTCGCATACTGACCAGGTAAAGTACAAGAAAGTTGCAACAGAGCTGGTTAGGACAATATGTTAATGAGACTAAAATGAGAAGTAAAGATAATGTTTGGCTAATAGAGTTAAGAAAATCACAATAGAGTAAAATGGTGGTAAATTATGTAAATATTTAAAGTATGTGTTCATATGTAAATAAAAAAAATTGAGTCTATGTATGCAAATCCGCCCAACAATCAAACCAATGATGAGGGATTTTAAATTTGGACGTGATTGCAAACTGATTCCTAACGGTCCCATAGTTTGGTTTCTCTCTCCGGTGAACATTACAGAACTCTCCACTACCAGACATAAACCGTGATATCTTGCCACGTACCCACCTTCATGCCGACTTCTTCGCCACATAATATTGGCGTGACCCCTCGACACAATCCTCATAACCACTCTTTTCCACAAAAAACCAAATAGCGTCCTCCGTTAGGTTACAGATCCGACGCGAAGACGAAATCAACGGTCATGATCGGCCGTTTAGAAGAACATGGGAGCGGGCCCCGCCTTAAGTCGAAAAGCGAGGCGCGCAATCACGCCGCGATTTCGGCCAATAACTTGCGGCTAATAACGTCCCGCAAAGGCGGTTTGGAGAGGTTCGCGCACTTCGGTGCAAGATTCGCTCTATTAGATGGGGTCGGCCATCACGTGCAACTTATGGAATGGCGCCACGTATCGTTGCTGTTTTCTTTGAGGAATTAATGATGTCCGGAGAAATTAGGCCTCGGATCCAATTTGGTTGCGTCGAAGAGCATATATATGTATAAATCACATAAAATTAAAATAATTTAATAAAAATTTATATTTATATAAATAATATTAAATTTAAGGAGAAAAAGCATTTATTTTATAATTTTGAAATAAAATGAGAGTTTTATTTTAAAATAAAATTCTTTTATTTAGAAATACTATTTTTTAATTGTATAACTTTATACATATGTGAGATTAACTTTTTAATCTTTAATTTCTATTTGATTTTATTAAAAATTAAATTCATATTCAAATATTTAAAAAAAGAATATCTATCATATTTAAAATATAGTACAATCAGTTCAATTTTAAATACAAAATATGTTAAGTTTTAACTATTTTTTTAAGAATGTTATGTGTTTATTCTTTGACATTCAATTTTTTAAAAATATTATATATGATGTTCTATTTATTATTTTAATTTTTTTCTTTAGCTCGTATGAATAATTAATTCAAAATATCATTTTTACTTGTTATCAATGATTTATATAACTTAAATAAATATCAACTTTCTAAGTGATTTCAAGTTCATAATTCAAGGATCAAATAAACTCCAAAAGATCATAAATTTATTATCAAAATAACATCTCATCATGAAAATTTCAATGATGTAAAATCAACCAAATTGAAGTATAGGATGAACAGGCACTATATTGAACTATTCTTGATTAAACTCCTTTCTTCTCATCCACATAATGTACAAGTGAAGGTATCTATAATATTTACTTCTTTAGTGCCTAATTTTATGACCAAAATAACTATAATAGTTGTTGCCCAAGATATTAACTCACTAGATGGTTGAACACATTATTTAGTTTGAGATCAACTCGCACAGTTATCCAAGATCAGTTCCCCAATTTGGCATTTCACATAGGCACACTAAATATCCTCCTAGTGGCTCCATTCCTAGCATTTTTTTTACTTTTGCCACCTAAACATAGGAAATTATCTGAATCCTATTGTTGCCCAAGATTTTCTCACTAAGTTAGTCATCCTTGTTCAAATTGTCTTAAAATTATTGTTTCCCAAGATTTTAAAAGATGTCCTTGCACCACATATGACCAAGGTAGCTTAAGATAAGTTCAAGAGCCCCATTACTCAATAAGATGACCTAGTTCTTCTTCCACAGGCTAGTTTAAGAATCATATTAGTGTCAAATGGTTCATAGTGGAAAAATGTCCTCACACACTTGAGAAAGTTGCTTGGTATCCTTAACATATTTAATGTCCTCATGATGTTACTTATGCTAAGGAGAACTTTGATCAAAGCCTTACTTAAGCCAAAGTTAAAGTAGATTTATTTTATAAAAGATTTCTTATAAAGGTTCAATACTTAGAGGAGAACCCATAAATTATCTTTTAAGATTATGACTTGCTCTTAGGAACTACAAATCGTAACCATCCTTTATATGCCACAAGATGTGAATGATAGATAGTTGAATAGTAATCTTATTGACCTAAACTAATTGATAAATTTGACAAATATAAACAAACTAGATTATTTCTTCCTCAATCATTTCAAGCTTCATCTCGAATCAAATCATGTTTAAGGGATTCAATTACAAGGAAAAAATTTATTAAGTTAAATCACTTTATATCTATTATTTAGTGGGCTTAAGATAGAGGCCAAATTCATACCATAAAAATTGATACATATTACAAGGCTCTCCTTAGAAGGTCTTTGATATTCTAGCATGAGATGGTTTCTTCCACCCTTCACTAGTGTATGAATTACACTCATGACAATGTTAAATACACTATGAAGTAGCTTTTTTAGGTTAATGAGGTTAGTATATATGATAATGTAGAGTACTGCATTCCCAATAAATCACTTCACCTACCCCATTATATTGCAATCAGCTTGCTGACTCTTCAGTAGTTGAATAAAGCTTTATATCCAATGTCTTACTTCTTACCTAGAGGAAGAAAAGAAGTAACCAACATAAGGATAAAGATCATGGCATTAAGATTCTCTTACAATATTTACTTTAACTTAAACCTACCTACCTTAATTCTTATGTTGAGGATGATGATGCAACACTAGCATCTTGATAGTTAACTAATAATATACTCTATGGAGGTATTTATCATGATGGAATATTGCTCAAAAGCATTTTTCCATCGATAGTCATATTAGGATATATTCATAAATATGATTGATCTAGCTCTAACTACCTTCACGTTTATATTCTAAATATTTAGTTGTTGACCTCACTTTTGGAGTGAGTTCTCAATCTCCTCATCTTAGACTTAGGAGTCTTCTAGACACTAAGGTTTTCCTAGTCATAAGACACTTCTAGCACTTAGGTGAACACTTAACCTAAGCCTAGAGACTTAGAAGGGTTAATCATAGGACTAGGCTATGCCTTAGGGATTAGGATAACCCTCCTACCCCACAACCCAAATCCAATCCAGATTCACCCTATCAAACCTACAGCCAAACTCAATTTTAAATCCAAATCCAAATCCAAATTCAAACCCAAGCCAAATGATTGGAACCCATGATCAAATCCAAACTTGAAATCTTTCTTAAGTCATGTGAATCAACCTTCATGAACTTAGCCAAAGTCCCATACAAACCAATCCAAAATTAATTGATTTCCTTATAATAAATTTATATCTTCAATTATCTTTTTGAATATAAATCAAATATACATTCAAACGATCAAAACTAAATCAAACTAAATCAAATTAAATCAAAACCCTTCCTAAGTCCTTTGAATCAATTTCATGAACTTAGCCAAAATCCCATCTAAATCAAACCAAATTCAATTGATTTTCTTACAAATCAATCATTCCTTCAATCATATTCACAAAATGAAATCTACAATCATCAAGCTAAATCAAAATCAACCCAAGTCAAACCCAACTTAGCCCATTTGACTTGAAATATTCAAATGAACCAAAACTCATTTGAACCCAAAATAATTGCAATTGGATTTATATATCAATCCCAAATCCATATATAAACTCAACTAAATCAAACTCAATCATAAATTAAGCCAACTAAATCTAATTGGTTCACTTGACCCAAAGTGGTCAATTTGACTTACATGAACTAAAATCCAATTCAATCCAAATCAAAGTGAATTAAGCCAATCCAAACTTCATGACATGATTGTTGATCATCCTAGGTTGATCAATTATCATAAATTGGGTTGAACCAAGTCAACCTAGCCCTTTGACCAAGTCAACCCTTTAACCATATGAACCTAAACTAGCCAAAGTGCAATGCAAGCCAAATTGGCTGAAACCAATGACCCATACCCATCCAAAATCAATACTTGAACATGACTTGACCTTCAATTGAGCCAAATCAAATCTAATTGGCCCTCTTGACCCAAGTTAACCCAAATTTACCTAAATGGACAAAATGGGTCAAATAAAAATCCAATCCAAATTGAACTCAACCAAAGCTACAACACATTCCAAATGATCAACCAAACCCAAGCCAAGTCATAATCCAAGCCAATTGGGTCAATTGGGTCAAATTGGTCAACTTGACCCATTTTACTCAAATGAACTCAAATGAATCAAAACCAAACCTAAACCAAATTGAATCAAACCAATGACACCAACACACTCCAAATGGTCATATGAACTTGACTCAACCCTTAGTTTGGCCCAGTTTGACCAATTGGTCAACTTAACCCATTTTGACATAATTTGATCCAAAATGGGTCAAATTGAGCCAAGCCTAACCTAATAAACTCCAAATGACATGAAATTTGGCACAACTCACTTTTGACTTTTTTTCAAATCTGCCCAAATCAAATCTAATGTTAAATGATCATTCTACCCTTGCGTCAAGGGTATCACATGAGACAAATCACCTATGTAAGTGGTCATTTCCATTCCTTGGCCACTTGACACCCTCCCAATGGTCCACCTATGCATCTAGGACACTGCCCAACCTGACCCAAGAGGTGGTTGGGTTGGCCATAACTCATGGGGAGGTGAATTAACCTCACCTCCCCATTGGAGCATTTGAAATCCATAGGAAACCCACTAATCCCTCTTGGCAGCCACCTACCAATCCTTGGCCAACCAAATCAAGCCACCTAAGATGATTCCCTGCCATTCCCAATCACCCTAAGTCATAAGACACCCACTAGGAGCCAAAAATCACCATGAGTAGTGATTTTCGCATTAAGCACAAAACTAAAGAAACACTCTTTTCATTCAATTTCTACATTAAAGAAGCTCTAGGAACTCCAGTGAACCAACAAAATCATTCCCCACTCCCTTTCGACGAAAAACACCAAAATCGAGTGGATTCTGGCAAGGAGGTGGTGACTATTAGTGGACACAATATTCCACGGGAATGAAAGGTTTTGGATTCATCCCAAGGCTTCATCTCACATCTAGGAGTGTGCTCAGTTCAACACAGCTGCCAAAAACCATCCCAGATTAGGTAATTTTCAAATCCTTACGCCATAGTTCCTTTTACTTTATGATGATGTTTAATCTATGAAATCCAAACGGACGGATTTTTTCCATTCGCCACAATCCCATCAATTTCTCGTTCGATCCATCGATTTTGCTTTTGGTCCATTGCTTTCGCTCGCTGGGAGGAAGACAGACCGCCAGCCATCCGATCTCCCTTTAATAGGGATGAACGTCTGAGATTAGAGCAGATCTGTGTGATTTTAGCCTATTATATCACCGATTTGATCTAGACCGTCCAATCAGAATCGTGCATTTCTTGCTCTTTTCGACGCCACGCACTCAATCGATTCGCCACGCACGGGTGCCAAAAAAATTGTGTGGCCTAATCAATGGGCACCACATGGAAACGCATGATCAGACGCAGGCGAATCGAAGTTAAGTAGGAAAATCAAGATTTTTTGCTTTTAAAAATTAATTAAAATCACCTGAAAATTTGAAAATTTATAGAAAATAAAATACGTAACAAAAAATTGCAAATAAGAGCTCATTGGATTCATCCTTTTGAGAGGAATCCAAAAAAACCCAAATTCCTTAATTTTAGCTGAAAATTCTTAGCTTAATTTAGATTTTTAATGAAAATTAAATTTCATTAATTAATCTAAAGCTACACATAAGATTGATTTGAAATTTATAGGGATTGAAATTAAAGTTCAAATACACATACCATAAACATTTAAAGTAAAAAGAAGTTCTGAATTGAGAGATATTAAATTTTGAAGCTCAAATAGTCTATTTTAGTAGAATAAATTAATAGATTTTATAAAAATTATGAAAAATTATTTAAATCAGCTGAAACTTTGAAATATAATAACAAATCATAGAAAAATTATAAAAATATAAATAAATATTTATTTTGAAGGTATTTTGGAGGAGGATTTATTAAAAATACCCTTAATTAATTTTGAATAGTAATTAGGGCTTAATTAAAGTTTAATTACAAAATAAATTAATTTAATTACTCTTTAATTACTTAAGTAATTAACCCCAAACTTTGTGTGTTAATTCAATGGGATGACTTCTGCCTCCCATTATTTTATTGGAATTTATTGCTTAATTAATTAGGAAAATTAACTAATAAAGCTCTAATTACTCTTTTAAATTAATTAATAATTAATTACTCCCGAGAAAAATAATAAATAAATTAATTAAGGGGTTAATTATTGCTTAACAGTGAATGAACCCATGGGATAAGATTAGGGCCCCCTTTCTAATCTATTTTTAACTTTATTTCATTAATTAAATTAATTAAGGCTTAATCAATTAATCAAATTACTTAATTAACCATATTGAAATTATAATCACATGGAATCTCAATTAATGAAGTCTTGGGTAGACCCTTAGGTGTTCAAAAACCTAAGAAAATTCTAAGAAAATTATGGTTAGCTCACATGTGGGGGAAAACTATAAGTGTACTTAATTAAGTTTCTTAATCTAATTAATTATTAATTGCGAGTCAATTGCATTAGGCCCTTTTATTTCCTAGGATCATTGCTAATTTAATTCTCAATTCATTTGCATATCATATTGGCTCATAATTATTTAGTTAATTACTTTAAGGCAACATAGGCAAGGGTTAATTAATGAATTTAATATATATTATAGCTTAATTAATCCATAAAATCAACTTAATCACAATTTATTAAATTAAATTAATTAACAAACATTGCAATGGGTTAGGATGAACAAATTTCTTCTCATATTCCTCAAATCAAAAATGAGATTAAAAATGACAATAAAGAAGCTTTGGTTTTTATTTAAATGATTTTATTTGATATGATTGTCCTTAGGAATTAATTTAATTGAATAAAATCATATGTTTATATTTATTTATTCCTTTCCAATCATGTTAAATGTTGTATGTCATTTGAAATCATGCATTCATCTTTTCAAAGTTAAATTAAATCAAATGATGTTTCTTTATGTAAAACTTGCATATGTTGATTTAATTTAATATATATGTGTGACTATTATCACTATTAAATCCAAATATTTTTTTTCAAAGGCTTATAAATGAACGATGACATGTGTATTAATGATAGTTATAAATACACAAGAGTTGTATGTGCTTATAGTTTAAGGTGTATGAAGTAAAGCCTTCTTTCCTTTACTCATATGTTAATTTACAGAAGTATGAATGGTAATAAGTATATAGTCTGGAAAACCTGGGAATACAAGACTTTAAGTAGCCCCAAGGATGTCATTTAATTACCTCACTTCCCTGGTTTAACAATGACACATACCCATTTGATTTCATTCATATGTATTTTAACATTAGAATTTAAATAGAGCTTTAATACATATACAAAAATAATTCAATTAAACAAAATGCAAGTTTTGCATGATTTTCATTCTCTTGGTTATTTATACATTCATATATATCTAAACAAATAAGCATATAGTCTAGATATCCCGAGAATACGAGGCTTTAAGTAGCCCCAAGGAGGTCATTTGATTACCTCACTTTCCTAGTTTAACAATGGCACGTACTTGTTTATGTTTTAATACATGTGTATGTATAGATTAAAGAATGAGAATCCTCTTTTATATTAAAAATGCATGCATCCATAATTGTTCAAATTATTGAATTATCTAATTATGTGATTTGGAGTTCTCTTTCTCATGTTCATATGTACAAACTTACATATATTTGAATGCAAATGAGTATATAGTCTAGACATCCCGGGAATATGAGGCTTTAGCTAGCCCCAAGGAGGTCATTTGATTACCTCACTTCCTTGGTTTAATAATGGCATGTACCTATTTAACTTCATCCCTATGTATTTTTGTTTAAGAATTTGGATAGAGCTTTAAATTAATATGATTAAATAATTCAATCAAATGAAATATATAAACTTCAAATATACATCTACATTCATCATATAAGTGTGCCAAAATATATTGCATGTATTTATATGCTTAGGATTGAATCATATGCATATTACATGTGATGAAAAGGAATGATTTAACATGTGTCATGTGATAGTAATCTAATTAGATTAATCTTAAGATGCCTTTCACATTGAATAGAATTATTTAGAGTGAATCTAAACTTGAGATTAATTAAAATATTTAATAAGCCATTCACAAAAGAGAACTAAATCAAATTAACATGCTTTAGAAAATGACTTAAGGTGGGGATGAAAGAGGGCAATCCACTTTCTTCTCTTTATAACACTTAGTTGCTAAGTGTAATCAAATAAAATAAAAGAAAACACAAATTAAAATTATCAAATCAATTAAACAACTTCAAGTAAAATCAACCTCTAATGTTAAATTAAATCTTTCTACACTTAGAAAATCATAACTCTAATGCCTAGCAAAACATACCACATAAGCCTTGACACACACATTAGGATTAAGTTACCACTTCTAGTCCTAAACCAGGGCGGTGTATGATGTGATGTATTATTTTAGATTGGATGTTATGCTATTATTAGTCTAATATTATTTTCTACAGGGGATTGTACTTAAGGGGTTGCTTAAAAATAAATAATGCTCTCTTTACAGGTTGCTTAAACCCTTAAGTATAATCTAAGTTAAGACATGTGGGCTTGGTTACCCATGTGTAGGGTGCTAAGTTCAAATTGTATACGTAACTGCTTGGGATTGTATGTGTGTTTAGCTAACCTCTATTTTGCAGGTGTTGTTAAATTTATTTTTTATTTTTAATGTAACTTCACATTAGGAATTAAGATTAGTGCTAAGGGGTTTAGGATGAGCATTGGCTAGAAAGCTTTGTCCAGGGGTGCCATGTGATGCCTATGAAGTGGAGAAAATCAAATCAAATGAGATATGGAGACGCAAAAGACATGATAACATGAAGGATTGAAGACCCCCCCATAGCACTTATTCATTTATAAATTATAATTATTCTTTCATATTCTAGGTTGTATAAGAGTATAGTTCAGCTACCCATCTTTTCTTTTCAGGTTGTATGGCGGTACCCGACCGCATCGGCCTCTTATTATTTTACATTAGTTTTATAAAATTGATTAATGTTATATTTAAATTACGTATTAGAAATGGCATATTTTTCATAGTTTCTTATGATTGATGCTTTAATGTGTGGCCTGGATGCGATTAGGCTCTTAGGAAAAAATTAAATTTTTTATCTAACTAATAACTCATAACTAAAATTTTCATAACTCATAACCTCACATTAAATCCTAGGTTGTAAATCAAAATAATTAAAAGATTTAATAACCCCTTAATTGAATGTTGTATGTTTCACATCATGCATGCATCTTGAATCACTCTTGCAAAATGAGGGCCTCCATCCTTACACGCATATGGACCGCTTGACCTGTGAGAGCAACCCATACTAACGGAGCTTCACCTTCTTCTCTTTTGATTTTGCCCATGACTCATTTCATCATGCATGTATGCATATAAAAATCTCAAAGCCTTTATCAAAATGAAGTGTCAAAATCTAATAAAATTTGAAAAGATTTTGCTTTAGATTAAGTCATTATTCATACCACTCATGCTCTAGTCTCTTAGGGAGTGGGTTTAGGGACTTTAGTCTCTTTCTAAATTAGTAACAACCCAACTATCTTATAATTTTATATGACCAGATCACATGAATTTAAAGTGTAGGAGGAGTTAACTAGCTGCCACTTCAGGCAGTTATAAGTCTAGCAGTCGGGTGATTTACCTTCTCCTGTGGAGGTAAACCTTATACCCATCTTCACTTAGATTTTGGTCACACTTTGGCTCTTACTAAAACTTTATAAATTTAGGATCTGAGATTGTTATTTCCTTCGGGCTACAAGCATAAATCCTAATCTCTTAGGCATTTCCATAATATTGTGTTGATGGATTATAAGCCCTAGCAATCTAATAAATTTTAACTTAAATAAAATAATTCTCTTCACTTTCAAACATATAAAGCCCAACCATAGGATAGATTGGAATGCTTACTAGGCTTCCTAGTATTATGAGCATTCCCTACTCATCTCCTTTGGCTTCCAAAATAAGTCTCTATATTTGATCTATCCCAATTTGATTTTCCAAAATAGCCAATCCTTTGATAGTCTAATATTGAAATCTTTAGAGACAACAATTGCCTACTTTAATCGAGAGTATTCCTAAAGAATTCACCTTCCTTAGGATGTAATTAACTATGGAGGCTTACCTCCATAGGAAACTTTAGAACCCAATTTAATATAAACCTTGCTTTATTCATCAATATAAAGTAGAAAAAAATCTCTTGTATATTCGAAGACCCATCACCTTAAGATTTTTTATTAGGTGATTAGGTCTATTGAAGAGTGACTACTGAAGAGTGATGCCTCTATCTTTCGAGATAGTACATCATACCTCAATTTCATACCCGATCACTTCAATAAATACCCCCTAAGATCTGTAGTGTCCACACACACACACACACACACATACACATCCAAAAATAAACGCCACATTAGTCTATAAACTACTTTGCTTCATGATAGTTATACAATGATGCAACCATACATATAATTGGACTAGCTTTATCAGGCTTCACATTTATTTATTAAATATTTGGTTTATAAATTAGTCATAATAGTGTACAAGTTGATCTTATTTTTACAAATTGTTTATAGCATATTTTGGTAGGTTTTTTTTCTTAGGTAGATCTTTAACTTTATAGTAACTTTCACTATATTTTAAAAAATATTTTATAATAATTTATTTTATTTTATTTATGTAGTCAATCTAATTTTTAAAGAATTACATAAAAAATGCATAAAATGAGCATTGAAGCTTAAAAGGCACAATTATAATGTTGGGAGCCTATTGATGTAGGACAAGAGTGACTTTTATGATATAAAGTTGATTACACTGATAACTCTAAAATCCTCACAAAAAAGTAATGATAAATGCACACTATTGAGCACATTCATAATATCGTGAATTTAATGAAGTTGAAAAGATTCTGACTAATGTTATATTTACTATACGAGAGATTTGAATCTTATAAGTGTACAAAAATAATTGAAAATCTATCAACAATCTAACATATACCAGATTTAAAATAACCAACATCGAAGCAAGGATAAGTTGAAGTCAACCTTTACAAATAATTTGTTGTTGTGAAAATTTCATTCCTTTATTAAAAATCCTTCTCTAAGGGCTTTTATCTTACATACTCAAGTAGTCTATCACTTGGAAGGAAAGCACACAAAGAGATAGTAAAATAAATTTAAGAAAGATAACTTTATTTCAAAGTCAAGCACCAAGCATTACAAGGGCCTCTTTATTTATAGGATTGAGAGGAGAGTTTAAAATACTCAAACTTAACTCCAAACTCAAACCTACTATCATCATAACCACACATACTATAATGAAATCACTATATGGGACATGACATAAGAATAGCCCAATACATAAAAACCCAAAACATGATATAAAAAATAACAGCTTAATAATAAACAATCTAGATTATAACATAAAGGCCCAATACATAAATTTAAGTTTTATGATGATGATGTTAATGATGGTGATGATGATGGCCTGCATTACCTATGCACCTATGCATGATTCTTTGAGTGTTAGAGCTAATGCATAGGTGCTTAAGCATCAAATCAAAAGATTTTCACATTAAAAAAAATTAAGATCTTAGTGCCTAAGCACCCAACCTAATGTCTAGATGTCCATCCATGATATCAAGTTGCTAGACTATTTTGTTAAAAAGTTTTATTCTAATTTTTTTAGAACTTTTGTGAGCTTAGATGCCTGATTCAATACCTATTGGATTTTAAGGAGTTCAAAAGCCAAAAAATTATTAGTTTTAAACATAAATTAGAAGGATTATATATGAGGCAAATTAGGAATTTTGAAAATCTTTTGAGAAGTTTTGGAGAGCAGCTTGTGGTAGACTGTGGAGGTGGCTAAGATAAAGATGCATGGATGATAATGACTAAAGCAGAGTGAGAACTCACAATATTAAATTTTTTATCCCCTTTTTGATGTTTAAAATCAGAAACTTCATGTTTTCTTACATTCTAGCATAAACTAAATTCCTACTTTTTGGATTAGGTGTAACCATATTATTTTTTTAATATTTAATGAAAATTTTTATATCTCTATGCTTTATTACTTTTAATATATTCTTTATTATTTTTACTTTATTGGAAACCACTTAGAAGTTTACGAGATCAGCCTAAAATTAAAAGGTGGAGAGTAGATTTATCATGATTGAAGTGACGTAGTGGATATTATGATAAAGATGTTTCTATACACTTATGTAATCATTAGATCCCTTGAGCAACATCAACAAACAAATTAATATTAAATTTACCCTTGAAGATGTATGCTCAAGTAGTATCAAGTTTTTGGCATTATTTTTGAGGAGCTTTTTTGGGCTAATATCGATACTTATCAAGTTTAGAGTGTTGTGCATAGTGCATTGATTATTATGGTGGTGAGCACTTGTTGCCATTTGATTCATAAATTGAAAGAACTTTTTTATCAAGTCTGAGGAGACAAAGGAAAGCCATCAATATGAATACAAATGCAATGAAAAATCATGAGTAGTTGCCAGCTTAGGCAAGAGTGTAGTTGCAAGCCTAGGAAAGGAAGCCCAGACCTTATGAGATTATGCCTTGATAATCGTCTATGGCATATTCCAAGCTATTGTCAAACTTGACATTTTGGCAAATAATATTGAGATCAAGCTAGCCACATTGTAAATAATTTAGAATTCATAATTTTTCAATTTGACTACTAAACATCCAAATTATCATATCACATTTTTTATAATTTAAATATAATGATGTTTAGATGATGCAATTTGACTGTGCCTTTTTCGATTCTTATCATAAGATCAAGCTAAAAGTTGACTGAGTTCACTATCAAGTGACTTAATAAAAAAAAAAATTTTGGAGTACTTCCCACTAGTGAAAATTACCCACATGAGGATTGTAAATTTTAATTTCAAGTAGTTGGATGGAGAACACTATATAATGCTTGTGATAGATATAAAGATCAATTGAGAAAAGTTCTTACACCAAGAGTGTGGATATAGGTACAAATCTTCTATAGTGGTATGACTGGAATGACTAGGATGTTGATTGATGTTGCATCTAGCAAACCCTTCTATGAGTAAGATTTAGGAGGCAACTTATAATTTATAGGAGAAAATGAACATGAATTATTATTGATGTCTAAGTGAAAGAAATCTATCATAGAAGGCTATTATTCAAGATTCAAGCCAATTAAGACTTTCATAGTTCAAGTTACTTCATTGATAAAGCAACCAAGTTTATTCATGGCAAATGCCATCCACATTCTAATATCTTACCCTAAATTCAATGAAGTGATGCATTAATGTAGTAATTATTAGATGAACAATTCATTCACAGAATCTCATTTGGACCAAGTCACAAAAAATAACATGTACTAGAGTACTTATAATTCAGGGTGGTAGAACTACAAAAAATATTTTTAAAAAAAAATCCTTATAATAATGGGGAAGTTTTAGTCACATGAAATTCTTTAATAAGGTAAATTTCAAGCAACTACTTATCAATCATAATAAGCAGATGGAGAGGTCTTATTGTAGGATCTTCTTGCATAACTAATCTTAACTATATTATGTAGTTCATGTTGTATACTAATATAGCTTTTCAATGGATGGAAGCTTCTATTCATTATTTTTTCTTTTCTTATCACAACATATATATATATATATATATATCCCATGATTATAGAAATGTGCATGACAACTTCACTAAATAAAAAATAAAAAATAATCGAAGATTAAAATACATAGTTTGTAAGATATGTCTTTGTATTAATTTAATTAGCAAAACATCTATTTTATACTTATTTATGAAATCCTTCAGCAATGATGCTAGTTTCTTGTCTTGGGATGATTTTTTACTTTACAAATATGGATGCATAAATATCATAGGCCTAAAATCCTCTTCATATTATATGATCTCTTCTTTTCTAAAGGAAAATTAAAGCATAAGATTAAAATTGTGATTTTTTTCATGACCACATAATAAATATTGATTATTATTATTATTATTATTATTATTATTATTTTTATTTTTATTTTTATTTTTATTTTTATTTTAAGAAGGTAGACCAAATAATTATTGTATTTTTTGGGATTTATCCCATTTTAAAAAAGTCAACCCTAAACACTTAAAGAATAATTATTTGATATGTATTTAAAGGACAAATTAAATAAAGAAATAGAGAGAAAAACAAAGGCACTCCCTTTATTGATGCAAACTTCAATGCTCATTTGTTGTATGAGCAAGATGGCTAAACGTGGCAACTAACTTAACCTAGCCCTTAGGCCTAAGGGCCATTTAGACCTATTTAGATTCATTAGGTCAAAACATGCTTTTCTTGGCACATAAGAAAATTTTAATGTTAATTTTGTGAAAAAAACTTTTACTATATTTTTGAAAAAAAATTTCGATAAAATAGTATGTCAATGATACTTACTAAAAAAATTTGTTTCACATTAAGTCGTTAAATTAGAGAAAAATTATATATTTTTTTTATTAGTTAGAACACTTACAATAAGGTTTGCACACAAAAATATCATATCTTTTGAGTGCCAAAAATTTATAAAAGAGTGAGTATGTTTTATCTTTGTGTTGCACAATGATTCACACACATGAATAAAAGAAGCACATAAAAGGACATGAGTTTTTATGTGAAAAATTATGAAAAGGAAAAAAAAAACTACAAGGCTGACTGAACTAAAATAATTTGTTATTAGATTACAAGAGTTTTCCCTTCATCCTAATTAGAGTGAAATTATAACAAAAGAATTATTAGCTTCTATGAGAATAGTAAGAAGTATTAGAAAAGAGTACAAGATAATGGATGTGAATATTGGTGGATGATAATTAAATGTGGTTAGGCAGTGATGGTTAATGTGGAAAATAATAAACATGAGTATCAGTTGTTTGAAAGGGATGACAATCGAATGATGACAGCAAGGTGATGGCTATCAAGCAGAAGCATTCAAACGATCCAATAACAATAGTTGGAAGATGATGCTTGCTACAAATCGTCATCATCACAATTAATAGGCAGAGCTCTAAGATTTTTAGTCGATCTATTTAATTTTTTAGGAGAGGCATTTTAGTTATTTCAACCAAAAATCTTAAAAATCCATTGAGTGGCTTGTGTTAATTTATGTGGTCATATAAAGTCCTTTAAACATTTAAGTACCTTAATAATATAAAAAATGTATGATTTGGACCCATTGAATTTCTTTCATTGAAGCATTTATTTTTACCTATAAGCACTAAAGATTAAGAGCTCATTTGATACCTCAAATAGTGCTATAAAAATTTCTAGTGCATTTAAAATTGGATCAAGGCTCTTTTGGTATGGTCATGCTCCTTTTCTTTTAACTATTGCATTCTTAAGGACAAATATGAAAAAAAAAATTCAAAATTAAATTGTGATTAGTTTTCTATTTATTATATTTATTCTGAAATAATTAGAATATAAATTTTAAATTAATATAAAGTTTATTTTGACCAATTTTTAATTTAACTATTCTCACCTAGTTTTCTTAAAAATATCAAAATTATGCTATTTCAAAAAAAAAAAAAAACTTAGTTTTAAGCCATTAAAAATATTCAGCAATCATCAGACTCTAAATGTTCGACGACAAATATTACTTGATAATTTTCGTTAACTTATCCTATTCAGAGCAGCTTCAAGAAAGTGATGTTAATTGGGAATAATGAAAAGACTACACGATATATAATAAGATAATTTGGAGGGCTCCGCTCCTTCCTTCGATAATTATTATTGCTTACCGACACTCGCCGCCGAAAATTTCGTCGGAGAGAGTTTGATGAATTGCTTTAAACTATAAATTTGCCCTTAATTTCATCATATGCGGGCCCTATAATTAAAATACGAATTGTAATTTATTAATGCTCATCTTATTTGGATAAAACTTTTTATAACAGTTATATAAATAGTTGCATCAAGGAAATTTATAAATCAACCACTTAATATATATATATATATATATATATATATATATATATATTTATAATTTAACTTCTCTCTATTTTGAACTATTGTATTCAAGTATTTATATGTGTCAAGATCAAATCTCTAAGTATTTTATAAAATTGAAAAATATGGGTTGAGCTTTTGTTATGAATTTTAATATTTTAAAGTCAATAATTTGAAATTTTAAGATTGAAGATTGTAAATATAGAGAATAGGGTGACTGCTTATGTAAAAGCCCCAACATATAATTATTTAACATTTAAAATTTTATCTAAAGAACATCACATAATTTTATTTACGCAGATCAAATAAAATTTGAGGATGATTTGAATATAGTTCAAGCAAGAATTGAATACGATTCAAGCATCAATCATATATAATTTTACTAAGGTTCAAAATGGATTAATAACATAGAGTATAAGTCCAGAATTATAATATAATATTCATAGCACAACATATATGAATTCAAAAGTCATTTATATATATACACACAAAATTATTGTGTATAACTAAGGAAATTATTGTACCTTTTTGAAATGATACATGAATTTATATTGTTTTGAAATAAATTTATATGTAAATGATTCATTTAGAATTATAAATGATCAAATTTATATAAGATTTTTTTAAAAAAAATCAACTATATTATATATTGTATTGCATATACTCACCACTTGCTGTTACACTTAAAAGAATCATCAAACTTGTGCAAGAACTATAATGATCTAAAGTTTTAGTAAGATTTTAAATGGATTATCTTACCATAGGCTGAAGGACCTCATTTGTGATGGTCTTTCTCTACTAAAGATTTTTGAAGGAGAAAAGTCTCTATTAGTTGTTAAATAAGTCTAATATTTCAAGAAAATTAGGGAATAAAATGAAATCATCATTGCTTATAAGTTTTGTGTTAAGGCACTAAAGAGGTCAGAGTCACATCATCACTCTCACAAATAGAGATCTCATATATCATTGTGTTGTTTATTTTTGGTTTGCATTTGTGTGTATATATATGAGTGGAATATCACGAAAATCTAAGAATGTACTTATTGAGGTGATCGGATATGACATTGAGGAATAGTGTACTATCTCGAGAAATAGAAGTTACTATCCTAAAATGGACATAATCACCTAATAAGGACTCCTAAGGCATGATGGGTCTTCGAATATACCAGAGATTTTTCCCCTACTTTACATGAAAAAGTAAAGAAATATTTATTTAAATTGGGTTTGTTATGTTCCTTATAGAGGGAAGCCTTCATAGTTAATTACATCCTAAAGAAAGAGAATTCCTTAAGAATACTCTCGATTAAACTAGGTGATTGTTGTCTCCAAAGAATCCAAAGATAGGATTATCAATAAATTGGTTGCATTTTAAAAGATCAAATGGGATGGATCAAAAAGGGGAGAGTTATTATCGAAGCCAAAAGAGATAAGTAGAGAGTGCTCATTATACTAGGAAACCTAGTGAACACTCCAACATATCCTATGGTTGGGCTTTATATATATTTAAAATTGAGGAGATTTTTTTATTTGAGTTGAAATTTTATTAGAGAGCTAGAACTTATACTCCAACAACACAAGATTGTTAGGATGCCTAAGAGATGAGGATTGGTGCTTGTAGCCCGCAAAGGGAAATAATGACCTCTGATCTTAAATCTAGGAAGCTTTGGTGAGGGCCAAAGCACGACCTAAATTAAAAGTGAAAATGGGTATATCGTTTACCTCCACAAAAGAGAGTAAACCCATCGAACTTATTACTTTGGGTGGCAGTTAACTCCTCCTACATTTTAAAACTATGTATGCAAGTCATATTCTTTGCAAGATAGTTAGGCTATTATTTATTTATGAAAGAGACTAAGTCCTTAAACCCACTCCCTAAGAGATTAGAGCATGTGGGGTATGAATAATGACTTAAATCTAATGCAAATTTTTATCAAATTTTATTTGATTTTGGACTCTTTATTTTGACATAGGCTATAGGATTTTGTATGTCTAAATGCATGAGAAGTTGATTATATGCCAAATCAGAAGGGAACGAGGTGTTCTTCCATCATAGCTTTTAAAGGTTAATCCTATTTCTATCTAGCAAAGATGGAAGCCCTCTCTTAACAAGAGTGAAATAAGATGGTTATGCATGATGTTACACATACAATCAAGCAACTAAGGGGATGCTAAAATATTTTATTATCTTGATTTAATACCTAGGCTTTTTTATGTGAGGTTATGAATTATTTTAGGAAATTTAGTTATTAGTTGTTAATGGGGTAGAAATTTTATTTTTATCCTAAGAGCCTAATTGCATCCAGGCCACACAGCAATCACCAACTCATAAAGAAACTATGAAAAGACATACTTTTTCTAATGCACAAGCTAAACAAAATATCAAGCATTTTTATAAAGCTATCACAAAATAATAAAAGGTCGGTGTAGTCGGGTACCGCCGTACAACCTGAAAAGAAATGTGGGTAGTCGAGCTCTACCCTTATGCATCCTGGTTTATAAAGAATAATTACAATTACAAATGATGAATGTTATGGGGGGGCCTTCATTCTATATTCTTTCTTCTTTTCCTCTTCCTTCATTTCTTCATTTGATTTGCTCCATTTCTTTCTTCCTTTTGTTTTGATTTGGATCTGCTTGCTCTAAAAGCATCACATGGTACATAAGACTTGGTCTTATAACCAATGTTCATCCTACCCCCATAACACTTATTCTAATCCTAATGCAAAATTATATTTAAAAGAAGGAAAGTAAATCTAGCTACACCTGCAAAACAAATGTTAGCTAAATACACCATTCAACCTAAGCAATTATATAGATAGTTTGGACTTAGCACCCCACACATGGGTAACCAAGCCCACCTGTCCTAACTTGGGCTATGCTTAGGGGTATAAGCAACCTGCATAGCAAAAGTATTTATATTTTTATTACAGTAGTCCCTTAAACACGGCCCCCTACAAAAGACATGATTGGGCTAATGGTGGCCTAATATCTAGACTATGCACATACACTCTAACATCCAGTCTAGAACAATACATCACAAAATAAGCATACATCAAACCATACACTGCCCTAACATAAAGTTAGGAGTGGTAACTTAGTCTAAAGTGTGTGCATCAAGGCTTGTGTGGTATGTTCTAACTAGGCTTTAGAGTTGTAGTTTTGTTAAGTGTGAAAGATTTAATTTATAAAGGGTTAATTTCTCTTTCAATGATTTAATTGATTTACAAGCTTTAATAGATGTTTTTTTTATTTCATTTAGCTTACACAAAATAACTAAGTGTTATAAAGAGAAGAAAGAGATGAGACCTCTCTTTCATCCGTATCTTAAGTCATTTCTAAAGCAAGTTGATCAATTCTCTTTAGTGAATGGCTTAATACACATTTTGATTAATCCAAAGTTTAGGTTCACTCTAAATGACCTTATTCAATAAGAAAGGCATCTTAGGATTAATTAAAATAAATTAGTATCACATAACACATATTCATTTATTTCTTTCCATCATGTACATCATGTATATGATCAAACCTGAAGCATAGCTATACATATAGTGTATGTTTTAGCACACTTAAATAATGAATGCAAAGAAGTATGTTTTGAATTCAAATATTTCACTTGATTGAATTATGAATGCATGTCTTTTTAATAGAAAAGGAGAGATTTTTATCCATTAGCTAGATACACATTCACATGTATAAAAGTTTTAAGTGAGCACGTCATCATTATTTTCTGTACTGGGGGCGTAAGGTACAAGACCTACTTAAGGCTACTTAAAGCATCGTAGCCCCGGGGTGTCCAGACTAATATAGCACTTTTCTTAGATACATGTAGATGTATAAGCAACTATAAGGATAGGAAAACTCATGCAAGAGTTATGCTTGATTTATTTGATTTATGATTATTATTCATTGACCATCATCATATATGAATGTATAAGAGTTTTAAGTGAGTACAGCACCATTATTTTTTGCACCAGGGGCATAAGGTACAAGACCTACTTAGGGCTACTTAAAATCTCGCAACCCCGGGGTGTCTAGACTAATATACCACGTTTCTCAGATACATGTGAATGTACAAAAGAACCACAATAATAAGAAGTCATGGAAGAAGTCATGTTTGATTTAATTTAATGTGATATGAAATGTCTTAACATGTCATAAGAATAGATTTAGGCAAATGTTGTGTTCTTTTCAAATGAAGTATACATTTGTAAATTTTAAGTGAATCCATGTAAGATAAGGAAAGAGAACTTCGTATTGCATATCTTATATTATCATCACATGCAAATGCATAGATATCTGTAATTAACATCATTTCATTTATAATAATTGATTTATAGGCTTTTGAAAATAATATTTGATTTAATAGTGATAATAGCCACACCTATTTTAGTTTAAGTTGACACATGAAAGAAACCATTTTTATTTGATTTTGAAAGAAATGAATGCATGATTTCACATGGCAAGCAATATTTAACATGATTGAAAAGAAATAAGGGAATATAAGCACATGCTCTTATTCATCTTACTTAATTTCTAAGGACAATCATATTAAAAAAAGGCAAGTTTAAATAAACCAAAGTTCTTTAAAGACACTTTTAATTTTGAGTTTGATTTGATTTAGGAAATATATAAGAGGTTTGATAAACCTAACCCAATTCCCCATGTGTGAATTAATTTGGTTTAATGAAGAATATTTAGGTTGATTTTATGTTTTAATTAGGTTAGGGTATAAATTAAGTGAATTAATTAACCCTTACCTATATCACCTTAAGTTAATTAACTAATTAATGATAAACCAATATGATATGCAACCACATGGAAAGTAAATTTGCAATGCTCCTAAGAAATGAAAGGGGCCTAATGCAATTGGCTTATGATTAATAGTTAACTAAGCTTAAGGGATCTCACTTAACTACTTTTATAATTTTCTCACACATGTGAGATAACCATAATTTCATTATCTCTCACCTTAGTTTATTGAAAACCCAATCAGCTACCCAAGATCAATTAAAGGTTGCTTAGGTGTGAGGTGGATTTTAGATTGAGTTGAATCAAGTTTATTAATGAATTGATTGGATTCTTTGATTACATTTTGATTAAAGTGATGAAATTAATTTAGGGAGAGAGATCAAGGACAAGGCCTCAATCATTAATGCCTAAGTCATTTCAAACACTCACTTAGGCTTTGATTTTTGTCTTGAAAAATAATTAATTAATTAAGCAATTAATTACCTCATTAATCATCAATTAAGTTAATTCCAAAAAGTGAAGGAAATCTAAGGAATGAATTAGGAAAAATATCCCAATTACACTCCCTAAGTTTCCTTACTATTCGACAAAGGTAATTAGGCCTAAATAATTAATTAAATTACTGCTCATTCATTAATTATCACTAATTAAATTAAGAGAGTGATTAAGTCTTAATCAATTGATTTTCATAATTATGCAACCAATAAAATCCCAGGAAAATAGGGGAGGCAAAGGTCATCCCCCTAAACATTCATATAAAATTTGAGATTAATTGAATGCTTAATTAAGGTATAATTAACCTAATTAGATTTTTTTATTAAACCTTAATTAAGCCAAAATCATTGTTATCAATTAATAATATTTTTTCTAGATTCTACTTAGAAATGCCTTTGAAATGAGCCAAAGTTTACATTTTTTGGATTTTCCTATAATTAGTTATGAATTTAGAAAGTTTCAGTCTTAAAAATTAATTAAAATAGCCTAATTAAAGACTTAATCCCTTCGGGCCATATGGCGCTGATGCGGCACGCTTTCCATGTGGCATGGCTATTTAAGTTCACATCACATGTCTCGGCGAAGTGGATGCGCTTTCCGTGGTCATCTAAGATCGGATGACCATAATCAGATCCGCGAGTTAAGGTAGAAAATAGTGGGGATCTACTGTGATCTAATTACAGCCATCCATTCCAATCACGTAGCACGAACAACATGTGATCATCTTTCTTCGTGAGTGGCAAAAGACGAACATCATCCATCTTTCCCCGTTTGATCCGAGCTCAACTGAGCTCGGATTGGGATCAAATTGATCCCACAGCTTCGAAAGGAGAGGGGATGCACATCCAACATTCAAATTCACATGAGATTTAAATTTACTTTGAAAAATATCAACCCATTTTTGTATACAGTGCTAAATTTCCAAAATTATCTCATCGGAGCTATTGTAGCGGTGGGTCATCGGAGATAGCTTCACCTAATTGAGGCGAGGCCCTGTTGAAAAGCTTTGAGCTTGATTTGGTGTAGAACGCTCTGTGGACCAAGCTCCCCTCCTTTGGCATTCAGTCTTGATCGAATTCACTCCTCCTATGGTTTGGAAGCTTGGAAAGTTGTTCGTTTATGCTCGATTAGGTATGGTGATGGTGTGGCTAAGAGAAATTGAGATTTTATTGGATGAGGAGGGAGTATTGATCGATAGGGTGGTGTCTTATTTCAACTTTGCTCAGGAATGGGAAATGCCGATCGAGGATGGCTTGAGATCACTTGGGAAGCTCTGTGGGATTTTGAAAATTCCTTAGGAAGTCTCACCAAGCAAATCTCTATGTTTGTTGCTTGAATTGAGGGGGTACACCCCTCAATTGCTCATGATGGATGGACTGGATGCATCCCATATTTTTTGCTGATTGGCCACCATCGGGTCATCAGAGCATTCATCATCAATGCATTGTGACTCACCAGGAGTGGTCGAGGCAGTGGCAGGAGTCTCAAGCCTTGATATGGAGGGCTTGTGTGGGATTGACCTCCCTTGCATCCAATGGGTTCAGCCATGAGAGGGACTGGCTTGGATTTGTTCTCTTGGTCCATGGTAGATGATAGGGTGGGTTAGGTTGAGCTAGGAAGTCCTAGGAGTGCTTCATTTGGCCATTTGATTGCTGCCATGGGGAGACAAAGTGGACTTTGCCACTTAAAGAAAGGATCTAATGCAAATGAGAGGGTGTCCATTGGTTAATCCCCTTGGGTAGGATCCCACATGGACTTGGCTTGGTTTGGAGCTGACTTAGGGTCCAATTGGGTCAGGTTAGATCAGCCATCAAGGTTCCCCAAAGTGGTTTTGGGTCATTTGGAGTGTCATCATGGTCAAAATGTGTTTCATTTGGAGCTAGGTTGGTTAGGTTGACCAATTGGTCAAATAGGTCAAATTGAAATAATTGGTGTCCAAATTTGATTTATGATATTTTGGTTCAATTGATTTGGATTGGTTTGGCCTAGGTTTGGATTTGACTCATTTGGATTCAAAAGGGTCAAATTGGTCAAGTTGACCATTTTGACCAATTTGACTAAATTGGGTTGAGTTAGGTATTGAGTCAAGTTCAATTGGTCAATTTAAAATTAGGCTTTGGTTTGGTATAATTTGGATTTAATTTGAATTTTGGCTAATTTGACCCTTTAGGTCAATTTGGGCTAAGTTGGCTCAAGTTGATCAATTGGTCAACTTGTGCTCAATTATGATTTTGGTCAAGTTCAATCATTAGTTATGAATGGGTTTGAATCAAAGGTTTTAATCAATTTGATATATGGTGAATTTTGGCTAGTTTGGGTTTTATTTGGTTTAAATAATGACTTGGTCAAAGGCTAGGTTTGACTTAGTTTAACCCAATTCAATGCAATTGATCACCCTATGATGATTGTTGATCATGATTGAAGGTTTAGAGGGGCTTAGTTAAATCTAATTTGGGTTTGATTAGAACTTGGCTCAAAAGGGTCCTTTAAGTCACTTTTGATCAAGTGAGCCTAAATGGGTTTATTGGCTTGATCATAGCTTGATTCAAGTTTAGTTGAACTCACACATGAGCCTAGGATTGAAATATAAATCCAATTGCAAGTGGTTTGGAGCCAAATGGGTTTTGATTCATATAATAATTCCAAGCCAAAAGGGTCATCATGGACTTGACTTGGGTTGACTTGGGTTTGGTTTGATAACGATGGTTTATATTTATATTTGGGTCAATGATTGAAGGAATGATTGAAGCATAAAGAAATATATGAGCTTTGAGTTGATTTGGGTATCATTTAGCCAAGTTCAAGAATTTGGCTAAAAATGCTAAAATTAGGAATTTGATTTGATTTGGGCCATTTGAATTATATTTCATTTATATTTATGAATATAAATGAAGATATAAATGGGTTACGAGAAAATCACTTAATTTTGGGGTGATTTGGAAGCAAATTTGACCACATTAGGATGTAGGTCAAAAAAGGCTAACTTGGATTTTGAATTGGTTTGATTTATTTTGATGTGGTTTGAAGGGCTTAAATTTGGATTTCATTTATATTTGTGAATATAAATGAAGGAATGCTTGATTTATAAATAAATCAACCAAGCTTGAGTTGAATTGAAGGAGTTTTGACTAAGCATATGAAGGTGGTTCATATGGCTTAGGAAGAGATTTTGGAATTTGAGTTTGATTATGTATTTCAATCATTTGAAGTTGAATTTGATTTTGGGAATCTGGATTTGAATTTGAGGTTTGAAATTTGAGATTATCAATTGAAAGAAGGAAGCAAGGATTTTGTTTGGGCTATAGGGTAGGCAAGTCTTCCTAAATCCCTAAGACACAACCTATCCCTATAGCTAACTCTTCTAAGTCTCTAGGGTTATGTTAGGTGTTCACCTAATCACTAGAAGTGTCTTAAGTCCTAGGTATATGATAAGGAAGTTGAGAGCTCACTCCAAAAGTGAGGTCAATAATCATATAATAATATATGAGTTCTAAGTTAATTCATGATTCTAGGAAGTTTTTTTCTTGCCAAATAACTCATAGGAGTGCTTATTCAAGCCACTTAAATGATTATTTTTTTCCTTAGCTTTGTATACAAAAAATTGCTGCTATGTACTATTGATTAAATGGTTCTTCCAATATAATAATGTTAGAACTATATGCACTTGATTAATGTTTGATTCAATCTCTTATTAAAAAATTTAATATACAAATAAAAATTAAAGTTAGTACAAAGAATATTCTAAATCTCATATTTTAAGAGAAAGTAGAATTTGTCTCACCTTACTACCCATATTATGGAAGTATTCAAGTATTGTATCACATCTTACTTCCACTACCTGCTCCTATCTCTTTCTTCTTAAAGTTGTCATGACCCTATCATGACATCAAAGACACAACCAAGAGTTAAAGAAAAAAAATATTTTCATTGATCAAACGAAGGGGATCAATGGCACATAGACTCGTGAGCTTGTGTCTCTTCCTTAAAAGATTTGTTAAATATCTAATTGAATAATTCTTACTCTTCTACTTTCTTTTATAAATCATACTAATTATGTATCACTCTATGTATAATGGTAAGAGCTGTTTCCTTACCTTCTCAACTTTTTTTATAAATGATATAATGGATTCCCCTATGTCCTCCACCTTACCTTATCGATCCATCTCTTTCTTTTTCTACACCTCATTCTTAGCATCAATTGTGTGAATAGTTGAGTTAATAGTAAGTATTACCTCACTCTATGGTTTCTACTCTTAACTCTTGCTCTTCTTTATGTACAAAACCATAAACAAGATTGGTTAGGGCATCCAATTTTTATGCTAACTTTATTTAATTAGTCTTTAACCTAATGTTGATGCTCCTCAACTCTTATATAATGACAAAAGCTGCATTACTTTATAAAATGGAATAAACTGACTTAAGATTAATTATGCTTTCACAATCTCTTATTTTCTCTTAAAAATAGGGTGCTCACTTTTTTCTATATAATTCTAAGTGGAATAAATTTAGGAGTGTATATAATGGGCTCATAGAAGTCCTTATCAACTTATGCTAATGTAGGATAGACAATTACTCATGAGGAATAAGTTAGAAAAAGCTTGTGAGTTAATTAATAGTAATTATTTAACATAAATAAAAGTACACATACGTGCTCTTCTACAGTTACATCTTCATTCATCCATAATGGCAAAAAATTTCTTACTTTGTGAGTATCTTACTATTATATCTACTCAACATTTATTGTGTTATCTTATTAATAAAATTAGCGTATCTCCTCCATAATTTTGGTCCTAACCTTATGAATGTAGTGATATTACACATATAATTATAGTTTATTAGGTTGAGGCATCCTTCTTTAGGATAGTTGTCTCATAATATATCATATCTCTCTTCAACTCTCTTAGTGTTTTCTCATATACTAAGTAAGGGTGTAAATGAGTCAAGTTAAGCTCGAGCTTAATTAATTAATTAATCAAATTCAATCTTGAGCTCAAGCTTTTGAGTTTGAGTCAGCTGATGAGATGGCTCATTTATTATCAAGTAAAAAGATTATTCTTATTTAAATAATTATCATAATACAATGATTAAAAAAATTAAATGAAAAATAATAAAAAATCATTTAAAATAATGAAGAGAGTTATAATTCTTAAATATTTTAAAGAAGTCTATATGAAATGTATTGAATTTTAATATTTTTAAATATATTTTATAATAATTTTTTTTTAAATGAGCTAGCTCATGAGCTAAGGAGTTGAGTCTGGACTGGCTAGGGCTTAACTTGCTAGCTCATTTAGCTTAATTCACAAGCTCAATGAGCTAGCTTACTAGGTAGCTTGAATTTTCTATACCCCCAAAAATACTTCCCTAATTTTAATTTAGACAATTATTTAGTAAGAAAAACTATGCCTTTATCATGGTTAAGATGATCATGATTTATAAAAAATATATCTCAAGCTTTCTAAAATTATCTTTCTTAGTGCACTCCATGAAAATTTTCTCTTGTCTAGTTTTTTGAAGTTCTTATCCCCATTTACCATGTAGTTTATTACTTTAGGTAATCTTCTTTAAATACTCTTTAGATGAGAATTTTCCACTATAACTCAATAATTAATACAAACTTAATAATTTCAAATATAATGTTCTCTTCTCCAATTTAAGAGTTTTGAAGAACTGATCAAATGGAGATCTCTCATCTTTAATAATGAGGTAATTAGCCCCAAGCTGTCTAACCAATCTTTATATTTTTCATTACATGTCCAATTTTGTATGTGCTTAGAGCACTGTAATTTCTCTTTATTGGTAGGATTAAAACATGTACTTGCATACATAACAAAATAATTCCAATGAGTTCAGTCCAAAAGAGATGAGAAGGGAAAAATAGAATGAACTAACTTTGAACCATGACCAAATCATAATTGAACTATAATTAAATCATCTTTGATTATGATTTAAATATAATAAAACTAATTTTAAATCATATATAAATTATCTTAACATGATATAACCACAATTTCATCTTCTTTAAATTATCATTAATCATGATTCATTTTTTTAGACAATGATTGAATCATGATGGAACAATCTTTGAACCTTAATAAAATCATTATCAATTCAACTTCAAACATGATTAACTATCTTCAAAACACTTCAAACTATCTTTGAACTATTTTTGAATCTTGTGCAAACTTTGTTTAAACGTTATTTGAACCTAGCTTAAAATTCTAAAAAGATTTATAGATAGTTCAATCAAGATTTGAAGACTAGTCAAAAATAATTTGATGATGGCTTAAAGATGATTAGATCATGACTATGTGGTGTTTATTTTTGGTTTGCATTTGTGTGTGTATATGTGAGGGGGACATCACGTAGATCTAAGAATGTACATATTAAGGTGATCGAGCATGACATTGAGGAATAGT
Source organism: Cymbidium sinense (assembly GCA_021442155.1). Taxonomy (NCBI): domain Eukaryota; kingdom Viridiplantae; phylum Streptophyta; class Magnoliopsida; order Asparagales; family Orchidaceae; genus Cymbidium; species Cymbidium sinense. The sequence goes on from CM038229.1 coordinate 39,112,576, forward strand.
GTACTATCTCGAGAGATAGGAGTCACTACCATATAAGGGACATAATCACCTAATAAGGACTCCTAAGGCATGATGGGTCTCCGAATATACCAGAGATTTTTCCTCTACTTTACATGAAAAAGTAAAGCAAGATTTATTTAAACCGAGTTCATTAAGTTTCCTATGGAGGCAAGCCTCCATAGTTAATGACATCCTAAGAAAAGTGAATTCCTTAAGAATACTCTGGATTAAAGTAGGAAATTATCATTTCTAAAGAATTCAATGATAAGACTATCAATAAATTGGCTGTATTTTAGAAGATCAAATGGGATGGATCAAAAAGGGGAGAGTTATTATCGAAGCCAAAGGAGATAAGTAGGTAGTGCTCATGATACTAGGAAACCTAGTGGCACTCCAATCTATCCTTTGGTTGGGCTTTATATATCTATATTTAAAATTGAGAAGATTTATTTATTTGAGTTAAAATTTTATTAGAGAGATAGAACTTATACTCTAACAACACAATATTTTTAGGATTCCTAAGAGGTGAGGATTTGTGCTTATATTCTGCAAAGGAAAACATCGACCTCAGATCCTAAATTTAGGGAGCTTTGGCGAGGGCCAATGCACGACCTAAATCTAAGGTGAATATAGGTACAAGAGAGAGTAAACCACCTAACTGCTGGGCTTATTACCACCTCGAGTGGCAGTCAGCTAACTCCTCCTACACTTTAAAACCATGTAGGCAAGTCATATGCTTTGCAAGATAATTAGGTTGTTATTTATTTAAGAAAGAAACTAAGTCCTTAAACCCACTCCCTAAGAGACTAGAGCATGAGGGGTATGAATAATGACTTAAATTTAATGCAAATTTTTATCAAATTTTATTAGATTTTGGACTCTTTATTTTTACACAAGCTATAGGATTTTGTATGCCTAAATGCATGAGAAGTTGATTATGGGCTAAATCGAAAGGGAAAGAGGTGTTCTTCCATCATAGACTTTAAAAGGTTAAGCCCATTTTTATCTAGCAAAGATGGAAGCCCTCTCTTAACAAGAGTGAAACAAGATGGTTATGCATGATGTTACACATACAATCATCCATCTAAAGGGTTGTTAAAATATTTTATTATCTTGATTTAACGCCTAGGCTTTTTTATGTGAGATTATGAGTTATTTTAGAAAATTTAGTTATGAGTTGTTAATAGGGGTCAAAATTTTATTTTTATCTTAAGAACCTAATCGCATCCAGGCCACACAACAATCACCAATTCATAAAGAAAGTATGAAAAGACATGCTTTTTCAAATGCATAAGATAAACAAAATATCAAATAATTTTATAAAGCTATCGCAAAAGAATAAAAGGCCAGTGCGATCAGGTATCAATGTACAACCTGAAAAGAAATGTGGGTAGCCGAGCTCTACCCTTATACACCCCGATTTGCAAAGAATAATTACAATTACAAATGATGAATGTTATGGGAGGGGGTGGTCTTCATCCTCCATTCTTTCTTCTTTGTTCCTTCCTCCATTTCTTCATTTGATTTGCTTCATTTCTTTCTTCCTTTTATTTTGATTTGGATGTGCTTGCTCCAAAGGCATCAAATGGTACATAAGATTTGATCTTATAACCAATGCTCATCCTAATCCCCCATAACACTTATCCTAATCCCAATGCAAAATTACATTAAAAGAAGGAAAGTAAATCTAGCTACACCTGCAAAATAAATATTAGTTAAATACACATGCAACCCAAGCAATTATGTACATAATTTGATTTAGCACCCCACACATGGGTAACCAAGCCCACTTATCCTAAGCTGGGCTATGCTTAGGGGTATAAGCAACTAGCACAGCAAAAGCATTTATATTTTTATTATAGCAGCCCCTTAAGCATGGCCCCCTACAAAAGACATGATTAGGCTAATGATGGCCTAACATCTAGACTATGCACATACACCCTAACATCCAATCTGAAATAATACATCACAAAATAAGCATACATCAAACCATACACTGCCCTAACATAAAGCTATAAATGGTGACTTAGTTTGAAGTGTGTGCATCAAGGCTTGTGTGGTGTGTTCTAACTAGCCTTTGGGGTTGTAATTTTGCTAAGTGTGAAAGATTTAAATTTTAAAGGATTGATTTCTCCTTAGGTGATTTAGTTAATTTGCAAGTTTTAGTTGATGTTTTCTTTTATTTCATTTAGCTTACACAAAACAACTAAGTGTTATAATGAGAATAAAGAGAGGGGACCTCTCTTTCATCCCTATCTTAAGTCATTTCTAAAGCAAGTTGATAAATTCTATTCAATGAATGGCTTATTATATGTTTTGATCAATCTTAAGTTTAGGTTCACTCTAAATGACCTTATTCAATTAGAAAGGCATCTTAGGATTAATTAGAATGAATTACTATCACATAACACATATTCATTTATTTCTTTCCATCATGTACATCATGAATATGATCAAACCCTAAGCATAGCTATACATGTTTTAGCACACTTAAATGATGAATGCAAAGAAGTATGTTTGGAATTAAAATATTTCACTGATTTAATTATGAATGCTTGTCTTTTTAATAGAAAAGGAGGGATTTTTCACCCATTAGTTAGATACACATTCACATGTACAAAAGTTTTAAGTGAGTATATTGCCATTATTTTCTGTACCAGGGGCATAAGGTACAGGACCTACTTAGGGCTACTTAAAGCCTCGCAGCCCTAGAGTGTCCAGACTAATATATCACTTTTCTTAGATACATGTAGATGTATAAGCACCTTTAAGGATAGGAAACCCCATGTAAAAGTTGTGCTTGATTTATTTGATTTACGTTTCTTATTCATTGGCCACAATATACATGAATATGTATAAGATTTTTAAGTAAGCATGATGCCATTATAAGACTAGAAGGTAAAGACCTACTTAGCTACTTAAAGCCTTGACCGGTGTCCGGATAAATATATCACTTTTCTCAGATACATATCAATGTACAAAAAGAACCACAAGAATAAGAAGTCATGCAAGAATTCATGTTTAATTTGATTGTATGGTTTACATATTTGATATGAAATTCTTCCTAAGTTTGAACATGGAGAGGCGTAGGAATAGATTTAGGCAAATGTTGTGTTCTTTTCAAATGAACTATACATTTGTAAATCCTATGAATCAAGATAAGGAAAGAGAACTTCATATTGCATATCTTATATTATCATCACATGCAAACTCATGGATATTTGTAATTAACATCATTTCATTTATTTCTAATTGATTTATAGGTTTTTGAAAATAATATTTGATTTAATAGTGATAATAGCCACACCTATTTAAATTTAAGCCAACACATGCAATTTTACTTAAAAGAAACCATTTTCATTTGATTTTAAAAGAAATGAATGCATGATTTTACATGGAAAGCAATATTTAACATGATTGGAAAGAAATAAGGGAATATAAGCACATGCTCTCATTCATCCCAATTAATTCTTAAGGAAAATAATTTAAATAAGACAATTTAAAATAAACCAAAGTTCTATAAAGACACTTTTAATTTTGAGTTTGATTTGATTTAGGAAATATGAAAGAGGTTTACTAAACCCAACCCAATTCCCCATGTGTGAATTAATTTGGTTTAATGAAGAATATTTAGGTTGATTTTATGATTTAATTAGGTTAGAGTATGAATTAAGTGAATTAATTAACCCTTATCTATATCACCTTAAGTTAATTAACTAATTACTGATAAGCTAATATGATATGCAATCACATGAAAAGTAAATTTGCAATGCTCCTAAGAAATGAAAGGGGTCTCATGCAATTGGCTTATGATTAATAGTTAATTAGGCTTAAGGGATCTCACTTAACTACTTTCATGGTTTTCTCACACATGTGAGATAACCATAATTTCATTATCTCTCACCTTGGGTTATTTAACACCCAAGGAGCTACCCAAGATCAATTAAAGGTTGCTTAGGTGTGAGGTGGATTTTAGATTGAGTTAAATCAAGTTTATTAATTAGCTGATTAGATTCTTTGATTACATTTTGATTAAAGTGATGAAATTAATTTAGGGAGAGGGATCAAGTACAAGTCCTCAATCTAATTTTAAGTCATTTCAAACACTCACTTAGGCTTTGATTTTTGGAAATTAATGAATTAATTGAACAATTAATTATCTCATTAAACATCAATTAAGTTAATTCCAAAAGTGAAGGAAATCTAGGAAATGAAATAGAAAAATATCCCAATTACACTCCCTAAGTTCCCTTACTATTTTACAAATGTAATTAGGCTTAAATAATTAATTAAACTATTATTCATTAATTAATTATCACTAATTAAATTAAGAGAGTGATTAAGGCTTAATCATTTGATTTTCCCAGTTAAGCAATCAATAAAATCCCAAAAAATAGGGGAGGCAGAGGTCATCCCCTTAAACATCCACAAAAAATTTGAGATTAATTGGATGTTTAATTATGGGATAATTAAATTAATTAGTTTTCTGATTAAACCTTATTAAGCCAAAATCACTATTCAAAATAAATTAATAATAATTTTCTTAGATTCTACTCAGAATTACCTTTGCAATGAGCCAAAGTTTGTATTTTTTTTGAATTTTTCTACAATTAGTTATGAATTTAAGAAATTTCAGCCATAAAAATTAATTAAAGCCTTAATCCCATCGGCCCATGTGTCACTGATGTGGCATGCTTTCCATGTGGTGCGACAGGATTGGCTATTTAAGTTATCGCATTCATGTGCTGACTCAACCGGTGGTAGATGCGCTTTCCCGTGGATCATCCGATCTAAGATCAGATGGTCATGAACAGATCCACGGATTAAAAATAGTGGAGATATATCGTGATCTAATCATAGCCATCCATTCCAATCATGTGGAACGGATGATGTGTGATCCTCCTTCTTCATGAGCAATGAAAGATAAACACCGTCTATCTTTCCCAGTTTGATCCGAGCTCACCCGAGCTTAGATTGGGATCAAATTGATCCCACACCTTCAAAAAGAGAGAGGATGCACATCCAACAATCAAATTCACATGAGATTTAAATTTACTTCAAAAAATACCAACCCATTTTTGCATACAAGACTCGATTTTCAAAATTACCTCATCGAAGCTAATGTCTAGTAGTGGGTCATCGGAGGTAGCTTTTCCTAGTTAAGGTGAGGCCCTGTTAAGAAGCTTTGAGCTTGATTTAGTGTGGAACGCTCTGTGGACCAAGTTCCCCCCTTTGGCATTCGATCTTGATTGAATTCACTCCTTTCGTGGCTTGGAAGCTTAGGAATTGCTTTGTTTGTGCTCAACTAGGTGTGGTGATGGTGTGGCTAAGAGGAATTGAGATTTGATTGGATGAGAAGGGAATATTGATCGAAAGGGTGGTGTCTTGTTTCAACTTTGCTCAAGAATGGGCAATGCTAATCGAGGAGAGCTTGGGATCAATTGGGAAGCTCTGTGGGATTCTGAAAATGCCTTAGGAAGTCTCACCAAGAAATTCTCTATGTTTGCCACTTGAATTGAGGGGGTATACCCCTCAATTGCTCATGATGGACGGACAGGATGCATCCCTTATTTTCCATTGATTGTCCATCGATGGGTCATCGGAGGGGTCACCGTCAGTTCCATGTGGCTCTCCAAGAGTGGTCGAGGCAATGGCAGGAGTCTCAAGGCTTGATACAGAGAGATTGTGTGGGATTGGCCTCCCTTGCATCCAATGGGTTCGGCCATGAGGGGGAATGGCTTCGCTTTGTTCTCTTGGTCCATGGTAGATGCTAGGGTGGGTTAGGTTAGGCTAGGAAGTCCTAGCAGTGCTTCATTTGGCCATTTGATGGCTGCCATGGGGAGACAAAGTGGACTTTGCCACTTAAGGAAAGGATCCAATGCAAATGATAGGGTGTCTATTGGTTAATCCCTTGGGTTGGTTCCCACATGGACTTGGGTTGGTTTGGAGGTGACCTAGGGTCCAATTGGGTCGGGTTAGGTCAGTCACCAAGGTTCCCCAAAGTGGTTTTGGGTGATTTGGGTTCATGTGGTCAAAATGTGTTCATTTGGGCTAGGTTGGGTTGGGTTGACTAATTGGTCAAATTGGGTAAAACCAAAGCTTGGGTTAGGCTCAAATGATGATTTGTAATGTTTTGGTTTAATTGATTTGGATTAGTTTGGCCTAGGTTTGGATTTGACTCATTTGGATTCAAAAGGGTCAAATTGGTCAAGTTGACTAATTTGACTAATTTAATCAAATTGGGTTAGGTTAGGTGTTGAGTCAAGTTCAATTGGTCAATTTAAAATGATTGTAAGCTTTGGTTTGATTTAATTTAGATTTAATTTGAATTTTTGTTAATTTGACCCTATAGGTCAATTCAGGCTAAGTTGGGTCAAGTTGACCAATTGGTCAACTTGGGCTAAATTGTGGCTTTTTTCAAGTTCAATAAGTGATTTGGAATGAACTTGGGCCATTTGTTGCAATCAATTTGGGTTGGATTCTGATTTGACCTATTTTGGCTTTTTAGGCCAATTTGGGTCAACTTTGGTCAAATGGCCAATTGGACTTGGTTTGGCTCAAGTGAGGGTTTGGTTATGTTCAATCATTGGTTATGAATGAGTTTGAATCAAAGGTTTCAATCAATTTGGTATATGGTAGATTTTGGCTAGTTTGGGTTTCATTTGGGTTAAATGTTGACTTGGTCAAAGGCTAAGATTGACTTGGTTTGACCCAATTCAATGCAATTAATCACCCTATGATGACAGTTGATCATGATTGAAGGTTTAGATGGGCTTAGTTCAATCCAATTTGGGTTGGATTAGAACTTGGCTCAAAAGGGTGCTTTAGGTCACTTTGGGTCAAGTGAGCCTAAATGGGTTTGTTGGATTGATCATGGCTTGATTCAAGTTTAGTTGAACTCACACATGAGCCTAAGATTGAAATATAAATCCAATTGCAAGTGGTTTGGAGCCAAATGGATTTTGATTCATATGACAATTCCAAGCCAAAAAGGGTCATCATAGACTTGACTTAGGTTGACTTGGGTTTGGTTTGATAGTTTTATTTTATATTTAAATGATTGAAGGAATGATTGAATCATGAAGAAATCCATGAGTTTTGAGTTGCTTTGGGTATCATTTAGCCAAGTTCAAAAATTTGGATAAAAAGGCTAAAATTGGGAATTTGATTTGATTTGGATTTGGTTTGGACCATTTGAATTTATATTTATGAATATAAATGAAGATATAAATGGGTTATAAGAAAATCACTTGAGTTTGGTGTGATTTAGAAGCAAGTTTGACAACATTGGGGACGTAGGTCAAGAAGGCTAACTTGGATTTTGAATTGGTTTGATTTATTTTGATTTGGTTTGAAGTGCTTGAAATTGGATTTCATTTATATTTGTGAATATAAATGAAGGAATGATTGATTCATAAAGAAATCAACCATGCTTGAGTTATTTTGAAGGAGTTTTGACTAAGCATATGAAGGTGGTTCATATGGCTTAGGAAGAGATATTGGAATTTGAGTTTGATTATGGATTTCAATTATTTGAAGTTAGATTTTATTTTAGATTGGGATTTGATTTGAAATTGATAATTGAGAAAAAAATCAATTAGATTGGGGTTTATTTGAATTTGGTTATGCTAAGTCCATGAGATAAAATCAAAGTGCTTGGGAAGGGTTTTGGAGTTTGAATCATGGGTTTCCATCATTTGAAGTTGGATTTGATTTTGGAATTTGGATTTGAATCTGAGGTTTGGTTTGAAAGAAGAAAGCAAAGATTAGGTTTGGGCTATAGGGTAGGCAAGTCCTCCTAAATCGCTAATACATAACATATTTCTATGGCTAACTCTACTAAGTCTGTAGGGTTAGGTTAAGTGTTCACCTAATCACTAGAAGTGTCTTAAGACTAAGAAACTTTTAGTGTCTATAAGAGTCCTAGATCTTTGATGAGCGAGTTGAGAGCTCACTCCAAAAGTGAGGTCAACAGACTGTATCAAATTTTTAAGGTTATATGAATATGATTGAAAGATTACTTGATCATAGTTCAACAAACAATCGATCATTGTTTAAGTGCAACTTCAAAGATAAAAGTAGTTCAATGATGATTTTAACAAGTTTGTAATAGGCACATAAAGTCTAACAACATAATGTTTTAATATTTTAGAGTGCGAACACCATATTCAAGCATAAATAATCAAATATATAATAACATATTAACTTTCTTTAATGATGAATGGAAAGACTACCATCATGAAATTTTGCTGCAACCAAAACATGCATACTTTGCAATCATTGAAAGTGGAGAAGTTCTAATTAGAAGAAGAGTTGAAGGGATCTTATGATTGAGAAGTCACATAATTGTTAAGCAGATGTTTCAATTTTATATATAAAAAAGAGGATATTTTGGTACAAAATAAACTTTTAGACATTTGTTTTCAAAAAAATAAGTACCATGTATATTTCTCTAGTTTGCATCATTATGAGGCATATAAAGTCAAAATTTCCTTTTTTTCATTGCTAAAAAAAATCTTAGCTTTGTTCATATTTAATCATTAAATAAAGATATTGTATAGAGTATTGAGCTTTATCAATGTTGGTAGAAATATTTTGTTTACCAAAAATTTGATTAAGTAATTAAATATTTTAAAAATCCTTCATTTTATTAATGCCAAATATGTATTTATTTTTTTGTTGAAGGATGAAGTGCAAGAAAATAATTAAAATAGATAAATATTAAACGCAAAATCTTATAAAAAAATTTAAAAATTTTATCAATAAACTTTTTGGCTTATAGTTGATAGCTTAAACATTAATTATAATCAAGAATGATGGCCCAAATAATATTTTAAAAGGAATAAAAGAAATTTAATAGGAAAAAAATTGAGAGAGGGTTGATTAAAAAATATGTGACAAGTAAATTATATAGAAAATTGCAAGGAGAAATTAAAAGAAAAAAATACTAAAAAACTAATTAGAATTGTAAAACCATCAATAGCCTAAATTCCCTAAAATAAGAATACTAGAGAGTTTCATGCTCAAAACTTAAATAAATAGAAATGACCTAAAAATGTCTCCCAAAAAAAAGAAAAAAAAGATAGAAAGCACAAGAAGGATAAATTTATTGTGTGCTTATTACTAGTCAAAATAATATATCTTAAGAAAAGCAGTAAATATTATCAAATATAAAAATAGTCCATACTAGAAACTCATTAGATATGTAAAGTAAGCATTTCAACAAGAATGAAGAAAATAATAATTACATAGCTAGATCAATTGAGAATGCTAAAACATAGCCATAAAGAAATTATTTTCTTTATATTTTTTTTTATTATACTAAGTCATGTCTTATTTTGCGAATGATGATTCAAGTAGTAAATCTCTTATATTTATTCTCTCTCAAAATAGATAAAATAAAATAACATGTGCTTAAGTACTAAAAAATTTTATATGTATGTAATTATGGAGAAGTCCACAAAGTCAAGAAACTAGAGGAGTATGACATTGAGTAAATAACATTCAAAGAAATATGATTAACTAATTTTAGATCTTACTCCAAAATGGGGTAGAAAATCTAATAATTTTGCTTTGTTTTGTTCTATTTTATTTTGTTTTGTTTTGTTTTGTCTTTTTTTTTTTTGCATTGTTGACCTCACTTTTAGTGAGGTTGACAACCCTCCTCATAGACCGTGATTAATGATAAAACAAATTCACCTCGATTAATCATCTAACATTAATCAAATCAAATCAGTCAATTAAGTCAAAGCCTATTAATAATCAATCACTTTCAACCTCATAACCATTCAATTAAGTTAATGATGAAGGAACTAAATTCACACTTGGTTGAAATTGGTTTAGTTGATCATTAAATAAATCAAATTCCTTAATCAAGTTCCTAATCAAATAAATCATTTAATAAGGTTAAGTTTAACTAATAGTTAATTCAATACTAGTTAAACAAATTAAGCATAATTCTTATTTAAACTCTTAGGTCAAATAAAGTTTAATTAATCCTTAATACCATGTTGATTGAATTAATTATTCAATCTATCAACTTCTAATTAAGATAGGCCCTTAATCAATTTGATAATAAAATTTCAAAATAAACTAATCAACCATTTAATTAAACTAAATTAAATTAAATAAGACATACTAAAATAATCCCTAAATCAAGCTTAACTTTAATCAAACACTTAATTATAAATATCCAACAAAACTTTAATCAAATCAATCATAATTAATTAAATCATTGATTAATACCTAATCTATCTAATTAAAACTTTTTTATTAAATTAATCAAACCCTTTAATTAGATGAATCATTAAATCAAATTAATCATGCCAAATTCATGTTATCCTTAATTCAATACTTAATAAAGTTATATTCTATTTAAACAAACAAATTTAAATAGAATAAATTAGAAACCACTAAGCTTCAATTATCTAAACTAACTAATCAAGGTAATCATAAATATTCTAATCAAATAAGTTATAATAAATTCAGATAACTGGGGATTAAATCTTAATCAAATTAATCATGTCTTAAATAAGCTAAGGATTCAACCAAGAATGTTTAATAACTATTTACCAAGTCTGAATATATGACCAAGTTAACTAGATTAAGTGTTGATTAGTCATTAAGTCTTTATTAAATTGGAAATTTAAATTATATTAACAATAAAATGAAGTGAGCATCTAAATAAATAAACAACAAACTAAACTTATTTTAAACTTTAATTAAGCTAATCACTTAATCAAATCAAATCAAATTAAAAGTGAACCTAAATCAATTCAATTAAACATATAACTAGGTTAAATCAATTGAATGAAATGAATTGAGTTAATAATTAATAAAATTTTGAGTATATAATTTAAATGATTAAATTGAATAATGAATCATTAATTAAATCCAATAACTAAATTCTGATAAACATGGTGGATGAATGAAGATAAATGAAACTCTAATAGTCAAATGTAGTTAATTCACTTAATCTAATCAAGCTAGCAAATAAGTAAACTATAATAAAATCAAATAAGTATAAAGTTAGATATAAATATTAAGTTATCAAACCATATTTAATTACTATTAATTCCAAACAACATTAAAATAGATCAATCAACACAAAACTTGAACAAACCATGCCAATCAAACAAATTAAATTGATCAAAGAAAATAAGTTAAAATCAAACTAAGCTAAATAACCATCAAACCAAAATAATGAACATACCATCGAGCTATTAAACTTAGTAAGTTATCAAAATCTTCATTAAAATTCAGACAAAAGATTAAACAAAATTTCAGTTAAATCATAAGTTAATTGAGATATATCAACCAATTCAAATCAAACTAAAATAATAGTAATAAGAAAATAAGTTATTAAATTTGAATAACATTTAAATGATACGATTGATAACAAATCATATAAAGTTAAACCTTTAAAGTGAAATTCAAAGACATCAATTGAATTACCAAAATTCAATTAAATCAAGCTAAAACTTGAGGAATCCAAAATCAATATCAATAATCAAAACACATGAAGTTAAATAAACTCAAACTCTAGAATTCAAGATAAATTAAATAATATTTAATCAAGTCAATTTTAATTTGATTAAATTATTCAAATAAATCTAAATTGATTAATTAAAATGCTTAAGTTCATAGTTTGACCTGTAGAATGAATTTTCACCTCACGGAGGAAATTTCATTCTAGTAGGATTATGATGTTGAATAAAATAGGTTATGTCCAAAGCAGAATTTATTTTTATTCTCTATTCTTTAAAACCTAAATTCAACTTTAATAATATAATAAACTTAAAATTGAAATTAATATGTAAATCAATTAAATCATTTAAAGTAAAACCACCCAATGGTAAATTAAACAAATCCTGAAATGAAATAAACACCCAAACTTAAGAAAGCCTAATATAGACTTGCTACACTAGCTCGATTTTCACACACTAGAATGTTAGGCCACCAATCTTAGACTTAGGTTAGGTCGGTGTCTTATTGTGGTGTATTGATTTCTTTATTTTATGATGTAATATTTAAATTGGGTGTTAGGATAGTTTGTGTGTTAGTTTGCATGGTAGGATGTTATTTATTAGACTAATGATGATTTCTACAAGTAATTGTGCTTAAGGGACCACTATAATAAAATTTATAAATATCCCTAGCTTGCAGTTGTTGTTTAAGTCTTTAAGCATAATCCATTAGGAAATATGGGCTTGACAACCCGTGGTAGGGTGCTAAGCCCCAATGTATGAAATATAATTATGGTGTAAGTGTACGTTAAACTAACTTTTGTTTTACAAGTGTAATTAGATTTTCATTTATTAAAAATATAATTTTTGTAATAGGATTATGATCAAAGCTATGAGATTTAGGATGCACAGTGGCTAAAAGGCTTAAACTTAGGAGGCCCTGTGATGTCTAGAGTGCTTAGTCCATAAAATAGAGATGAAGATGAAGATTGAAGACATTCATAGCTTTAATTCTATTTTTAAATTAATTATAATATGGGTTGTATAAGGGTAGAGCTCATCTACCTAATTTCTTTTCTTTTTTGTGGTTGTATGGTAATACCCGACCGTATCGACATTTTATTATTTTATGTGATTAATGTTTAGTTGTTGTGTTTACATTGACTGTGTAATATAAATAGTATATTTTTTCATAGGTTTCTTAAGTTTTTTGTGTGGCTTGGATGCATAGGCTCTTTAGGAAGAAATTAATTTTTCTACCCCAACTAATAACTTTTATTAAAATGTTAACCAACTTATAACCTCACGATAAAGCTTAGGATTTCTAAGCAAAAAAAAATAAAAGATTTAGTTACCCTTTAACTGAATGGTTGTATGTTTCAACATCATCGATGCATATTATTTCACACTTGTAAATAGAGGATATTCACTAATCCAGGATAAGAGATAAGGCTTGACCTATGAGAGCAATCTCTTGTAGTAGAGAACACCCCTTCCTACTAATTTAAACCATAACTCAATTTCATCACACATTTAGGCATGAATCTTCCTAAGCTTGAGTCCAAAATTAATGAGTCAAACTAAAATAAAATATATAAATTTTATTGCATTAGTCTAAGTCATAATTTTTCTACCAATCATGCTCTAGTCTCATATGGAGTGAGTTTAGGACTTCAGATTTTTTTCTTAATTAATAACAGCCTAGCTATTTTACATTTATATAAGACTGTCCAACATGATTTTAAATCATAGGAGGTATTAGTTTCCAACCAATAGAGGTTCAGTCTAGAAAATTTGATTCACTCTCTCTAGTGAAAGTGAACTAATATATCTTATTTCTCTGAGTAAAAATTGGTCGAGCTCTTAGTTAATGCTAGAGCATTTTAGATGTAGGTTTAGAGGCTACTTGTTTCTCCTTTAATATAAGCATAAGTCCTCACCACTTAGGCATTTTCACTATCTTTTGTTGTTGGAATCTAAGTCCTAGCTTTCTAAAAAATTTCAACTCAAATAAATATGTTGACCTCACTTTTGGACTGAGGATTAATTCTCCCAATCTTAGATTTAGGAACCTTCTAAACACTTGGACTTCCTTAGTGCTAGGACACTTCTAGTGATTAAGGAGACACTAAAACTTAACTTTAGAGACTTAAAAGGCATGACCCTAAGCTCATAGTACACCTTAGGACAAATAAGTTCCACCTATCCTATGGCCTAAACCAAGACTCATACCTATTCACTCATCCAAACTTAAGCTCATGTAGATGGAGCTAAACCAATCTCAGACCTACTCAATTAATCTTAATTGAATTTGATTTTCTAATCTAAGCTCCAAGACAAACTAACTTGGACCTTAATCCAAGTTTACTCCACCACGATCCTATACCTCAATGTAAACTCATTCAAGCAAACTAAATCTAATTTGATTTTCCCAATCACTATAATTATTTATTAGATCATTTCAAGCTACTTCAACACTTGCAAAAACTAGGCCAACCACAATAACCCAATTAGCCCCATTTTCACAAAATAGTCTTGACTTAAGTGACATAAAGGGCAATTCCAAACTCCCATTAGATCAAATCGCCACCCAATCCCTTGATGATTGTAAGTCATTATTGAACACTCCTTCAATGAACTGTCAAGATTGAACCTTTTGATCCAAGTTGACCCAATTTGGTTTAAAGGGTTAAATTGAACCAAATCAAATCCTAAACCAAATTGATTGAAACAAATGCTTCCAACCAATCACTAATTCAATATTAAACATAATATGACCTTTAATTGGATCCAGCTTCATCAACCTAAACTAATTAGCCTACTTAGCCCAATTTGACCTAAAGGGTCAAATTAAACCAATTCACTCCACAATCCAAATTAATTCAAATAAACTATTCCACTCAATCACCAATGATCAATTAAATGTAGACCTAACCCATGCTCAAGTCAAATTGGTCAACATGACCCATTTGACCCAAATTGAACCATATGAACCAAATTAAAATCTAACCCAAATTGAATCAAACCAATTGCACTCATTCACTCTAAATGACCAATTGAACTCACCCAAATTGTCATTTTGACCCAATTTGGTCAAATTGGTCAACTTAGCCCAATTTAGTCCATCTGACTCATATGGGTCAAATTGAGCCAAACCCAACGAAACGAAGCCCAAACCTACCAAACTTGACATGGCTCATCCTTAGGTCACCATGGACCTATCCAAGTGGGCCCAACCTATGGTGAACCCAGTTTGGGTCAAAGCCATTAAACTAAGCCACCCAAATAGAATAAAATCCCCATTTATAGGGGTCCCCTTTACCACATGGAAACACCTTTGGCTCTTCATGGATAAGAGGACCACTGACCCAACCTAACCCAAAGCTATGGAGTTCAGCCTTTGGCCAAGATAGGGTGAGTTCACCCATGGCAACCCATTAGTCCACCTATGGGAGAGTGTACACATCATGCCAGCCCATTACACTCCTTCAACCTTTCACTCTGACGCAGTCCCCCCATCTCAACACCTACCTGACTCTAAAGTGAACCAATCCCAACCCTTAGTTTAGCCATGGAGGAGAGTATACTCCTCCCCATGGATTCAAATCAAGCACAAACCTTTCTTAGAGCATTACGCAGTCACATACCTTCTCAGCTCCTCATGTCCACCAGCAAAAGCTCTAAAACTCGAGTTATGTCCAAGTTTCCTAAACCTCTACCAAATCCAAATTAACTCTTCCCACACCTTCACCTTACTCTGGAGAATCAAAATGAATCATTTCCCAAGCAATTCGACCATAGAAAGACATCTCAAGACCAACTACGATGAGCTTTACGATGATGATTGGTCCCCAAAGTGATCGGTGGGGAGGTAGCTCATGATCTTCTCAACAGTGCTTCATCTCTTCAAGACAAAGGTACCTTTATCAACGATCTATAGCTTCAGCTAGGTAAAAATCTAACAACCATAGCTTTGGCCCCTAGGCATTGGTCCTTGTTGAAGTGAATTATGTTTTTGTATGATTTCCATCATAGAATCACTTTAGATTCATTCCCTGGTCATTTTGTAGTCAATCTTGCCATCTAACGACCTCCCGATGAGCTTGAATTGAGTGGATACATTCCGTGTGATTAGAATGGACGGTTGTGATTAATCGCATTAGAAATCTTGATTTAACCCCTTTGAAATTAGGGGAATAATCTCGGTCAAGACAAAACCTCATCCGCCACCGCTAAGTTAGCTACCACGTCGGACGATTTAAGTAATCAATAACGCGACATCATGTGCAAATCACTATCGCGTCAGTGTCCACATGGCATCGATGGTTTAAAGGGTTAATTAGGATTTAAAAATATAATTAATTAGCCAAAATTTTAAAAAATTATAACTAATTATAAAAAAAATCAAAAAAATATAAATAAGCAGTTTAGAAATGTTAGTGTTGAACTCATTTTTAGAATGAGCTCTCAACACCTCCATCTTAGGATTATGACTTCTCTTAGACTTTAAGAGTTCCTTAGTTTTAAGACACATCTAGTGATTAGGTGGACACTCCCCTAGCTCTAGAAGACTTAGAAGAGTTAGCCATAGGAATAGGCCATGCCTTAGGGGTGTTAGAAAGATTTCCTACCCTTAGCTTAAACCTTTCCTCACATTCCTTCTATCAAGTAAAACTCCAAATCAATCCTATTTGATTTTCTCCAAACCCAAATCAATTCCATGATTCAATTTTATGATTGAAACCCATGATCAAAATCCATCAAAAATTTTCTAAGTCTAAATTTTGCCTAAGTCCTTAAGCCTCCCTTAAGGACTTAACCAAAATCATGATCTAAACCAAATCAAACCTTTGAGATTTTCTCATAATCCATTTATATTCTCATTTATATTCATATTTATAAATGAAATATAAATTCAAGCCCATCAAATCAAACTCAAAATTTCAAATCAATTCATGAAAATTTTCTTAAGTCCTTTTAATTTTCCATTAAAGGACTTAGCCAAAATCAACTCTAAACCTTGATCAAACCTATTCAAACTCATGGGATTTTCTCAAAAATTATTATATCCTCATTTATATTCACATATATAAATAAAATATAAATATAAATCAATCAAAATAAAGGAAAAAATTAAATTCCAAATTAAAAATCCTTGAAATTCTTTAAATCCTTTAAATTCCCTTTTAATGGATTTAACCCAAATGATGATTAACCACTTCAAATCCTTGAAATTTTCCCATGATCTATTTATATTCTCATTTATATTCACATATATAAATGAAATATAAATTCAAACAATCAAAACCAATTCCAAAATCAAATTCAAATCCACTCAAAATCTAAGCCTTTCAAGTCAAAATATTGAACTTAGCCAAAACACTTTCAAATCAAGACAAATCCTTGAATTTCTCTCATGGTTCAATCAAACCTACAATCATGAACTCATATATAAATCCAAATCATTCAATCAAAAAAATCAAACCCAAGACCCTTTCATATTCTTCCTTTGAATATGAAATTTTCAAATGGATCAAAATCCATTTGACTTCAAACCACTTATGGATTTATATTTCAATCATTAGTCCATATACAAGATCAACCAATCAAGCTTTGGCCAAGCCATTTGACCCACTTAGACTCACTTGACCCAAAGTGACCTAAAGTACTATGAATTTTGATCCTAACCAAAAGATTGAACCAAACTCATATATCCCTCTCATCATGATCAACAATCATCATGGGATGATCAATCATCAAATTGGGTCAAACCAAGTCAAACCTAAGGGATGACCAAGTCAACACTTAACCTAAAATGAAACCTAACATAGCCAAATTCCACTATAGCACAAATTGATTGAAACCATTGATCTAAGTTCACTCATGACTTATGTTTGAACTTGACCAAGCCAACATTTGAGCCTAACCTAACCTAATTGACCCATTTTGACCTAAAGGGTCAAAGTGTGTCAAAACTTGATCTAAGCCAAATTGATTGAAACCAATGGGTCAAGTCCATTTCAAATCACTTGTGGAACTTGACCAAAGCCTCAATTGGCCAACACTAGACCCAATTGACCTTAGACTTGATGTCCTAAAGGGGTGATGTTGAGCCAAAATTGAACTTAACCCAAATTGATTGGAAACGAAGATATCATTCCACTCCATATGACTAACCAAATCTAAACCTACCCATGACCTACCTCAAATAGGTCAAATGGGTCAAATGGGTCAACTTGGCCCATTTGACCTAAATGAAGTCATATGAGCCAAAACCAAATTTAACCAAACCAAACCAAAGCAAAAATATTTCAAATGGTCATATGAACTTGCCCAACTCTTGGTTTGGCTCAATTTGACCAATTGGTCAACTTGACCCAAGTTGACCCATTTTGACCTAAATGGGTAAACATGAGACAAACCCTATCAAATGGATTCCAAATCTAATGAAACTTGGCCAAACCTAGTTTCTCCACATACCCAACATGCCCAAAGTAAAAAAAATAGCAAAATGACCATTCTACCCTAGGCCATAGAACAAATTTTGGCCTATCCCATGGGTATTTTGGTCATAACCTCTTCACAATCACTTGAGGCTTTCCTAAAAGCTCAAGGGGACTTAGTGATGAGTGGTGCACTGAACCCAATGGGTTTGGGTTAGCCCATTTGGCCCATAGACCAAACCTAAGCACTTAGAGAAAAATTAAGTTTTCAAATTCCCTCTTAAGCTCAATTTCAGCACATGGGAAGTTGGCATTCCACTCAAGGGATCAAACTGACCATGTGCTCACTCAAAACCATCAAAACAACCTCTCCAATCTTAATAATTGGATCAAAATAGCAAGGAATGGTTCGGATCCGATTTCCATAGGGGAAGATATACTCCCCCTAATTCAATAAAATTTCATTACACTCACTGTTGATTGGTGCCTAGGAACCCTTAGCATTCATCTCAGAGCATTCCCAAGCTACTTAGATAGGATTTGAATTCCCTAACTCTCAGTTTTGCACAATGCAAAATAAGAGAGCTCAATCCAATAGCTAACTTTCTCCACACTTGATCTCCTTCCAATTACTCTTGCACACTCCATTAGAGAGTCAAATTGAATTGGCCTATGCTTTCTCTGATGTTCTAGAGGCAAGGAAGATCTCAATTCAATCAAAGTTGAAGCCCAAGTAAAGTGGAGTTGGCCTCCCATTGATCCACTCAATCTCAAGGCCAAGGAATTTCAACAGGGCTTCGTCTCCACCAAACAAGCTACCTCATCGATCTCAAGCATCAGTGATCACCTCCAGCAAGGTATAGAATTTTTCGATCACTAAACTCAATGTGATGTGGAGCTTTGTGAAAGAAATTTTTACCTCATCGAATTTTGACCATTGGATTTGCCGCTCTTGGTCTTTAGATGGTGTGGGTTGATTTTTGTATGATTCCATGCTAGAGCGGTTGAATCTCCCACCCTCATGGTCTCCATTGATCTTCAGGGAAGAACTTGGCTCATCTCAATCATCCCTCCACGCATTTTAGATGGACAGTTGAGATTATTTAGCACATTTTAGAAATCAATTATCCTTTTGAAACTATGGGTGAATCCTTAGCCATCCGATATTTGATCGAACGATCGAGGATATTAGCACGTGCATCATCCTTGACTTTGTGAGGTGACAACCTAAGTTGTCCCCTCACAGTGCGACGCGTGTAAAGCACGCTAACTGCGGCTGCCACACATCAGACCGTGAACTAAAGATTAATCAGGATTAGTTAAATGTTTAATTAATTCCTAATTAATCTAAAGAACTTCAAAAATTAATAACACTTCATAAAAAATAAAAAAAATAAAAGGGAAAATACAATGAAAAGATAATTTCATCTAGAATATTTTAAAAATGGTTTCAATGGATTTTGAATTACCCTTTTCTCTGAATTTGGGTTTCTTTAGAAATCTTAATTAGCTAATTATCCTTTAATTAAGTCATCAATTAATCAAAAATTTCTAGGGTTCATTTTAGGGGATGACCTCTACCTCCCCTAATTTTCTTAAGATTTATTGAGGGGTTAATTTAGAAAATTTCTATCTCATTCCCTAATTACCCCTTTCATGTAATTAAGGGTAATTAAGGTGTGATTAGTAGATTTACCCTATGATTAGGTTTGATTAAGGTTAGATATAGTGAGTATGGGGTTCATGAAATAATTTAGGGGCATTTCCCCTAAGTTATTCCCTAAACCCCCTTTTCTCTGCTTAATATCCCTTTAATTAACTATTAATTCATTAATTATCCCTTTAATCAACTTATCAAAAATTCTAAAAACTTCCATAACTTAATTAATCTACCTTGGGTAGATGCTTAGGTGTTTGATAGCCTAGGTTCAATTAATGAAATTAAAACCCCTTTCATAAGTTTTAAAGGATGTTTTAAAAGTACTTAAGCTAAACCCCTTAACTTAATTAACTTTTAATTGTGAGCCAAATTGCATTAGACCTTTTCATTATTAGGTGCATTACAAATTTAAATACTTTATGAGTTTTATGTCATCTCATTGGCTCATAATTACTTAGTTAATATTTCTAAGGTGGTGTAGGTAAGGGTTAATTAAGCCACTTAATTCATACCTTAACCTAATCAACACATAAAAATGGATCTAATTACCTAAAAATTAAAACAAAAATCTCAAACACATGTGGGAATGGGTTAGGAACAGCAAACTCATCTCACCTTTTCAAAATTAAATCAAACCTCAAACTAAACAAAAATCACTTTGAAATTGACTTTGATTTATTATAAATTTTTTTATTCTATAAGAATGTCTTTAGGATTTAAGTAAAGTTAGTTTGTTTACATGCTTTCATTGCTTTGGATCTTTCCCAACATGTTAAGTTGTATGCCATGTGACTCCATGCATTCATAATTCCATGTTTCAAATTTTTAAATGAAATTATTTACTTTATGACAAATGTGCATGTGTTGGCTAAAGCAAGATATGAGTGGCTATTATCACTACTAAATCCAAATTATTTTTAAAACTTATAAATGAGATATCAAATCTAAAATTGTGCTATTCATAACTTAATTATAAGCTTCCATGTGATGAATTATAAAGGTATGCTTAGTATAGGTTTCCTTTCTTTAGTATGTTGGCGAAGCTTTAAATAGGAACTTTGGTGAGATATAAGGTCCATTTGAAAAGACCTAATGCTCACCTAATTTCATATCCTATTTATCCCTATGCTACCATCTAAGAAGGGTTACCTACACTTACCTACGTAAATTACATAAACAAAACAAATCTAAGAAACAACTTTTGCATATTCCTTTTTCCATTTCATTTCTTTTATATACATGTTTATACTTAAGGAAAGTGGTATATTAGTCTAGACAACCCCAAGGTTGTGTGGCTTTAAGTATCCCTAAGTAGGTCTTGTACCTTACACCTTTGGTTAACAATGGCATTGTACTCACTTATACCTTTCTGACTTTCATGTATGTATGTGAAATTTTGGATAAGGAAAACATTTTCTACTTAAGAAAAATCATGCATATTCAAATTCTAAATTTTCTTAAATGGATTACTTAGCATGCATCATAAAGTGTGTTAACTACTCTCATTTTCATGTATATATATGCTTAGGGTCCATCCATATGCATGTTATATATGTTGGGAAAGAAATGAAGTAAGGTGTGTTATGTAGATTTTGATTCATTTTATTTAATCTTAAAATGTCTTTCTCTTTGAATAGGTTTGTTTAGAGTTTATCTAAACTTAGGATTAAGTAAAAGATTTAATCAAAATATTCACCTAAATAAAATTAAAATATGAACCTACCTTAGAAATTACTTAAGGTAAGGAAGGAAAGAGAAGTTCTCTTCTCTTTCCATCTCTTCATAACTTAGTAATTAATTATAGGTTTCTCCAAAACCAAATTAAAATATGAAATAAAACCAACCCAAAATACTTAAACAACTTAAATGAAACCCTCCTCTAAGTTTAACATGTTCTTCACACTTAGAAGATTTGAACATAAAATCCTAGCTAAGCATACCACACAAACCTTCAAAGCACACACATTAGCCTAAGTCACCACTTCTAGCCTTAGGTTACGTCGGTGCATGGTTTGATGTTATGTTTTGTTTTGTGATCTATGTTTTATAGTAGATGTTAGGGTGTATGCTCATAGAATGAATGGTAAGACGTGCTTAGTCTAACTATTCTTTTCTGCAGGGGATTGTGCTTAAGGGGTGCTATCATAAATAAAAATATAAATGCTTTTTCTTGCAGGTACTTTATACCCCCTTTACATAATCCATAGGCCAGGTGTACTTGATCACCCATGTGTGGGGTGATGAGTCCAATATACATGCTTGGGAATTTGTGTAGTTTGTTTTAGCTAACCTTTATTTTGTAGGTGTCAGCTAGATTTACCTTTTCCTTTTCATGTAAAAAGTTGTATAATAACGATTTTGGAATGATTTTTTATGGGGATTAAGATGAACATTGGTCATAAGATCTCATCTTATGCACCATGTGAAGCCTTGGAGCATCTACCATCCAACCATCTAAAGGAAGGAACCAAAAGAAGAAAAGAAGAAAGAAGAAAGAAGAAAGAAGAATAAAGCTTGAAGAACCCCCATAACAATAAATTCATTTGTTTAATTTTAATTTAATTCATTTATAATTTGGGTTGTATAAGAGTAGAGCTCAGCTACCCAATTTGATATTTTCAGGTTTGTGTGGTGGTGCTTGACCACAAATGGCCATTTATTCTTTCTACGCTAGTTTTATAAATTAATTGATGTTTGTTTAACTTGCGCATTAAGTGGTATGATTTTCTTAGTTTCTTCCTTACTTTATGTATGGACTGGATGAGGGTTAGGCTCTTTAGGAAAAAATAAATCCTTTACCCTACTTAACAACTCAAATTAAAATTAAATAACTCATAACCTCGCCTAAAGCTTAGGTTTAAAATTAAGATAAAAGAATTAGCAACCCCTTAACTGATTGAGCATTTCTTTATAATATCATGCACAAATGAATCTTATTTCACTCTTGAATGGAGGGCTTCTTGCCAGAGAACCTGGCTTTACCTTTGAGGGCCATGGTGGAAACTCACCTCCTCCCTTCTCGCTGATTTTGGCCAATAATCTGATTTTTCATGCATTAGTCATAAAAAATCCTATTAGCTTGAGTCAAAATAATTGTCCAAAAAAAAATAAAATAAAATTTGAATTGCATTAGATATAGTTCATTTTAAGCATGTCCCTTTACATGATTTAGTATCTTTAGAGAGTGAGTTTAAGGACTTAGTCTCTTTCTAAATAATAACGACCCAACCTATCTTGCATAAGCATAATGACTTGCCTGCATATATTTAAAATCATAGGAGGAGTTAATTGGTGGCCACCCCCAGGTAGTTGTAAGTCCAAGTTGTCGGGTAGTTTGTCCTCTCTTGTGAAGGCAAACTAATTACCCATTTTCTCCTTAGATTTAGGTTGTGCTTCCTGCCCTCACCAAAGCTCCCTAGATTTAGGTTCTGAGATTGCTTTTCTCATTTGGGGGACATAAGCATAATTCCTTACCTCCTAGACATTTCCTTAACCTTGTATTAAGGATCATAAGTCCTAAATTTCTAATGAAAAATTCAACTCAAATAAACTAAATCAATTTCAAAAAGGTAAAGCCCAATTATAAGATAATTTGAGATTCTCTCTAGGTTTCCTAGCATCGTGATCATCTCCTACTTACTCCTTTTTAGCAACAATAATAATTCCCTCTTTTTATCAATCCCATTTAATCTTCAAAAATAAACCAATCGATTGATAGTTCTTCCTATTGAAATCTTCAGAGACAATGATCATTTACCTTAATCGAGACTTTTCCTAAGGGATCCCGTCCCTTAGGATATAATTAACTATGGGGGCTTGCCCATATAGGGAACTTAATGAACCCAGTCTTAAATAAACCTTATTTTACTTTTTCATGTAAAGTAGGGGAAGAATCTTTGATACATTTGCAGACCCATCATCCTTAGAAGTCCTTATTGAGATGATTGGTTCCATTAATGGGTAGCGACTTCTGTCTTTCAAGATAATACAATATTTCCTTGATGATGTATCTGATCACCTGAATAAGTACATCTTTGGATCTATGTGGTATCTTACCAAGATGAATTTCTATAAGGTCTCGTCTTTCTTTTCTCACCACAGATTTGAAAGGTGACTCCCTATTAAGAAATTTATTCTACCAACATATTTTTCTGGTGACTCCGCTAGGAATGGTTCCTCTCTCCATCTTTGGTAAATGATCGTTGCCTTTGAGTATTGATAGTGGATTTGTACTTTGGTATGAATCCAAGACTATCCTTCTTTCCATTAGCACTTAGCCCATTTCATTCTTGAGTTGAGTTAGCCAACATCTTTAGTTTTTAAGACTACATTCCTTGTTGGTCTTAAAACCTCCTTTGGGTTCTCCAATGGGTAACATGAATAGATCTAAAATAAAAAAGAAAACTTTTTAAGACTTCCTCCTTATCATCTTTATGACAAGGAAAGGTTCATCCTAAGATAATAAATCTTCCATAAATAACTTTGCTTTTTCAAAAGAACATTTTCAAAAATGCACTTAATAAAATATTTTTTCACAAAAATTTATCACCTTCATTTAACAATTCCCATAATTGTTACATGTAGTGATTTTAAAAAATAAAATTTAATAACATTTTCCAAAAGCACAAAAGAACATCTTCTTTCAAATTCACTTCGATGAAGATGTCATTTTCAAAATAAAATGAACAATTATATTTTCCAAAAATCACAATCATAATCATAAAATTTTCAAAGCACATTTAAAACTTCATTTAACATACCCAAATTTGTTAAGTGAAATCTCCAAATTCAAAATCCCACAAAATTTTTCAAATAGAAATTTGGAACCTCATTTAGCATAATCAAATTTGCTAAATGAAGTTTTCAAATTTAAAATAAAAAATCAACAATCATATCTCAAAAAAAAAATTTAAAACACATTTTGAAATTTCATTTAGCATAATCAAATTTGCTAAGTGAAGTTTCCAAATCCAACATTAAAATTCCAATAATCATATTTCAAAATTTTCAAGGCGCATTTGGAACTTCATTTAATATACCCAAATTTGATAAATAAAGTTTCCAAATCCATAATTCAAAAAACATTTCTAAGCAGATTTTGGAATTTCAGTTAACATACTCAAATTTGCTAAGTGAAGTTTCCAAATCCAAAATCTAAAACCTTTTCAAAACATATTTTTGAACCTCACCTAGCATACTCAAATTTGCTAAGAGAAGTTTCCAAAGTCAAAACAAAAAAAATTTCTCAAACACTTTTAGAACTTCTTCCCTTAGTATACCAATTTGCTAAAGAGAAGTTTCCATTTTTTTTCGAAACAAAAAATGAAATCAAAATTTTAAACACACCATTTGAAATTTTATTTAGCATACTCAAATTTGCTAAGTAAAATTTCCATTTCACAGAACTAAGCGGGGCTTCAACTTTAGCATACCAAATTTGCTAAAGTCGACTCTCCACTTTCAAATCATCCAAAAAATGAGGATCCTACCTTTTTCAATAATCAAAATTTTCAAAACAAAGCAAAACACCTAGGATTTTTTTAGCATACCTAAATTTGCTAAGAATCCTATTCTCAAAAATTAAACAAAAATGAACCTATGGAAGCATCCTACCCAAAATTTTGAATCCATATTTCAACATACCTAAATTTGTTGATATTTCGATTCAAATTCAAATTCCTCTTTCAATCAATCTCTTCAAATCCATTTGAACCCCACTTAACACTTCCAAGTTGTTGGATGTGGGTTCAAATTTTCAAATTTCTAAATTCAAAATCTATGGAGATGAAAACTGATACAAGTTCATTTCTCATTGTAGATCTATTTTTAGTCAGTGCAAGTACAGTTTCAGTTTCAGTTTACTTCAGTCAATGCAATGGCAGGTTCCTAGAAATTTGTCTTTACTTTCCCTCACGACATGGATCAAGCCTTAGATTAGGATGACTTCCCTTGTTTGGACCATACCCAGGTTGATCCACTTTGGTTAGGGATTTGAGGGGGCCAGGATCACTTGTGAGGACATTCCCCTCACCATAGTCAACAGGAAGAAGGTGACCAGACAGAAACTGGTCATCATGATAGACTTACCTTCTGATTTGGATGTATCCTCATTGAAGAGGAAGGCTATGGCCATACCATAGACTTCAGCAGTTATAGTACAGGTAGTACCGGCAGTTCCAACTCTAGTTGTAGTTCATCCCAGAGTTGTAGATGTTACCCCAGTGCGTGCTAGCACCCTACCATCTATACCCTTCAAGGGTAAGGCTCCCCTTATTTCTGGGCTTGCCTCCCTGACATTTGATTATGGGTTTAGCTCACACTCCTCTCATCCTACTTGCACTCAGTGTAGGAACAAGAATCGTATGGTCAAATAGTTCCATACTCGGATTGCTAGAGAGCAAGAGACAACAATCATGTCAGCCATGGATGAGTCTCATATGATCAGTTCACCACTGGTTAAGGAAAACTAGTTTCACCCTCTCTCAGGATCAGATAAAGAGGATGTCAAGAGGATCCATTCCTCGCATCCTCCAGTGGTGCATTTATAGCCAACAGTTTCTCAGAGTAGGAGGTTGTACGTTGGCCTTTGCTCTATTCTACGCCATGTAGGTGGAGCATACATACGCTTAGAGTATGGTACCCAGTTCAATCTTCAATCTGTTATCCCTGCGGTGTAGATTAGATTAGGAAAGGGCGTGAGGCCCATCATCCTGAATAAGCAGTGATGGAGGTTCAGCTATTAGTTGGCCACTTCTGCTTTGGTAAATTTTCCAGCTCGATGTGCTACCCGCACCAACCATATTGATAGTATTCTCCTCACGGGGACCAACCACCACAGGAGGGTAGTTCATGTGCACAGAGAGTCGGTGGTGTCTCCACCCCATTGCTCTACCCCACGTCCGCCATCGCCAGTGCAGGTTTCAGCATCACCCATTCTATCTAATGCCATGAAGGCCACATCTAGGGAAAAACATACCCCGTTGGTGATCTGGATACTACCAAGGGATGCTACACCTCCTACACCACCCATCATGGTAGGGCTAAGCTCTCCTGCTCAACCTTCTGCCCCAGTGATGGTGCGGAAGGAGTGGTGACCCCGGAGCATCGTGGTCATTCCTTCACCAACTCCACCCATACAACCAGATGCAGAGATGGTGGTGGTGGTTACAAATATTCCAGATGATAGTTTAGTTGCAGTAGTCATAGAGGATCATCCTAAGATTGTTACCCCTATTACAGCCAGTATCAGTCAGGAGCATCATTCTTCTAGTGAGTACAGACCGCACAGGATTGACTCCCTAATTACAGGTGAGGTCTGGTGCCTCTCAGTGCATGATAGCGATTACACTGGTCAGCCTAGATCATTCGAGCCTATTCAGATGGATCATTTTATAGATGAGATAGTGGCCCATTATTTCATGCAAAAGAAGGATATCCTAGGGTATGAATTTTCTGATGAAGAAAGAGTCAGCTTCGATCCCAATGAAGATGACTTGATGGGGGATTTAGCTGGAGTATGCATGGTCGATACTAGAGGTTCTCTTCTTATTAATCAATAGGCCATGGAACGTGATGAGGTTGATCAAGGAGACACTGCAGAGTCAACCCATCACCTCTGATAGTAATTAAGGTAAAAAGATGAGCAGATTGATAGGATGACATAGCAGTTGCAGGACTTGTTAGCAATAGTGTCAGTGCTTCAGAAGCAAGCCCCTCCAATTCATCCTAGTACAATTGATGTTAGTCAGCCTGAGCTAGTGCATGTCTTAGACCTAGTTAAGACTCTACCTCCTGTTGAGCAAGGTAGCACTAGCCTGTATAGGAAGGTAGTGGAAAGTAGCTCCATACATGAAAAAGATCTAAAATTCATGGTTGAGCAGCAGGTGAAGGAAGCTTTAGCTCAAGCCCGAGGAGGATCATCGGTTCCAAAGGGTATACCCTACCCAGAGGAATTCGATGTTATCCAGTATCCCAAGGGTTTCAGGCCTCCTTCCTTTAAAAGCTTTGATGGCAGTGGAAACTCGAGGTAGCACATAACACATTTCAGGGCAAATTGTTGCAACGCAGGTGGCAGCGACGCTTTATTTTTTCACCTTTTCGTTAGTATCCTAGCGGGTATTGCTTTTGAATGGTATGTTGAACTTCCCAACGGTTCAGTAAAGATATTTGCTGAGTTAGAGCAATTCTTCATCAAAAAGTTTGTTGGAGCTCAACAAAAGGTTACTATAGGTGATCTCATTGTAGCACAACAGCACCCCGGTGAGTCACTTGTTAATTATATTCTCCAATGGCGTAACCTGAGTATGAAGTGTGAACCGCAGCTATCTGAATAGCATGCCATTGAGATTCTCTTGAAGAATATCCATGGCCCAATCACCTTCATGCTTAAGGGCTTCACCATAAAGACATTTGTGAAGCTAATCAATAAAGTGTCTAGTCTACAAGGAGAGGCCAAACAGTTACCTTTTCAAGATCAGTTGCCAAAGTAGAAACCACAGAAGGTCTATGAAAAGTAACCTGGAGTAGTAGCAGCGGTTGATAAGGGAAAGCAGTCAGCTAGAGATTAGTCTGAGAGACCACAACCTCAGTAGTCTCCACCTCCTTTTCCACCACCGACCCAGCCATACCGGCCTCCACTGTAGCCTCCACAGCTAGCACATCCACCGCCTCAGCAATGCCACTAGCAACAGTAGCATGCATATCCACCGCCGGGTAGCTATGGCTCACCTACTCTATTAGATATGTTAAACAAACCTTATTCTTTTAAGAGGGAGGTAATCAAGAAGATATTTAAGAATCTCTTAAAAACCTAATTTTCAGCTACCCGAGCCTAGGAGACTAGAGAAAGTAGGCAAAAGTCATGATCCAAACTTTTACCCTTACCACCGTATGATAAGCCACATTTTGGAGGATTATTTTACATTTAAGGATTAGCTTGAACATAGTTTCAAGACCGGTGTTGTAATTATCCCAAAGGAATACCTTGTAGAACAACCTTTCAGTTCCATTAGGGTAATCCTTAGGGATACAAGTAATCCTACCAAAACCAAAGAAGGTTGGGACATTTCTTTGTCTAAAACCTCTAAGAAAATAATTCAGAAGATCAAGAAGCTTTTCTTGTAGGTGCCTAAGTCAGCTCAAACCTCCAACACCAAGGAAGGTTTGCAAGTTGCCAGTGCCAACTCTAGAAAAGTGGGAGCTCGGCGCTTGAGATGTCGCCAGATAGCCCTTTAGCCACGATACCGTGTCCGACCTCCATCCTTCCTTTCACCGGTGACTTCTTCCATTTTTGCTAGCTCTTCTATTTCTTCTACTAGTAGAACTCATGTATCAGTGGATAAGGGCATCAAATCCTTGAATTATTCCCATGATCCATTTATATTCTCATTTATATTCACATATATAAATGAAATATAAATTCAAACAATCAAAACCAATTCCAAAAATCAAATTCAAATCCACTCAAAATCAAATCTAAGCCTTTCAAGTCAAAATATTGAACTTAGCCAAAACACTTTCAAATCAAGACAAATCCTTGAATTTCTCTCATGGTTCAATCAATCCTACAATCATGAACTCATATATAAATCCAAACCGCAATCATTCAATCAAAACCCAAATCAAAAATCAAACCCAAGACCCTTTCATATTCTTCCTTTGAATATGAAATTTTCAAATGGATCAAAATCCATTTGACTTCAAACCACTTATAAATGGATTTATATTTCAATCATTAGTCCATATACAAGATCAACCAACTTCAAATCAAGCTTTGGCCAAGCCATTTGACCCACTTAGACTCACTTGACCCAAAGTGACCTAAAGTACTCTTATGAGCCAATTTTTGATCCTAACCAAACTGGATTGAACCAAACTCATATATCCCTCTCATCATGATCAACAATCATCATGGGATGATCAATCAATCAAATTGGGTCAAACCAAGTCAAACCTAAGGGATGACCAAGTCAACACTTAACCTAAAATGAAACCTAACATAGCCAAATTCCACTATAGCACAAATTGATTGAAACCATTGATCTAAGTTCACTCATGACTTATGTTTGAACTTGACCAAGCCAACATTTGAGCCTAACCTAACCTAATTGTCCCACTTGACCCAAGTTGACCCATTTTGACCTAAAAAAAAATGTGTCAAAACTTGATCTAAGCCAAATTGATTGAAACCAATGGGTCAAGTCCATTCAAATCACTTGTGGAACTTGACCAAACCTCAATTGGCCAACTAGACCCAACCTATTGACCTTAGACCCAACATGTCTAAAGGGGTCATGTTGAGCCAAAATTGAACTTAACCCAAATTGATTGGAAACAAAGATATCCACTCCATATGACTAACCAAACCTAAACCTACCCTTGACCTACCTCAAATAGGTCAAATGGGTCAAATGGGTCAACTTTACCCATTTGACCTAAATGAAGTCAAATGAGCCAAAACCAAATATATATATCAAATTAAACCAAACCAAAGCCACCAAAACATTTCAAATGGTCATATGAACTTGACCAAACCCTTAGTTTGACCTAATTTGACCAATTGGTCAACTTGACCCAAGTTGACCCATTTTGACCTAAATGGGTAAACATGAGCCAAACCCTATCAAATGGATTCCAAATCTAATGAAACTTGGCCAAACCTAGTTTCTTCACATACCCAACATGCCCAAAGTGAAAAAATAGCAAAATAACCATTCTACCACTAGGCCATAGAACAAATTTTGGCCTATCCCATGGATATTTTAGTCATATCCTCTTCACAATCACTTGAGCCTTTCATAAAATTTTAAGGGAACTTAGTGATGAGTGGTGCACCCAACCCAATGGGTTTGGGTCAGCCCATTTGGCCCATAGACAAAACCCGACCACTTAGAGAAAAATTGAGTTTTCAAATTCCCTCTTAAGCTCAATTTCAGCACATGGGAAGTTGGCATTCCACTCAAGGGATCAAACTGACCTTGTGCACACTCAAAACCATCAAAACAACCTCTCCAATCTTAGCAATTGGATCAAAATGGCTAGGAATGGTTCGGTCGTCTGATTTCCATAGGGGGAGATATACTCCCCGTAATTCAATGAAATTTCATTACACTCATTGTTGATTGGAGCCTAGGAACCCTTAGTAATCATCTCAGAGCATTCCCAAACTCCTTAGATAGGATTTGAATTCCCTAACTCTTGGATTTGCACAGTGCAAAATATGGGAGCTCAATCCAATAGGCTTACTTTCTCCACACTTGATCTCCTTCCAATTACTCTTGCACACTCCATGAGGGTCAAATCAAATTGGCCTAGCTTTCTCTGAAGTTCTTGATGTAAGGAAGATCTCAATTCAATCAAAGATGAAGCCCAAGTGAAGTGGAGTTGGCAGTCCTATTGATCCACTCAATCTCAAGGCCTAGGAATTTCAATAGGGCTTCGTCTCCACCAGATGAAGCTACCTCGTCAATCTCGAGCCCTGATGATCACCTTCAACGAGGTATCAAATTTTTCTATCACTAAACTCAATGTGGTGTGGAGCTCTGTGAAGAAAATTTTCACCTTATTGAATTTTGACCATTGGATTTGCCGCTCTTGGTCTTTAGATGGTGTGGGTTGATTTTTGTATCATTCCATGCTAGATTGGGTTGGGATCTCCCCTTAGATATGGACGGTCTCCATTGATCCTCGGGAAAGAACTTGGCTCATCTCAGCCGTCCATCCGTTCATTTTAGATGATGGCTGAGATTATTTAGCATGTTTTAGAAATCAATTCTCCTTTTAAAATCGTGAGTGAATCCTTAGCCATCCGATCTTAGATCGGACGGCCGAAGATATTAGCGCGTACGCTGCTGCCACCTTTATGAGGTGACAACTTAAGTTGTCCCCTCACGGCACGACGCATGTAAAGCACGCTGACCGCCACCGCCATGCATCACGTCGTGAGCTAAAGATTAATCAGGGATTAGTTAAATGTTTAATTAATTCATAATTAATCTAAGGACTTCAAAAATTAATAACTCTTCATAGAAAAATCAAAAAAAATAAAAGGAAAAATGCTATGGAAAGATAATTTCATCTAGAATATTTTAAAAATGATTTTAATGGATTTTTAATTACCCTTTTCTCTAAATTTGGGTTTCTTTAAGAATCTTAATTAGCTAATTATCCTTTAATTAAGTCATCAATTAATCTCAAATTTCTAGGGTTTATTTTAAGGGATGACCTCTGCCTCCCCTAATTTTCTTGAGATTTATTGAAGGCTCAATTGAGAAAATTATTATCTCATTCATTAATTACACCCTTTCATATAATTAAGGGTAATTAAGGTGTGATTAGTATATTTACCCTATGATTAGGTTTGATTAAGGTCATATCCAATGAGTAGGGAGTTCATGGGATAAGTTTGGAGCATTTTCTTTAAGCTATTCCCTAAACCCCCCCCCCCCTTTTGTCTCCTTAATCTCCCTTTAATTAACGGTTAATTCATTAATTATCCCTTTAATCAACTTATCAAAAATTCTAAAAAGTTCTAGAACTTAATTAATCTACCTTGGGTAGATGCTTTGGTGTTTGATAGCCTAAGTTCAATTAAAAAAATTAAAACCCCTTTCATAAGTTTGAAAGGATGTTTTAAAAGTACTTAAGCTAAACCCCTTAGCTTAATTAACTTTTAATTGTGAGACAAATTGTATTAAGACTTTTCATTATTATGTGCATTGCAAACTTAAATACCTTGTGGGTTTTATGTCATCTCATTGGCTCATAATTACTTAGTTAATTTTTCTAAGGTGGTGTAGGTAAAGGTTAATTAAGCCACTTAATTCATACTTTACCCTAATCAACACCAAAATATGGATCTAATTACCTAAAAAATAAACAAAAATCTCAAACACGTGTGGGAATGGGTTAGGAACAGGAAACTCATGTCACCTTTTCAAAATTAAATCAAACCTCAAACTAAACAAAAATCACTTTGAAATTCACTTTGATTTATTCTAAATTTTCTTATTCTATAAGAATGTCTTTAGGATTTAAGTAAAGTGAGTTTGTTTACATGATTTCATTACTTTGGATATTTCCCAACATGTTAAGGTTTATGCCATGTTATTCCATGCATTCATAATTTTATGTTTCAAATTTTTAAATGAAATTGTTTACTTTATGTCAAATGTGCATGTGTTGGCTAAAGTAAGATATGAGTGGCTATTATCACTACCAAATCCAAATTATTTTCAAAGCTTATAAATGAGATATAAAATCCAAAAGTGTGGTATTAATATCTTAATTATAATCTTGCATGTGATGAATTATAAGGTATGCGTAGTATAGGTTTCCTTTCCTTCCTATGTTGGCATTACTTTGAATAGAAACTTTGGTGAGATATAAGGTCCATTTTAAAAGGACCTAATGCTCACCTAATTTTATATCTTATTCATCTCTATGCTACCATCTAAGAAGGGTTACCTACACTTACCTACATAAATTTCATAAGCAAAACAAATCTATGAAACAACATTTGCATATTCCTTTTTTCCATTTCATTTATTTTATATACATGTTTGTACTTAAGGAAAGTGGTATATTAGTCTGGAAAACCCTGAGGTTGTGAGGCTTTAATTAGCCCTAAGTAGGTCTTGTACCTTACACCTTTAGTTAATAATGGTGTTGTACTCACTTATACCTTTCTTACTTTCATGTATGTATGTGAAATTTTGGATAAGGAAAACATTTTCTACTTAAGAAAAATCATACATATTCAACTTCTAAATTTTCTTAAATAGATTACTTAGCATGCATCATAAAGTGTGTTAACTACTCTCATTTGCATATATAGATAGTCTTAGGGTCCAACCATATGCATGTTATATATGTTGGGAAAGAAATGAAGTAAGGTGTGTTATGTAAATTTTGATTCATTTTATTTAATCTTAAAATGCCTTTCTCTTTGAATAGGTTTGTTTAGAGTTTATCTAAACTTAGGATTAATTAAAAGATTTAATCAAAATATTCACCTAAATTAAATTAAAATATGAACCTACCTTAGAAATTACTTAAGGTTAGGGAAGGAAAGAGAAGTTCTCTTCTCTTTCCCTCTCTTCATAACTTAGTAATTAATTGTAGGTTTCACTTAAACCAAATTAAAATATGAAATAAAACCAACCCAAAACACTTGAACAACTTAAATGATACCCTCCTCTAAGTTGAACATGTCCTTAACACTTAGAAGATTTAAACATAAAACCCTAGCTAAGCATACCACACAAACCTTCAAAGCATACACATTAGCCTAAGTCACCACTTCTAGCCTTAGGTTAAGTCGGTGCATGGTTTTATTTTATATTTTATTTTGTGATCTCTATTTTAGAGTGGATGTTATGGTGTATGCTCGTAGAATGAATGGTAGGACATGCTTAGTATAATTATTCTTTTCTGCAGGGGATTGTGCTTCGGGGGCGCTATCATAAATAAAAATATAAATACTTTTGTTTGCAGATAGTTCATACCCCTTTGCATAATCCATAGGCCATGTGGACTTGATCACCCATGTGTGGGGTGATAAGTCCAATATACATGCTTGGGAATTTATGTGGTTTATTTTAACTAACCTTTATTTTGTAGGTGTCAGCTAGATTTACCTTTTTCTTTTCATGTAAAAATTTGTATAAATAGGATTTTGGAATGATTTGTTATGAGGATTAGGATGAACATTAGTCATAAGATCCCATCTTATGCACCATGTGAAACCTTGGAGCATCTAGCATCCAACCATCCAAAGGAAGGAACCAAAAGAAGAAAAGAAGAATAAAGCTTAAAGAACCCCCATAATAATGAATTTCTTTGCTTAATTGTAATTTAATCATTTGTAATCCAGGTTGTATAAAGGTAGAGCTCAGCCACCTAATTTGATATTTTCGGATTTCTGTGGTGGTGCCTAACCACAAACGACCATTTATTCTTTCTATGCTAGTTTTATAAATTGATTGATGTTTGTTTAACTTGTGCATTAAGTGGCATAATTTTTCTAGTTTCTTCCTTGATTTATGTATGGGCTGGATGAGGATTAGGCTCTTAAGGGAAAAATAAATCTTTTATCCTACTTAAAAACTCAAATTAAAATTAAACAACTCATAACCTCACCTAAAGCTTATGTTTAAAATCAAGATGAAAGAATTAGCAACTCCTTAGATGGATTAACATTTATTTATAATATCGTGCACAAATGCATCTTATTTTACTCTTGATTAGAGAGTTTCCACCTTTGCCAGAGAACCCGGCTTGACCTTTGAGGGCCGTGGTGGAAACTCACTTCCTCCCTTCTCGCTAATTTTGGCCAATAATCTCATTTCTCATGCATTAATCATAAAAAATCCTATTAGCCTGAGTCAAAATAATTGTTCAAAAATAAAAATAAAATGAAATTTGAATTGCATTAGATATAGGTCATTTGTAGCATGTCCCTTTACATGATCTAGTCTTTTTATAGAGTGAGCTTAAGGACTTAGTCTCTTCTTAAATAATAATACCCTAACCTATCTTGCATAAGCATAATGACTTGCCTACATGTATTTAAAATCATAGGAGGAGATAGTTGGCAGCCACCCCCAGGCGGTTTTAAGTCCAAGTTGTTGGGTGGTTTGTCCTCTCTTGTGGAGGCAAACCAATTTGTCTTAGATTTAAGCCGTGCTTCCGGCCCTAGCCGAAGCTCGCTAGATTTAGGTTCTGAGGTTGCTTTTCTCTTTTGGGGCCATAAGCATAATTCCTCACCTCCTATTTCCTTAACCTTGTATTAAGAATCATAAGTCCAAAATTTCTAATGAAAAATTCAACTCAAACAAACTAAATCA
The DNA here is from genome assembly GCA_021442155.1 of Cymbidium sinense. Classification (NCBI taxonomy): domain Eukaryota; kingdom Viridiplantae; phylum Streptophyta; class Magnoliopsida; order Asparagales; family Orchidaceae; genus Cymbidium; species Cymbidium sinense. The sequence goes on from CM038229.1 coordinate 39,147,989, forward strand.
ATTTCAAAAATGTAAAGCCTAATTATAGGATAGTTTGAGATGCTCACTTGGTTTCCTAGCATCGTGAGCATCTCCTGCTTACTCCCTTTTGGCTTCAATAATAACTCTTCTTTCGATCAATCCCATTTGATCTTCAAAAATAAACTAATTGATTGATAGTACTTCCTATTGAAATCTTCAGAGACAACGATCATTTACATTAATTGAGAGTTTTCCTGAGGGATCCCATCCCTTAGGATGTAATTAAGTATGGGGGCTTGCCCCTATAGGGAACTTAACGAACCCAGTCTTAAATAAACCCTATTTGTACTTTTCCATGTAAAGTAGAGAAAGAATCTCTAGTACATATGCAGACCTTATTGAGGTGATTAGTTCCATTAAAGGGTAGTGACTTTTATCTTTTAAGATAGTACACTATTTTTTTGATGATGTATCCAATCACCTGAATAAGTACATCTGCAGATCTACGTGGCATCTTACCAAGATGAATTTCTATAAGGTCTCCTCTTTCTTTTCTCACCACAGATTTGAAAGGCGACTCCTTACTAAGAAATTTATTCTACCAACAGTTAGCTAGAGGAAAAATTAAGAAAACTAAAATCTCTAATTTATGTTTAGTGAACAGTGCTTAATTAAGGTTTGATGGTTAAGCTAATTACCATAATTAAGATTAAATTATTTTGCTAATTAATTCTAAATTTGGAGGATGGTTTCCATGGGTTGTGCTTCACCTCCCATAATTTTCTTGCAATAATTTGCCAAGTAATTTAAAGAATTTGGAATTTTAATCCTAATTACTCTCATTAATTAATTAAATAATTATTAAAATTGATAAATAGTAAAAATAAAATAATTAATGATAATTAATCATTATGAATTATGAGGAGAAGTAATTAGGACCCATTTTCTTATTATTTTTCTAAATATATTTATTTAATAGGGTTAATTAATAGGTGTAATAATTAGGGATTATTTAGGAAAATTATTTATAAATTAGAAATCAAATAAAATTAATAATTATTTCAAATAATTCAAACATGATTCAATAATTTTCCTTTATGTGTTTGTTGTGTTTATTTTTTTGGGATGTATGTGTATATGTGTGGGGGACACCGCGCAAAGCTGAGGATGTATTTATTGAGGTGATCAGGTATGATATCAAGGAATAGTATTCTATCTCAAAAGATAGAAGTCACTACCCAATGATGGACCTAATCACTAAATAAAGACTCCTAAGGCATGATGGGTCTTCGACTATACTAAAGATTTTTCAGCTACTTTACATGGATGAATAAAGTTGGGTTCATTTAAACTAGGTTCTAAAGTTCTCTATGGGGGCAAGCCCCCCATAGTTAATTACATCCTAAGGAAAATGAATCCCTTAAGAATACTCTCGATTAAAGTAGGTGATTATTGTCTCCAAAGAATTCAAAGATAGGACTATCAACAAATTCATTGTATTTTAGAAAATCATGTGTGATGGATCAAAAGGAGAGAGTTATTATCGAGGCCAAAGGAGATATGTTGGGAATGTTCATGATACTAGGAAGCCTAGTGAGCATTCCAATCTATCATATAGTTGGGTTTTATATGTTTGAGATTGAAGAGAAATTACATGTTTTAGTTGAAATTTTATTAAAGAGCTAGGACTTATACTCAAACAACACAAGATTGTCAGGATGCCTAAGAGGTGAGAATTTATGCAAGTAGCTTGAAGGGAAACAGTGACCTGAGATCCTAAATCTATGGAGCTTTGACGAGGGACAAAGCATGACCTAAATCTAAGGTGAAAGTGGGTACATAGTTTATCTCCACAAGAGAGGGTAAATCACCCGACTGCTGGACTTATAACCACCTGGAGTGGCATCCAGCTAACTCCTCCTACATTTAAAACCATGTGGTCAAGTCATATGCTTTGCAAGATGGTTAGGCTATTATTTATTTAGGAAAGAAACTAAGTCCTTAAACTCACTCCCCAAGAGACTAGAGCATGAGGGGTATGAATAATGACTTAATCTAATGTGAATTCTTATCAAATTTTTATTAATTTGGGACTCTTTATTTTGACACAGGCTATAAGATTTTGTATGCCTAAATGCATGAGAACTTGCTAATGGACCAAATCAAAAGAGAAAAAGATGTTCTTCCATCATAGGCTCTTAAAGGTTAAGCCCATTTCTATCTGGCAAAGATGGAAGCCCTCTCTTAACAAGAGTGGAACAAGATGGTTATGTATGATATTAAACATACAATCATCCAGCTAAGGGGTTGCTAAATATTTTATTATCTTAATTTAATGCCTAGGCTTTCACATGAGGTTATGAGTTATTTTAGAGATTTAGTTATGAGTTGTTAGTTTGGATAGAAAAATTCAATTTTATCCTAGGAGCCTAATTGCATCCAGACCATACAATAATCACCAATCATAAGAAACTATGAAGATACATTATTTTTCTAATGCACAAGCTAAATAAAATATCAAATAATTTTATAAAGTTATCACAAAAGAATAAGAGGCTGATGCGATTGAGTGCCACTGTACCTAAAAGAAATGTGAGTAGTCAAGCTCTACCATTATATGACCCGGATTACAAAGAATAAATACAATTATAAAATGATAAGTGTTATGGGGGTCTTCATTCTTCATCCTCCATTCTTCACTCTTCATCTTTCATTTCTTCATATTGATTTGCTCCATTTCTTTCTTCCTTTTGTCTTGATTTGGATGTGCTTGCTCCAAAGGCATCACATGGCATATAAGACTTGGTCTTATAACCAATGCTCATCCTAATCTCCCATAACACTTATCCTAATCCTATTGCAAAGTTACATTAAAAAAAAGTAAGGTAAATCTAGCTACACCTGCAAAATAAATGTTAGCTAAACACACCATACAACCCAAGAAGTTATATCAATAATTTAGACTTAGCACCCTACACATGGGTAACCAAGCCCACCTATTCTAACTTGGGCTATGCTTAGGGGTATAAGCAACCTACACAGTAAAAAGCATTTATATTTTTATTATAGATTCCCCTTAAGCACGCCCCTACAAAAAACATGATTAGGCTAATAACGACATAACATCCATGCTATACACATACACCCTAACATCCAGTCTACAATAATACATCAAGTAAGCATACATCAAACCATACACTGCCCTAACATAAAGCTAGAAGTGGTGACTTAGTCTAAAGTGTGTGCATCAATGCTTATGTGGTATGTCCTAACTAGGCTTTAGAGTTGTAGTTTTGCTAAGTGTGAAAGATTTAATTTATAAAGGGCTGATTTCTCTTTAAGTGATTTAATTGATTTGATGATTTTACTTAATATTTTCTTTTATTTTATTTGACATACATAAAATAACTAAGTGTTATAAAGAGAAGAAAGAGAGGAGACCCCTCTTTCATTCTTACCTTAAGTCACTTCTAAAGCAAGTTGATCAATTCCCTTTAGTGAATAGCTTATTACATGTTTTGATTAACCCTAAGTTTAGGTTCACTCCAAATTACCTTATTCAATAAGAAAGGCATCTTAAGATTAATTAGAATGAATTACTATCATACAACACATATTCATTCATTTCTTTCCATCATGGACATCATGCATATGATTAAATCCCAAGCATACATATACATAAAATGTTTATTTTAGCACACTTAAATGATGAATGCAAAGAAGTATGTTTTCAATATTTCATTTGATTAAATTATGAATGTATGTCTTTTTAATAGAAAAGAGGGATTTTTCATCCATTAGCTAAGTACACATTCAAAAGTATAAAATTTTTAAATGAGTATGGCATCAATATTCTGCACTAGGGCGTAAGGTACAAGACCTAGTTAGGGCTACTTAAAGCTTCATAGCCCCGGGGTGTCCAGACTAATATACCACTTTTCTTAGATACATGTAGATGTATAAACAACTACAAGAAGTGGAAACCCCATGCAAAAAATTGTATTTTTTATTTACTTATTTCATGTTTTCATTCATTGGTTATATCACACATTCATATGTATAAGAGTTTTAAGTGAGTACGTCACCATTATTCTACACTAGGGGCTTAAGGAACAAAACCTACTTAGGGCTACTTAAAATCTCACAGCCCCGCGATGTCCAGACCAATATATCACTTTTCTTATATACATATGAATGTACAAAAAGAATCACAAGAATGAGAAGCCATGCAAGAGGTCACATTTGATTTGATTGCATGATTTACATATGCGATATGAAATTCTTCTTGAGTTGTAACATGGGGATACATAGGAATAGATCAAGACAAATGTTATACTCTTTTCAAATGAACTATGCGTTTGTAAATCCCATGTAAATCCATGTAAGGTAAGGAAAGAGAACTTCATATTACATACCTTATATTATCAACACATGCAAACTTATAGATACTTGTAATTAACATCACTTCATATATTATAATTGATTTATGAGCTTTTGAAAATAACATTTAATTTAATAGTAATAATAGCCACACCTATTTTTAATTTAAGTCAACACATGCAATTTGACATAGAAGAAACCATTTCATTTAATTAATTTTAAAAGAAATGAATGCATGATTTCACATGACAAGCAATATTTAACATGATTGGAAAAAAATAAAGAAATATAAGCATATGATCTCATTCATCCCAATTAATTCCTAAGGACAATCATATTAATTAGGGCTATTTAACATAAACCAAATATTCTTTAAAGATATTTTTAACTTTGAGTTTGATTTGATTTAGGAAATATGAGAGAGGTTTGCTAATCCTAATCTAATTCCGCATGTGTGAATTAATTTGATTTAATGAAGAATATTTAGGTTGATTTTATTTTTTTAATTAGGTTAAGATATGAATTAAGTGAATTAATTAACCCTTACCTATATCACCTTAAGTTAATTAACTAATTAATAATAAGCCAATATGATATGCAACCATATGAAAAGCAAATTTGCAATGCTCCTAAGAAATGAAAGGGACCTAATGCAATTGGCTTATGATTAATAGTTAATTAGGCTTAAAGGATCTCACTTAACTACTTTTATGATTTTCTCATACATGTGAGATAACCATAATTTTATTATCTCCCACCTTGGGTTATTGAACACCCAAAGAGCTACCCAAGATCAATTAAAGGTTGCTTAAGTGTGAAGTGGATTTTTTTTATTGAGTTAAATCATGCTTATTAATTAGTTGATTGAATTCTTTGATTACATTTTAATTAGGATGATGAAATTAATTTAGGGAGAGGGATCAAGGACAAGGCCTCAATCCTTAATCTCTAAGTCATTTCAAACACTCAATTAGGCTCTGATTTTTATCTTGAAAATTAATTAATTAATTAATAAATTAATTATTTCATTAATCATTAACTAATTAAATTCCAAAAAGTGAAGAAAAGTTAGGAAATGAATTAGGAAAGGTTTCCCAACCACATTTCCTAAGCTCCCTTACTATTCAACAGAGGTAATTAAGCTTAAATAATTAATTAGACCATTATTCATTCACTAATTATTACTAATTAAAATAAGAGGTCATCCCTAATTAAGCAACCAATAAAATCCCAAAAAATAGGCAAGGCAGAGGTCATCCCCCTAAACATCCATAGAAAATTTGAGATTAATTGGATGCTTAATAAAAGAATAATTAAGCTAATTAGATTTTTTTAATTAAACCTTAATTAATCTAAAATCACTATTCAAAATCAATTAATAATAATTTTCCTAGATTCTACTCTGAAATACCTTTGAAATGTGCCAAAGTTTGCATTTTTTTGGATTTTCTACAATTAGCCTTAAAATTAATTAAAATTGCCTAATTAAAGCCTTAATCCCATTGGGCCATGTGGCGGCTAATGTGTCACGCTTTCCATGTGGCATGATGGGATTGGCTATTTAAGTTGTCACATCCGCACATTGGCTCAGCTGGCGGTGGATGCGCTTTCCCGTGGACCATCTGATCTAAGATCGGACGGCCATGATTATATCTGTGATTTGGGAAAAGAAATGGGGGATCTAACACGGGATCTAATCAGAGCCGTTCATTCCGAACATGCAAAACGGATGGCTCATGATCTATCCCATTTGTGAGTGGGGAAAGATGGATGTCGTCTGTCTTTCCCCATTCAATCCAAGCTTACCCGAGCTCAGATTACCTCCAAATTCATCCCACACCTTCGGGGAAGGGAGATGCACACATCCAATGGTCAAATTCACATGGGATTCGAATTTATTTCATTTATACCAACCCATTTTGCATACAAGACTCGATTTGTAAAATTAGCTCATCAGAGCTAATGTCGGATGGTGGGTCGTTGGAGGTAACTTTGCCTAGTTAAGGCGAGGCCATGCTGAGAAGCTTTGAGCTCAGTTTGGGGTAGAGTGCTCGGTAAATCAATCTACACACGAAGGCCTCAGCTTTGATTGAAATCGCACCTCTGGTGCTCAGAAAGGCTTAGAGAAGGTTCGGTTGGCTTCGATAGAGTACGAGAATGGTGTGGGTAAGAGGAATTTAAGTTTGATTATGAAACTAGGGAGTATTGGTCGAAAGAGTGATGTCTTATTTCAGCTTTGCTCAGGAATAGACAATGTCGATCGAGGAGGCTTGAGGATGCTTAGAATCGCTCTAAAAGGTTTTGGAATTTCCTTAGGAAGTCTTTCGATGAAATTGGCTCTATTTTTTGCTTGAATTGATTGGGTATACCCCTCAATTAGTCAAGATGGAAGGACGACAGCATGAACACAAGTTGTGCCAGTTTGTCACTGTCCGGCTGTCGAACTTCTCTCCATCAAATTCAGGTTGTATGCTAGGGATGGGAGAAGTGATGGGAGGCTGCCATGGATCCATTGTGCAAAGGTTGCAAAGCTTGGATCCATGGGGTGCTCGATTTGAGTTGGAGGTGAGTCAACTCACCTCCCAAAGGTCCATAGCTGACCTAGGGTGGGTTAGGCGGGTTAGGTGGGTCAGGACAAAGTTCTATTGAGTGCTAAGGGGCTGCCATGGAGATGGGAGAGCTGACTTGGATTGGATCCATTAGTTTTGAAGCTTAAATCTTATGATTTGATGGCTAATCTCCTTGGGTGGGGCCCACTTGGCTTTTGGGGGAGGTTTTGGGCTGACCTAGGGTGAGTTTAAGTTGAGTTAGATCAACCCACAAGGTTCCATAAAATGGATTTAAGTGTTTTGACTTAAATTGGTCAAATGGGTTCAATTTGGCGTTGGTTGGGTTGAGTAATTGGTCAAATTTGGTCAAACCAAGGCTTGGGTTAGGTTCATATGATGATATGGGATATTTTGGTTCAATTGGTTTGAGTTTGTTTGGCCTAGGTTTGGATTTGACTCATTTAGGTTCAAAAGGGTCAAATTTGTCAAGTTGACTAATTTGACCAATTTGACCAAATTGGGTTGGGTTAAGTGTTGAGTCAAGTTCAATTGGTCAATTGAAAATGATTGTAGGCTTTGGTTTGGTTTAACTTGAATTTAATTTGAATTTTGGCCAATTTGACCCTTTAGGTCAATTTGGGTTAGGTCAAGTTGACCAATTGCTCAACTTGGACTCAATTATAGCTTTGGTCAAGTTCAATAAGTGATTTGGAATAAACTTGAGCTATTGGTTGCAATCAATTTGGATCAAATTATGATTTGACCTATTTTAGCTTTTAGTCCAATTTGGGTCAACTTAGGTCACTTTGGGTCAAGTGGACCTAGATGGGTCAATTAGATCAAGGCTTGATTCAAGTTTAGTTGTACTCACATATGGGCCTAGGATTGAAATATAAATCCAATCGCAAGTGGTTTGGAGCCAAATGGGTTTTGGTTCATATGATAATTTCAAGCCAAAAGAGACAACATGGACTTGACTTGGGTTGACTTGGGTTTGGTTTGATAATATTAGTTTATGTGTATATTTGGGTCAATGATTGTAGGAATGATTGAATCATGAAGAAATCTCTGAGTTTTGAATTGGTTTGGGTATTATTTATCCAAGTTCAAGAATTTGGCTAAAAAGGCTAAAGTTAGGAATTTGATTTGATTTGGGTTTGATTTTGGTCATTTGGATTTATATTTCATTTATATTTGTAAATATGAATGAAGATATAAATGGTTCATTAGAAAATCACTTGAGTTTAGAGTGATTTGGAAGCAAATTTTACCAAATCTAGGGATGTAGGTTAAAAAAAGGCTAACTTGGATTTTGAATTGGTTTGATTTTTTTTTGAAGGGTTTGAACCTAAAAATCATTTATATTTGTGAATATAAATGATGGAATGATCGATTTAAAAGGAAATCAACCAAGTTTGAGTTGGTTTGAAGGAGTTTTGACTAAGCATATGAAGGTAGTTCATATGACTTAGGAAGAGATTTTAGAATTTGGACTTAATCATGGGTTTCAATCATTTGGAGTTGATTTAAAATTAAATTTGATAATTAAGAAAAATCAATTGGATTAGGGGTTGATTTAAATTTGGTTAAGGCTAAGTCCATAAGATAAAATCAAAGGGCTTAGGAAGGGATTTGGAGTTTGAATTTAATCATGGATTTCAATCAATTGAAGTTGGATTTTATTTTGGAATTTGGATTTGAATTTGAGGTTTGGTTTAAAAGAAGGAAGCAAGGATTGGTTTTAGGCCATAGGGTAGGCAAGTCCTCCCAAATCCCTAAGGCACAACCCATTCCTATGGCTAACTCTTTTAAGCCTCTAGGGTTAGGTTAAATGTTCACCTAATCACTAGAAGTGTCTTAAGACTAAGGAACTCTTAGTGTCTATAAGAGTCCTAGATCTATGATGAGGAAATTGAGAGCTCACTCCAAAAGTGAGGTCAATAAAGGGCGCCCAATAGGTGTGGTGTGACTGAGATGATCAACAACATCCGAAGGATTGCAATGAGAAATAGAATCGATCTACCCCTAAGCCTGAGAAGTAGAAGGAATCAAGATCTTAGTGCAATGCAACTCAACTCATGCCAAGAGCATAAGGAAGGAAGAAGGGATCCACTAAGGGATCAAGCGTGTGAACCTTCCACCTAAGGAAATAGGTTCAGATTATTCACTAGGGATAAAGACTTGAATTTGGATGAAAAATATGATTTGGGTAGAGTATCCACTGTGGATTAGAATGAATAACGCACTGGATAGATGCTATGAACCTTCATTGAAGCGGTTTAGTATCCAAGGGAGAAAGGGGGTTTGAATTTCTTTTGAGGTTGCACTCATTAGGGAATGCAAGTTTTAATCAAATTTAATTGACTCCACTAGGGAGGTTGGGATGATTGATGTCCCATTGGAGAGACGTTGGTTAATTGTTTATTTAAGTTTTAGATTTTGAGATTGACCCTGTCGGTTTACGATGGACCGAAGAAGGGGCTATGTCTGCCTAGGTCTATCTCAAATTTACCAATCCAAAGTGGTAGTCCACCAGCCATATGGTAGAACTATCTGACCTAAGGGGTTGCCTTTCAGTGTACAATGGATGTGCTAGGGAGAAACCATAGCAGACTTACATTTCCAAAAGCAAGGGACAACCACTGGGGTGATCTATTGGACGCAATAAATCGAACCCAACCTAGGGCGACTACTGAATGAATGTCGTTGGGGGATTTATATTAAGTATAGTGGATAATGTCATTTAATTGAATCACATTTATTTAAATTTCATATGTTTTAATTTGATAGATCTCGCAATGGATCCACTAAGAAGGGGCTAATATTAGCCTAGACTTGTATTGAATTTACAAATCCAAACAGATAGTCCACCGGCTGTGACGTAGAACTAACCAACCTAGGGGTACCTTTCGATGTGCAATGGCCAAGTCAAGAAGAAAGCACGGGGACTCACATTCTCCTATGCAAGGAACCATCAGCGAGCCTCTTAACAATAAATCAAACCCACTATCTCAGCACCGCCGTGGGAAAGAATATGTAAGAGACTTATCTTTCAAAGAAAAGATGACGTAGGTGACTCATTGGTGGCACAACAAGTTGAACTGATCTAAGGAAGACTATGAGAGGTGGGACTTATCTCAACTCAAAGTAGTCAAGCAATTCCTATAGGGAGTTTTGCTGACATTGCCCTAAAGATAGGATGCGTGCTCATGAAAGGAGTCATTGGGGGCTTGAATTCCTAATCCACAAGTGAAGATATATTTTGTTTATTTTATATTTATGTGGACCATGTTGGTTTGTAAGGGACACACTGAGAAGGAGTTTATATCAGCCTAGTCCTATCTCAGACTTATTAGACCAAGGGAGAATTTGTACATTCGCTGAATAAATTCTCCAACCATAGGGGTGGCTACTAGGAAAGAGGGACTATCCAATCCAAAAGTAACCCAGGTAGTGTCTAAATGTGGTTGCTAAGGACGTGATCCAAATAGAGTGTCCATAGCGGAGGTGCCGCTGGGGGAGTTAACGAAAACCCTGTAAAAGAAAGCCTGTAGGTATTCGGTGGCCAACTCAAGGAGAAAGTGTGGGGAATCACATCCGCCAAGAGTGATGTATCCACTGGGTGGGTCACCGTTAGCATGGCGATAACCAACCAACCTAAGGTGCCCATCGGTTTCTGACAATCAGTCTAGAAAGAAGGCGTGTAGGCTTACATTTCTCTAAAGTAGAACTGATTGCAAGGATAGTTTGTCTTTGACTCGACAAGGGCATCCAACCTAGGGTGACTACTTAGCGAGGGGTTCTGTGTAAGGACTAAACCCAAGGTTGAAGTAGTCAAGAGGAAAGGAGACACTGGGGGACTTATCCTAAATCTCAAATATACTCGAACTAGTCAGTGTATGATGGCTCTTTTAAGAAGAAAGCATGTAGGCTTACATCTTCTTAAACGAAGCCAACATGGGGTAGCTTACTGCCTACGCAGTAATGCTTACCAAATTGACAAGGCACTCATCAATTTGCAATGGTCAAGTAAGGAAGAAATCATGGAGACTCACATCCGAGGATATAATTCATCGAGGCACCCTTGGAAGGAGGATCGATCAGACCCACTATGTTAGTGCCCCAGCACTCAAATGGCCATGAGGCCAATGTAGGATGTAGAATGTTGGGTGGTTGATGTAGGACCACACCATGCATTTGACATGGGTAGCACCTCCTAGCTATATCCATGCAGCCTATAATCATCGAAGGCCAATAGTATCCTAGTCTCTTGATCTTGGCTTTCATCTTGGATTGGATTGATGCACTCCACATAATCCTGAATGTACCTCAGTCATAAACTTATGGGCTTTTTATTTGGTTAAACAATGTAACCCATATGATCGAAAGACTGCCGGTATAGTGTGCCATTCACGAGAGCATAGGAGAGAGCTCTCTATTTCATCTGATGGGCTAATGACTTCTCTTGAGATAGTTTTCCTATGTTTAGATAATTCATGAATGGTTGCCTCCAATCTGACTCATCATCCTTTTTGATAATGGCAACCTCCGCTTCAAGAGAGAGTCTCTCGATGAGTTTATCATCAATAAGGGATAAGACTTGTCTATTTTGGACCCTTATTGGAATGGACTCATCTTTTTGGAATGTCAACTCCTTTGTGAGCTTGGCCAATGCATCCACTACAGCTTGAGGAATCTTGTAGATAGTGATCTCTGGGATTTAATCCAACAACTCCATAGTATCCTCATGGTAATGATGGAGCTTAGGCTTTAGAAATTTTTAAGACCCAGCGATTTGGTTGATGATGAGCTGAGAATCCCCGAAGATATTGATACTCTAGATGCATAGTATAATGACTAACTCTAGACCGGTAATCATAGCCTCATATTTGGCTTCATTGTTGGTGCATGGATTGGACAGATGATATGAGAATCTCATCACATCACAGTCCAGAATTAGGTTGAAAGAGTAAATTGTGATTCTTCTACTTTTTGAAGAAAGCTGCACCATCAAAATATATCTCTCAACGGTGAATGCTAGTATCCCCTAATTTCATGATTTGTTCATCATGGAGGTCATCACTAAGCAGAGAATCAGCAAGAAGTGGGTGTGCTGCTAAGAAATCCACTAGTGTCTGTCCTTTCACAACACTAAGGGGTACAAATGTGATGTCAAACTGTGATAAAATCATGGACCATCGTGCCAACCGTCCTGATAATGTTTGTCGTGTCATGAGATGTTACAGTGGATTGATTCTAGAGATTAGATTCACCTTATGAGTAAGCATGTAATGCCTTAATTTTTGGGATGCAAAGATTAAAGCTAGGCACTGCTTTTCAATTGGTGGAAGTTTGCCTCAGCAGGAATTAGACGACAACTGAGATAGTAGAGAGCATTTTTTTTCCCTTCATCACTAGCTTGGGCTAATAAAGCACCAAGGGAGTCATCTAATGCAGTGGTGTAGAGGATCAATGGTTTACCAGGAATAGGAGCTACTAGAACTTGTGGCATAATTAGGTAGTGCTAGATGTCTTCAAAGGCACATTAGCACTTGTTATCCCACTTGAATTTGGTGTCATCTTTGACTAGTGCTGAAAATGGTTAGCATCTTCTTGATAAGTTGGATATAAAGTGTCTTAGATATGCCAACCACCCTTGAAATGATCTAAGTTGAGTTAGAATTTTATGGGGTGGCATTTCTAAGATAGCCTTGATCTTCCTCCAAGTTGATCTCTATTCCACGGTGTCGGACAACAAACCCAAGGAATTTCCCTAAAGCTACTCTGAATGCACACTTCAGGGGATTCATTTTGAGGTTAAATTATCTTAATCATTCGAAAACTACTTTCAAGTTGAAGAGATGGTATTACTTTTCTTTACTTTTGACTATTAGATCATCAACATAGTATTCAACTTGATGATGAATGAGTTCATTGAAGATCCAAGTCATGGTCCGTTGGTATGTTGCATTGGTATTTTTAAGGCTGAAAAGCATGACCTTATAATAATAGATTCCGATCAAGGTTCTAAAAGCAGTGTTTCTTTCATCCTTGAGGCCATCTTAATTTGGTTGTAGCGAGATGAGCCATCAATGAAGGAGAATACTAGATGAGATGAGGCGATGTCAACTATTAATTCTGGTATAGGAAGTGGAAATTCATCCTTAGGGCAGGCCTTATTTAGATTCCTAAAATCGATGCATATGCAAATTTGACCATTTTTTTTCTTAATTGGGATGATGCTAGCTAACCAGGTGGGATATTTTTCTTCCTTGATAAAGTCAGCATTAATCAGTTTCTTGGTTTCATAAGTGACCTATTGTTCAATGTATAATCGCATGCGTCTAGGAGCTTGCTTGATAGGGTTAGCATTAGGTTATATTGCTAGTTTATGGACTGCTATGTTAGGAGATAAATCAGGCATTTCTTCATAACTCTATGTGAAGCAGTCCTTAAACTCAGCTAATAGCTTAACTAAGTCATTGGTTTCTTCTTCATTCAACAAGGAACTAATATATGTTAGATGTGGATCTTCTTTTGTTCCTAAGTTGATTTCTTTGAGTTCATCAATGGTTGATATGATTTTTTCTTCAAAATATGGTGGTGCCTTTTTGTTATGAGATAAATCAGGCATTCCTTCATAACTCTATGTGAAGCAGTCCTTAAACTCAACTAATAGCCTAACTAAGTCATTAGTTTCTTCTTCATTCAATAAGGAACTGATATATGTTGGGCGTGGATCTTCTTTTGTTCCTAAGTTGATTTCTTTGAGTTCATCAATGGTTGATACAATTGCTTCTTCAAAATCTGGTGGTGCCTCTTTGACTTCAAGCTCATTTGGGTCATCTAAAGTTTCTAAACACATGATTTGAGAATAACCTATCAGACCCCAAATGAGTGGTGATGACTAGGCAATGGTTGTCATCATCGACTAGACCCATTATGTCAAATCTTAGTCCTAGTCTTGATTGAGAATATTTGCTTTGGTTGTCCCATAGTCTTTCAAAGTAATCTGACCTGTGTTTACACCAAGTATGTGGGATTAATCCCTTCTTTTCTAAGTTAAGAACACAAGGCAAATACCAATCAAAAGGCAGTTGTATTAAATCTTTATATGAATCATCCTCAAGTTTTACATCGACTTCCTGACTTGAGGATGATGCTCCCAACAAAAACCTCTTTGGGATGACATATATGGATGACTTGGGGGCCTCCTTAACTACCAAACCTTCAACTTTCTAGGAAGAAAGTGAGGTTAAAGCTAAAGTTCCCAACTACTGCCTGACTATTCTACATAATGATGATTTGGATACATTCATACTTTGCTTGGAGGCCTGGTCTTCATCACTGTCCAGCTCGAATGTCACCTCCAAAGGGACCCGCTGAGAGGGTTTGGTCAACGTGCTAACCACATGAGACTCATCCTCCAAACTGGATTATAAATCTATGTGAATAGCGGGGGTACTCCTGTGAGCTGGAACATAGCTCTTACTAGTTGGCCACCAGCAAGGAGGTCTTCCACCTCTGGAACTACCTCTAGATTTATCTCTGCCTCTACCTGGTGGGGGTCTAGTCATCCCACCCATGTGTTCATTTGGAGGAATGAACTATGAGTGGAATCCAATATCTGGCTCAACTTCTTCCCTGGTGTCTGATTCTCGCTCACTTGTACTTTCATCTTTTTTTCTCTTTCCTTTTCTTTTTCTTTTTCTTCTTGCTCTTTTGTTTCTTTTTCTTTTATTTTTTGAACTTTCACCAAGTTCGCGAGAATAGACTTTTGATTTGGAGGAAGATAGTAGGCTGCATCTTCATATATCTCAACCTCCCTAACTGAAAATGGCTTCAAGTGTCATTTGACATAATACTCGATTCCACCTCTTTAGAATTTGATGCACTAATGTAAAGAGGATGGAACCGTGTTGTTTCCATGTATCCAAGGCCTACCGAGAAAAGAAGTGAAAGATGTATATGAATCAATTATGTAGAACTTTACTTCTATCTTCCAGTCATATATCTCTAGTCGTAACACTATGGAGCCTAAAGCCCTCTCACCTTGCTCATTGAATCCTCTCAACATCATTTGATCTCCTCGAAGTTCAAAGATATCAATCCTCAAGTAGGCAAGGATCTTTAGACTCATAATATTCACTGATCCACCTAGATCAACTAACACCCTGGAGAGTCTAAATCTTCCCATGTCCACTGTGATGTATAGGGGACGGTTGTGCTCTATTGTCCCCAAAAGAAGGTCTTCATCAGTGAATGTAACTCTACAGGCTTCTCTTGAATAATATGCATCCTCTCCAATAGTGGTCAACTGAGCTAAGCATATTTTTGGATCAGGAAGAGCTTTGATCAATGACTCCCTCATCTCTTTGGATAAGACAAGGGCATCATATATGCTTAGTTTAGTTGACAACTTTCTTAGGTGAGCAAGGACATTGTCTACCCTCTAGTCCTCCATAAGCATATCCATGTGGAGCATCCCGTGGAGGGATTATTGATCGCTAGAACCAATGACTTGTTTACCCTAATCACGAGGTGCTACCCAGGAGGTAGAACCCCAAGGTTGACTTCAGTGACTTCAAGAGATGGTTTAAAGGAAAGTTCTACCTGCTCATTAGGTTCACCTACAGCTTCTCCTATAGGATCATCAGAGTCGGATGATTCCAAATCAATCTCAATAGGCGAACCCAGGTGATTTAGGAATGGGTCATCCATTTTTAAATCAGAAAGGAGTGGATCATAATTGTTATAATTATTAGTACTTGAGAGCTTTCTATAGGAATAAAGTCATCAAGATCATCAAATGTAGAGAGGATGTAAGTGGAATCAGTCTTCTTCTTCATTGATTTCTTGGATTTGGATGGAGGTACAAAGTACAAATCAAGTAAACTAAGCGGAGTGAGCAATTTGGTGCCCCCCTCTATTGATACAATATGGTTACTAGAAGAACAACTAGCTGGAGGAATTATAGCAATCGTGGAAGGAGGCTTTGGAATCGGGTAAGGCGCTATTATGCTATCCTATGCAAGTGGAGGTTATCACGCTACTGCTGGGCTTCTACCTCCCTCAACTTATCCTTAGCAACTTGCAAACCTTCCTTAGAGTTAGAGGTTTGAGCTATTTTAGGCACCTGCAAGGATAACTTTCTGATCTTAGAAATGATTTTCTTGGAGGTTCGGGATAGGGAGATATCCCAACCTTCCTCTGTCTTAAGAAGATCACGTGTATCCCCAAAGATTGCCTAGAACTAGAGGGTTATTCTAGTAGGTATTTCTTAGGGATGATAATGGCACCTGACTTGTAGCTATGCTCAAGCCAGACCTTAAAGCTAAAGCAATCTTCCAAGATATGACCTAGCATGCGGTGGTAAGGGTAATAGTTTGGATCATGACTCTTGCCCACATTCTCCGGCCTCCTAGGCTTTGGTAACTAGAAATCAGGCTTCTTTAAGAGGTTCTTAAAGATCATCCTGACTACCTCCCTTGTTGACCTTGCTTTTGCAGTGAGCTCTCAACTTCCTTATCATAGATCTTGGACTCTCATAGACACTAAGAGTTTCTTAGTCTTAAGACACTTCTAGTGATTAGGTGAACACTTAACCTAACCCTAGAGACTTAGAAGAGCTAGCCATAGGGATAAGTTGTGCCTTAGGGGTTTAGGATGGCTTGCCTACCCTATAGCCCAAACCAAACCCTTGCTTCCTTCCTCCAAATCAAATCACAAATTCAAATCAAAATTCCAAAATCAAATCCAACTATCAAATGATTGAAACCCATTATCAAATTCAAACTCCAAATCCCTTCTTAAGCCCTTTGATTTTATCTTATGGACTTAGCCTTAACCAAATCAACCCAATTCAATTGATTTTCTCAATTATCAAATTCAATCTCCAATCAAATCCCAAATCATAAACCAATTCCAAATTCAATGATTGAAACCCAGGATTAAGTCCAAATTCCAAAATCTCTTCCTAAGCCATATGAACCACCTTCATATGCTTAATCAAAACTCCTTCAAACCAACTCAAGCTTGGTTGATTTCTTTATAAATCAATCATTCATTCATTTATATTCATAAATATAAATGAAATCCAAATTCAAACCCTTCAAACCAAATCAAAATAAATCAAACCCAAATTAAATCAAATTCCTAATTTTAGCGCTTTTAGCCAAATTCTTTAACTTGGCTAAATGATGCCCAAACCAATTCAAAACTCATAGATTTCTTCATAATTCAATCATTCCTACAATCATTGACCCAAATATAAACATAAACCATCATTATCAAACCAAACCCAAGTCAACCCAAGCCAAGCTCATGTTGGCCCTTTTGACTTGAAATTATCATATGAACCAAAACCCATATGGCTCCAAACCAATTGTAATTGGAATTATATTTCAATCCTAGGCTCATGTGTAAGTTCAACTAAACTTGAATCAAGCCATAATCAAGCCAATTGACCCATTTAGGCTCACTTCACCCAAAGTGGCCTAAAAGACCCTTTTGAGCCAAGTTCTAATCCAACCCAAATTGGATTGAACTAAGCCCATTCAAACTTCACAACATAACCAACAACCACCCTAGGGTGATCAATTGCCTTCAATTGGGTCAAATCAAGTCAAACCTAGCCTTTGACTAAGTCAACATTTAGCCCAAATGAATCCCAAACTAGCCAAAATCTACCATATGCCAAATTGATTAAAACCGTTGATTCAAACCAACTCATAATCAATGATTGAACATGACCAAACCTTCACTTGAGCCAAACCAAGCCTAATTGGCCATTTGACCCAAGTTTACCCAAATTGGCCTAAAAAGCCAAAATGGGTCAAATCATAATTTATTCCAAATTGATTGCAACCAATGGCTCAAGTTCATTCCAAATCACTTATTGAACTTGACCAAAGCCATAATTGAGCTCAAGTTGACCAATTGGTCATTTGACCCTTTAATTTGACCTAAATGGTCAAATTAGCAAAAATCCAAATTAATTATAAATTAAACCAAACCAAAGCCTACAATTATTTTCAATTAGCCAATTGAACTTGACTCAATACTTAACCTAACCTAATTTGGTCAAATTAGTCAAATTGGTCAACTTAACCCATTTGACCTATATGAATCCAAATGAACTATAATCAAATCCAAAGTAAATTGAATCAGTCTAAATGACACCAACACACTCCAATTGGTCATGTGAACTTGACCCAACCCTTGGTTTAACCCAATTTGACCTAAATAGATCAAATTAAGTGAAATCAAACCAAAAAAACCCCAAACCACTTGAAATTTGGGCTAAACCACTTTTGACCCATTCCAAATCTGCATAAATCAAACCCATAGCCAAATGACCATTTTGCCCTTAGGTTTCGGGCAACCCATGAGATAAGACACATGCACATTGAGTCATTCTCTCCCCATGGCCACTTGGCACCTAATCATAGGTCCACCTAGGCACCTAGGACCATGGCTGACCTAAGCCAAAGGTGGTTGGGTCGACCATGATCTATGGGGAGGTGAAATCTCTTCCCCATCCCCATCAGAGCTTTCCAAACAGCCATAAGACACCCACTACTCCCTTGGCAGCCACCTCCTCACCCTCACCCAACCAAACCGAGCCACATCATGCACCCAAGGACCTCCACCACCCTTTAAAATGGCCAATTTATCAAGAATAATTTAAATCAACCATGGTTGTCCGATCCAAGGAATGAGAGGGTATACCCTCTCATTCTCACCCAAACTCACACATACACACTCGATTGAACCCTAGCAGCCAAGGAGAGAGTTCCCAGTGATTTCCAAGTCTTCTTAAGCTTCCTAAAATCTCTATTTTTGGTTTTGCAAAAAATTGAAATAGGGGAGGCCGCCTTCAATTCCCATTTGCTCAAAGCTCCACTAAAGTGCAATTATCTTTGTACACACCTTCCTTGGAGCTAAATGAGCAAGAACAAATTTTATCCTAAGCTTTTTTACTATCGAAGGATAGATTTCAAGCAAGACCGACTACCTACACCTAGTGCTTTGGTCTTCCAAGAAAATTACACCAAATCAATGCTCATGCAGCTTAACAAGGCTTCATTTCTACCAAACGAAGCTTTCTCAATCATTGGAACCATCAGTCACAAGCTCTGGTGAGGTATGCCATTGAAATTGATCCTTTAATGAAAATAGCTTGGTCTTTATTGAAAGAAATGTTCATGTCATGCGATTTCCACTGTTGGATTTGATTGTTGAGCTTTCCCGAAGGTGTGCAATCATTTTCATCTCCATCTGAGCTCGGGTGAGCTCAGATCGAGTGGTGATCGATGGACAGTAGCCATTGTTCGACACTCGAGAGGAGATAGATCATGGACTGTCCATTCCGCGTGATCTGAATGGATGGTGCTGATTGAATCACACTTAGAGCCTCTGATTAATCCTTTGAAATTGCAGGTTTGATCATGACCGTCCGATCTTAGATCAAACGGTCCACGGAGTTACTGCATGCACCCCATCCGAGTCATCACTTGGATGTGACAACTTAAATAGCAAATCCTATCATGCCACGTGGAAAGTGTATCGCATCAGCACGCCTCATTAGCCGCCACATGGCCTGACTAGATTAAGGCTTTAATTAGGGCTAACTAATTTATTTATAATCCTAAAAACTTCCTAAATTCATAACTACTTATAGAAAAAGTTCAAAAAATATAAACTTAAACTCATTTTAAAGATATTTTAGAGTAGAATCCAGGAAAATTATCATTAATTAATTTTGAATAGTGAATTTAGCTTACTTAAGGCATAATTAGAAATATAATTTATCTAATTACCCTTTAATTAACCATCCAATTAATCTCAAACTTTTTATGTGTGTTTAGGGGGATGACCTCTATCTCCCCTATTTTTCTGGAATTTTATTGGTTGTTTAATTAGGAGAACCAATGGATTAAGTCTTAATCACTTTCTTAATGCAATTAGTCATATTTAAGCAATTGAATAGTAAATTAATCAATCAATTAAGCTCATTGGCCTCTGTTAATGATGATGAAGTCTAGGGAAATAGATTTGGGACTCCTTCTTTCAATCTTTTCTTTAAATCTTCTCTAATCTCTTAAGTAATTAATTAATTAATACCCCTTAATTAATTAATTAACAAGATTAATCAAAAATTCAATTCATAACCTGAACCTTAATTAATTAATTGAGAAGATTTAGGGATTGAGACTTGGACTCTTTTCTTTGTCTCTTTCTCTAAGCCCATCTCACTTTGATTGGTTAAGGTTAATTAAGGTTTAATTAGTTAATTAATGAACTTAATTAATTCAATTGAATCTAATCCTCTAATATAATCTTGGGTAGTTCGTTGGGTGTTCAATAACCCAAAGTAAGAGATGATAAAATTATGGTTAGCCCACATGTGTGAGAAAATCATAAAAGTAGTTAAGTGAGATCCCTTAAGCTTAATTAACTATTAATTATGAGCCAATTGCATTAGGCCCCTTTCATTTCTTAGAAGCATTACAAATTTACTTTCAATGTGGTTGCATATCATATTGGCTCATTATTGATTACTTAATTAACTTAAGATGATGTATGTAAGGGTTAATTAATCCACTTAATTCATACCCTTTGCTAATTAAACCATAAAATCAAACTAATTGCTTCCTCATTGAACCAAAATTAACTAACACATGGGGAATGGGATTAGGACCAACAAACCTCTTTCACATTCCTTAAAATAAATCAAACTTAAAATTAAAAATGATATTAAAGAACTTTGGTTTATTTTAAGTGGCTTTATTTAGTATGATTGTCCTAAGGAATCAATTGGAATGAATACATGTTCTTTTATTTCTTTTCCTATCATGCTAAATATTGCTTTCCATGTGTAATCATCCATTCATTTCTTTTAAAATTAATTTAATGAAATGTTTTCCTTAATGTTTAATTGCATGTGTTGATATAAATTAAATAGGTGTGGCTATTATCATTATTAAATCAAAAGTTATTTTTAAAAATGTATGAATCAATTACAACATATGGAGTTATGCTAATTATAAATTATATAAGTTTGCATGTGTTGGTAATATAGGATATGCAATATGAAGCTTTCTTTCCTTATCCTTCATGGATTCACATGGGATTCACAAATGTATAGTTCATTTGAAAAGAACATAACATTTTCCTAAATCTATTCCTATGCATCTCCATGTTAAGACTTAGGGAGAATTTCATATCACATATATAAATCATATAATCAAATCAAACATAACTTCTTGCATGACTTCTTATTCATGTGATTCTTTTTGTACATTCATATTTATCTGAGAAAAGTGGTATATTAGTCTGGACACCCCGGGGCTGCGAGGTTTTAAGTAGCCCTAAGTAGGTCTTGTGCCTTATGCCCCTAGTGCAGAAAATAATGGTGACGTACTCACTTAAAACTTTTATACATATGTATGTATGATGTGGCCAATGAGTAAGAATCATAAATCAAACACAACTTTTGCATGAGTTTTTCTTATCCTTATAGTTGTTTATACATCTACATGTATCTAAGAAAAGTGGTATATTAGTCTGGACATCCCGAGGATGCGAGATTTTAAGTAGCCCTAAGTAGGTCTTGTACCTTATGCCCCTGGCATAGAAAATAATGGCGACGTACTCACTTAAAACTTTTATACATGTGAATGTGTATCTAACAAATGGATGAAAATCCCTCTTTTCTATTAAAAAGGCATGCATTCAATATTCAATCAAAAGAAATATTTAAATTCTAAATACACTTCCTTACATTTATCATTCAAGTATGCTAGAAATCTAAATTGCATGTATAGATATGCTTAGGATTAATTCATATGCATGATATACATGATGGAAAGAAATGAATGAATATATTTATGTGATAGTAAAATGTCTTTCTTATTGAATAAGGTCATTTAGGGTGAACTTAAACTTAGGATTGATTAAAACATATAATAAGCATTCATTAAAGGAAATTGATTAATTAATTTGCTTTAGAAGTGACTTAAAGTAAGGATGGAAAAGATATTCTCTCTCTTTCTTCTCTTTATAACACTTAGTTGTTAAGTGTAAGCCAAATAAAATAAAATAAAACATTAATTGAAACTTGCAAATTAACTAAACAACTTAAAGTGAAACCACCCTTTATAAATTAAATCCCTCACACTTAGCAAATTACAACTCTAAAGCCTAGTTAGGACAAACCACACAAGCTTTAATGCACACACATTAAACTAAGTCACCATTTCTAGCTTTATGTCAGGTGGTGTATGGTTTGATGTATGCTTATTTTATGATGTATTATTGTAGGATGAGGTGTATATGTGTATAAATGTTAGACATTACTAATCATATTTTTTATGCGCGGTTGTGCTTCCATTGTAATAAAAATATATACTTTTTTTTTTTTGTTATCAGTTGCTTAGACACTAATCATAACCCAAGTTAGGACAGGTGGGCTTGGTTACCCATGTGTGGGTGCTAAGTCCAAATTATTCATAAAATTGTCTGGGTTGTATGGTGTGTTTAGCTAACATTTGTTTTGTAGGTGTAGCTAGATTTACTTTCCTTCTTTTAATGTAATTTTGCATTAGGATTAGGATGAGTGTTATGGGAGATTAGGATGAGCATTGGTCATAAGACCAAGTCTTATGTACCATGTGATATCTTTGGAGCAAGCACATCCAAATCAAGCTAAAAGGAAGAAAGAAATGGAGCAAATCAAACAAAGAAATTGAAGATGAAGAAATGAAGAAGGAAGAATGAAGACCTCCATAACATTCATCATTTGTAATTGTAATTATTTTGTATAAGGGTAGAGCTCGGTTACTCACATTTTTTTTTGAGTTGTACAATGATACCCGACTACATCAGCCTTTTTATTCTTTTGTGATAGCTTTATAAAATTATTTGATGATTTGTTTAGCTTATGCATTAGAATAAACATGCATTTTCATAATTTTTTTATGATTGGTGATTATTGTATGGGCTGGATGCGATTAGCCTCCTAGGATAAAAATTAATTTTTCTACCCCAAATCAATAACTCATAACTAAATCTTTAAAATAATTCTTAACCTCATATAAAAGCCTAGGCATTAAATCAAGATAATAAAATATTTAGCAACCCCTTATCTAGATGATTGTCTATTTAATATCATGCATAACCATCTTCTTTCACTCTTGTGAAGAGAGGGCTTCCATCTTTGCCAGATAGAATAGGCTTAACCTTTGAGAGCCTATGATGGAAGTACACCTCTTTCCTTTTTGATTTAGCCTATAATCAATTTCTCATGCATTTGGGCATACAAAATCCATAGCCTATGTCAAAATAAAGAGTCCCAAATTAAATGAAATTTGATAAGAATTGCATTAGATTTAATTCATTATTCATACCCCCCATGCTCTAGTCTCTTAGAGAGTGGGTTTAAGAACTTAGTTTCCTTTTTTAAATAATAATAACCTAACCATCTTGCAAAAGCATATGACTTTCATACATGAATTTAAAGCATAGTAGGAGTTAGCTGGCTACCACTCCAGGCAGTAATAAGTCTAGCAGTCGGGTGGTTTACTCTCTCTTGTGTAGGTAAACTATATACCCACTTTCGCTTTAGATTTAGGTCATGTTTTGGCCCTTACCAAGCATCCCTAGATTTAGGATTTGAGGTTGTTATTTGCCTTTGTGGGCTATAAGCATAAATCCTCACCTCTTAGGTATTTTCATAATCTTGTATTGTGGAATTATAACTCCTAAATTTCAAATAAAATTTCAAATCAAATAAATAAATCTCCTCTACTTCAAATATATAAAGCCCAACAATAAGATAGATTGGAGTGCTCACTAGGCTTCCTACTATCATGAGCACTCCCTACTTATTTTTTTTGGCTTTGATAATAACTCTCTTCCTTTTGATCCATCCCGCTTGATTTTCTAAAATACAATTAATTTATTGATAGTCCTATCTTTGAATTTTTTGGAGATAATAATCGTCTACTTTAATCAAGAGTATTCTTAAGGGATTCACCTCCCTTAAGATGTAATTAACTATAGGGGCTTTCCCCTATAGAACTTTAGAACTAGGTTTAAATAAACCCTACTTTATTCATCCATGTAAAGTAGAGAAAAAATCTCTGGTATATTCAAAGACACATCATGCCTTATGAGTCCTTATTATGTGATTAGGCTCATTATAGGGTAGTGACTTCTATCTTTTGAGATAGTACACTATTTTTTCATATTGTATCTAATCACCTCAATAAGTACATCCTCAAATCTATGTGGTGTCCCCCCCCCTCATATATACACACACAAACGAATCCAAAAATAAACACCATTTATCAACAAAAGTAGGTAAGTAGTAGTTACACGGTGGATAGGAATACTTGTGTCGATCCTAATAAGGTGTGGTGGGTGAATTGAGGTGGTTGATAATGGCTGAGGTGGTGATAGTGGAGGTGGTAGAGGAGACAATTGAGCTCGAGGCCTATCTGAATACGTCCCAGTTGCCTGCTTCCCCTTATCAACTATTGTGACTACCCCTAGCTTTTTCTCAAATGCCTTCTGTGGTCTAGGCTTGGCCGACTGATCTTGGAAAGGAAACTATTTGACCTCCCCTTGTAGACTAGCTGCTTTGTTGATTAATTTCTCAAATGTCTTAATGGCAAACCCTTTAAGCAAGAAGGAAATCGGGCTATGGATATTCTTGAGTAGAATCTCAATGATATATTGTTCAGATAACTGTAGTTTTCATTTCATACTTAAATTGTGCCATCTAAGAATGTAATCAATAAGGTACTCACTGGGGTGTTGTTGATCTATAACGAGATCTCCCACAGTTACCATTTGCTGAGCTCTAGCAAATCTCTTAATAAGAGGCAACACTCAAATGTCTTAACTAAACCATTGGGTAGTTATACCAATCAAATGTGATGCCTATCAAGCTACTAATGAAGGCGAATAGAGTGCATGTGCCTTCATTGTAATATTGTCTAAAATGTCTTATGTGCTGCTGGGGGTTCCCACTGCCATCAAAAATTTTGAAGGATGGAGGTATAAAGCCCTTAGGATATTGGACACCTTCAAATTCCTCCAGGTAGGGTCTACCCTTTGGAACGGATGAGCCAGCTCAAGCTTGCACCAATGCATCCCTCACCTACTGCTCCACCATGTGTTTAATGTCTTTTTCATGCATAGAGGTGCTATCCACCACCTTCCTATGCAAGCTACCACTGTCTTCCTCAGCAAGAATGCATCTAAGATGATCTGAAGTGTATGCCAACTCTACTCAATCGGCTGCTATGGGAGTAGGCTATGACGCCAAGGCTAAATTCTGTAATGCTGACACTGCTGCCATCAACTCTTCAATCTCCTTTTCCATTTTATCAATATGGTCATCCTTTTGCCTAAGTTGGTGGAGAAGGTGTTAAATTGAATGGACGGTGTCATCATTTTCAACTACAATAACTTCTTGGCTCTGTTGATCTCTATGGAGGGAGCTCCTAGTATCGACCATGTGGACTTCGATCGAATCCTCAAGAAGGTCATCCTCATCAGGATCAAATGTTATCCTGTCATCCTCTGAGTCTATGTGCTCACTACCTAAGAGTTCTTTCTTATTGACAAAATATGTTGTTATGATCTCATCCAAGGAATGATCTAAATGTGCTGGTACAAACACTCAGGGCTGACTAGTGGAGGGACTATGGTCACTGACCGAAAAACATCTAACATTGTCTGCCACTGGAGTGCTAGCTCTGGGAGGGTCATGCTCACTTGAACAGATATGCTCATGACTGCTCATCGCTGGAGTGGTGTCTCAGGAGATCCACTGCCATGGGAACTATAATATTGTCCTCTTTCCCCTCTACGACTATCATTATCACTAACTCTGATAGTGGCGGAGGTGGTGGTGCGACCACGATGCTGTGGGGTCACCACTCCTTCTTCACCAAGACTAAAGTAGGAGGTCGAGTAGGGTAACTCGTCCTCACCCCAGTCGATGGAGTAGATGGATTGGGATCCTTTGGCCGTAGCTGGATCACCAAAGGGGTTAGTCTCTCCTCGGATGGGGGCTTCTGGATCTTGGCAAGAGTGATGGATGTTGTGAGTTGTACAGGTGATGGTGGATGACGAGGAGAGTGGTGTGAGGTAACACCGATTGTTCCTCAATGAGAGATCTCTGCCTGCGATGGGTAGCACCGGTAAGAACAATCCAATCTGAATGTTCAGCCCCGACCGGGGGATGATCTGGAAAATCCATCAAAGCGGAGGTTGTCGACTGTCTAACATACCTCCATCATTCTCTCCTTCCTAATTGAGTAGATGCTTGAGCCTTCATGTCCCTCTCTCTATGGATCAGACCCATCACACTCCTAGGGATCAACGATAACATATCAAACAAGGTACCAAACTTTGAGCGTCCATATGTTCTGTCAACCTGGCGTAGGACAGTCCTAAGTCCAGCATAGGGCCTCTTGTGCTCACTATTTAGTGTCTCATAGTATGCAAATGCTGGAGGAGAAGTAGCAATCCTCTGATAATCTTTCTCTCCATCTAAGGCCAAGTGGGGGTGGAACTTGTTGTTGGACATAAATGGAGAGACCTCTCGGGGAGAACCCTCATTGGATACATGGGATGCAGCCTCAAGCTCTTTGGCTGCTCGCTCGTGCTCCCGCTTAATCTTTTGATTTTTATTACGGCATTGAGTATGAGTGAACAAGGCATAACGGGAGCTAGTACCTACCTCAAAAGTGGAGGAGACTATCTCAGGGGTTAAAATAGCCTTCCCCATCGGGGTGACCAACGAGGAGGTAGTAGCTCTCGCTGGAGAAATAGTAGGGACAATTGGACGAACAGGTGCTAAAATAATCATAGAACAAGGAGTGGGAACCACTGTAGCCTTCCTCTTTAATGGAGGATACTCAGAATCAGATGGAATCTAAATACGGATGACTGGCTTCTGCCTAGCCACCTCATCCCAACTGACAGTGGTGAGGGTCGCCCCCTCACAAGTAACACGTGCCCCCTAGAATTCTTGACAGAAGAAAACCAAATGGGTGGAGTCAGTCTAAGAGAGGATGACCCGATCCAAGGCCAAATCCATCTCAAATGGAAAGGTAAAGATAAACTTCTATGAAGCCATGTGTACTGACTGTAAGAGTGAACGACACCAACTGATTTGTATTGTACCTCTGCATGTGTTGATATATGACTTGAGTCAGATCTCTGCTTTAATATTTGTTCCCAAGAGAGTGACATAGATTTGAAGTTTTGAACCCACACTTTAACAATTCAAATATGTTAAGTGTGGCTCATTGGAGATATTTTGATATTGAGGAGAGTCTTTTCCATTTGATTCTTTTAATTTTAGAACCCATATTCAACCAATTTAGTTACGTTTGCTGGGGTTCAAAATTTTGAGGAGAGATTTTCTTAGAGATATTTGTATTTTCTGTATCTTGTTTGAAAATATTAATGATTTGAAAGAATCTTTACTTAGCAAATTTGAGTATGCTAAGAAGAGATTATGATTGTGTGCTTGAGATTTTTTTTTTATGAAATACCTTTTGCTTGCATTGATGAAGTGTTAATTTGAAAATGGAGGCTTCTTACATAACAAATTTGATATGTTAAGTAGAAGCCACAAATGTTTGATTTATGTTCAAAAATGAGACTTTTATTTAACAAATTTGAACACTCCACTACAATCAATTGAACCTAATCAAGCCAATTGGACCCTTTGACCCAATTTGACCTAATTTGGCCTAAATGGTCAAATTGAACCAAATCAAAACCTAAACGAAATTGACTGAAATAAATGTTAGAACCAATCACTAATTCAATATTAAACATAATATGACCTTCAATGAGATCCAACTTCATCAACCTAACACAATTAGCCCACTTAGCCCATTTTGACCTAAAGGGTCAAATTGAACCAATTCACTCCACAATCCAAATTAATTTAAATAAACTATTCCACTCAATCACCAATGATCAATTAAATATAGACCTACCCCATGCTCAAGTCAATTTGGCCAATTGATCAAATTGGTCAACATGGCCCATTTGACCCAAATTGAATCATATGAACCAAATTCAAATCTAACCCAAATTGAATCAAACCAATTGCACTCATTTAGTCCAAATGACCAATTGAATTCACAAATTATCATTTTTCAAATTGGTTAACTTAGCCCAATTTCACCCATTTGACTCATATGGGTCAAATTGAGCCAAACCCAACTAAACCAAGCCCAAACCTACCAAACTTGACATGACTCAAACTTGGGTCACCATGGGCCTATCTAAGTGGGCCCAACCCATGGTGAACTCGGTTTGTGTCAAACCCATTCAACCAAGCCACCCAAATATGATAAAATACACATTTAGAGGGGTCCCCTTTACCACATGGCAGTCACCTTCGGCTCTTCTTGGATAAGAGGACTACTGACCCAACCTAACCCAAAGTTATTGGGTTCAGCCTTTAGCCAAGATAGGGTAAGTTCACCCATGGAAACCCATTGGTCCACCTATGGGAAAGTGTACACCTCATTCCAGCCCACTACACTCCTTCATTCTTTCACCCTCGGCCACCTCAGCAGTCCCCTACCATCTCCAGCCACCTGCCCCAGCTGGACGGCATTCAAAGGCGGAACCAAATCCCAACTCTTGATTCAGCCATAGAGGAGAGTATGCTCCTCCCCATGGATTCAAATCAAGCACAAACCTTCCATATAGCATTATGCACAATCACATACCTTCTCCCGAGCTCCTCATGCACTCCACCGTAGGCAAGACCAGCTCCCAATCAAACTTGAGAGTTATGTCGGTCCAAGTTTTCTAAACCTCTACCAAACCAAAATTAACTCTTCCCACACCTTTGCCTTACTCCATCAAATCAAAATGAATCATTTCCAAGTGATTTGACCACAGGAAGACATCTCAAGACCAACTTTGATGAGCTTTGTGATGACATTTGGTCCACAGAGTGATCGACGGGGAGGTAGCTCATGATCTTCTCAACAGGGCTTCATCTCTTCAAAATGAAGCTACGTCTATCGGCGGGTCGTTGGTCTATAGCTTTGGTGAGGTAAAAATCTGACAACCGTAGCTTTGGCCCCTAGGCATTGGTCCTTTTTGAAGTGAATTATGTTTTCATGTGATTTCCATCGTAGGATCCCCTTAGATTCATTCCTTGGTCATTTTGGAGTCAATCTTGCCATCTAACTAGTACCCAATAAGCTTGAATCAAGTGGAGGAAGGCAGACGGTGTCCATTCTGCATGATTAGAATAGATGGTCATGATTAATCACATTGAAAAATCTCAATTTAACCTCTTTGGAATTAAGGAAATAATCTCGGTCGAGATGAAACCGCATCCACCACCGCTAAGTTAGCTACTGTGTCAAATAATTTAAGTAATCAACACTGCGACATCATGTGCAAAGCACTGTCACGTCAGCGTCCATGTGACATCGATGGTTTAAAGGGTTAATTAAGCTTTAAAAATATAATTAAATAGGCATAATTTTAAAAAAATCATAACTAATTATAAATAAATCTAAAAAATATAAGCCCATTTTGGAAATGTTAAATAGAGGAAAATTTAATTAAAATAAAATCTATAATTTATGTCAGTGAATAGTGCTTAGTTAAGGTTTGAAGCTTAAGTTAATTATCTTAATTAGGACCAAATTATTAGGCTAATTAATTCTAAATTTGGTGGGATGTTTCCATGGGATGTCCTTCACCTCTCATAATTTTCTTGTAATTATTTGTCATGTAATTTAAAGAATTTGGAATTTTAATCCTAATTACTCTCATTAATTAATTAAATAATTATTAAAATTGATAAATAGTAGAAATTAAATAATTAATGATTAATCATTATGAATAGTGAGAATAGTGAGGAGAAGTAATTCGGACCCATTTTCTAGTTATTTTTCCAAATATATATTTAAGAGGGTTAATTAACATGTGTAATAATTAAGGATTAGTAAGGAAAATTAGTTATAAATTTGAAATCAAATAAAATTCATAATTAGTTCAAATAATTCAAACATAATTTAATAATTTTTCTCTATGTGTTTGTGGTGTTTATTTTTTTTGGTTGTGTGTGTATATGTGAGGGGGACACCATGCAAATCTAAGGATATTTTTATTGAGGTGATCGGGTACGACATTAAGGAATTATGTATTATCTCAAAAGATAGAAGTCACTACCCTATGATGGACCTAATCACCTAATAAGGACTCCTAAGGCATGATGGTCTTCGACTATACCATATATTTTTTCCCCTACTTTATATGGATGAATAAGGTAGGGTTTATTTAAATCCGGTTCTAAAGTTTCCTATGAGGGCGAGCCCCCATTGTTAATTATATCCTAAGAAAAAGGAATCCCTAAATAATACTCTCAATTAAAGTAGGTTATTGTTATCTCCAAATAATTCATAGATAGGACTATCAACAAATTAGTTGTATTTTAGAAAATCAAGTGGGATGGATCAAAAGAGAGTTATTATCGAAGCCAAAGGAGATAAGTAGGGAATGTTCATGATACTAGGAAGCCTAGTGAGCATTCTAATCTATTCTATAGTTGTATTTTATATGTTTGAGATTCAAGAGAAATTACATGTTTGAGTTGAAATTTTATTAGAGAGTTAGGGCTTATACTCAAATAACACAAGATTATCAGGATGCCTAAGAGGTGAGGATTTATGCTAGTAGCCTGAAGGAAAATAGTGACCTTAGATCCTAAATCTAGGGAGCTTTGGTGAGAGCCAAAGCATGACCTAATTCTAAAGGAAAAGTGGGTATATGGTTTATCTCCATAATAGAGGGTAAGCCACCCGATTGTTGGACTTATAACCGTCTGGAGTGGCAGCCAGCTAACTCCTTCTATGTTTTAAAACCATGTGGTCAAGTTATATGCTTTGAAAATGGTTAGGCTGTTATTTATTTAGGAAAGAAACTAAGTACTTAAACCCACTCCTTAAGAGACTAGATCATGAGGGGTATGAATAATGACTTAATCTAATGTGAATTCTTATCAAATTTTATTTAATTTGTGACTCTTTATTTTGACATAGGCTATAGGATTTTGTTTTCCTGAATGCATAAGAATTTCATTATGGGCCAAATCAAAAGTGAAAGAGGTGTTCTTCCATCATAGGCTCTTCAAGGTTAAGCCCATTTCTATCTGGCAAAGATGGAAGCCCTCTCTTAACAAGAGTGGAACAAGATGGTTATGGATGATATTAAATATACAATCTTCTTGCTAAGGGTTTGCTAAATATTTTTATTATCTTTATTTAATTCCTAGGCTTTCACATGAGGTTATGAGTTATTTTAGATATTTAGTTATGAGTTATTAGTTTGGGTAAAAAAATTAATTTTTATCCTAAGAGCCTAATCGCATCCAGGCCATACAACAATCAACAATCATAAAGAAACTATGAAGAGGCATGCTTTTTCTCATGCACAAGCTAAACAAGACATTAAATAATTTTATAAAGCTATCGTAAAAGAATAAGAGGCCGGTGTGACCGGGTACCACTGTACAACCCGAAAAAAAATTTGGGTAGCCGAGCTCTACCATTATACAACCGAGATTACAAAGAATAATTATAATTAAAAAATGATAAGTGTTATGGGGGTTGTCATTCTTCATCCTCCATTCTTTACTCTTCATCTTTCATTTCTTTATTTAGATTTTCAACATTTCTTTCTTCTTTTTATCTTGATTTGGATGTGCTTGCTCCAAAGGCATCACATGGTATATAAGACTTGGTCTTATAACCAATGCTCATCATATTCCTCTATAACACTTATCCTAATCCTAATGCAAAATTATATTAAAAAAAAAATGTAAACCTAGCTACACTTGCAGAACAAATGTTAGCTAAACACACCATACAACCCATGCAGTTATATGAATAATTTAGACTTAGCACCCCACACATGGGTAACCAAGCCCACCTGTCCTAACTTGGGCGATGCTTAGGGGTATAAGCAACCTGCACAGTAAAAGTATTTATATTTCTATTACAACAACCCCTTAAGCACGACCCCTTATAGAAAACATGATTAAGCTAATAACGGCCTAACATCTAGGCAACGAAAATACACCCTAACATCCAGTATACAAAAATATATCACAACACAAGCATACATCAATCCATACACTGCCCTAACATAAAACTAGAAGTGGTGACTTAGTCTAAAGTGTGTGCATCAAGGCTTGTGTGGTATGTCCTAACTAGGCTTTAGAGTTATAGCTTTGCTAAGTGTGAAAGATTTAATTTATAAAGGGTTGATTTCTCTTTTAAGTGATTTAATTGATTTGAAAATTTTACTTAATATTTTATTTTATTTCATTTGGCATACATAAAATAACTAAGTGTTATAAAGAGAATAAAGAGAGGAGAACCCTCTTTCATCCCTACCTTAAGTCACTTTTAAAGCAAGCTGATCAATTCCCTTTAGTGAATGGATTATTACATGTTTTGATTAACCCTAAGTTTAGGTTCACTCTAAATGACCTTATTCAATAAGAAAGGCATATTAAGATTAATTAAAATTAATTACTATCATACAACACATATTCATTCATTTCTTTCTATCATGTGCATCATGCATATGATTAAATCCTAAGCATACCTATACATACAATGTATGTTTTAGCACACTTAAATGATGAATGCAAAGAAGTGTGTTTGGAATTTCAATATTTCATTTGATTAAATTATGAGTGCATGTCTTTTTAATAGAAAAGAGGGATTTTTCATCCATTAACTAAGTACACATTCACATGTATAAAAGTTTTAAGTGAGTACGACGCCATTGTTCTACACTAGGGGCATAAGGTATAAGACCTACTTAGGGCTACTTAAAGCCTCGTAGCCCTAGGGTGTCCAGACTAATATACCACTTTTCTTAGATACATGTAGATGTATAAACAACTACGAGGAAAGGAAAACCCATGCAAAAATTGTTTTTTTTATTTACTTGATTCATGTTTCTTATTCATTGGTTATATCACACATTCATATGTATAAGAGTTTTAAGTTAGTACAATGCCATTATTCTATACCAGGGATGTAAGGTACTAGACCTACTTAGGGCTACTTAAAGCCTCATAGTCCCGGGATGTCTAGACTAATATACCATTTTTCTTATATACATATGAATGTACAAAAATAACCACAAGAATGAGAAGCCATGCAAGAGGTCACATTTGATTTGATTCCATGATTTACATATGTGATATGAAATTCTTCCTAAGTTGTAACATGGGGATACATAGGAATAGATCTAGACAAATATTATGTTCTTTTCAAATGAACTATACATTTGTAAATCCCATGTAAATCCATGTAAGATAAGGAAAGAGAACTTCATATTACATACCTTATATTATCAACACATGCAAACTTATATACTTGTAATTAAAATCACTTATATATTATTGAATTTATGATTTATGGCTTTTGATTTAATAGAATAAATAGCTCAAGCCCCATTTTCATTTACTTAATTTAATAAAATAAAATGAATGCTCATTTAATTAATTTTAAAATAAATGAATGCATGATTTCACATGGCAAGCAATATTTAACATGATTGGAAAGAAATAAAGAAATATAAACACATGATCTCATTCATCCCAATTAATTCCTAAGGATAATCATATTAATTAGGGCTACTAACATAAATCAAAAATTCTTTAAAGACATTTTAAACTTTGAGTTTGATTTGATTTAGGAAATATGAGAGAGGTTTGCTAATTCTAATCCAATTCTCCATGTGTGAATTAATTTGGTTTAATGAAGAATAATTAAGTTAATTTTATATTTTAATTAGGTTAAGATATGAATTAAGTGAATTAACTAACCCTTATCTATATCACCTTAAGTTAATTAACTAATTAATAATAAGCCAATATGATATGCAACCACATGCAATGCTCCTAAGAAATGAAAGGGCCTAATGCAATTCACTTATGATTAAAAGTTAATTAGGCTTAAAGGATCTCACTTAACTACTTTTATGGTTTTCTCACACATGTGAGATCTATCTCTCACCTTGGGTTATTGAACACCCAAAGAGCTACCCAAGATCAATTAAAGGTTGGGTGTGAAGTGGATTTTTTTTATTGAGTTTAAATCATGCTTATTAATTAGTTGATTGAATTCTTTGATTATATTTTAATTAGGATGATGAAATTAATTTAGGGAGAGGGATCAAGGATAAGGCCTCAATCCTTAATCCCTAAGTCATTTCAAATAATCAATTAGGCTCTAATTTTTTCTTGGAAATTAATTAATTAATTAAGCAATTAATTACCTCATTAATCATTAACTAATTAAATTCCAAAAAGTGAAGGAAAATTAGGAAATGAATTAGGAAAGTCATCCTAACCATATTCCCTAAACTTCCTTACTGTTCAACAAAGGTAATTAGATTAAATATTTAATTAGACCAATATTCATTCACTAATTATCACTAATTAAATTAAGAGAGTGATTAAGGCTTAACCATTTTATTTTCCTAATTAAGCAACAAATAATATCCCAAAAAGATAGCGGAGGCAGAGGTCATCCCCTAAACATCCACAAAAAATTGAGATTAATTGGATGCTTAATTAAGGGATAATTAAGCAAATTATATTTCTAATTAAACCTTAATTAAGCCAAATTACTTATTCAAAATTAACTAATAATAATTTTTCTAGATTTTACTCTAAAATACCTTTGAAATGAGCCAATGTTTGCATTTTTTTTTTGGATTTTTCTACAATTAGTTATGAATTTAGGAAGTTTCAGCCTAAAAAATTAATTAAAATAGCTTAATGAAAGCCTTAATCTTGTTGGGCCATGTGGGGATGATGCAGTGCACTGACACGATGCACTTTCCATGTGGCGTGATGAGATTGGTTATTTAAGTTATCACATTCGCATGCTAACTCAGCAGGCGGCGAATGCGCTTTATCCTGGATCGTCTGATCTAAGATGGGATGGCCACAACCAGATCCACGATATAGGAAAGGAAATAAGGGATCTAACATGGGATCTCATCATAGCTGTTTGTTCTGATCACGCAGAACGGATGGCTCATGATCTATCCCATCTGTGAGCGGCGAAAGATGGATGTCGTTCATCTTTCCCCCATTCGATCCGAGCTCACCAGAGCTCAGATTACCTCCAAATTCATCCCACACCTTTGGGGAAGGGAGATGCACACATCCAATGATCAAATTCACATGAGATTTGAATTTACTTCATAAAAGACAAACCCATTTTTGCATACAAGGCTCGGTTTACAAAATTACCTCACTAGAGCTAATGTCCGATGGTGGGTCATCAGAGGTAGCTTCTCCTAGTTGAGGCAAGGCCCTGTTGAGAAGCTTTGAGCTCAATTTGGGGTAGAGTGCTTGGTCGATTAATCCATAGATGTGAAGGCCTCAGCTTTGATTGAAGCCGCACCTCCGGCGCTCGGGAAGGCTTGGAGTAGGTTCGGTTGGCTTCAATAGAGTACGAGAATGGTGTGCATAAGAGGAATTTAAGTTTGATTTTGAAATGAGGGAGTATTGCTCAAAAGGGTAATGTCATGTTTCGGCTTTGCTCGGGAATGGACAATGCCAATCGAGGAGGGCTTGAGGATGCATGAAGTCACTCTGAGAGGTTTCTGAATTACCTTAGGAAGTCTCTCGATGTGATTGGATCTATTTTTAGCTTGAATTGAGGGGGTATACCCCCTCAATTTCTCATGATGGATGGATGATAACGAGTGCACAATTTGTGCCAGTTTGCCATCGTCCAGGCACCTGAATTGTCTCCATCAAGTCCAAGTTGAACGCCAAGCATGGGAGAAGTGTTGGGAGGCTGGCATGGATCCATTATGCAAAGGTTGCAAAGCTTGGATCTATGGGGTGCTCGGTTTGAGTTGGAGTGAGTCAACTCACCTCCCAAAGGTCCATGGCAGACCTAGGGTGGGTTAGATGGGCTAGGTGGGTCAGGAGAAGGTTCTATTGAGTGCTAAGGGGCTGCCATGGGGATGGGAGAGTTGACTTGGCTTGGATCCATTGGTTTTGAATCTTAAATCCCATGGTTTGATGGCTAATCCCCTTGGGTGGGGCCCACTTATCTTTTGGGGTAGTTTTGGGCTGACCTAGGGTGAGTTTAATTGAGTTAGATTAGCCCACAAGGTTCTGTAAATTGGATTTGAGTGGTTTGGCTTATATTCAACAAATGGGTTCAATTTGGGCTAGGTTGGGTTGGGTTGGCCAATTGGTCAAATTGGGTCAAACCAAGGCTTGGGTTAGGTTCATATGATGATTTGGGATGTTTCAGTTTAATTGGTTTGAGTTGGTTTGGCCTAGGTTTGGATTCGACTCATTTAGGTTCAAAAGGGTCAAATTGGTCAAGTTGACCAATTTGA
Source organism: Cymbidium sinense (assembly GCA_021442155.1). NCBI lineage: Eukaryota > Viridiplantae > Streptophyta > Magnoliopsida > Asparagales > Orchidaceae > Cymbidium > Cymbidium sinense. The sequence continues at coordinate 39,184,336 of CM038229.1, forward strand.
CCAATTTGACCAAATTGGGTTGGGTTAAGTGTTGAGTCAAGTTCAACTGGTCAATTGAAAATGATTGCAGGCTTTGGTTTGATTTGATTTAGATTTAATTTGAATTTTGGCCAATTTGATGCTTTAAGTCAATTTGGGCTAGGTTGGGTCAAGTTGACCAATTGGTCAACTTGGGCTCAATTATAGCTTTGGTCAAGTTCAATAAGTGATTTGGAATGAACTTGAGCCATTGGTTGCAATCAATTTAGATCAAATCATGATTTGACCTATTTTAGCCTTTTAGGCCAATTTGGGTCAACTTAGGTCACTTTGGGTCAAGTGGACCTAGATGGGTCAATTGGCTTGTTCAAGGCTTGATTCAAGTTTAGTTGAACTCACACATGAGCCTAGGATTGAAATATAAATCCAATTACAAGTGGTTTGGAGCCAAATGGATTTTGGTTCATATGACAATTTCAAGCCAAAAGAGTCAACATGGACTTGACTTAGGTTGACTTAGGTTTGGTTTGATAATTTTATGTTTATCTTTGGGTTAATGATTGTAAGAATGATTGAATCATGAAGTAATCCCTGAGTTTTGAATTAGTTTGGGTATTATTTAGCCAAGTTCAAGAATTTGGCTAAAAAGGCTAAATTTAGGAATTTGGTTTGATTTGGGTTTAGTTTTGGTCATTTGGATTTATATTTCATTTATATTTATAAATATTAATAAATATATAAATGATTCATGAGAAAATCACATGAGTTTGGAGTGATTTGGAAGAAAATTTGACCAAATCTAAGGATGTAGGTCAAAAAAGGCTAACTTGGATTTTGAATTGATTTATTTATTTTGGTTTGGTTTGAAAGGTTTGAACCTAGATTTCATTTATATTTGTGAATATAAATGAAAAAATGATCAATTTATAAAAAACTTAACCAAGTTTGAGTTGGTTTGAAGGAGTTTTGACTAAGCATATGAAGGTGGTTCATATGGCTTAGGAAGAGATTTTGGAATTTCAACTTAATCGTGGGTTTCAATCTTTTGGAGTTGATTTGGAATTTGGATTGGGATTTGATTTGAAATTGAATTTGATAATTGATAAAATAAATTAGATTGTGGTTGATTTAAATTTGGTTAAGGCTTAGTCCATAAGATAAAATCAAAGGGCTTAGGAAGGGATTTGGAGTTTGAATTTAATCATGGGTTTCGATCATTTGAAGCTGGATTTGATTTTGGAACCTGGATTTTAATTTGAGGTTTGGATTGAAAGAAGGAAGCAAGGTTTGGGTTTAGGCCATAGGGTAGGCAAGTCCTCCTAAATCCCTAAGGCACAACCAATTCCTATGGCTAACTCTTCTAAGTCTCTAGGGTTAGGTTAAGTGTTCACCTAATCACTAGAAGCATCTTAAGACTAAGGAACTCTTAGTTTCTATAAGAGTCTTATATCTATGATGAGGAAGTTGAGAGCTCACTCCAAAAGTGAGGTTAACAATGTTTAATAGCATGAAGTCATTAAAGAAATTATGATTAAGCCATTGGTATGGAAAAATCATAAGAGTACTCAACTTAAATTATTTCCTTTTTTTAATATAACTAACTCTTAAGGATGAGCCTAATTACATTAGATTCATTTAGGTGCATTGCAAATTTTGCTTTCGCAAAAGCATATCATTGAGGGCTCATGATCAAGCAGTTAATTAAATTAAAGAAGTTTAGGGAATGGTAATTAAGTTAATGTGCTTTATGATTTGAACCTAATCAATCCATTAAACGTATTTAATTATTTTCTTTAAATATATCAAATCACTAACATGGGATGGGGTAAATACTAAGTATCATCTCTCCTCTTTAGGTTTTAACAACTTAAATATCAAAATCAAACATTGTAAGAATTCTGGTTAGTCTTAAGGAATAGTTATTTGGCTTGATTGTCCTCAAGACTTAAGTGGAATTGAATATATTATGTGATAATATTTAATTACTTCTTTTCCATCATAATTTTCAAAAAAAAAGAGAGAATCAAAATAATTTGGTTGCATTTAAGTTGCTTGTGTTGAATAAATATTATATGGTAAGGCTATTATCATTAATAAATTTCAAATTACTTTCAAAACTATAAGCTAATGATGTAAAATTTAAGCTAGTGTTGGCTATAAATGTTCAATAAAGTTTATATTTAGTTATAATTTAAAGATGGTAAATGATTGTTTTATTTTCATAGTTCATGTGTATGTTTACGTATGTTTAGTTGGCAAGTATATACCTAGACATCCTAGAACACAAGGCTTTAAGTAACCCCAGATAATCTCATTTCCCTAGTTTAACAATGGCATGTACTTGCTTGATTTCATTCATGTGTATGCATATGATAGAATTTGGGATAAAATTTTGCTTTACATGAATAAAAGATTTGCTTTTCTATACCCTTTGCATGATTTTAATTTTTATGTTAGTGTATATGTTTACAAGTATTTAAGTTAGCAAGTATATAGTCTGGACATCCTAGAAATACGAGGCTTTAAATAGCCCCAAGAAGATGTTAGATAATCTCACTTCCCTAGTTACAATGGCACATACTTACTTAAATCTCTAATACATATCTACATATGCTTAACTATGAAATGGAATCTTTCTTTTCTACCAAATTCATGCATTAATTTTCATCAAGTGTGCAAAAATATAAATATATATACATGTACATATATATATATATATATATATATATATATATATATATATATATATATATATATATTAAATCAAATATCTTGAACAATAAAAATGAAGAAGTGTGTATGTTATTGATAATAGTGGAAAGAAGTAGTGGAATGTTATTCATGTAATAGTGATTCAATTTTATTAATCCTAAGACACCTCTTATGTTTGAATAAGACTCCTTAAGACTAACCCAAACTTAGGCTTAATAAAATATTTATAAACGGTTCACTAAAGAAAGCAAAGTCATAATAATATGCCTTTAGAAAACAACTGGGGGGTAGATGAAACCCTTTCTTCTCTTCATAATAATTGGATATTGAGAAGACATTAAATGAAACAAGAAAGTGTAAATTAATCAATTTATTCCAAGAATTAAAGTGAAATCTTCCCTAATGTTTAATCTAAATAATTCTAAACTTTAGATAATCACACTTTTAAAGCTTAGTCAAGACACGCCACACTAAACTTTAGTACACATATTAGAATGTTAAGTCACCAATTCTAGTCTTAGGTTAGGTTGTTGTATGTTATGGTGTTGTATTTTATTTTATAATATAATATTTTAGACTATATGTTAGGATTATTTGTGCATAGGCTGGATGTTAGGTCGCTAATAGCCTAATGATGTATTATACAGGGGATTATGTTAAAAGGATTGTTGTAATAATAGGTAAATATAAATATTCATGCTTATAGGTGTTACTTATTCCCCTAAGCATAATCCAATTAGGACAGGTGGGTGTGGCTACCCAAGTGTAGGGTGCTAAGTTCAAATATGTGAAATATAATTACTTGGCTTATATGTTCGCTTAGCTAACATTTATTTTGTATGTGTAGTTAGATTTCATTTTCCCTAAATATGTAATTATGGTGTTTTAATTTGGACTCGTGTGGACACCATGCAGTTCTTATGGGGTACTTATTGAAGTAATTGGGTACGACATTAAGGTATAATGTACCATCTCTAAAGAAGGAGGCATCACCATAAAATGGATCGAATCACCTAATAAGAACTCCTAAGGTAGATGGGTCTTTGTATATACCAGAGACCTTTCTCCTACTTTGTATGAAAAAGTAAAGTATGATTTATTTTATGTCGGGTTCTTAAGTTCTCTATGAAAGCAAGCTTTCATAGTTAATTACATCTTAGGAAATGGGAATTTCTTAAGAACACTCTCGATTAAAGTAGTCAATAAGTATCTCCAAGGATTTCAAGGCTAGACTATCAACGGATTAGGTATTTTTTGGAAAATCAAATGGGAAAGTTCAATTAGGCAGACTTATTTTCAAATTGCAAAGGAAGACAAGTAGGGAGCACTCATGAAACTAGGAATCCTAGTGAGCACTCCAATTTATCCTATAATGAAGCTTTATATATTTGAAAGAGAAAGTTTATTTTTATTTAAATTAAAATTTTATTAGAGTGTTAGGGCTTATAGTCCATCAACACAAAATTATGGAAATACCTAAGTGGTGAGGATTTATGCTCATAGTCCGAAGAAAATAAGCAACCTCGGATCCTAAATCTAGGAAGCTTTAGCATAAGCCAAAGCACGACCTAAATCTAAGCAGAAAGATGACATAAGAGTTTACCTCCACAAGAAAGGATAAACTTGTCAAACTCTTATGGACTTACAACTGTCTGGAGTGGCCACCAACTAACACCTCATACACTTTAAACCCACGTAGGTCAATTTTATGTAATTGCAAGATGGCTAGGCTTATTATTTGATTTAAAAAGAAACTAGAGTCCTAAACTCACTCCCTAAGAGACTAGATCATCACTAGTATGAGCATATAACTTAGTTTAAATTCAAAATTTTACAAATTTTTGATCATTTTGACATAATATCTTGGACAAAGGCTTTAGGATGCTTTATGCCTAAATGCATGATGAAATTTGGTTGTTGGCCAAATCAGAAAGAGAGGGTGAGTCTCCACCATAAAGGGGTGCTCTCATAAGCAAGGTGATTCTCCACCATAAAGGGGTGCTCTCATAAGCAAGTGGTCCCTAAAGTGCAAGAATGGATGCCCTCATTTTTACAAGAGTGATATAAGATGATATGCATGATGTTAAACATTCAACATTTAGCTAAGGGGTTTCCAAATCTTTTAATTATCTTAATTTTAACCTAAGCTTTAGAATGAGGTTGAAAGTTGTTTAAAATTTCAATTATGAGTTATTAATTGGGGTAAAAAATTTAATTTTTTTTCTAAAGAGCCTACCTCATCCAAGCCACACATTCAGTCATCAAGCTTTAAGAAACTTATGAAAATCATGCTATTTTATTGCACAATCTAAACACAACAATAATCATTCATAAATTTTGTGAAATAATAAAAGGTTGGTGAGGCTGGGTACCATCGTACACCCCAAAAAAGAGAAAATTTTGAGTAGCCGAGCTCTACCCTTATACAACCTGGATTACAAATGAACAATTACAATTGAAATTGAATAAATGTTATGGGGGTCTTCATTCTTTACTTCTTTCTTTGATTTGATTTACTCCATGGCTTCACAAGGCATCCAAAGTCTTATGCCTTCAAGCCACTGCTCATCCTAAACCCCATAGCACTAATCCTAATTGTAAAATTATATATTTATGGGAAAGTAAAATCTAACTACACATGCAAAATAGATATTAACTAAACATACATCCCAAGAACTTATATTATATAATTTGGACTTAGCGCCCTACACATGGGTAACCAAGCCCACTTGTCCTAATATGGATTATGCTTTGGGGCATAAGCAACCTACAAGCAAAATATTTATATTTATTTTTAGCAGCTCTTTAAGCATAATCACCTGTAGAAAATAATATTAGACTAACAATGGCCTAACATCCAGTCTACGAAACACAATTCTAACATCTAGTCAAAAACATTACATTACAAAATAAAATACAGCACCATTATACACAACATCCTAATCTAAAGCTAGAAGTGGTGACTTATCATTCTAATGTGTGTGCTTAGGCTTAGTGTGGCATGTCTTAACTAGCTTTATGTTTGTAATTTTCTATGTTTGGAAAATTATTTAATTCAACATGATAGGTGGTTTCATTTTAAATTGTTTGGAGGATTTGCAAGTTTTAATTTTATATTTTTATTTGTTTCATTTGATATTCACTTAACCTCTAAATATTGTAAAGAGAAGAAAGAGGTTTAACATCCTTCATCCCTACCTTATGTTGTTTTCTAAAAATATATTTTTATGATTTAGTCTCTTTTAGTGAATGATTTATTATATGTTTTATTAATCCTAAGTTTGGGTTAATCTTAAAGAATCCTATTCAACATGAAAGACATCTTAAGACTAATGTAGTTGAATTGCCATCACATAGAACATGTTACACCATTCCTTTTCATCACCCATATCAAGCATATGATTTAGCACTTAATACACCTATACATGCAATATATTTTGGAATACTTAAATGATTATGCATGCACACATTTTGGTAGAAAAGAGGACTTTCATTTCTTTAGTCAAATACACACACACATGCATAAAACATGTAAGCAAGTACGCACCATTGTTTAAACTAGAGAAGTGAGATAATCAAATGACCTCCATGGGGCTACTTAAAGTCTCGTATTCCTAGGACATCCATACTATATACTTGCTATCTTAAATACATATGAATGCATTCATGACCAAAGAAATAAAAATCATGCAAAAGGTTTTATTTTGGTTGAATTATTTACACATGTGAAGTAAAGCTATGTCCAAATTCTAGTACAAGTACATGTAAGAATGAAATTAAATAAGTAAGTGCCTTCGTTAACCAGGGAAGTGAGATAATCAAATGACCTCCATGGGACTACTTAAAGCTTCGTATTCTCAAGATGTCCAAACTATATACTTATTATCATTCAAACATACATGAATACAAGAAAGAAAGCAACACATTAACATGCTTAGGCTATAAACAAATGCAAATTCAATATATACATTCATAACTAATATCACTCCAACTATTCATTGTTCATTTATAATTTTGAAAATAATTTTAAAATTTATTAATGATAATAGCCACACATATAATCGGATTAAGTAAACACATGCAAATTTACATAAATAAATTTCATTTCATTATTTGATTTTGAAAGCATGAATGTATGATATCACATGGCATACAATATTTATAGTGATTGAAAAGGAATGATTAAACATGACCACATAATTCATTCAACTACATTAACTCCTAAGGACAATCACATTAAATAAAATTATTTAATGAAAACCAAAGCTTCTTATTAAATTTAATTTTGGGTTTTAATTAAAATTAAATAAGAGAAAATATTTGTTATTTTTATCTCATCCCATGTTGATGATTCAATGTGTTTAAGGAGAGGTCATTAGGTAAATTTTATGAATTAACTAAGTAGGAATCATTAAGAAATTTATTTAATTATCCTTTCCTATGTTTCTTTAATTTAATTAACCATTTATTCATGAGCCTCCAACAATATGCAAATAAGGAATTAAAATTGCAATGCACCTAAGGGACCTAATTCAATAGACTCATGCTTAAGTGTTAATTAGATTAAGGAATCTAATTAAGTACTTTTATGATTTTTTGACACCCATGGGTTAATCATAATTTCTTTAAGGGTCTTTATTTTATTGAATACATAAAGAGCAACCCATGAATTGAATGTTAATTATCTGATCTAATTACCATTTTAGTTTGATTTGATTTCATAATTAATTACTTAGTTAATCTCTTAATTAAATTTTGAATTAGTTAAGCCTCTTTAATGAAATGAATTTGGGCAAGTAATTAGGAAAAAGGTCCTATTCACCCTTCCTCATCGTCTCACTGTTAAGCAATAATGAATTTTAATTGATTATTTTTTAATATTTAGAATTTTAAATCCCAAGAAAATTATAGGAGGTAGAGGTCATCCCATTAACTCAACATGTCAAGTTTGGGATTAATTTCTCAAGTAATTAGGGCTTAAGGTAATTAAGAAAATATTCAAACCCTAATTATGCTCTGTTCACTATTTGAAACTTAATGGAATTATTTTTATTTAAATCTCCTCTATTTACCCTTTCCAAAATGGGTTTATTTATATTTTTTTATTTTTCTACAATTAGTTATGATTTTATGAAATTCAAAGCAATTAATTTGTAATCCCATCGGCGCCACGCGGGAGCTAACGTGGTAGCTCAAGATTGGCCATTTAAACGATTTGGCGTGGCATGCTGAGTTAGTGGTGGTGGACATGCTTTCATCCCTCAATTTGATCTTGGATTGGATAGTGGGGTTTAATCTTATGGTTCTTAAGGGAATTAAGTTGAATTTCTAGCATATTTAACCACGCCATTCTAATCATGCGAATGGATGGGGATAATCCATCATCCCCGAAGCATGGAAGATGGATTCCCTTCCCTTGCTCACCGAGCTCAGAGCTTGTGAGGCTTCAGGTTTGACTCTAAAAGATTCAAGGGGAAGATCTAGAGGGATCCTACGGTTATAAATGCACAAGAACACAATTCCTTCCCAAAAGACAAACTCCTATTAGATTTTCTATGGTTTGTTAGAGTTTACCTTGCGAAAGCTCAAGACCTGTGTTCCAATGACTAAGGTAGCTTCGTCTTGAAGAGATGAAGCCCTACTAAGAAGCTCATGCCTTGCCTTCTAGCTAGTGGCTCTGTGGACCAAATGTCATCAGAATTCTCATTGGAGTTGGCCTTAAGATGGTCTCCGATGATCGAATCGATCGAGAATCGATTCATTTTGCCTCGCTAGATCTAGGGGAACATGTAGGTAAAGTTAATTTGGAATTGGTGGAGTTTAGGTGAGGTTGGATGGAAATGAGCCTCAATTTTTCACTGGTTTGACATTGTCGGCAATGGGGAGGCTAAAGGGCATCGGGAAAGCACTAGGGAAGCCTGTATCCTCACCCTTAAGCTCTTTAAATGCTCTAGCCTGGGTTAGAATGAGATGGGGAGGAGTATACTCTCTTCCCCCTCAAATTGGATGGCTTGGATAGCTTCTAAAATTGGCAGTCATCTAACGGGCTTAGGCGGGACATCATGGGGTGAGGTGCTGTGAGTGAGTGTGAAAGGTGGGTGCCATCGAGGGTGGAGTGTACCAACTCCCCTAAGTGAGCCAATGGGGAAGCAAGGGTTAGCTCACCACCTTTGACCATGGTTGACCCAACCAACTTTAGGTCAGGTTAGCCAATGGTCCAAGGGTCCAAAATAAGCTTAGGGAGGTTGCCAAATGTAAAGGGGTAGGTAAGACCACCCAATTATGGGTTTTGTCCCATTTGGAGAGCTTTACCTAATGGGTATTAGGTCAATTTGGATTTTAAATGGATTGTATTTGATTTGGGCTGACCCTGGCGACCCAAGGATGGGTCATGCCAAGTTTGTTGGGGTTTGGGCATAGTTTGAATGGGTTTGGCTCGATTTGACCCATGTAAGTCAAATTGGGCAAAGTTGGCCCATGGGTCAAATTAGGTCAAACCATGGATTGAGACATGTTCAAATGCTGATTTGAGATGTTTAGGTTCAATTGGTTTGATTTTACTTAGAGTGGATTTGAATTTGGCTCATATAGGTTCATATGGGTCAAATGGGCTAAGTTGACCAATTTGTTCAAATTAACCAAATTAGCTTGGGATAAATGTTGGTTTTGGATAAATTGATAATTTTAAGATGATTGTAGGTGTTGATTTCAATCTATTTGGATTTAGAAATGATTTAAGCCAATTTGGCCCTTTATGTCAATTTGGGCTAAATGGGTCAATTGGGTTGACTTGGTCAAATTAGGTTCAACCAAAGGTTTGATCATGTTCAATAATCAATTTGGAATGGATTAGGATCATTGGTTTCAATCAATTTGGATTTGGATTTGATTTGATATAATTTAGCCTTTTAGATCAAATTGGGTCAACTTGGGTCAAAGGGCCAATTGAACTTGGTTTGGCTCAATTGATGGTCAAGTCATATTCAAGGATCAATTTAAGGTTGGTAAGAATCATTGGCTTCAATTAATTGGGTTTGGAATGAAGTTTGGTTCAAATTGGTTTATGTAGGCTAATTGGGACAACTTGGGTCAAGTGATTAAATTAGCTTGGTTTGACCCAATTGATTGTAATTGATCAATCAATGCTGATCAACAATCATTGTAGGAGGTATTGATTATGTTGGTTCAATCTAATTTGGGTAGCATTGGAGTTTGGATTAAATGGGTCCTTTGAATCAATTTGGATCAAGTGATCCAAATGGGTCAATTTGAGTTAGATTAGGTTGAAATGGGTTGAGTTGAGTTTGATAATTAATTTAGGATTGATTGATAGTTTTAATTACAATTGATTTGGATTTAATTGATTCGACCATGTAGACCCTTTAGGTCAAATGGGCTAGGTTAGGTTAGTTGAATTGATTTGGTTGGTTTGATTTTATTGTAAATTTTGGAAGAGTTTGAAATGATTTGGTTTTGAATGGTTGGAATGCTTTTGTGAAAATAAATTGAGTTTGATTTAATTGAAAGAGCTTTGGGTTGAGTCCATAAGTTTGGATTATAGGGTTAAGATGGATTTATGTTTAAATCATTTTGGCTTGGAGCTTGGATATGATGTGGGATTCCATTGGGTTTTGATTGGATTAGTTTGAGGTTGAATTTGGATGAGTTGATAGGCATAAATTATGGGTTAGTCCATAGGATAGGTAGGTTCTCTTAGTCCTTAGGTACCTAGGGTATGCCTTCTTAGGTCTCTAAGCATAGCTTTAGTGTTAGCCTAATCACTAGAAGTGTCATATTACTAAGAAGATTCTAGTGTCTAGAAGACTTCTCTAAGTCTAAGATAGAAGGATGGATCCTCACTCCAAAAGTGAGGTCAACAGTAATTTTTGTAATAGGATTAAGATTAGTGCTATGGGATTTAAGATGAGTAGTAGCTAGAAGGAAATGACTTGGGAGGCCTTGTGAAGCTGGAGCAAACCAATCTAAAGAAGAGAAGAAGAAACCAAGATTGAAGACCCCCATAGCATTTATTACATTTGTAAAAATTTAATTACAAATTGATTATTACAAGGGTAGATACACCAACTTTTTCTCTTTTCGACTGTGGTACCCAAATTCGGCCTTTTATTCTTTTACGGGAATCTAAATATTTGATTATTATGTTCATATTGCATAAAAGAAATTACATGCTTTTCATAGGTTTCTTAAAGTGCAATGATTTGATGTATAGCCTAGATTTAGTAGACTCTTTAGGATAAAATTACATTTTCTACCCTCATTAAAAATCCATAATTAAATTTTAATACAACTCATAACCTCATTTTAAATATGTTGACCTCAGTTTTGGAGTGACTTCTCATCCCCTCTTTTTAGACTTAGGAGTCTTCTAGACACTAAGACTTCCTTATCCATAAGACACTTCTAGCAAATAGGTAAACACTTAACCTAAGCCTAGAGACTTAGAAGGTTAATCATAGGATTAAGCTACACCTTAGGACTTAGGGAAATCCACCCACCTTATAGCCTAAACCCAACCATGTTCACCCTCTCAAAACTAAACCTCAAATTCAATTTAAATCTAAATCCAAGTTCCAAGCCAGATGATTGAAGCTCATGATCAAATCCAAACTCAAAATCAACCTAAGCCCTATGATTTTATCTTATGGACTTAGCCTTAGCCAAATTCAAATCAATCTAAAACTAATTGATTTTCTCATAATCAATTTATATCTTCAATCATCTTCCTAAATATAAATCAAATCTACTTCCAATTGATCAAAAATAAATCAAATTGAATCCAAACCAAATCTAATTCAAATCTAAACCTTTTAAACCAATTTCATGGACTTAACCAAATTCCATTCAAATTCAAACCAAAACCAATTGATTTTCTCAAAAATAAATCATTCCATCAATCACCATTCCAAATATAAATGAAACCTACAATTATCAAGCCAAATCAATATCAACCCAAGTCAAACCCAACCTAGCCCATTTGACTTGAGATTTTTAATTGAACCAAAACTCATTTGAACCCAAACTAATTGTAGTTGAATTAATATATCAATCCTAAGCTCACATATAAATTCAACTAAACTCAAATCAATCCAAAATTGATTCAACTAAACCAATTGGTTCACTTGACCAGAAGTGACCAATTTGACCTATTTGAACCAAAATCTAATTCAATCCAAACCAAAGTAAATCAAGTCAATACAAACTTCATAACATGATTGTTGATCACCCTAGGTTGATCAATTATCAGGAATTGGGGTCAACCTAGCCTTTTAACCAAGCCCAATCCCTTAATCCATATGAACCCAAACTAGCCAAATTGTAACTTAAACCAAATCCATTGAAACCAATGATTCATACCAATCCCAAATCAATATTTGAACATGACTTGACCTTCAATTGGGCCAACCAAGCCCAATTAGCCCTCTTAACCCAAGTTGACACAAATTGACCTAAAAGGATAAATTAAGTCAAATCTAAATCTAAATCAAATTTATTGCAACCAATGGCTCAAGTTCATTCCAAATTGATTGTTAAACTTGACTAAAGAGGTCAAACAAACCTAAAACCTAATCAAATCCAAACTAAACTCAACCAATGCCTATAACATATTCCAAATGATCAACCAAACCCAAACCAAGCCATGACCCAAGCCAATTTGGCCAATTGGGTGAAATTTATCAACTTGACCCACTTGACCCAAATGAACTCAAATGAACCAAAACTAAATCTAAACCTAATTGAGCCAAACTAATGACACCTATACATCCCAAATGATCATATGAACTTGACCCAACCCTTAGTTTGACCCAATTTGATCAATTAGTCAACCTAACCTAATCATATTATAAATCAAATCAAATCATTTTCTTTTATGTGAAATTTGCATGTGTTGGATTAATTTATAATATGTGTGGCTATTATCACTAATAAATTCAAATTATTTTCTTGAATTTTATAAATCAATTACATAGATTAGAGTGATTATAGTTATGAATACATACAAGTTTGTATGTGCTTATAGCTTAGATATGTCAAGTAAAGCTTTCTTTTCCTAATTCATATGTAGTCTTACATGTACTTGAATGTTAATAAGTATATAGTCTAGACATCCCGAGAATATGAGGCTTTAGTTAGACTCAAGGAGGTTATTTGATTACCTAACTTTCCTGGTTTAATAACAACAAGTACTTGTTTGATTTCATTTACATGTGTTTCTACATTAAAATTGGGATGAATTTTGTTTCCAATACATAAATGTCTTAATTAATGAAAATATAATTTTGCATGATTTTCTTCCTCTCATTTACTTATACATTCATGTGTAGTGAAATAGCAAAGTATATAATCTAGACATCCCAGGAATACGAGGCTTTAGCTAGCCCCAAGGAGGTCATTTGATTACCTTACTTTCTTGGTTAACAAAGGCACGTACTTGCTCATTTCTCTTTACATGTGTATGTAAGTGGGGTTAAAAGATGAAAATCCCTCTTTTCCACTAAAAAGGCATGCATCAATAATCAATCAAGTGTTTGGATTAATTAGCCATGTGATTTGGAGCTCTCTTTCTCATATTCATGTATATAAATTTACATATGTTTGAATGCAATTTAGACATCCCCGGCATACAAGGCTTTAGCTAGCCCCAAGGAGGTCATTTTATTACCTCACTTCTCTGGTTAATAATGACACGTATCTATTTAATTTCATCCTTATGTATTTTTGTATAAGAATTTAGATAGAGCTTTAAACTAATATGATTAAATAATTCAATCACATAAAAGAATATAAACTTTAAATACACATATATACATTCATCATATAAGTGTGCTAAAATATATTGCATGTATAGATACACTAAGGATTAGAATCATATGCATGTTACATGTGATGGAAAGGAATGAGTCAATATATGTCATGTGATAGTAATTCAATTAGATTAATCTTAAGATGTCTTTCATATTGAATAAGGTTATTTAAAGTGAATCTAAACTTAGGATTAATTTAAAAATGTGTAATAAGCCATTCACTAAAGAAAACTAAATCAAATCAATATATTTTAGAAAGTGGCTTAAGGTAGGGATTGAAGAGGGTAATCCTCTTCCTTCTCTTTATAACACTTAGTTGCTAAGTGTAAATCAAATGAAATAAGAGAAAACACAAATTAAAAATTTTAAATCAATTAAATAACTTCAAGTGAAATCAACCCTTTATGTTAAATTGAATCCTTCTACACTTAGAGAAAATTATAACTTTAATGCTTAGTAAGACATTCCACACAAGCCTAAACACACGGATTAGAATTAAGTCACCACTTATAGTTATATGTTAGGATGGTGCATGATGTGATCTATATTTTTTTTTGTGATGTAATATTTTAGATTGGATGTTAGGGTGTATGCCTCGTAGACTGGATGTTAGGCTGATATTAGCCTAATCATATTTTCTATAGGGGATTGTGCTTAAGGGGCCTTTTAAAAAAAATATAAATGCTCTCTTTTATAGGTTGCTTAAGCCTCTAAGCATAATCCAAGTTAGGACAGGTAGGCTTGGTACCTATGTGCAGAGTGCTAAGTCCAAATTATAAATATAACTACTTAAGAATGTATGTATGTTTAGATAACATCTATTTTACAAGTGTAGTTAAATTTACTTTTCTTATTTTTAAAACAATTTTGCATTAGGAATTAGGATTAGTGCTATGGGGGTTTTGGATGAGCATTGGCTAGAAGGTTTTGTCCTGGGGTGCCATGTGATGCCTTGAAACCTACCAAAAGCTCAAGATATAATATTTTAAGTTATATGCATATATAACTATCTTAGAGGTTCATATGAGTTCATTAGCATGAATTAATTTGCTCACAAATTAATATATTATTTTTATTTATTTTAAATAATGTCAATGAGGCTAATTTATATAAATCCTTATATTATTAACATTCAATACTTCATACATATCATTTAAATTATCAAAATAATAAATGATAATTAATTATTATTATTAAGTGTAACTAGTTTATATACTTAATATAATTAAATATTTTAATTTCATTTAAAGGTTATATGATAACTAACATATGTATGATTATATATAAATTATATCATAATATTTAAATGTCATATTTCAAAATAAACAAAACTATATTAAATTTTGTATTTCAGCCTAAGTCATTTTATAATCAAAAAATTTAAATCTGATTTCATCTCCAACGGATTCCTTGGATTTTTTTTTCCTTTAATTTGATAGGTTACATGGCTCATGTTTGATTAAAATTGAATTTATTATGATTATTCAAATAATAGCTAATTTTAATAATAAATGCATGCTACATACTTTGAATATATTAAGAGTCATATTTGATTATTTTGACTTTCCCATGTGACTAGCCAATTTTTGGCTGTTTGAATTAATATTTATTTAAAATAAATTATATTTTTATTGAATATTATATTATTATATAATAAAATGATATTAGAATAATATATTTCTTTCAAATAATTCAAAACGACCTTCTTGCTTTTAAATAGCTCTCATTCTCTTCATGAAAGGGTTGTTCATTCAAATTCAAATCTCTCCAGCAAATATAAGAGAAAACTTCCTAGATTTCTCTTCCAAGTGTTCTCCAAATATTTCAAGATCAAATTCTTAGTTTCGAAGCTTTAACATCTTCAACTAAGCAAGCTTTCTCAAATTACTTGAGTTTGTTTTTCTTGATCTTAATCTCTTTTAGTTGGTCATACTATTTTCACCATCTATTTGTTCTTTCAAATTTTTTACTTTTTTATGGATTAGTCATTGGATATCAAAGTTTATGTTTTTCACACCAAAGTTTCTTCAATCATTTTTTTGTGAAAAACTCTTGTGATAGTTTGTAGGATTTATTTCATCTTCCTGAAATTTTTATCTTCTTACAAATTTCTTTTGGTTTCTTGAAATATTTCTTCATTAATCTTATTTGGAAGATCATTTATTCTTAGATCTATTTTAGAAGTATATTTTAAGCTTAAATTAATTTATTGTGCTAAAAATATTTTCTTATTTGCTAGATCTCACTTTTTAATTCAAAGCTTACTAGTTTACTTTGATCTATGCTATAGTAATTTTATTCAAGTATTTTGTAATCATTTGCTTTAATTGAAAGCATCATTTTGGGTAAAATAAAATAAATTATTGCTGGAATTTTAGAGTATATGCTAAATATATTATATATCAAGTGTCTTTATCAAAATAAAATTATTAAAAATTAAATTAGTTTATTTGTCACTTATCATTTTATCCCAACTAATATTTTTTGTTTAAATAATTTTATCTTATTGAAATTTAGTAAACCTTGCTATTTTTATTGTTTAATAATTAAAGAAAAAGAAGTATGGTATAGTTAAGCATTCTTAAACTAGTATATACATACTAGTTATAGTTGCTCTTAAACTTAAAATTATTCCTTGCTGAAATTTATTTTATTGTGCAATAGGCTATTGTGAATTTATTTTTCATTTTTATATTAGTATACAAATTATAACAACATAAACATCTTAGTAAGTTCACTTTAAGATATTTATTTTATTATTTCTTATCAAAATTAAGTGAGCATTATATCTTATCAATATTGTAAGTTGTAAATTGATCATTTGTAAGTTGTGAGATCACCTTTTGAATTAGATAGCTTGGTATATTTGTGAGAGATATATTTTATCAAATTTTATTATTTTGTATTTTTTTTCTTTTCGTGCTATAAAATTTATATTGGGGTTGTACTCACCTCTTTTTAGGAGAGTGCATATTATTATAAGGGTTGTGCTCACCCCGTTATATGAGAGTATGGTTTGTAAGCTATTTTGCATTTAGTGAATTCCTAGCCAGGGGTGGCAAGGCGTGGACGTAGATTAGTTTTGGGGTTTGGCCGAACCACCTAAAAATTGTGTGCTTATTATCACTCTTTACTTTATTGTACTTTATTTTTTGCTACATTGAGAATTGTATCTTGTTATTATAAAATCAGAAATTAATTTTCTACTATAAGTTAAATTTTAAGATTTAACGTTTAAAATTTTCAATAATGCCCAATTAAGATTTAACGCTTTAAAATTGTATGCCTATGGTCTCATCATTTTAGCATTCCATCAATGAGAATAGTTATTTAGAAAGCAACTTCTTATGAACAATTATTTCTCCTAATGAATAATTATGCCTCATAGTGAACAATTATATCTTCTTATTAATAATATGTTTTAAAACTTAATATTATTTAAAATAATTAATTATTAATTAATAAAATATAACTAAATAATAATAATTTATATTAACCACTAAAAAAATTTACCATTCTCCCGTTTGTCTAATGTGACACTATATTTGTTAATGATAAAGTTTAATGTGTATAATAAAAATTAAATATTTTCTTGTATTGGACACATCATAAATCACCACTAAAAAAAAACTAATAAAGATCATAATGATCATATGTTCATTTATTCTACAGAATTCCTTTTATGTATCATAATATTAGTTTTAATCCTAATATGATATGTAATAAGATATATCATAATGGTCAAAATGATAATGCATTTATCAAAGCTTAATCCTATAGAATCCATTAATACAATCATGGATATATAATAGCATATCTAAACATGATAAATTAAAATATTATAAAATCATACTTCAATAAGTTTACAATATAAAATATATAAAGAGCATTAAATTTTAGTATAATATCAATAATGATTTTTCACAATATTCATCTATTTTCATTCTTATTAAATAAGTTTTATAGCAACACTTTTTACCAATAGATATGCAACCATGAGATTAATGCTAATGTACTTAATTGGCACTCTTTTCTTTAGACTTATTCTTTAATGACAAATTATTTTAATTTTATATATTTAACATTCTTCAAAAAGTAATTAATTTTCAAAAATAAGATTGTTAAAATATCATCAGAAAAATTTTATAATGGCTTAGCAAATTGTCAATAATTACAAGTTTTAAAATAAAGTTTCAAAATTATAAGTTATGAATAATGGTCTCAAAGCATGACACTCAATTTTTATAGTAGAATAAACAATGATATATTGTTTTACACTCTTCTATGAGATTACTCTATCACTAAAATAAATAAGTTAGCCTAAAGTGGGTTTTATTGTATTAAGACATACATTATAATCTAAATTTGAGTATACAATTAACTTAGTGAGCTCAAACCTATTATAAGTGAGCATCTGAACCTTCATTCTTTATAAGTATCTTATTATTTTTTAAAAGTTGTCTAATTATTTAGGCTTACAGTATTTTGATATCAACCTAATATTCTAACAACAAAACTAATGATAGCTTAGTATAAGTCTGAGCATACTTCAAACTTTTAATAATAGACACTAAAAAAAAAATTTCCATTCTAATGCTTTCTAATTCATTCTTTAAGCATTACATAAGATTGAATTTATCTACATTCTAAATTTTAGAAGATAACTACATTGCATATAGGATGCCTTACCTATGTTTTTTATTTCAAAGTTCTTAAAGAAAAAAATTTTTATCTCATTTAATGAGCAAAGATTACTAATACCCAACAATATATCATCAACAAAGATATTTAAAATATAAACTTGATTCCACTCATATTCAATTTATAGACACAAATCAATAGTCTTTCTTTACATCCATAAAAAGTGATGATCTCATTGAATTAATGATGCCATTATTCAAATGTTTGTTTAAGTTTGTATGTTGACTTCCTAAGTCTACACATCATTATTTCTCTTCCTTGATTAAAACCTTTAGTATGTATGTAAAACATTTTCTCTAAAATTTAATTTATAAAGTGATATTCGCATTCATTTACTATAACTCTTAGTCATATAAGCTACCATCAACATAATAATTCTAAAAGATTTTTCCTTTTTGAAATAACATAAAATTTCTCGTAATAGTCAACATTATTATTCTGAGTGAACCTTTATTAAGGGTTTATCCTTTACCATTCAATATTATCATTTGAGTTAATTTAATCTTAAAGATTTATTTATAATCAACTATTTATAAACTATAAGTTCTTCGATGAGTTCATAAAATATAATATAATTTATAGATTTTGTATCTTTTTTCATAGTGTCTAACCACTTAATATAATTTAACACTTTTTATGGTTTAATAAAAAATAATTTAAATCCACAAAATTCAAACTTTATAGATAAACTAAATAATCACAAAAATAGATCCTTTTTGCCTTTAATACATTTTTCATGTGATTCATCCAATATAGGTTTATTTGAAATAATTTCATTATGGAAACATAATCATTAATTCTTTCTTTTTAAATGTTGGCAATTAGGAACATAAATTTGAGAGAAAAGTAGTTTGTAAAAAGCTATGGCCTTTAATTTCTTGGATTCCCACTTTATATGGTTTCACAATCCTAATAATGTTGCCATTTTATGAATCTAGCATTTTACTTTCAACCATTGTCATGCCATGGGATATCAGAATATATAGTCTTTAGGTTTTCTAAATAATTGATAAAGAACCACTAGTTAATATTTATTCTTTTCATGTAGATTTTAAAATTTTTCTTGTATTAGGAAACTTATTTTTTAGATACTTTAAATTATATTTTCTTCCATTCTACAATTCAAACAGAGTATTTGCCTATTTGGAACTACCTTACTAGGAACCTTATGCATGTAACAAATGCATATAGAATTTCAAAGAATACATTTATAAATATGTGTTCTTCTTGTGTAAGTTTCCTTGATTATGTCTTTTTCTTTAATACAATATATACATATATCAAGATCAATAAAATCTAAGTATTCTTTCTTTAGATATGTGACTCAAATAGTTGTAAAAAATAATCAAACTTTAATTTATACAATCATTATGCAGAATATAAGAGCTATTTAAATTATTATATTTGAATAAAAAAAATGTATCTTTTAAATTTAAGGACCTCAAGTTTATATGCAAACAAATATTTTAAAAATGGAGGGAGCATAAAGGTTCTAAAAAATATTTGAATGATTTTTAACATCTAAAGTCAAATCTTTGGTTCTAAAAGCTATAGTCAAATCTTGGACCTAATATCTTATGTAGATGAATTTTTCATTTGGATTTATAGATTGGGATGAAATATGGTGTAACCACAAATTAATCTACTAATTAACATATAAAATTTATGCCAAATTCCATTTAAAATATACAAAAGCATTGAACTTATATTTCTTTTCTAACCATGTTTTATATTTCAAACAATCTTTTGTAGGAAGTCTAATCTTTTTACATAAATAGCACATATCATTTTGTTTATTCTAATGGATTTAGGCTTATGGCATATTAACCCTATGTTGTCCTTGCATGTTCTTTCCACTCTTCTTTCTAGCTTCTTTTCGATAAAATATATTAAACAAATAAATATCTCATTTATTTAGCTAGGCATCCTCTTAATTGTACTTATTATGCAATTCATGATATTTCACTTATCCTTATTAGTATTATCACCCATTTGGTTGCCATATTGTTGTTTTGATAACATGCTCATGCATGGTACATGCGCCATTAAACCTCATGTTAGTTGATGTATCCATTAATGTATCTGGTGATGACTCGTCAATAAAGCTAATATGTAATTATTCTTCCACATATTTCATATGTTTCCAAGGATTAGTTCTCAGGGAACCTGAATTCTCAAGGAGAGAGGTTATGTTCCAAGTTCAGGTAGTTTTATAACTAACCTAGGAGATTGCTATTGATTAGGTGATGACTTTGGAGTTCATTGATGGAAGGAAGCTTCCAAGTACTATCCTCTTAGAGTTGAGTGATAGTTTTCTAAGTGATGGCCTTGCATTGAGTTGATAGAGTTCACTCGAGAGTCTACTTCAAATGGGGTATGGCTTTAATCCTAACATCTATATGCCCCATACATACTCAATATATGGCGTACGAAAGCTAACGATTACATTCATATCCTCTCTTGTTGATTAGGGTTTTTAAAGGATTCTTGGGAGACTTAGATGATGATGCGAGAAGAAGGCTTCCAAGTGAGATGGTCTCTTTTCACAATTGTTGAGTTCATTCATCAATTTGTGTGGGCATACTTTAGATTGTAGAAATTTCTTAAGTACTTTTAATTTATCCTCCATAATCATGACTTTTATTTATTGTTCATTGATCGAATCCTCTCTTTTTTTTCATCATAGACTTAATCGAAGCTTAACTATATAAATCTTTGTTTTTTTATGATTGTATTTTCTCTCTTTTGTTCCAAATAAAAGTTTTAAGAATATTGATGCGCACCTTTATTACAAAGAGAGAGAACTCTATCAAAATCATCTTATTCAAACCTTTGATTAGTGTTTGCTTGACCAAAAAGAATGGGAAGACAAACTTAAAGATAAAGCATCAATTCACATGCTTCCACAAGTTTTAAGTCAAATAAATTTGAATTATATTATTATTTGCAAAATCAATAGAGAATTATTAATATGAGATAATTATTGTTTTTTATATTCACAAAACTAATATTAGTGAGAACCCACGTAATATGAAAGTTTTTCTATTATTCTTTTTAAATAAATAATGAATTGATTTATATAACCTATTTATTAAAAAAAAAATACTACAATGCCTAACCAACTTTTTTTTAAAATGCCTTTTCGCATATTAATATGCACTACCAATGATATTAACATTTATTCTATATTTAAATACATTAGAATAGTTTTAATAAAAAATTATGAGTATAATAACGAAGTTTTAATATAAATTTCACATAAATTATTATCACAACAAAATATCTTATTTTTTAAAATTAAATAGTGTAAATTTAATCATTTATAAGAGGTAGTTATGCCCACCTGCAATTCATGTGCTCGACTATGTGTAACCACCCCTCGCACCGCATATGTGATCCCAATAAAAAATATATATTTATTTAGCATACTGACTCTTTAATGTGTAGCATATTCATAAAAAGAAACAATCATTTATTTATGAGACAATCACATAATTCAAATTTTATTCAAAAGAATTGTGAGATCCAGGCGAGTACGGTAGAAAAAAAAATGGAAATAATTATAAGCTATTTATTTATTAGTTATTATTAATCATTTCAAGATTAGTTGAACAAACATGAACCAAATCAAATATGAAAATAATTATGTAAAACGGTTAACTGATTAGCTAAAACTCGTTAACCAAAGAAGCTCTTTTTAACTGCTAGCCCCTGCTTCTTATGTACGAACAGTATAGTCGGAGAAGGCAAATGAAGTTGAAGCTTTCCACGTTTCATCTCTTTTGTTCTTTACCAGAGAGAGAGAGAGAGAGGAATTTAATGACCCGCCACAAGTTTTCTTCTTCTGGCGTTCCTCTTAGCAGTTACTGAGAAGAAGGGGACTATGGGAAGAACATGCATTGAAGTAGTTTTTCTGATCTTTCTCCTGTCCCAGCATCACCATGCTCAAGTGGTAGGAGACTTAATAAGGACAAGGGGACTTCATTTTGAGCTCCAAGGGAATACTTTTTTTGCCAATGGGTTTAATGCCTACTGGCTCATGTACATAGCATCAGATCCATCTCAGAGAGCCAAAGTCTCCAACGCCTTCAGAGAAGCTTCGAGCCATGGACTCACAGTGGCCAGAACTTGGGCTTTCAATGATGGTGGCAACAATGCCTTGCAGTATTCTCCAGGATCATACAATGAACAAATGTTCAAGGTTTTGAAAGATTTTTTTTTCTTTTCTTTTTCATGTTTTCCCTTTGATTGTTTTAGCTATTTGTATTTTTTTTTCTTTTTGTTTTTGTTCTGACTTGGATTTTGCGTTGGTTGGTGTAGGGCTTGGATTTTGTAATTTCTGAGGCTAGAAGGTATGGAATCAGGCTAATCCTGAGTTTTGTGAACAACTATGAAAACTTTGGGGAAGAAGCAGTATGTGCAGTGGGCTAGAAATCAAGGACAGAACATTGGATCTGATGATGAATTTTTTACTAGCAATGTTGTTAAGGGATACTATAAGAATCATGTTAAGGTAACGAGCTTATTGAAAAATAGTTCTTTTATGGTTTTTCTTTTTTTTCACTCATCATTTCTTCCCTTAATTTTGGGAAGGTAGTTTTTATTTGTTCTCCCGTGATTTTTTTTTAATGTTTATTTGGAAGGGGAGGTAATGTGCTCCTATCCATTGATTCTGAATTTTAAGCTGAGAAGAGGAAAAGGGGAAAAAAAAACTGCTATGGTTTTATGATCGTTTCTTATATATCTATAGCTGAATAAGTAGCCGATAAAGCCTAGATTTGTGCAGTATTTAACGTAGTTTGTGGATGCTCAAATCATATATCAGGAGTTTGCTGACAAGAGCATCTACTTGAACTTTAAAATAGAAATAACGTATTTAATTTTTTTTCTTAATGAATGAGACTTAACGATAGGTATTCTTATTATTTTTTTTTAGGAACTTTCTGTTTCTGGCAATGTATTCCTAGTATTTATACTTGGGGTTGTTGACATAGATCAGGAATATATATCCTTTGGTACTTTTTCCTGCTGTGAGAAAGACTTTTAGGGTGTATCAAGTTCTTCCCATCCTTATCCTTGAAAATTTTATTCATTGATAGTATATCTTCATCTTGGTTTGTTCTGTTGAATCGTAAACATGTCAAGAAAAAAAAAACAAAAATACATGAACATAATGGTAGCTATTCTCTTCTCTGTAATAAGTTTTGCACCACATCAAAACTACATAGTAACTCTATCTTTTACATGGAAGCAAAATTGTTCAGTAACCTTTTAACAAGACCTAGAGATCACTAGAAATCAATAACTTTAGTCAATTAAGTGAATTTACAAGCATCAGCCTTGGAACAGTGGCTGGTATTTTGCTTTTCGTCATTGTTTACCTTTTTAATGCAAGGAATCTTCGGTGCTGCCATCTTTTTTGGCTTTATTTGATTTATAGGCCCAATGGATTAAATAATTATTCTCTAATTGAGATAAGCTTTATAGTTTCTTTCAAATTGGAAGGATAAGTCAATTATTGTGGGATAATTGATTAAACTTTTTTCTAATTTCTTGTTTCTACTTGACTGGTAGATATTGATCAAAATTCCATTTTAAGTGACTTTCAAGGAGAATCCACTGTTTTTTCCTTGCTCATGTTGAACCTCTCAAGCTTTGTTCCTTATGTCAAAACAAATGCAATGTATTTTAATGCTTAAATATTGAACTGGCACTAATCACTATGATTTCTGCCAAGAAGACCGTGCTCACAAGGTACAACACCCTAACTGGAGTTGCTTACAAGGATGATCCCACCATCTTTGCATGGGAGCTCATGAATGAGCCTAGATGCCCTTCAGATATCTCCGGGAAAACCATACAGGTTAAAATTTATAACCACTTCTTTAATGTTTTATTGCCTTTAATATGCTTTCTTTCTAGATTTTAAAGCTTTAAAGAAGCCATGTAGTCCTTTTGCTAGTCACATCTCATCATATTTAACCTTGGCTATCTCTGATACACATTTAGCTCATTTTCTCAAAACAGATGTCCAAAACATTACTTTTTCACCTTGCTTTTGCGTGGGAAAAAATAATAGCTGTTTATTCTCGATGAAAAGTAATTATTTTTCTTACAGCCTATGGTTACTGTAACTCAGCTCTTGCTTTCTAACTGCAGGCATGGATCACAGAAATGGCTGCTCATGTTAAATCCATAGATTGCAATCACTTGCTTGAAGCTGGGCTTGAAGGATTTTATGGATCTCAATCATCTTCAGAGGTGCAAACAAATCCAGGCTTCGAAGTGGGAACTGACTTCATCTCCAACAATCAGATTCCAGGAATTGATTTCGCCACACTCCATTCATATCCTGACCAATGGTATTGCTCTAGCCTTGCAGAATAATCAATAGTTAAATTTGCTATGTATGCACAATATGCTCTTCTGGTCTTCTCATGTAGTGTGGACTGAGAAGAACTTAATTGCAATGCTTAAGCATTGCTTGGTGAACTAGATAGAGGCACTGCTGTCATCTTTCTCTGTTCAATATTGATTTTATTAAATCTGTTTTTCTTAAACATTGAATGACAAATAATTCACCAAACTTCTAAAGATGGAATATGGAGAATAGGGGGTATTAAAATCTTCTGAATCTGTGCAGTTTGGTCCATATTGTTAAGGTAGAGACAATGGTTTCAATGGTGAAAAAAATGGCTTGTCTTGCCTGCTGCAAATCATAAAAAAATACCAAGTTTTTTTTTCAGAGTTCAGAATTATGATGTTCTAATTAAACTTTGGTATTTTGTCATCTCATATGCTTTAGATTATTTATTTTTCTATTTCCATTTACTCCATATGCCAATTTGGTTATTTTGATTTTATAATTGATCTCTGAGGCCATTCTCAGGTTACCAAGCTCAACTGATCAATCCCAACTTCAATTCCTGAACAAGTGGCTCGATGCCCATATACGAGATGCCAGCAATGTTATCAAAAAGCCACTTCTCTTAACTGAGTTTGGCAAATCATGGAAGGATCCGGGCTACAGCAGTTCCCAAAGAGATTCTCTTTTTAACACAGTCTACCTCAAAATCTACCAGTCAGCGAGGACAGGAGGCGCAACAGCTGGTGGTCTCTTCTGGCAGCTCCTGACTGAAGGCATGGACTACATGAGAGATGGATATGAGATTGTATTGAATGAGACTCCATCGACGACAAAGATTATCTCAAACCAGTGTAGGATGCTTCGATACCTTGGTAAAATGCTTGCGAGGGAGAGGAACATTGCTAGGCTAGAGAAGGCAAAGGCCATTAGAGAGGCTGAACAAGGTGGAGGAACAAAAGGAAATGGTAACTGAGAATGATGGTTGTTTCTGTAAATCGTAAGCAAATGAAACTGTCATTTCTTGCTACTCCTGCGTCTGTTAGTGTCTAAGGTTTGCGTTTCTCCTCTTGATGGTTTTCGTACAAAAAGGAGAAAAGGAATTGCTGGGTGTTCTTGACACAGTTAGTAATATATATGTGTAAGCTGTCATTGTTTTACTTTAATATCTAATGTATGCAGTTGTGAATATGTTTGATATACTTGACTAACGTATATGTGAAAGATCGAATGGCATTAATTTTAAATGCTACAGATTTTTGTTGACCGTTGTTGTTTAGCTGGTGTCTCTAGTTGAACGAACATGGTCGTATGAATAATTCCTCCAGAAATTAAATAAATACTCGAATTTGGGATTTGGGAAGAGCTGATATGAGCCAATTGAAACTCCAACAGAGAAACCGAGCAGGCATTGCAGGAGTGATTTATTTATCAGAAGGTTCCAAAATTATAAATTTCGATGGCTGTTTACTAGTGCAGCTGAGTCTCTCTCTCTCTCTCTCTCTCTCTCTCTCTCTCTCTCTCTCTCTCTCTCTCTCTGAATGGTCATAATACTGGCATGGAATCAAATTTCTATAATTTGAAAGTACAGAGAAGTGCTGATACTCATGACCAGGATTACAGTTTGAGTAATTCAGATCACTGCTAGTAGCAGCATCTTGAAAAAGTATGATAATTTCTTGAAATTTGTTTTATAAATCCTTCAATTTTTTTTCCCTTTTTTTGCACTGGGCTGAAAGTAAAATAATAGTCCACATGGCCTAAGTAATTATTTTATGTAAAATAACAAGTTGTTATTGTGTTACTGATGCAGATAAATTCAGGCACGCTGTAATCTTAAATAGATTCACTTATTCATTTATTGTTCATTTGGTGAGGTGATTGCTTATACGGGTCATCACAACGTACTCTCATCAACCACTCTAATACCAATGGTATCCATAAAACAAACTAAATTTATCATTCCAATCAATCTAAACATATGTTTGTTTCCACCAAATTAAATAGCACTTATTTGTTGTCTTAGAGGAAGGCAATGATCCATGCTCTCATGGACAAGAATAAAATCAAATTCAATCGACCTATTCAACCACCAGCTGAAGTGAAAAAAAAGAACCCAATATGCATTGTGGAAGTAGTGCAACAATATGACCTTGTCATGGTTAACTCAGTAGAATTTGACCTTTGCCAAAGGCATAATTTGTGAAAAAAAATATAATAATACACAAACACTGAGAAGACTTTAAATATCGAATCTCATAAAAAAAAAATGCACCATACTAAGTCCATTAAGTCTTTAGCTTCACTTACACAATGTAAGATGACTATTTTATTAAATTTTAAGAAAATTTCATACATAGCACATAATTTTTATGCATTTACATATCTAACACTTAAATTTTGATATTTGTAAATATAGCATATTTTCTATACCTGAAAATATACATTTCACTTTTAAAATTTAATAAAGGTCCTATTTTTAACGTAATATTAAAAAATTAAGTGTTATATACATAAATATCAAATTTTAGGTGTTAAATATATATATATAAGAGAATTATGTGCTATGTATGTAAATAACTCTAAATTTTACTTTGATCTATTCAGGATGAGTGAAAGAGATACAAAATACTTTTCACGTATAATTAGATAAAAAACAACATGATCAAATAGATAGACTACCTAATTGATCTTCTTATGGGGCTATCAATACCAACAATGTCATTTGCACTCATGTCCCTATGATTTCATCATTACTAAATGTCTATTAAGGTAGGTGTGGAAATAATTCACATGTATTGTTAGGTGACTGGGTACAAATATATATATAAAGATTGTTATAGAAAAGATAGCATAGATGGAGTCTGTTATAATCAACTGGCTGCTATTGAATTAGTTTGTTATAGGTTTATGGTGACCACTAGTGTACTTAACACACCCCCACAAGTGAGACGCCAGTAGAGCGGAGATGAACTTGGAGATGAGTAGATGGAATCTATGAGAAGAGAGTGGTTTAGTAAGTGCGTCAGCTAGCTGGTCTAGAGCAGGAATGCAAGACTTGAAGGTGTACTTTGGATTTCATGTCTCGTATGAAATGAAAGTTTGTTGTGACATGTTTTATTCGGCTATAAAAGACAGGATTTTATGCAAGATAAGTAAAGAAATAGCGGATTTTCATCTTTTAGAGAGCTGGCCTGTGGTGTTTATTATTGTGTTGTGTGTGTTTTTGTGAGGGGACACCATGCAGATCCGCAGATATATTCATTGGGGGTGATAGTGTACTATCTCGAGAGATAGAAGTCTATCACCTAATGACTGTCCAATGAGGACTCCTAAGGCATGATGGGTCTTCGGATATACCAGAGATTTTTTCCCTACTTTATATGAAAAAGTAAAGCTGGGATTATTTAAATTGGGTTCGTTAAGTTCCCTATAGAGACAAGCCTCCATAGTTAATTACATCCTAAGAGAAATGAATCCCTTAAGAATACTCTCGATTAAAGTAGGCGATTGTTGTCTCCAAAGAATTCAAAGATAGGACTATCAAAGGATTAGTTATATTTTTGAAAATTAAGTGGGAGAGGTCAAAAGAGAAGAGTTCTTATCGAAATCAATGGAGATGAGTAGGGAGTGCTCATGATACTAGGAAGCTTAGTGAACACCTCAATCTATCCTATGGTTGGGCTTTAGACATTTGAATTTGAGAAGATTTATTTATTTGAATTGAATTTTTATTAGAAGTCTAGGACTTATAATTCTTTAATACAAGATTGTGCAAATGTCTAAGAGGTGAGGATTTATGCTTGTAGCTCGCAGAGGAAAATAATAACCTCAAATCCTAAATCTATGGAGCTTTGGCGAGGGCCAAAGCATGACCAAAATCTAAGGTGAAAATGGCATATGGTTTATCTCTACGAGAGAGAATAAACTACCTGACTGCTGGGCTTATTACCGCCTGGAGTGACAGCCAACTAACTCCTCATACGGTTTAAATCCATGTAGACAAGTTTTATGCTTTGCAAGATGGTTAGGCTGTTGTTTACTTAAGAAAAAAACTAAGTCTTTAAACACACTCCCTAAGAGACTAAATCATGACGGCCATTAGTCATGACTTAAATCTAATGCAAATTTTGTCAAGTTTTATTTGATTTTTGAACTTTTATTTTGACACAGGCTATAGGATTTTGTATGTCTAAATGTATGAGAAATTAGTTGTGGGCTAAATCAGGAGAGAAAGAGGTATTTTTTCATCAATGGCTCTGTGGGCTCCGAAAACTCGCCACCGACCTCTCGACAATTTATTTAAATTAATTGAAGAGAGTATGATTTGAAGTGTCGGTGTAATTTTTAGAAGGCAGATAGAATAGTAGATAAGACATTACTCAGAGATTTCATCCTCATTTGGTGAGGACTTTAGATCTGGTTCAAGGTTTCTATAGCAAAACCCCATAGTTAATTACCCAGAAGTGAGAGAACTTTCGATTAAGGCTAGTCATTAGATCGTTGAATGTGTAATGTATAGTAGCAACATGTAGAGTTTTAGAATTTAAGGTTCATGAAATTTATCATTTCAGCTTAAACCGGATGGTTGGGGGAATGATGACGTGCCCGATCTAAATCCCATGGTTCCGTCATCCGAGACAATCGCAGTCCCTAGTCTATTTAGTTAGAGGAGGTAGTCGACCCAACAGTAAGGATCCTCGAAGAACACATGGGTTACATCGCCCAAGAAAAATCAGACTTGGGGTGGTGTTTGAAATAATATTAAGACTACCTTATGTGAGAGTTATTTGCCTATCAAGTATACCCATGATTCACAACTCGAGGACGAGTCATTGGGAGCATACGAGGTGATCGTAATATAATGGAGTCTGGCTAAACCACCCGTCGAGGACTCTAGACTTCATCTGGAGCCCGGCCAAGCCACGAGGGACATGGGCCGCCCTATGGCATGAGATTGATTAAGAGTGAACATAAAAAAATACTTGATTTGACATTGGCTCCTTTGTGAGCTAGAGTTTTCTTAATTTGTCACCCCCGATAAATAATTGCAGAATGTGGATAGATTGAGTTTGGTTTAAGTTTATAGTGATAGAGTTTCATTTGAGCAGTTTCACATTGATATTTGAAAATTGATTTACAAAATTGATTAATTTGAATATGTTTAAGAGCTTTAGATCATGTCAACTCTGTTTAGCTGCTAACAAAGGATTAGATCTACTGTCACCTAACAAAATCAATTTCTCAGATATTTCACTGATTTAAAACTCTTATTATAGATTTTTAGGTTTTGTTAACCCAAACCCAGTCCTAAGACTAAACTGGGAATAAACTTAATTTGATTTGAAAAATTGATTAATCATGTCAATCTATTTAGTCGCTAATGAGAATTAGATCTACCGTCACTTGATAGAATAAGTTTCTCAGATATTTTACTGATTTGAAACTCTTATTATAGGTTTTTAGGTTTTGTTAACCCGGACCTAGTCCTAAAACTAAACCGGGAAATAACCCGCTCAGCATCCTCAGACACTTGAATTTAAGAATTCAGCATAGTGTCGGGCCACATGTGAGTGTATTTAAGACTTTATATTGTGTTTATTTTTGAATTATGGATAGATTGAGTTTGCTTTAAGCTTTTAATGATTATATTTCATTTAAATAGTTTTTTTAGAGATTGATATTTAATCTGAGTTAATTTGATTAGAAAAATTGATTAATTTGAATATGTTTAAGAGCTTTAGATCCTGTCAACTCTGCTTAGCTGCTAACAAAGGATTAGATCTACTATCACCCAACAGAATCAGTTTCTCAGATATTTCACTGATTTGAAACTCTTATTATAGGATTTTAGATTTTGTTAACCCGGACCTAGTCCTAAGACTAAACCGGGAAGCAACCCGCACAGCATCCTCAAACACTTGAATTTAAGCATTCAACATAGTGTCGGGGCACATGCAGGTGTATTTAAGACTTAGCTAATTTCAACTAATTAATGAAATCATTGGTTTTTAGAAAATCATAATTAGAATGAAATTCCTTAACTTTTGATCAAAGGAAGCCATATGATTTCTGTTGATTTTGATTTAGTATCGCCTTTCGTCTGCTTGTATAAAGGATTGCATATCTGGTGGCGAAGAAGGCATTTTGATTTAGATTGTAGTTTAATATATTATTTGCACATAGTTCACTTGTTGAGTTTTTGCAATTCTCCCAACTTGACTATATTCAATTTAAATCACTTTTGATAAGTTATGCCGATTTCAGTGTTTATTGCTTCAGCCCTACTCATACTTATTAGTTAGCATAGTAATCAACATCACATTCATATAAGAGTTATTAAACTCAATTTAGATTCATCCTTAGATTTTGAGTTTATTGCAAGTTTGTTATGAGTTTAGTATTAGTCTCTCCAAATTTCAATTAAAGCTTGTTTAATTTTGAGAATCTACAAAAAAAGAGAACTCACTCATTACTTCAATTTAAGTCATATAGAATTGCAATTAGAGTTTGTGAGTTTAATATCAGCCTCCCCAAAGTTTGTGAGTTTAATATTAGTCCCCCCCTAAATTTCACTTAGATTTTAAATGAATGTTCCATTCTTTCCAAAATTTTCTTTAAAGGCTCCCCCTTTTTTCTTGTTTGATGATTTTAGTTTTAAAAGTAGTTGCAGGTTTCCTTACTTAGCGTTCTTAAGTCAGTTCATTTCACTCTCCCCTTTTTTCTAAGTCAAAAGATTTGATTTTTAGCTTCCCATCCCCAGTATAGGTGCATCGAGGTGTTTTGGCTTACTCAAGACGCCTCTTTAGTGAGTGGTGTCTTGAGACATCATAGCCAATATTTCATCTCGTCGTGCCCTCTTGAGCACAACAAGACCTTTAAACTTGAAAGAAGACAAATGCAATATATATTCATTCCCCTTTTTTTTCTAAGTCTATAATTTAGATTTCAAATTCTCCCTGCTGATCCTTGTGTAGAAGTCGATTGGGGTATTTTGGCTTACTCGGTACGCCCTCTTGAGCATAGCCAGTGGTATCTTATGACATTACAACCAGTTTTTCATCTCATCGCGCCCTCTTGAACACAACGAGGCCTCCAAACCTCAAAGAAGACATACAATGCAATATATATTCATCCCCCTTTTTTTAAGTATAGAAATTAGACAAAATTTCGACAGCATTTCGTCTACGAGGAGCGACATCTAACAATCGTTGGCTTACTCGATATGCCCACTTAAGCATAGTGCTGCACAACACCACGTTTATTTTTTTCATCCGTCAGCCTCTTGCATAATGAGGTCTTCAAACATGCAAAGAAACACAAGCATATATATATATATATATATATATATATATATATATATATATATTCATTCACATATCATACATGTTCTGACGCATTTTTTGACACGTTGCAATATCAGCAAAGGAACAGGGTTAGGAATGTGATTGGGAATGTAAGGCAGTGTGATAAAATTGAAAGCGAATTCAAGATGTTCTTCTCCGATTTTGCAAGCAAAACACGGCTAAAGTGAGCGATGTGACGCCAAAAATTGAAAGAAGAATTCGCCTCTTAAGGATATTCTTCCCCCGATTGTGGCGAAGCAAAGGTGGGAAGGCTAAAGCAAGGAATGCGACGTAAGAAATCGAAAGAAGAATTCACCTCTTGACGATGTTCTTTTCCCGATTGTGGCGAAGTGAAGAGTGGAAGGGTAACGGGGAGTGAGATGCCGAAAATCGAAAGAAGAATTCGCCTCTTGACGATGTTCTTCCCCAGATTGCGGCGAAGCAAAACCAGGATGGCTAAAGCGAGGGGTGTGACGCCAGAAATAGAAAGAAGAATTCACCTATTGATGATGTTCTTCCCCGATTTACGACGAAGCGAAAACGGGATGGCTAAAGAGAAGGGTGCGACGCCGGAAATCGAAAGAAGAATTCACCCATGATGTTCTTCCCGATTCTGAAATAAAATGGCAAAATTTAGATGGGGTCGCGGGAAGGCAATGGGGCCTGCGTGTTTTGGCGGGTGGATGCCAGAACGTGGCTATAGTGGGTCAGTGGAAAGGAGATTGGCGATCTGCCGCAGTGCAGGGGTCGCGGTTTCACCAGCAAAATTGGAGACGCCATGCCAGATCTGCACGCAGAGAAAACGATGGGCCGGTAGTGGGTCGAACGCTGGAACGACGCGGCCTGGGGCACCACTGACCGGCCGAAAGGCGGATCCGACGGATCATGCGACACCGGTCATGCTCCATGGGAGGAGTGGTTTTGTGGAACGGTGGGACTAACGCCAACGGTGGGATCGCAGACGGGCGGCAGAAATGCGAGCCATGAACGTGCCGAAAAGAGTTTAGAGGTGCGATCACGGATGAGCGGGCGACGCGGTCGACAGCTGGGTCGGCTCAGTCGCCAGGTCGAGGGTCGCGAGCCAGGAGAGCCGCTGTTTGGTTGGGATGTGCGTATGTCAGTCGAAACGCGAGGTCAGGGCTATCAAAATGTGTTTGCAACGTCATGTTCGGCTTGAAAATCAGCTCATGTTCGGCTCGTTCGTTAAACTAACGAGTCGAACACAAATAAAAAAATTTCGTTCGAAAGGAACACGAACACACGAACTGCTGGCCTCGATAAGCATGGTGAGGGTCGAGCTGCATGATTCCTTGATTGCATAACTGTGTAACTTATTTCGTAATTTATTTTAAGGTTTTAGCCTATTAGGCTTCTCTGAGCGATTCGAATTCCACTGTTTTCTACTTTTCTAAAGTCTTTCCGGCTTTCAATGGCCAGCATTTTGAGTGTTCCTGCGTTCTCTCTTCTCTTCTTCCAGCCTCTACCGAGTTCTCCAATCTCCACTTCTCCTCGTTAGTGCCTTGGCTTCTGAGATTAGAGCACAAGAGGTAAGAAGCACACCCACAATCCTTTCCTCCCAAGTCCTGCCTCTCAGATTTCTTTTATTCTTGAGTCATTGTGTGGTCGTGGCGTTTGGCGTATCGAGCAAGTGGAGAGTCTTATATGTGAATCTGATCTTCTATGGCTTTGTGACTCTGTCCCTCTCTCTCATTCTTGCTTTTTTTGAGTCGTCTGACGCTCTGACTCTTTTCTGTGATTTCCTTTACTTTTCAACTGCTCCACCTGCTCAGGTATGCCACAGTCTCACAGATCTTTGTGGCTTTTCACCAATCTATGGTTATTATGTGATTTTTTAGAGCATGACTCCTCCGTTGTATGGTCGGATGGGTCATGGGAGCCTCTGGTTGTGATTCTTGTGAATCTATGAGACGATGTTGTTTACGCTTACTATTAGTGTTTAGTTTCAATGTGACAATGTATTATGATTTTAGGAGCATGACCTCCTGTTGTATGGTCGTATGGGTCTATGGGAGCCTCTGTTGGTTGTGATTCTTGTGAATCTGTGAGATTGTGATGTTGTTTACTATTTACTGTTAGTGTTTAGTTTCAATGTGACAATGTGTTGCGTATTTTTAAGAGCATGACTCCTCTGTTGTATGGACGTATGGGTCTATGGGATCCTCTATTGATTGTTGGCTATGATTCTTGTGAATCTGTGAGATTGTGATGTTGTTTACTATTTACTGTTAGTGTTTAGTTTCAATGTGTTGCATATTTCAGTATTTGTGTTGTTCGTTCCTTGATCCTTCTGGCTTCTGGTTTCTTCAAAGTTCAGAGTCTTTGCTTGGTATTCTTTGCTGTTCATTCTTTTACCCATCGACTTTTGCTGCCACCGTTGATTTTTTTTGTTTCATAAGTTACCCATAAGAACTTGTTAAGTACCAATTTACTTAACAACCTAAATAAAAGAATTAGCCAGCAATGTTATAGGGATATTTTGTTCATTAAGAATTTGGAGTTTAGTGATGACATCTTTGACAAAACCATGTAATAAGGAAGCGATGAGTTTATTGCTAATGTCACTCAAAGCAACAACAGCAGCCAAGTAGGCAAGTAGCCAACAATTCCAGGAAAAAAAATAACAATACAAGTATACTGTATACAACAGCACCATTCACCAAAATGTAGAACAGCCCACTGGAAGATAGGAGGATGCAAAAAAGCACTTAATAAGTCTAATTAACCAATCCAGAAAAAATAGTTCTAATCAAAGCAAAGAGGTTGCAAGCTTGCCAAAAAAAGGAACCATTTTAAGTCCATCGAGAAGTGAGAACAGGCTGAACAACCAACCAAGTTACCAAAAGTACCAAACCTAAAACTCTGTCTGAAAGAATCAACAAAAGCTACCATCAATGGCTGGATAGAAATGAAATGAAACACAATAATAAGTCAAAATTCTCTAATGTCATATGCCCATAACATAGCAAATACTCAATCACATGATTCATATCTAAACCAACAAAGGCTATCTATTATTATAAGAAGTTGTTGACTTATAGTCTTGCATATTTAAAATAGCAAACAACAAATTGAATGAAAATAGCAAAACAACCAAACATCATAGAATGATAGAACCGGGCAAGCAAGTAGGGCAAGCGTAGTGGACAATAGTCTAGTGCCTAGTGGCAGTGGACAGCAGTTGTATATTTCAATGAAAAGATAGGAGCTTTTTGTAGCTAATTATAAGCTCTGCAACTAGTAATGTCTGAAGCATGCTTAATATCATCCTGAATGCCGAGCAAGAAAAATGATCATATATTCATATGCTTTTACTTTGATATTTGATGATTATTTATTGTTTGACTTGTTTCTACTTTTACAAAATTATTTTTTTTAAAAAAGGTGATTTAAATAGCCATTAGCCAGTTAACTAATTTTCTAATAATCTTCTTATTTCCATTGTAATGAAGCTCACTCTCCTTCTATTATAAATGATATTCATCCTTGCAATTTTGATTATGCAAAGCTTAGTTGTAATGTATTTTGTATATTCTAAACTTTGTTATATATATGAATGATTATTTTATAACATATTTGTCATTTAACACATGATGTTTGGAATTATTCATAGTTTACATACAACATATGTCTTCATTTGAGCATTCCCAATCTGCATCAACTGGTGAGGTATCACCAGTAGATATGGAACATTTGGAAGACATTCATAATCAAGCATCTCAATAAATTGTTGAGAGTACTAGCACTATACTAGAGGGGCAGGATAAAAAATCTAGAAAGAGAAAGTCTACTGTCTAGGAGTACTTTGTAGAGGTTAAAACTATGTCTAAGGGTGTTGAGATTCCTTGCATGCAATGCAAGTCTTGTTGAGTTAAGTTCTAAAAATCAAAAACAGGCACAACTTCTCAAACATATCAAAGATTGTGATAAAATTAAATCAAAAGGTAAACAAGTTATTGATTTGTCATATAAAAGACAGAAGCGATTGAATTTATCCCCAATTGATGTTGCTAGTGAATTTGGCATTTCTATTTTTCATGATCCTAAAAATTATGATCAAAGGTAGGTCAGAGAAATTATTGCAATGATGATTATTGTCCATGAATATCCTTTTATGATGGTAGAGCACATTTGGTTTAATATCTTATTGAAATATTTGAATCCTAACTATGACAGTGTGTCTAGAAACACCATAAAAAATGATTGCATGCTGATTTATGATGTTGAGAAAGAAAAACTTAATACTTATCTTAGCGCAGTGAGAGTTTCATTATCGATTGTTGGACATCTAATCGATAATAGGGTATATGTGTTTGACTATTCATTTCATTGATTTGTCATGGAAGATCCAGAAAATGATTATTAATTTTATTGAACTTGACCCTCCTCATACTGGGACTTTCATCTATGATGCTATATGTGACTATTTGTTAAAATGAAATATTGAAGATAAAGTCTCCTCAATTACTTTTGATAATGCTAGTAACAATGATGTTGCAGCTTCTTGCCTTGGAAATAACTTTGATTCAAGAGAAAAATTATATTTCCATGGTCATTTTCTTCATATCAGGTGTTGTGCACATATATTGAATATAATGGTGCAGGATGGTTTGAAAGAAGTGCATGATATAATTTATAATACATTGGTTAAATATCTCAAAAATCTCCCAAGCTACACAAATTTGTTGAGATTGTAAAAAGTTAGGTGTTCTACTCATCTCTTTGTATTGATGTGCCAACACGTTGGAATTCAACTTATATGATTCTTGATGCTTTTTATCATTTTGTCTTGCTCATTATGCTAGAGATTCAAATTTTGGGTATTACTAGATTGATTGTTTGGTATGTTAGAAAGTTATTATCAATTTTTTTTAATAATGTCATTCAAACAATTTGCACATTTTATCCAAATCAAATATTTTTTGGCCATGTAATGCATTTCTTGAGAAGAATCTAGATAAGATGAGTATATTAGAAAAATGGCAAGTTATGAAAATAAAATTTATAAATATTGGGGAGTGTAACCTACTAATGTTTTGTTCTTTAGTTCTTGATCCTAGTTTAAAGTTGAAATTCATTTCATTTACATTTCCTAAGATCTATGAATTACATGAACTTGATTCTCAAATTACATATGTTGAGAAGGCTCTTTGGAAATACATGCAATATATGAAGAGTTCTTCTATTCTTTGCAGAATGAATCTATCAATGTGATTTCTTCTTCAAAGTCTATTATGATCCTCTTGGCACATCTCATTTGATTGTATGTTGGGTTTTAAAGATTTTGTTATGTCATCTGGTTTCATTCATTTCTAAGTCGACTTCTTGTATCGAGGAAGGATTATTTGTTTGAAATCTTGAGCAAGTTGATATTTTGGAATGAAAATGAACACATTGAAATATCCATGTTTGTCTAGAATGGCTTCGTGATATTTTTTAATTCCAATAACAACTATTGCTTGATATGCATTTAGTCTTTGGTGGAAGGGTGCTTGATGATTATAGTTGTTTATCTTCCAAGGCTTAATGCATTGGTTGTGCATCTAATTGGATGATCATCCCAACTAAATGCTAAAACACCATTGGTAAGTTCTTCATTACTTCAATACAGTACTATGCAATTTAATATTGTTATTTCATTATATCTATTTTGCTTCTAATGTTTTTTAATTTTTTTTCACAACAAGAAATGTTGGAGGAGGAAAATTTGGGTGTTCCATTGGGTGATTCAAGAAGAGGATTGTGTTCCATTGTTTATTCATTGCTTCTAATATTTCATACATTTAATTGCAAATACTTTTCATGTTTTTTTTTTATATATTTGGTTATACACTTATGTTGATGATAGTTGATGGATTGTTTGGCTTTGGGTTGATTTAAATTTATATGCTTATATTTTATCCTAATTATTTTTTTGGCAAGAATTATAGAATTGGCTATGATGATTTAAAATGCTCAAATAGGTAAATGTTGCTTTTGTTTGTTGACTTTATTTTTTGGTTTATCATTTGCATATAACCCTAGAGGATTATATTTATGGTAATATATACAAATTTGAGCAGAATACTTTTTAATTAATCCTCATGGTTTGGATGTATGCAATTTGTCAACCTTATATTGATTTTAAGATGATGATTAATGAGCATCGAATACTTTTATGTTCCAACATTTGTCTCTTTATATTTGGAATGGCATGTTAAAATTAAAGTGCAACCATATAGAGTGTACAAGGTTATGTCATTGTCATGTTACATATGTCTTTGTAATTAAGGGTGAGCCTCTAGTTTCAAAACTTCTATATTTTCATTCAATGATGTACCGACTCCACTAGACTCTTCTAGTTCTATCATTTTATGTTGTT
Source organism: Cymbidium sinense (assembly GCA_021442155.1). Classification (NCBI taxonomy): domain Eukaryota; kingdom Viridiplantae; phylum Streptophyta; class Magnoliopsida; order Asparagales; family Orchidaceae; genus Cymbidium; species Cymbidium sinense. The sequence continues at coordinate 39,222,640 of CM038229.1, forward strand.
ATTTTGTTTTGTTGTTTTCATTCATTTTGTTGTTTTATTTATTTTAATTCTGCAAGACTACAAGTCTACAACTTCTTATAAGTTATAATAGATAACCTGTTGGCTGTTAGATGTGATTCATGTGAATCATGTGATTGAGTATTTATTATGCTATGGGCATATGGCATCAGAAGATTTTGGCTTATTATTGTGTTTCATTTCATTTCTATCTGGCCATTGATGGTTTCTTTTGTTGATTCTTTTAGACAGAGTTTCAGTTTTGGTACTTTGATAACTTGGTTAGCTGTTCAGCCTGTTCTCACTTCTCGGTGGACCTAAAATGGTTCCTTTTTTGGCAAGCTTGTAGCCTCTTTGCTTTGATTAGTACTATTTTTTCTAGATTGGTTAATTAGACTTATTAATTACCTTTTTTGCATCCTCCTAGCTTCCAGTGGGCTATTCTATATTTTGGTGAATGGTGTTGTTGTGTACAGTATACTTGTACTATTTTTTTCTTGGAATTGTTGGCTACTTCCTCTTTGCTATGATCTTTTTTCTTGCTCAGCATTTAGGATGATATTAAGCATACTTCAAACATTACTAGTTGTAGAGCTTACAATTAGCTACAAAAAACTTCTATCTTTTCATTCAAATATTCAACTGCTAGTGTCCAGCGTAGATAAATCCCACCACCGCCATTTCCAGCATTTCCAGTTCTATCATTCTATGACGTTTGGTTGTTTTGTTGTTTTCATTCAACTGCTGTTTTGATGTTTTAAATATGCAAGACTACAAGTCAACAACTTCTTATAATAAATAGCCTGTTAGCTGTTAGATGTGAATCATGTGATTGAGTATTCTCTATGCTATGGGCATATGGCATCAGAGAATTTTGACTTATTATTGTGTTTCATTTCATTTCTATCGACCATTGATGGTTGCTTTTGTTGATTCTTTGCAGAGTTTGATTTGGTACTTTTGGTAACTTGGTTGGCTGTTCAGCCTATTCTCACTTTCAGTATACTTGTATTGTTGTTATTTTTTTTCTGGAATTGTTGGCTACTTGCCTACTTGGTTGTTGTTGGCTTATTGCTTTGACTGCAAATCCTAAATTACTTTGAACTTTGAACTTTGAAGGTTTCTTACTTGCTTTTTGTTATTTTTATCATTCTATGAGGATCATGGGATTGATTGACTCATTGGATGTTGACTGCACATGTATGTGTAAACTATTTTGACACCCATGGACCATGGTGCCTTTTCATGTCTCCTTACCTATTTTTTTGATGACCATAAACAACAGTAACATCATCGGAGGAAGTTACTCTGTGATATTGTTTCTTTGTTGTTTATGGTGGCTAATTGGTATGATAATATGATGGTATGATGATCTTAAAATTCTTTTCTTTGATGGTAGCATCTTTTGTTTGTAACCCTTCTTGAAGTTGGATGCTCACTAATTTGTTGCTTATATGTTGATAATTAAAATGAATATTTTTTTTACTCTGAGCCTGAGTCATCTATGTCTTCTCTTATAGATCATACTCATATATATATTTTTCTCTTCATTAACTATTTTCTCAAGTATTTTTTTTGCAAATCATTTTCTCTACTCCTTGCAAGTTTGAAGGTGTTGGTGTTAATCCAATTCTTGTTGTATCGATCTTTTTTAGCTCTCTTCATCGGTACTATTTTTTTTTTTCAGTTTTACCTTTCTTTAGCTTTTCTTATTTTCTATTTTTTTGTATTTAGATGGGGATTAACCTAATCTTCTTGTAGCTCTAGAGCATTAGATATTTGAGCACTTATCCCCAATAAGGACTTTATATTTCTTTCTCTAGTTTAATAAAACATTTTTTTATATTTTTGTATGATTGTATCATTGTATTTGCATGTCTTTCATTTGAAAATTTTTATGTGGAATGTATATTATAAATTTCAAAAAATATTAAATATTATTAAAATTTGTATATTGATTTGTGTTTTTTTCTTATTTGTAAAATTGTATCTAAAATTTTTTGTTATAATTATTCAAAATTTTAAAAAAAGGTTAATTTTAGTACTTAATTTGATTAATTCGAGCCTATTTTGAACTTCTTCATGAGCTGAAATGGAGTTGATTCGAGCAAACAAATAAACGAGCCCTATTTGAGTCGAACACGAACATTCTCATAACAAGCTTAAATCGAACACGAACACAAACAAATGTAAATGAGCCGAACCCAGAGCCTCGACTCATTCATGTTTCTAGTTTACACCTTAGTCATGGGTTGGCGGGCGGGATTGACAGTGGGCCGGTGGTTTTCGGGGTTCTGGAGCGGGGAATCTGAACAGGCGCCTGTGGTTTCTTGTGAATGAGGAAAATTCAGAAAAAAAGGGGAGGAGAATTACCTTGTGTGTAGAGAGGGGGAATGCATGAGAGAAACAGGAATTGGAAATGAGGAGAGAGTGAGGGGAGTGGCAATTTTTTTTCCTTTTTATTTTTTGAATCAAATAAACTGAAAATAGGGGGAACAATTTTTTTGCATGGGGGAGGGTAATTTAGGGATTTTTAATAAATTTTAAATTGGTTTAAACGGTTTTAATTTGGATTTCATGTCGGTAAATGCACATAGTCAATATATATGTATATATGTATATATATATATATATATATATATATATATATATATATATATATATATATATATATATATATATATATATATATATATATATATATATATATATATATATATATATATCTATATATATATATATATTGAAGGTTTCCTGTTACGCAATGGTGTACTCAGCCCTTTGGTCTGTACCAAATTGAGTCCATTTTATTTCAAAATGTGCGTCGTCACTTTCTAGCGCTCAATTTTCATGCAGACTCATCCGAATTGAGTGAGAACAGTCTTAATTGATAGATTTTGATGTTTCAAAGCCAATGACATGATCAATTTTACAAACGGAGGTCGTTTGATCCTCATCTGCTCCTCCTGACCTTGTTATGTGTACAAGTGCGTTGAGTCGTTGACGACTCGAGCGCTTAATCAGTTGATCATAAAGTTATGCAATATTTATATCCTTGCTAATTTTGACATTCTGAATGCGATGAAAAGTATGTTCATAGATCGGAGGTCATTTGGATTGATTTTGGTGGTGTATAGTGTATTTCAGCCTCGATTTGCATGCTGTCACTTCTGATTATTCAACATTAGCACGATCTCATTCGAATTGAGCATGAACAGTCTCATTTGATAGTTTTCAATATTTTGAAGCTAACGGCATGATCAATTTCATGAACGGAGGTCATTCGGACATCATTGCAGCTTCCCAACTCTGATATGTATGTCGACACATTGATAGCTCGAGCGCTTAATCGATTGATCGTTAGATTTTATGATATTTATATTCTGATCGATTTCAATCTTCTAAATGCAACAGTGAACTCCGTTCATCGATCGAAGGTTGTTTCGACCATTTTCGGTGACATCCAGTGCATTTTGAGCCCCAATTTGCGCACTGTCGCTTTCGAAGTCCATCGAATTAGACTTGTGGGCTTGACTCGACTTATGGCACGTATGTGGAGGTCAATAGACTCTTATAGGTTAAGCCTTTATTCTCTAGCACAGATGGAAGCCCTCTCTTAGCAAGAGCGAAAGAATATGATATGCACGATATTATACATTCAATCATCCAGCTAAGGGGTTACTAAGAATTTGATTATCTTGTTTTAATTTTCTAGGCTTTTATATGAGGTTATGAATTATTTTAAGATTTTAGTTTTGAATTGTTAATGGGATAGAAAATTTATTTTTATCCTATGAGCTTAATCGCATCTAGGCCACACAGCAATCACCAATCATAAGAAATTATGAAAAGGCATGCTATTTCTAATGCGCGGGCTAAACAAAACATCACACAATTTTATAAAACTATCGCAAAAGAATAAAAGGCCAGTGCGGTCGGGTATCGCCGTACAACCCGAAAAGAAATGTGGGTAGCTAAGCTCTACCCTTATACATCTCGGTATAATGAAAGAATAAATTATAATTATGAACTGAAAAGTGTTATGGGGGTCTTCATTCTTCATCCTCCATTCTCACTCTTTACCTTTCACTTCTTCATTTTTGATTTGCTCCATTTATTTCTTTATTTTGGCTTGCGTAGAATGTAGTTTTCTCCAAAAACATCACATGGTATATAAGACATAGTCTTATAACTAATGCTCATCCTTAATCCCCATAACACTTATCATAATCCCAATGCAAAAGTTATATTAAAATGAAGGAAAGTAAATCTAGTTACACCTGCAAAATAAATGTTAACTAAACACACCATACAACCCAAGCAGTTTTAGGAATAATTTGTACTTAGCACCTCACACATGGGTAACCAAGTCCACCTGTCCTAACTTGGGCTATGTTTAGGGGCTAAGCAACTTGCATAGCAAAAAGCATTTATATATATTTTTTATAGCGACCCCTTTAACATAGCCCCTGCATAAAACATGATTAGGCTAATATTGGCCTAACATTCAGGCTACGCACATGCACCCTAACATCTAGTCTAAAATAACACATCATAAAATCGAACTTTCATCAAAGCAAACACTACCCTAACATAAAGCTAGAAGTTGTGACTTAGCCTAATGTGCATATGTTAGAGCCTGTGTGGTATGTCCTAATTAGGCTTTAGGGTTATGATTTGCTAAGTGCGAGGGATTTAATTTATAAAGGGTTGATTTCTCTTTAAGTGGTTTAATTGATTTGGGGATTTTACTTAGTGTTTTCTTTTGTTTCATATAGCCTACACTTAGCAACTAAGTGTTATAAAGAGAAGAAAGAGATGGAGGGTCTCTCTTTTATCCCTACCTTAAGTAATTTTTAAGGTAAATTGATTAATGAATTTCCTTTAGTGAATGATTTATTATGTGTTTTAATTAATACTAAGTTTAGATTCATTCTAAATAGACATATTCAATAAGAAATGCATCTTAGGATTAGTTATGGTGGATTACTATCACTTAACACACACCCATTCATTTCTTTATATCATGTATACCATACATATGCACAATCCTAAGCATACCCATACATGTAATGTATATTCTAGCATACTTTGATGATGAATGCAAAGAAATATATTTTTGAATTTGGATGTTTCATTTATTGATTGAATTATAAATGCATGTCTTTATTATGTAGAAAAGAGGGATTTTTCATCCATTAGCTAAATGCACATCCACATGTATAAAAGTTATAAGTGAGTATGACGCCATTATTTTCTACACCAGGGGCGTAAGGTACAAGACTTACTTAGGGCTACTTAATGCCTTGCAGCCCCGGGATGTCCAAACTAACATACCACTTTTCTTAGATACATGTAAATGTATGAATAGCTACAAGGATAAGAAAATCCATGCAAAAAAAATTATGTTTTATTTGTTTAATTTTTGATTCTTTATTCATTAGCCACATCACACATGCATATGTATAAGAGTTTTAAGTGAGTACGGTGCCAGTATTTTCTACACCAGGGGTGTAAGGTACAACACCTACTTAGGGCTACTTAAAGCCTCGCAGTCCCGAGATGTCCAAACTAATATACCACTTTTTTCAAATGCATATGAATGTACAAAAGAACCAAATGGATAAGAAATCATGCAAGAAATTATGTTTGATTTAGTTGTATGGTTTACATGTGCAATGTGAAATTCTTCCTAGGTCTTAATAGGGAAATACATAGGAATAGATTTAAACAAGTATCATTTTCTTTTCAAATGAATTATATACTTGCAAATCCTATATGTATCCATATTAAAGTAGGGAAAGAGAATTTAACATTATACATATTATACTATCATCGCATGCAAGCTTATAAATATTTGTAACTAGCATTATTTCATTTATAATATTTGATTTATAGATTTTAAAAATTATTTTTAATTTAATAGTGATAATAGCCACTCATATCTTTAATTTTAGCCAACACATGCAATTTGACATAAAAAGGAAACATTTTATTTAATTAATTTTCAAGAGAAATGAATGCATGATTTTTTATATGGCAAACAATATTTAGCATGATTAGAAAGAAACAAATTAATGTAAACACATGATTTCATTCACCCTAATTAATCCCTAAGGATAATCATATTAAATAAGGTTATTTGAAATGAATCAAAAAATTTTAAAGACATTTTTATCTTTGAATTTGATTTGACTTAGGAAATATGAGAAGGGTTTGCTAATCCTAACCCATCTCTCCATGTGTAAATTAGTTTGGTTTAATAAAAAATATTTAGGTTGATTTTATGTTTTGATTAGGTTAAGATATGAATCAAATGAATTAGTTATCTCTTATCTATATCACCTTAAGTTAATTAACTAATTAATAATAAGCCAATATGATATGCAATCACATGAAAAGTAAATTTATAATTCTCTAAAGAAATGAAATGGGCTTAATGCAATTGGCTTATGATTAATAGTTAATTAGGCTTAAGAGATCTCACTTAATTACTCTTATGATTTTCTTACACATATGAGCCAATCATAATTTTATTATCTCTCACCTTGGGTTATGGAACACCCAAGGAGCTGATCAATTAAAGGTTGCTTAGGTTAGGATGAATTAATTTTTAATTTTGATTTCATTAGACTATTAATGAATTGATTAAATATTTTAGTTATGCTTTAATTTGAATGATAAAATTAACATAGGAGAAAGGATCAAGGGCAAGGCCCCAATCCTAATCCCTAAACCATTCAATCATTCCATTAGGTTTTGATTCGCTCATTTTGAAACTCTAATCACTTGATTAATCAACTAATCAATCCATTAACCCATTAATTAATTTAATTTTTAAAGGTAATGAATACTTAGGAAATAAATTAGGAAAAATGTCGACAATCATATTCCCTAAGTGATCTTACTATTTAATAGGGATAATTATGTTCAAATAATTAATCAAGCTATTGTTCATCCCTTAATTACAACTAATTAGATTAAGAGAGTGATTAGGGCTTACCCAATGATTTTCCTAATTTAAAATAAAATAACATGTAGAGGTTAATTGATGAGCGTTGATTAAGGTGTAATTAAACTAATTAGATTTTTGATAAAATCCTAATTAAGCTAAAGTCAAAATCAAGTAATTATAATTTTCTTGGATTCTCCTCTGAAATATCTTCAACAAGAGACTAAGTTTATATTTTTTGAATTTTTCTACAATTAGTTATGATTTTAGGAGTTTCAGTATTAAAAACTAATTAAATAACCATAATTAAACCCTTAATCCCGTCGGGCCATGTGGCTGCTAACGCGGCGCGCTTTCCATGTGGCACGATGGGATTGGTTATTTAAGTTGTCACATCCACGCATTGACTCAGCGGCGATGGACGCACTTTTCTCAGTGGGTCGTGATTAAACCCGTGATTTAGGCTAAGAATTACAGCGGATCTAGTGTGATTTGATCATAGCCGTCCATTCCAATCACGCGGAACAAATGACACATGATCCTTCTCTTTCACGAGTGATGAAAAATGAACACCGTTCGTCTTTCCCCATTCAATCCGAGCTCACCCGGGCTTGGTTTGGGATCAAAACGGTCCCACACCTTCGAAAGGAGGGGGTGCATATCCAACGGTCAAAATTGCATGGGATTACAATTCCCTTCGAAAAATACCAACTGAAAATCACCTATAACTACGATTTTGAACAATTACCTAGCTAGAGGCTATCACTAGTGCTTCCAACTACAGAGGTAGCTTCGTCTAGTAGAGATGAAGCCCCGTTGAAGAAATCTGATCTTGATTTGAAGTGGGTTGCTCAGTCGACCAAGCTCCTCTTCAATGGCAATCGATCTTGATCGAAGTTGCACTTCCTGTGACTTGGAAGCTTGGGAAATGACTCGATTGAGCTCGACGAGGTGTGGTGAGGGTGTGGGTAAAAAGAATTTGGGTTTGGTGAAGTGAGGAGGGAGTATTGCTCGAATGGGGATGCCTTATTTGACTTTACCTTGAGAGGAGAAATGTCAAGGGAACTGGAAAGCCTTGGGAAAGCTCTATGAGAATTTGAAATTACTCTAGGGAGTCTGAAGCTCTCTCATCTTCTTTTTTTTTTTTTGTGAATTGAGGGTGTATACCCCTCAATTTAAGTGGGATGACGGATTGGTGACAATTTTGACTCATGCTCATTCTGGACTGTCACCTTCGACTCCACATGGCATGCCATTGTTAGGGGAGTGTGTGGCAGGAGGCTCAAGGCCTAATTTGGGAAGTTGGGGTTGCCATTTTTCCCCCAAGCAGTCGTGGGTTCGGCCATGGAGGTGAGGCACTTGGGTTGGTTCCTTTGGTCCATGACAGGTTCTAGAGTGGCTTAGGTTGGGCTAGGGATGCTAGGGAGGCTCTTTTTAAGAAGTTTGATGGCTGTCATGGGGAGACAAGGGTGGACTTTACCAATTTAGGCAAGAATCCAAGGTAAAAGAGCTTGGCACCTTAGTTTATCCCCTTGGGTGAGGTCCACCGGGTCTTGGGCTGATTTGGGAATGGGTTAGGTCTAGCCAGCTCCTAAGGTCCCATGGTTTGGTTTGAAGTAATTTGGCTTCATTTGGTCAAATGGGTTCATTTGGGTTAGGTTGGGTTGGATTGACCAATTGGTCAAATTGGGTCAAACCAAGGCTTGGGTTAGGTCTAAATCATGATTTTAAATACTTTGGTGTGATTAAATTGGTATGGTTTGGCTTAGGTTTGAATTTGACTCATTTGGATTCATAAGGGTCAAATTGGTCAAGTCGACTAATTTGACCAATTTGACTAAATTGGGTTCGGTTAGATATTGAGTCAAGTTCAATTGGTTGATTAAAAGTGATTGTAGGCTTTGATTTGGTTTAATTTAGAATTAATTTGAATTTTAGTCAATGTGACCTTTTAGGCCAATTTGGGCTAGGTTGACCAATTGGTCAACTTGGGCTCAATCATAGCTTTGGTCAAGTTCAACAAGTGATTTGGAATGAACTTGAGCCATTGGTTACAATCAATTTTGGTTGAATCATTATTTAACTCATTTTGGCTTTTTAGGCCAATTTGGGTCAATTGATGAGTTTGTCATGTGGCCAATTAGACTTGGTTTGGCCAATTGATGAGTTTGGCTCGTTCAATCATTGATCATGAATGGGTTTGGTCAATGGTTTCAATCAATTTGGCATATGGTGGATTTTGGCTAAGTGTTGACTTGGTCAAAGATTTGACTTGGTTTGACCCAATTCAATGTGGTTGATCACCCCATGATGATTGTTGATCATGATTAAGATTTAGATGGGTTTAGTTCAATCCAAATTGGGTTGGATTAGAACTTGGCTCAAAAAGGTCTTTTAGGTCACTTTGGGTCAAGTGAGCCTAAATGGGTCAATTGGCTTAATCAAGATTTGATTTAAGTTTAACTGAACTTACATATGAGCTTAGAATTGAAATATAAATCCAATTGCAATTGGTTTGGAGCTAAGTGAGTTTTGATTCATATGATAATTTCAAGTTATAAGGGTCAATTTAGATTTGATTTGGGTTGACTTGAATTTAATTTGATAATGGTAGTTTATGTTTATATTTGGATCAATGATTGCAAGAATAATTGAATCATGGAGAAATCCATGAGTTATGAGTTGATTTGGGTTTCATTTAGCCAAGTTCAAAAATTTGGCTAAAAGGGATAAAATTGGGAATTTGGTTTGATTTGGGTTTGGTTTTGGTCATTTGAATTTATATTTTATTTATATTTATGAATATAAATTAAGATATAAATGGGTCATGAGAAAATCACTTGAGTTTGGAGTGATTTGAAAAATTAAGCTGTAGGTTGAAAGCTAGTTTGGGTTTTGACTTGGTTTGATTTATTTTGGTTATAAGGTGGGTTTCATTTATATTTATGAATATAAATGAAGGAATGATTGATTTATAAAGAAATCAACCAATTTTGAGTTTGTTTGAAGGAATTTTGGCTAAACACATGAAGGTGGCTCATATGGCTTAAGAAGAGATTTTTGGAATTTGGAGTTAATCATGGATTTCAATCATTTGGAATCTGAAATTAACTTGTGATTTGGAATTTGATTTGAGGTTGGATTTGATAATTGAGAAAATCAGGGTTGAGTTTGATTTGGATTTAAAGGCTAAGCCCATAAGATAAAATCAAAAGAGCTTAGGAATTTGGAGTTTGAATTTGGTGATGGATTTCAATTATTGGATAGTTGGATTTGATTTTGGAATTTGAATTTGAATTTGAGATTTAGTTTTGAAAGAAGGAAGTAAGGATCGAGTTTATGCTATAGGGTAGGCAAGTCTTCCTAAATTCCTAAGATACAACCAATCCCTATGGCTAACTCTTCCAAGTCTCTAGGGTTAGGTTAAGTGTTCACCTAATCACTAGACATGTCTTAAGACTAAGGAACTCTTAGTGTCTATAAGAGTCCTAGACCAATGATAAGGAAGTTGAAAACTCACTCCAAAAGTGTCTTTTAGAGAGCTGGCCCAGTTAGCATCATTGAAGGCATGCAATTGAAAACGGTTAGGGTAGTCAGATGAATTCCAAGGTGAAGGGCATGTTTCAAGTAATGTAGAATCTGTTTAAAATCAACCCAATGTTCTGTTATAGGTGCACACAAAAAATGACAGACATTGTTGATACTATATGACGGATTAAGTCTGGTAATAGAGAGATATTGCAGTACTCCAACTATTTTCTTAAAAGGAAGCAGATTAGGTAAAAAAAGTTCTAGTAAATTTGGATAATTTTGTTGATGGTGTCATGGGACTGCTTAAAGGTTTACAATTAAACATGTTGGTGGTGGTGAGAATATCATTGATATAGGAATGTTGGGAGAGGTGAAAACCTATTTTCGTGCATTTAACTGTAATACTTAAGAAGCGATGAAGTGGTTTGAGATCCTTTAAAGGGAAAACACTTGCAAGCTAATTAATGAGATTAAGAATGTGAGATGATTAATGTAATAAGGATATCATCGGCTGATAGGTAGAATGAAGTGGAATGAGTGAGGACATGATAAAAAAAGATAAGTATCAAGATGGTTGTTAAAGAACCCAATTGTTGTAAATAAAAAATAGCTTGCATACCATGCTCGGGAGATTGTTTTAAACTATAAATGGTCTTTGTTTAGTTTTCAAACATGATGAGGATAGGTCGGGTTTGAGAAACCTAGAGGTTGAGCCATGAAGATGTATTCTTGGAGATCTCCATGTAAGAATGATTGTCAAAATCAAGTTGACGAACACACCGATTGTGTTTGATAGCAATAGTGAGAATTAGATGGATGGTTATAGGTTTGATGACTAGACTAAATGTTTTATGGTAGTCTATGCGATATTGTTGAGTGAAGCCGCGAGCGACAAGTCAAGCTTTGTAGCGATTGATTGATTCATTGTCATTATATTGGGAGTTTGAGGAGGGTGGCTGGGTAGGAAGTTGTGGAGTTCAGAGGGGCATTTTTTGGATAAGATGTGGCTCGATTTGAGAATTTGAGGAGGTTGATAGGGTACTATGTGGAGTTGTAGATGGTATAAGTATTTGGATAGGTCGAGAATCAATTGTGGAAGTAGTCGATGTGTGAAAAGAGGGAAGGAAAAAATATTTTTCATCAAATATAACATGGCGAGAAATATATTCTCGATTGTTGGTGGGGTCATAACATATGTATGCATGGTGATTATTGCTATAGCCAAGAAAAATGCATGGGAATGAGTTAGAGCATATGGTTTAAGCCATGGTAGCAAAGACACCCAAAAAGCTTTAAGAAATTTGTATTGAGGTTCTTTTTGGTAAAGTTTGGTATAAGGCTAGATGTTTTGTAAGACTTTAGTTGTCAATCAATTAATAAAAAAATTGTTATTTGAAAGACATAAAACCAAAATTAAGGAGGGAGTTAGGCTTTTGTGAGTAATGTTTGGCCGAGTTCAACCAAGTGGTGATGCTTGTGTTCAGCTATGCCATTTTGGGATTGTGTATCAGGAGTTGAAAATCTACGTTGGATGCCAAAATGAGTAAGGGTAGATGTAAATTTTTAATATTCACCACTACCATCGGAAAGGACATAGATAAAGATGTAAAGATGTTTCTATCATCTTTTAATTGGATAAATACATTCATTCGATTTACAATAAAGTAGATAAAAGCAAGTGAAGCATCTATAAATGTAAGATGTAATCTGTCCCCACATATCAAGATAATTAGGCGGCAATTAGTAGTAGTAGTGGGAGGTAAAAGAAATGACTTGAGCTTGTTGTGGGAAGCACATCGAAGTGCAACATCATGCCAGAGATGGGTTATAAGAGCTATATGTAGGAGAGCTGCAAAAGGTTGTGGACGAGGCTGAGGGAAGATGTAAAGGCTATTGTTGCATGTGCTACGAAGATGTTTCTGCTTTGTAAAAGAATCTTTGATTATAAAGTAATGAGGATGAAACTCAAAGAAGACATTATTATCTTGTGTAAATTAAGAAATGGATAAAAGATTTTTAGAGATGTGGGGAACATGAAGAATATTAGAGAGGTGAAAAGAATTGTAAGGATAACTGTGTGTGGAGGATCCAATATTTTTAATACATAAACCTGATTCGTTACCGATTTGCACTTGCTGATCTCTTTTATAGTTGTGAGGAAGTTGCGGGTTCTAAAAATCATAAGTGATGTGATGAGTTGCACTAGAATCTAGGTACCTGGGATCAACAATGACTTGAAAATGAGTTGTACAAGCTGCAGCAATGTTGGAATGATGCAAGGGGTATTGAGCAAAGTTGTTGCGATGAAAACAGCCAATAGCACGATGACTATAGCGACTACACCATGTCCACAAATTATTCCTTGTCCCCGTATTAGAGTAGAGTCAGAATAGGATTGATTTGTTGGTTGAGATGAAGCAACTTGAGCTATTAGTGTTGGGATAGAATCTATTATATCATGATAGAGGAGCTCGTGATTCAGTAGGATTGTAGTGAAATCATCGAAGGAAATGGGTTCCAAGCGAATAGTAATAGTGGTGGCCAATGCAGAATATTCTGATTCAAGTGCTGAAAGTAAACTAAGTACCATCTATTGATTCAAAAGCGGTGAACCGTGATGGGCAATAGTTATTTGGCATTCTAAATGAAATCTTGCATAAAGGAGGGGCCTTTCTTTAATGTTCAGAGATGATATTCCACCGTTCAAGAAGAAGCACAACAACACTTGGAATTAGTATCAATTAAAAATTTCTCCATCAATACAACAATGCATGGCCAAATAAACAACAATTCAAATAATTTTGATGTTAAGTATTGCAATTATTATTAATATATTATAGATCTATCATACAATTGAAAATATCAAACCTTAAAATTCCCTTGCAAGTTTTGTTGTTAAAAAGTTTATATAAAAGAGATACAAATATAAAATTGAGACATAGTTCCTTAATGATATAGGAAAACAATGCAATCAACAAACTCTCAATCACAACAATAATAATGTCGTCCTCGTGGAAGCGAACGAAACTTTCTTTCTACCATTAATGTTGCAAACTCTTCAAAACCAACATAAGAAGAATATCTTGAAGATGCATTTATTAATAATATTCTCATTAAATTTTTAGTTTAAGAAAGTAGAACTACTAATCATATCTTGATGATGCCTATTTAAAGCTTTAAAATAAAAATATATATATACCTACAAACAATGCAACTTATATTTTAATTTTATTTGCTTATTTTAGGCATGACCACTTGTAAAAGTAAATATCCCTATTCTTTTGTAAAATAGCAAACAGTGTATAAAAGTGGACCTATCACACTATTTAGTGTGGTAGATTATGTGGATATCTTTTTATTTAAAAGTGTATTTATTTTTAATAGCTAATTTTAAGAGACTAACGTTTTAAATTTAAGCAGTTAATGACTTATAGCTTTTATTTAAAATTTTAGAAAGTGAAATTCAATATTCTTTCTTATTCATAATGTAAATAGCACTATGAATGGAAACAATTCATCTTAAGGTGCATAGTATCATCCAAAGTATCCTAAAAAATCGTAAGATGTACGCCTCACCTTAAAGCGAGACATTTCACTGGATCCTAAAAAGTGGGAAAGATAAGATCTTGTAAGATTTTTGTTACTTTTAGTGAATTAAAATTTAGAAAAAATCATTACAGGGGGGTAAACTAAAGATAGACCTTATTAAATTTAGGAATTATTGGAATGATTTTGTAATTATGAGAAAGTTTAGAAATTTAAATAAATTATTAAAAATTTTAACTGATTATTATCAATCATTATTATTAATATTTTATTTATTATCTATAATAATATTGTAAAGTTTAGTTTATATATTTGTTTTTATTTATTTGAATGAGTTATGGTTTTCTTAAAGATCAAGAGGCTTATTTAATTCTATTATTAAAATTATGGATTTAAAATTCTATAACTTTTAATTGATATCTAAATTTTATAAAAATAAATTAAGGTTCTAGTATAAATTCAAGTTTCCAATAAACTTATTATAATTATTTTTTAATTATTTATTATATTTTCTTAATTTTCATAAAATCATTGATAAAATTACTAAATTCTAATTAATTTTTCTTTCGATGGACATTATTGTTGTCGTGGCCCAATAAAAAAAGTCAAAAAAATTTATGGAGATAACTCCGTTCCGATAGCATGGCCATTGGAAAAGTCATCGATAATTATGAATATTCATTATGCCCTAAATCCGAGATGATGGGCGCCATCCCCACCCCTGCTCTATTTTAGTGATTTTATGATAAATTTACTTATATATATTTTTTCATATTATGTGATTAGGGGTATAAGTGAGTCAAATTTGCTCACGAGCTGACTCGAGTTCGACTCGTTAACAAACTTGCGAGCCAAACTTATCAAACTACGAGTTCACAAATTAGCTCAAAAAATTTAGTGATTTTATGATAAATTTACTTATATATATTTTTTTTCATATTATGTGATTAGGGGGTGTAAGTGAGTCAAATTTTCTCACGGACTCAGGTTCGACTTCAGTTAACAGAACTTATGAGCCAAACTTATCAAACTTAGCTCACAAATTAGCTCAAAAATTTGTTAGCTTCAGTTCAAACATATAGGCTTATAGATAAAATTTAAGACATGTGATGACTGAAATATATGTCATGATATCGATTCCAATAATTTATCAACTTACGAAGCTTGAGCGAGCTTGATTTTCTTTAAATTAAGTTCGTTTACTGCTATTGTATCTATATTTTTACTTGAGATTTAAGGTAAAATGGAGGAGAAATGAGATTTAAATTTTTGTAGGATTTTAGAATTTAAGGCTAACATGGAGAAACATGATTTAAAATTTTGTAAGATTTTAGGCATATGGAGGAGAAACTAGATTTAATATTCTATAAAATTTAAGGAAAAATGGAAGAGAGACACGATTTAAAATTCTATGAAATTTAGAGTAAAATGGTGGAGAAACAAAATTTTGATTTTTGTAAGATTTAAGACAAAACAGATGAGAAATGGAATTTAAAATTTTGAAGGATTTAAAAGCAAATAAACGAGAAACATGATTTAGAAGTTTGTTGGATTTAAGGCAAACAAAAGAGAAATGAAATTCAAAATTCTATAAGATTTAAAATTTTCCTTTTTTTATGGTAGGATTTAGGTTAAATCCTGCTTAAATCTTGCTCAGATTTTGCTCTGCTCCCTACTCAAATTTGATGATGAGTATAAATCTCTTGGCACATTTGTATCTAGCAATCACATTTCTTATCTTACTTGTCTATTGGATTTAGGTTATCACATTTTGAGTTGGGTCATCTACTCAAATTCACAAATTGATGCCCCACTAGAGTTTAAAAAAAATGAAATGAATATTTTTTTTTGTATGTTTAAGTTTATAGTGGAATGCCTTAATTCATGTTTAAATCTTACTTAAGCTTACTAGTACCAATTTTACGATACTTTAATATATTAATATCACACATTTTATATTATGTAAGCAACAATAAATGAATATCAAAGTTGTCTTCGATGTATAATAAATTTCTTCCTGGATGTAATGAAATCACTAGAGAATTTACAATTTCTTGGATGTAATGGAAACATTAGATAATTTACAAATGGAGTCGAATATTTTATTTATCTTACATCATAGTAGTCATCTTTTATGATGTACAAAACATAAAAAGTAGTCTATTTTAATATCGGATGAAGTACACATTAATTTGTATTAGAGGGGATTTCAACCAAATTATTGAATTTAGACATCGCATGGCGAGTATGAACCACCATTTGACAATCAATATGTTATAGATATAAGGAGCTAATCTTTTATGCTAATGGACTACAAATTGAAGAAATACCTAATGTTAAAGTAGAACAATTTTATGTCCTACTGAGCGTAGTGCAACAATCATTATGGTGTGAATACACCTCCCATTTTGAGTATCTATAGCTATTAGATTATTAAGCAGTAAAACAAATTTAAATATCCCACATGAATGCTTCAATCAAGTTATTGGGCTACTTAAGAAGACAACCCCAATAGAGAATTTAATTTCAATTGATTATTATCGTGCAAAAAAATTAGTTTCAAAGTTAAGATTATTTGCACAAAAAATAAATTATTGTTGCATGCTTTATTGCAAGAAAGATGCATTATATACTGAGTGCAGATATTGTGGTGTGCCAATATACAAAGACCAAAGTATGTGACAACGTAAACAAAAAGAGATCTCACAAAAAAAAGACTTTTTTATATGCCAATCACACCACAACTATAATAATTATTTGCATGTTAATCTTATATTGTTTAATTGATCATGTGTTTAATCATTTTACAATTTTAAGTATAATGGCTATTGTAGGAAAAAATGTTTGGGAGAGAGCCTACATTGTGAAAGTTGCATATAGGCATGCATCAATGGAAACAAGATTAATAATGGGGTTGATAGTAGATTCTTGAAATTCTACATTAGTATTTATTTAGAAAAATCATAATAGTAATGTATTTTGAGGATGTTACTGAAGTTGAACTTTTGAAGGTGAGTATATATGATTGACAGAGATATAGTCAGACATCTTAAGGAGAGTTATCTTTGCAGTATGATGACCTCACTTTGTGGTGGAAAGAATTAGAAGGAAAGAAAGAAAGAGGGAATTTATGGCCTAATACTCATGCTTAGCTTCCTCGAGCTCAGGAGGGTATACAATTGAGGACTTGGTCAGAAGATAGATGGCTGCATTTGCTGATAAAATGACTCTGTGGATGATGGAGGTGCAAGTATAGATGCAAGATTAGATAGCTCGATTGTGCAAACAACATAGTAAAGAAAAGGGGAAAGCAATGATATAGGAGAAAGAGAAGGAAGACAATATCATAGTACATGATTTGAATTTTTACTTTGATTACATTAAATTTATGTAAATTAATTTGAGTGTTATATAGATGAATGTAAAATTAAATTTGAACTTTTAATGAAACTTTTAAGAATATTATTTAATATAATTTGATTTTTTATGAATATATTTTATGATTATTTTCATATTTGTAAATATCTCGATAGTATAAAAGTATTGAAGTTGAATGTATAAGGATACTTAACATTTGGAATTACTTTATTTGGATTCTCCATATGATATTGAATTCAGAGCACTTTTTCTTTTATTTTCTAATTTTTTAAAACTTATTTATAAAATTTCAAAATTACTTTAGTGTTTAATTCCATTTTAATCCTAATTATCTAGTCAAATGTTGACCATATCTATGCCTTTCAATGTGGCATCACAATATTGATTTTTGCAATTTAATAATGGACTCCACTATCACATGAATTAAATTGAGATGGGATGGCTTGGAAAATTCTTCAACAACTTGGGACTTTTAAGGCTTATAATGAACACAATTTAGATCAAAATGAACCATAGACTGAATTAAATCAAACTAATTTAATTGAATGGTGATTTCTTTATCCTCTTTTTGTCATCATAAACAAGATCTCTATAATAAAAAAATAATTGATTATTGACAATCTAGAGGCTAAAGATGAATCTAGATGAATTAAATATCATTAGGGAGTCACCTCCTGATCAAATGCAGATTTCACTTACCTAGCTATGATCATTCACATTAGGATCCATGAACTCCTAAAGGTGAATCAATTACACGCTTATGTTAAAGCTATTAGAGTCGACTACTGCTTTAAGTTCCAATCCATGACAACTTTCTTTCTTATAATGAGAATGAACATCAATGCACTTTTGTCTACACTCCAAAAAGAAATGGAGTTACAGAATAAATGAATCACCACATTCTCACTATTACATGCGAATTAATTTCCAATCCCACCTACCACTAATTTTCAGGGCTATGTTCCCTATTTATTGTTTATCTTATCCACCATTTGCCTTCATAATTTTATTTAACATACCCCTTGAGTTGTAAGGCAATAGACCACCACCACTTAAGCGTTTGATATGTTTTTTATGTTTGATACAAAATTATTCATCTTACATACAAATTTGACCCTCATGTCAAACTTTGAATCTTTGTTGGATATATTCTTGACATGAAAAGTTATAAATAGTATGATATAAAAATTAAAAAATTTATAACTAGTCATTATGTCAATTTCAAGAAGCATGCCTTTCTCTAATCTCTAACTCTTTATAATTAACATTTTGTATTGTTTAAACTCTCAATTGACATTATATACATCACATCTCTTGATCAATCTTCCACCTCCAACATTCCATCTTTTAAAAATTAACACATAAAGATGATCTCATGACACACACTTTTATTGCTACCACCTCAAAATTTTGAACACCTTATATTTGGCATTTTTATATCCCACGGCCTCTAATATGGCATATGGACTACAATCATATATGTAAATTGTTCTTCTTCATGCTCAAGTTCTAGACTGAGAATGCAACTTTTCATAACGTCCTTTCATATTCTCACTTATATTTTGTCTAAAGAGTGTTCTTTGTTCACATTACATTTTATACTAAGCCCAAAATTTATGCTCAAGATATTCACATTCTACATTAGTTATAAGCCATGAATGCAAAATTGCAAGCATTGGAGTAAATTACACATGGAGTCTAATCTATCCTCTTGTTAGGCAAAAGCCCAATCAGTTGTAGATAGATTTATAAAATTAAATATAAGTTAGATGAGACCATTGATTGCTGCAAGGCTTATCTAATTACTAAAAGATATAATCGTGCTAAAAGTATCAATTATTGAGAGACATAAATTTGGTTTACACACTAATTACATGTTCAGAATGCTTTTCATTTATAATGATTTACATAAAGTCATAAATATGAAACATCCTCTTAGTCATACCTTATAAGGGAGAAAGTTGTTTGTCATTTTAATAAATCTCTCTGCAAAAGCAAACCTTGAAATTTTGATTATTTTTAGCCAAAAGATAAGTATCCTAACTTCACAATGACTCAAGATCCTTACTCACTGTAGTTACCATTTATGTTGATGACATTCTCTTAATAAACAATTATCTTCAAGAATTCAAATGCCTTAATGAATTATTTCTCAAGCACCTTTGCATCAAAGTTCTTAGAAGCTTGAATCACTTTATAGGAATTGAACTTTTTTTCATTCTAAGAATCTTCACATCTCAAATAAAGTATGCACTAAACAATGCCCACTAATTGTTGCTTGGATGGTGAACATCAATCCTACGTTATTATTGGGAGCTTGTTGGTTCTTTGCAAGGGATGCAATGCCATTTCATCACGTGATATCTAACATAGTGGCAAGAATTAACTAATTTGCAGACACTATCCTGATATTATATATGATCTTTGTCTAGAAGCTACATTAGTCCCTTTCCTTATAATTGTGAAGGGACTATTGATTGATTACAAGTTTTATATCTTCACTGATTTGAGCTCAATGATCTTTATGCTTGCCTTTTTTTCAATGTGGGAATTTTTACCCTATTTATTTTGCAATCAACACCAATACATATAGAAGTTTTTTTGTATTGGTACTATATTTGGGTGACTCTTGTGATTCTTTTACCGATATTGTATGGTGATCTTATTGATGTTAGAGTCATCACTCTATCTGTTCAATTGTGAATAAATATAGATTTTTTTTTTCTCTTTTTATTAGATCCCTATGAAGAGATTATGCCTTAGATTTTTTTTCAAGATTTTAGGCAAAAAAGATATAGAATCTTTATCTAAATATCATTTATTAAACAATTTCAAAGAAATTATAATTTTGACAATTAAATATAACTATAAGTGCATTGAATATGCATTTATCTATCCATTCCTGAAAATTATCATCCCACTCTTGAATTTGGAATAACAACATATCAAAAAGATTTCTATCTATACTTAGGAAAAAGAAAAAAGTGGGCAATGTATAATTATGCTTTTCATCTTACCAACCAACTATTTTATGTTATGCTTCTTTCTATTTCTAATTAACACAATCATTTAATTTCATTTTTTATGAAAACTTTTACTTTCTATTTCATATACAAAGACAAGTTTTCATTCTTTTGTCATATAATGGGCTTAATATTTTTCACATGTCCCCAATAACTTTAAAGAAGATTTACATACTCACCGCACAATTACTATGCATTTACATATCTAAAATCTAAAGTTTGATATTCACATATGTAACACTTTCCTATAGATGAAAATTGTGTGAAAGTATTTTGATGTGATGAAAGAAATTTTAATGTCACTTTTGTAAATATTAAAATTTAGGTGCTAGATATGTAAATATTTAAGAATTGTGTGGTATGTAATTGTAATCCCCCTATTACATTTTTGTTCTCATAAACTTGTTGAGCGTAGCCTTCACTCCTTCAAAAAAGCTAATATAATTTCTCTCATTGCCTTCTTTTAGTCTTCTCTAAAGATGAGTATTTGATCTGTTCTGTTGAATTTTTTGTTAAACCGAACAAACCGAACCAAATAACTTAAAATAACGAACCATTCAAATAACATATAAAATTGAACCATAATTTAATTTATTCAGTTCGATTTTCAGTTAAACCGAATAGCATGTAAAAATTAAAAATTTTATTTTTTAATGAACTAATTAAATAAAACAATCAAATAAATTTTATACATATAAATTTGGCTCATTCGGTTTAAAAGTGATCTTTAAAAAAAAATCGAATTAAAAATCGAAAATCGAACAACTAGGCATTTACAATCAAAAATCGAACTGTGGGATTTAAAATCAAATCAAACCAACCAAATAAAGTCGGTACAATTCGATTTTTAATTTGAACTGACTAGTGCACACCCTTAATCTTCTCAGGTGTGCATTTCAAGCCAATCCTTTGATTCCTTAGTAGCTCCCAAAAGCCACCAGAGAAGAAACGCTTTCCAATAATAGACTACCATTAGGCTTCAAGAAAGAGTCTTTGGCACCTTCAAAGCCAGACCTTATTGCTCTATTTGTGAGTTATCGACTCTACAAACTAACAACTTAACCTGCATTCTACATTGGGATGATTCCTCGCCTCCTTTAGAATAGCATCCTACATCTCCTCACATGATTGTGAGAACATATTAATTATATTTTACTATTTGTAGGAAACATCAAAATCTTATTAAACATATCAAATCATCTAATATTTCACATGTATTAGAATTCATTCCAAATATAAATTTACTTATGCAAATTATAGTTTCAAGTTTCTATAGTTTTTATTTAGATTTTTTTATTTAAATTAATTTGAAGCTCATTAATATTTTTAATTTGAGTGGCCTCTCCCAACTAAGGGTAAACGAATGAAGCAGCAACGTAACTCTTTGTGGAAAATTGTTGTTTCTGCCGTTTATATATCGAAATAAATGTTTACGTTCGCTTAACTAAACGAGTTAACGAGCACGAAATGCTGTAACAACGAAAGCTTTTGACACTCTACTCCCAACTATAAGTTTGAACTAAGTGGAAGGCATTATAGGAATAACTACATAAAAAAATATATATATATATTTCTTGTGTTATAATAATGTAGCTAAAAATACTACAAAATTAATTACACGGCATTGTTCGATTCTTTTATGAGTTGATGCAAAATTCATTACGCTTAAATTAGATATTCTTGAAATATTATAATTGAGTTTTAACTAATATCTTGAACCCAATTCAAATGTGCTAACCCCACTCATATTTTAAACTCCATCTGAGAGAGAGAGAGAGAGAGAGAGAGAGATCATAAAATTTTTATGTATTTAAGAATTAATCATGATACTATTTTTACATAATAATAAATTTTATTATTATTTATATAAATATAAAATTTTAGATATTAAATATGTATAAAAATAAAAATCGTGTATAAAGCACCAAAATTATGATCGGTATAATAGCTAAAACCTTGATGGGGATATCTCGAATTTTAAAACCTCCATGTAAACCTTATTTTCCACCCCGATTATTTGCAGTGTAACGATGAAGAGTCGGATGTCAAGGCCTCTCCGCCTTTAGCTTCGTCCCTCCCACTACCGAGTATGCTCCGACGAGCCTACAAGCGCTTCCCAGTCGCAAGGATCGCCGCCGAAGCTATATCCTTCAACCTATTCTCCACTGAACATCTGCCGTCATCGTCACCATTCGAGACCAACAGCAAGCTTAAATATCTCATTAAAGCCAACCGCCTCGCGGACGCCCGTCAAATGTTCGAACAAATGCACCACCGCGATGAGATCTCATGGACCACCATCATCTCCGGCTACATCGGAGCCTCCCAGCCTAACGAAGCCCTTTCCCTCTTCTACTCCTTCCTCAGAGACACCTCCCTCTCTCCCGACTCATTCATCCTTAGTCTCGCTCTCAAAGCCTGCGCCATCACTCCTTCCCTCCATCCCCACGGCCATGCCATCCATGTCCTCACCCTCAAATCTGGCGCACTTCATTCTGTTTTCGTCGGTTCCTCCCTCCTCGACTTCCCGACTCCTAACGACCCCTCTGCCGCACTCCAGGTGTTCGACGAAATGTGCCAACGTAACGTCGTAACCTGGACATCAGCCGTCACAGCCCTCGTCCGCGCCGGGAAATGCTGGGATGCCCTCCTCCTCTTTTCTGACATGTCGGTGCCCTACGACTCTCACACCTACGCCATTGCCCTCAAGGCATGCGCCGATGCTGGTTTTCTCCTCACCGGTCGTGAAATCCACGCCGCAGCATTGAAGGAAGGCCAATCCAACACCTCCTTTGTCGCTAATGCCCTCATCACGCTCTACTCCAAATCCCAATACCTCCACCCTGCCCTCACCATCTTCGAATCAATGCAAACAAAAGACGTCGCCTCCTGGACCACCCTCATTTCCACCTACTCCCAAACCGGCCGCCCATCTGATGCTGTAGCCGCCTTCCTCCGCCTCCTCGCCCATCCAAAGGACGGAGCACCCAACGACTACACCTACGCCGCCACGATCTCCGCTTGCTCAATGCTCGCGGATGCCGCACTCGGCACACAGATCCACGCCCACGTGTCTCGGAGCGGATTTGCCTCCGCTTCTTCCGTCTCCAATGCACTCGTCACAATGTACGCTCGGGCGGGGCTTATCCCATTAGCGGTAGCCATGTTTAGAGAGACAGCGGCGAAGGACCTAGTCTCCTGGAGCGCGGTGATCGCCGCGCACGCACAGGAAGGCCGCGCTGCAGAATCATTCTCGCTCTTCGAGGAGATGTGTCATCACGGCGGGGTGCCAATGACCGAAACTACCCTGGCGAGCCTCCTCAGCGTGTGCGCGTCTGCCGCTTTGCTCGACGCCGGCCAGCAGACTCATGCCCGTGCGCTTGCCGTGGGGTTGGAATCCAATCCTATGGTCACTAGCGCGATCATCACAATGTACGCCAAATGCGGAGGCATCGAACAGGCCGCCGCCGTATTTGAGGGCCTGCAGCCGACGGACACAATCTCATGGACAGCGATGATCACGGGCTACGCTGAGCATGGGCGAAGCGTAGAAGCGATCCAAGTGTTCAATGAAATGCGAGAGGAATATAAAACCGGATCGCATTACTTATCTCGGAGTTCTGATGGCGGCAGCAGCCATGGCGGGATGGTGGAGGATGGATTGAGGTATTTGGATGCCATGCGAGAAGAAGGATGAGAAGACGGAGAAAGAGCACTATGGTTGTTTAGTGGACATGTTGGGGAGGGCGGGGAGGTTGAAGGAGGCGGAAAATGAGAGGATACAACAAGGATATGACATAGACAACGACGAGCGCAACATGAAAGGAGAGCAGTGGTGAGAAAACAGTGAGAAACAGTGAGATGGATCCAAGTGAGTGAGGTAGTAATAGCACTTACGAGGAGAAACAGCAAGTGAGAAGAAGGAAGAGGAAAAAGAAGATAGTCGTTGACTGAGGTGAGAGAATGGAGGTTTTCTGGCAGCAAGGCATCAGGAGGTGGAAGGTTTATGAAATGATTGGCGGAGTGATTTGGGCTAGGATGGCTGGGAAGGAAGTTCAGTTGGAGGGATAGAGGGGGGGATTGGCGAGGAAGGAGTTTTTGTTTTTTAATTTATTAATCTGATTCCAATTTTTTGGATTAAAATTTTGTTTTAAAAAAGCTATATTTCATGGATAGAATATAGATTCCCGATTATTAGTGGAAAATTTTTTAATATATAATATTTTGGTGTATTTAAATAACATTAATTTTATATAGATAAATGTAAAAATAATGAAATTATTCATTATTAAATGTTTGATAAAATAATAAAATATTCGATATTTATATATGATTAGCATAATAAATGTCAGAATTTTTTAATATTATTTTGATGAAAACTAAATCAAAATATTTTGATCTTTTTATTTTCAATTAGTGGCATGTCATTGGCTTATATATATTATATTTTTAAATTAATAATTAATTTGTGCTTGTATTTCTTTATTATTATTGAAAACTTGTTAAACATTTTTAAGGGTAGTAAACGCCTACGACTAGTGATAATACTCTGCGACTGTTGATGATCCTCATTCAAACACATGGTTGTTAATTTTCATTGCAATTACTGAGTTTTGGGTGGTAATACCCTTCAACTTTAGGGGGTACCTTAATGCAATTGAGGACGTTATATCCATCGCATTAAGATTAGTAAAAAAAATTTATTATTCACAAATAATTCATATTTAGCTCATTAAATAATTCTTATTTGACTCGTTCATTAATTAAATGAGCTGAATATGAATAAATATTTCAAGCTCAATTTATTAATGAGTCGAACATAAATATTTTTTTGTTTAGTCGTGTTTAACTCAAAATAAAAAATTATATTATATTATATAATAATATTAATAATAATAATATTATTATTAATATTAAATATAAACATATATGTCATAATTACAAGCATAATTTAATGATTAAAATTTTTGCTAGCTTAGATTTGAATCTTCATTCTTACAAATTTTTTAAATTATTGTATTTCAAATTATTTTAAATGAGCTAATTATAAACAAAATAATTTTTAAATAAACTGAATATGAATAAAAATTCAACTCGCTCAAGCTCATTTACACCCCTACACCAAAAGATTACGATTACGTTACTATTAAAAAATATACATCATAAGCTTAAATTTTATGAAATATTTATGAGACAGCGTTGCACTACATAAACTTTTTTAAAAAAAATTTATATTTTAAATAAGTGCCATACTCACAATTTGTCAATTTCTACTATAGCAGGATGCCTCAGTTGCTAATGGTGAACGGAAATCTTCTCTACATACCTTCTACTTTTTATATAACAAGCTATTTTCTATACAATAAATAAAATTGGCTCTGCCTAATATGAAGTATATATATATATATATATATAACTAATTCCTAAAATTAATGATACATAGCAGGAATTTCTTTTTCAATTTCTTTTATTTATTTATTTATTTATTTTTCTCTCTTCTTCATGGCAGAAGAAAACCACTGTGCTGTGCTTCACGCTCTGCTCTGCTAAATATCATCTCGGCTCCATCCCTCGGTCTAGGGTGCGGTTGATACGCAAATCCTATATCCGGATTCAAAAGCTCCCACCTGTTCCAAATAAATAAAACACAACCACGGTGATTAAATAACAAATATTTTTTTATTAAAATAAAATGCATTTTAGCATAAATAGAAAAAAAATGTTAATTTATGTAAATATTAAAATTTAAGTATTAGAAATATAAATATATAAGAATTATGTGGTGGGTATGTAAATGCCCCTTTATTATTTTATTTAGAGCTCTTTCCAGAATAAAAAAAATGCCATCAAATTATTACCTGTAGTTCAGGCAAGCATAGTAAAGAAAAAGCATGACTTGGTTCCTTGCAAAGCTGCTGCCCGGACAATTTCTTGGTCCTCCACCAAACACAGAGTATGTTCCCAATTTGGGCTTCAAATCCTACAAATATTCATCAAAATGTCAGTTTAAGTTAAATTTTGTTTTGTATTTTTTTTATATCTTTTTTTAAAACTATACTTATTTAGTGTGCTTTTTAAAAAAAGTTATTTTTATTTTTAAAAATAAATCATCTTATTTTAAAAACACTCAAAATATTCATGCATCAGAAGCCAAAGAACAAAGTTGCTATTGAAAAACTGGAAAATTAGTGCTTACTGTCCATCTGTCAGGATTGAAGGCCAACGGATCACTGTAGTATTTAGAGTCGATGTGAATGGAACGAATCCACACGATAACCTTCCAATCCTTGGGAAGCCAATAACCTATTAAACCAAAAAGGCATCAGCAACAAGGAAAACAAAATTTAACGTCCGAACAAAATATTTTTTTTTAAAAAGGGGAATTTACATACATACACTACACATAATTCTTATATACTTACATATTTAACACCTAAAACTTTGATATGTATATTTGCAACACTTAAATCTTTAATATCACATAAAAAATATCACAATTATTACCTTTTTATAAGTGAATGTATATTTTTATCCATAAATAAGATGCTCAATAAGCAAATATGGATTTTTAGATGTTAGATGTGTAAATACATAAGAATTACTTAGTATTTATGTAAATCTTTCACACACACACACAAAAAGGAAGAACAGATGGCATCATAAATCATTCCATTCTACTCCTACACTAAGTTTAGGGCTGCAAACGAAC
Source organism: Cymbidium sinense (assembly GCA_021442155.1). Lineage (NCBI taxonomy): Eukaryota > Viridiplantae > Streptophyta > Magnoliopsida > Asparagales > Orchidaceae > Cymbidium > Cymbidium sinense. Next base: position 39,249,776 of record CM038229.1, read on the forward strand.
CGAACCAAACCAAGCCAAGACCTGTTCAGGCTTGAGCTCGGTAGCACACTGGGAGCTCGAGCTCGGTTTGAGCTCGTTTAGAGCTTGCTAGTCTGTGTTCGAGCTCGGTTCGTTTAGCAACCGAGATAGAAGGATAGAGAAGTTTTTGGTTCTAAGAAAAAGGAATTCTTTGAGGCATGTTAGAGTAATCTCTTTGCAAGCTTGCAAGCAATTTAGGAACTGGCTTGATTGATAATGAAAAGAGTGAAATGTAGATCATTAAATTGAATTCAAGACAAAAAATAAACTTATTCTATTTTTTTTATTTGATTTTAAATCTTCTGAATGACGTGTTCAAACACCTCTAGACACGTGCACATAGGTGCATAATGATAAATGTAAATTTGCATGAATAGAGATGTAAATGCATATTATGTATGCTCATATACATACATAAATGCATATATATTTCGATCTAATCTCTTGTTAGTCTAATTTGATCTAGATTTGACTGGCATGACTTTTTCCTTTGATTCATGATTTTGACTTAACTTAAATCCAAATCAAAAATCGATTTGAATCTCTAGAGATCTACAACCTTCAAGTCAAATTAACAACCCCATGCATGCTGCAGGACAAGCCTGTTCAAAATCATTTGGTAGCATAAGGGTTGGCCAGTCATTCCTAGGCAAGATAAAGAATGTAAAACTTTCAATAACTCACCATTCAAAACAACATCATCCTTCACCACTCTCCTGAATATGAAGGGAGAAATATTTGCTAGGCGTATGAGTTCCTCAGCCACCTAACGGCCAGAAATGGTATGAAAATCAGTAGCATTTTAATAAGAAATTGTATGAGGTGCTAGCTCTCAACCTACCTTCGAGGTATAGTTCATGTTTTTAATATCTTGAATAATTAAAAGCTCCCCTTCGTGCTTCTGCATTCTTATTAATTTAGCTTCTTCCTGCAAGAAAATTCAAAAGTTCAATCAACAAATATATTAGAAACAACTCAAATCAACAATAATCAATGAAATAATGATATACCTTGAGTTTCTCAAGTATCTCAGGGTGTTTGGCCAGATAGTACAAGCCCCACATCATGACTTCAGAGGTGGATTCATAGCCACCCAAAATTAAAGACAAAATATTCTCCATTACCTCCATCTCTCTCAACTTAGTTCCATTTTCATCAACAGAGTCCATCAAAATCTGCATGAAATCATGCTTCTGCACTCCTTGTTCTTTCCGTTTTTTCATTTCATCCAACAAGATGTCGGTTAACTGTTTCCTGCACTGCGCATTTGCAAGAAATTCTAAGTGTATGATGTTCTGTTAAGCAGCTCTAGTCATATTAATGGAAACTAACAAATTTTCTGAACAACACGAGAGGTTTATTCCGTTGCAGACACCAGCTCTGGTATTCTCAGCGCAAGCAAAAAGCAAGGAAACCCACCTTATCTACTACAAATAGTCATTTCGGCAAAGCTTACCTTGAAAGCATGGTAATATGCTGTCCCAGGAATGTTAATTGTCAGTGACAGTAATCCAGCCATTAATCCTCTATATAGACCCTCCATTTTCCTTAAAAGTTCTGTCGACTGGAAGCTAACAAGTGCTTCACATATGCTGCAGAATGTCATCTGTAAATGATTTTCAAAACAAATTGGTAGTGCTAAAATTGGAATTATCTAATCACTGCATAGATAGGTTTGAAGAAATCCAACCTTCAATGAAAACAGAGAAACTACCAATGCAGAAAAATAACAAACCCTCTATCCTCGTGAAACAGTATACATGTCTATATAGACAGGTATAGAGCAAGGTATATGACAAAAATGCAGCGTTTGTTATTATTCTATAATATGCAATGCTCGTTCTGTTTTGATCCAACAACTAATATGATTTCATTATGTGCTAGTGATGAGGTTTCCAGAATCTGCTGTGAAACAAGCTAGAACTGATCTGATAGCTTCACTTATCACCTCCCCTCAAGCCCCTCAAGTTAATGGGGCATGAGTGAACCATTAACTAGTCTTTAAGATAATTTTGATGCTTTGTGGATAATGATTTGGTGAAAATATCAGCAAGCTGATCATGTGTAGTAATATGACGAACGTGAATGATGTTAGATTTTATACAATCACAAATAAAATGATATGATAGTCCACTTCAATATGTTTAATTCTAGCACGAAAAATATGATTGTTTGCAAGAGCGATTGTAGATATACTATCACAATAAACAAGTGTGGGTTGCAATTGTGGATGCTGAAATTCCTGGAGAAGCCTGCGCAGCCAAATAATTTAAGTAGCAGTTGTAGCTAAAGCACGATATTCAGCTTCAGTTGACGATCGTGCCATAGTGGATTGTTTCTTAGCACACTAGGAAATTAATGTTTGTCCAAAAAAACCAAAGTATCCAGTTGTGGATTTACGTTTATGTGGGTCACCAGCCCAATCAAAATCGATATACACATGAAGACGAAGATCTGATTGAAAGATAGGCATTCCATGGTGATTTGTGTATTTCCCATATCTCAATAAACATTTTAACTGAATAAAATGAATATTAAGTGGATGATGCATGAATTGGCAAGCTCGATTGAAAGCATAAGAAATGTCTGTTCATGTTAAAGAGAGATATCGTAGTGAACCAACAATATGTCTGTGAAGTTCAGGATTGGAAAATGGCTCCAAGCTACCGTCAATAGAAGAAATCTATTATAAAGCATGGAGTGGAGACAATCTTACAATCCAGCGTAGCAGATTTCTTAAGAATTCGCTGAAGATAAGTGGATTGAGATAGATGAATCCCATAGGTAGTTCGTGTAGCAATGATACTAAAAACATGTGAAATTTATCCAAGATTTTTCATATGAAATCAAGAATGTAACTTGCTTAAAAGAGTATTAATAGGTGCTTGATTATTGCCAGTAAGGAGAATATGATCAATATATTTAAGTATTTACATAATGATTGTATCATGTTGATATAGAAGAAAAGAAGAATTGGCCTTGCTGCTATAAAAAACCATGTTGTTGGAGATATGACCATTGTCATGGGGCCTACTTAAGGCCATAAATTGCTTTCTTGAGGAAACACACATGGGTCGATTTTTTGTGAATCTTTAAAACCAAAAGATTGAGCCATATATATCGTATCACGAAGAAAAGCATTAAGAATATCAAGTTGAATAACAGGTCATTGATGAGTGATGGCAATTGCGAGGAGAAGATGAATAGTAGGCATTTTAGCAACAGGACTAAAGGTTTTCATATAATCAAGTCCTTATTCTTGCTTATATCCCTGGGCTACTAACCTGGCTTTGTATCTAGCAACAGATCCATCAGAATGAAGTTTAGTTTTATAAATCCATTTATAGCCCAACACATTATAAGATGAAAATGGTGGAACAAGAACCCAGGTGCCTTCAGACCATGAGCAGATCCACACATTGGCCCACCCTCAATATTTTTTTTTATTTTTTATTATAGTTTCTTTTTTAAAAAAATAATTTTGCCCATCCTAATAAAAAGTCTTGCCCAATAAAAAAAAAAATTTCATTTTATTAGATAAAATTTATCTTTATTTAAAACTATTTAAATAATTATTTATTATAAGTTTAGTTATTTTTATTACTAATAATTTATTCATTTAGATCATAATAATATATAAAAATATATTTTATTAAATATTTTGATCAATATTTAAAACTTAACAACTCATATAACTATACATAACAATAGAATGTTGTGTTTAGTTCCCTATAAAAAAAAATAATTTAACATTCCTAAGCAATGTGAGACAAAAGAGTGTGTTATACTATTAAATATAAAAAAGTATGAATGGATAATGGGCTCTACTATTAAATTTAAAAAGAAAAATTACACCAATTAGTAGCATTACATTTTAACATATTATTTATTATTATTATTAATTATATTTATATTCTTATTAGTTTTAGGTAATATAATTTTATTTATAGAACTTTTATATTATAATTATATTTTTATTGAAATTTATAAGTTTATGCTTTAATTATAAAATTCTTTCTAAAATATTTAATATGCATACATACATATATATATATATATATATATATATAAAAAAAAATTAAATTTATAAGATACTAAATACAATATTAATATCAATTATCACATAAATCCTAATTAAGATTTCTCTCAAGTTTTAATTGATTAAATTTTTTTGTGAAAACTAGAACTTAATAATTTTTTTTATATATATTGTTTATATTTTTATGAAATAAGATGAAATTATTATAAATCTAATATAAAAATAAGATTTATATTTAAATGTTTCAATATTTAAATTATGAAAATGATAATAAATTTAATATTAATTTTAAAAACTAATAAATGATAATAAAAAATTTTGTTTGAAATTTTGATAATTAGTTTGCCCATCCTGAAAAAAGTGAATAATTCCGCCACTACTTCAGACTATAATGCTTGAAATTCATGAGGCATTGCTTTTTGCCAATATTCATATTTAATAGCTTGAGAATAGCAGGTTGGATCAAATGTAGATTGAACTTGATGAATTAAATTGAAAATATGTTTTGGTTTCTACCAACTACCATGTTAGTAATCATAGGATGTTTGTGTGGGAGTTGAGGCAGTGGAAGAGAAATGAGAAGAGGATGAGGCAGTTTGAGGAGAAGAATCATTTAGTTGCTGCTATGGTGAGAAAAGAATGAGAGAAGAATTTGAATTTGAGACTATTAAAGAATTTGGTGGCTATTGAGGTGGAGAATATGATGCAGAAAATAGAATAACGATCAGAGTATAAGAAGATTGTGGTGATGGAGAAGGATGCGGTGGTTGGTTTTGGTAGGAAAAACTTTCTTCTTGAAAATGAACATGTCGACAAAAAATAACTTTGACAGTGAGGGGATTAAAACATTTATATACTTTCATTTCACAAGCATATCCAAGAAAAACATAGGATGTAGAACGAGAAGCAAACTTATTGTTGGTTTGTGGGCGTAGCTAAAGATAACATAAACAACCACAGGGGCACGGATAAGAGTATTAAGGTGGTTGTTTGTAAAGTTGGTGATAAGGGGATTGTTTATTTGTAGTAATGGAGGGCAACCTATTAGTGAGAGATATGGCTGCTAGTAAAGTGTTAACCCATAGAGAAGAGACAAGTTAGCATCGAGCATAAGAGTCTGAACTGTATCAATAATATGTCTATGTTTGGGTTTGATTATATCATTTTGTTATGGAGTATAGGGACAACTATATTGATGTATAATACCGGAGTTTATTAGAATTTGATTTAGTTGATTGTTGTTAAACTCTCCACCCCCATCTGATCGGAGAACTTTAATTTTATAAGGAAACTATTTTTCAACAAGATGTTGAAACTGCAAGAATTTGTTAGTAGACTCAGATTTTATTTTTATTGGATAAACCCAGGAAAAATGAGAATAGTCATCAACAAATAAAAGATAATATGTATATCCTTGATTAAAAATAACGGGAGAGAGTCCCCATACATCAACATGTACTATTTTAAGTGGATTTTTAGCATGGGTGCAAGATAAAGAAAAGGGTAAATGGGTACTTTTTGCAATCGCACAAGACAAACAATGAGATATAGTCTAATTCTTAGTGAAACCAAAAATATTCTTGAGAATTGATTGAGTGGTGGAGGATGGATGTCCTAGCCATCCATATATAATGGATTTGGAGGACGATGTAAGCAAAGCACAGTGAGCTAGGAATATATTGATTAGGGCTTAAGAGGATATAGACCCTTGATGAGATGGATCTTAGAGGAGAATTCGGCAGTTCTTTCGATCCTTAATTGTATAGCCAGTGGAATCAAAGAAATATAACAAGGGTTGTTAGTGGTTAATTGTTTAATGGAAATAAGATTATGAGTATGATGTGGTACATGAAATAGAGGGGATAAAAGATGCTTATGGTAGGTGTAGGTAAAATGCCTTAGCCAGAATGTGATATGGGCAGTGATTGTCCATGTAAGAAATATTTGTTGATTTCCTTGATATGGCTGCAGTTGAGAAGGATCAGAAGTAAGGTTTGCTGATGTTGTGTCTAAATACCAAATGGAATTTTGCTGTGTGGACAGGAGAGTTTGAGGCCATGGCTGACAGGACAAATCTGCATGGTACCAACATTTGAAAGCAATATGACAAATCTTATTGCAAATTTGACAAATAGTTGGAGAATTGGATCTCTTGCCTCCACGATTTTGAAAACTAAGTGATGTTAAGAGTTAATTGTGGATTTGGATTTTGTAGAACATTTTGCTCACAAGTAGCTTCAACAGCTAAATTCAGTTCTTCACTATAGAGTAGTGAGTAAAATCATCCAGATTTAAAGAATGTAAGTTTATTCTTATATCAATTTTAAAGGCTTGATATATGGGAGGAAGACCATTAAGAGTATATAATATAATGCCTGGGATCAAGATGTGACCAACAATTGCAATGGCATCTACCTTGACTTTTATATCTAAAGATATTGTGTCATGGATCAAACTTTAATTTGAATGTGATGGAGTTCATTCTTGAGTTGTATGATCCTTGATCGATTGGACTAAAGCCTTCTTTCAATTGTTGTCTGAATTTCAGCACAAGTGTCCAAAGAAAGAACATAAGGCAAGAATTAATAGGGGGCTACTGCTAAATTCTGATCAATTAGCATCAAGGTAGCATACGAAGGATTAAAAGAGATTGATCCACCATCATTTATTATTTGTCGAGGTGGTTTGATGATAGATCCATCAAGATACCCCCTAAAACCTTTAGCATTGAAAAGCTTCAAAATATGTGATCTCCATGTAGAAGGATTTTAACCATACTTTAAACTTCACCTGTGGTTGTATAGTTGTTGCAGCCATTTGAGAATCAATAGCACTATTTTTGAACTGGTGAAGTAGTAGAGGAAGTAGACAAACACATAAAGGAGAATGAAAAACAAAGGAATTATCAAAAACCAACTGAGAGTGGCTGTTAGGCAAGATGCTCTGATACCATGAAGAAATTCAACCTGCGATGAAAACAGAGGAAACTACCGGTGCATAAAAAAAGGAGCTATAAAAATATTTGTTTTCTAAGATTATCAGGTAAAAGTCGAACTAGAAATGGTGTAGGTATGATTATAGATAAAAGTTTGAAGGATAATGTTATAAATATTAATAGATAAATTATAAATTTTAAAGATTATTGTTGATACTAAAATTATCAATATTATAAGTTTACGCTCCTCAAGTAGGTTTGGAGATAAGCATGAAAATTTTGAAATGAATTATGATTAAAAGATACATCTTGAAGAAAAGTATTTATTGGAGGAGATTTAAATGGGAAAAGTGGTAAAAGATTTTAAAAATATTCATGGTATTATGGATTTAATTAGAAGAAGAACTATTAAATTCTTTTAAATGATTTTTCTAACACTTTTATTTAAGAAAAGAGATGAACATATTATTACTTATAAAAATGGATCTAAGAAAACACGATTGATTATTTTCGATAAGAAAAATAAATCATTTAGATCAGAAAAGATTGTAAGGTCATTCCAGTGAAAATCTAAGTCAACATCGATTAATTTTTAGATTTTACGATGAAAGTTTGAAGAGAAAAATAAACCAAATTATTGTCCAGAATTGGGATGAGAGACTTAAAGAACACAAATAAAAATATTTTTAAGAGAAGCTACAAGAGATTAAAATTTGGGATGTTCATAAAAATTTAACATTAAATATGAAAGTGAAATTAAACAAGTTCTAAAGATGTCTTGGAGAATCAAAGGAAAAGCTTCTTAATAAAATAATTGGAGTCGAGTAAGAAAAGATAAAAAATAAGATTGTTATAAAACTTGGTTTAGATGTAAAACTGGAGAATTGGGAAAGATATAAAGTGGCATGTAGATTCAAGAAAGAAGATATACAACAACAACAAAGCCTTAATCCCACTAGGTGGGCTACATGAATCCTTCTGTCTCCATCAGGTCCTATTATGTGTCAAATTCTCATTTAATTCAAGTATACTAAGATCATTTTTATACATCTTAACCAAGTCTTTTAGGTCTACCTACTTTCTTCTTAACATAAGGAAAATCTAATGCATCTACTCTCCTAATCTGTCATCTGACTACGACGCTTTATGTGCACCATCTAAGGAGACTCCCTAATTTTATCTACCACGAGCTACTCCAACTTTTTCTAACATACTCATTTTGCATTCTATCTCTAAAGGTAAAGCCACTCATCCACTGAGCATCCTCATCTCGTAACACTTAACTTAGTCTTATGCTTTCTTTTATTGGCCAACATTCATCCATAAGTCATCAGTCTTACCACCATCTTATAAAATTTTCCTTAAGTTTAAGTGGAACTTTTCTATCACATAATAGCCGATTCCTCTCCACTTCAACCATCCAACTTGAATTCTACTAATAACATCTCCATCTATTTCACCATCATTTTGAATAGAGCCTAAATATTCAATCGCCACTCTTATTAATGACTTGATCACCTAAAGTCACAACACTACCTCTAAAACTTCTACAACTAACATTACACTCCATATATTCGGTTTAGATCTACTTAAATGAAAACTTTAGACTCTAAAGTTGACCTCCATAATTCAAGTTTCGTTGGACTCCTCTTAGTCTTATCAATAAGAAGAATGTCATCAAAAAAAGCATACACCAAGGTACATCTTCTTGTAAATGCCTCGTAAGAACATCCATAACTAAAGTAAAAAGATAAGGGCTTAATGTTGATCCTTGATGTAATCCAACCAAATAGGAAAATATTTTGTCAATCCTCCTTGTGTTTGGACACAAGTAATGCCTAGTATACATATCCTTAATGACTTGAATATAACCAATATTAACTTCTTTCTCGTTTCTAGACTCTCCAAAGAACATCTCTTGAAACTTTATCATAAGCTTTCTCTAAATCAATAAATATCATATGTAGATCCTTCTTATTTTCTCTATGCTTCTCCATCAAACCTTTTAACAAATGTATAGCATCCATAATAGATCTACCTGGCATGAAACCAAACTGACAGAGAAACTTCAGTATCACATCGAACCTATGCTCATTACTCTCCCATAATTTTAATGTATGGCACATTAACTTAATTCTAATTTTGCACACTCTTGTGCATCACCTTTATTCTTAAATATAGAACCAACAAACTCTTTCTCCACTCATCTCGATCTTTTGTCTTTAAAATAACATTAAAAGATTTGTAAGCAAGAAATTCCTTGATCTCCTAAACATTTCACACTTCTATTGGAATATTATCCGTCTCTTGTTTTCCACATTTCATTTTCTTTAAAGCTTCACTAACTTCAGATTTACTAATACGACGATAAAAATAAAATTCTCTATTTTTGTTTAGAGTATTAAGGTTGCTAAAATCAATCGTATTTTCAAATCCTTCATTGAAAAGTTTATTAAAATACCTCATCCACCTATTTTCAATATCTTTTCTAAGAAAGACTTTATTATTTTCATCTTTAATATCCATCACTAACCATGTATTTATTTCTCCTATCTCTTCTTTGGGGCTAACTTATACATACATCTTTCACTTCTTTCAGATCTAATCTATCAGTATAAATCACTAAAAGCTAAATTTTTTGATCATATATCGCTTTCTTAGAATCTCTACGCGCCATTTTATATATTTCCCAATTCTCCGAAGTTTTAAATCTAAACCAAGTTTTATAATAACGCTTTATTTCTTATCTTTTCTCAGACACTGACTCCACCAACTATTCTTATTAAAAGAAGCTTTTCCTTTTGATTCACAAGACATCTTTAGAACTTAATATCACTGATATTTTTTCCCACATAACGTTAAATTTCCATGAACATCCCAAACTCTAATTTCTTGTAGCTCTTTTAAAAATATTTTATTCAGATTCTTTTTTTAAGTGTCCCATCCGATCCTGATAATAATTTAGTTTATTTTTCTCTACAACCTTTCATCATAAAATCTAAAACTAATAGTAGATGACTTAAAATTTAAGTGTCCCCATCTAAGAAAGAAAGATATGATTTAAACAATTTAACTTTAGTAATTTATACTGATTATATACCAAAAGAAGTGAAAGATGACAAGTTACCAACCAAAGAGATAGAGTAAGAAAGATAAGTCAAGAGATGTATTAAGGATGAAAATAATAAAATCTTTTTTAAAAAGGATATTGAAAATAAGTGAATAAGGTATTTTGAAAACTTTTAAATGAAGGATCTAAAAGATTGATTTTAGAACCTTAATACCCTAAACAAAAAAATAGAATTTCATTTTATCGTCAGATTAGTAACTGGGTTAAGTTTTAAAGAAAATGAAATGTGGAAAAGCAAGAGGACCTGATAATATTCCAATGGAAATGTTTAGAGATCAAGGAATTTCGCTTACAAATCTTTTTTATTTTAAAGACTAAAAGATGTCACGAGTGAGAAAGAGTTTCCTATATTTATAAAGGTGATGCACAAGAGTGTGCAAATTATGAGAATTAAGTTAATGCTGCATACATTAAAATTATGGGAGAGAGTAATCGAGCAAGGTTACGTGATACGTAAGTTTCTCACAATCAATTGGTTTCATGCCGTAGATCTATTATGGATGCATTTGTTAAAAGGTTCGATGGAGAAGCATGAGAAAATAAGAAGGATCTACATATGATATTTATCGATTTAGAGAAAGCTTATGATAAATAAAGTTTCAAGAGATGTTCTTTTGAGAGTTTGTAACGTAAAAGAAGTTAATATATATTCATTAAGGATATGTATAGAGCTACTTGTGTCCAAACACAAGAGGATTGACAAAATATTTTCCTATTTCGCTTGGATTACATCAAGGATCAACTTTAAGCCCTTATCTCTTTACTTTAGTTATGGATGTTCTACTATTCTTTTACAAGAAGATGTACCTTGGTGTATGCTTTTTGTCGATGACATTCTTCTTGTTGATAAGACTAGAGGAGTCCAAATGTAAACATGAATTATGGAGGTCAACTGTGAGTCTAAAGGTTTTCGCTTAAGTAGTCTAAAACCGAATATATAAAGTGTAATTTTAGTTGTAGTTCTGTAGATAGTTGACATTGTGAACATGTCATTAATAAGAGCGTCTTCAAATATTTCGAAAATTTTATAAGATGGAGATGTTATTAGTAGAATCTGTTGGATGGTCAAGTGGAGAAATGCATCCGGCTTATTATGTGATAGAAAAGTTCCACTTAAACTTAAGGAAAATTTTATAAGATGGTGGTAAGACCCCAGCAATGACTTATATATGTAATGTCAAAAAGAGAAGCATAAGACAAGTTAAGTGTAGATGAGAATGCTTAGTGAATGAGTGGTTTTACTCTTAGAGATAGAATGCAAAATGAGTATATTCGGAAAAAGTTGGAGTAGTTCAGGTGGTAGATAAGATTAGGAGAGTCGCTTAGATGGTTTGGCCACATAAAAGCGTCGATGACCGATTAGAGTAGATGCATTAGATTTGCCTTTTGTTAAGAAAAGTGAGACCAAAGACTTGGTTAAGATGCATAAAAAATAATCTTAGTATATACTTGATTTAAATGAGAATTTGACACATAATAGGACACAATGGAGACTAAGGATTCATGTAGCCGACCCCACCTAGTGGGATTTAAGGCTTGTTGTTGTTGTCGTCTCTCTATCCTCGATAAAGCAGTAAACACGTCTATATTTACAGGTATAGAACAAAATAAATGACAAAAATGTAGAGAGATTGCTATTATTCTAAGGGAGGCAATGCTTGTTCTATTTTGATCCAACGGCTGGTAAGATTTCAGTATGTGCTAGTGATGAGGCTTCCAGAATCTGTTGTGAAACGAGCAGGAACTAATCCGATAGCTTATCACTTATCAAGGTTTACATATATGATATTGATTTTGGACCTGATCATCTCATTCTTGACAAATAGGTACATATTATTTGTAAAAGATGTAAAATATTCTAAATTCTATTCTTCTTTAGAATGCCTGGGTTTTCAAGTTCTTCAAAATCCCAAAAAGCACAACATCACTATAACTATTATGCATTTCAAAACACAAACAATCATATTTTCTTGAGAAGTCTCTCTTTTTTAATTCTCAACCATTCTGTGAATTAAATATGGGAAAGCATCAAAAAGGACTGTAAAGAAAAAAGCAATGTACATGAAAAATTACTTGCACCATATGAATCTAACATGGCTGAAAAACTTACAGTTTTGGTTTCGTCATATGCAACTATCCTTCCCTTAGAGACCCAATTTTCAAGAGCCGAAATAATGACAGGTTGTAGAATTCGTAGTTGAGCATTAAGAGCTTTTGGGTTTGTGAAGGCTTCCATCAATAGCTTTCTTAATCTTTTGTGCAAAATTCCATCAACTGCCACAATTGAAGAACTACCCAGCAGCTGATTTGCGGGCCAGCCTGAACTTAAACTCTCCTCTTCTGTCATGCTACTAAGTACTTGCTTGTTGAACTCAGGACAGCATGTGATTATCACTGGACTACCAAATAAGTGGGATCTATAAATACCCGTGTCACCATACCTACATAAAAGAGGGGTAGAAATGAGACGAATGGGCATAAGAAGCAATCTCTACCAGACAAAATGCAAGTTCAATAGTTTGGCCATCAACATCTTCGGAAAAGCCAACTCAAATGATGATCCAAAAGATGCGTTCTTGCATCAAGAAGCCTAGTATCAGAAAAGAAGAGTGAATTACTAGTGTGTTCCTCTCGTTGAGAACCTCGCACAAGTTTGACAACTTAGTCAAGATGGCAACAATTCTACTACAAGCAATGCCACAGAAAATTTATTGTAAAAAATTTTGCTAACCAGTACTTCCAAAAATCCGTCAATAGTTATTTCTTAAAATTTTAAATTAAAAAGTTTGATCATTTATTTAGACCATTAATATGCTTTTAAAGTTAAGATCTTTAACTTAAAAATTTAAATCACTTTGATGCTAAATTTAGAATCAAACCCCTTAATCTCGATATAGGGATATTTTTTGGGGCAAAATTTTTAAAATATTCTTAAAATTAGAATTTAATCAAAAAATTTTTTATGAAAATAGACTTAGTCGTCACATGACGATTCAGCTTGAGCGTCGATGCCATGTCGTCAACACACTAGATTTTTTTGTTTTGCTTTTGGTAGAGAGAGCGTTGCAGAGAGATTAAAATAAATAATTAATTAATTAATTAATTAAATAAGTATATATATGTATAATTAAATAATTAAATAAATAAATAAATTTTTAATAAATAAAAAATAAATACATAAATTTTTTTTTTATTGCGTGTTTTTTTATATGCATTAATAATTAAATAAATAAATAATTTTAATAAATAAATAATTAAGTATATATATATATAATTTTTAATATATATATATATATAAATAATAATTTTTAATGCATATATATTTCAGTACAAAGATGAATTATTATTTATTTTTTATATATTTATATTTTATATTTTGTTATTATTTATTTTAGACTTTTCTTTTTTTCTTTTTTAATTTATAAATCTTCATAATAATAACTTTGATGTATAAATTAAAATAATATATAAAAGTTATTAAAATTATAAAGATTTATAAATTAAAAAGAAAGAAAAAAGAAATAAGTAAAATAAATAATAATTATGATAATCCATGAAATATATGCATTAAAATATAAAATATAAAAAAAATATTATATTTATGCATTAAAATAATAATATAAAATATAAAAATATAAAATATATAAAATATAAAATAAAATATAAAAATATAAAATAAATAATAATGTAACAAAAAATATAATATATAAAAAATATAAAATAATAAAATATAAAATAATATAAAATATAAAAATATAAAATAATATAAAATATAAAAGTATAAAATCTAAAATAATAATAATAACAAAAAAAATAAAAAAAATAACTATATAAAAAATAAATAATAATTCATCTTTAATGTTAAATATATATGCATTAAAATTTATTTATATATATATATATATATTTATTAAAATTATATATATAAAATATACTTAATTATTTATTTATTAAAATATTTATTTTATTTGCATATAAAAACAACATAAATAAAAAAAAATTATTTATTTGTTTTTTATTTATTAAAATTTATTTATTTTTTTATTTAATTATTAATGCATATATATACTTATTTATTTATTTAATTATTTATTTATTTATTTATTTGATCTCTCTCTATAAGATGCGCTCTCTTTCTTTCTCTCTCTCTCTCTCCGCAAAAAATGTTCTTTCTCTCTGTCTCTCTCTATGATTTCAGGTCGTAGACTATTTTTTAAAAAAAAAAAATTGATGCCTAAATTGCTAATTAAGGTTAAGAATGTACCTATTTTAAAAATTTTGCCTATTTTTTGGTGCTTAATTTTAAAAATCTTAAAAATTTTATAAGAATGCTTTAAACAAATTTTTAAATTCAAATTTAAATTTCATTGAATTTAGATTTGCAGACCATGAATAGAATTTGAGTCTATTGCATGTGCACATGCTTGTACAAGGTACTAATCAAATCAAAAAATCAGCCGTATTGCTTGATTTGATTTGACTAGTCATATTTTATGTCCATGGTATTAACCTTTTGACTCAGTAAACTACGTTGGACATAATTGATATGGATCAGACCTGACATAGCACATCCAAGTATAAAATTATTTAATCAATTGCTTTTAATAGATTAATAAATATATCTAGTACACATTCCAAGTTGCATTCACAACATTCTAAGATAATTTATGTTCTAATCTTAGTGTAAGAAAGAATATTGGCAGGCAAGAAATCTGGTTGGCTGTGGTTCCTATAAACTCCTTTTTCTCTGTTCTGATTGCAGAAGACAAGAAAATTTGACTAGTCGCAGAAAGGTTCAATTATGGCAGCAACTTCTTTTTTTTTTCAATTAATCACAAAAATGAGATAGGATTGGAGGTTTTACCCGTAATATTTTTCAGTTACATGAGAAATATGTTTGTTCATAGACATGACAAAGTGATGTTGGCCCGTGCCTCTCTCTAGATGAAAATTCTCTAAACTTTGCATTGTACTTCCAGATCCTATATTTTACAATTTTCAGAGTTCATGCAGACATGATTTAGATATTTTTAGTCTTATATAAGAGAAAGCCAAGATATTAATAGTTTAGATTTTAAACTTTGATACTCAGGTAGGAATCAAACTGAAATAGTATAAGTGTGATTATTGATAAAAATTTAAAGGATAATATTATAGATATTAATATAATTGGAGATAAAATTCTAACTTTAAAGATTATTGTTGATACTAAGAATATCAATGTGTTATTTAATCTAGTAACAATATGTGTCATTTAAAACATATCTTATAGCTCTTAGCTTCATATCTATAAACATTTATTTACCTATATAAAAATTATAAATCCTCCATCTTTCTAGTTTTTCCTTAGAAATCATTTATTTAAAAAATCTTTAACTTTCTTTTTTCTGGTTTGTTCATGAGACTAACTCTAAAAGATGCAATTCATGATTATTGATAGTCTCGCAACAAGATTAGGCTAACTACCTTCTCAAGTTTGTTAACAACATAATTTTTTTTAAGGGTTAGAGATAAAATGCAAAATGAGTATGTTCGAGTAATGGTTGAGTAGCTCTGCATAAGATTAGAGTGAATTCTAGATGGTATCATCACATAAAGCATACGTCGATGACTCAAGTAGATGTACAAGATTTGCCTTATATTAAGAAAGATAAAGGTGACCTAAAAAGTCTTGGTTAAGTTGTATAAAAATGACCTTAGTATATTAGAATTAAATGAAAATTTGACACATAATATGACACAATGGAGAAGGATTCATATAGCCGACCTTATATAATGGGATAAATGCTTGTTGTTATTGTTAGTTGTTGTAGAGTTCAATTTGAAAATTGCTTAAAAAATTTAGAGTCACTCTTAAAGAGAGGTGAAGGGAAAAACTTAATATTGAATTGAGAAAATATCATTTCCCATTAAAGAAAGAATAGTTCTTGATAATAAGATATTTGAGTCGTATTAAAGTTGACAAGATGAAGATTTAAATCATAAAAAATACCACCACCAGTAAATGTTAAAGGAATTATAAGTTTTTTTAAAATATGTAGAATTCTATAAAAGATTTATTAAAGATTTTCTAAAAATTTTAAAACCCTCATGTAACCTGTTAAAGAAAAATACACCATTGAGTTCACCCTTAAATATTTAAAGAAATTTAATTTATTAAAGACTAAACCTTTATTTCTACACATATTATTGTGACAACCCAATTGGATAAATCATTTTGAACACGTGTGATGCTAATGATTATACTATATATGCAACATTAGGGAAAAAAAAAGATTTTTTATGTTATTTATTATACTAGTTTAACTCTTATTGAATCTCAATTGAATTTTATCTACAACACAACAACAACAAGCCTTTATCCCACTATGTGGGTCATTTATAAATCCTTCTTCTCCATTGTGTCCTATTATGTCAAATTCTCATTTAACTCAAGTAAAGTAAGGTCATTTTTTTTTATACATCTTAACCAAATCTTTTCTTCTACTTTTCTTTAAAGAAAATCTAATACATCTACTCTCTTTCATCGACGCTTTATATGGCCAAACCATCTAAAGCGATTTCTCTAATCTTATCTATCCTGAGCTACTCCAACATTTTTGAACATACTCATTTTTTTATCTCTAATAAAGCCACTCAATTACTAAGCATCCTCATCTAGAATACTTAATTTAGTCTTATGCTTCTCTTTTATTGTAACATTCTGCATCAAAATCATTTAAGTCTTACCACCAACTTATAAAATTTTCCTTAAGTCTAAATGGTACTTTATCACACAATGACATTCCTCCACTTCAACCATCCAACTTTTTAATAACATCTCCATCTATTTCACCATCATTTTGAACAATAGAGCCACAGATATCGATAAATCTCACTCTTTTAATGACTTGGTCACCCAATGTCACAATACCACTATTAGAACTTCTACAGCTAAAATTACACTCCATATATTCAATTTTAGATCAACTTAAATGAAAATCTTTAGACTCTGAGGTTGACCTCCATAATTCAAGTTTCTCTTGGACTCCATCTCTAGTCTTATCAACAAGAAGAATGTTATCAACAAAAGCATACACCAAAATACATCTTCCTGTAAATGACTAGTAAGAACATCCATAACTAAAGCAAAAGATAAGATAAAGCCAATCTTGATGTAATCCAAGCAAATAGGAAAATATTTTATCAATCCTCCTTGTGTTTGGACACAAGTAGCTCTAGTATATATATCCTTAATGACTTGAATATAATCAATATTAACTCCTTTCTTTCTAGTCCAAAGAACATTTCTTAAAACTTTATCATAAGTTTTCTCTTCAACAAATATCATATGTAGATCCTCCTTACTTTCTCAATACTCCATCAAACCTCTTAACAAATGTATAGCATCTTGGTAGATGTACATGAAAAAAAATGATTTTGAGAAACTTTTGTATCACATCGTAACCTATGCTCAATTACTCTCTCACATAATTTTAATGTATGACACATTAACTAAATTCTATAATTTACACTCTTGTGCATCACCTTATTCTTAAATATAGGGCCAACAAACTCTTTCTCCACTCATCTGACATCTTTTTAGTCTTTAAAATAACATTAAAAAGATTTGTAAGTCAAAAAATTCCTTGCTCTCATAAACATTTTCATACTTCTATTGGAATATCATCAAGTCCTACTGTTTTTCCACACTTCATTTTCTTTAAAGTTTCTCCAACTTCAAATTTACTAATGTGTTGATAAAAATAAAATTCTCTATTTTTGTTTAGGATATTAAGGTTGCAAAAATCAATCGATTTTCAGATCCTTCATTGAAAAGTTTATCAAAATATCTATTTATTTTCAATATCCTTTCTAAGAAAAGTAATTTATGATTTTCATCATTAATATCTCACTGAAATAAATTTTCTCTTATCTATTGGTTGATTTCTTATACATATATATTTCACCTTCTTTGGTATCAAATCTATTATATAAATCACTAAAAGTTTTTTTTTTTTTTGCATCACATATTATTTTCTTAGAATCTATATGAGTCACTCTATAACTTTCCCAACAGCTAAATCAAATTTTATAATAATATTCTTATTTCTTTATCTTTCTTTTTTTGACTCCACCAACAACTATTTTTATTAAATGAAGGTTTCCCTTTTAATTCTCCAAGTATATTTTTTTAATCAATTTAATTTCACTTCTTATTTTTTTTTCATAACATTAAATTATGAACATCCCAAATTCTACTTAACTTTGTCTTAAAATATTTTTATTAGTGTTCTTTTGTGCTCATCCAATCAGATAATAATTCGATTTATTTTTATTCTAATCCTTCATCATAAATCTAAAACTAACTCGATCTTCTTAAAATTTTATTGAATGACTTAATCTTTTCTGATCTAAACGATCTATTCTTATCAAAATAATCAATTTTTTTTTTACTAGATCCATTTTATAAGTAATAATATATTCATCTCTTCTTAAATAAAATATTATTATAAAATCATAAAATTTAAAAAATCTAATATAGTCATACTTCTTTCTTAGTGCTCAATTCATAAAGTAATGAATAGTTTTAAAATCTTCTAAACAACATATCATTTAAATCATTCCTCCAATTTTTTAAGAGGTATCTTTTATATTAATCCTCAATTCTTTAAAATTTTTTCTACTCTCCTACTTGAGGAGCATAAACACTTAACATTAATAATCTTGGTATCATGATAATCTTTGTATAATTCTATCTTCACATTAATGTTATAATATTATCAAACTTTATCTATGTCACATTATATTTCTAATTCGATACTTGAATACCAAAGTTTAAAACCTAAACTATCAATCTCCTTGGCCTTTTCCCAATATTTAGTTTCTTGAATACAAAATATTTATCTTCCATGAATAAATCTATTAATTCCATTTATTTAGTAAAAGTATATTCCAAGTTCTAATCTAATAATTAGGACTAATTTTTTTGCTCACATCCATAATGTGAGATCCTTACTTATTTAACATTCAGTAACATGACCTTCGCATTTTTATTTATATTCAAGCATCCCGAGGGGATGACTAGATAACACAATGTTTTAAAGGATTCATGTCATGATTATTTGATGAGTTTTACAATTGTCATTACACAACTCCACTTTTCACATGTCATGAATTTTTTTACAACTAAAAAGGAATTATTAGTAACAATATTTGTCTTTGATAAGTTTAGGAATTACCTTGTTAGCATATACTAATCATGTCATAAAATACTTTGTGGAGAAGAAAAAATGTTAAACTTAAATTAATTAGATGGGTTCTTCTTTTACAAGAATTTGATTTAGAAATTAAAGATAGAAGAAAAATAGAAAACCAAGTAGCTAACCATTTATCTAAACTAGAAGTAGGAGAAGAATTAAAGTCTAATAAAAATATTAGAAAGGAATTCTCTAATGAGCATTTGTTGGCATTTAAACATAAATTTATACCTTAGTATGGAGATATTGTGAATTATTTAGTTAGTGAGATCTTATCTTATTAGTTATCTTATCTAAAACAATATTTTTTGCATGATGTCAAATTTTATTTTTTGGATGAGTCTTTTTGTAAAGAAATGTTCAAACCAAATTATAAAGAGATGTGTTCTTGATAATGATATAAATAAAATTTTTAGGTTATATCATGTTTCTAAGTATGGGACAACTTTGGAGGAAATAAGATAGCAGCTAAAGCATTGCAAAATGAATTTTATTGGTTTATCCTATTTAAAGATGCTAATGAATGTGTAAAGAATTATAATAGGTGTCAAAGAACAAGAAAAAAATCTCAAAATGTCATGAAATGCCTTTGAATTATATTCTTGAGGTTCATCTTTTGATGTTTGGAGTTGACTTTATGGGAGCCTTTATTCCTTCTTTAGAAATAAATATATTTTGGTTACTATAGAGTATATTTCTAAATAGATTGAAGCAATTACTACTCTAGAAATGATTCTAAGTTTATATTCAGATTTTAAAGAAATATTATTACTAAATTTGATACATCTATAGTAATTATTAGTGATGAGGGAAAACTATTTTTGCAATAAAAATTTAAAATCATTCGACAAAATATGGAGTGAGCCATAGGGCAACTACAGCTTAGAAATTTCAAATAGAGAGATTAATAGAACATCAGAAAAAATTATAGGTCTAATTAGAAAAGATTAGTTAAATAAATTTGACAATACATTATAAGCCTATATGACATCATTTAAGACTCCAATTGATATGTCTTTTTATAGATTATTATTTGGAAAAACTTATTATGTACCATTGAAATTGGAACATAATGTATATTGGGCAATCAAAAAAAAATTTTAACGAAGGATGTAAGAGAGAAAAACCTCTTAGAATTAAATGAATTGGATGAGATAAAATTAGGAACTTATGAAAATATATGAATTTATAAAGAACAAATTAAAAGATGCAATGATAAGAACCTCCTTAAGAAACAATTTGAGCTGGACAACAAATGTTAATATTTAATTCTAGGTTAAAATCGTTTCTTAGAAAATTGAAGTCTATATGGTCAAGGTATTTTCTAGTTATTAAAGTTTATCCACATGGAGCTATAGATATTCAAGACTTAAAACTTAGAATATTTTAAAATAAATAGTCAAAGACTTAAGCACTACTTTAGAGGTGAGGTAAATCAACTTAAAGAATCGATTAGCTTCATTAATATTGAACATGATTAAGATATAACTTAATCAAACTGAGGACTATAAACAAAGAACATCTTGAGAGGCAACCAAATTACTATTTGTTATGTAGTGTATTTGCATATATGTTGTGTGATGTTTGGAATTGCAAAAAATAATGTTTGAATGTGCACTTAGGCACTGATTTATTAGTGTTGTGGTGCTATGTTGTGTTACTATAACAATAATGTTAAATTGTATATTTTGTTAAAAATTTGCCACATCTCCTTTGATTATGTTAGATTGCCGCGGCATTGTGTTGACCAATGCTGCAGCGACAACGATTGGCTCAGCTCTAGATAACCAACAAACATATTTATTAATAAAGAATAAAAAATTAGGTAGAGCACCTAGGCATCATTGACCAGCAACATGACGTTCAATTAATATATTCAAAGGCTGACATTTTCTTCTTACTATAATTATGACTGCCAGTTCATGTTCAATGATGTATTTATTTCCTTTTGACTTAAATTTACACTATTTTTTATTGTTTGACTAACACCTAAATGCTATTGATTAGCGTCATGGTGCTACACATCAAAATGCAAAATAGTATGGTCAAAACTAAGTGTTGAAGTTCGATTAGATGCTAAAAAGTTTACAAATAAATCTCTTGGGCTAAAATTATTTTATTATCTTGTAAGTTATACTTGATTTGATATTTTGAATTAACATTGCCTCATTTGAAATCTTCTTCATTTATAGAGTTTCTTTTAAATCAATTCCTCTCTTATTTACTTGATGAACCATGCATGATATTTTGAATATTCATAAAAGAAGAGAGAATGAGAGGAAAAATCCATCCATATTTATCATTCAAATCAAACTAAATTGCCACTAGCAGACTTAAGTATTTCAAAATCATGATGTTTAGAATTCAAATATTTAGCCCAAATCATATTGATTTTAAAGGGTGTTCTCCTCTTTTCTCTTCTATAATTCTTATTTTATCAAAATTTCAAACTCATTCATTATAGGAGGCTACTTCAAGAATAGGTCTTAATAAAAGAAAGACGTGTATGGTAGGTGTCATTAGACATCGCGCCAAAAATATTATTTACCAACCACACCAAGAAAGGCGTGCATGAGTTTTGCAAGATTTATTTGTATGACATAACATTTGGAATAATACGTACAAGTACTTAATTTAAAACATATTTCATTGCTACGTTAGAACAACGTGTGCAAGTACTTATATTACAACAAGTTTGCCCCTTACATTGGAACAATGTGAACGGTTACTTATATTACAAACTTGCATTTGCATGTGCATGACATATGATATTCATCATTTCAATTAAACTTTGCTTTTGAAACAACCCGAACAGTAAGCCTCTATATAAGCCTTTGATTATATGTGGATGTAAAAGACTCCTCTTTTTTTGCTTCTATTTTTTTTTTTAACATGGGAAATGAAATATTTTTCCCAAATTGATCAAGTAAAATAGCAATCATATGTCAAAACATAAGCATGTGTTTCATTCTTTGCTATCAAATGAATAAAGAGAATATTTTACTTTACATTTATCATCTAATTATCATTAGCAATTGCATTTAGATAAGATTTGATTGAATAAAATATCTAATAGCAATCTTACATAGCATATGATAGCATCTTCTCAAACATCAGCAAATGAAATGAGAATTTGATGCCAAACATGGCTAAATTTCAGTTTCCAACAATAGGAAATATGCAAAGTTAATTTTCTTCAAAGGTTGAAGATTTATCAACTCATTTGCCTAAAGCATATTAAAGACATGCATACTTCATGATTCTAATCTTTGCCAACTTCATATTGGAGTAATAATGAATTGAATGTTTGGTAGTGAACAAATGAAAAAAAGAAAAGCAAGGCATGAATTTATTTCATTTCATCATGATAACTACTTTGAGAGTAAAATTTAATTCATATAAGACATATGACCACAAAATGGTAAGAAAATATGAGACTATATTCAATTTTTGTTTCACACTAAGATGTCATTACTATTGTCAACTTCAAACTTAAAATTTTAATTTGATACATTAATCTCACAAATTAAAGAGAGATTTCTCAAGATGATTTATTTAATCAAACCACCTAACATAATACGAAAGGTCAAGCAATAGAGTAAGGGTCTCAAAATCAATGCCCATGACATATTGTTTCACCTTAACTCCATAATGATAAAATGATATAAGTAAGGCTTAACAAACCAAGACACTAAGTGATGATTTTAAATTTCAAACAATAATTTTTATAAAAAGAAAGTGGGCCAAAATAGGCAAATTTGATTTCCAATCAATGAAAGAATGCAATACTTGATTTCTCAAATATTGAGGCCTTATTATTTTATTTATCATAAAAAATGACTTTAACATGAAAATCTGAATGAAATTCAACTCATGATATGTGGAACTACTAAAGCATTAGCATTAAATCTTAATCTCTCTCTTTCCTTTGCAAGTAAATGAGATTTCATCTAACACTTCAAAATTTCATTAATTTGGTGATGACCATAGTAGAGAGAAATAAAAAAGAGGTTAGAGAATCCATTCACCTCCTCTCATCCCCCTCTCTTCAATATGATAGCCAAAAAAGTTTAAGTCACTTAAAATAAATAGCCACATTAGGCTTGATATTACATAAACCTAAAAGAAAATTTCAGATTTAATAAAGCATCTTCAAAACTACAAGATTTGAATAAAGAACAAATTGAATCTTGCTAAATGGTAAGAAGAGACAAGAGATAGGGCAAGGGTAGCCAAATTTCAACAAAAGTAGTCAAATGAAATAATAAGTGACAATTGAAAATTTTACCATATTACTCATTTAGGAAGCCAAAGAATGACAACCTTAAGTTGCATGCAAATGGGGCTTCATTTCACATTCCTTTTTAAAAGTTTATTGATTTGGTAATAATGGTAGTAAAAAAAATATGCATGAAGTCAAAAATCTCAATCTATCTCTTTCAAATCCAAGCAACAACAACAATAAGAAGCCTTTATCCCACTAGGTGGGGTTGCTACATGAATCCTTCATCTCCATTGTGTCCTATTATGTGTCAAATCCAAGCAAATGGAATAATAAATCAATAATCAAATCAAATTTCATAAAATGACCATATGAAGGTTTCAAAAAAAATCTGAAAATTTCAATGAGTCCCACTTCACTTGAAGGCAAGGAAAAGTAATGAACATATGAATTTCAATGACCTTAGGCATGCATTACATTGTGGATAGCAAGATAGCAATTTGATAGTAGAGAGATATAAGAAGATTCTACTCAACCAAATCACAAAACGGGACAAAATGAATTCCAATTAGCAAAAATAAGACTTTAAGTTGATGGTAAGCCTCATGCAGCATCTTTCTTATTTGATTTCAAAATAGTAACAAAGTTCAAGCTAGATTTAGTTAAGCAAGGCAACAAATAGTCATTCTAAATTTTGTCAAGTCATTTATTCAAGCAACAAATGATGGCAACCTTTAGATTTTATGCACATGAAACCTCACTTCATATTGCATTTCAAAGCTCACCAATTTGATGATAACAATAATGAAGAAGAATAAGGGCAATGCTAGTAAACCAAGACTATGCTCTCAATCCTCTCTCCTTAGCAAGGTAGTTTAATGAAGCTTAATCCACATGAAGTAAACAATTGCATTTAGATTTGACAAATCCAAAAAATCTGAAACCAAACTTTGCCTAAATCATCATATTCATAATAACAACTAATCAAGCAATGGAAGCAAAGTAAGGTAAACCTCATGGAGAGCTCACAACTATAATGATTTCCTTCCTCTTTTTTTTTTTTGCATGCATTCAATAGCTCAAATGGATGTATTATAGATAAACATAAGTGAATACTTGAAGATCAAAAAGCTAAACCACTTAAGCCATGCCATATTAAACATCACATCTCTCTTTCTTATTGCTCTTGCATGAGAGAACAACCAAAAGCATGGCACATAAATAAAGGGAATTTTCACCAAATCCATCCAAAAAGAGACCGAAAGCACACAAATAATTGCAAATAACATAAAGCATTGAGCCATACATCATCTCAAGCTTTCAATTTAAACCCTTAATCTCACCTTAAGCATATAGAAGGGGATCTATCAAGCCATATCACCCAAAAAAATTTTAAAAAAGAATACATAAATACTATAAACAACATGAAGCATTGAGCCATATATCATCTCAAACTTCAAATCCAAACCTTAACACAATTTAAGCATGTGAAAGAGAAATGCACCAAGCCATATCATCTAAAAGAAACCAAATGCATGGAATATGCACTTAAGGTTGGATTGAGACAACCTAGAAGCTCGATTTGAAAAAAAGAGGAGCACGACTGAGGTTGGACGGCTCAGTTGGGATGGACAGACGGGACTGAGAGAGAGGGAGGATGTTCTCGTCCAGGTGGTTGGTTGGGACGGGAGAGAGAGAGCTTCGGGCCGAGAGGGAGGCAGCAAGAGGAGATCAAGAGGGCGGAAGGAAGAGCTCGAGTGAAGCAAGCAGAGAGGGAATGCTCGGGAGGGGAATGTCGCGTGAAT
Organism: Cymbidium sinense; assembly: GCA_021442155.1. Lineage (NCBI taxonomy): Eukaryota > Viridiplantae > Streptophyta > Magnoliopsida > Asparagales > Orchidaceae > Cymbidium > Cymbidium sinense. The sequence goes on from CM038229.1 coordinate 39,275,164, forward strand.
TGGTCTCAGTATTCCCGATTAGGAAGGATTTAAGGTTGGTTGAATGCTTTAATTGGTTGTTTATGCGGCAGCCAATGGGAGATGTTGGGCAGCTAGCTCAATTGGCTCCTTAAATGGCTAATTTGATTGGTTGGAGCCAAGCTAAATTAGGCTGATTTGGCGGTTGATTAAGCGGATATCAAGGGATTTTAGCGTCATTAATTAGCACAATTTAGCATAATAATGATATTATTATTAACAATTTTGTGTGAAATTTTTCAGCGAATTACTCCGTATAGTAAACCCTAGCAATATGAGTGTTAATTTTAGGTGATTTTTATTGACATAGCGTATGTCATTTAGCGATCGGAGTGTTTGAGGACTTGGTGATAATTGGAGCGAAATTAAACTTAAAATTGCGCGGCGTCGTTAAACGCCGGCGCTCATGTGAACTTTGCGATTTAGAGTGTATGGTTTGATAGATTCGTTTTTGATAACGCGATCAATTTGTGAGCGAGATCGTTCGAATGTCATCGGCTTTCGATTCGATAGTGCATAATTACATAAAAATTAATTTCAATTAATTGATTTGATATTTTTCATTTAATTAATATTGATATTTTAAATGCAATTATGCAATCGAAATTTTTGGATCGAAATGATTTTAATTAATTTCGATCGCGATTGGGATGTTTTAATTTCTAATCATGCGACGTTGCCATCGATTTTCATAGATTTCGCTATATATGCCTAATTTGAGTTATAGAATATAAGTGTAGATCAACAATACTATGCATTCAATCCTAATAAATATGCTTTCTCTTCTTCATTAACTCTCAATTCATATTACCTTATAATCACTAGCATTATTACTAATAATTTTGACCACTAAATGCACTACGATGTCTTTCATTACTCTATGAGTCAAAAAACATTCTATGAATCATGCACGTGAATAATGCTTCAATATACTTGAAAAAATAATATCGTAAGAATTGTATATTGATCAAGCTCCTATTTTTAATGTCAAATCAACCTCATACATGATTGTAACTCTAGCATGTGTCCAAGTTTTATTGATCTTCTCAATAACATTATCAATGTTATTTAATTTCATCAATATCCAAGTCTTAAGCTCATACATGGACAAAAGTTTAAGGCCAAGACCAGAGGAACCTATAGATCAAATCTTATTTACATAAGATAGATAATTTTCCATATTAAATAGAATTATATTTTCATAGAAGAATCATCCAATATCTCTACGAATATGCTTGCGAGCCTCTCTTACATTTTGAAGCGACAATTGATGGGCTACTCTTGCGTCGTCATTCTTTTCATCATCAACATCAATTATATATTGATCTATAGGTCACCATCCATCACTATTAGATTTGTAGCAAAGAAGATAAGGAATTCTTGTTATGATGCCCACTCCATAATAAGATATGCTATCAACTCTAACATCAAATTGTCACTATATCAAATGTTTCAACATGATCGCTTTATTCATGTAAGCACAGCACCTTCTTTACCTCCTTGGGCACTTTGGCACATAGTGCAAGATGTTCTTTTATTCTAGTTATACAACATTTAACCATTTATCACAATACTTGCACTTCAATTAAATGTATGTGCTTTGCACTCCTTCCAATTTGCACTTGGTTACTATACTTCTATGCCAAATCTTTTCTACTTTTAAGCTTTTATCAAAAGTTCCAACTATTTTAAACCAAAAAAATTTAATATAGAATAGAGATTATGACAGAAAATATTCCAAAAAACTAAATAAAAGTAAACAACATTTTAAGTTTAAGAAAGAAAGAAATCAGATTGATTACCTCTAAGAAGGAGAACATTGGAAGAGGATGGAAAAGGCAAACCAATGGTGGTGTAATAGTAGCACAGAAGTAACCATGTGACAACTTCATGAAGGCAAAGATGAGACACAAGCATATGTGCAGGCTAGAAGGAGGGTAGGTCAAGGATATAGAACTGAGAGGTTCTAAATTTACATTTAGATTTGGATGTAATGAAAAAAAATAAAATGATGATTTTAATATATATTTTATTGATAAATTACTTTTAAAATCACCCAAACCTTAAAATATGAGGCTTGCACATCCTGTATTACATTAAGGCATACCTTAGGCTTGTTGAGGCATTTGCTGAAGAAGACCCAATGAGACATGCGTGTCATGGCAATTTTTCTCAAAAAGTGTTGATGCACATATCTTATTGAATAATTTTAAAAATGAAAATAACTATAGGAACTCCTGCCTACAGGAAACTTTGAACTAGATTATGAAGTCCTGTCAATAGGTCAAAATCTCTATTTAATGTGTCATTTGATATTCATTTACCTTCTAAATAATTAACTTCAAAGCACAAAATATTTTCAAATGAGAGCTCACAAAAAGATAATTGTTGTGAGCTTTACATTATAGCTTAAACTTATTTCCTTAACCTATTATGGTGTTCTACTATTATATAAACATGAGTTGATTTAATGTTTAAAAACTTAATTATGACTACAAACTTAATGAAGATTAAATTTGCTTAATCATAAAAATTAAGTTTAATTACTATGAAGAGATAAATTTAGTTATGACAATAAACTTAATAATAATGAAATATATTTTGATAAACATTATATTTACTTTAATTTGATTCACTTTAATTATCATGAGAAATAAGCTCAAGCTTTCAAGAAAAAGCTGATCATTCACCAAACACTACCATTGCCGGTCCCAAGTCCGGATGTGAAAAGTGGAGGGTTGCGTTAGGTAGTCGACAACTAGCATAAAACTTGTCGAAATAATCATGACATAAATCCTTTAAATCATTGTGTAATTTGCTAGGCATCCCAGAGCGGCCTTTGTATGACAGAATCTGAAAAATGTGGAGATCTTTGCGGCCGGGTCGTGTTAAATAAGCAGGTTCCCATTATGGACGGATCGAGCAAAGAAGTTAATTCCAGAATTAGGTTAGGATCTTGATATACTCTTATAGGTAAATTAATTGGAATTAATAGATCTATGGTTCATAAAGATAAATATTTTATGTGTTCAAGAAACTAAATGGGTTGGGAGAAGGCAGAGATTGATAGTTTATGTTGTAAAACTTTGGTATTAGTAAAAGTTGTAGAAATGGTGTAGGATTATAAATAAAAGTTTGAAGGATAATGTTATAAATATTAATAGATGTGGAAATAAATTATAAACTTTAAAGATTATGGTTGATCTTAAGATTATCGATTTTATAAGTGTTTATGCTCAAGTAGGTTTGGAGGTAAAAGTAAAGAAAAATTTTGGAATGAATTAGAGGATTAATACAAAAGATACTTGAAGAAAAAGTATTTATTGGAGGAGATTTAAATGGGCGTATTTGGTAAAGATTTTAAAAATATTCTGGTGGTTATGAATTTGGAGTAGTAATGAAGAAGGTAGGTATATTAGATTTTGTTTTAACGATTTTATAGTTCTTAACACTTTATTTAAAAAAGAGATGAACATATTATTACTTATAAAATGGATCTAAACACGATTGATTATTTTCGATAAGAAAAATAGATCGTTTAGATTGTAAAGATTAGGTCGTTCAAGTGAAAATCTAAAATCCATCGATTGTTAGTTTTAGATTTTAAGATGAAAGGTTGTAAGAGAAAAATAAACTAAATTATTGTCCTAATTAGATGGGGATACTTAAAGAACACAAATAAAATATTTTAAAGAAATTTCATTGAGGAAATAACATTATGTGGAAAAAATAGAAGAATTAAGAGTTCTTAAAGATGTCTTGGAGAATCAAAAGGAAAAGCTTCTTTTAATAAGAATAATTGGTGGTAGAATCGAGTGTCAGAAAAGATAAAAATAAGAGTATTTTATAAAACTTGATTTAGATGTAAAACTGAGAATTGGGAAAGATATAAATAGTAGATTAAGAAAGCGATATATATGATCTGAAAATTTAAACTTGACTTTATCTGATAGATTAGATCTCTGAAAGTGAAAAGATGTATGTATAAGTTACCAAAGAGATAGGAGAAGTAAAGACGTAGTTAGTGATGTATTAAGGATAAAAATAAAATATTTTTTTAGAAAAGGATATTGAAAATAGGTGGATGAGGTATTTTGATAAACTTTTCAATGAAGGATCTGAAAAGAGGATTGATTTTAGCTAATACCCTAAATAAAAATAGAATTTTATTTTATAGTATTAGTAAATCGAAGTTAGTGAAGCTTTAAAAAGAAAATGAAATATGGAAAAGCATGTAGAATAATATTCCAATAGAGTGTGGAAATGTTTAGGAGATCGAGGAATTTCTTCTTACAAATCTTTTAATGTCATTTTAAAGACTAAAAGATGTCGATGAATGGAGAAAGAGTTTGTTGGTTCCTATTTTTAAGAATAAAGGTGATGCACAAGAGTGTACAAATTATTGAGGAATTAAGTTAATATACATTAAAATTATGGGTGAGAGTAATTGAACATAGGTTACGATGTGATACAGTTTCTGTCAATTTGGTTTCATGTCAGGTAGATCTACTATGGATGATATACAATTGTTAAGGGGTATGATGGAGAAGTATAAACAAAGTAAGGAGGATCTACATATGATATTTATTGATTTAGAGAAAGCTTATGATAAAGTTTCAAGAGATGTTCTTTGGAGAGTTCTAGAAACGAAGAGTTAATATTGATTATATTCAAGTCATTAAGGATATGTATACTAGAATTTGTGTCCAAACACAAGGAGGATTGACAAAATATTTTCCTATTTGGTTGGATTACATCAAGGATCGACTTTAAGCCCTTTATCTTTTACTTTAGTTATGGATGTTCTTCTTAGCTTTACAAGAAGATGTACCTTGGTGTATGCTTTTTTGATGACATTCTTCTTGTTGATAAGACTAGAGGGAGTCCAAGAAACTTGAATTATGGAGGTCAACTCACAGAGTCTAAAGGTTTTCGCCTAAGTAGATCGAATATATGGAGTATAATTTTAGTTGTAGAAGTTCTAGTGGTAGTGTTATGACATTAGGTGAACAAGTCATTAATAAGAGTGAGTGTTTGATATTTAGGCTCTATTGTTCAAAATGATGGTGAAATAGATGGAGATGTTATTAGTAGAATTCAAGTTGGATGGTTGAAGTGGAGGAATGCATCGGCTATTATATGATAGAAAAGTTTCACTTAAACTTAAGGAAAAATTTTATAAGATGGTGGTAAGACTGCAATGACTTATGTTGAATATTGGTAATAAAAGAAGAGTTAAGTATTCTGAGAGATGAGGATGCTTAGGTGGATGAGTGGCTCTACTCTTAGAGATAGAATGCAAAATGGTATATTCGAAAAAGTTGGAGTAGCTCAGGTGGTAGATAAGATTAGGAGAGTTGCCTAGATGATTTGGCACATAAGCGTCACCGTCGATGACCGATTAAGAGAGTAGATCATTAGATTTGCCTTATGTTAAGAAAGGTAAGTAGACCTAAAAAGACTTGGTTAAGATGTATAAAAAATGATCTTAGTATACTTGATTTAAATGAGAATTTGACACATAGTAGGACATATCGGAGACGAAGGATTCATGTAGCCGACCCCACCTAGTGGGATTAAGGCTTGTTGTTGTTGTTGTATTTTTATTTTTATTTTGTTGCTTCAAGGGTTGTCAAAATGGGTTATTTTATTAGGCTTAAGGGTTTAAGTTACCTTGAGCATGACTTAAAACCGCTAAATAGCCTTAAGATTTGCAATCAGAATAGAAAAATCAAGGCTATAACTACCCTCTAGTTGCTCATCCTCTTCCTCATAAGTTACATCCTCTAAGAACATCTCTTTTAAATATCCACGCACAACCCCAATGCATCATACTTCTCGACCACATGCTTAGGAAGCACTATACTCTTCGTTTCCACTACTTGCATGATCAATTTCTTCATCAACTGGGTGATCCTCTAACTTGATGTAGTCATTCTCATCATATTACAAGAGAGTTAAAGAGGGGGCTATCTCGAAGCTCAACATTGTGCTTCAATTCATGGCACATTAGTTGAATGATCATCTATTACTCAATGAGAATAGTAGATGATATAATTAAATGAAGTTGTTGATCAAGCCTTTAATTATAATTATGATAAATGATATACTTAATTATTGACATAAATATAGCATTTAGGGGTTTAATGTTTTTCATTCATCTTCAAATTATTATTTTTTAGCATAAGAAATATCAATGTGCCGTCCGATGACCCGGTTGGCCAATAAAGGAGAAGCATAAAACTAAGTTAAGTGTTGCAGATTAGGATGCAGTGGATGAGTGGCTTTACTCTAGACATAAAATGTGAAATGAGTATGTTGAAAAGTTGGAGTTGCTCCGGTGGCGAGATAAGATTAGAGAGAGTCGCTTAGATGGTTTGACCACATAAAGTTAGTTTGATGACCCGGTTAGGAGAATAGATGCATTAGATTTTCTTATGTTAAGAAATGTAGAGGTACATCTAAAAAAACTTGGTTAAGATGTATAAAAAATGACCTTAGTATACCTGAATTAAATGAGAATTTGACACATAATAGGACACAATGGAGACAAAAGATTCATGTAACCACATGGAGGGATAAAGGCTTGTTGTTGTTGTATAAGAAATATAAATGTGCACCTAGCATGATGAGTGTGAATATCTATTACATAGAAATTGTTCATGCAAAATCCTAACAACAAAACTTAAATTTCATTATCTAAGTATTTTTAACATTGACGTTAATTTGATAGTTTCACTACTTGAGACTTCTAGCGTAGCTTCACTTATTTTATTTGTTGTCTTGTCAAATATATACAAACAACCCTTTTCACCTTCTCATGGTCAAATTAGTTCTAATTCAATTTCTAGGTACATATATAGCAATCCGTTAATATTTGGATATTGATAATCTAAAACGAAAAAAATAGGAGAAATATGCCACCTTATTACAAAAAGTCAACTAAATCTAACTCAAATCCTGTTATGGGTTGGTAAATAACGAGATTAGTTCAAACGTTTTGATTTTTTCTCATTTCATTAAGAGTGCATTCTCCCTTCAGCCCCGATCCTATACCCGAGCAAGTAAATGATGTCATCATCCCACCAAACAATAGAATCAAAACATATAGCAGCCAATCTTACCTCGCTTTCCTCTTCGCAATGAAATCATCGGGTCTTTTAACGAACTTAAAGTAGCGGAGAAAGTCGAGCATCTCGCCGAGGAGTGGCCAGCCCATCGACCCCGGCGGCAGCGGGCGCTGTCCGGCGACGAGCCCTCCGGTGAACCGTTTTTCGTGAGCCCGCCTAAGTACCCACGCAACGATGGGGAGGAAAAGAGTCAACGCCGCGGCGATCGCCGGACCCATCTGCATTTCGGGAGTTCCTCTTGGGTTCGGTTACTGAGACTGCCTATGAACAATTAAGGTGACCTAGTGTTGGAGAATTTTGATTAAAAAAATAGTATGAGCGTACTTTTAGCTTATACCCTGATGAAATTTGGCTGGCTAAATCTCAAAATAATTAGTGATCATTTACATATAATCAATTTAATCTCAAAATAATATATTTCTTCAATTTAATTTTTAAATTTATAAAATTAATACAAAATAATTCTCAAGGGATAGAGTAAAATCAATTTTATATAATTATGGACTAAATTTGGATCTATTTTATATCACTATTTTTGCATGAGAAATTATTTTGAATTAATTTTGTAAAGTCAATGACTAGATTAAAGAAACATGATATTCTGATATTGAATTGATCATAAATAATTAAAGGATCATCTTGAGATTTATTTCAAATTTGATAAAATATGACTCCTTCACAACATTGCTAATTTATCACATAAATATAGCTTTCTAATCTTTTTAACAATTGCCATGTGAGCAAAATGTTAACAAAAGAATGAGACTTTTACAAAATTGCATCTAATTGCAATTCATCTTGATAAAGTTTATAATAAAATTTTATGCATTTATCTCGATATTATTTTTTAATGTTGCAAATAAACCTTTTCAACTTTAAAATGTTTTTCTTTCTCATAAATTAATAATGGCATCTTATAAGCCTTAAAAAATTTTGAAAACTTCTCCTTCAAATAAATAAAAAAATAACTCATTTTGTTAAACATTCAAGATTCATACAAGTTTGTCCACTCCTTATAGCCAAGAGGAGTTTAAGATGCATTTGTAAAAGATTAAGAGCTAAGCTTACTTTATGGGATCTTCATATGCCTTTATATTTAAGAAGTATGCAAAAAGATTAGGTTCGTTTCCTTTCAAGAAGAATGTTAATTTGTGATGTGAATTTTATGAGTTTCACTAGTTTATTAGGAGTTAGGCACACAGATTAAAAGCCTTCACCATTAGATTGATTTTATTATAACATTTAGATTGCAATCATGTGTGCCCTTATTTAAGATGGAAGGTATAAGCATAGGGATCGAGGACCTTTACAATTAGATTAATCTTATTATGAACTTTAAATTGTAATATGTATACTCTTACTTTATTTGTCCCTTTTTTAAATACTTTTTGTAAGGGACTCAACCCCTTTCTTTTTGTAAGGAGGATAGCTCACTTGGCAGAGTCAGATGATTCACTCAAAATTATACCCATCTCTCAACAGTGCTTCAAAGAAATCACTCCACTGGAGGTTCATGATATTGAAGAATTGATAACATTCTGTCATGGTTAGTGAGAGTGTAACAAGAACTCTATTTTATAAATCTGAAGAGTCTAAGCCTCACAATTTTGAGCAGTCAGCTCAATATGAAAATTTCGATGAGATAGCATCAATAAGAATATCAATATACTATCCACAAAAATTACGAAGAATGATGCATAAGCTTGGAAATAATATTGGAACTACTAAACATAGGACTCAAATCTGTAACAAGATGTGGAGCCAAATAAATCCTCAGGCATCACGAAGAAGTGATAAGTTTATCATTCATCCGTAAATCTCATAAAGATGAGCTAGATTAATAGAAGGCTATCGAGTCATAGTGATGAAGAAGATGATTCCCATGAAATTCTTCTTAAAAATGATAAAGAAGTAGAAGCCAAGTCTGCACTAGAAGAACTCAAAGATGGTGGACAAATAGCTACTATGTATGAACTTAAAAACTAAAAAGGTAATCGAAGCATGCTTCATCCGAGAGGTGAAGTATACAGATTGGATAGCCAACATCATCCTAGTTAGAAAGAAGAACGACCAAATCCATCTACGTTGACTTACGGACCTAAATAAGATGACTTTCCGCTTATCGACTATTGGTGGACAACACTTCCAACTATGACATGTTCTTATTCATTGATGGATCGTCGGGATACAACCAAATCAAAATGACACCTGAGGATGAAAAACATACATCATTCAGAACACCTATTGACATCTATTATTACACGGTTATGCCCTTCGACTTGAAAAATGTTGGAGCTACATACCAAAGAGCCATGATGCATATGTTTGATGAGTTAATTCATCAAAAGGTGGAATGTTATGTCGATGATTTGATAGTAAAAAGCTTGAATCGTGAAAACCACTTCGAAGACTTGAGAATTATACTAGAGAGAATCATAAAATATGATCTCAAGATGAATCCTCTAAAATGTGCATTCGGGGTATCCTCCGAAAAATTTTTTTGAGTACATTGTACATCATAGAGGTATTGAAATAGATCCTGCCAAAATCAAGGAAATTATGGAGATGCCTTCACCGAAGATTTTGCATCAGCTTCATTCTTTACAAGGACAACTCGCATTCATCCATCGATTTATATAAAATATATCAGGACACTATCAACCATTTGCAAGGTTGATGAAGAAGGATGTTCCATTCAAATGAGATAATGAGTGCCAAGAAGCCTTCAATAGCATTAAAAGCTACTTGTTAAATCCATCAATCTTTGCAGTGCCTACTCCTGAGAAGCCTCTCATTCTATACACAACTGCATTAGAAGAGTCCCTTAGAGCATTATTGGCACAACACAATAAAGAAAGCAAAGAGAATGCTCTTTATTATATCAGTCGGAGGCTGATTGGAGTAGAAATGAGATACTTTTCGATAGAGAAGCACTATTTAGCATTGATCTTTGTAGTCCAAAAGCTTCATCATTATATGTTATCTCACAAGATTACCCTCATCTCAAGAATTGATCTGCTGAAGTACTTGATGACGAGACCAATGTTGACAGGTCATTTGGCAAGATGGACAGTATTGCTTTTGCAATTCAATATCACATATATTCCACAGAAAGCAGTGAAGGAACAAGTTTTAGCAGATTTTTTTTACACACCCCATCTCTGAGGACTCTTCTCTTAATGACGATTTGCCCAATGAGCAAATTATGCTCATTCATGAAAGAGAAAAATCACAAATTTAGAATATACTTTAATGGGGCCTTATCGATCAAACAAGTCCAATATCTAAATTTTCCAAGAGCAAGAGCAGGAATCGGCATCGTCTTCATAACACCAGAAGGAGGGATAATATGATGATCATATGGATTGACCGAGCCAAGAACTAATAATGAAGCTGGATATGAAGCATTAGTGGCAGGTCTGGAAGAAGCTGTTTTCATAGGCATTCAAAACTTACATATTTTTGGCCATTCTCAACTTATTATAAATTAAGTACTTGACATCTATAGAATCAACAAGCTTGTGTTAGCTTCATATCATAATCAGGTTCTTGAGCTAATGAAGCAGATACCAAATATCACACTAACTCGAGTCTCTTGATCCGAGAATAGTAAAGCCAACTGCTTAGCAAAACTAGCTAAGAAAATGAAAAGTATGAATGGTGATTATGTTATGATCAACATATTTACTCGACGAGTCTTAGAGCTAGTAAAGTATCAATCCTTGTAGGTAGAGGGGTTATCAAATCTGACTCACTAGGATGCAACCCAAGTTGCTCCTCATACTCCCCAAAATCAAAAGAAGTTGTACCAAGAAGAGCTAAGAATGACATTGCTTCAGAAAAGCAATGAAGCTTTTACAATAGAAGAGTCACGTGATTGGAGGCAACCCTCCATCGACTACTTTAAAGAAGATAAATTACCAAATAATAAATCACTGAGAGCTCAAATCGAGAAGAGAATGCTACGCTATGCTTTCGTCAATAATACTTTATATTGTAGATCATTCGAACAAATGTGGCTACGATGCCTAAATATAGATGAAGGTACCAAAGTGATGGTTGAAGTTCATGAAGGCCTTTATGGTGCACATCAATTAGATCCTAAAATGATAGTAAAGCTCAAAAGAATGGGCTATTATTGGCCATCTATGGTGAGAGATTGCATTAATCATGCTAAGAAGTGTCATAAGTGTCAAGTACATGGAAATCTCATCCATCAACCTCCAAATCTATTACATCCAATGATAGCATCCTGGCCATTCGAATGCTAGGGTACAGATGTAATTGGACCAATTGATCCGCCGTCGTCAGCTGGACATCACTTCATCCTAGGAGCGACTAACTATTTCTCTAAGTGGGCTGAAGCTACCCTATTTAAAGAAGTACTACTGATCGAGTGATCAACTTATTCACGCATAATGTGGTCTATAGATTTAGAGTGCCACATTGAATAATTTCTGACAATGGCACAACATTTAAAAGTGCAATATTTATAGATTCATCGATCACAAAATTGATTGGAGATACTCTTTAATATACAATCCAAGAGCAAATGATTTGACAGAAGCTTTCAACAAGACATTGGTCAAACTATTCATGAAGATTATCACTAAAAATAAGAGAGAATGACATACCAAGCTAATAGAGCCTCTATGGACATATTGAACCACCTACAAGACACCAACTAAAGCTACTCCTTATTCATTGGTGTTTGGAATTAAAGCAGTTCTCCTGCTTGAAGTTGAGTTGCCTTCACTTAGAGTAGTCATCCAATACAATCTAACTGAAGATCAAAATGCTTGAGAATAGAGGAACTCGATACGCTTGATAAAGTTAGACTATAAACTCATCAAAATCTGGAAGTCTATCGAGCAAAGATGTCCAGGGCTTTTGACTATATGGTGCGGCCTCGAACATTCCAAAAAGGAGAATTGGTCTTGGTGCTTAGAAGACCAATTTTTCCCAATCAAAAATTCGGTGATAAATTTGAGCCTAACTGGCATGGCCCTTTGTCATTGAAAAAGTTTATCAAGGAGGAGCATACCAACTCATTGACCTAAAGGGTAAAAGACCAATGCCGCAAATTAATGGTGATACCTGAAAAGTATTATACATAACGAATATATTCTCGAAGCACAATAGAAATCCCCCTACAAGACCGGGGTCATTCTCTACTCAAATTCACAAATTGATGCCCCACTTAGAGTTTAAAAAAAATGGAATGAATATTTTTTTGTATGTTTAAGTTTATAGTTGGGACGAGAATCGGATCTATAAATGCAATATAGTATCAATGTCCATAGAGGCGAGTAGGTAGGTCCCACATATCCGAGATAATTAGCTGAAGCAGTTTGTCATAGGTAGTGGTAGTGGGAGGTAAGGGAAGCAATGACTTCGAGCTTGTTGACAGGAAGCACATCGGGGGGTGCGGCGCGATCATGCCAGAGATGGGTTATAAGAGCTGTATGTAGGAGAGTTTGTGGGCAGGTAAGATGTAAAGGCTATTGTTGCATGTGCTACGAAGATGTTTCTGCTTTGTAGAAGAATCTTTGATTATAAAGTAATGAGGATGAAACTCAAAGAAGACATTATTATCTTGTGTAAATTAAGAAATGGATAAAAGATTTTTGGAGATGTGGGGAACATGAAGAATATTAGAGAGGTGAAAAGAATTGTAAGGATAACTGTGTGTGGAGGATCCAATATTTTTAATACATAAACGATTAGATTAATTTGCACTTGCTGATCTCTTTTATAGTTGTGAGAAAGTTGCAGGTTCTAAAAATCATAAGTGATGTGATGAGTTGCACTAGAATCTAGGTACCTGAGATCAACAATGACTTGAAAATGAGTTGTATAAGCTGCAGCAATGTTGGAATGATGCAAGGGGTATTGAGCAAAGTTGTTGCGATGAAAAAAGCCAATAGCACGATGACTATAGCGACTACACCACGTCCACGACTTCTTCCTTGTCCCCGTATTAGAGTAGAGTCAGAATAGGATTGATTTGTTGGTTGAGATGAAGCAACTTGAGCTATTAGTGTTGGGATAGAATCTATTATATCATGATAGAGGAGCTCGTGATTCAGTAGGATTGTAGTGAAATCATCGAAGGAAATGGGTTCCAAGCGAACAGTAATAGTGGTGGCTAATGCAGAATATTCTGATTCAAGTGCTGAAAGTAAACTAAGTACCATCTATTGATTCAAACAGTGAACCAGATGCAGCAGGTTATGGGCAATATTTTTGGCATTCTAAATGAAATCTTGCATAAAGGAGGGGCCTTTCTTTAATGTTCAGAGATGATATTCCACCGTTCAAGAAGAAGCACAACAACACTTGGAATTAGTATCAATTAAAAATTTCTCCATCAATACAACAATGCATGGCCAAATAAACAACAATTCAAATAATTTTGATGTTAAGTATTGCAATTATTATTAATATATTATAGATCTATCATACAATTGAAAATATCAAACCTTAAAATTCCCTTGCAAGTTTTGTTGTTAAAAAGTTTATATAAAAGAGATACAAATATAAAATTGAGACATAGTTCCTTAATGATATAGGAACACAATGCAATCAACAAACTCTCAATCACAACAATAATAATGTCATCCTTGTGGAAGCGAATGAAACTTTCTTTCTACCATTAATGTTGCAAACTCTTCAAAACCAACATAAGAAGAATATCTTGAAGATGCATTTGTTAATAATATTCTCATTAAATTTTTAATTTAAGAAAGTAGAACTACTAATCATATCTTGAAGATGCCTATTTAAAGCTTTAAAAGAAATATATATATATATATACCTACAAACAATGCAACTTATATTTTAATTTTATTTGCTTATTTTAGGCATGACCACTTGTAAAAGTAAATATCCATATTCTTTTGTAAAATAGTAAACAGTGTATAAAAGTGGACCTATCACACTATTTAGTGTGTGGTAGATTATGTGGATATCTTTTTATTTAAAAGTGTAGTTTTTAATAGCTAATTTTAAGAGACTAATTTAGATACAGAACGGTTTAAATTTAAGCAATTAATGACTTATAGATTTTACTTAAAATTTTAGAATGTGAAATTCAATATTCTTTCTTATTCATAATGTAAATAGCACTATGAATGGAAACTATTCATCTTAAGGTGCATAGTATCATCCAAAGTATCCTAAAAAATCGTAAGATGTACGCCTCACCTTAAAGCGAGACATTTCATTGGATCCTAAAAAGTGGAAAAGATAAGATCTTGTATGATTTTTGTTACTTTTAGTGAATTAAAATTTAGAAAAAAATATTAGAGGGGGTAAACTGAAGATAGACCTTATTAAATTTAGGAATTATTGGAATGATTTTGTAATTATGAGAAAGTTTAGAAATTTAAATAAATTATTAAAATATTTAACTGATTATTATCAATCATTATTATTAATATTTTATTTATCATCTATAATAATATTGTAAAGTTTAGTTTATATATATATTTTTTATTTATTTGAATGAGTTATGGTTTTCTTAAAGATCAAGAGGCTTATTTAATTATATTATTAAAATTATGGATTTAAAATTCTATAACTTTTAATTGATATCTAAATTTTATATAAAAAAATTAAGGTTCTAGTATAAATTCAAGTTTCCAATAAATTTATTATAATTATTTTTTAATTATTTATTATATTTTCTTAATTTTCATAAAATCATTGATAGAATTACTAAATTCTAATTAATTTTTCTTTCGATGGACATTATTGTTGTCGTGGTCCAATAAAAAAAGTCAAAAAAAATTTATGGAGATAACTCTATTTCCGATTGCATGGCCATTGGAAAAAGTCATTGATAATTGTGAATATTCATTGTGCCCTAAATCCCGAGATGATGGGCGCCATCCTCTTTGCTTACAACCTATGTTAGTGATTTTATGATAAATTTACTTATATATATTTTTTCATATTATGTGATTAGGGGGTGCAAGTGAGTCAAATTTGCTCATGAGCTAACTCGAGTTCGACTCATTAACAAGTTTGTCAGCCAAACTTATCAAACTAGTAGCTCACAAATTAGCTCAAAGAATTTGTTAGCTCGAGTTCAAGCCTTATTTGACTCGATGAAACTTTATCGGACTTCGTTACTAATGATGAGCATTTGTATATCACAATATCGGTTCAATAATTTATCAACTTTTGTAAACGAGCTCGAGCATTCGAAGCTCGAGCTTGATTTTCTTTAAATTAAGTCGAGTTCAAGCATGATAATTGAGCTCGAGTTGAGCTCGAGCTCAAGCTTAGCTTGATTAAGTTAAAACTCGACTCGTTTACACCCTTATATGTGACATATACTATATTCATCTTGCTAATATTAGATTTAAGGTAAAATGAAGGAGAAATGAGATTTAAATTTTTATAGGATTTTTGAATTTAAGGCTAACATGGAGAAACATGATTTAAAATTTTATAAGATTTTAGGCAAATGGAGGAGAAACTAGATTTAATATTCTATAAAATTTAAGGAAAAATGGAAGAGAGACACGATTTAAAATTCTATGAAATTTAGAGTAAAATGGTGGGGAAACAAAATTTTGATTTTTGTAAGATTTAAGACAAAACAGATGAGAAATGGAATTTAAAATTTTGAAGGATTTAAAAGCAAATAAACGAGAAACATGATTTAGAAGTTTGTTGGATTTAAGGCAAAACAAAAGAGAAATGAAATTCAAAATTCTATAAGATTTAAAATTTTCCTTTTTTTATGGTCGGATTTAGGTTAAATTCTGCTTAAATCTTGCTCAGACTCCCTACTCAAAATTGATGATGAGTATAAATCTCTTAACACATTTGTATCTAGCAATCACATTTCTTATCTTACTTGCCTATTGGATTTAGGTTATCACATTTTGAGTTGGGTCATTCTCTACTCAAATTCACAAATTGATGCCCCACTTAGAGTTTAAAAAAATGAAATGAATATTTTTTTTGTATGTTTAAGTTTATAGTTGGGAATGCCTTAATTCATGTTTAAATATTACTTAAGCTTACTAGTACCAATTTTACGATACTTCAATATATTAATATCACACATTTTATATTATGTAAGCAACAGTAAATGAACATCAAAGTTGTCTTCGATGTATAATAAATTACTTCCTAGATGTAATGAAATCACGAGAGAATTTACAATTTCTTGGATGTAATGGAAATATTAGATAATTTACAAATGGAGTCTAATAGTTTATTTATCTTACATCATAGTAGTCATCTTTTATGATGTACAAAACATAAAAAGTAGTCTATTTTAATATCAGATGAAGTACACATTAATTTGAATTAGAGGGGATTTCAACCAAATTATTGAATTTAGACATCGAATGGCGAGTATGAACCACCATTTGACAATCAATATGTTATAGATATAAGGAGCTAATCTTTTATGCTAATGGACTACAAATTGAAGAAATACCTAATGTTAAAGTACAACAATTTTATGTCCTACTGAGCGTAGTGCAACAATCATTATGGTGTGAATACACCTCCCATTTTGAGTATCTATAGCTATTAGATTATTAAGCAGTAAAACAAATTTCAATATCCCACATGAATGCTTCAATCAAGTTATTGGGCTACTTAAGAAGACAACCCCAATAGAGAATTTAATTTCAATTGATTATTATCGAGCAAAAAAATTAGTTTCAAAGTTAAGATTATTTGAACAAAAAATAAATTATTGTTGCATGCTTTATTGCAAGAAAGATGTATTATATACTGAGTGTAGATATTATGGTGTACCAATATACAAAGACCAAAGTATGTGACAACGTAAATAAAAAGAGATCTCACAAAAAAAAAAGACTTTTTTATATGCAAATCACACCACAACTATAATAATTATTTGCATGTTAATCTTATATTGTTTAATTGATCATTTGCTTAATCATTTTACAACTTTAAGTATAATGGCTATTGTAGGAAAAAATGTTAGGGAGAGAGCCTACATTGTGAAAGTTGCATATAGGCATGTATCAATGGAAACAAGATTAATATAAACTTTATAGGGATAATTAACACTTGGAATTACTTTATGTGGATTCTCCTTTTTTTAATTCGGAGCACTTTTTCTTTTATTTTTCATTCTTTTTAACTTTTAATATTGATACAAATTTTTTAAGAATAAAGCCTAATTAATTAAATCAACCATAATCTTAAGAAAATTAATATAAACTTTATATTTCCATAAACTAAATGAAACTATAACCACTACTTATACATAGACTAAACCAATCTATAGAAGTTTGGAAGCATTAAGATTTTATTTATGTCTTTAGTTGAAATATAGAAAATGATTTGTATCTCTATATTTATAGGGATACTTAACATTTGGAATTACTTTATTTGGATTCTCCATATGATATTGAATTCAGAGCACTTTTTCTTTTATTTTCTAATTTTTTAAAACTTATTTATAAATTTCAAAATTACTTTAGTGTTTAATTCCATTTTAATCCTAATTATCTAGTCGAATGTTGACCATATCTATGCCCTTCCATGACAACTTTCTTTCTTATAATGAGAATGAACATCAATGCACTTTAAAAACATAATTTTATTTAACATACCCCTTTGAGTTGTAAGGCAATAGACCACCATCACTTAATCGCTTGATATGTTTTTTTATGTTTGATACAAAATTATTCATCTTACATACAAATTTGACCCTCATGTCAAACTTTGAATCTTTATTGGATATATTCTTGACTAGGGGTGTGCATAATTCGGATTAAACCGAAAATCCATTTAAACCGAACCGAATTTTTTTTAATTGGATCGGTTTTTATTTTTTATTTTGGATTATGGATTTAATTTTAGCTAATTTCGGTTTTTGGATTATGGATTGGATTTAAAATTTTGTAATATTAAAAAACCGAAAATCGAAATAATAACCCGAACGAACGAGCGGAACTTCGGATAGTCGGCTCGTGGCTTCGTGCGTGCTCGTCATCCCAATAGTCTAACCTAGAGGCGAAGGGCAATCCCATTCAATTCAATCGCAAACCGCAAATGACAATCAATCCCTATTCATAGGCATTCGCGCATTCCCTTCCCCGCGATCGGTCGGTAGTGGTCTTATCTCGCTATCTCTAATTCTCTTGACGTCTTCGATTGTTGTTACGTAAGGCTAACTCTTGAGTATTCGTTATAGGGCTATCAAGCTGGATGTTTTGCGTTCGTTTCATCTACGCTCTCTTCTCGACTTCTCCCTTCTCGAATCGCCTCTCGTCGTTTTATAGCTACGCCAAGGCTGCCGGTTCTCTCTTCTTCTCAAATTCAGCAATGCAACAGGTTTTGTCTCGATACTCATGGATTCTTTTTATTCTGTTTACTTGTTTAGTGTCTTGTTTGTGGCTTCTGCTTTGGAAGTTTGGAGACTTGGATAGTTGCAGTTGGAGTTGGAATTGTTTAGGGAGTTCTGTGGTATTATTTCCGGAGGTGTCGGGCGGAGTTCTATTATATTTTATTTCTTATTGGCCGACGGCTGCAATCTGAATGGAGTATTGGATTATTTTGTTTAGGGTTTAGCTGGGCCGCAGGCTGATTTGTTCTGTGACTTTTGTTGTTTTGTTATAAATTATGTTTCTGTCTTTCTGAACTTCTGGGTTCTACCGTTCTATGGCTGATTTGTTCTGCAATAAAGGTGTAAGTTATAAAAGCATGTGTTATCTGATTCTAAACGATCAAGCAATGAAGATTGAAGAGGGTACCTCATGTAGTCCCCCAACTCATTTAAAGGCTATAATATGACTCATTGTGGCTTATGGGCATAGTGATCATCAAATAGAATTTTTTGTTAAATAAGGAGTTTCGGCCTTCTTAACATTTTTTATAGTTTCGCTGTTTCGGCCTTCTTAAGTCTTAACAGTTTATTGGCCTCACCCAAATACTCTTTTAATATTATACCTTAGCTTTCAAAAGTCACAATAGTGGAAGAGAGGGTTTGAGATTAATCTGAGTGGTCAATCTTCCTTATATCAATTCTCATTTCAGAGAGAATATTTATATGTAGTATTCTTTCCAATCTTTATAATTTGGATTACTTTTATATTATGTAAAAATTAGCTTTTTCAATGTACAGAATAATAATGTAATTATACAGTACATAATTTATTGAAAATATAATTATTTGATAGCTGTCTTATTTTTTAAAATTTCTTCTGTCATTTTTTTGTTATTACGATTATAATAAGGTAGCAGTCATATTTAAGTCTTATTAATCCTTCCATTTGGCTTATTCTTACTTGATCTCTTTACACTTTGATTAGATGTCTCATTGTGGAGAGAGTTCTAGCATGATGGGTTCTTCCCAAAATCAAACACCTATCAATCAAGATAATATCCATTGTATTATAAGTGCTTCAAGTAGCAAGTCATCTTTTGAAAATAGAACAAGAAAACATCCACCGATCAAATGTGCGGGATCACTTTACTAAATTTAATAGTTCCATTGGAGAAAAGATGAGTAAATGTGTAACTCGTGAGAAGACATATCATAGTGATACAAAGCTTAATGGTACTACAACTTTACGGACACATTTATCTGTATGTCAGAAGAATCCTCATAACATGGAAAAAAAATCAAACTCTACTAGTATTGCAAACTAGTGACAAAGGTGAACAAATAACTGTAAGTCTCAAAGCTTGGAAGTTTGATCAAGAAGCTATTAGAAAAGCTTTATCAGCCATGATTATTATGGATGAATTACCATTCAAACATGTTGAAGGATATAGGTTTAAATATTTTATGACTCAATGTTGCCCAATGTTTAAAATACCTTCCCGTTGGACACTCACTCGTGTCTGCTTTCAATTTTACTTAGATGAGAAGAATGCTTTGAAAAAAATATTACGAGATTCAACTACAAGGGTTTGCTTGACAACTGACACATGGACATCAATTCAGAGAATTAATTACATGTGTCTAACCGCTATATATTGATGAAGATTGGAAGTTACATAAGAGAGTCATTAATTTTGTCCTATATAGTCATAGAGGGAGATTGTTGGCGGGAGGTAGAGATGTTTGATTGATTGGGGTATTAATGCAATTTACAATAACATTTGATAATGCTAGCTCAATAATGGTATTATCAATCATTTGCGAGAAAAATTTTCTAAGCGGGAGGAAGTGTTCTTGATTGTAAGTTCTTACATGAGATGTGTTGCACATATTATAAATCTTATTGTTCAAGATGGAATTAAGGAGGTTGGTAGATTACTGTGTAAGAGCGTGATGAGGTACATTTAGGTCTCCATCAAGACTTAAAAAATTCAAAGAATGCATTGAAATTGAAAAAATACAAAGCAAAAGCTTGTTGTGTTTGGATGTACACAAGGTGGAATTCCACATATCTGATGTTAAATTCTGCGATTCAGTTTCAAAAAGCTTTTGAGAGATATGAAGAGGTTGATCCTCAATTTAGAATAGAGTTGGAGAAGGAAGTGGATGGTGGAGATGGAGTTCCATGTGATGGTGATTGGGAGAATGCAAGAAGGCTTGTAACATTCTTAGAAAGATTTGGGTGTTGTGACTTTGCATGGTTACTTTTGATAAATTGGTTTAGTTGCTGGAACAATTTAAAATTAGTTACAGCCTTTGATGGTTTTGGTTAGCTCTCTGTTGGGTTTAAGCAAGCTTTGTTGGTTGTTGGCTGGTTGGATGCCCTCTTAAGCTTTTGATGGTTATTTCTACATGCTGGCTGTTAGGTGTTGGTTGTTTTCCTAATTCCTATAGATTATGCTTTCTGTTTGTCTGTTTCCTCTCTTTGATCAGTTGATGGGTGTTGGCCACATGAGGTTAGGCTACAGTGTTATTTGTTGGGTGTTGGCTTAGGTGTTGTGACTTTGCATGGTTACTTTTGATAAATTGGTTTAGTTGCTGGAACAATTTAAAATTAGTTACACTCAAGCCTTTGATGGTTTCGGCTGGTTGTGGCTCTCTCTGTTGGGTTTAAGCAAGCTTTGTTGGTTGTTGGCTGGCTGGATGCCCTCTTAAGCTTTTGATGGTTATTTCTACATGCTGGCTGTTAGGTGTTGGCTGTTTTCCTAATTCCTATAGATTATGCTCTTTTGTGTTTCTCTCTTTAATCAAAGTGAATGGAACTAGATCTTTATTTTGTAATTTGTTATCTTTGGATTTGGTGGAGTTTTTTTAATGTTTACTAATCCAGTCGAGGCTTGTCGATACTTTGGGAATGTTTGGCGATTTGCAATGATGGCTTTGATGTTATATTTCATTTACTACTGGTAGCATTGTATGTGATTGTAACCCTCTGAGTTTGGATGCTCACATATTCTTGCTCTTAGTAATTTTTTTCACGAGCTTTTATTTTCTTTTGAATTTTATAAATGTCTAATTGATTAAAACTATATCATTTGTGAGAAGTACGTAACAAGGTACCTAAAAACTTATATGCAAGAATATCGTACACGGTCCACACGATATTCTTTTAGATGATAATGGTATGAATCCATTCTTGTTTTACATGATTGTCGTCGTTTTAGCCTACTTATATTGTGTTTCATCTTAAATCCATCCATAGTAAGTATAGCTCTCAAACCACTAATTTACTATTTGCTCAATAATTCCTCACTGAAATGGATTTTTATAGACAGAAGATCTTTGTCTAAAATTGAAGAGAGTCAAACCAAGAACTGGTATCATGTCTTTAAAGTTTTAATTTCGCTTCTTTCTTTTTTTCTTTTTTTTTATTAGAAGATATTCACTTTTGACTATCCTCTCGTTTGTTTTATTAGGGGTTACTCTAGTGCTTTTGATTTGTGTTGGAAGATGTGTCCTAACTCGCATGTGTGCGTTCTTTTCACCAAAGTTCTATCTTGATTTTAATGGTATGATATCCCAAGAAAGATTGGTCAATATTATAGGTTACTTGTTGTTATCTCATAAGTTAACATTGATGCTAATGGATCACAAATATGATCCTTACTTATGCATTGTTTTTATGAATATATTGGGGAATACAATCAATTCAATTGATATCTTGTGATATTTGTTCATGAGAATGCAATGCTAATGATTTCCATCACTATTCCTTACAAACAAACTCTTCGGACCGTTTTGTAGATTATCATTTTAGGCGAAAAGAAATATACGAGGTTAAAATGAAACTCTTTCATCGAATCGCAAATGGGCAATCTTGATCATGCTTCTTTTGTAAATGTGAAGAGAATTTCTATTAGAAATTGGAAATGTTTATGAATGTTTTATGTTTATGAATGTTTATTGTGATATGTAATTATAATTCTTTTAAATGTGGAATGTTTATGAATGTTTGTAATATACTAATATTGCAATTGAAAATTTTCTTTTTTTTAGCATATAAATTTTATTGGTTTATTGAAATTATGTTATTTTATTAAAATAGTATGAAAGAAAAGATATTTGAAGAAAGCTTTTTTAAGAAATATATTTTATTACATTACGGTGTTATGTGAGTTAAATTAATTAGTGCCTTTTAAGTTTTAAGTAATAAATTTAATATTTATTTTTTATTAAATACAAAGTGAGTCTTTCAAATCATAATTCAAAAAAATAAACCTTTTGAAAAATATGAGTATTTCTATTTCAAAATATATATCATATTCATAAAAGATAAAACAAGAAATATTAAATATATCATTTTAATTAAATAATATTTGTTTTATTTTAATTATTTTCGGTTTTTAAAAAACCGAACCGAAAATCCGAACTTTTTTTTGGATTGGATTGGTTCGGATTATATTAAATCTTATACGGATTGGATTTTCGGATTATGAATTTCAAACCGACGGATTAGCAAATTAAAAAAAACCGATCCTCAATCCTAATACACCCTATTCTTGACACGAAAAGTTATAAATAGTATGATATAAAAATTAAAAATTTTATAAATAGTCATGATGTCAATTTCAAGAAACATGTCTTTCTTTAATTTCTAACTCTTTATAATTAACATTTTGTATTGTTTAAACTCTCAATTGACATTATATACATCACATCTCTTGATCAATCTTCCACCTCCAACATTCCATCTTTTAAAAATTAACACATAAAGGTGATATCATGACACATACTTTTATTGCTACCACCTCAAAATTTTGAACACCTTATATTTGGCATTTTTTATATCCCAGAAGGCCTCTAATATGGCATATGGACTACACAATAGCATATATGTAAATTATTCTTCTTCATGCT
Source organism: Cymbidium sinense (assembly GCA_021442155.1). NCBI lineage: Eukaryota > Viridiplantae > Streptophyta > Magnoliopsida > Asparagales > Orchidaceae > Cymbidium > Cymbidium sinense. Next base: position 39,298,558 of record CM038229.1, read on the forward strand.
CAAGTTCTAGGTGAATGCAACTTTTCATAACGTCCTTTCATATTCTCACCTATATTTTGTCTAAAGAGTGTTCTTTGTTCACATTACATTTTATACTAAGCCCAACATTTATGCTCAAGATATTCACATTCTACATTAGTTATAGCCATGAATGCAAAATTGCAAGCATTGGAGTAAATTACACATGGAGTCTAATCTATCCTCTTGTTAGGCAAAAGCCCAATCAATTGTAGATAGATTTATAAAATTAAATATAAGTTAAATGAGACCATTGATTGCTACAAGGCTTATCTAATTACTAAAAGATATAATCGTGCTAAAAGTATCAATTATTGAGAGACATAAATTTGGTTTACACACTAATTATATGTTCAGAATGCTTTTCATTTATAATGATTTACATAAAGTCCTAAATATGAAACATCCTCTTAGTCATACCTTATAAGGGAGAAAGTTGTTTGTCATTTTAATAAATCTCTCTGCAAAAGCAAACCTTCAAAATTTGATTATTTTTAGTCAAAAGATAAGTATCCTAACTTCACAATGACTCAAGATCCTCACTTACTGTAGTTACCATTTATGTTGATGACATTCTCTTAACAAACAATGATCTTCAAGAATTCAAATGCCTTAATGAATTATTTCTCAAGCACCTTTGCATCAAAGTTCTTAGAAACTTGAATCACTTCATAGGAATTGAATTTTTCTTCATTCTAAGAATCTTCACATCTCAAATAAAGTATGCACTAAACAATGCCTACTAATTGTTGCTTGGATGGTGAACATCGATCCTACGTTATTATTGGGAGCTTGTTGGTTCTTTGCAAGGGATGCAATGCCATTTCATCACATGATATCTAACATAGTGGCAAGAATTGACTAATTTGCAGACACTATCCTGATATTACATATGATCTTTACCTAGAAGCTACATTGGTCCCCTTCCTTATAATTGTGAAGGGACTATTGATTGATTACAAGTTTTATATCTTCACTGATCTGAGCTCAATGATCTTTATGCTTGCCTTTTTTCAATATGGGAATTTTTACCCTATCAATTTGCAATCAACACCAATACATCTAGAAGTTTTTTTGTGTTGGTACTATATTTGGGTGACTCTTGTAATTCTTTTACGGATGTTGTATGGTGATCTTATTGATGTTAGAGTCATCACTCTATCTATTCAATTGTGAATAAATATAGAGTTTTTTTTTCTCTTTTTATTAGATCCTATTGATGTTAGAGTCATCACTCTATCTGTTTTATATTTTCACTCATGGACCACCATCATCTCCGGCTACATCGGAGCCTCCCAGCCTAACGAAGCCCTTTCCCTCTTCTACTCCTTCCTCAGAGACACCTCCCTCTCTCTCATCTTCATCTCTCTCAAAGCCTGCGCCATCACTCCTTCCCTCCATCCCCACGGCCATGCCATCCATGTCCTTCATTCTGTTTTCGTCGGTTCCTCCCTCCTCGACTTCCACTGCCGCGCGACTCCTAACGACCCCTCTACCGCACTCCAGGTGTTCGACGAAATGTGCCAACGTAACGTCGTAACCTGGACATCAGCCGTCACAGCCCTCGTCCGCGCCGGGAAATGCTGGGACGCCCTCCTCCTCTTTTCTGACATGCCAGTGCCCTATGACTCTCACACCTACGCCATTTCCCTCAAGGTGTGCGCCGATGCCGGTTTTCTCCTCACCGGTCGTGAAATCGACGCCGCAGCATTGAAGGACGGCCAATCCAACACCTCCTTCATCGCTAATGCCCTCGTCACGCTCTACTCCAAATCCTTATACCTCCACCCTGCCCTCACCATCTTCGAATCAATGCAAACAAAAGACGTCGCCTCCTGGACCACCCTCATTTCCACCTACTCCCAAACCGGCCGCCCATCCGATGCTGTAGTCGCCTTCCTCCGCCTCCTCGCCCATCCAAAGGACGGAACACCCAATGACTACACCTACGCCGCCACTATCTCGGCTTGCTCAATGCTCGCGGATGCCGCACTCGACGCACAGATCCACGCCCACGTGGCTCGGAGCGGATTCGCCTCCGCCTCTTCCGTCTCCAATGCACTCGTCACAATGTACGCTCGGGCAGGGCTTATCCCATTAACGGTAGCCATGTTTAGAGAGACAGCGACGAAGAACCTAGTCTCCTGGAGTGCGGTGATCGCCGCGCACGAGCAGGAAGGCCGCGCTGCAGAATCATTCTCGCTCTTCGAGGAGATGTGTCATCACGGTGGGGTGCCAATGACCGAAACTACCATGGCGAACCTCCTTAGCATGTGCGAGTCTGCCGCTTTGCTCGATGCCGGCCAGCAGACTCATGCCCGTGCGCTTTCCGTGGGGCTGGAATCCAATCCTATGGTCACTAGCGCGCTCATCACAATGTATGCCAAATGCGGAGGCATCGAACAGGCCGCCATCGTATTCGAGGGCCTGCAGCCGACAGACACGATCTCATGGACAGCGATGATCACGGGCTACGCTGAGCATGGGCGAAGCGTAGAAGCGATCCAAGTGTTCAATGAAATGCGCGAGAGGAATATAAAACCCGATCGCATTACTTATCTCGGAGTTCTGATGGCGTGCAACCATGGCAGGATGGTGGAGGATGGATTGAGGTATTTGGATGCCATGCGAGAAGAAGGGATGGAGACGGAGAAGGAGAACTATAGTTGTTTAGTGGACATGTTGGGGAGGGCGGGGAAGGTTGAAGGAGGCGGAAGGGATAGTGGAGAGGACTAGCAGGATGGCAGACGTAGCATGGACAGGTATTTGCCGAGCGTGCGATGTGAAAGGAGGCAGTGTGAGAAACAACAGAGAGCAGTGAGAATGGATCCGAGTGTGCAGGAGTAAGGTAAAAAGGCTGTATACGAAGGAAGAAGTGGAGGAAGCAAGATGAGGAAGAGATGAGGAAAAGGGGTGAGAAGGTGGGATGGTCGTGGGTGACTGGAGGTGGGGGAGAGGTGGAGGTTTTCGTGGCGGCGGGGAGGGAGCATCCGAGGGTGGAGGAGGTTTATGAAATGATTGGCTTGGTGGATTTTGGGGCTAGGATGGCTGCGAAGGAAGTTCAGTTGGAGGGATAGAGGGGGGCATTGGCAAGGAGGGAGTTTTTGTTTTTTAATTTATTAATTTGATTCCAATTTTTTGGATTAAAAATTTGTTTTAAAAAAGCTTTATTTCATGGATAGAATATAGATTCCCGATTATTAGTGGGAAAATTTTTGATATATAATATTTTGGTGTATTTAAATATTATTAATTTTTTATAGATAAATGTAAAAATAATGAAATTATTCATTATTAAATGTTTGATAAAATAATAAAATATTCGATATTTATATATGATTAGCATAATAAATATCAGAATTTTTTAATATTATTTTGATGAAAATTAAATCAAAATATTTTGATCTTTTTATTTTCAATTAGTGGCATGTCATTGGCTTATATATTATATTTTTAAATTAATAATTAATTTTTGCTTCTTGTCTTTCTTTATTATTATTGAAAACTTGTTAAACATTTTCAACGGTAGTAAACGCCTACGACTAGTGATAATACTCTGCGACTGTTGATGATCCTCATTCAGACACATGGTTGTTAATTTTCATTGCAATTACTGAGTTTTGGGTGGTAGTACCCTTCAACTTTAGGGGTACCTTAATGCAATTGAGGACGTTACATTCATCGTATTAGGATTGTCAAAAAAATTCATTATTCATAAATAATTTATATTTGGCTCATTAAATAGTATATTTTTATTCATTAATTAAGTGAAATATTTGAATAAATATTTTTCGATTTATAAACGAAATGAACATTGAATATTCTTTTGTTCAATCGTGTTCAACTCGAAATAAAAAATTATATTATATTATATAATAATAATAATAATAATAATTATTATTATTATTATTATTAAATATAAATATATACGTCGTAATTAAAAGCATAATTTAGTGATTAAAATTTTTGCTATAAAAAATTAACTTAGATTCGAATCTTCATTCTTATAGATTTTTCAAATTATTATATTTCGAGTCATTTTAAACGAGCCAATTATGAATAAAATAATTTTTAAATAAGCTAAATTTGAATAAAAATTCAGCTCGCTCAAGCTCATTTATACTCCTATACCAAAAGATTACGATTACGTTACTATTAAAAAATATACATCGTAAGCTTAACTTTTATGAAATATTTATGAGGCAGCGTTGTACTGCATAAACTTTTTTTTAAAAAAATTTATATTTTAAATAAGTGCCATACTCACAATTTGTCAATTTCTACTATAGCAGGATGCCTCAGTTGCTAGAGAAAATATTACGTCCAGATGCATAACTTTGCGACTCTAATCTGCGCCAGATTTTTTTTTTCCCGCTTTAGCTTAACATCAGACTGATGAGCGACGACGCCGTTTATCTTACCCGCCGACCTCGAGCATCGGCGAAACGCTGGGAGAATTTAAAGAAATATATATATCTAGATTTAGGATTAGTGTATTTTTCTGCAAACTAAGCTCGAGAGAGAAATCTCATTTCTTTCTTACAGAATCAAAGATGGAGAAGAATGGAAGTTATATGGCGAAATAAGCGAGAATGTATTAAATAAAAAATTCATTAATTTTTCAACCGTATGCATAATTTTTTTTAATGATTTATTAGTATTGAAATTCTTTTATTTAGTGTATATTTTCTACATGTTTGAAGTTCTTTGTAAGAGGACTTTGCTTATTTTAAGAGATTTTGATCCAGATTTCATACTCTGAGATGATTTTCTAAATATTTTTGCGGTTTATTGGAGAGAATATGATCATTACATTAGGTAAATAATTTTCTTTGACTGAGGAAATATGTTCATTACAATCCATCACGAACAATTTGGATTTGGTTTTTTTTAGTGTTATATACCAGACTCTCTTGAGAGTGTGATGATTTGGATATTTTCTCCAATTCTTCTTTGTTGAGATTATTTTATTACTCTATACTCTCTCTTTATACTCTCTCAGATTTTCAGACTCTGTACTCTCCGAGAGTACATTTTGTCATTTTTTTCGCTTTGACATGTTTGGAGGAAATATGTTCATTGACAATTTGGAGGTTGTTTGAGATTTGTTAGTGTTTTCTTATATCTCAGACTTTTGTACTCATGAACCAAATGATTTTGTCCATTTTTCTAGCGGCTTGCCTGGTTGTTGAGATTAGGTTCGCAATCCGGAAGCAATTTGGCAATTTGTTTGGATTTTTACAGATTTTTGCACTCTCATGAGAGTGATGATTTTGCCAATATTTTGATTTATTTATTTATTTGTAAGAAATATGTTCATTACAATCCATTAGTAGTAATTTTGTAAGGTGACTTGGTTTTTTATGGTTGATTTGCATCGTACTATCATTTCGACTTTTCATTTTGATGTTTACCATGTCGAAAAGGATAACAGAGATCTACCACCTTTAATGGTGTTTGATAATCGACACTTTTAGTAATGAAGTGATTGACATTTTACGAGGCTTCATCTGATCAATTCATTAGACTCACAATTCAACAAGACTCATTATTACCTCAATCTTTGTCACGGGACATAGAAAGCGACTTTTCTTCTGCGGCATTCCTTCACCCCTTTGTAGTGATAATAGGGATGCCAAATGGGAGGAGAAGGTCTTATGACATAGAGAATGTCTCTCATGAGGTCAACACTTTCTGAGGAAGCCCTTAAAGAGTATCTTGAAGGTAAAAATACAAAGAAGAAGCACTGAGAAAGAAGGCCTCCTCTATACTCTTTGTACTTATACTCTCTCTACTCAGACTCTCTGACTCTCTAGACTCTTCTCAACTCATGGGTAACTTGATATAATCTTATGTTTCATCGGTAATTTTTCTCAATGTTGTATGCTGATAATTTTTTTTAGTGTTATTTCTTGAAATTCTTTTTATTTATTGTATATTTCTTACACTGTTTGGAGTTCTTTCAGAAGACTTTTGTTTTGAGGATCCGCTTTGCATGGGTATACTCTCAATCTCATGAGAGTCTCAATTTCATATTATTTTTCATGAGTTCCTCTGCGGAGAGAATATGTTCATTACATTCTATTAAGAACTTAGAGTTTAGTTAGTTTTAGGAGAGTTTTGCAGATTCTCCAGACTCACGAGAACACACAATATTTTGGGCATTTTCCAGCTTTATGAGAATGTTTGAGGAAATATATTCATTACAAATCCATGAGATTTCTATATCTCGTACTCAGATTCTCGATATTTAGCTCATTTCTTTCAATTTGGCCTATTTGGAGAATAATATTTGTGGAGCTATTTTACATGTCACATTTATGGGTATGCAGAACGCGGCACGAGAAGCTGATGAAAGTCGTGATGTCAATGATCCAAAAGGAGACTCGCACCAATGTTTAACGAACGGTGTGCACTATCTGGACTACGCACATCAAACCGCCGGTTTGGAAAGACCATACTACGTTACAAAGTCCAAGAAATTGAAATCAAAAGATTTTATGTGCAAAAGTGAAGAAATCACTAAACGCTTAGTAAAATTCCGTAAAACCGATACAAGAACTGCTTCCGCCATGATCGATTCTCGACTTGGAACCTGGATGGTTAAAAAACATATAGAAAGTCATAATCATTCGTTGTAAAGCTCCGACCTACATCTTCTCGGATCACATGTGATGCATTAGCGATGAAAAGGCTGTTGAAGATAATGACGAGTAATTAGAGCAAACGATTTAGCTATCTATGAGATTGGCGTAGAGAATATTGGATTCACAAAAGAGTTGCTTTCAATTTTATTGAAAAGAGAAAAGACCAAGGATGAATGGTGACGAATTGATTACATGCTCAAGGAAAGAAAGAATGGACGGATGTTTGCAGAGATGTACAAATGGGATTGCTTAGTAAGTTTTTTTGGAGCAATGACATTTCTAGGATAGAATATGACTGATGTGATAATTTTGATGCTATCGACTCAATAAATATAATCTTATTTGTGCCCTCTTGGAGTAAATCATCACGGCAAAAGTATTTTTTTATTTAAAGAGACGATTGAGTCATGGCTATTCTTTCTTTTCAATGGTACATATCCTATAATATTCACCGATCAAGATCGCATACGAGAGCTATAAATCAGACAAAGATACTCGCATAGTTGTGCCAATGGCATATTTCAAGAAAGCTCCTTCCAAGGTTCTTTAATAGTAATAAGAGGGCGCAAGGGCTATTTTATGCATGCATGAGCAAATGTGACTGAGGAAGGAAGAGTTTGGTGCCATGCTAGAAGAAGAATTTGTGATCATGCTTGACCGTCTGAGCTTTATAAAATTAGATCCAAGTGGTCCACTGCATTCAACAAAGACTCATTCTGCATGGGCATCTTGTCAACACAACGTAGTGAGTCAATGAACAGCGTATGTCACAGAATCTCACCAACAAGTTCGCTCACAAATTATTTCTTGAGGTTCGAGAAGGTTATGGAGACATGACGCCAGAATGAACATGACGAAGACTTCCAAAATGGCCATCGATTGTTCATTGTTACACACCCAATTCTAAAACAAGTTATATTTTATACAAGAAAGCTTTATACTATGCTTGAGGAAGAATTTTGCATGGAGTGGAGTTTTATCGAATCGTCGATGACCTATGGAGTATTTGGTGAGAAACTTATAAAAAAAATTCATCCAAAATATGGCCCATTTCAATGGGACTACCCTAGATGTAATTTGTACTTGTAAGAAATTTGAAATGATGGATTACTTTGTGCCCATCAGATCGAGTTCTTAATCGGAAGATGTAGCGCATTCCTGATAAGTATCTTCTCATGCGATGGTCTACCAGAGCAAAGATGGATATTTACATCGATAGTGCATATAGAAAATCAAGAGATTTGGAAGGCACAGATGGAAATGCTACTGACATTATTTTTCAAAACTACATTAGTCGATATTTACATCGATAGTGCATATAGAAAATCAAGAGATTTGGAAGGCACAGATGGAAATGCTACTGACATTATTTTCCAGAACCACATTACTCGATATGCATATCAAATAAGCATCGGCACGTAATAATAGAGGCGACTATATGATTCAATTCTAAAAAACTATGATGATGTCGAATTTATAATAAGTGAGAATTCTCTTCCATTTGTGAGTTAAGAAGAAGTCAACCACAATAGACAAAGGAAAAAAACATCTTAAAGGATCAAGTTAAGCAACGTCCAAAGGGTATTTATAACTCAAGGCTTAAGGGATATTGGGAGAGATCCAAGAAAGCCAAGAGTAATTCTTTATTTGCCTCTTAATTTTTAGTATTTAAAATATTGCTGCTAATCTTCAAACCATCATATTTTTATTGTTACATAAACCAAAGTACAAACTGATAGTATCACAAAACGTGTTTCATCACCTATTGCAACACCTTTCTCTATTATGACAGAGTATTTTTCAGAGGTACGCACAGAATAGCACACATCGATGTTGTAAAAAATCATTAACTAATACGATATTCTACCTCAGGAATTCAACTCGAGCTCAATAATTAGTCATTTGTTGATGATATATTATTACAGAAAATATTTTAATGCATAATATCATTTAGTTATGTGTTCTTCGATGCAATCATTTCTGCAGAGAGAGAGGTATACATAACTTGCTTGAAACTGAAGGTCCAACCGGACTTTAATATGGGTCAATTATTTTCTTGATTTTTTACCTCACGCTATTTGTTGCTCTTAAAGTAGCATGAGTTTAACCCCTAGGACTTTGTAATTCTTAGACTGTGACACTAAAATTTCTCATATTTTACCAAATTACAGTTTCTGATTGATGAGTCTACCTTGCTTACGAGGATAAGCTGATTTTCATTGCAGGTATTACATAGTTTGATATATACTCAATAAAGTACTCTATATTTTATGAAATGATTTTTATTGCATGCATTATAATTTCTGATAAGCCCGTATGTTCCTATCAACAAGTTTAATAGAAGCCGAAGAAAAAAAATTATGTAATGAAGATGATATTAGTTTAGTAATTATTTATAAATTTATCAATAATATTAATTTAATTCAGATGATACTTTCAGTTATTACATTATTTGAAAAAATTCTTCATCTTAAAATATAAAATTTGCTCCACACTGTATGCAAAATTTAAATTTTTAAATAAGACGTGTTTGCATCATCACGTTTATTTGTCTATTTTATGCACATGTTTCGGTAGAAAGTAGGTTTTAAGAAGCATTATTTCGACTGGTAGAAAATAATTTTATGCATTCACAAAATTCTATCACATTTTTAAAGATCATAATTTCCTTTATTAAAAAGTTAAGTTTAACAATCGTACCCACTTATATTACGTTCACATGCTAAGTAGTTCATATTGCTTCTCCTGCATATTTTCAGATTGAGGCATTTTGAATGTGACTGAGTATAACGTAAATTTTAGATAATATAAATTTTAACTTCTTTTTCAGTTGATCCGAATTTAAAATATGATATAATTTGAATATCAAAATTAAGCTTATTTTCTCCAAACAAGTAAAGAAATCATCATAGAATCGTAAACAATATTATATCAACTACCCATGAGTAGAAGAGAGAGAGAGAGTGCAGAGAGCAGAGAGAGACATAAAATCAGAGTACAGAGAATATAGATGGTTCACATGCAAACCGCCGAAAACTCATAAAAAAGCAACCTAAGAGCATCCAACTTGCTTTTAGGTTATAGCGAACAATTAATTCCTCTCTGTCCTACAAAGCAAAAGTAGAAATTTGAAAAAATGAGCAAATAATCTGTACTATGAGGAGAATACAAAGAGTTAAGCCACAGAACATCTCAAATATTCTTATAGTCCCTTCAAACTACACAGAATGGAATGAGAGTATAGAGAGAAATACATAGAGAGAGTACAGAGAGAGAGTACAGAGAGCAGAGAGTATAGATGAGACAGAAGATGAGAAGATAGAGATAGGGTTCACATGCAAACCGCTTTAAAACTCATAAAAAGCAAACCGAGCATCCAAAGCGCCAAAAAAAAATCAAAGAAAAAGATGAAATACTCGCTAATAATAAAGCCGAGAGTACAGAGTACAGATAAAACACATCCCAAGAAAGCATTCCACAACCAAATTGTGTGTTCTCTGCTAATAATAAAAGATCCAAACTGCCCAAGGATATTGAAATAAAATAAAAGAAATACCCTGTACAATTATTTCTTACTTATCAAACTTTAAATTTAAAGTTCTTAGGTTGACTTTTTCATTCCCAAACAAAAGATAGCATAAGCGAACTCGACCCTAAAGCAATTCATCTTCTTCGGCCAGTTAAGTGGGGATTTCTTAATTGCTGCCTCCATGTATTTGTAGACAAACATCCCGCAGTCAACACTGTTATCTTGGACTGGCAGCCCACTCACCATTTCGATTGGCCATTTTGTGGGATCCACAAAAAGACCACAGATCTTCAACAAGTAATTTAATCTGAAAAGCAAGAAGTATAGTCAATAAGGGGTTCCAAAAAAAAATAATTTATGAAAATCAAATTGGAAACAACTATTATAATCTCAAGAAGAATGGCCTTATGGGTTGGTTTTAGTAATGATTCATAAAATACAAACCCTAGCTTAATATGCCCAACTAGGAGTGTCCAGTGCTGATTATATATAATTGGAAGTAAGAGTAGCTTAGCCTTGATACATCTCGTGCATGATGAACATTTTGTTTTCCTTGTAGGCCATATTTTCGCATATTAAGAAAAGAAGAGAACGTTTATAAATTGTTGCTTTCATATATACAAACAAGGATTGAATCGTAAATCGATATCTGTGGTAACTTATCCAAAGGTAAAGCATGAGATGTACAAATAGGAGACATACATCGAAAGGAGTTCTCGACAAGTAAGAAGGCATCGGCGCAGATGGAGATATCGATCCGTCAACAACTCATCGACCGCCTCGATACAATGATATTCCCAACCGCAACAATCATCACCCCTACAAGTGAGAAATAATTTAAAGCGAGCTTAATTAAACGAATAGGTTATTTTATGTATGAAGGAGTTGATTGAAGATTGACTTACTCCTCAGAATCGAGCATGACATGTTAATAAGATGGAACATCGCCAGTGTAACATGAGAAGTCAACAAAATGATGTGCCTCTGCTGCCTGCAACGAAATTACTGACGACGAAAGTTAGTGATGAATTAAGGATCGATCTACTGAGATGATTCATACCTCTGACTGATGCTCCTCCACCACAACGATAGCAGTCTGTGGGTCATCGACCTTTATTGGCTCATCTTTGGGAACCTATAAAAAAATTTAATGAAATCTATTTCTATTATCTCAAATTTAAAAGAAATTAACTTAATACCTCACGGCTTCTCATCTTGAGTGGAGGCCATCACATCATCACTTATTCGCTCGACTGTGTGAAGGGGAACTAGCCTTTCCTCTTCCTTATCCGACTTTCACACCATGCTCAATCTGATTAAAGGGTTGAGCATCTTCATGTGATCTCCATAATTCTTCCCATGGTGGACTCAGGGGCTTCCCTAGTGGAGGCTACCTCAGGGGCTTCCCAAGTGGAAGTATCCACTGGGTGGATAGTTGCCTCCACAAGAGACTCCAGCCTCAAAGCCTCCGTAGCCTCCAGTACCTCATATGAGCCTCCTCATGAGTTCTCCCATGCCTCAAGAGTTCCCTGATGACCTCCACGTGAGCTTCCCCACAGGGATGGTAGGACCCCACGCAAGAACCTCCTCGATAAAGAACAAATCAATCCCATCCATTCTCTCTCTCATTATTGCTTAAAAAAGAAGATACTATATCTTTCAAGTCCCTAAAACGCAAGTCCTCTCCACAAAGCCTCGTGTAGTAATAGAGGGCGGCTGGATACACTGATGGGGAGAATATCGAGGAGAGACATATGAAGATTTAATGGGGTGAACTCGGCTTAGAATGAGATTGTTATCTCAACATGTATTGCATGCGGTGGAAAATGATTCAAGGAGTCTCTCTTTGATATGTCCTCGAATGAAAGGCAGATATGTGTTAATCCGATAAGAAAATGTGATGACTAGAACATAAATAAATACATAATTATATGAAATAAGTGATATTATTATATGTCACCTGGTGTCCTCCTAAATCAAAGAAGGCTTCATCTGGAAATTTTATTTTCTACCATCGCAAAGATACGCTTTTAAATGGAGGCTATGATGCTTATGTGCTCGGATCTACAATTAATATTTATGTAAGTTAACTTCAATGCATCAAATAATACATAACCAAGTTATAAAACATATCATAAGAAGAGTGACAAATCCACTCATGTACCGTGTCCTCGGGTATGAATCTTTGATGTAATATCATCAAATTGTGAAATCTCGTAGGCCCAAATGGCCTCTACCCAGTTGTATTCAACAAATTTATCTATGTCATCGGCAGCAATCAATTCTGATGCCACCATATAGTTGTGATATACAAAAAAAGATTTGACAACAGAAACGATGTAAATCAGATAAATACATGCAACGAAGTCCGTGATGCTCAAGTCTTATATTAATGAACGAACTACATACGAGAGCCGCCATAAGACCTTCTCCCTCTCTGGCATCCCTACATGAACTTCATCGAAAGGAAAACGCACCCGTAAAGAAAGCTTGCTTTCTATCTCCAGCAAGATTGAGGTAATGACTATTCGCCTGTCCAGTCTAATGAATTGACGCATGAAGCCTCTTTAAAATGTCAATGACTTCATCAAGAATCGTTATAATATTATCAACACCGCTCTAACTGGGTGCATCTCAAAGTTATCCTTTTTATAGACATGGTAAACTTCAAAATGAAAAGTCAGTTAATGAAAGTACAGATGCAAATCAACAATGAAAAACAACCAATCAATCTCCAAATTGTTCCCAATTAATTTGTAATAAACATATTTCCTCCAACCTAAAAGAACGGAAAAAATATCCATTAAAATCGTCTCATTCTTAAGAGAATACGAGAGATGATACAAAATAACATTAAAACCAACCAAACAAGCCTCCAAATTATCCTGATGATAAATATATTTCCAAACAAAGAAAAAATAGAAAATGAATGCTCAGACTGAGAATACAAAGAGTATACAAAATAACAATAAAAAAACTAACCAAAAAATTCCAAATTATCCCCGATGGATCAGAATGAACATATTTCCTCCAAACAGCCAAAAAAATAAAAAATAAAAATTCTATACTCTCACGAGAGTACAAAGAGATGCAAAAATCTCCCAAAAATTATCCAAACAGCCACCAAATTGCTTCCACTGGAATGTAATGAACATAATCTGAACAACCATGCCAAAGAAATTGAAAAAAAATGCCCACAAAATACTCTCAAAAGAGTACAGAGTCTGAGAAAAAAAATACTAAAAATCAACCAAACAAATTTCCAAATTATCCTATTATGAAGAATGAACATATTTCCTCCAAACAGGCCAAAGAAACGGAAAAAAAATAACCAAAATGCTCTCTACTCTCATGAGAGTACAGAGAGTACATAAGCAAAAACTCCCCAAAAATCATCCAAACATCCCTCTAAATTGCTTCCAATGTAATATAATGAACATAATCTGAACAACCAGGCCAAAGAAACTGAAAAAAATGTCCATAAAATCGTCTGTACTCTCAAGAGAGTATAGAGAGTACATATACAAAATAACACTAAAAAACCAACCAAATCTCCAAATTGTCGATGATTGTAATGAACATATTTCAAAACAAGCCAAAAAAATAATGAAAAATGAAAAATGCTTACTCTCATGATAATATAGAGATGCAAAATCCCCTAAAAAATCATCCAAACACCATCAAATTCTTCCAAATGGAATGTAATGAACATAATCTAAACAACTAAAAGAAACTAAAAAAAAATGTCCATTAAAATCGTCAGTACTCGAGAATAGAATAGATGCAAAATAACACTAAAAATCAATTAAACAGCCTCCAAATTGTCCATAATGGATTGTGATTAACATATTTCCTCCAAACAGGCCAAAGAAATAGAAAAAAATGACCAAAATGCTCTGTACTACAGAGAGCACAAATACAAAAATTTCCTAGAAACCATCCAAACATCCATCAAATTGCTTCTACTGGAATATAATGAACATAATCTGAACAACCAGGCTAAAAAAATTAAAAAAATGTTCATAAAATCATTCAAGAGAGTGCAGAGTATAAACGCAAAATAACAAAAAAAACTAACCAAATAGCCTCCAAATTGTCCTAATGGAAGAATGAATATATTTCCTCCAAAGCCAAAGAAATAGGAAAAAAATGATAAATCATCTCGAGAGTACAGAAAGATGATACAAAAATCCTCTAAACCATCCAAACATCCTCCAAATTACTTCCAATGTGATATAATAAACATAATCAACAACCGGCCAAAAAACCTAAAAAAATGTCCACAATTATTTGTACACTCAGAGAGAGTATAGATGCAAAATAACACTAAAAATCAACCAAAACCTCCAAATTCCGATGGATCAGAATGAACATATTTCCTCCAAACAGGCCAAAGAAACAGGAAAAAAATGATCAAAATGCTATGTACTCTCATGAGAGTACAGAGAGTACAGATGCAAAAATCTCCCAGAAACCATCCAAATAATGAACATATTTTCTCCAAACAGGCCAAATAAATCGGAAAAAATGGCCAAAATCGTCTGTACTCTCAAGAGAGTATAACAGAGAGTACAGATACAAAATAACACTAAAAAACTAACCAAACAAAATTCCAAATTGTTCCTAATGTGAATGAACATATTTATTCAAGCAGCCAAATAAATAAAAATGACCAAATGCTCTCTCTACGAGAGTGATGAGGAAATGGACACGTAATTTTAATGTCATCATAACATACTATCATCCTTAATCAGGCCACAGAATTTATCTTAAAACATGACCAAATATCCTACCATGTGATATACTAAATATTTCACAAGCCTAATCAATTCAAAAATTTGAAAATAACTTGTACCATCTTACAAGCTGAGATACATACAAAACATCTTTAAAAACTACTAAAATACATCTTGTTCATTTAAAGAACTCAAATGTTCTAAAATATTTACGTACTGGATGGTGAGAGGAACAGAGAAAATCCTAAATTCATTAACGTTTGGGAACACAGGTGTAAATACCTCATGTAGTGCCAATATCTCAATGAAAGTTATAAAGATTTGCTAAACCACCGTGACGGCCGACGCTTCACCGACGAACGGAGAGCTAGCGGAAAGCTCTAAATCACATAAAGAGGAATGTCGACACCCGCTCGTTTTTTCTTCTCCCCGTTGAACTACGCGGGTCGGATCGAGTCGAGCCAAGATAAAGCGCCGCCGTCCATTCAGCTACGCTGCTTAAGCGTTAAAACGGAAAACCACCTGGATATGCGTATAGATTGAGTCCGACGTAAAGCTACGTGCGAACTCCGGACGTAATATTTTCTCCGGTTGCTAATGGTGCACTCAAATCTTCTATACATGCCTTCTTCTTTTTATATAACAAACTATTTTCTATACAATAAATAAAATTGGCTCTGCCTATTATGAAGTACATATATATATATATATATATAACTAATTTCTAAAATTAATGATACTTAAAATTAATACTTACAATCTAGTCATGAAAATCTATCTTCATTTTTAAAAAATTAATAATGATGATATTTTAAATTTGAATGTTATGTATGTAAATATCAAAATCTAAGTGTTGGTTATATAAAAATATTTTAAAAAAAATCATGTAACATATATGTACATCTCCTAAAGTTAAATGTTATCCACCAAACATTTTATGTCTTAAATCTCTCCAGTAGATTCTAATTTTCAAAACGTTGATATATATAATTTTGCAGGAATTTCTTTTTCAGTTTCTTTTATTTATTTATTTATTTTTTCTCTCTTCATGGCAGAAGAAAACCAGTGTGCTGTGCTTCACCTTCATTTTTAACATTAGCAAGATCGATACCGATGCGCTCATCAGTGTGCTCTGCGCTCCCATAAATCATCTCCCTCTGCTCTGCTAAATATCATCTCGGCTCCATCCCTCGGTCTAGGGTGCGGTTGATACGCAAATCCTATATCCGGATTCAAAAGTTCCCAACTGTTCCAAATAAATATAACACAACCACGGTGATTAAATAACAAATATTTTTTTATTAAAATAAAATGCATTTTTAGCATAAATAGAAAAAAAAATGTTAATTTATGTAAATATTAAAATTTAAGTATTAGAAATATAAATATATAAGAATTATGTGGTGGGTATGTAAATGCCCCTTTATTATTTTATTTAGAGCTCTTTCCAGAATAAAAAATGCCATCAAATTATTACCTGTAGTTCAGGCAAGCATAGTAAAGAAAAGCATGACTTGGTTCCTTGCAAAGCTGCTGCCCGGACAATTTCTTGGTCCTCCACCAAACACAGAGTATGTTCCCAATTTGGGCTTCAAATCCTACAAATATTCATCAAAATGTCAGTTTAAGTTAAATTTTGTTTTGTATCTTTTTTTATATCTTTTTTTAAAACTATACTTATTTAGTGTGCCTTTTAAAAAAAGTTATTTTTATTTTTAAAAATAAATCATCTTATTTTAAAAACACTCAAAATATTCATGCATCAGAAGCCAAAGAACAAAGTTGCTATTGAAAAACTGGAAAATTAGTGCTTACTGTCCATCTGTCAGGATTGAAGGCCAACGGATCACTGTAGTATTTAGAGTCGATGTGAATGGAACGAATCCACACGATAACCTTCCAATCCTTGGGGAGCCAATAACCTATTAAACCAAAAAGGCATCAGCAACAAGGAAAACAAAATTTAATGTCCGAACAAAATATTTTTTTAAAAAAAGGGGAATTTACATACATACACTACACATAATTCTTATATACTTACATATTTAACACCTAAAACTTTGATATGTATATTTGCAATACTTAAATCTTCAATATCACATAAAAAATATCACTATTATTACCTTTTTATAAGTGAATATATATTTGTATCCATAAATAAGATGCTCAATAAGCAAATATGAATTTTTAGATATTAGATGTATAAATACATAAGAATTACATAGTACTTATTATGTAAATCTTCCACACACACACACAAAAAAAGAAGAACATATGGCATCATGACATCAGTGGTTAGTAAATCATTCCATTCTACTCCTACACTAAGTTGAAGCCATTTAGTCCATTCTTGAACAGAGCCAAGCCTATGCCTAGAATAGAAGGATAGAGAAGTTTTTGGTTCTAAGAAAAAGGAATTCTGATATGAGTTCATATCCCCAAACCAACCACAGAAATAAAAGAGAGAGAAGAACGTCAGGTTGGCTAAAGGATTTCACAAGTCCTCCCAAATTATAACATTAACAGAGAATAAATTACAACAGACCAAAAAGAATAAAGAATATAATAAAATAAGACAAATATAACAGTTTGTACAAACAACAAAGAGCAGTAGGATGAATAATTCTAGCTATAACAAGATAAGATCCCAAAGAACAAAGACTATAACTAAATACAATCATATGCTAAAGCTGCAAGACCAACACCAGATAAAATCTGGTATAAAATAACGCAAATAGAACCAACTACAAGCTCCACTAATATCAGGCGACAAAAGCAAAGTACTTATGAATGTAAGCATCGTTACAAAATACATAGCAAGATCTAAAGAGAGCATAGGAAAACTATAAATAGAGATGAGAAAAACAAACGGATCAAGAACTATTTCAAGAATCTCCTCCTTCCTGTCTACTCTCTTCCCTCGAGCATTTCCACGGTGGACTTAGGAATAAACCCTTAACCCGGTGGCCATCTCCCTCGGATCCCTCCTTTCTCGCAGAGCTCTCACAGGAACTTCGAACTCACGAATGGCCAAATGATTCCAGACCCCGAGCTCCTTTCCCATTCGGTAGCTTCCCCAAGCTTCATCGGAGAATCGATCGGCGCCGGCTCGATCAGGCGGCCATCCATCCTCGTTACATAGATCGTCACTAGCACACACTAACTCCATTAGAGATCAAAAACCGCGTGATCAAGTAACACATCCAAGGGCCAACAAGAAACCAAGCCATCCGACAGCTCAAGATTCAGTTCAAGAGACACTCGATCCGAGTGATTAGATCCAACGGCAAAATACAAATACGCTACATCCAACGTCTCAGAAAGCATCCGAATTATCCTTCCATATTATTAGTAACTCAGCCGGGTTCCAAGCACTCAGTGAGTCACTGCACCAAACTCAAAACTAACTAGACCAGACTCAATTACAGAAATTAGCACATATTATTGGTGTTCTTGTTGACTACATCATACAGATATGGCAGAAGGAACAAGACACGAAAAATTTTAAGAATGTGGGAAGAAAATGATGAGCAAATGACATCAATCACTCTAATCGAATGAAGTTTCAAGAAGATTGTCTATAGAAGAGAAATTAGATAAATCTTCTCAAGATCGGAATCACGTATGTAACTCATACCCAATGAATTTAATCATTCTACTAGACCTCAAATACAAAATGCTAGGCGGTTAAAGGTTGACATGCCAAGATTTAATGGTGAAAAACCAAGGGTTGGTTGTTTAAAGCGGATCAATTTTTCCAATATTATAATCTGCGAAGATCGAAGTTCATAATAGCTTAGTTTATATGGATGGCGCACTCGGTTGGATGGATGCATATGAATGAATAAACAATTGTATTCATGGTACCAATTCAAGGATCAAGTCATTCGGTTTGGACCTTCCATTCTGAGATTTAAAGGGTGAACTAACTTGTAAATCCACGACAAGAATTTTACAATGAATTTGAAGAATTAGCAAATCAGTTTGAATTCCTTGATTTCTTACAAAGCTTGAATCGGCTTAAGGCATGATATTAAAAGAGAAGTTAGCACTTCTGACCAAATTCATTGCAACAAGCTTTTCAATTAGCCAAATTAATGGAAGACAGACTAGCAGATGAAATTTATACAGCAAGATCCTCAAGAATAAATACATTTGTATTACTGAACAAACAACCTCCACTTCTTCCTACACCAGTTATGTCAAACAACAACAGCAATAACCAAAACAGACCACAGATTCCTATTCAGAGATTAACTGCAGCACAATTGGAAGACAGAAAAAGAAAAGGCTTATGTTTCAATTGTGATGAAAAGTTTCATAGAGGCCATGTGTAAATCAAAACTTTGCCTTATGGTAGTAAATGATGAGCAAGACTACAATATGCATACCCTAGCAAAACTCGATTTAGTCGGAAGAATTTCAAATCACTTAATGCTTTACAGACAAATCCAACATTAAGGTTACAAGGAATGATTGGAAACAAAAGATACAAGTCCGATTGATAGTAACCCACAATTTTTTATTCAATCTAAACTAGCCAAGTTTATTTATATACAAGAACTCAATTTTTTAAAGTAGAGAATGGAGAAACATTAAAGTGTTCGGAATCTTCTAATATTCTATACAACTACAAAGGATACACTTTCACTATCGATTACCTCCTTCCTATGCAAGGAGCGATGGTGTTGGGAGTTCAATGGCTAGAACATTGGGTGAGTTTAAAAAGCTCACTATAAAATTTTATCACAATGACAGATTAAGTACAACCTGGATACCTCATCCAAGGTGGACAGATTACATTCCAGTCACCAAATTGCAAAATAAGAAAGAAATAGTTTCATACTTACGATCGAGAAATACTGAGGAAAGAATTCTACAAAGGAATTCAACCATTTACCTGAAGGGATACAACAAGTATTAGCACAATACCAAGAGTTATTTCAAGTTCCAATAAGTTTACCCCCCAAAAGGAATATAGACCATCAAATACAACTGTCACAGAACTCAACCTGTCAAAGTAAAAAATTATAGATATCCTCACTTTCGAAGAAGGAGATAAAAAATTGATTAAAAAAATGTTATACAGGATCATAAGGAAAGTACACTTTTTCATCTCCTTTTAATAAAAAAAAAAAAGATGGCACTTGGCATTTTGTGGATTATAGTTTTTAAACAAAGTCACAATACATGATAGGTTTCCCATCCCAACTCAAGAGAGCGATGGATGAGTTACATGGAGCCTTGTGTTTTCCAAGATCGATTTAAGATCTGGATATCATCAAATCGAATGGAGGGAAGCCATCTACAAACCGCCTTAACACAAGATCATTATGAATTCTTAAGAATGCCATTTGGATTAACCAATGCCCTCAACATTCCAAGCACTAATGAATTGCTCAAGCTATTCTTAAGGAAATTTGCTAGATTTTTTGATGACATACTCATATATAGTCAAACCTTGAACTACACCAAAATCATCTACATATTTTGGAATCAAACAACATACTGTGTCAAACTATCCAAATGTTCTTTCATTCAAGACATGTATTTATGTCATATATTATCTCAGACAGGATAAGTGGATCCCAAGAAAATCAAAAGCAAGTACTACTATGCCAACTACAAAGCAATTAAAGAGGGTTTTGGGCCTTGCTTGTATTATAGAAAGTTTGTTAAAAACTAGAATGGCCTCTCCTTTAACATCAATGCTTGCTAAACAACAATTCGATAGACAGAGGAATCAAAAGCATTCAAACAACCGAAAGAGTATGATATCATTACCGCATTTAGCATTTCCAAATTTTGCTATTCCTTTTATCTAAAACAGATGCCTGGGGACGTTAGAGTCAGATTAGCTCAAAATAATCATCGCTTATTTCAAGAAGTTATCTCCTACAATGCGAAAACATCAACATATGCTGAGAACTTTATGCTATAAGCGAGCTTGATGAAAGCATATTTGTTGGGTAATAAGTTTACTATCAAGATCAAAAGAGCATCGAGAATTAATGCAACAAATCATCCAAACTTCGAACAACAAAGATTTCTAATTAAACTGGATTTGACTATGCTATCGAGTATAAGCGGAGTTTCTAACAAGCACGATGCATTATCCAAAAAGAGCCCAAGACAAGAAAATTCTACCACAATCAGTAATACATGGCTCTAAATTTATATGCTTACAATCAACAATTCACAAACTTGCTCCAACAAATTAAAGAGGAAACAAGCTCCAATAATGAACTACAACAAATGTAAAAGCAAATAGAAACAATCCAAGGATGTTTCCAAAGCATAAAATTGCTAATGGATTGTTATACTATGCGAGTATAGCCAAAGAATTCGATATAGAACATTCTTATCGAATTACATTCAACACCAACAGGAGGCCATAATGGAATTCATAAAACATTGGCTAGAATTTCTCAACAGTTCTACTGGAAAAAAATGAAAATAGACATAAAATATTTTATATCAACTTGTCCTATCTGCCAACAAGTCAAATATGATACTAAGCTCTGCTACAACCTCTCGCTTTATACCAAACAAAGATTTGGGAGGAAGTATCGATGGATTTTACATGCATACCAAAATCTCGAACAAAACCGTCATACTAGTGGTGGTAGATTATCAAAATATGCACACTTCTCACTCTTCCAACCAGCTTTTACATATTTCATCTTCAGACATAGTCAAACTACATGGAATACCAAGGCATAATTTCGGATAGAGACTCACTCTTCATGAGTAATTTTTGGCAAGAATTATTCAAACTAAGTTAACAACATTAAGCCAAGTGATTTATCATCCTCGATGATGGTCAAACCGAGGTTACAAGCAGTAATCCTGAACAATATCTAGGAGTTTTGTCCAGACATCAATGAATTTCTTCCTTGACGTAATTCTCCATAATACATCCATCAATACTTCCACCAAAATGACCCTTTTCATATTGTCCATGGCATACCACCTACAATTATACCTATAATGCTACCAAGGCTACTAACATGGAAGTCAACTGCTTTACAACAGAGGGACAAGATCATACAAATCCTTCAAACAAATTTACAAGAAGCTCAAAATAGGATGAAGAAAATGGCGATAAACATAAGAGAACTTCATTTCAAAGTAAATGATTTGGTATTAGTAAAATTACAACCATAGATGATTTTGAAACCAACAAAGCTCAGAAGGTATTATGGCCATTCAAAATTCTGAAGGTGAGGTAGTATAAAAATAGAATTGCTAAACAACAAGAATCCATAATGTGTTTCATGTATCTAGATAAACTAGTGATTCTTCCTTACATCCAAAGAACTTTTCCAACTCAATTGGTAAGGGCAACCATTAGACCTATCAAAGTATTGGATCACAAAGAAGAAAAGAGATAAATAAATCAAAGAGGCCTTAATACAATGGGATGGAAGTTTACCAACGATGCTTCTTGGTACCTATTGAAGAGATCCAAAAGATCTTTCTGGTTTCCTTGGGACAAGGTCAATGTGTGGAGAGGAGTAATGATATGAGTTCATATCCCCAAACCAACCAGTAAACAAAAAGGGAGAGAAGGCGAGGTTTAAAAGATTTCACAAGTCCTCCCAAATTATAACATCAACAGAATAAATTACAGAAGAAAGAATAAAAGAATATAATAAAATAAGACAAATATATACAATATACAAACAGAGAGAGATGAATAATTCCAGCTATAACAAGATAAGATCCCAAAGAACAAAGACTATAACTAAATACAATCATATGTTAAACTGTTCAAAAGCAAGATCAAGAAACCTACCGATAAAAATACATATAAATGAAATAATCAAATAAACCAACCAAGCTCCACTAATATCGATAAAAAGCAAAGTTACAATGTAATGTAATGTAAATCCAAAAAATACATACAGACAAGATCTAAAGAGAGCATAGGAAAACTATAAATAGAGATGAGAAAAACAAACAGAGGATCGAAGAACTATTTCAAGAATCTCCTCCTTCCCTGTCTCCAGTCTACTCTTCCTTCTCTGAGCATTTCCATGGACTTAGAATAAACCCTTAACGGTCGTCGGCCATCTCCCTCTGGATCCCTCCTTTCTCGCAGCTCAGAACTGAACTCACTGGCCAAATGATTCCGCACTCAAGCTCCTTTTCCATTCAAACGAGTAGCTTCCCAAAGAAGCTTCATCAAACGAGAGATCGATCAACCGCCTTCATCGACGGCCATCCATCCTCCATCAAGATCACTACCAACACCAGTAATCCACTAACTCCATTAGAGATCAAGAACCGCGGATCATCCATGGCCAACAAGAAACCAAGCCATCCGACGGCCAAGATTCGCTCAAGAGACACTCGATCCAGTGAGATCCAACGGCAAGTACAAATCGCATCCAACGCGTCTAAAGCATCCGAATTATCCTTCCATATTATCGAATGTAGGGTTCCAAGCACTCAGTGAGTCGACTCACTGCACCAAACTCAAAACTAACTAGACCAGGCTCAATTACAGAAATTAGCACATATCAAATTCTTTGAGGCATGTTAGAGTAATCTCTTTGCAAGCTTGCAAGCAATTTAGGAACTGGCTTGATTGATAATGATTAGAGTGAAATGTAGATCATTAAATTGAATTCAAGACAAAAAATAAACTTATTCTATTTTTTTATTTGATTTTAAATCTTCTGAATGACGTGTTCAAACACCTCTAGACACGTGCACATAGGTGCATAATGATAAATATAAATTTGCATGAATAGAGATGTAAATGTATATTATGTATGCTCATATACATACATAAATGCATATATATTTAGATCTAACCACTTGTTAGTCTAATTTGATCTTAGATTTGACTGGCATGACTTTTTCCTTTGATTCATGATTTTGACTTAAGTTAAATCCAAATCAAAAATCGATTCGAATCTTAAGAGATCTACAACCTTCAAGTCAAATTAACAACCCCATGCATGCTGCAGGACAAGCCTGTTCAAAATCATTTGGTAGCATAAGGGTTGGCCAGTCATTCCTAGGCAAGATAAAGAATGTAAAACTTTCAGTAACTCACCATTCAAAACAACATCATCCTTCACCACTCTCCTGAATATGAAGGGAGAAATATTTGCTAGGCGTATGAGTTCCTCAGCCACCTAACGGCCAGAAATGGTATGAAAATCAGTAGCATTTTAATAAGAAATTGTATGAGTGCTAGCTCTCAACCTACCTTCGAGGTATAGTTCATGTTTTTAATATCTTGAATAATTAAAAGCTCCCCTTCATGCTTCTGCATTCTTATTAATTTAGCTTCTTCCTGCAAGAAAATTCAAAAGTTCAATCAACAAAAATATTAGAAACAACTCAAATCAACAATAATCAATGAAATAATGATATACCTTGAGTTTCTCAAGTATCTCAGGGTGTTTGGCCAGATAGTACAAGCCCCACATCATGACATCAGAGGTGGATTCATAGCCACCCAAAATTAAAGACAAAATATTCTCCATTACCTCCATCTCTCTCAACTTAGTTCCATTTTCATCAACAGAGTCCATCAAAATCTGCATGAAATCATGCTTCTGCACTCCTTGTTCTTTCCGTTTTTTCATTTCATCCAACAAGATGTCGGTTAACTGTTTCCTGCACTGCGCATTTGCAAGAAATTCTAAGTGTATGATGTTCTGTTAAGCAGCTCTAGTCATATTAATGGGAACTAACAAATTTTCTGAACAACACGAGAGGTTTATTCCGTTGCAGACACCAGCTCTGGTATTCTCAGCGCAAGCAAAAAAGCAAGGAAACCCACCTTATCTACTACAAATAGTCATTTCGGCAAAGCTTACCTTGAAAGCATGGTAATATGCTGTCCCAGGAATGTTAATTGTCAGTGACCGTAATCCAGCCATTAATCCTCTATATAGACCCTCCATTTTCCTTAAAAGTTCTGTCGACTGGAAGCTAACAAGTGCTTCACATATGCTGCAGAATGTCATCTGTAAATGATTTTCAAAACAATTTGGTAGTGCTAAAATTGGAATTATCTAATCACTGCATAGCTAGGTTTGAAGAAATCCAACCTTCAATGAAAACAGAGAAACTACCAATGCAGAAAAATAACAAACCCTCTATCCTCGTGAAACAGTATACATGTCTATATATACAGGTATAGAGCAAGGTATATGACAAAAATGCAGCGTTTGTTATTATTCTATAGTATGCAATGCTTGTTCTGTTTTGATCCAACAACTAATATGATTTCAGTATGTGCTAGTGATGAGGTTTCCAGAATCTGCTGTGAAACAAGCTAGAACTGATCTGATAGCTTCACTTATCACCTCCCCTCAAGCCCCTCAAGTTAATGGGGCATGAGTGAACCATTAACTAGTCTTTAAGATAATTATGATGCTTTGTGGATAATGATTTCGTGAAAATATCAGCAAGCTGATCATATATAGTAATATGACGAACGTGAATGATGTTAGATTTCATACAATCACAAATAAAATGAAGTTTAGTTTTATAACCTGGCTTTGTATCTAGCAACAGATCCATCAGAATGAAGTTTAGTTTTATAAATCCATTTATAGCCCAGCACATTATAAGATGAAAATGGTGGAACAAGAACCCAGGTGCCTTCAGAGTTCAGACTGTAATGCTTGAAATTCATGAGGCATTGCTTTTTGCCAATATTCATATTTAATAGCTTGAGAATAGCAGGTTGGATCAAATGTAGATTGAACTTGATGAATTAAATTGAAAATATGTTTTGGTTTCAAGCTACCAGTCCATGTTCGAGTAATCACAGGATGTTTGTGTGGGAGTTGAGGCAGTGTGGAAGAGAAATGAGAAGAGGATGAGGCAGAGGAGAAGAATCATTTAGTTGCTGCTATGGTGAGAAAAGAATGAGAGAAGAATTTGAATTTGAGACTATTAAAGAATTTGGTGGCTATTGAGTTGGAGAATATGATGCAGAAAATAGAATAACGATCAGAGTATAAAAAGATTGTGGTGATGGAGAAGGATGCGGTGGTTGGTTTTGGTAGGAAAAACTTTCTTCTTGAAAATGAACATGTCGACAAAAAATAACTTTGACAATGAGGGGATTAAAACATTTATATCCTTTCATTTCACAAGCATATCCAAGAAAAACATAGGAGGTAGAACGAGAAGTTTATTGTTGGTTTGTCGGCGTAGCTAAAGATAACATAAACAACCACAGGTGTGCGGATAAGAGTATTAAGGTGGTTGTTTGTAAAGTTGGTGATAAGGGGATTGTTTATTTGTAGTAATGGAGGGCAACCTATTAGTGAGAGATACGGCTGCTAGTAAAGTGTTAACCCATAGAGAAGAGACAAGTTAGCATCGAGCAATAAGAGTCTGAACTGTATCAATAATATGTCTATGTTTGGGTTTGATTATATCATTTTGTTATGGAGTATAGGGACAACTATATTGATGTATAATACCGGAGTTTATTAGAATTTGATTTAGTTGATTGTTGTTAAACTCTCCACACCTATCTGATCGGAGAACTTTCATTTATAAGGAAACTATTTTTTAACAAGATGTTGAAACTGCAAGAATTTGTTAGTAGACTCAGATTTTATTTTTATTGGATAAACCCAAGAAAAATGAGAATAGTCATCAACAAATAAAAGATAATATGTATATCCTTGATTAAAAATAACGGAGAGAGTCCCCATACATCAACATGTACTATTTTAAGTGGATTTTTAGCATGGGTGAAAGATAAAGAAAAGGGTAAATGGGTACTTTTTGCAATCGCACAAGACGAACAATGAGATATAGTCAAATTCTTAGTGAAACCAAAAATATTCTTGAGAATTGATTGAGTGGTGGAGGATGGATGCCCTAGCCATCGACGATAGCGAATGGATTTGAAGGACGATGTAAGCAAAGCACAGTGAGCTAGGAATATATTGATTAGGGCTTAAGAGGATATAGACCCTTGATGAGATGAATCTTAGAGGAGAATGGCAGTTCTTTCGATCCTTAATTGTATAGCCAGTGGAATCAAAGAAATATAACAAGGGTTTTAGTGGTTAATTGTTTAATGGAAATAAGATTATGAGTATGATGTGGTACATGAAATAGAGGGGATAAAAGATGCTTATGAGTAGGTGTAGGTAAAATGCCTTAGCCAGAATGTGATATGGGCAGTGATTGTCCATGTAAGAAATATTTGTTGATTTCCTTGATATGGCTGCAGTTGAGAAGGATCAGAAGTAAGGTTTGCTGATGTTGTGTCTAAATACCAACTGGAATTTTGCTGTGTGGAGAGGAGAGTTTGAGGCCATGGCTGACAGGACAAATCTGCATGATACCAACATTTGAAAGCAATATGACAAATCTTATTGCAAATTTGACAAATAGTTGGAGAATTGGATCTCTTGCCTCCAAGATTTTGAAAACTAAGTGATGTTAAGAGTTAATTGTGGATTTGGATTTTGTAGAACATTTTGCTCACAAGTAGCTTGAACAGCTAAATTCAGTTCTTCACTATAGAGTAGTGAGTAAAATCATCCAGATTTAAAGAATGTAAGTTTATTCTTATATCAATTTTAAAGGCTTGATATATGGGAGGAAGACCATTAAGAGTATATAATATAATGCCTGGGATCAAGATGTGACCAACAATTGCAATGGCATCTACCTTGACTTTTATATCTAAAAGATATTGTGTCATGGATCAAACTTTAATTTGAATGTGATGGAGTTCATTCTTGAGTTGTATGATCCTTGATCGATTGGACTGAAGCCTTCTTTCAATTGTTGTCCAAATTTCAGTACAAGTGTCCAAAGAAAGAACATAAGGCAAGAATTAATAGGGGGCTACTGCTAAATTCTGATCAATTAGCATCAAGGTAGCATACGAAGGATTAAAAGAGATTGATCCACCATCATTTATTATTTGTCGAGGTGGTTTGATGATAGATCCATCAAGATACCCCCTAAAACCTTTAGCATTGAAAAGCTTCAAAATATGTGATCTCCATGTAGAAGGATTTTAACCATACTTTATTATTTGTCATAAGAAACTTCACCTGTGGTTGTATAGCTGTTGCAGCCATTTGAGAATCAATAGCACTATTTTTGAACAAGTGAAGTAGTAGAGGAAGTAGACAAACACATAAAGGAGAATGAAAAACAAAGGAATTATCAAAAACCAACTGAGAGTGGCTGTTAGGCAAGATGCTCTGAGACCATGAAGAAATTCAACCTGCGATGAAAACAGAGGAACTACCGGTGCATAAAAAAAGGAGCTATAAAAATATTTGTTTTCTAAGATTATCGTAACTAGAAATGTAGTATGATTATAGATAAAAGTTTGAAGGATAATATTATAAATATTAATAGATGTGGAGATAGAATTATAGCTTTAAAGATTATTGTTGATACTAAGATTATCATTATAAGTGTCTACGCTCAAGTAGGTTTGGAGATAAGCAGAAAAAAATTTTGGAATGAATTAGAGGATTAATATAAAAAGATATCTCAAAAAAAGTATTTATTGAAGGAGATTTAAATGGACATGTGGTAGAGTGGTAAAAGATTTTAAAAATATTCATATGGTGGTTTAATTAATGAAGAATGTAGACTATATTAGATTTTACTTTAAATTATAATTTTGTAATATAACACTTTATTTAAGAAAAGAGATCAACATATTATTACTTATAAAATGGATCTAGTAAAACACTGATTGATTATTTTCGATAAGAAAAAATAGATCGTTTAGATTGTAAAGATTGTGGTCATTCCAAGTGAAAATCTAAGTCCAACATTGAGTTTTTAGATTTTATATAAAAAGGTTGTAAGAGAAAAATAAACTAAATTATTGTCCTAGAATTAGAGAATAAAGAACACAAATAAAAAATATTTTAAGAGCAAGCTACAAGAGATTAGGATGTTTATGTTAATATTAGAGAAAAAATAGAGTGAAATTAAGCAGTTCTTAAAGATTAGAGAATCAAAAAGGAAAATCTTCTTTTAATGAGAATAGTTGGTGGAGTGGAAAGAAAAAGATAAAAAATAAGAAGTATTGTTATAAAACTTGGTTTAGATGTAAAAAACTTCGAGAATTGGGAAAGATATAAAAGATTCTAAAGTTATAAGCGATCTGAAAAAATTTAACTTTAGTGATTTATACAATAAATTACACCAAAGAAGGTGAAAGATGTATGTATAAGAACCAAAAAGAGATAGGAGAAATAAAGATATAAAGTTGAGTGAGGTGTATTAAGGATAAAAATAATAAAATATTTTTTTAGAAAGGATATTGAAAATAGGTGGATGAGTATTTTGATAAACCTTTCAACGGGATATACGAAAAGTTATCGATCGATTTTAAAGAACCTTAATACCCTAAACAAAATAGAGAATTTCATTTTTTTATCGTCAGACTAAGGAAGTTTAAAGAAAATGAAATGCAAAAGCCGATGGGGCCGGATAATATTCCAATATAAGTGTGGAAATGTTTAGGAGATCAAGGAATTTCTTGGCTTATAAATCTTTTTAATATCATTTTAAAGACTAAAAAGATGCCAGATGAGTGGAGAAAGAGTTTGTAGGTTCCTATATTTATGAATAAAGGTGATGCACAAGAGTGCAAATTATAGAGGAATTAAGTTAATGTGTACATTAAAATTATGGGAGAGTAATTGAGCATAGGTTACGATGTGATCTGAAGTTTCTCAATCGGTTTGATTTCATGCGTAAATCTACTATGGATGTTATACATTTGTTAAGGGTTTGATGGAGAAGCATAGAGAAAGTAAGGAGGATCTACATATGATATTTATTGATTTAGAGAAAGCTTATGAAAAAGTTTCAAGAAATGTTCTTTGGAGAGTTCTAACGAAAGAGTTAATATTAATTATATTCAAGTCATTAAGGATATGTATCTTGAAATACTTGTGTCCAAACACAAAAATTGACAAAATATTTTCCTATTTGGTTGGATTACATCAAGGATCGACTTTAAGCCCTTATCTCTTTACTTTAGTTATGGATGTTCTTCTTAGCTTTTACAAGAAGAATGCTTTTTTCTTGATGACATTCTTCTTCTTGACTAAGAGGAGTCCAAGAAACTTAAATTATGGAGGTCAACTCTAGAGTCTAAAGATTTTCGTTTAAGTAGGTCTAAAATTGAATATATGAAGTGTAATTTTAGTTGTAGAAGTTCTAGTGGTAGTGTTGTGACATTAGGTGAACAAGTCATTAATAAGAGTGAGCGTTTCAAATATTTAGGCTCTATTGTTCAAAATGATGGTGAAATAGATGGAGATGTTATTAGTAGAATTCAAGTTGGATGGTTGAAGTGGAGAAATGCATCTGGCTTATTATGTGATAGAAAAGTTCCACTTAAACTTAAGGAAAAATTTTATAAGATGGTTGTAAGACCTGCAATGACTTATGGTGTAGAATGTTGGCCAATAAAAGAGAAGCATGAGACTATGTTAAGTGTTACAGAAATGAGGAAGCTTAGGTGGATGAGTGGCTTTACTCTTAGAGATAGAATGCAAAATGAGTATATTCGGAAAAAAGTTGGAGTAGTTCCAGTGGTAGATAAGATTAGGGAGAATGCTTTAGATGGTTTGGCACATAAAGCGTCGTCCGATGACGATTAGGAGAGTAGATGCATTAGATTTGCCTTATGTTAAGAAAGATAGAGGTAGACCTAAAAAGACTTGGTTAAGATGTATAAAAAATGATATTAGTATATACTTGATTTAAATGATAATTTGACACATAATAGGACACAATGGAGACGAAGGATTCATGTAGCCAATCCCAGCTAGTGGGATTTAAATCTTGTTATTGTTGTTGTTGTTGTTGTCGTCATCGTCTCTCTATCCTCGATAAAACAGTAAACACGTCTATATTTACAGGTATAGAGCAAAATAAATGACAACAATGTAGAGAGATTGCTATTATTCTAAGGGAGGCAATGCTTGTTCTATTTTGATCCAACGGCTGGTAAGATTTCAGCATGTGCTAGTGATGAGGCTTCCAGAATCTGTTGTGAAAGCAGTGAACTAATCTGATAGCTTATCACTTATCAAGGTTTACATATATGATATTGATTTTGGACCTGATCATCTCATTCTTGACAAATAGGTACATATTATTTGTAAAAGATGTAAAATATTCTAAATTCTATTCTTCTTTAGAATGCCTGGGTTTTCAAGTTCTTCAAAATCCCAAAAAGCACAACATCACTATAACTATTATGCATTTCAAAACACAAACAATCATATTTTCTTGAGAAGTCTCTCTTTTTTAAGTCTCAACCATTCTGTGAATTAAATATGGGAAAGCATCAAAAAGAAAAAAACAATGTACATGAAAAATTACTTGCACCATATGAATCTAATATGGCTGAAAAACTTACAGTTTTGGTTTCGTCATATGCAACTATCCTTCCCTTAGAGACCCAATTTTCAAGAGCCGAAATAATGACAGGTTGTACAATTCGTAGTTGAGCATTAAGAGCTTTTGGGTTTGTGAAGGCTTCCATCAATAGCTTTCTTAATCTTTTGTGCAAAATTCCATCAACTGCCGCAATTGAAGAACTACCCAGCAGCTGATTTGTGGGCCAGCCTGAACTTAAACTCTCCTCTTCTGTCATGCTACTAAGTACTTGCTTGTTGAACTCAGGAGAGCATGTGATTATCACTGGACTACCAAATAAGTGGGATCTATAAATACCTGTGTCACCATACCTACATAAAAGAGGGGTAGAAATGAGACGAATGGGCATAAGAAGCAATCTCTACCAGACAAAATGCAAGTTCAATAGTTTGGCCATCAACATTTTCGGAAAAGCCAACTCAAATGATGATCCAAAAGATGCGTTCTTGCATCAAGAAGCCTAGTATCAGAAAGAGTGAATTACTAGTGCATTCCTCTCGTTGAGAACCTCGCACAAGTTTGACAACTTAGTCAAGATGGCAACAATTCTACTACAAGCAATGCCACAGAAAATTTATTGTAAAAATTATGCTAACCAGTACTTCCAAAATCCGTCAATAGTTATTTCTTAAAATTTTAAATTAAAGCCTCACTTAATTATTAAATTAAGTTTGATCATTTAGACCATTTAGATCCATAAAATTTAAAATTGATGCTAAATTTAGAATCAAACCCCTTAATCTGTAATATGCTTAATCAAAATCTTAAAAAAATTCAAATTTAAATTTCATTGAATTTAGATTTCCATCATATTTTATTGCATGTATTACATTTTATCAATAACTTGAGATTTGGACATAATTATTATGGATCAACCTGACATAGCACATCAAGTATAAAGTATTTAATCTATTGCTTTTAATAGATTAATAAATATATCTAGTACACATTCCAAGTTGCATTCACAACATTCTAAGGTAATTTATGTTCTAATCTTAGTGTAAGAAAGAATATTGGCAGGCAAGAAATCTGGTTGGCTGTGGTTCCTATAAACTCCTTTTCTCTGTTCTGATTGCAGAAGACAAGAAAATTTGACTAGTCGCAGAAAGGTTCAATTATGGCAGCAACTTCTTTTTTTTCAATTAATCACAAAAATGAGATAGGATTGGGGTTTTACCCGTAATATTTTTCAGTTACATGAGAAATCTGTTTGTTCATAGACATGACAAAGTGGTGTTGGCCCTCTCTCTAGATGAAAATTCTCTAAACATTGCATTGTACTTCCAGATCCTATATTTTACAATTTTCAGAGTTCATGCAGACATGATTTAGATATTTTTAGTCTTTTATGAGAGAAAGTCAAGGATATTAATAGTTTAGATTTTAAACTTTGATACTCAGGTAGGAATCGAACAAAAATAGTATAAGTGTGATTATTGATAAAAATTTAAAGGATAATATTATAGATATTAATATAATTGGAGATAAAATTATAACTTTAAAGATTATTGTTGATACTAAGAATATCAATGTGTTATTTAATCTAGTAACAATATGTGTCATTTAAAACATATCTTATAGCTCTTAGCTTTATTTCTATAAACATTTATTTACCTATATAAAAATTATAAATCCTCCATCTTTCTAGTTTTTTCTTAGAAATCATTTATTTAAAAAATCTTTAACTTTCTTTTTTCTGGTTTGTTCATGAGACTAACTCTAAAA
The DNA here is from genome assembly GCA_021442155.1 of Cymbidium sinense. Classification (NCBI taxonomy): domain Eukaryota; kingdom Viridiplantae; phylum Streptophyta; class Magnoliopsida; order Asparagales; family Orchidaceae; genus Cymbidium; species Cymbidium sinense. The sequence continues at coordinate 39,331,644 of CM038229.1, forward strand.
GATGCAATTCATGATTATTGATAGTCTCGCGACAAGGCGACTACCTTCTCAAGTTTGTTAACAACATAATTTTTTTAAGGGTTAGAGATAAAAAATGCAAAATGAGTATGTTAATGGTTGGAGTAGCTCCAATGGATAAGATTAGAGAGAGTTAGATGGTATCATCACATAAAGCGTCCGTTTGATGAATCAAGAGAGTAGATGTACAAGATTTGCCTTATGTTAAGAAAGGTAAAGGTGACCTAAAAAAGTCTTGGTTAAGTTGTATAAAAAATGGCCTTAGTATATTAGAATTAAATGAAAATTTGACACATAATAGGACATAATGGAGAAGAAGGATTCATATAGCCGACCTTACATAATGGGATAAATGCTTGTTGTTGTTATTGTTTGTTGTTGTAGAGTTCAATTTGAAAATTACTTAAAAAATTTAGAGTCACTCTTAAAGAGAGGTGAAGGGAAAAACTTAATATTGAATTGAGAAAAATATGATTTCACGGTTAAAGAAAGAATAGTTCTTGATAATAAGATATTTGAGTCTGGTATTAAAGTTAACAAGATGAAGATTTAAATCATAAAAAATACCACCACCAGTAAATGTTAAAGGAATTATAAGTTTTTTTAAAATATGTAGAATTTGATAAAAGATTTATTAAAGATTTTCTAAAAATTTTAAAACCCTCATGTAACCTGTTAAAGAAAGATACACCATTGAGTTCACCCTTAAATGTTTAAAGAAATTTAATTTATTAAAGACTAAACTTATTTCTACACATATTATTGTGACAACCCAATTGGATAAATCATTTTGAACACATGTGTGATGCTAATGATTATACTATATATGCAGCATTAGGAAAAACAGAAGATTTTTTATGTTATTTATTATACTAGTTTAACTCTTATTGAATCTCAATTGAATTTTATCTGCAACACAACAACAACAAGCCTTTATCCCACTATGTGGGGTCGGCTACATAAATCCTTCTTCTCCATTGTGTCATATTATGTGTCAAATTCTCATTTAACTCAAGTAAGGTCATTTTTTATACATCTTAACCAAATCTTTTTAAGTCTACCTCTGCTTTTCTTAACATAAGAAAAAATCTGTCTCTTCCTAAGCGGGTCCTTACGATCGTTTATATGGCCAAACCATCTAAAGCGACTCTCTCAAATCTTATCTATCACTAGAGCTACTCCAACATTTTCCCGAATACACTCATTTCGCATTTTATCTCTAAGAGTAAAGCCACTCATTCACCTAAGCATCCTCATCTCTGGAATACTTAATTTAGTCTTATGCTTCTCTTTTTGTTGGCCAACATTACACTTGTAAAATCATTGCAAGTCTTACCACTTATAAAATTTTCCACTTAAGTCTAAATGGTACTTTTACATCACCTGGCCCGGCGGATGCATTCCTCCCACTTCCAACTTGAATTCTACTAATAACATCTCCATCTATTTCACCATCATTTTGAACAATAGAAGATCGCTCCACTCTTTTAATGACTTGGTCACCCAATGTCACAATACCACTATTAGAACTTCTACAACTAAAATTACACTCAATATATTCAATTTTAGATCTACTTAAATGAAAATCTTTAGACTCTGAGGTTGACTTCCATAATTCAAGTTTCTCTTGGACTCCATCTCTAGTCTTATCAACAAGAAGAATGTTATCAACAAAAGCATACACCAAAATACATCTTCCTGTAAATGACTAGTAAGAACATCCATAACTAAAGCAAAAAGATAAGGGCTTAAAGCCAATCTTGATGTAATCCAACTGAAATAGGAAAATATTTTATCAATCCTCCTTGTATTTGGACACAAGTAACAGCTCTAGTATATATATCCTTAATGACTTGAATATAATCAATATTAACTCCTTTCTTTTCTAGAATTGTCCAAAGAACATTTCTTGAAACTTTATCATAAGCTTTCTCTAAATCAACAAATATCATATATAGATCCTCCTTACTTTCTCAATACTTCTCCATCAAACCTCTTAACAAATGTATAGCATCTGTAGTAGATGTACCCGGCATGAAACCAAAATGATTTTGAGAAACTTTTGTATCACATCGTAACCTATGCTCAATTACTCTCTCACATAATTTTAATGTATGACACATTAACTAAATTCCTCTATAATTTGCACACTCTTGTGCATCACCTTTATTCTTAAATATAGGAACCAACAAACTCTTTCTCCACTCATCTGACATCTTTTTAGTCTTTAAAATAACATTAAAAAGATTTGTAAGTCAAAAAATTCCTTGCTCTCATAAACATTTTCATACTTCTATTGGAATATCAGTCTCTTGTTTTCCACACTTCATTTTCTTTAAAGTTTCTCCAACTTCAAATTTACTAATCGTCGATAAAATAAAATTTTATTTTAGGGTATTAAGGTTGCTAAAATCAATCGTATTTTCAAATCCTTCATTGAAAAATTTATCAAAATATCTCATCCACCTATTTTCAATATCCTTTTCTAAGAAAAGCACTTTATGATTTTCATCATTAATACACCTCACTTGAGCTAAATTTTTACTTCTCCTATCTATTTAGTTGGCTACTTATACATATATATTTCACCTTCTTTGGTATCCAATCTATTATATAAATAACTAAAAGTTTTTTTTTTTTCATCATATATTATTTTCTTAGAATCTATACGAGTCACTCTATATCTTTCCCAACATCTAAATCAAATTTTATAATAATATTTCTTATTTCTTATCTTTTCTTACATTTTGACTCCACCAACAACTATTTTTATTAAATAAAGGTTTCCGTTTTAATTCTCCAAGTATATTTTTTGTAACTGACTTAATTTCACTTATTACTTTTTTTCACATAACATTAGCTTCCTTATGAACATCCCAAATTTTATGCACTTGTACCTTGCTCTTAAAAATATTTTTATTAGTGTTCTTAAGTCACATCCAATCTAGGATATAATTTGATTTTATTTTTCATCTTCTAATCCTTCATCTTAAATCTAAAACCAACGAGCACTTAAAATTTTATTGAATGACCTACAATCTTTACAATCTAAAGCGATCTATTTTTCTTATCGAAAATAATCAATTTGTGTTTTCTTAGATCCATTTTATAAGTAATAATATGTTCATCTCTTTCTTAAATAAAATATTAGCCTACAAAATCGTTAAAATAAAATCTAATATATACCTATCTTTATTAGCCAAATTCAAAATAGTATGAAAATCTTCTACCACTCCACCAACATATCATTTAAATCATTCCCTCCAATTTTTTTAAGAAGTATCTTTTGTATTAATCCTCTAATTCATTCCAAAATTTTTCTTTTGAGCCTACATCCAAACCTACTTGAGGAGCATAAACACTTCTAACATTAATAATCTTAGTATCAACAATAATCTTTGAAACTATAATTCTATCTTCAATCCTATTAATGTTTATAATATTATCCTTCAAACTTTTATCTATAATCACACCTACACCATTTCTAATTCGACTTCTACTTGAATACCAAAGTTTAAAACCTAAACTATCAATCTCCCTGGCATTTTCCCCAAGCCATTTAGTTTCTTGAATACATAAAATATTTATCTTCCTATGAACCATAATATATATTAATTCCATTAATTTACCTGTAAGAGTACCTATATTCCAAGTTTCTAATCTAATCTAAATTCATGGACTAATTTTTTTGCTCGCATCCGTCCATAATGTGAGAACCCTTACTTATTTAACACTGCACCTGGCCGCTAACGCAACAGCCCTTGCACATTTTTCACTATATTCAGGCCATACAACGCATCCCTTTTAGGGGACGACCTAGCATTAACACAATGTTTTAAAGGATTCATGTCATGATTATTTCGATGAGTTTTACACTGGTTGTCGACTACTTATCGCAACCCTCCACTTTTCACATATCATGAATTTTTTTTACAACTAAAAAGGAATTATTAGTAACAATATTTGTCTTTGATAAGTTTAAGTATTACCTTGTTAGCATATACTAATCATGCAACAATAAAATACTTTGTGGAGAAGAAAAATGTTAAACTTAAATTAATTAGATGGGTTCTTCTTTTACAAGAATTTGATTTAGAAATTAAAGATAGAAGAAAAATAGAAAATCAAGTAGCTAACCATTTATCTAAACTAGAAGTAGGAGAAGAATTTAAGTCTAATAAAAATATTAGAAAGGAATTCTCTAATGAGCATTTGTTGGCATTTAAACATAAATTTATACCTTAGTATGGAGATATTGTGAATTATTTAGTTAGTGAGATCTTATCTTATTAGTTATCTTATCTAAAAAATAAAATATTTTTACATGATGTCAAATTTTATTTTTTGGATGAGTCTTTTATGTAAAAGAAATGTTCAAACCAAATTATAAAGAGATGTGTTCTTGATAATGATATAAATAAAATTTTTAGGTTATATCATGGTTCTAAGTATGGGACAACTTTGGAGGAAATAAGATAGACTAAGCGTTGCAAAATGAATTTTATTGGTTTATCCTATTTAAAGATGCTAATGAATGTGTAAAGAATTATAATAGGTGTCAAAGAACAAGAAAAAAATCTCAAAATGTCATGAAATGCCTTTGAATTATATTCTTGAGGTTCATCTTTTTGATGTTTGGCGAGTTGACTTTATGGGAGCCTTTATTCCTTCTTTAGAAATAAATATATTTTGGTTACTATAGAGTATATTTCTAAATAGATTGAAGCAATTACTACTCCTAGAAATGATTCTAAGTTTATATTCAGATTTTTAAAGAAAAATATTATTACTAAATTTGATACATCTATAGTAATTATTAGTGATGAGGGAAAACTATTTTTGCAATAAAAATTTAAAATCATTCGACAAAATATGGAGTGAACCATCAACTACTGACTTAGAAATTTCAAATAGAGATTAATAGAACATCAGAAAAAATTATAGGTCTAATTAGAAAAGATTAGTTAAATAAATTTGACAATGCATTATAAGCCTATATGACATCATTTAAGACTCCACTTGATATGTCTTTTTATAGATTATTATTTGGAAAAACTTATTATGTACCATTGAAATTGGAACATACTATATATTGGGCAATCAAAAAGCTAAATTTTAACATGAAAGATGTAAGAGAGAAAAACCTCTTAGAATTAAATGGATTGGATGAGATAAAATTAGGAACTTATGAAAATATATGAATTTATAAAGAACAAATTAAAAGATGCAATGATAAGAACCTCCTTAAGAAACAATTTGAGCTGGACAACAAATGTTAATATTTAATTCTAGGTTAAAATCGTTTCTTAGAAAATTGAAGTCTATATGGTCAAGGTATTTTCAAGTTATTAAAGTTTATCCACATGGAGCTATAGATATTCAAGACTTAAAAACTTAGAATAATTTTAAAATAAATAGTCAAAGACTTAAGCACTACTTTAGAGGTGAGGTAAATCAACTTAAAGAATCGAGCTTCATTAATATTGAACATGATTAAGATATAACTTAATCAAACTGAGGACTATAAACAAAGAACATCTTGAGAGGCAACCCAGGGATTACTATTTGTTATGTAGTGTATTTGCATATATGTTGTGTGATGTTTGGAAATTCTGCAAAAAATAATGTTTGAATGTGCACTTAGTAATCGATTTATTAGTGTGGTGCTATGTTGTGTTACTATAACAATAATGTTAAATTGTATATTTTGTTGAAAATTTGCCACATCTCCTTTGATTATGTTAGAGTGCCGCTGCGCTGTGTTGACCAATGCTGCAGCGACAACGATTGGCTCAGCTCTAGATAACCAACAAACATATTTATTAATAAAGAATAAAAAATTAAGTAGAGCACCTAGGCATCATTGACCAACAACATGACGTTCAATTAATATATTCAAAGGCTGACATTTTCTTCTTACCATAATTATGACTGCCAGTTCATGTTCAGTGATGTATTTATTGTCTTTTGACTTGTATTTACACTATTTTTTATTGTTTGACTAACACCTAAATGCTATTGATTAGCGTCATGGTGCTAACACCTAAATGCTATTGATTGGCATGGTGCTACACATCAAGACCTAAGTGTTGAAAGTTCAGTGCCAAGATGCTAAAAAAGTTTACAAATAAATCTCTTGGGCTAAAATTATTTTATTATCTTGTAAGTTATACTTGATTTGATATTTTGAATTAACATTGCCTCATTTGAAATCTTCTTCTTTTATAGAGTTTCTTTTAAATCAATTCCTCTCTTATTTACTTGATGAACCATGCATGATATTTTGAATATTCATAAAAGAAGAGAGAAGGAGAGGGAAAATCCATCCATATTTATCATTCAAATCAAACTAAATTGCCACTAGTAGCAATTACTAAGTATTTCAAAATCATGATGTTTAGAATTCAAATATTTGGCCCAAATCATATTGATTTTAAAGGGTCTTCTCCTCTTTTCTCTTCTTTCTATAATTCTTATTTTATCAAAATTTCAGAAACTCAGGTCATCCCCACGCAGGCTACTTCAAGACGCCTTCTCATCACGCTAAAAGGCGTGTACGTGTCATTACACGCAAAAATATTATTTACCAACCACAAGAAAGGCGCATGGGTTTTGCAAGATTTATTTGTATGACATAACATTTGCGGAATAATAATACGCATACTTTAATTTAAAACATATTTCATTGCTACGTTGAAACAACGTGTGCAAGTACTTATATTACAACAAGTTTCCCCCTTACATTAGAACAATGTGAACGGGTATTTATATTAGAAAAGATTTTTCCAGCACATTGGAACAATGTGAACGAGTACTTATATTACAAAATATATTTACAAACTTGCATTTGCATATGCATGACATATGATATTCATCATTTCAATTAAACTTTGCTTTTGAAACAACCCGAACAGTAAGCCACTACATAAGCCTTTGATTATATGTGGATGTAAAAGACTCCTCTCTTTTTTTCTTCTCTTTTTTTTTTAACATGGGAAATGAAATATTTTTCCCAAATTGATCAAGTAAGATAGCAATCATATGTCAAAACATAAGCATGTGTTCCATTCTTTGCTATCAAATGAATAAAGAGAATATTTTACTTTACATTTATTCTCTAATTATCATTAGCAATTGCATTTAGATAAGATTTGATTGAATAAAATATCTAATAGCAATCTTACATAGCATATGACAGCATCTTCTCAAACATCAGAAATGAAATGAGAATTTGATGCCAACATGGCTAAATTTCAGTTTCCAACAATAGGAAATATGCAAAGTTAATTTTCTTCAAAGGTTGAAGATTTATCAACTCATTTGCCTAAAGCATATTGAAGACATGCATGCTTCATGATTCTAATCTTTGCCAACTTCATATTGGAGTAATAATGAATTGAATGTTTGGTAGTGAACAAAATGAAAAAAAGAAAAGCAAGGCATGAATTTATTTCATTTCATCATGATAACTACTTTGAGAGTAAAATTTAATTCATATAAGACATATGACCACAAAATGGTAAGAAAATATGAGACTATATTCAATTTTTTGTTTCACACTAAGATGTCATTACTATTGTCAACTTCAAACTTAAAATTTTAATTTGATACATTAATGTCACAAATTAAAGAGAGATTTTCCAAGATGATTTATTTAATCAAACCACCTAACATAATGTGAAAGGTCAAGCAATAGAGTAAGGGTCTCAAAATCAATGCCCATGACATATTGTTTCACCTTAACTCCATAATGATAAAATGATGTAGGTAAGGCTTAACAAACCAAGACACTAAGTGATGATTTTAAATTTCAAAGAATAATTTTTCTAAAAAGAAAGTGGGCCAAAATAGGCAAATTTGATTTTCAATCAATGAAAAAATGCAATACTTGATTTCTCAAATATTGAGGCCTTATTATTTTATTTATCATAAAAAAATCACTTTAACATGAAAATCTGAATGAAATTCAAATTATGATATGTGGAACCACTAAAGCATTAGCATTAAATCTTTCTCTCTCTTTCCTTTACAAGTTAATGAGATTTCATCTAACACTTCAAAATTTCATTAATTTGGTGATGACCATAGTAGAGAGAAATAAAAAAGAGGTTAGAGAATCCATTCACCTCCTCTCATCCCCCTCTCTTCAATATGATAGCCAAAAAAGTTTAAGTCACTTAAAATAAATAACCACATTAGGCTTGATATTACATAAACCTAAAAGAAAATTTCAGATTTAATAAAGCATCTTCCAAACTACAAGATTTGAATAAAGATCAAATTGAATCTTGCTAAATGGTAAGAAGAGACAAGAGATGGGGCAAAGGTAGCCAATTTCAATAAAAGTAGTCAAATGAAATAATAAGTGACAATTGAAAATTTTACCATATTACTCATTTAGGAAGCCAAAGAATGACAACCTTAAGTTGCATGCAAATAGGGCTTCATTTCACATTCCTTTTTAAAAGTTTATTGATTTGGTAATAATGGTAGTAAAAAAAATATGCATGAAGTCAAAAATCTCAATCTATCTCCTTCAAATCCAAGCAACAACAACAACAAAGAAGCCTTTATCCCACGAGGTGGGGTCGGCTACATGAATCCTTCATCTCCATTGTGTCCTATTATGTGTCAAATCCAAGCAAATGGAAAAATAAATCAATAATCAAATCAAATTTCATAAAATGACCATATGAAGGTTTCAAAAAAAAATCTGAAAATTTCAATGAGTCCCACTTCACATTCACTTGAAGGCAAGGAAAAGTAATGAACATATGAATTTCAATGATCTTAGACATGCATTACATTGTGGATAGCAAGATAGCAATTTGATAGTAGAGAGATATAAGAAGATTCTACTCAACCAAATCACAAAACGGGACAAAATGAATTCCAATTAGCAAAAATAAGACTTTCAGTTGATGGTAAGCCTCATGCACGCATCTTTCTTATTTGATTTCAAAATAGTAACAAAGTTCAAGCTAGATTTAGTTAAGCAAGGCAACAAATAGTCATTCTAAATTTTGTCAAGTCATTTATTCAAGAAACAAATGATGGCAACCTTTAGATTTTATGCACATGAAACCTCACTTCATATTGTATTTCAAAGCTCACCAATTTGATGATAACAATAATGAAGAAGAATAAGGGCAATGCTAGTAAACCAAGACTATGCTCTCAATCCTCTCTCCTTAGCAAGGTAGTTTAATGAAGCTTAATCCACATGAAGTAAACAATTGCATTTAGATTTGACAAATCCAAAAAATCTGAAACCAAACTTTGCCTAAATCATCATATTCATAATAACAACTAATCAAGCAATGGAAGCAAAGTAAACCTCATGGAGAGCTCACAACTATAATGATTTCCTTCCTCTTTTTTTTTTTGCATGCATTCAATAGCTCAAATGGATGTATTTAGATAAACATAAGTGAATACTTGAAGATCAAAAGCTAAACCACTTAAGCCATGCCATATTAAACATCACATCTCTTTCTTATTGCTCTTGCATGAGAGAACAACCAAAAGCATGGCACATAAATAAAGGGAATTTTCACCAAAATCCATCCAAAAGAGACCGAAAAGCACACAAATAATTGCAAAATAACATAAAGCATTGAACCATACATCATCTCAAGCTTTCATTTTAAACCCTTAATCTCACCTTAAGCATATAGAAGGGGATCTATCAAGCCATATCACCCAAAAAAAATTTAAAGCACGAGAATACATAAATACTCGCAAGCAACATGAAGCATTGAGCCATATATCATCTCAAACTTCAAATCCAAACCTTAACACAATTTAAGCATGTGAAAGAGAAATGCACCAAGCCATATCATCTAAAAGAAGCCAAATGCATGGAATATACACTTAAGGTTGGATTGAGACAACCTAGAAGCTCGATTTGAAAAAAAAAGGAGCTCGACTAAGGATGGACGGCTCAGTCGGGATGGACAGATGGGACAGAGAGAGAGGGAGGATGTTCTCGTCCAGGTGGTTGGTTGGGGCGTGGGCGAAGAGAGGCTCGAGAGGGGCAACGCAAGAGGAGATCAAGAGGGAGGAAGGGGAAGCTTCGGGTGAGCAACGAGAGAGAATGCTGGGAGAATGTCGCGTGAATTGGTCTCAGTATTCAGAGGATTTAAGGTTGGTTGAATACTTTAATTGGTTGTTTATGCGCGTAATGGGAGAATGTTAGGCGGCTCAATTAGCTCCTTAAATGGCTAATTTGATTGATTGGGTGGCCAAGCTAAATTATGATTTGAGCGATTGATTAGGCAGATATCAAGGGATTTTAAGCAGTCATTAGTCACTTAATTGCAATTTAGCATAATAATGATATTATTAACAATTTTGTGTTTTTTTTACTCATATACAAACCTAGCAATATGAGTGTTAATTTTAGGTGATTTCGCTATCTTTGGGCATATGGCGATATACGTTTGTCGGAGGTCGTTTGAGGGACTTCAGTGATAATTGGAGCGAAATTAAACTTAAAATTGCGTGACCTCACGTTCGCTTCGGCCGGCGCTAGACTTTTGAATTGATCGTAGAGTGTATCGTTTGATAGATTTCGACGTTTGGCTAACCGATCAATTTTGTGAACGGAGATCGTTCGAATGTCATCGGGGCTTCCCGACCTCGATATGTGCATAATTACATAAAAAATTAATTTCAATTAATTGATTTGATATTTTTCATTTAATTAATATTGATATTTTAAATGCAATTATGCAATCGAAATTTTTGGATCGAAATGATTTTAATTAATTTCGGTCGCGATTAGGAGGTTTTAATTTCTAATCATGCGACGTTGTCATCGATTTTCATAGATTTCGCTATATATACCTAATTTGAGTTATAGAATATAAGTGTAGATCAACAATACTATGCATTCAATCTAATAAATATGCTTCTTCATTAACTCTCAATTCATATTACCTTATAATCACTAGCATTATTACTAATAGTTTTGACCACTAAATGCACTACGATGTCTTTCATTACTCTATGAGTCAAAAAACATTCTATGAATCATGGACATGAATAATGCTTCAATATACTTGAAAAAATAATATCGTAGGAATTGTATATTGATCAAGCTCCTATTTTTAATGCCAAATCAACCTCATACATGATTGTAACTCTAGGATGTGTCCAAGTTTTATTGATCTTCTCAATAACATTATCAATGTTATTTAATTTCATCAATATCCAAGTCTTAAGCTCATACATGGACAAAAGTTTAAGGTCGACCGGAGGAACCTATAGATCAAATCTTATTTACATAAGATAGATAATTTTCCATATTAAATAGAATTATATTTTCATGAAGAATCATCCAATATCTCTACGAATATGCGAGCCTCTCTTACATTTTGAGCGACAATTGATGGGCTACTCTTGCGTCATCATTCTTTTCATCATCAATTATATATATTGATCTATAGGTCACCATCCATCACTATTAGATTTGTAGCAAAGAAGATAATTCTTGTTATGATGCCCACTCCATAATAAGATATGCTATCAACTAACATCAAATTGTCACTATATCAAATGTTTCAACATGATCGCTTTATTCATGTAAGCACAGCACCTTCTTTACCTCCTTGGGCACTTTGGCACATAGTGCAACCTTCTTTGATAGCTAAAGATGCTCTTTTATTCTAGTTATACAACATTTAACCATTTATCACAATACTTGCACTTCAATTAAATGTATGTGCTTTCACTCCTTCAATTTGCACTTGGTTACTATACTTCTATGCCAAATCTTTTCTACTTTTATAAGCTTTTATCAAAAGTTCCAACTATTTTAAACCAAAAAAATTTAATATAGAATAGAGATTATGACAAAAATATTCCAAAAAAACTAAATAAAAGTAAACAACGTTTAAGTTTAAGAAAGAAAAGATTGATTACCTCTAAGAAAAGGAGAGACATTGGAAGAGGATGGAAAGGCAAACCAATGGTGGTGTAATAGTAGCACAAGTAACCATGTGACAACTTCATGAAGGCAAAGATGAGAAAGCGTATGTGCAGGCTAGAAGGTGGGTAGGTCAAGGATATAGAACTGAGAGGTTCTAAATTTACATTTAGATTTGGATGTAATGAAAAAAAATAAAATGATGATTTTAATATATATTTTATTGATAAATTACTTTTAAAATCACCCAAACCTTAAAATATGAGGCTTGCACATCCTGTATTACATTAAGGCATACCTTAGGCTTGTTGAGGCATTTGCTGAAGAAGACCCAATGAGACATGCGTGTCATGGCAATTTTCCTCAAAAAGTGTTGATGCACATATCTTATTGAATAATTTTAAAAATGAAAATAACTATAGGAACTCCTGCTTACAGGAAACTTTGAACTAGATTATTAAGTCCTGTCAATAGGTCAAAATCTCTATTTAATGTGTCATTTGATATTCATTTACCTTCTAAATAATTAACTTCAAAGCACAAAATTTCAAATGAGAGCTCACAAAAAGATAATTGTTGTGAGCTTTACATTATAGCTTAAACTTATTTCCTTAACCTATTATGGTGTTCTACTATTGTATAAACAAACATTGGATTTAATGTTTAAAAACTTATGACTTACAAACTTAATGAAGATTAAATTTGCTTAATCATAAAATTAAGTTTAATTACTATGAAGAGATAAATTTAGTTATGACAATAAACTTAATAATAATGAAATATATTTTGATAAATATTATATTTAATTTGATTCACTTTAATTATCATGAGAAATAAGCTCAAACTTTCAAGAAAAAGCCGATCATTCACACTACCACTCGGTCCAGTGCGGATGTGAAAAGTGGAGGAGGGTTTAGGTGAAATATAAAACTTGTGAAATAATCATGACATGAATCCTTTAAATCATTGTGTTAATGCTAGGGCGTCCCAGAGGCGGCGCGTTATGCTTGAAAAATGTCTTTAAGCATTGCATGCACCGTGCTGTTAAATAAGAGGTTCCCATTATATGGGTGATCGAGCAAAAGTTAGTTCATGAAACTAGAATTAGGTTAGGATCTTGGAATATAAGTACTCTTCTGATAAATTAATGGAATTAATAGATATCTTATGGTTCATAGAAAGATAAATATTTTATGTGTTCAAACTAAATGGGTTGGGGAGGCAAGGAGATTGATAGTTTATGTTGTAAAACTTTGGTATTGAGGTAAAAGTCGACTAGAAATGGTATAGATGTGATTATAAATAAAAGTTTGAAGGATAATGTTATAAATATTAATAGATGTGGAGATAGAATTATACTTTAAAGATTATGGTTGATCTTAAGATTATCATGTTATAAGTGTATATCAGTAGGTTTGGAGGTAAGCGTAAAAGAAAAATTTTGGAATGAATTAGAGGGATTAATCTGAAAAAAGATACAAGAAAAAAGTATTTATTGGAGGAGATTTAAATGGAAATGTTGGTAGAGTGGTAAAGATTTTAAAAATATTCATGGTGGTTATGGATTTGGAGGTAATGAAGAAGGTAGGATATTAGATTTTAACTTATGATTTTATAGTTCTTAACATTTATTTAAGAAAAGAGATGAATATATTATTACTTATAAAAATGGATCTAGTAAAAATTGATTATTTTACGATAAGAAAAATAGATCGTTTAGATTGTAAAGATTGTAAGTCATTCAGTGAAAATCTAAGTCACGGCATCGATTGTTAGTTTTAGATTTTAAGATGAAAGGTTGTAAGAGAAAAATAAACCAAATTATTGTCTAGAATTAGATAGGATACTTAAAGAACATGAAATAAAATATTTTTAAAGAAAGCATTCATGAGGGAACATTATGTGGAAAAAATATGAGTGAAATTAAGAGTTCTTAAAGATGTCTTGGAGAATCAAAGGAAAAACTCTTTTAATAAGAATAGTTGGTGGTGGAGTCGAGTGTGCGAAAAGATAAAAAATAAAGTATTGTTATAAAACTTGGTTTAGATGTAAAAAAGAGGGAAAGATATAAAGTGGCTTGTAGAGATTAAGAAAAGATATGATGCAAAATTTAACTTTTAGTGATTTATCTGATAGATTAGATCTAGAAAGGTGAAAGATGTATGTATAAGTTAGACGAGATAGGAGAAGTAAACATAGTTAGTGAGGTGTATTAAGGATGAAAATAATAAAATGCTTTTTTTAGAAAGGATATTGAAAATAGGTGGATGAGGTATTTTGATAAACTTTTCAATGAAGGATCTAAAAGTACGATTGATTTTAGCAACCTTAATACTAAACAAAATAGAATTTTATTTTTATCATTATTAGTAAATCACGAAGTTAGTGAAGCTTTAAAGAAAAAATGAAATGTGGAAAAACAGTACCGAATAATATTCCAATAGAAGTGTGGAAATGTTTAGGAGATCGAGGAATTTCTTGGCTTACAAATCTTTTTTAATGTCATTTTAAAGACTAAAAGATGTCGATGAGTGGAGAAAAGAGTTTGTTGGTTCTATATTTAAGAATAAAGGTGATGCACAAGAGTGTGCAAATTATAGAGGAATTAAGTTAATGTGACATACATTAAAATTATGGGAGAAAGTAATTGAACATAGGTTACGATGTGATAGAAGTTTCTCTGTGAGTTTGGTTTCATGCCGATCTACTATGGATCTTACATTTGTTAAGGGGTTTGATGGAGAAGTATAAAGAAAATAAGGAGGATCTACATATGATATTTATTGATTTAGAGAAAGCTTATGATAAAGTTTCAAGAGATGTTCTTTGGAGAGTTCTAGAACAGAAAGAAGTTAATATTGATTATATTCAAGTCATTAAGGATATGTATACTTGTTACTTGTGTCCAAACACAAGGAGGATTGACAAAATATTTTCTATTTTAGTTGGATTACATCGAGGATCGACTTTAAGCCCTTATCTTTTTTACTTTAGTTATGGATGTTCTTCTTAGGCATTTACTGAAGATGTACCTTGGTGTATGCTTTTCTTGATGACATTCTTCTTGTTGATAAGACTAGAGACTTGAATTATGGAGGGAGGTCAACTCAGAGTCAAGGTTTTTTTAAGTAGATCTAAGCGAATATATGGAGTGTAATTTTAGTTGTAGAAGTTAGTGGTAGTGTTGTATGACATTAGGTGAACAAGTCATTAATAAGAGTGAGTGTTTTAGATATTTAGCTCTGTTTGAAATGATGGTGAAATAGATGGAGATGTTATTAGTAAATTCAAGTTGGATGGTTGAAGTGGAGGAATATATTATGTGATAGAAAAGTTCCACTTAAACTTAAGGAAAAGAATTTTATAAGATGGTGGTAAGACTGATGACTTATGGTGCGAGAATGTTGGCCAATAAAGAAAGCTTATAAAGACTAAGTTAAGTGTTATAGAGATGAGGATGCTTAGGTGGATGAGTGACTTTACTCTTAGAGATAGAATAAAAATATGGGAAAATTGAAAAAAAGTTGGTAGATAAGATTAGGGAGAGTCGCCTAGATGGTTTGGCACATAAAGCGTCTCACCGTCGATGATTACAGAGAGATGTATTAGATTTGCCTTATGTTAAGAAAGGTAGGTAGACCTAAAAGACTTGGTTAAGATGTATAAAAAATGATCTTAGTATACTTGATTTAAATGAGAATTTGACACATAATAGGACACAATGGAGACGAAGGATTCATGTAGCCGACCCCACCTAGTGGGATTAAGGCTTGTTGTTGTTGTTGTTGTATTTTTATTTTTATTTTGTTGCTTCAAGGGTTGTCAAAATGGGTTATTTTATTAGGCTTAAGGGTTTAAGTTACCTTGAGCATGACTTAAAACCGCAACTAAATAGCCCTTAAGATTTGCAATCAGCAATACCCGAAAAGATCAAGGCTATAACTGCCCTCTAGTTGCTCACCCTCTTCCTCATAAGTTACATCCTCTAAGAACATCTCTTTTAAATATCCACGCACAACCCCAATGCATCATACTTCTCGACCACATGCTTAGGAAGCACTATACTCTTCGTTTCCAGTACTTGCATCATCAATTTCTTCATCAATTGGGTGATCCTCTAACTTGATGTAGTCATTCTCATCATATTACAAGAGAGTTAAAGAGGGAGCTATCCCGAAGCTCAACATTGTGCTTCAATTCATGGCACATTAGTTGAATGATCATCTATTACTCAACGAGAATAGTAGATGATATAATTAAACGAAGTTATTGATCAAGCCTTTAATTATAATTATGATAAATGATATACTTAATTATTGACATAAATATAGCATTTAGGGGTTTAATGTTTTTCATTCATCTTAATATTAGTTTTTTTTTAGCATAAGAAATATCAATGTCTGATGACCCGTAACAATAAAGGAGAAGCATAAAACTAAGTTAAGTGTTGCAGAGATCGATCGGAGAGTGGCTTTACCCTAGACATAAAATGTGAAATGAGTATAGGGAAAAAGTTGGAGTTGTGGCGATAAGATTAGAGAGTCGCCTAGATGGTTTGACCACAAAAGGTCTAGTTTGATGACCGGAGGAGAATAGATGCATTAGATTTGCCTGTTAAGAAATGTAGAGGTATACCTAAAAGACTTGGTTAAGATGTATAAAAAATCTTAGTATACCGAATTAAATGAGAATTTGACACATAATAAGACACAATGGAGACAAAAGATTCATGTAGTCGAACCCACATGGAGGGATAAAGGCTTGTTGTTGTTGTTGTATAAGAAATATAAATGTGCACCTAGCATGATGAGTGTGAATATCTATCACATAGAAATTGTTCATGCAAAATCCTAACAACAAAACTTAAATTTCATTATCTAAGTATTTTTAACATTGACGTTAATTTGATAGTTTCACTACTTGAGACTTCTAGCGTAGCTTCACTTATTTTATTTGTTGTCTTGTCAAATATATACAAACAACCCTTTTCACCTTCTCATGGTCAAATTAGTTCTAATTCAATTTCTATGTACATGTATAGCAATCCGTTAATATTTGCATATTGATAATCTAAAACGAAAAAAATAGGAGAAATATGCCACCTTATTACAAAAAGTCAACTAAATCTAACTCAAATCCTGTTATGGGTTGGTAAATAACGAGATTAGTTCAAACGTTTTGATTTTTTCTCATTTCATTAAGAGTACATTCTCCTTCAGCCCCGATCCTATACCCGAGCAAGCAAATGATGTCATCATCCCACCAAACAATAGAATCAAAACATATAGCAGCCAATCTTACCTCGCTTTCCTCTTCGCAATGAAATCATCGGGTCTTTTAACGAACTTAAAGTAGCGGAGAAAGTCGAGCATCTCGCCGAGGAGTGGCCAGCCCATCGACCCCGGCGGCAGTGGGCGCTGTCCGGCGACGAGCCCTCCGGTGAACCGTTTTTCGTGAGCCCGCCTAAGTACCCACGCAACGATGGGGAGGAAAAGAGTCAACGCCGCGGCGATCGCCGGACCCATCTGCATTTCGGGAGTTCCTCTTGTGCGGTTTCTGAGACTGCCTATGAACAATTAAGGTGACCCTAGTGTTGGAGAATTTTGATTAAAAAATAGTATGAGCGTACTTTTAGCGTATACCCGGATGAAATTTGGCTGGCTAAATCTCAAAATAATTATTGGCCGTTTACATGTAATCAGTTTAATCTCAAAATAATATATTTCTTCAATTTAATTTTTAAATTTATAAAATTAATACAAAATAATTCTCAAGGGATAGATTAAAATCAATTTTATATAATTATGGACTAAATTAGGATCTATTTTATATCAATATTTTTGCATGAGAAATTATTTTGAATTAATTTTGTGAAGTCAATGACTAGATTAAAGAAATATAATATTATGAGATTGGATTGATCATAAATAATTAAAGGATCATCTTGAGATTTATTTCAAATTTGATAACAAAATTACATCTAATTGCATCTAATGTTAACAAAAGAATGAGACTTTTACAAAATTGCATCTAATTGTAATTCATCTTGATAAAGTTTATAATAAAATTTTATGCATTTATCTTGATATTATTTATTAATGTTGCAAATAAACCTTTTCAACTTTAAAATGTTTTTCTTTCTCATAAATTAATAATGGCATCTTATAAGCCTTAAAAAATTTTGAAAACTTCTCGTTCAAATAAATAAACTCATTTTGTTAAACATTCAAAATTCATACAAATTTGTCCACTCCTTATAGCCAAGAGGAGTTAAGATGCATTTGTAAAAGATTAAGAGCTAAGCTTACTTTATTGGATCTTCATATGCCTTTATATTTAAGAAGTATGCAAAAAGATTAGGTTCATTTTCCTTTCAAGAAGAATGTTAATTTGTGATGTGAATTTTTATGAGTTTCACTAGTTTATTAGAGTTAGTACAGATTAAAAGCATTCACCTTTAGATTGATTTTATTATAACATTTAGATTGCAATCTCGTGTGCCCTTGTTTTAGATGGAAGGTATAAGCATAGGGATCGAGGACCTTTACAATTAGACTAATCTTATTATGAACTTTAAATTGTAATCTGTATACTTTTACTTTATTTGTCCCTTTTTTAAATACTTTTTGTAAGGGATCTTGTAGAAATCTATATACACCACTCACTTTGTATAAGAGACTCAACCCCTTTCTTTATGAGATTTGTAGTGAGAGTTTGTGATTTATTTTTTATCTTTAATAGAGTATTTTTGAATTCATTCTTGAGTCACCACTTCTATCTTTTGTAATTCATCTTTATTTAGTGCATTTTTCTTCTCTCCTCATAGTTTTTGCCCTTTCTAAAGCATTTTATTGTGTGTTTTTTTGTATTTATATTTTTATGGTGTATTTCTTTTTACCATGTATCCCATGAAACATTTTTGTGATCCTGATTTCATTTATGCTACCTTATTTTTCTAATAATTGGTATCAAGGCGTTAGGTTTTTTACTTTTGAAGCTTTGAAGATTGCATTTATGAAGTATGATGTTTCACTTTTTTGAATGCAACACTATATTCTCCTTATGGTAAGTTAAGATGTAGGTTATTCTTCCTCAAATGGATTTGGATGATGCTTTATTAGGGTTTGATTATATGCCTTAAAGTTATTCTCTAGAGGAAAAACAACTTAAGAGTCGAAAAACATTTTTTGTTTTTTATCTGCAACTCTGAAACTAGATGTTACAAGATTTATAAAGGAGTAACTTGTGGCAACCCTTTGGTAGAGATGGGAGAAGTTATGCATGACTAAGATCTTAGCAAGTTAATTGTATATGAAGCTAGGACTCTATCTCTCACCATTTATTGAAAAAGTGGTTCTTTGGAAAAACATTTTAATAATTTCAAAGAAACCATCTCAAATCTTGAGACAATGGAAATCAAGTATGATGAGAATTTTTAATTAATTATCATTTATTTATTATTTTTTCTCATATTCAACCTGAGAGATATTATCCTTTATAGTCGAAACTCACATACATTGAATGAGTTGTACAAGACTTTGCTTTACAAGAAATTTAAATTTATAGTTATTAAATCTGAACTGCAAGAAGGCATTTTTGGTCAGAAGAGAACTCATTAGTTGAGTTTTAGCTGTGAAGTGTCAAGGAGATCTAATATTAACAATAGAGATAAAGTCTATTAATACTGCAAGAAGAAAATGCATATTAAATCTGAGTGCGTCAAGTTACAAAATAAAAAGAAAACATGACTAATTAGAAAAAAAAATGATGATGATCTTCTTATTGCTAGAATCAATAGTCGTAAGTCCTGTAAGAATTAGATACTCAATTTCGGTTGTTCGTTTCATATGTGTCTCACTAGGATTAATTTTTAATAAATGAAATTGTGGCTATAGATAAGACATTTATGGAAAACAATACTTATTGTAAAATAGCTGATGTTGGTACAATCAATATAAAAATGTTTGATGACATCATTAAAATTTTGGGTGATATTAAAATGTTCTATATTTGAAGAGAACTTTCATTTTCTTGAGTATCCTTGGTGCCAAGGGATACAGGTACACTTGTGAAGGTGGAGTCTTAAAGATTAATAAAGACAACCTTATTGAGATAATGGTGCAAAGGAATTCTACCAATTTTGTATATATTGTGGGGTCACATATTCTTTGAAGACACTACATTTTTCACTAGATGTGGAGCTACTTAGTTGTGGCACATGCACTTTGAGCATATGAAGGATAAATGTTTAATTGAGTTTTGTAGAAGCTCTTCTAATGAGAAGAACACCAGAGATTGAAGGTCTACAAGAATCACTTCTCAAAGAAGCGAGATGGATTTAGATCTGAGGAGGGCATTCTTAGTAGAAAAGAAGTTCTTACATGTGCTCAATCTGATATAATGAGATCTTTCAAAGAATGTCCACTTTCTATTGCTAAGTTTAAGCATTGTTTAGTTTAGGCAAGTATTCATTTTTGATTATTCAGAGCTTTGTGAAAAAAGAGAGATTGTTAAATTAAAGACTTGCATTTTTTTAGCTTTAAAATCCAAGTAAAGGTGAAGATTGTTAGTTTATGACATGAAATTCTATGGGTCCCACTTGCTTTAGTAACAAAATATAGGTATACATATTGAAAGCCTTTACCATTAGATTAATTTTATTATAGCCTTTAGCTTGTAACCCGTATACAATAATCAAAAAGTATATGCACATGGATTAAGGGCCTCTGTCATTGGATTGATTTTGTTATAACTTTTAGATTGTAATCCATATACTCATATTTTATTGATCTCTTTATTCAAGTATTTTTTGTATGGGGTATTGAAAAAATCCATAAATACTTCTCACTTTGTATAAGGGACTCAATCCCTTCTTAGTGAGATTTGTAGTGAGAGAGTGTGATTTATTTTTTGTCTTTGAGAGAATATTTTTGGGTATATTTTTAAGCCCCCATTTCTATCTTCTATAATTCATATTTGATTAATACATCCTTTTTTCCTTTGCCCGTGATTTGTACCCTTTTTAAAGGGTTTTTCATATAAAATATAGTATGTACTTTTTTATGTTTGTATACTGATATGATGTATTTGTTTTAATATTAGAACTCTAAAAAAATATTATTTGTGATCCTAATTTTTTTTTTACTATCTTATTTTCTAACAAAGAATGTTCATTTTTTATGATAAATTCATGCAAATGAAGATTTCAGTGTATGGCTTTAGACATATCAATTACAACTTCATCCTCCCTAGTTGGAATATAGTTAACGGCTTTCTGTTTAACTTCTTTTAAACATAGCTTAGTGCCTTAAGTTTTTTGTCATTAGTTGTGATCTAGCCGCCTAGTCATTAATTGGCTATATTTTTTAGCATTAATTTAGTGACATTGTCATCCAATTATTTGAAAACGATTGATTTATCTCAACTTATTTTTTATCTGTTTATTTATCCACCATTATAAATAATATATAGCTTTCTTATCTTTTATGTTAGATCCTGCCAACTGATTTCTGTATGATAGAGCCGATCTGAATAAAGACATAATGTAGCTCAAAGGTTGTTAACATAAGGATAAGGGGCTTAGAGGTAACAATCGACTAAAGAGCTGACAAGTATTACCTGAAGGCGTCAGTCTGATAGTAATATTCTATATAGCCAGAATTTATTTATGCCGCCATGAAATGAAAGTATCAATCAAGTAGGTCATTAAAGAAGTCATCGGCTTAAAACCCTTAGCTCGATATGAGGGAGATGATCAAAAACAAAGGTTGCTAGTCATAAGCTGGCTAACGATCATGATGATGGAAGTCACAGAAGAGGGTGATGAGTGACTGATGACAGCTAAGTCGTCGTTCGGGAGTTGTTGGGTTGATTGTTGGTGGATCCAAGTTGGCCCCTAGCCATTGGCGAATGCTCTGGGAGAAGAATGTTAGTGGACTGTGAATCACTGTGCCCATTTGGTTCAAGCCAGAGCTATTGAAGTCATGAGCTTTCTGGGCAGAAGTTCCAATGTTAAGTCTGCCAAACTGTAATTTATCTCGTGCTTTTTCCTCGTGCTGTTGCTGCCAAAGCTAGCTTAACAGGCTGTTAAGCTGGAGGCAATTTTCCTCATCTGACGACTTTTAAAGCTTCTGCTACAGACTTTACTTGCAAAGTTTTTATTTCATCAACGAGAAGTAGCAGTTCATTATTTTATATACTATAAAATACATTTTAATATATATATATATTAAATCTCTGTTGATTAGTTAATGGGATAGTTTCTGAAGGATTGCTTTTACAACTCTTATCTTCTGAGTCCAGACTCAGAACCTGTAGTTGCTTGCTATCCATAAAGCTGTCGTTCCAACTTTCCATTACAACAAATTTTAACAATTTCCCCCTTTTCTTCTTCTAATTTACAGAACTATGATGCCTTATGATTTTTTAACCTTCTACAGATATGCGTAAATTTTTTTTATTATTAAAAAAACATGTTCATTTGCATGTAAAAAAACCTGGATATTTCTGGAGATGATAGATATTTAAAGAGAAAATTTAAGAGATTTGCATATTAAGGCTTAGCATTTTAAGAATTACGGTGAAACAGAAGAAAATGCCTGCATTTATGGAAAAAAAAAAGATTTACATAATTTTGTTTCAGGCAAAATATCAATATTGATATTTTATTCAATTTCCAATCTATGTGAGGACAAATTGTGGCCATGCTTCGATACTGAACAACCAATGAAGAGACAGCTCTGCTGATTCTGTAATGAACTCAAGTGTTGTGAAAATTAACTAGTTACCCAACATCACTTAGCTCGGTGGATGAGTGCGTGAACTCGGACCTCTCGATTCCTCTTCGCGGGAGGCCCACGAGATATCAAGAGGGACCCATTACGTGATTTGAATGTGGCCAGGAAGGACTAGTCATTAACGACATCCCTACCTCAAGATTTGGTGTTGGTGGATACACTTAAAAAAATAATAATAATAATAATTTTTCTTATTTATGCTCATAGCTATTTTTGTCTTTTGTGTAGAAGAATGACAGTTCTATAAATTTATTTATTTGTTTTTTTTTTTTTTTTTTGTACAAATAAGCCTGACCTTCACTTTACTTTAAAAAGTGAAAAAGATTGCTAGTTTTGCTGACACTTCTCAAAAAGAAAAAAAAAGAGATTTTGAGGTTTTCTTGTTCCATTATTTTCATTTAAAACTCATATGATATCATGATTGCAATGATGAGGTTCTCTCTCTCTCTCTTTTTTGACCTCGTAAGGGCAACAACATTTTATATACTCTATCGTGGGTCATCGCATTAGGAGCGAGGCTCTCAACTGATTGCCCCGCGGGTCTCGTGCTGAGGTGCTCTCTTTGCTAGACGAATAAAAAGAAAATTGGTTTTTTCAATAAATGTGGGATTAATTATCTAATAAATTTTGTTTAAACTTGGCATGGAAGAATTTAACCACTGGCCATTTGTCTCTTATTGCCTATTAAAGTTTTCTTTATTTATATAAATAACACAAATGTTCAAAATAAACTATCCTATTTATATAGTTCTATAAACTCAATACAAATCTAAAAATTATTAAGAATAAAAATTAATAATTTGATTATGTTCTTCAAAATTTAAGTGATAGTATTACAAACAAAATACTTCAAAATTAATATTATAAGTATGCATGATTTAAGTGCTAAAAGATGAATTGAGGATCACTTAAATAAAAAAATTTGATAAAAAATTAGTCTAAAATAAACTTTTAAAACATTAAGTTTATTGTTAGATAAATATAACCTATGAGTGATCAATTAAAATTTATATTATAAATATAGTGTCTTGTGTAAGATTTTCTATTCTTTATTTTGACAGTCAAAAATATTTTGTTAAATCGTGACCGCATATGTGTCAGTCAAGCCCATAAGTTGAATTCGACGGACTTCGAAAGTGATAGTACGCAAATCCGGTCTCAAAATGCACTGGAAGTCACTGAAAATGATCGAAATGACCTCTGACCGATGAATGGACTCCGCCATCACATTCAGAACATCGAAACTGGTCAGAATATAAATGTTGCATAATTTGATGATCAACCGATCAAGTAATCGAGTCGTTAATGCCCCTATACGCATATCGAGGTCAGGAGGTGCCTACGTAAGCCAAATGACCTCCGTTCACAAAATTGATTAGAGCAGGCAGTACATGCTATGCATGAAGCGAGGAATGAAGCGAGGAATGAAGTTAACCCACTACCTCTCCAGCCAACAATTCAAAATCTGGTTAGCATACCTAGAACGGTAATAGCTTCTCAGCTAGAAATAATAATCGATGAAAAGATAAAGACAGTCATAGCCTTAGAGCAAGCTGAAAAGCTGGTGAGTAAGGGTCGCCCTTACCCAATTGAATATGACCAAGTGTCGTACCCAAACGGTTTCTCAATGCTGAAATTTAATACGTTTAGCGGGCTTGGTAATCCAAAGCAACATCTAGCCCAATTTAAGGCTACTTGTGGTAACATAGGAGGGAACGATGCACTACTTTTCTGTCAATTCATTAGTAGCCTGATCTCAGCCGCTTTTGAATGGTACGCAGAATTGTTGAATGATTCAGTTAAAACTTCATTGAATTAGAGACTATATTTGTAAAGAGGTTCACAAGGTAATCGAAAATCACATCTTGCCTTGCTAAAAGGAGAAAAGATGAATCAGTGACAAAATTCATAAGTTGTTGGCACAACCTAAGTATGAAGTGCGAGTAACAATTGAAAGAAGAACATGTGATCCAATTGCTAATGGGAATATGGATGATAAAATGACACCATTTCTATGCATGACGTCGATTGCAACATTCCACGACTTGCTCGATAGGGTGGCTAAATTCAAAAAGTTGAATCGCCCTAAGTCCGAAGTCTATGCACATAAAGCAAAGAGAAACAAACATTTAGACTCAAGAAGAAATGAAATTCATGCCGCTTCTTATAGCTCAAATGGCGAAAAGCGGATGATATATAATGTGGACAAAGGAAAGCAGCTAATGTACAATGATGATAAGGGAAAGAAGCCTGTTTATTCTAATCCATAGCCAAAATTGGTATTAGGAGGTAATGACAAATATCAAACTTTTCTAAGTGGTGGGGAGCATCCAAAATAAGCAGCAAGAGATGATGAGCGGATGCGGCCATCTCTTAAGGAAAAGATGAATAAAGAATATTCTTTTAGAAGGGACAGTGTGACTAAATTATTTCAAAAAATAGTCAAAGCCGGTCTACAGTTACCAGAAATTAAATGGTCTAAAGAAGCTGATCAACTCAGTAATCCAAATTACTGTCCTTATCATCGAATGATCAATCACTTTATTGCTCAAAGATTGGCTAGAAAGGAAGTATCGACGAGATGAATTTACACTATATGATAGTTTTCTAGTTAACCCAAAAAGAGAGTCTACAAGGATGATTACGTCCTCTTCCATATCATTCAACAAAGAAAAATAGAAGGAGAAATCAGTTTAGATTGAGGAATGACAAACAATAGTCTCCAAAAAGACTGTGAAGATGCTGAAGCAGCTAAAAGACATCCCTAGTGTTAAGTGGAAATCACTACTTGAACCTATATTGGACTTAAGAGAGATGCCTAAACTAAGTATTTGGGCTTCTCAGCAGCATTCTGATAAGGCTACTCATCACAAAGATGAGAAATAGTCTTGTCACCCGCCCGAGCTTGGAATACCAAGGAATGACGGACGGATAAAATAAAATATTTCTTAACATTTTCAATCATAAATAAAATCTTCAATCTCCAATCATAAAAGAGCCACTACAAACCATAAACAATTATACAATTTTTCTATACTTAAATATTCTACAAAGTTCAGAAGAAAACACATTTTAAACATAAATCAACATGACATAATTACCTATCTCCTGAAGTCCCTCTACGGCGGTAAATATGACTTTCCCTTCTATCAACCATTTAATTAGTAGGATTACCTGAAAAAGATTAAGCAACTAACAAATGAATATATATAATTCGTAATTATGCTATTACACTATAGTAAACAAGAAGAAAGAACTAGTATGCATGCTGGTTTTGTCTCACAAAAAAGAAATCGCTCAAACAATCAAACCTATGGGAGATAGGTATGCATAAACATTTATCAGTAGCATATGGGGGTCGATATACATAAACATTTATCAGTAGTATATGGGGGTAGGTATACATAAATATTTATCATATAAACTTTTACTTTTTACTTTTATCATCCTTCCAAGAGTCACTGTCGAAATACTCATTCAAAGAACAAGTATCTATTATCATTGCCATTTCTATTTGCCAATTTCATTGGCCCTTTAATCATTTTGTGCAGTACATTTGCCCCCCAAGCACTATGTGGGTGAACTCCAGTTTCAACATACACATTCATAGCATATAATTATATCACTATGCACATTAATTCATGATAATCAATAAATCAATGAACTTTATGAAATGATAATGTGGCAATATGATCTAGCATTCAGGTTATTATCCAACATGAAGAAATAGTAAGCTACATCATAGTTTAAGAAAGAAACAGGAAAAATCATAACTTGCAGTACATGAAAAAGTCATAATCATTTGAACATACGTTTCATCATAAAAAATTAAAGACATTTTTATCATAAATGTAAGAACATAATTACCCAATTTAACTTGCAGTTTCCTCTTGAATCTCCTTTCCTTTAATGCTTTCTTCCTTAATTGAAATTCCTATAGAATGAAATATTAATTTAATCAATACTCTTGAACCTCCTTACATATAGCTTTTATAATTTAATGCTCACATCCGTCCATATTCATTACCTATTTTCTAGGTTAAAATTAAATCTTCAATTAATAATTATTATTATCATATTTTTTAGTTTATTAAATTATGTACATACACAATATATTCCATTCTTCTCTTTTCAAGGATTAATTTTCCTAATTTAACCTATTTCTGAAATTAATAAATCTTAAGCTAAAATTATAAACTTTAAATCAAAGTGAGATCATACTATTAACATAAAATTTCAATTAAACATCATTTTATAAATTATATACTTACATTACCTCTCGGTTTTGCCCTAACACATGCACGACTTTTCACTCACGCGACGACGTCTCGACTCTCCTTTCCTCCCATCGCACTCGCTTCTTCCTCGATGACGCACGTGGCAAAGGCCTTCTCTTCTCCTTCCTTGGTTGATGGTGCACGCTGACACACGGTAGACGACAGAACTGGTCGCCGCTTCCTTCTTCTCCTCGATCGATGTTGCCGACGCGACGGTCTCACGGCATGCTGGTAGAGTCTCCTTTCTCCTTCTCTCGTGTTTTGGGAAAACTGACTCCCCTCAGATTCTTTTCTTTCCTTCCATTAACCGGCGGTTATTTTGTTTTTTTCGGTTATTACAATCTCTCCCTCTTATAAAATTTCATCCTAAATTAAATTACATTAATAAATACACATACCTTTAATTAAACAATTGAGGATAAAGCTTTGGCATTTCTGATTCCTTCTCCCACGTAGCTTCGATCAATTCCATGTTTCCACAGTACACAGACAAATGAAATTTCCCTATTCCTGAGATGCTTAACATCATAATCTATAATTCTTTCTAGCTCCTCCACAATTGTGAGATCGGGTTGAATATCAATAGAATCAACAATAATCTTGTTGGCTTCATCAGTAATATATTTTCGCAGAAGAGAAATATGAAACACATTGTGCACTCCTTGCATGTGAGAAGGTAAAGCCAGTCTATAAGCCACTTTTCCAATTCTTTCCAAGATTTCATATGGACCAATATAGCGTGGGCTCAACTTTCCAACTTTGCCAAATCGTTTTATACCTTTCATGAGGCTGACTTTTAAGAAATACAAATTCTCCCACTTCAAACTCTACTGGTCGATGTTTAACATCATAATATTTCCTATCTTGAATAGCTTTTAATCTATCACGGATCAATCTGATCTTTTCAGTGCTTTCATCTACTACATCTGTACAAATGATTCTTCTTTCATTGTCTCCACCCAACAAAGCGGTGTTCTGCATTTCCTTCCATACAATATTCATAGGAGCCATACCAATACTTGCTTGAAAGCTATTATTGTAGGCAAACTCAATCAAAGACAAATGAATTTTCCAATTTCCCCCAAAATCAAGGATACAAAGTCTAAATCTTTAAGTGTTTGAATCGTTCTTTCTGACCGCCATCGGTTGAGGATGAAATGCATAAATGTAAGCTCCTAAAGCTTCTTGAATTTTTCCACAGTCTAGATGTAAATCCATTGATACTATTGATTTTGGCACACCATGTAACTTCACGATTTCATCAACATATCTCCTTGCTAGCCTTTCAACTGCATCAGATTGTTTGATAGATATAAAGTGTGTAGATTTAGTCAACCTATCAATAATAACCCAAATAGTATTACATCCTTTTCTGGATCTTGGTAAGCCAATAACAAAATCCATAGCAATATCATCCCATTTCCACTCGGTAGGTCGTAAAAGTCCACTTGACGATGTTTTAACCATCTAACAACATGATTGACATTTATAAACAAATTCGCTACACTTTTTTCATTCGCCACCAAAATATTTCCTTAAGATCGATACATTTTACGCTGGATGAATTGTATAATTTGAATGATGTGCTTCATGTAAGATATCTTTCTTCAAATCGCCAACATTTGGAATGCAAACCCTACCATGATACTTTAGTAATCCCTCTTCATTGATTTCAAAATCTTCTGTATGGCCTACTTTTACCAAATCTAAAATTTTCTGAAAGTCATCATCTTGAGGTAAAGCATCCCGTATTTTGTCTTTCAAATTTGTGTGTATGACCATTTGATTTAGCAGTAAAGCATGATCATCTCAGATTTAATGATTGAAATTTTCAATTTTTCTAAATCTTTAATCAATTCCTCATTGAGAGATCAACCAATAAATACTATATTTTTCTACTTAAAGCAAAGAACTACATTTGCCTTCCTGGATGATATTGAATATCTAAATCATAATCTTTAATGAGTTCCAACCATCTCCTTTACCTTAAATTTAGCTCCTAGGTAAAGATATATTTCAAGCTGATCGATTTCACAACACCTTACTCCATATAAATAATGCCTCCAAATTTTAATGCAAATACCAGCTAGCTCTAGATCATGGGTTGGATAATTTTTTCATGATTTTAATTTGCCTTGAAGCATAAGCAATCACTCTTCCATTCTCGCATAAGTAGACATCCCAAGCCTCTTAATGATGCATCACTATAAATTTGAAATCCTTCTATCTACGATGGAATAGTTAATACGGTGCGCCATTAAACAATTCTTCAATTTTGAAAAGCCTCTTCACACCGATCGACCAATCAAATTTGATGCTTTTGAGTTAGCCTTGATAGTGGCATGGTAAGAATATCCTTCAATGACTCCTGTAATATGCCAATCCTAAGAAACTTCCGCGACTTAATGTAGCCATTCGCCTATTGCTCGACTTCTCGATCCATCAAACCCCTTCACTACTAATCATGTGCCCCAAGAATATGATGCTATTTAACCAAAATTCACACTTTAAAAATTTTGTATATAATTCATTTCCTTTCAGAGCTTGCAAAATAATGTGAAGATGGTTTTCATGAGCTGCTTCATCTCGTGAATAAATTAGAATATCATCTATGAATACAATCACAAATGAATCTAAAAATAGTTTAAAGATTCTATTCATGAGATCCATAAATACAGCTGGAGCATTTGTTAAGCCAAAAGGCATCACCACAAACTCATAGTGCCCATACCTTGTATTGAATGCAATCTTTGGTATATCTTCTTCTTTGATTCTCATGATAACTCGATCAATCTTAAAAAAAATACTAAGCTCCTTCTAGTTGGTCAAGAGATCATCAATTCTTAGCAAGGGGATATTTGTTCTTCTGTGAGTTTATTAAGCTCTCTATAATCGATGATGTAGCCTTAAGCTCTCATCTTTCTTCTTCAAATAATACATGAGATCCCAAGAGATGTGGCACGATAAATTCCTTCTCTAACAATTCTTGTAATTGATTATTCAACTCTTGTAATTCTTTAACCGACATTCTATATGATACTTTTGCTATAGGTTTTGCACTTTGAATAATATCAATAGAGAAATCTATCTCTCTGACTGACTCGAGGTAAACCTGGTAAATCATCTAGAAAAACTTCTGGATACTCTTTTACTACTGGTACATCCTCTATCTTCTTTACCTCTTTAGTAACATTAGTAACTTGAGCAAGAAACCCTTCATAGCCTTTTGCTAGCATCTTTTAAACTTTTAAGCAAGACACCATCATAGTTAATACTCCTTTATGCCCCACGAATTTGAATTCTTCTTTTTCAGGAATATTGAATTTGATTATCTTTTTACAACAATCTATAATATAATGTTTTAGATAGTCAATCCATTCCTAAAATCACATCAAATCTCTTCATAAAATTTATCATCTTCCTAATGGCTCTTTGATTATGATCATACTTATATCCCTAAATATAATCACATGCAAATCTCGCTCTGATAATTCTTGTCACCCTACCGGAGCTTGGAATACCAAGAGGAATATAGACGGTCGGATGGATAAAATAAAACATTTCTTAACATTTCCAATCATAAATAAAATCTTCAATCTCCAATCATAAAAGAGCCACTACAAACCATAAATCATTATACAATTTGTCTATAAAATATTCTACAAAGTTCAAGAAAACACATTTTAACATGACATATATTATAATTACTATCTCTGGTAAACATGACTTTCCTTCTATCAACCATTTAATTAAGGATTACAAAAAAGATTAAGCAACTAACAAATGAATATAATTCAATTCAATTATGCTATTACACTATAAGAAACAAGAAGAAAGAACTGCATGCCGCCACGTCACAGGTACATAAAAGAAATGCTCAAACAATCAAACCTAGGAGATGGTACATAAACATTTATCAGCATATAGATATACATAAACATTTATCAAGAGTATATGGTAGTATACATAAACATTTATCATATGAACTTTTACTTTTTTACTTTTATCATCCTTCCAAGAGTCACCGAAATACTCATTCAAAGAACAAGTATCTATTACCATTGTCATATTGCCATTTGCCAATTTCATCTTTTGAATCATTTTGTGCAAGTACATTCCCCTCCAATATCATAAGGGTGAACTCCGCTTCAACATACACATATAGATATATAATTATATCACTATGCATTAATTCATGATAATCAAGAATCAATGAACTTTATGAAATGATAATGGCAATATGATCTAGCATTCGGTTATTATCCAACATGAAGAAATAGGTTACATCACAGTTTAAAAAAGAAACAGAAAAAATCATCACAACTTGTAGTACATGAAAAAGTCATAATCATTTGAACATGCATTTCATCATAAGAAATTAAAGATATTTTTACCATAAATGTAAGAACATAATTATCCACTTTAACTTGCAGTTTCCTCTTGAATCTCCTTTCCTTTAATGCTTCCTTCCTTAATTGAAATTCCTATAGAATGAAATATTAATTTAATCAATACTTTTGAACCTCCTTACATATAGCTTTATAATTTAATGCTCACATTGTCCATATTCATTACCTATTTTCTAGGTTAAAATTAAATCTTCAATTAATAATTATTATTATTATCATATTTCATAGTTTAATTATTAAATTATGTACATACACAATATATTCCATTCTTCTCTTTTCAAGGATTAATTTTCCTAATTTAACCTATTTGCTGAAATTAATAAATCTTAAGCTAAAAATTATAAACTTTAAATCAAAGTTTGAGATCATACTATTAACATAAAATTTCAATTAAACATCATTTTATAAATTATATACTTACATTACCTCTCGGTTTTGCCCTAACACACATCGGATGCTTCTTCACTCACGCCGCTGAGGCTCGACTCTCCTTTCCTCCGTCATCGCTTCTTCCTCGATCGTCGGCGCGCGGCAGAAGGACTTCTCTTCTCCTTGGTCGACGACATGCTGCCACGGTAGAAGACTAGGGTGTCGCCGCTTCTTTCTCTTCTCGATCGTGACGTCGCCGGACGCATCTCACTTCGGCTAGACGCGCGTAGAGTCTCCCCTTTCTCCTTCTCTCGTGTTTTGGGAAAACGACTCCCCTCAGATTCTTTTCTTTCCTTCATGCTAAGCGGTTGCATTTTTTTTTTTTTCGGTTATTACAAGTCTACTAAACTCAGGCCTCATAAATCAAAGAAGCTAACAAAGAAAAGGAAGATCAAGAAGAGAACTATAATTCAAAAGATCATTAATAATCTAGAGGAGTATCACCAGCAGGCAAGACAACCATTTAGGATTACAGACTTCATGCCTAAACTTCACATTGCTGAATTAGATGAAGAAGATAATGACGAATCTTGTTCAGTAGAGACATGCCAAATCATCCGCGTGATGTCAGATGTTCTTTAGCATCAATTACTCCCAAAACTATCAAGCTAAAATTTTTTCAAGAAGAGCCTGATGAGCTAATGTCTGAATTTTGTTTAAAGACTTAACAAGATAATAACAGTTCAGATGAAGATCTATGTTTTCCTGATAGAGAAGAGTCAGACTCATCGATATCATCACGTATAAAATGTATGACATTGAAAAATGAGTCTAGCCCTTTTGGCCAATCTACCAGAATAAGAAGGAAATTTGAAGAGACTACATTTTCAGAAGAATCTGAGCAAGATAAGGTGATTCAAGTTCAGTTGAGAAGTGGTAAAGTCTTACCACATTCATCAAAGAAGGAAAATGCAAATAAAGACAAAGGCAAACAAATTGAAGTCAATGAGGATATTATTCCCAGAAATCTTAGAATAAAGCCTAAATCAAGTGAGAAGATATATTATAATATTCTATCACATTTGAGAAAGATCCCTACATAATTAAGTGTGTACAAGGCTCTCTTGATATCAAAAGATCTTCGAGAAACTTTGATATAGGCTCTCAAAGATCCAGAGAGTTATGAAGCTTACTTTGATGAAATGCATGATCGAAGCATTGGAAACTCAAGATCTCCAGAATCACATTTTTTTTGAGTATGACCTATGTTGGGACAACATCACGCCCTCTATATGTTACTGCAGAGTGATGGCATCTCGATCAGTCAAATATTGATTGATCGAGATTCTTCAATCAATCTTATGAGTCTAAAGGTATTAAGAGGATTATCACTTGATATCCAACATCTTGGGAGAAATAAGTTGATGGTTCATGGTTTCAATGAAAAAAGGTAAAAAACTCTGGGTTCTTTTATTCTTTCGCTCAAGTTCAGGAATTTATATACAGAAGCCAAGTTTCACGTAATCGATGCTGATACATTATTTAGAGCTCTCTCTTGGGTATGTAGTGCATGAGTATGGCATGGTACCATCAACTATGCATCAGTGTATGAAGTACCTAAAAGAAGGAGAAGAATTCAGAATTCCTAGTAAACTACAACCATTCTCCATCAATGAAGCAAAGA
The DNA here is from genome assembly GCA_021442155.1 of Cymbidium sinense. Classification (NCBI taxonomy): domain Eukaryota; kingdom Viridiplantae; phylum Streptophyta; class Magnoliopsida; order Asparagales; family Orchidaceae; genus Cymbidium; species Cymbidium sinense. The sequence continues at coordinate 39,365,126 of CM038229.1, forward strand.
TCTATGAAGATGCAAATATTTCATCCTCAAAGCGCCGAAGCTAACAGAGCCTTATGAAGTGGTAGCATCCACTTCAGGAACTAAAAAATAATTTCACAAAGTGAAAGAGCAGAAGCAAAGAGGAAGAAAGAAGGCAATATCGACTCTCCCTAAGGCACTTGATTCTGCACCTAAGTCAAGAAAATTAGTTCCTCATTTGGGAAGTGACACAGAAGAAGGAGAAGATATTCCTATCAAACCTAAGGGAACATATAAGCTTTCTAGAAAGGCAGAGTATGAAATAAGTGATTCTGATTCATACTATGATTTTGAATCTACTTATAGAAATAGAGTTCGATGACTGCATCAAGGAGGATAGCTCACTTGGCAGAGTCAGATGACTCACTCAAAATGATACCTATCCCTCAATAGTGCTTCAAAGAAATCACTCCACTAGAGGTTCATGATATTGAAGAATTGATAACATTCTATGTGTCACCGTTGAGTGAGAGTGATAGAACAAGAACTCTATTTTACAAATCTGAAGAGTCTAAGCCTCACAATTTTGAGCAGTCAGCTCAATATGAAAATTCCAATGAGATAACATCAATAAGAATGCCAATATACTATCCACAAAAATTATGAAGAATGATGCATAAGCTTGAAAATCATATTGGAACTACTAAACATAGGACTCAAATCTGTAACAAGATGTGGAACCAAAGAAGTCCTCAAGCATCACGAAGAAGTGATAAGTTTATCACTAAAGGTCTAGGGTTCATCCGTAAATCTCTTCAAGATAGAGCCTGTTATAATATAATAGAAGCTGATATCGAGAGTCTTAGTGATGAAGAAGATGATTCCCATGAAATTCTTCTTAAAAATAATAAAGAAGTAGAAGCCAAGTCTGCACTAGAAGAACTCAAAGATGGTGGACAAATAGCTACTATGGATGAACTTAAAAACTAAAAGGTAATCGAAGTAGCTTCATCCGAGAGGAGAAGTATACAGATTGGATAGCCAACATCGTCCTAGTTAGAAAGAAGAATGACCAAATCCTTCTCTGCATTGACTTTCGGGACATAAATAAGGCGTGCCCAAAAGATGACTTTCCGCTTCTAATATCAGAACTATTGGTGGACAACACTTCCAACTATGACATGTTCTCATTCATGGATGGATCGTCGGGATACAACCAAATCAAAATGACACCTAAGGATGAAAACATACATCATTCAGAACACCTATTGACATCTATTATTACACGGTCATGCCATTCGGCTTGAAAAATGCTAGAGCTACATACCAAAGAGCCATGATACATATTTTTGATGAGTTGATTCATCAAAAGGTGGAATGTTATGTCGACGATTTGATAGTAAAAAACTTGAATCGTGAAAACCACTTTGAAGACTTGAGAATTATACTAGAGAGAATCAGAAAATATGATCTCAAGATGAATCCTCTAAAATGTGCATTCGGGGTATCCTCCGAAAAATTTCTTGAGTACATTGTACATCACAGAGGTATTGAAATAGATCCTGCCAAAATCAAGGCAATTGTGGAGATGCCTCCATCGAAGATTTTGCATCAGCTTCATTCTTTACAAGGACAACTAGCATTCATCCATCGATTCATATAAAATTTATTAAGATGCTATCAACCATTTGCAAGGTTGATGAAGAAGGATGCTCCATTCAAATGGGACAAGGAGTGCCAAGAAGCCTTCAATAGCATTAAAAGCTACCTAATAAATCCATCAATCCTTGCCTACTCCTGGGAAGCCTCTCATTCTATACACAACTGCATTAGAAGAGTCCCTTGGAGCATTATTGGCACAATACAATGAAGAAAGCAAAGAGAATGCTCTTTATTATATCAGTCGGAGGCTGATTGGAGTAGAAATGAGATACTCTTCGATAGAGAAGCACTATTTAGCATTGATCTTTGCAGTCCAAAAGCTTCATCACTATATGTTATCTGACAAGATTACCCTCATCTGATGGACAATATTGCTTTTGTAATTCGATATCACATATGTTCCACATAAAGCAGTGAAGGAACAAGTTTTAGCAGATTTTTTTGCTACATCCCATCCCTGCGGACTCTTCTCTTAATGACGATTTGCCCAATGAGCAAATTATGCTCATTCATGAAAGAGAAAAATCACAAATTTGGAAAATGTATTTTGATGGGGCTTTATCGATCAAACAAGTCCAATATCTAAATTTCCCAAGAGCAAGAGCAGGAATCGACATCGTCTTCATAACACCAAAAGAAGGGATAATGTGACGATCATATGGATTGACCGAGCCAAGAACTAATAATGAAGTTGAATATGAAGCATTAGTGGCAGGTCTGGAAGAAGCTATTTTCATAGGCATTCAAAACTTACATATTTTTGGCGATTCTCAACTTATTACAAAACAAGTACTTGACATCTATAGAATTAACAAGCTTGTGTTAGCTTTATATCATAATCAGGTTCTCGAGCTAATGAAGTAGATACCAAATATCACACTAACTCGAGTCTCTCGATCCGAGAATAGTAAAGCCAACTGCTTAACAAAACTTGCTAAGGAAATGACAAGTATGAATGGTGATTATGTCATGATCGACATATTTACTCGGCAAGTCTTAGAGCCAGTAAAGTATCAATCCTTGCAGGTAGAGGGGTTATCAAATTTGACTCACTAAGATGTGACCCAGGTTGCTCCTCATACTCCCCAAAACAACAAGAAGTTGTACCAAGAAGAGCTAAGAATGACATTGCTTCAGAAAGGCAGTGTGAAGCCTTTACGGTAGAAGAGTCACGTGATTGGAGGAAACCCTTCATCGACTACTTTAAAGAAGGCAAATTTCCAAATAATAAATCACTGACAGCTCAAATCGAGAAGAGAATGTTACGTTATGCTTTCGTCATAATACTTTATATTATAGATCATTCGAACAAATGTGGCTTCGATGCCTAAATATAGATGAAGGTACCAAAGTGATGGTTGAAGTTTATGAAGGCCTTTGTGGTGCACATCAATTAGATCCTAAAATGACTGTAAAGATCAAAAGGATGGGCTATTATTGGCCATCTATGGTAAGAGACTGCATTAATCATGCTAAGAAGTTTCATGAGTGTCAAGTACATGGGAATCTCATCCATCAACCTCCAAATCTATTACATCCAACGATAGCATCCGCCATTCAATCTGTCAGATGTAATTGGACCAATTGATCCACCATCATCAGCTGTACATCGCTTCATCCTAGGAGCGACTGACTATTTCTCTAAGTGGGCTGAAGCTACCCCATTTAAAGAAGTTACTACTAATCGAGTGATCAACTTCTTCACGCCTAATATAGTCTATAGATTTAGAGTGCCACGCCGAATAATTTCTGACAATGGCACAATATTTAAAAGTGCAAAGATTTATATATTCATCGATCACAAAATTGATTGGCGATATTCTTCAATATATAATCCAAGTGCAAATGGTTTGGCAGAAGCTTTCAACAAGACATTGGTCAAACTGTTCATGAAGATTCTCACTAAAAATAAGAGAGAATGACATACCAAGCTAATAGAGCCTCTATGGGCATATTGAACCACCTACAAGACACCGACTAAAGCTACTTCTTATTCATTGGTATTTGGAATTGAAGCAGTTCTTCCGCTTGAAATTGAGTTGCCTTCACTTAGTAGCCATCCAATACAATCTAACTGAAGATCAAAATGCTCGTCTGAGAATGGAGGAACTCGACACGCTTGATAAAGTTAGATTACAAGCTCATCAAAATCTAGAAGTCTATTGAGCAAAGATGTCCAGGGCTTTTGACCAAATAGTGTAGCCTCGAACATTCCAAAAAGGAGAATTGGTCTTGGTGCTGAGAAGACCAATTTTTCCCAATCAAAAATTCAGTGATAAATTTGAGCCTAATTGGGATGGCCCTTTTGTCATTGAAAAAGCGTATCAAGGAGGGGCATACCAACTCATTGACCTAAAGAGTGAAAGACCAATGCCGCAAATTAATGGCCGATACCTGAAAAATATTATACATAACAAATACATTCTCGAACTATAATAGAAATCCCCCTGCAAGACAGGGGGCATTTTTTTTAGTATATCTATTTAGGTCGACATCGTGCTTCATGCCGAGATCCCTAAATAAATATACTCACTCAAGATAAAAAAAAAACTTTTTCGTAAAAGTTCCCCTGTTACACATGGGGCATTTTTAGTTTATGTCAAGTTTATATGAGTTAAAATTGTGCTATAAGATGAGATCCTTAAATATATTTTGATTCAGGTTGACATCGAGCTTTACGCCAAAATTCCTGAATATACCCATAATTATTACTATCAAGTTGCAGGTTCTTACAGAAATAAAAATAATCTATTGTTATGCATGAAAAGACAATCCCAAATAATAAAAATTTATCTCCCAGATTCGTCAAATTCTGGAGACCAAGTCAAAAGAACTCCCAATTTCAAAGCTTCAATCAATTAAGTTGGAAAAACATCAACCTCTACATCCTAAAGTCTAAGACACAGATGAATTCTAAAGGTCGAACTTGCCCATGGCCGAGTTCTCTCCTCACTCAACAAGCCACAAGAAAAGGTCGTAGTGAAAGAGCCCCCATTCGTCAGTATGATGATAAAACCACCAACCCCACACTCAAGTCAAGACTCAAGTAGGTCAAAAAACTCTAAATGTGGGAGTTGCGACGCTCTCACTCAATAAAGAAAAGGCCGAGTGAAAGAGCCCCGCTAGTCGGTCAATGATGATAACTGTTCAATCTCAAACCAGATCCAGTGATTATAAGCAACCAGGATCCAAGAGATCTTTCTACTTGATCGATCGACCAATACAATCTAATGAAACTCTCAATTCAGGGCTTCCTCAAATCAATCTATATATTGCCAGTAGGGTGATATTTTCAATTTATTCTCAAATGATTTGATCAAGCTCAAAGCACAGATCAAAGCCAATTTTCTCATCAAGTCCATCAAGCTTAAAGCTAGAATAGAAGGAATTTCAAATCCGACCAAGCACATATAAACTGATTATCTAGTGGAGTCCTTCATCAAAATAAGCAGACCAATTCCTCCATCAAACCCAACCAAGCATGAAGCTGGTTGGAGGAAACTCAAATCATGATGACATAAAAGAAAGAGATCTTCAACAAAGCCATTGAAGCGGAGGTGGTGTAAGAACTCTTATCTATCCGGTTGATTCTGATAAATCGGTCAATCCCGTCATTTAGCATGTCCTATAAGGCATCATACTAATGACAAATCCTATCAATAACTCCATGAACTATTACAATCGAAATGATCCAAGTTTTGTAGTTAGCACACAAATTAAACCCAAAGAAGAAAGCATACAAATCAAGCCCAGAGCACAAATCAAAGCTGATCTTCTCATCAAATCCATAAAGCACAAAAGTGCAGAAGTAATAGAGGAATGCTGATATCCACTAATATAATAAGATGATAGATGATACATGACTGATAAAAAAAAATAAAGTACATCATGGAGCTGAAGAGCTATTTATAAGCGCTAAAGACGGTGGTCACTCTTAGCAAGCGTAGTACCTTTGATCAAAGCGCCTTAACATCTACCATAGCGGTCGTGATAATGTTCTTTGCTCCTACTCTATAGCGAGCTCTTCTCACTTAACTTGCGGCTCTCGATCCGGAAGTCAATCTTAACTCGAAGCATCTATCAAACTCTGACGGTCATGTCATAGAGCCTCAGCACTCTCTTCAAACTCATCATGCGCTAAGTTAGCCTCCTCCCTATGAAGCCTGATCTACTCCTGAAGCTTTGTGAGTAAAGTGCTAGAATGGAAAATACTGAGCGATCTCATCCGGTAGATTAAAAACTCTATGTCTCTACAAAGAGTCTCCAGATACCTGAGAGCCTCCAAGCCAGTATGAGCTAAAAGGTCTAAAGTGGTGTTCGCATAAGATGTGAAGCTGTCCAGTGACTCTGGTGAGTCCAAGGCAATCCGAGAAACCACATCCCTCAAAAACACCAAGACAATCCTGCATGCTCCTATCATGTGGATTCGGCCTATAGGGATGTCGATGGTAGATCTCAGACTCATAACCTACATCAGGCACTGCAGGGAACAAATGAAAATAATCAACACAAAGCAGATGTAAAGAAGTGTAGTTAATAAAAATAAATAAATAAAGAGAGGGAGAAAGTACCTGAACATGATGAATCCGACTGAACTGGAGTATCGTAAGTGATATAATCCTCGAGGACCCTCACTATCTGATAAACTCTAGGGCTATGTGCTGGCTCAACAGAGGCCTTGCTAGACACGAGGTCTCTCACCTTAAAAGTCTCCCCAAGACAAGGGGCGGAGTCAGGCTTAGTAGAGAAAAGTGGCTCTATGGAAGAGGTAATAACATCAAAAGTGATAGTATCAAAGGTCGACACGCATGACAGCCCAACTCCATAGTCCTCAATAACATCTCCAATGCCGCCTGACACCTGTGGCACTTCATCATATATCATAAATGGTTGTGGAGGCAGGCTCGTGGAACTATCAACCGAAACCTGCATAAGCTCTGTAGGTTGGCTACACCTACGTCTGCAAGCTGGTGAAGAAACATCGGTAGTAGGAGCGAATCCCTCTCTAACTCCCGAGAAGTGGTATCCTCATCGACTTGCTCACCGGTGCATCTATCAAAAATCAAATTAAAGTATTAGACGCACTAAGCATAGTTTGATAAAAAAAAGGAGGAGAGAAGGATAAAAGTATTGAAAGATAGGAGAATAGTGATTATACCTCTAACGCTATAATCTTCTGCTAATGGTAATCGATGATGGGTCCTCTGATCTCGAGGAATGCCCAAAGACCTCATCCTGTGTTCATATCTCCTAGAACCATGCTCCAAGAAAGGGCCAAAAGACAGCTGTACCAAGGTGAGGTAAGTATAACTAACCCTCGTGCGACCCTGTGGAGGGGCTATCCGAAAATGAGCACCAGTACCAAGCCTTAACAAATGTAGCCAAACGGCTGAAGCAGCAAAGTAACATGCCTCAAGGGAATCTCGATTCTCCACTAAAATCCACTGGGGATGAGCAGCCATCTGAGCAATCGGCGAAAAAACCAAACTACCATGCAACTCGGTTAGGTTGATAGCCCTCTATAAAAATTGACTGCACAAATCGATAACATAAACATCATGGACGTATACTAAAAAGGTACTCAGCTACTTTCAATGTCCGACGGCCATGAAGCAAGGAATATCTACCATTCTCATCAAGACTATCAACAAGATCAATCCCTATCGAGTTAGAGGGTAAGCCGAGTATATCCGACTGGTGAACCAATAAAAATCGATCTCTGACCAAATGGGGAGCAAAGAAGAGCATGTGAATCCTCTCCATCTACAAAGTAGAGGATGCTCGATATAATTGTAAGACTGTAGGATATCCTCACTTTAAAAAGATTGCTGGATACTCAAAATAAGCAAAGGCACCATGTATATGGAGATGAACCCAAGCATATAAGTACCGCCAAGGTGGAATCACATCTCGTAGCTCTAGGGAGCCTGCCACAGAAATCACCCCAAAATCCTATAAAGCCTAGTTAATACTATTGAGGCAAGAGAAACTGGCTCACCTCGAGAGATCCCTGGCGCTAATAAAGCTGAAAGCCTCTGTAATGGGAGCACAAAAATGAGCCATGTCACTATAAAATTGGCTAAGAAACGATCCTCAATCCTAGTCTTTGGAGAAGTCTCTCTAATAAAATAGGCTCCGCAGTCTCCTCGGATAAGCAACTACCTTCAGACACACCCAATTGAAAAGGGTCATGCAATGCTACAATCTCCTCAGAAAGAGCATAATCCTGTAAAAAGCTCTGAATCCATGTATTCACAGGTAATGCAGCTCATGATCATATAGAATGCCTTGAGACCCTGAAGGTTTGGTGATAGTGATCCAGGAGATCAATATAAACAGAAGGCATAGCTAGCATACCTCATCGATCACAATCATCTGAAGGCTGCCTACGAAATAACTCCCCATCAGGTGGAACACACTCCTCGTAGAGATAACCAAATACGGGAAGACCCATATAGCCTGTAAGTCCAAAAGAGTGGCTATCAACTCCTCCGGGCCAATCCAGCAAGTGTTACTACTATGATCCCAGAACTCCACTACTCCACGAGCCCAAGAAGAAGGCATACTCCTAAAGTTAAATAAAGACACATATACTACCTCATAAACATCAGTTGTCTGTAAAGTATCTTTGTGAGCCTGTAGAATATACCTAGCCCATGTGACATATCCATGAGGAAGAATAGGATTCCTGCCAATAGAGAAATCCCAAAGTAGGTCTAAGCTGAAGTTGTGTAGCTTAGAGTCGCCTGGTCAATCTTTGTCGGCGGTAAGACATCATAATATTTGGAACTAACCACGTTATCCAAAGGATTGTAGTCACCACTTGACTTAAGGGTAATAGCAGGATCCTTAAAAGCAAAGGAATTTGAAGTACAATCAGGGAGTAGGGAAGAGTGTGCGAAGAAACCCTGGTAAATATCACATCCTCGTAGCATATTAGTGTGCTACTCAATCCTATTTCTAATATCAATATCTCCACGAGGATCATATCCGTCAATCTCTGACCAGATAGCCTCCTCGCTAGGCTCATCAGATGACAGATCATTAGGTCTCCTCTACCTGAATATTCTCCTACCAAGTGATAAGAGAAACGTTACATAAAAATTTAAATAATAGTGTAATCAAGTATATCCACTAGTTTTGAAGACACAATAACAAGAAGTGGAACAAAAAGAAAAAGAAGAAAGACGGGGAGGAGGAGAAAGAAGAAAACCAAAAAGTCAACCAATTTTCAACAAACGTGACTCACTCTATGCGTAAATCATATTTGTTGGGGGGCATTTATTGACCTTCGCATATATGTCATAAGTCGAGTCAAGCCCACAAGTCGAATTCGACGGACTTCGAAGGTGACAGTACGCAAATCGGGGCTCAAAATGCACTGGAAGTCACTAAAAATGGTTGAAATGACCTCTGATCAATAAACAAACTTCGCCATCGCATTTAGAACATCGAAACTAGTCAGAATATAAATGTTACATAATTTAATGATTAACTGATCAAACGATCATTAATGCGCGCGCATATCGAGATCGAGGTGCTGATGCAAGCCAAATGATCTCCGTTCACAAAATTTATTACGCCGTTAACTTTGAAATATCAAAATCTATCAAGTAAGACTGTTTGCACACAATTCGGACGAGTCTATACGAATGTCGAGCAATCGAAAGCGGCGACACATATTTTGAGCTGAAATTGCCTCAATCTGATGCCGACCTGAATCAAATGACCCTCGTGAACTATCATTGCGTTTGAAAAATAAAATAATCTTAAATTGATATATATATATATATATATATATATATATATATATATATATATATATATATATATATATATATATATATATATATATATATATATATATATATATATATTTATCTAATCGCGTCAGCATAAAATTCAATTTAAAGTCGATTACTCGATTTAAAAATCAATTTAAAACCTAACCTAAACCCCTATTCTTAGTCGGCCAAATCGGTTTGGCCCGACCAAGTTCACGAACGAGCGGCCCGGTTCTCCTCCACGCGTCACCTGACCCACTCTTCTTCATGCGTGGGCCTTCATGCAGGAACCAAACGAACCTTCCCTTCTGTTCGTTCGGTCAAGGAACCGCACGCTCCGTCTCTCCCTCCACGCAACCGCAAGCCGCATGGACGGGGCCGCTCCTCCTGATTTCTCTCGTTCGAAAAGAGAAAATTGTAAATCCTCAACCGAAAAGGCATTATCTTCTACCCATTCCCTCCCCTCCCTCTGGTTCCATTCAGCGGAAAAAAAAATCTCCAAGCAAGCTTTTCTGCTTCCCTCCCTAGAGATCGTGACCTTGAAGATAGATAGAACTGCATCGGAACAGAGAAACACTTATAGCTTTACGGTTCCCCTTGGCGGGACATAGCATCTATAATCTGATCTCTTTCTGCGCGGATTTGCTTTCAAGAGACAATTGTGATTTTCTCTGTACGAAATCTAAATTACCATGAAGATAGGTACGGTTTCGCCACCCATCGCCAACCTTGGTATGCCAACCCCCGCTGTTCCGATCATGGCCGACCACTTCTTCATGGTGGACACGTCTACACTACCATCGAACAACCTAAATACCAAATAACTTCCTCCACCAATAAACTCCAGCTACCCGCCGGCCTGCTCTGCTCAGCTTCTTACTCCGCCAACCAGCCACAGGCCCGCTGTTCCGCCGTTCCTTCCTTCCCGTGCCTCCGCTCCGCAGCCCACGCGAGCCCAGTCCGCTCCACGCTAATCACTCCGCCGCGCAGTCCACCGCTCCGCTAGGCCCACTGCCTTGGCCCGACTTCGCCTCTCCGCATTTCGACCCGCTCCGTTGCACGATCCCAACTTGCAAGCCCACCGCTGCTGCTCTGCCCAGGCCCGTAGCCGCATCCCGCTGTCCGGCCTGCAAGAGCGATTGCTCCTTCACACGAGCCCGCCGCAGCCTTCTTCCCGCAGTCCGAAACCCATCCGATTCTTTCTTTTCTGTCGGAACATCATCAGGCTTCTTCTTTCGTCGCGCATGCATCATCTCTCCAATTTGCACTTCACGCCGTGGAAGAACCGTCAAGGGTTCTTTTCTTTCCAACGTCGCGTTTTCATTACCTCTTTCATTTAGAGAAGAACACCGTCAAGAGGCAGGTTTTTCTTTCGATTTTCGACGTCGCACTCCTCGCATTATCCTTCCAATCTTCGCTTCGCCGCAATTGGGAGAAGCAACACCTTCAAGAGGCGGGTTCTTCTCTTGGTTTCCGACATACCTAACCCCGTTCCCCGTTCCTTTACCGATCATTGACGAGAAAAATGAGTCTGTGATCTGAATATATATATATATATATATATATATATATATATATATATATATATATATATATATATATATATATATATATATATATATATATTATATCGTGCTTTCGGTTTGAAGGCCTCGTCGTGCTCAAGAGGGGTGGGATGAGATGAAAAATTGGCTATTGTGTGTAAAACACCTTCCTTCTTCAAGGCGTCGAGTAAGCCAACATCTTAGATGTCCCTGAATCTTGTCAAAATTTTTTAATTTTAAACTTAGAAAAGGGAATGAATATATATTGCATTTGTCTTCTTTCAGGTTTGAAGGCCTTGTCATGCTCAAGAGGGCGCGACGAGATGAAAAAAAAATTGGCTGTGGTATTGCAAGACACCACTTGCTATACTCAAGAGGGTGTATCAAGAAAGCCAAAACACTCTCGATACAGCCCCCTACACGGGGATGACGCCGGGAGGTTGCCGAAATTTAGACTAAAATTCAAGACTTAAACATATTTAAATAGAAATTACCTAAACTTAAGCCAAACAAAAGAATATATGATAAATATGAAGATAAATATTAAATCAAAGTGAAATACTGGGAGAGCACTCAAAATTTTTTTGGAAAGAATATAACACTCTTTAAAATGCAAGTAAAATTTGGGGAGGCTAATATTAAACTCACAAACTCTAATTGTAATTCTCTATGGTTTAAATTAAAGTGATAAAATGAGTTCTCTTTTCTTGTAAATTCTCAAAATTAAACAAGCTTTAATTAGAATTTGGGGAGACTAATACTAAACTTATAACAAACTTGCAATAAACTTAAAGCCTATAAAATTTGATATGGAGTTAAGGATTAATCCAAATTGGGTTTAATAACTCTTATACGAGTATGGAGGTGATTACTATGCTAGCTAATAAGCATGAGTAGAGCTAAAGCAATAAATACTGAAATTGGCATAACTTATCAAAAATGATGTAAATTGAACATAATCAAGTTGGGAGAATTACAAAAACTCATTAAGTAAACTAAGTGCAAGTAATGTTTTAAACTACAATCTAAATCAAAATACTTTCTTCACCATCGAATCTGTAACTCTTTGTATAAGCAGATAGAAGACGATACTAAATCCAATTCTATAAAAATCATAGGGCTTCCTTTAATCAAAAATTGAGGAATTTTATTCTAATTATGATTTTCAAAATCAATGATTTCATTAATTAGATGAATATAGCTAAGCTATAAATACCTACATGTGCTCGGACATTGAGATTTCAAATAAAAATTTTAATGTCTAAAAAGGCTACACATGCTAAGTTGGAATTAAATGAAAATCTAAAATCAATATCATAATTTAGAAATAAACACTACATAAAGTCTTAAATACACATGCATGATCCCTGACATTATGTTGAATACTTATATTTAAGTGTCTGAGGATGTTGCGTGGGGTGTTTCCCAATTTAGTCTTAGGATTGGGTCCATATTAACAAACCCTAAAAACCTATAATAAGAGTTTCAAATCAGTGAAATATCTGAGAAATTGATTCTGTTAGGTGACAGTAGATCTAATCCTCTATTAGCAGCTAAATATAGTTGATAGGATCTAAAGATCTTAAACATATTCAAATTAATCGATTTTTCAAATCAAATTAATTAACAATCTGAAACTGCTTAAATGAAACTCTATCAATAAAAACTTAAATCAAACTCTATTCATTCACCTTTAGTAATCATTTGTGAGGGGTGACAAATTAAGAAAACTCTAGCTCACAAAGGAGGCAATGTCAAATCAAGTTTTCTACTATGTTCACTCTCAATCAATCTTTTGCCAGTAAGGATGTGGACCGTGTCCTCTAACTGTATGGCTTGGCCAGTAAGCTCCATAGATGAAGCGATTATAAGCATCCGATCGGTGGTTTGGCCAGCCATTCCATTATATTACGATCAGTATGCTCCCGATGGCTCCCTTTGAGTTGTGAATCATAGGGTATACTTGATAGGAAAAATAACCCTCTGTCAGCTAAGATAGACTTAAGATTGTCTCCTTAGACAAACACCACCCCAAGTCTACAAGGATTTCTTGGACGACGTAACCCATGTGTTGCTGATAAGGATCCTTCGGTCAGGTTGGGTTGACTATCTCCTCTGACTAAGTAGATTAGGGACCGTGACTGCCCGGGATGACAGAACCATGGGATCTAGATCGGGCACGTTATCATTCCCCCAACCATCCGATTTAAGTTGGAATGATGAATGTCATAATCTTAAATTCTAAAACTTCACATATTGCTACTATACACTACACATTTAGCGACTAACTAGCCTTAATCGAAAGTTCTCTCTCACTTATTGAGAGGGGTAATTAACTATAGGGGCTTGAGGCTATAGGAAACTTGGAACCAGATCTAAAGTCCTCCCAAAATGAGGGCGAAATCTCTGGGTAGTGTCTTATCTACTATTCCATCTACCTTCTAAAAATTACACCGACACTTTCAATCATACTCTCTTCAATTCAATTCAATAATTGTCGAGAGGTCGGTGGTGAATTTTCGGAGCCCACAAATACATAACTATCCGTTTAAAGTAAATGTTATCAATAGATTCAAGAAAAAGGATAGTAAATGGGGAGCTAATTTAGTATTTGGGCAAGGAATTGACCAAATATTTTATCAATTTTCATATTGGTAAAGAGGAAACAATGCAAAGCTTTAATTTCCTTAATTGATTAATTATCTCTAAGTTTACTTATTTCTGGCTCGCACTCTGAATGTATCTTACTTCTTTGTTTTACATATCTTTATTTATAGCCACCCTCTTTAGGTTAACTATTGAGAATTTTGATCTCAATGCTTCCCCTAATAAAAAAAATTAGTCTTTACTTACATATAAGGGAAAGAGGTAGACTTAGTCTTCATTATTATGAAAATTGAGCCAAATACATTAATGATTAATATTTTTAATCATGTATAAAAAAATGAGCTTAGAATAGTGGGGCTCTAAACATATAGTATTTCAACACTAGCATATTTTTTAACTACTTGAGTTGAGATTAAACTTAATACTCTCTAATGTCCTATCAATCTCTTTCTAATGTGTGAGTTTTTAACATCCATTATTATTTTCTCTAAAATAGATGTTTTTGCATATCAAGCAGCATATGCCAACATCTTTATTCAATCATCTTGTGTCGTTATCATGGGAATCAAGTACTGTTAATTCTTGCTCAATCATGATAAAGAAGGCTAGTCTCATAAGAGTTACATACTGGCTCAAATACCACTTGTTTAATAATGAAATTAAATGAATATCAAATTTTGTTGAGCTGGATCATTAAAATCAATTTCATTCCAAATGTTTAGTCATTTAATGAAAATCAACAACATGGTATTTCAATATATGTAATTTATTAAGAATTATAGAGGTGGATAGCTTTCAAAATTTGGTGATACATCAATGTTCAAATGCACACACACACACACACTCACTTGCACACACACACACACACACACACACACACACACACACACACACACACACACACATATAATTCATACATCTAAAATTTTCTATTTACATATATACACTTTACTATGATGAAATAGTATATTTTACTTGAATATTTTAGGTGTTATATATGTAAATAAATAATGAAACTTGAGTTTAAGAAATGTAAATTTGATTGTGTTTGAGTGCTATTATGTATGCAAATCCTCTTATTTTTTATTAAGAACATAAAATCATATGTATAGATGTTGAATCTTGAATTATCATTAGTCTCACACTACATAGACAATAACTGTGAGAGGAAGAGAGAAAGAGAAAAAGAAAGATGGAGAGAGCACTTAGAGAATCTATGCCTTCAAATAAGAATTGGCCAAAAGGACCTTTAACCTATGGGGGTCTCCATTATTTTTAGGTTTGGATTGACCCTTATGCATTACTTAATTAGTTACAGTAATCTCTTCAAGTAAGATGAAACAAATCTAATAATGTAGCTCACTAAGTCACAAAGTTAGTTATGCGGTTACATGAAACATCTCATGCATTTATAGCTATTATGTCTGGTTAGGTTTAGATCGATTATTTATATTCCGAGAAAATCATGACCCTTGTCTGGAACTCGGTTGAATGTGCCAACCTTTATCTCGAATCCAATCCGAAGGCAATTTGGCTATAGAATATGTATTTGTGTGTGTGATCTTAAAAACATAATTTAAAAGATTTCTTATCTTAAATTGGTAGTTTGATGTATACTGGATCCTAGTAATGAGATTATCTATCAACAATCTTTATAAATTATGTCAAATTCCACCATTGTTCACTAAGATGTTTTTTAAGGCATGAGCTCTTATTAGTTCGCTTTATGTTAAATAATTAAAAAGATAGATTTATGATAATATTTAAATTTAGTACACTATAGAAAAAAATATTAATATAAAAATAAGAAGTGATTTGCCATTTCTTATCATTTAAGTTTTTGAGGATTTACATAAAAACTACACAATTCTTATATATTTACATATCCATCACCTATACTTTAAAATTTATATAGATAATGCATAAATCGTTAATATCATATAACTATCACTAACTTTGAAGTGAAATACATTTTTTCATAAATAGAAAAATATTACATATGAAAATATTAAACTTTAAGTGTTATATATGTAAACTCATAAGAATTGTGTGCTATGTATGTAAATCTTTCCATATTAAAATAAAATCCAAAATAGACCTCTCCTTAAACACCTAATTGCCATCACCCTGCAAGCTTTACCTCTATCGTTCCTATCGTCGATTTCACCCATCCTCCTTAGCAGCCACTGCCACCTTCTCCCTCCTCGTCCTCGGTCTCTTTGCCCATGTTGTTGATGACATTGCCTAAGTTCACATGCTTGTGCGGCATTGATGGACAATGGTAAGATGGAAGCCATGGGGATAATTCGTATAGGAGCTTGTTGGGAGAAGTCACGCAAGAGCATGTTGCGAGAAGGCACAGACAGTGAGATTTGCCGTTAATAGAAGGCATTGACTACGAGATACAACAAGTCCATTAACATTATGAACTGGGATGTTACATATGTAAATAATAAATTTTAGGAATGATTTGAGATACGTAAATTTGATAACTTTGAATGCTATGCATGTAAATTCCCAGTAAAAGAATTCGGGTGATTTTGACCTTTATTTGTGGATTTAATTCTCCACAAAAACAGGTATGCTGCCTTTCTCTCCACTTGCTTTTTTTTTCCCCACTACTTTTTGCACATGCATTTTGCTAATTATTGCTATGTGCGGAAATGATTAGGAAATACTGGCAGCATAATAAAATACATCAATCATAAAAAATAGTTTATTTGTTAAACTTTCCTCGTCTTAACCTTCTTTCTACCTAAAAAAAAAAACAAAAAAAAAAAACTTGTTTCTATATTACTACTTTAAAGGAAGAATTGAAACAAAATTGAAAGAAATCATCTTTTAAAGACAATTATTATTATTATTATTATTATTATGAATTGAAAATTTTAATAATGATTTTAAAATTTTATATTAAATAAATTATTTGGCACTAAAAATATATATATAAAGACTAATTTTAGAGACTTGTAGCCATTCCAAACGGCAACATTACTTAAAAAAATAAAATTATTTGCCTGCATTAATTTTGCAACAAGCCAATTCAATAGCTCTAAGATTTGGCAGACCTATACCAATAAAAGAAATCTAAAGTCGACCTTGTGGCCATCAACATAAGATTTTGCTCTCAGATACCAAACATTTGGAATATTTACACCCATGAAAGAGCATCAGTTCCATCTTTAGAAGAGAATCAGATCCCTGAAACAAATCACTTTTACAAACTTTAATTAGCCAACATTCGACTGAAAAGAATAAGCAAAGAAAAAAAATAATAATGAAGGATTCCCTCTGAGCTCCACTCTTTATATTGTATTGCACACTGTCATTATCTTATAGTTCTGAGTGGAATTTCATCTCTAATATTCTATATGATTCCAAGATCAAAAGCAGAGATGAAGGTAGAAAAAAGGTAAGTTTTGGTGGACTAAGGCTTTTCTAGAAAAAATAAAAAATAAAAAATAAAAATAATAATTTATATGAGATAGCTTTGAGAATAATTATCCTTACCTCCAACAATTTTTCTTTATTGACAAATTGATACCAAAATCAATGATTGCAGTTAGATTATGATTTCAATTAGTATCTAATTGTTGACTTTGTTGGCTTGGAAGAGTCTTAGATGGATAGAAAATGAGAGAGAGTTTTCTTTCATTTGATTTAACTTTTTGTCCATTTCATGAAAGAATTAGCTGTTTCAACTAAAGCTTAGGGTGCATTATTGAGGCGATAATAAGAGCTTATATCATTAGTTTTTCTTACTATTATTATTAATGAAATCGAGAAACTGCTGAGAAAGAGATAGTTTGATGAAGTAGTTTCAAAATGTTGTTTAAAAAGTATTTTTTTTAGCAGCTTTAGTTTTTGGATTAAGAGTCCATTTGAATGGCTGCATTTCTAACTATTAAGAGAAAATAAATTTTTTAAAGTTATTGTAGATATCATAAATATTTTTTTTTTAAAAAATAGATATTAAGTTCTCAACATAAATTTTTTGAAAAATACCAAAAAAATATCAGTGTGGAAACAAAGTAGTGAAAAGTTATCCTAAATAGATTTTTTTTTTTTGTTGTTTTTGGCAGTATTGTACTCTCCTAAAATAGTTTCAGAGTTCAATTATTTGAGCTAGCCTTAGATTTGAAAGCATTTTCTTTTCATTATTTAAAGTTTGATGAGGACTTGCTTTATTGCAATCATTTTTTTTCATTTTAAAAATGGTGGCAATGACTATGTAATTGAGAGCTAGTAGTTGAAGACATATAATTATATGAATGGAATAGATCAAAAAGTGAAAGGTGGTGCTTTTGAGATAGCAGTGCTCTATTGGGAAGTTATGATCCCACTATAGTAATTAATGAGGAGAAAGCTTATCTTATGGAATCACTCTAGTGTTCCTTCTCTTTGAGTCATTCTTTCCTAAGATTAGAACAAAGATATTGAACACGAAGGTAGGTAACGAATAAAATACTTAGTTGCATGATGTAACACTTAGATTCTTAAAATTTAAATGGGTCCATATAGATCTTAGATTAGGATTGTAATAATGATCATATTCCATGTTTATCTCTTTTTATATTGTTCTTAATGATTCAAAAGTTTGTGAGAAATTGTATTGATTAATGAATGGATTTGAGCAATAGGCTATATATATTTTAGCTTAATGTAGATTAAGTTGAGTTTGGTTTTGGTGTATCATATAGTAAGGTAAAAGAGTTATTATCTAAACATATGGACATTTATTCTTGTAACTTTTGGTGATGTGAAGATTTCATTTAAAATGATGAAAGTGTTACCTAAACATGGAATTTAAATCACATCCTTTTTGAGGAAATATAGAGAATTTAACTAGGAGCAATTGAACATTAGATTGTGTTTTTATAATCTTCTTCTTCATTAGATTGTTTACAATATCATCAAATTTCATATAAAATACTTCACTCGGTCACGTAAAGTTATCATTGGACTTAAATATCATGAACCGAAATTTTATTCAGTCCTATGGATCAATGTCAACATCTTATTATTTTATAACTTGTTCAACTATAATCAAAAGCATTAAAGAGTTGTAAGAACACTAAGCCACATAGATCATTCATCTCAATCATATCATTAGATTAATTTAGCCTCTTTGACAATTTGGAATAAAAATTGAGAATAAAAATTGAGAATAAAATTTGAGTTTGATGTATCAATAATCAAATTTATTTTCAATAAAAACATAAATCTAGAGAAAATCAATCATAATATTAAAATGGCAATATATTTTTATATTATTTTATATAAACTAAAATTTAATAATCCAACATATCCTTATATGATATGACAATAGAATTTAAAATGAGTTGAGAGCTTCATCAATTAAGTCTAACTCTCATTTAACAAATAGCAATATACTCAAAGGTGAATTTAGGGAGCATGAGGGGGCACCCCTCAAATATATAAATACACACACACAACATTTTTATTTGCATGAATATATTTTTCACCAAAATATTCACTATATGCCTCCCTTAAGATTTTAATTGATTAATTAAACTAGAATCTAATCCTAAATTCATATGATTTCATTATTGGATACTGTATTTGTGATTGATAATTAAAGTTGTTACAAATCTAGTTACAACAAGCTATTTGCGACTAATATTCTTGTCACTAAATCTATTGCATCACAAATATTTTGTGATAAGATGAGTCATTCACAATAATTTGGTTGCAATAGGATTTTGTAGCAAAATTGTGTTGTAAAAAGCTCATTCTTTGGTGATAGTTGTCTATTGAAAAGGATGCAATACATATATCTTATAATTACTCGTGGTATTTATTTTCGAATGTGGGTGGACACCACGCAGATCGTAGGAGATACTTATTGAAGTGATCAGATATGATATTAAGGTATGATGTACTATCTCGAAAGATAAAAACATCACCCTATAATGAATCTAATCACAAAATAAGGACTCCTAAAGCATAATGGGTCTTCGAATATACCATAGATCTTTTCCCTACTTTACTTTTCCAAGTAAAGTAGGGTTTATTTTAAGTCAGGTTCTTAAGTTCTCTATGGAGGTAAGCCTCCATAGTTAATTATATCATTAGAAATGAGATTTTCTAAGAATACTCTCGATTAAAGTAGGCAATTATTGTCTTCAAATATTTCAAGGTTAAGACTATCAATAAATTGGCTATTTTAGAAAATCAAGTGGGATTGTTCAATTAGACA
Organism: Cymbidium sinense; assembly: GCA_021442155.1. Lineage (NCBI taxonomy): Eukaryota > Viridiplantae > Streptophyta > Magnoliopsida > Asparagales > Orchidaceae > Cymbidium > Cymbidium sinense. The sequence continues at coordinate 39,384,901 of CM038229.1, forward strand.
AACTTATTTTAGAATCCAAAGAAAAATAAGTAGAAAATGCTCATGATACTAGAAAGCCTAGTAAGCATTCCAACCTATCATATGGTGAGGCTTTATAATTTTGAAAGTGAAAGAGATTTATTTTATTTGAGTTGAAATTTTATTAGATTACTAAGGCTTATAATCCATCAACACAAGATTATGAAAATGCCTAAGAGGTGAGGATTTATGCTCATTTTCTGAAAGAAATAAGCAACCTCAGACTCTGAATCTAGGGAGCTTTAAAACAAGTTAAAGCACGACCTAAATCTAAGCGAAAGTAATAATCTATTTCACAAGAGAAGATATACCCATTTGACTATCTTGGACTTGCAACCGCCTAGAGTGATTGTCAGCTAACACCTCCTACGATTCAAAATCATGTAGGCCGGTCTTATGTAATTGCAAGAGAGTTGGGCTTATTATTTAATTGGAAAGGAACTAAAGTCATAAACCCATCTGACTATTCTGGACTTACAATCGCTTAAAGTGGTTGTCAGCTAACACCTCCTACGATTCAAAATCATGTAGGCCGGTCTTATGTAATTGCAAGATAGTTGGGCTTGTTATTTAATTGGAAAGGAACTAAAGTAATAAACCCACTTCCTAAGAGACTAGAGCATGAGTGATATGAGCATATGACTTAGTCTAAAAAAAATGCAAAATCTTTTCAAATTTTATATTATTTTGACACATTCATTTGGACAAAGGCTTGAGATTTTTATGCGTAAATGTATGAAAAAAATTGATTATTGGACAAATCAAGAGAGAAAGAGGGTGAAGCTCCATCATAAAGGGTTGCTCTCATAGGTCAAGCGGTCCCTAAAGTGCAAGAATAGAAGCCCTTATTTAGCAAGAGTGATTTAGGATGGTATGCATGATATGAGACATACAACATACAACTAAGAGGTTGCTAAATATTTTAATTATCTTGATTAGAACCTAAGCTTTATGGTGAGGTTGTGAATTATATTAAAATTTGGTTATGAGTTATTAATTAGATAGAAAAATTAATTTTATCCTAAGAGCCCACTGCATCCAGGCCACATATTAAAACATCAAACATGAAGAAACTTCAAAAAAAAAAAGATGCAATCCTATTGCATAATCTAAACATAACATCAATCATTTTTATAAGCTACCATAAAAGAATAAGAGGCCGGTGCAACTGAGTATCACCGTACACCCCGAAAAGAGAAAAGATGGGTAGCCGAGCTCTACCTTTATACAACCTAGAATTACAAAATAATATTACAATTAAAATGAATACATGATATGGGGGGTCTTCATTCTATGATTTTCTTCTTTCCTCCTTCTTTCTTCTTTTGATTTGATTTGATTTTCTCCAAGGCATAATAGGGCATCCCAGGACTAAGCCTTATTACAAAATTATATTTATAGAAAAAGTAAATCTAACTATACCCACAAAATAGATGTTAGCTAAACATACATATAATCCCAAATAGTTATATCTCATAATTTAGACTTAACACCCCTACAAATGGGTAACCAAGCCTACATGTCCTAATGTGGATTATGCTTAGGCATAAGCAACCTGCAAGCAAAGTATTTATATTTATTTTTGAGCGACCCCTTAAGCATAATCCTTTGTAGAAAATAACATTAGGCTAAGAACAACCTAACTTCCAATCTATGAAACATAAGCATAACATCAAGTCTAAAATATTACAACACAAAACAAAACATTCATCACACATACACTATCCTAACTTGGGACTAGAAGTGGTGGTTTAGTTCTAATGTGTGTGTTAAGGCTCATTATGGTATGTCTTACTAAGCATTAGAGTTATAATTTTCTAAATTTGGAATTATTCAATTAACATGAAGGTCGATTTCACTTCAAGTTATTTGGATGATTTTCTAATTTTAATTTGTGTTTTATTTTATGTCATTTGATTTACACTTAACATCTAAGTGTTATAAAGAAAAGAAAGAGGCTTCCCCTCTTTCATCCTTACATTAAGCCACTTTCTAAAGCACATTAATTTAGTTTAGTTCTCTTTAGTGAATGAATTATTAAATATTTTTTTATTAATCCTAAGTTTAGGTAAACCTTAAATAATTCTATTCAATATGAAAAGCATCTTAAGAGTAATGTAGTTGGATTACTATCACATATCACATGTTGAACCATTCATTCCCATCACTTATTAACATGCATATGATTTAATACTTAGCATACCTATACATATAATATATATTTTTGGCACACTTAAATGATGGATGAATGCATACATTTAAAATTTATATTTTGTTTGATTAAATTATTTATACATGTGAATTAAAGATATATCCAAATTTTAATACAAAAATACATATGAATGAAATTAAATAAGTACATGCCTTTGTTAACCAAACAAGTGAGATAATAAAATGACCTTCTTGGGGCTACTTAAAGCCTCATATTCTCAAGATGTCCAGACTATATACTTATTAACATTCAAACCCATGTAGATCTATATATGAATTATAAGAAAGAGAGCACTACCTTTACATATAATATATTTTAGTTATTTAAATGGCTATGGATGTACACATTTTTAATAGAAAAGAAGATTATCATTCTTTAATTAAATACACACACACATGTATAAAAGATGTAAGCAAGTACGTGCCATTGTTAACTAGGAAAGTGAGATAATCAAATAACCTTCTTGGGGCTACTTATCGCCTCATATTTCCGGGATGTCCAGACTATATACCTGCTATCTTAAATAGATATACATGTATATATAATTAGAAGAATAAAAATCATGCAAAGAATGTATTTGTTTAATTGAATTATTTATACACATGAATTAGAGCTTTATCCAAATTCTAATACAAATGTACATAGGAATGAAATCAAATAGGTACGTGTCTTTGTTAACCAGGGAAGTGACATAATCAAATGACCTCCTTGGGGTTACTTAAAGCCTCATATTCTCGGGATGTCCAAACTAAATACCCATTACCATTCAAACCTATGTAAATTCACATATGAATACAAGAAAGAGAGTTTTTTCATTCATGTACTTAAGCTATAAACACATGCAAATCCTATATATTTATAACTATCATCACTCTAAATATTATTATTAATTTATAATCATTGGAAAATAAATTTAGATTTATTAGTTATAATAGCCTCACTATAATAAATTAAATCAACACATGCAAGCTTATATAAATAAATTTCATTTGATTAATTTAGATTTGAAAAGATGAATATAGGAAGCCACATGAGATAAAACCTTTAAAGTGATAGGAAAGGAATTGCCAAACATAAACATGTGATTCATTCAACTACACTAATTCATAAGGACAATCACATCAAATATAATTATTCATAGAAAACCAAAGCTTCTTATTAATTTGATTTTTGGGTTTGGAATAGACTTTAAAGAGGAGAGATTATTATTTGCTATTTCAATCCCATTCCCAAGTTGGTGATCTTAATTATTTTAAGTTAAGATAATTAAGTAGATTTTATAAATTGATTAAGTTGAGTCATTAATTAAATCACTTAATTACCCTTCCCCATGGGCAGATCCACCCTTAAGTGAGGGTGGGCAACTGCTCACCCTCAATTTTTTTTATATTATTATTTCTTTTTTTTAAAAAATAATTTTGCCCATCCTAATAAAAATTCTTGCCCAATGAAGACAAATTTTTTTCATTTTATTAGTTAAATTTTATCTTTATTTAAAATTATTTAAATAATTATTTATTATACATTTAATTATTTTTATTACTAATAATTTACTCATTTAGATCTTAATGATAAAAATGTATATTTTATAAAATATTTTGATCAATATTTAAAACTTAACGACTCACATAAATCCTAATTGAGATTTCTCTCAAGCTTTAATTGATTAAAATTTTGTGAAAACTAGAATTAATAATTATATATATATATATATATATATATATATATATATATATATATATATATATATGAAATTATTATAAATCTTATATAAAAATATGATTTATATTTAAATGTTTCAATATTTAAATTATGATAAAGATAATAAATTTAATATTAATTTTAAAAATTAATAAATGATAATAAAATTTTTGTTTGAAATTTTGATAATTAGCTTGCCCATCCTGAAAAAAGTGACTGGTTCCGCCCCTGCCCTTCCCTATGCTTCTTTAATTTAATTAATCATTTAATCATGAGCCATAAATGATATGAACATGGATAGAAATAAAATTACAATACTCCTAAAGGACCTAATTCAATCGGCTCATAATAAAAGATTAATTAAGCTAAAGAATCTAATCAAGTACTTTTATGATTTCCCCACACTTATTAGTTAATCATAATTTTCTTAAAGGATCTTTATGTTATTAAACACATAAAGAGAAATCCTTAATTTTATTGTTAATTATCTGAAGTGATTATGGTTTTAATTTGATTGATTTAGCCATTTAATTAATTAATTAAGCACTTAATCAATTCCCATATTAATTAATTCTCTTTAATGAAATGAATTTGAGAAAATGATTAAGAAAGAGGTTCTAATCACTCTCTCATATCATCTCACTATTAATCAGTGATTAATGAGCTTTAATTAATTAATTTTTACTATTTAGAATATTAATTAATCATTAATTTGATTAAGGGAGTAATTAAGAGTTGAATTATCAATTCCCCTAATCCCCTAGCCAATAAATCCCAATAAAATCATGGGAGGTAGAGGTCATCCCTTTAAACAATCAAGCCAAGTTTGGGATTAATTGACAAAAGAATTAAGGCTTAATTAAGCAAATTAAGTGAGAATTTAAATCCTAATTAAGCCTTAATCACTATTCAAAATCAAATTAAATTATTTTGATTAAATTCTTTTCTATTTTACCTTTCTAATGAGTATTTACTTGTAGTTCTCTAATTTTTCTATAATTAGTTATGATTTTTCAAAGTTTCAGCAGTTAAAATGGATTATTAACCCTTAATTAAGCCTAATCCCATCGACACCACGTGGATTGCTGACATGGACACGATTTCCACATGGCACTACACGATTGGCTATTTAAATTATCTAACGAGGTGCCGACATGGCGGCGGCGGATGCACTTTCGTCCCCGTTATCCTATCTAAGATCAGATAGTGGGGATTAATCCTGCTGTTCCTAAGTGATTAATTCAAATTAAATCTATTGAATAATCACGATCGTTCATTCCAATCATGCAAAACAGACAGCGGATGATCCTTCATCCCCCAAGCGATGGAAGACGGACATCGTTCACCTTCCTTTGCCCAATTCGAGCTCGCTGGAGCTTGGGGAGGCTCGATCCAAAACATTCACAAGGGAAATCTAAGGGGATCTAATGGTGGATTTCACATGATATAACACTTTTCTTTGAAAAGGCCAAACAAAATTTGCAAAAAGCTCAGTTTTTCAGAATTTACCTTGACGGGGCTTCGGACCGGTGGCTAACTGACTGAGGTAGCTTCATCTTGAAGAGCTAAAGCACTACATAGAAGATGGAACCTTGAATGCTTGCCGGTAGCTCTGTGGATCAACTACTGCCCAAAAACTCATCGGAGTTAGGCTTGGAGTGGTCTCCGATGCTTAAATCGCTCAGAAGAAGATTCATTTCGTCTCACCGGAGCTTGGTGAACATGTGAGTGAAGTTAATTTTGGATTGGTTGGGATTTGGTGGAGTTGGAAGGAGTTGAATCTTGTCCTATTTTGGGTAGGCTCGGTTTTATCATCTTCGGTGATGGGAAGGCTTGGGAAGCTCAGGGGAATGATTGGGGAGTTTATCTCTGAGTGCTCTAGCTCCGAGGAAGTCCAAGTGCTCGGTTTGAATAGAAATGAGGGGGGGGGGTGGTATACCCCTCCTCCCTTGGATTGGATGGTCTTGATTGGGCCTGCCATTTGAAGCCGTTCGGCCAGAGGTGTCTTTGTTTGAGTGGAGGAAGGCCTGAGGCGGCAGCCTTGACTTGTCTCCATTGCCTTTGGATAAGATAATGAGGGGAGGTGGGTTAACTCACCTCCCCTTAACAAAGGGCTGACCTAACCCCTTTGGGTTAGGTTAGCCATATAGCCAAGGGTTCATTTTGAGCTTTGGGTGGCCAACCGCCAAGTGCAAAGGTGGGTTGTTGACCACATAAATTTGTATTTTGTTATATATAGGAGGCTTTACCCATTGGGTAATGGGTCAATTCGGGTTCAATTTGGGTTGACCCAAGGTGACCCAAGGATGGATAATGCCAAATTTTAATGGGTTTAGATTTAGTTTAGATGTGTTTGGCTCAATTTGACCCATGTAGGTCAAATCGGGCTAGGTTGGGTTAAGTTGACCAATTGATCAAATTAGAACAAATCGGGGATTGAGTCAAGTTTAAATGAGTATTTAGAATATTTTGGTTCAATTGGTTGGGCTTAATTCAGCTTGGATTTTATTTTGATCGATTTGAGTTCACATGGGATAAATAGGTCAAGTCGACCAATTTGGCCAAATTGGCTTGGGTTAGGCATTGGTTCATGTTCAATTGATCATTTGAAGATGATTGTAGGCTTTGATTTCAATTAATTTGGATTTAGGAATGATTTAGGCCAAATTTCTCCTTTAGGTCAATTTGGGCTAAATGGGTCAATTGGGTTCAATCATGGCTTTGATAATATTCAATAATCAATTTGAAATAGATTTGAGTCATTGGTTGCAATCAATTTGGGTTAGATTTTGATTTGACACAATTTGGCCATTTAGGTCAAATTAGGTCAACTTGGGTCAAAGGGCCAATTGGGTTTGGTTCGGCTCAATTAATGATTAAGTCATGTTCAATAATTGATTTTATGTTGAAATGAATTATTGATTTCAATTAATTTAGCTTAGGATGAAATTTGGTTTATTTGACTCATATAGGTTAATTGGGTTAACTTGGTCAAATGACTAAGTTGACTTGGTTTGACCCAATTGATGGCAATTGATCAATCAAGGATGATCAAAAATCATCATAGGAGATTTTGAATGGTTTGGTTCAATCTAATTTGGGTTGGATTAGAGTTTGATTCAAATGGGTCCTTTAGGTCACTTTGGGTCAAGTGAACCTAAATGTGTCAATTGAATTAATTTTGAGTTGAATTGAGTTGAGTTGAGTTTAGATGTTGATTTGGGATTGACTGATTGCTTTGATTTTAATTGGTTTGAGTTTAATTGGATTTTAGCTCATTTGAATATTTTGGGTCAAATGGGTTAGGTTAGGTTGATTAAATTGATTTTGGTTAGATTAGTTTGATTGTAGATTTTGGTAGAGCTTGAGATGATGATTTGAATGGTTTGAGAAAATCAATTGAGTTAGGTTTGTATTGAAGAAATTTTGGCTAAGTCCATATGATTAAATCATAGGCTTAGATTTAGGTTATGATGAATTTTATTTTGGGTTTGTGGATTTGAATATGAATTGGGATTCCATTGGATTTGGTTGTATTGATTTGAGATTGGAATTTGGCTAAGGAGGTAGGCTTAGGTTTGGTTAGGCTATAGGCTAGGTTGGTTTTCCTAGGTCCTTAGGCATAGCCTAATCCTATGGCTAATCCTTCTACATTTTTAGGTTTATGTTAAGTGTTCACTTAGCCACTAGAAGTGTTTTATGACTAAGGAGCTCTCAATGTCTAGAAGACCCCTAGATCTATGATGAAAAGATTGAATCCTCACTTTAAAAGTGAGGTCAACATTACTTCTATAATTTTTTGCATATGGCAATATATTAAAGCAATTACAACTATATAGATAGAATTTTGTTTTAAATTCATATCATCATAGTACCAAATAACATAAACAAGTAAGAAATGTTAAACTTATACAACAACCCATAAAAAAAATTAGATAGTGCTAATCAATGCAACAATACAAACCATAAGATAAGCAATGATTAAAGAACCATGCTATTAGGGGTGAGCATTTGGTCGGGTTGGTTTATTCGATTGGGATTTTGGTGAAACCAAATAAACCAAACCGTTATTTTAAAAAAATCGAACCAACCAAAGTAGCACAACTAAACCGTATAAACCAAACCAAATAAACCGAATTAGATTTCAGTTTATTCGGTTCAGTTTTCCCTAAACCGAATTACATTGACAAATTAAAAAAAAAGGATTTTAAAGTTAACAAATAAACAATAGAGAAATTTTATTAATTAAAGTTACTAAACTAACTATATACATATTGATGCAATTTATTCTCATCCTCTTCTCAATATGTTCTCCAAAATCATACATGTTTCCATTGGTCAATCAATCAATTGCTTCTATCCATACATTCGTGTTGAACTCGTACTAAGTAGCACCCTCCAAATAAAATTTAGAGATCATTGCCATCTCATATTTTTTGTCTACATAAATTTGAATACAATATATATATATATATATATATAGTTTTTTTGTCATCTTCAAATTTTTACTTATAATAACTGTGTGAATGGGCTTCAATGATCACAAGAATTATAACGTCTTTCACTAAGGCTACATCAAATAAGAAAAAAGAATTAAAGTAACAATATTAAGTTATATCACTAGCTTATGAAACAATAACAAGAAACAACAAGAAAAAGTTATTGCATTTGAAATTTGCTAACTAAATTTTAAACTAAATCTTTTTAATACCTTGAACAAACAAATAAATTAAGAAAAAGACTTAACGTAAATAATGTATTAAAAAAAAGAAAAGAATACCTAAAAACTTTCATAGCTACAAAAATTTAAAGAAATAAAATAATATCTTTTGCACCAAATCAAAAGATAGTTCATTTAAAAATTTAAGTCCATATAAAACTTTACAATATATATATATATATATATATATATATATATATATATATATATATATATATATATATCAACAAAATAGCTCACATAACCTATGTATATTATGAACAAATGAATATTGTGAAAAGCATAAAAGGAACTCTAATTACATGTTGAGAAAATTTAATTCAGGTTAAAATATCATTAGAAAACTCAAACACTTAATGGTCCATTTGATAATCATCTCAAATTAAGATACATAACATAATAAGGGGTTAAAAGAGAATTAACAACCTTTAAAAGTTGCATAGATATTGCTTACAATATTGCTTGGGTGGGGAATGATAAGGATAGAAGGGCAAATAATAGAGTGAGGAAAAAAATAAATGTAAACATCTTGAAGGAAAAATAAGATGGATAAAAAAATCAATATTGAAATAAAAGACTGTGAGAGAAGATTCTAAATATACCTCTTCAGATGCTAAAAGATGAAGCTCATAAGAGAGATCATGAGAGAAGTAGAACTTGAGCAAAAAAATAAAATGGACAAATAAGGGATGGAAGTAGGTAAATAGATATTTGTAACTAGCTAGAATTTTCAGTCAAAATCTATTTCAAATGATAAGAAATCCTATAGTGTTTAGAGTACAATTATGTTTCATTTACCCATTTCACTTTTATTATACTAGAGTAGTTTAAAAGAGTTTATCTTAAGAATGTCATACCTCTCCTTTTATATAATTTTGTTCTAACATTAAAGTTTATATGACAATTAGTACAAATAAAAATTACACTAATTTTTTCTTACCTCTTTCCAATATCTTTAATATGAGTTAGTGACTAAAAATGATAAACTATAATTTTAAAACATAAATAAAAAAATCTAAGTCAATGTAAAAAATACCCTCCATTCATGAAAAAAAACTTCAACCTCATTCCAATGCATATATATATATAGAGCATAAAAAGATATATCAATCACAAGTTAATAAATACTTAATTAAACATATTGTAAGCACTTCAAATTAATATGCATGATATAAAAAATAAGGAGTTAATATAGGATAAATAGCCTTTAAAATATCTTATAAGGATTGTTAATGATATTGCTTGGCTAGGATACTAAAGAAAAGACTGGCAAATGATGAAGAGCTAGGGGAAAAAATGGTGTGTATGCTTAGAGGGAGGAAAAAGTTGGGTAAAAAAATCAATATAAAAAGAAAAGGTTTAGAGAGTAAAAGAAGATTCTAAATTCATCTCCTGCACTACCAAAAGATTTATTTTTTAATGGTCATTCGCTAACTCATAGGCCAAAATTCTAAATTCAAGCTTCATCATTTTTCATGTCAAAATTAATTTTTCTTAAGTTTTAAAGCATTCTATATTCTAAATAAGCTTAAAAGTCATAGTTACAAGAACCCATTTTGAGCTTTACAATCATGATTTTCACACAAGTAAATTTGATAGTAAAGAACAAAATTTTAATCTTAGATAATTTGATAAATATAATTGATTAGAGTATAATGCATCTCAAGACAAACTATATTATTTATGTAGCTATTTTTTAGCTAGAAGACTAAGAAAATTAAAAGGATCAAGAATTTAATAAAAATGAATTTAAATTAAAAAATTAATTAAATTTGAACTTTACATTTAAGGTTATCATGGTCCTCATAATTATGCATGAAAAAGGTTTGAGGATTTAATGCAGTATAATCAACAAATTAGAATGATTTCAAAGAGTAACCTAATCATACTAGACATGAATCTCATGCTCACTTAAATGCTTTAGTTGATCGTGTTATATTTTTAAGCTAAATATTGGCTTTTAGGAGCATATTGAACTTTAAAAATATATATTAAGAAAATTTTCTTGATTTTTTTTGCATACAATAAGGAGTATTTTTTTTAATAAAGAATACTCCAAAAAATTTTAAATTATCAATATTAAATTAAAAAAAATAGAGTTGCATCCATTGTAGTAATAGAATTTTTAATTAAAGATCTTGAATATGCTTTCCATTATTTTGATTGATAATTCTTGTGATATATTTATAAAAGAGCATATAACTGTTGTGCGTACTGTGTAAATAAACATTATTGAACAATTTGTTTATTATTTTGCATGTTTAATTGATAATAATTGAGTTGCTTAAAATGATGATTTTATGGAAAATTATAATCTATAGTTTAAATATGATGGAGCAAATAATATGAGGAAGAAATATGCTAAAGGCACCTTGTATGAATTAATAGGATGAAGACACTTTGCATGAATAAAAGAAAATCAATATGATATTTTCAGTGTCTTACATATACAATTAATCATAGCATTTATTATATAAGTCAAGTACAAATTATTTTATTATTTAATTTATTTTTTAATAAGGTAAATATAATTAATGTTTAATGAAAATATTATGATCAACTTAAAGAGGATAAGAAAAGAAGTTAAGTGCATTAAAAAAATAAAGAACTATAAGATAAGTGTTAAATCAAAAATAACTCTTAGATTTGCTAGTAATATATGATGGGGTTTATTTCATGAGTCATTAATGAGATTGATTATAATATTCTTCTTAATAATTGGTGCACTTATTATTATGATACCAAATGATGTAAGCTTTAAATAAAAAGGTGATGCATGTGCAAAATTAGTATCATTATAGTATTTAAAATTTTACTTTTTCTATATTTGCTAAAAGATGCATTTGAAATTATTATTTAACTATCATAAGCATTGTAGAGAACTACAAGGTTTTATGAATGCTATATCTTTAGTTTTCATATATAATGTAAATATAAAAGATATGAAAAATAACAACTATGATCATTAATTTTTTCAAGCAATATAACATTATTATTCCTTATATGGATGATAAATAGGTATCTCTCAAACATCTGGTCCTATTATAGACTTTAAGATATAATAAATTTATATCATTATTGAGTTGAAATATTTCACATCCTTTCATATACATAACTTCAAACATTGAATAATCATTTTATGGAGGAAAATACTAAATTATTTTTATTCATGACATGCTTGAATTCAAATAAATCATTCAATAAATTCAACAAAAAAATGTGTTAATCATAATGACACAGTTGCATTTGAATGATTTTTCTCTAATAGATCTTATAAATTTTGACAATTAGTTAAGAGTTATATTATGTATATACAATTTGATATATAATTTTTATTCTCAAAAGATATTAGAAAACTTTTGAAAAAAATGACCAAGATCAAGAATGTCACTTTGTATCCCTTTATTTTAGGCTACTAAAATAGACATTAGTTTTATATTGTGGAGATATAAAGTGCTGAAATAAAATTTTTATTAGTAATGTTGTAAATAATTAACTATCAAATAGAAATGAAGATTAACAATTAATTGATATTATAACTATATTAAAAATATTAGATGATATTAACAATGAATTACTTATTCAATAGTTTGAGATTACAAATTGTAGCCACTATTAATTATAAGCTATTCATTAGCATATATTTTAATTTTTTATGTTAAACATTTCTAAATATATTTTTGCAATATTAATATTGATCTCAAGTTTTGGTGAAAAATATTAGGATATATTTAAAACAATTAATTTATTCATTTATTAAAAAAAATTCTAACTTCAACTGCTACTAATGATTCTCTTAATTAAAGGATCATAAGATTAAGCTTTTTTATTGCTTGAGTAGTATAAATTTTAGCTTACATGATTTAAAAATTAACTTTAGCTTATTTACGTATTTACTTCAAAATATTTTTTAGATATCAAATAAAAGTTAAACTTAGAAAGCAGACTTCAAAGCACTTTAATTAAGAAAAAATAATAATAAATAAGCTCACTCAAAAATAAAGGTAATGTTTCTTGTCTCAACCTATTGGTTGATGTCTTGTTTCATTTTTGGGTGTCCCGAGTTTTAACCTTGGAGAACGCATGAGTGTACGAATTTTCCATAAAAATGACTCAAATGTACTTAAAAAACACAGTTGTATAGCATTTTCTATTGATATTTAATAATTGTTATCAACCCTAATTATGCAAGATATAAAAAAAGAACAAAAACTTTTAAACCTAAGTTTGTCTATAGATATTATATAAATGCATTTATGTATATTGTTGACCTCATTTTTGGATGAGGTTAATATCATTTTCAAGATTAGTAATTAGGATACCTAATCCTAGATTAAGAATCTCCTAATTAGACACTTAGGACACTTCACTTAGAGACTTAGTGCACCTTTCTAAGGTTTAACCTAACTCAATAGGATTGGATAGACATAGACTAAATTCAAATCCAAAATAATAGAAATCTAAATATATGCAAACTTAAATCAAGGTGAATAAGATAATTAACTTAATTATCTTATTTAGCTCTAAAGTCACTTAAACTTAAAGAAATTCAAACTAAATCAAAACAAACCCAAATCAAAATCAAATGAGATCATGAAATCATGAAATCAAATGACAAGTATGAAATCAAATCCAAATCAAAGTCAAATTTAGTCAACCCTTTTTTGACATAAGTTTGACTTATATGGGCCCCACTAAGTCAAAGATCAACCCACCAAAATTTGATCAAATGAAATCATTTTAAAAGGTCCAAATGATAAAATAAATATGTTTAATTATGAATTTAAAGAAACATAAATCCATCAAGGACTTAATTAGGCTAATTAGATCATTTGATCTAATTGGGCTTAAATGAGCCCTTTTGAATTCAAATCAAAATCAAATTGAAATCAACTCAAATTGATTGTTCAAAATAAATAAAAAATGATTATTAAACATAAACCAACCAATTATTAGATTTAAATTGGTTAATGTGATCATTTAACCTAATGAACCCATTCTTAACTCACTGAGACCAAGTTAGGCTAAAATAGGTTTTAAAGTCTAAATAAGTGAAATTAATGAATCCAAAGCATCCCAAATGCTTGGATTAACGAATTAAAAGATAAATACATTATAATTGAGCCAAGAAAGTCATTTGAATCAATTCAATTCAACCAAATTCACTAAAGCCATAATGGGTTAAATATGGAATAAATAAATAATCAATTTCAAATTTCATAAAACCCATTGATTAAAAACATCATAAATGATTAAATTGATATAATTGAAGTATCAATCTAGTGCTAATTCACCAAATGGAGCAACCTAGATCAAGCCATATAAAAAGATCCTAAATGGCATAATTTCAATAGATTTGAACCCAACCTTCAATTAATCATCTTGGAATACATGCAAACTTATCCTAAGATGGGTTTAGGACACTCAGTAGCCAAGAATAATGAAATTAATGAAATCATCAAGTCAATCCAAGGAAGGAATATGCCATGACAAATTTTCTTCCCCAATCCACTCCTTTTCTTTGCTCCTCCACCTCAGCACCCTTGGACATGTGTTAAGCAGCTAACCACCCATGGAGCTAGCCTCCAAGGGTGGCAATCACTTTAGCTGATCAAGGTATAATGGAAGCTTGGATAAAGCTTTTGGCCACACATGAAAAACCAAGTAAGAGCCATTCTTAGACCCAATTGAGCATCTTATCACCTTTCCCAAGAAAAATGAAGTTGAGCTCAACCTTTCCCCAACCCCCACGCCACCGACAAGCGGAGAACGACCAAACCCACTAGAAAATGTGTGAAGCTTTGTCTCCACATTGATCCACGAGGAGGAAATCCATTCCTCCTTCTCAGAGGCTCGTTGCATCTCTACGAAGCTAATGGATTCGCCCCCACCGCTTGAAATTGCTGTCGGTGAGGTACAAACCAAACCTGACCTTCTTTACCTCTAATTTTGGTTTTTTTTTTTGAAAGAATCTTAATCTCAAAGAAGATTAAGCTGTAGTTGATGGATTTGGAATTAAAATTGGGTGATTTCACCAGTCGGATCGCTGAAAATCATCCATAATTGACAGACGACTCTCGACTTTGGCCGCTATCAACAAGATTTAATCTCCGAAGTCCACTCCTTTTACTAAGAATGAATGACCAAGACTTAGTTAGACTAATTGACCTAAAAGAAACCATGGGTTAATCTGAGCAGTCCGATCTTCGATTAGATGGCCCAGATCAAATGCATCCTGCCGTCGTTTTAATGCGAGACCTGCGTCGATGAATCACATGGTACCACGTGGTGCCGACACATCTAAACAAAAAAATTCAAGTTTTTCAAATTTAAAAATTAACATAAACTTAAAAAATCATAAAAAAATAAAAAAATAAAAAAATAATGTAATTAACAACTCTATTAATTCTTCTCATTGATTAATCAAACTCTCCAATTTTCATTGGGTAATTTTGGGTTAATTTGAGTTTGAATGAAAATAATCAAACTTAAATTAATCTCAAACCACTCTACCAATTGATTTTGTATAAAACTTAAATCTTTAATGATAAAGATTTAAAAATAAAATAAAATAATAATCAACAACAGGAGAAAAGTAAACTACAAAAAATAAAGAAAGAGAACACAAAGATTTTTTACGTGGTTCGGTCAAACCCCAAAAATTTGCATATGTCTACGCCTAGCCACCAAGGCTAGAAATTCTCTAAATCAAAATTGAGATTACATCAAATCTCCCGTGCTCTTTTTCATGGGCAAGTATAACCCAATACCGTACTTTCCTTAATGGGAAAGTATAACCCAACCATGTATTTTCTTTAACGGGCAAGTACAACCCAACAATAAATCAAGAAAGAGGAATATGAAAGTATCTAACTCTCAATTTAAAAGTATTTTGCTCTCATAACCCAACTATAATAATATTAAAGCAAGTGAAAACAAAAGTAAGAAAGAGAGCTCACTTTAGTTTGTATTTAAAATTGAATGCAATGATATGACATGGAAGATGTATATAATGCAAAGTGAATCTTTAAAATATTTGAATAGAATATAAGAACTTGAAAACAAAATAATTTAGTAAATGATCCAAAGTGTGGCACAATAGTAATTTGAAAACTAAACCAACCACTTTTTATATGGAGACTTGAGTTTTGAAAAGACCAAATGAATATGCAATATTAAAGCACATAAAATCAATTGAAGTGTCTTTCAAAGGAACTATCTCATATGCAAAAGATGAGATAATTTAAAGAATAGAACACTTGCTACACAAAAGAGTTCTTTATGAAATAATCAACACAAAATTAATCTCACTTAAGGATATGTAAGAATAAAGAAGAGAGAAAGATTTGCAAGCATAAAACTTTATCCAAACACAATCAAAGCTTTCAACCAACTTGAAAAGATGTATAAATAGATTAGTTAAGCACAAAATAAATCAACCAAACTATAAGAAACCTTAAGCCAAGAAAGAGATCAAGGTCAACACACATGAATAGCAAAAATTAAATAAAAGGAACCTTGAATAGCACTTGGCCAAAGGGATTTGCACCACTCCTTCAACTTATTTGAGCAATTTTCAAAGCAATCACTTGTAGGGAGGAAACAGAAGGATGATAAAGATGTTAACACTTGATTCACCAAGAAAATCTCCAAGAAAAAATTTTAGCATAGGTTCGGTCATTAGAGAAAGATCCAAGAGAGGATAACGTAATCTTAAGAGCATTATAAATAGTAAAGAATCAAGGGGGTCAGCCAAGAAGAGGGAAAATAGGAGGGAAAACACTTTAGGAAGTAATTTAACTTAAAGACAATCAAAATAAAATTAATTTGCATGAGGATAAATTCGGCCAAATGAAAAAAAGAGAGAAATTCAATTTAGAAAGAAAGTTTGATTTGAATCAACAAATTTGAATTTCACCTTGCTTGATAAGGATTTCAGTCAAGGAAAAGAAGAGGGAGAATTTAATTATTAAATGATTCAATTTTAATCAATTAAATTAAATTAATTTAGCATGAAGAGAATCAGCCAAAGTGGATATAAGGGAAAAATTAATTTGGAAAGAGATTCAATTTGAAAAAATTCATTGTAAGACAAGATCTCTAATGTAATTAGAAAATTAATGAACATGAGGGTTGGCCAAGAGATAGAAAAGAGAGGTGAGTTTGAAAATTTTGCATTTATATCATGACTCCAATTAATTTGCTAAGCAAAAAAGAATTAATTTAAATTTTGATTAATTTAATTAAGCATGTGATGGGGTCAGCCAAGGAGGTTCCCATGAAGGGATTCAATTATGATTAAATGTACTATAATGGGATATCCAATCAATTATCTTGATTGAATGAAAGAAGGAAATATATTATTCTAGAACATTTTAAAATTAAATCCAATGAAAATATCAAAATTTGGCCAAGCTACCTTCCAAAATAGATTAAATTTATTTTAATGTACTCGATTCAAATTAAATGATGATGAAATAGATCTTAGGAGAATTCAAATCATTATCCATCATGTGATTATTTTGAATTTAAATAAAGATTTGGTCGGCCATGTGAAGTTTCTAAAAATAGAATTTATATAAAAGGAAAAAAAAGATAATTTCATGGCTTATTTTTATTGAATTTGAATTAACTCAAATAGAATAAAATTAATTCAAATTAAATTAATTAGAGTAGCATATGATCAACCACAAAATATTCCATAAAGAGCTAAGTTCAAACTTGCACATGTAAGCAAGAGAATATTTAATTTGAATTCTAAATAATTTAAATTAAACATTCAAATAAATGATTTTTAAATTTAGAAAAAGATGGAATACTTATGGAAATAATTTGAATGGCTCTCACATGATTTATTTTGCAAATAATCATGAAAAAATTCGGCCAAAAAGGTTTTGGATGAGAGATAAGATAGGAGAGAGAAAACTAGGATAATAGAAGAAAAAAATAATATATTGAATAATTTTTGGATAATTAACATTCATACATTGAATAAATAGATAATGATATTGGTTAAACATGGAAATAATTAATGAAATGTGAACTTAATTTAACTTGCATGAAAGCACAATAAATGGAACAAAGTTTATGCATTTAGTTCACATTATAAAAAAAGAACAATTTAAATGATAATTGTAAATATGAAATATAGAATTTATGAATAATTATAAAATAATGTATTTTGAAATGAACGAATGATTTATTTTATTTCAGTTAGCTTTTTCATTTTCTTTAATATAATTAATCCTAGAAAAATTTTCACCCAATTCAAGTCCAATAGCTTTAGCATCTTGAATTGACTAAAGAACTTAAAGTAGAAGAATTTTCCTACACACTTGAATTTAACTTGATTAGTAGTATTTGAACATGTGTTTGTTATCATCAAAATCAATCTCATATGAGATGGGACTCATGAAGTCAACAATTTTAAAGTGAATCAAAAGACATTGAATATCAAACCTTAAACCCTAATTTAAATGAAATAAATTAATATATAATTAAGAAATCATAAAAAATTATAAGATTATCCTAAATCATCATAATAAACTATAATGAATCTAAATAATCCACTGAAGCCCTTTGAAATCTAATAATCCATAAAATCACCTAATTTAGTAATTAATTAAATTAATTAATTCAATTAATCAACTTGAACTTAAGAAAATCATAGTAAATCAACCAAAAATTCAAAAATCTTAAATGAACCCTCTATGGATGTATCTTCCATAGAGGAATCTAAAAAAAGAAGAAGTAAAAGCCCTAATTAAGTTAACTTAATTTAAGTTTTATTGACATAATTAAAATTTAATTAATCTTAAAATACACATATGATCAAAATGAAACTTTAGGAAACTCAAATTGGTAAAGAACTACATTTTCCAAAAAAAATTTCAAGGTCAATTGAAATTTGAATTTGAAGTTATTGAATTTTGGAAGTCTCTAGGTCAATTTAAATACAACAATAAATAAAAAAAGTATAAGAAAATTATAAAATTTATAATATCTATTTGAAATATGTTTATCAACATCATAATAGTTAGAGAAAGTTGTCTAACATTCTGAAGTCAAGAAACTTAATTAATTATAAACTTAGGGTTTAATAAAATAATTAAGAATAAAAAGTTCAATTAAACTTCAAAGTTAATAATTGATTAAATCATGATAAATCCACTAATAAACTGAAATGTAAGATTCATTAACCTCTGAATTTTATAATCTCTTAACATATGAATCAATTAAACCCATTTAAGTTAAGGAGTAATGTAGTTGGGAATGTAAATAAACCTAAAATGTTATTGAAGTAATTAATTGAATTAAGAAACATTAACCTAAAATGATAAGTGAAATCAATTACATCTAAAATGACATAAAAAGTTAAAAATGGCCTAGGATAGGTTTCATATCCAAGTAGCCAAGTCTTTAAACTTCTTAGATCAAGTCTAGAAATAAAGATTCCATTAAATTAAATGATAATAAGAACCTTCCTAAATATATAAACTAACATTTCCTTTAAGCTAATTAAAGATAATTGAATCATTTATTTAAGTTCATAACCCATGAATTCCAATGAAATAAATGAAAGAAATCATAATTTAAAACAAATTACATTAATTTATACTCATTAGTAAAAGTATAGGAATGTTAACGAAGTAAATAAATGAAAATAACAAAGAAAATTAAAATAAAACCTAAATAATCAATTAAACATTATACAAATGAAACAAATAAATTATGAAATTGAAATATAATAAAATGATAACATTAAATTTAAGATTGATTTAAGATATCAATTAACTTCATGAAAATTAAATGAACATAAACATTAATAGACATAAACCTTAATGAAATAATTAAGTCAAATAAACCAAATCACTTGAATCAAGTCATTTGAAAGAAGGATTGGATATGAAGATTAAACTCTAAAACATAAACATTTACAAACATAACATCAATAAAATGAAAGAATGAAATTACAAAATTGATTAAGTTAATTTATCCAAACTCAATAACATAATATTAATGAAATGAATGAATGAAATAAATTTAAATCAAGTAAATTAAATAATTAAAATACATGAAAATAAATAAGCATTTAATCAAAATAAAATGAAAACAAAAATAATGAATAAATCAAATCATTTAAACATTAACCAACATTAATCAAATAAAAAGAAGAATGAATCTTAATGTAAATACAAATCAAAATAGAACTTTGATCAAACCAAATCCAACTTAAAAGAATTCAAGAAGAGGTTAATCAATGTATTTAGGATCTTAGTTTGACCCTTAGAATGAATCTTTACTTTAGGATAAAGACTTTATTCTACTGGGATTTAAGATGTTGAATAAAATTGGTTCCATGCAAAGTAGAAGTTATTATATTCTTCATTCTTGACAACTTAAATTTCATTTTAATATAAAATGAATCTAAAACTAAAAATAAAATTATAAATTGTTAATTCATTTAAATTGAAACCACCCATGATAAATTAAACCAATTTTAAGATTAAAAGAAATCAAAAGAACAAAAATAAAATTTTTCATAATTAGCAATATATGGTATCTAGTCTGGACACCCACGGTTGCAAGGCTACTAGTCCGAAGGAGGTCTTGATACCTCAAATCTTTGGTATAACAATGACACATACCTATGAAGCAAAATTATGAAAAGTAAAAATAATCTCAAAATTAAATTAAATATTGAAAATTCAAATTGAAACTAAAAGTTAAAAAGACTTAGTACAATCTTACCACATAAGCTTATTTCCTTCACATACTAGAATATTAAGTCACCAGCCCTAGATTTAGGTTAGACCAATATGTGATATTCTGTGATGTGATGTGATATTTTATTATTTTATGGTGTAAAATTTTAGATTGGATGGCTAAGATTGTTTGCCCATTAGACTGGATGGTAGGACGTTCTTTCTAGAACTAATACTATCTTCTGTAGGGGGTTATGCTAAAATAGACAGTTGCAATAAATTATAAATAAATGTTATTTTTTTGCAGGTATAATTAAATCCCTAAGAATAACCTAGTAGGATTGGTGGACTTGGCAAGTAACTATTGCTAAACTTGTATGTTTGTAAATATAACTGCTGGTATGTTGTTTGCATTTCCCAATGTTTGTTTTGTAGGGATTAGGAATTTTTTTTAAATTTTAAATGTAATTTGAGTCCAGAATTAGGTTAGGATCTATGGAATTTAGGAATAATAGGAGTTGACCCTACTAGCTGGTTGTCTCTATGAAACTCAAAGGAGGTTCTTGAAGAAGGAGACGATCTTAGAAGAAGACACATAGATCGAAACTTGTAGTTCTAGGTCAGGTTGTATATGGGCATAGCTCGACTGTCTATTTTTCTCTTTCTTTCGAGGTGTATAGCGGTACCTGGCCGCATTGGTATGTTCTCTTAATTTAAATTTGGCTTTATTTATTTTGGGTGCGTAAAAGAATCAACTTATTTTTCTATGTTTCTATATGTGCTGTGTTTTTTGTGATGAATGTCTGAACGTTAATCTCTCAGGAAAACTACATTTTCTACCAAACTTAAATCTAAACAACTTAAACAAAAATAAAGAATTCAAAATTTCTCACATAAATAAAAGCTCTAGGAATAACTTAAAATCAACAAGAAACAATTAACTTTTGTGAACTATACTAGCATATTGTTCTAAAATTTGAATTGGGCACTCATCCATTGCACATAAATGGCATTTGACCACCTTGGGGAAGTCTGCCTTTTCTTTTTGATTTATCCCATGATCACTTCTAATTGCATCTCATTGTAGGCATAAATTGCATACCCCAAAAGCCTTAAATAGATTATGAGTCAAAATATCAAAGCTGAAATTTGATGCATTAGTTAAGTACATCATACCCAATATGATCTTAGGGATTAGGGAGTGAGTTTAGGTTCTTAGATTCTTTTTTAAAAAAATGCAACAATCTAGTCATCTTCCTTTTATGAGACTTGACATCATGGATTTAAAATTTGCTTATGTGGTATTAGTTAGCAGCCCTTCCAAGCCGGTTATAAGTCCAAGAGTTAAGGATATGTTTCTTTTCTTAAATGAGAGAAAGAGCCAATAATTCTCAAAAGCCAAACTAGATCGAGCATCTTGTGTGAGAAGCAATTATAGACCTAGGATCTGAAGCATCATATTAGAGTGAGCCTTCAACCTTAGACATTTTTATAGTAATGTGCTATTAGAATATAAGCCCTAGATTTCTAATAAAATTTTAACTCAAAATTTAATTTAAAATTTAAAGCTCAATTATAGGATAGTTGAAATGTCTATTAGGTATCCCAATATATATGAATATTTCCACTTTATCTCAATTGATTTCAAAAGAACTCCTTTCACTTTGCAGTGTTCTCTTGTTAAAATTATAAATTATGATTTACCTTTGGAATCAGCTTAGAAATTTATAGAAATAAATGCTTTTTTTAATCGAGAGTATTCTTAGGAAGAGATCATTATTCCTAAGATATAATTAACTATAAAAGCTTGCCTTTATAGGGAACTACGATCCTATTATAAAATAAATATTGTTCTACTTTTCCATGTCGTTCAAGGGAAAAATCTCTTGAATATTAATAAGACCCATTAGCCTTATGAGTCCTTATTTAAGCGATTAAATCTATTAGAGGATAACATATTTATCTTCCGGGATAATATGTTTATTTCTTAATGACTAAATTGGTTAACTAAATAAGAAATTCGTAAACTCTTTGTGGTGTCACAAATTTTCTCCACATATATTACATAAAAACTCATAAAGGTGGGCGAAATTTTTAAAATAGATATCTTTTATTTTGAAATTAAGAAATTAAATATTAAAATTTAAAAATTTAAAATATGTATAGTCTCTCATTAAATGGACAACTTACTGCTTACACCATAACTTAGTCACTCGTTTATTAAGTGATTAGCATAACTTGTCACATAAACTGCCATGTAGGCACAAGTTGTCCGTTTATGCTTACATGATAAATTATGTGTAAATAAAAGTAATATTATTAAATTATAAAATTAGAGTTTAATAAATATTTATTTTAAAATCAAATTAGAGTAAAACTTAGATTAATTTAATAAATTAAAAATTAGTTACACATCATAAAATAAATTTATTAATTTTGATATATTTAATTTATGTAAGCTATTAATTTTCATTCTTTATTACTTATTAAAATTTTAATAATTTAATACTATTATGTGCATTTATATAAATATAATAATTCACTTGTATAAGATTTAAGTATTAATTAATTATTTAAATAATTATTTATTAATTTAATTAATAAAATTAGTTTATAAATTATTTAAATTAAGCTATTACATTTATATAATGCACATATTATTATTAAATTATTAAAATTTTTTACAATTAACTAAAAAATAAATTAATAATTTTTTAAAATATTAAATATATCAAAATTAATAAATTTATTTTGAGATAAGCATCATTAATTATTGGTTTATCAAATGATTAAATTTATTTAAATTTTACTTGATTTGAAATTAAAATTTATAAATATTAATTTAATAATATTATAAGTATAAATCACTCGTTAAATGAGAGACTTAAATTTACGAGCTAATTTACGTGACAACTCATCAAATAAGCAGTAAATCAACTGTTTAATAGATAATTATATTTATTTTAATATCTAATTTATTAATTTTAAAAAAAAAAAATATCTATTTTAAAAATTTTGCCTAAAAAGTGGAGCTAAAAGGCGACGAATACGTGTTACGTCGAGAGTAGAATCTGCTGGCAGTCAGTGGACCGATGCTGACATGTCGCCGTTCGAGCGCCTCTCATTGACTAAAATATGGACCCCACCTCTTAAAAAAAAGACAAAGCTTCGGCGCTGCTGACGTGGCATTCGTAAAACGTCCAGTCAGTATCGGCCCATCGTGGACATTCAGATGTGGAAGAGTTCAGGCATAATGTTATTCTTTTGTATTATTTAAAATTTTAGTTTATTATATCTAATATATTTTGGTCATATTTTTTGAAAAATATTTTAGTAATTTCTTGAGTGTGAAATGACGAAGCCCGTGAACCCTAAGAATTCATGTTTTTCCGTACCCTCCGATGCGTAGACTAGCTGGTTCAACACAGACTTCCATGGCGATCAGTAGACTGTAGTTTGAAGTTTTTGAAGAGCTGATAATATTCATTCAGAAAAGTAATGATGAACCTATTTGAGGCAGTGATAAACTGTTTTATCTCTAATTATAAGATTATGAGTTTGTGGTCTAAAATATATTAATTAATGTCAGAATTTATGATTAAATTTATTTAAATTTTTTGAAAAATAAGAATAAGATGAAAGATATATATCTATATATCTATATATATATATATATATATATATATATATATATATATATATATATATTTGTTAATAAAATTACTCGAAATATTAAATATATATCAAATAATTTTTATATATTTATCTATATAATATCTAAAGTTTTTTATTTATATTTATAAAATTTTTTTATATAAAAATGCATATTTTATTCTACAAAATTAATAATAATATTTTTAATATGATATTAAACGTTTAAAAATTTTATGAATATAGATATTAAAATTTAGATTTTAAATTTATAAATATTTAAAAATTATGTGTTATATATATATATATATACACTTTATTGAGATTGAAGGGCCTTTGTTAACTTATTTTTAAATCAAGAAAAATATCAGGTGCACCGTTAGCCTCAATATTAAAATTTTATTGTTTTGAATTTCATGTGGACCTATCATTTGCCACAACTTTAATTAAGGGACTGCGTGGATGCCTAAAAATAGAACGCAATATAAAAGGAATGCACCGTATGGAGAATATAATATATTTGAATTAATTTAAATTTTTGATTAAAAATTTTATAAATATATAAATTTATTTATTTTTATTTGGTAGAATAAATATAATATAAAATAATTTTAAGATTGGTTTGACGGTGACGCATTTATTATTTTTATTATTTATCAGAAATTCATAAATTACAATTCTAAATACATCAAAATTAATTCATCCAATATATTTTAAATATATTATATTACTTTAAAATTTTTCTTTGCACTATACAAAACACGGAAAAAATTTAAAATCCCCAGCATTCACTTACTTTACACCCAAAAATCATCATTCCAAATAAGTCCTAACATTTTCGGATAAAATATATACATATTTTAATAAATAATTAATTTTTTTAAAATAAATATGAATAACAACTTATTTGCAGAATAACAATATGTTTTGCAATAAAATAAAATATTTTTTTGGAAGATGAGAATAAAAATAATTTTATTGGAATGAAAATATTTTTTTGAATGAAACTATAAATATTAATTTTTAAATAGAAAGTTAATATTTTGGAAATAAAAAAATTTTAAACATTGGAATAAAATTAAAATCTTTTTCAGAGATTAAAAAGATAATTTATTTTAAATTTAAAAAAAAATAAAAATTACCTTTGAGATAAATTTTTTTAGGAATAAAAGGTAAAAGCTAATTTTTCTTAGGAATTGAAAAACAAAATTTAGAATAAACTAAAAAAAACAAAACTAGTATTATTTTGTATATTAAAATACAAAATTGCTTATTTATAAAGTCCTAAAATTATCATGCATATTAATACTAAGAGAAAGATAAAAAATGATGGAGCTATATAAACCATGACAACCTCATTTGAAGTACTAAACCTCTTTATGCTAAATCGACATTTTAACGCATGAAGCCTTTTTTTTTTTTGTTATGGGTGGGATAATGTAACATTTGTTCGATCCAATGTTGAAAGTAGAAATACTCAAAGAACCTATTACAATGTTGGATTGACTCATAAAGGAGAGAGAGAAAAGAAGATAGAAGTTGATAAAAAAAAATCTCTTCATTAAATTTGTCTGCCCATGATAGAGTTGAACTCCTTAAATAGAAGGATGAGTCAAATAAAAGTATCTACATAATTTGAGAGTTAAAAAAAAAGAGATTCTAAAGAGCCTTAAAGAGTTAGAGAAAATACTAAGTGATAAAGTTTCAACTTAACCAATCTATGATTAGGAACATACTTATAGGCGAACGAAAAAGGCATGAATTATAAAATGGAGTACATGATAAAATTATAATAAAAGCATATAAAAAAGATTCAATATAGCTAGTTATATAGAGGGCAAGCTTGGCTTGAAGTTGCCTCTTAGTCGAGAACTTTGATCAAGTTTTGGATTAAAGGCATGTACCCTAAGAGAGTTCTCCTAGCTAGGCGTTGTTGACCTCATTTTAAAATAAGAATAACACTCATTCTCTTCCTAGTGCTCAGGATTCCAAACCTAGATTGAGGAACACTAAGACCCACTTCAACTTAGATTCAAACAAAATGAAATTACAAATCCAAATCTAAAATTAAATTGAAGTCAAAACCCTAGGGTTGGACGTAAAATAGTATAATGGGCCCCACTAGGACTTAGCATGGTCCAAATAAGTAGAATGAATTTAGACACTCATGAATTCAATAAAATTGAATAAAATTTAAAATGAAACACATCTGAACTAAAATTTAAATTTAATTGACTCTTTATCATGTTAATTGAATGCCCTAATCTATATTGGTTCATTTAGATCCCATTGAATCAAAATTTAAACCAAATCAAATCAAATTGCTTCAAATTAAAAGCTTAAAAATGTTATTCAAGCTTAATTAAATATAAATCTAAATTTAATTAGAGTTTAATTTGATTAAATTAGACTATTTTACTTAAATTAACTCATATGGGCCCCACTAAATCTAAATCAAATTCAATCAAAATCAAGTCATATTGAGCTTATCTAAGGGTTTAAAATCATAATAATAACTCAATCAAGCACAAATCTAAATTTAATGGAGGTTTAAATTGGTTAATTAGACCACTTGACTAAGTAAACCTAAACATACCCTACTGAGCTAAAATCATATTATATTGAAATTAAACTAAATTGGACACTCTAAATCACTTTAAATGGATGAATGAACTTAATTAAACCTTTTCTTTGATCCTATTTGACCTATTTGGAGAATAGACCAAGTGAACCAAACTAACCTAATTAGGCCATCCTAGGAGAAATCCAAAATTAACCTAAATAAAGTGCAATCAATCAATTTCAAGTACTATAAATAACTCATTAAAGATAATTAAACCTCAATAAAAACCTAAATTGATCAATTGGACTCTTTGACTTACCTTAACTCATTTGAATTAAATTGAATCAAACTAACCTCAATCAAATTAACCCAAATAATCAAACATTAGCTATCTCACCTTAATTAGACTAATATTCTAGATGTTAATGGGGTGGAGTCAGTCAACAAATGAAAGAAATAAAAAAGAGCAAAATTTTAAAGAAAAATCTAAAATCCTCAAATCTCTTTCACATACTCCCATCTTTCCACTTGTTTGACTTAGGTGCACTCTTAATAAAATAACCACCAAATTTGACAAAGTCTATAAGCCCCATTCCCTTATAGCCATCCACCCATAACCACCATTACTTGTCGTAGGGTTGGCCAAGCTTAAAATCTACACCCTTGCCCATCACTCTCACCTTTGAAGCTTCATACACCTTCTCCATCATCCAAGCAGTGAAACCAAGCTATCCCCCACTTTTTTGACATAAAAACCATCAAATTTGATCACACTCCAGTGAAGGGTAGTGCTTGTTGGTGTTTAGGATGATCTACGAGGAGGCAAGATGGCAAACTCATCTCAAAGCTTCATCTCAGCTCAATAAAAGTTTCAAAATTGAGAAATCCACTCAACCTTGGCTTGAGTGAGATAATCAGCTTAAAATACAGCGAAGACTATTTGTTGATCTTTCATGAAGTGAAATCACATGATGATAGGATCTAACCATAAAAACATATTTCTCTTTTAATTTTGAACCTTCTAGATGTAAAAAAAAGATTCCATCAAACCAAGAGAGAAGATAGTTCCATCCCCTCTCATCATCATCAAGATGACCACTAGGCCATCCATCCCACTTGATTAGGATGAACGACCATGATTAAATCCTTTAAAAATCATATTTAAACCCTTTAGTGAATCAAATTTAATTTGGACTATCTAATCTTTGATCATACAACTCAAATTAATCTTGCATCACTGTTGCCATTTGAGTTGGATCCACGTAGGCCAATAGTGTGTCAAAATGCATAAAGGCTTGCCCTGCTAGCTGTTGATAGTGATAAGTAGAAAAAATAGGCATTTTTATGCTTTAAAAATTACCAAAAAATATTTAGAATTTTAAAAAATTATGAAAAAAATAATCATCTAAAAAATGTAAATAATCCTTCTATAAATTTAACATCTAAAGATGAATCCAATGAACCCTAAAGCCTTAAATTTGGTTAGGTATTTTGGGCTTAATTTAAGTTTGATTGAAAAATAAAAATTTTAATTACTCATAAAACACAAGTTTGATTAGGCTAAAATTTTTATGGGAGGATCCTAATGTTAATATATACCTCATATAAAAATTTCAAGTAAATTGGAGTATTGGATTAGATGTTATAAAATTTAAACTCTTATAGAGAAATATGAGTAAATAAATAATTAAAATCTATAAAAGTTACAAAAATATGTCTAAATGACTTAAAACACTTTCATAATCAATAAAGGATATAAAAAAATTAATTAAACCCTCTAAGTCAAATAAAATCACTAATTAAACTAAATTAAGCCAAACTTCAAAATTTTATAGAAAGAGAACTATTAAATTAAAAATTATAAATGACACCTCTTAGGATTCCAATTTGAGAGAAAAATCTAATGGTCTAGAAAGCTCTAAATTTATCAATTATTTTGAGATTAATTTTTATTTATTAAAATTAATAATTTCTTAATAACTCATAATATACAAATTAATTAAGTTAAAATTTTTAGGGTTGATATCAAATGTAAAAATCTACTTACCATGAAAATTTTAAGTCAATCAAAGCTCTGAATTAAAAGTTATAATTTTTGAAACATATTGGAGTGATTTGGATAAATGATTAATATATGATCATGAAATTACAAAATTATGCCAAAATGACTCAAAACATTTTTATTAAAATAAGAGACCCTAAAAAAAAGTTAATTACACCTTCTAGTTTAATAAGAGATTAAATTTTAATTAATAAGTTTAATTATTTTAAAATTTTAAAAAATTATATAAAATTAACAACTAGGATAAAAATTATGAATGACCCCTCTATAAATTTAGTATTTTGATAGAAGTTTAACAAAATTAAAAGCCCTAAATTTTACAATAAATTTTAAGAATAATCTGACTTTTATTAAAATAAATTTCTTTAATTATTCCTAAACTATATGCTTAATCAACTTAAAATTTTTATAGTATATTCATCATATCAATATTTAGTTTCTACAAAATTTTTTAAGACATTTGGGTCATTGGATTAAATTTTCAATTCTTTAAATATAAATTAATTTTAAAATTATAAAATTACAAAAAATATTATTTGATTTAAAATATCTATTTTAATAGAAAATCACTTAAATAAAATAATTAAACTAAGTGAACTCAATTATAACAAAAAAATTCAAAAATTAAAATCTTAATTAAATTGAATTTGTTAATTAATTTCATTAAATAAGATTTATAGAAGTTTTAATAAATCATAACAAATCAACTACTTAACTAAAAATTATGAATGTACTTTCTTTGATTCACTACTCAGAAAAAAATCTTATAGAAATAAAACCCCTAAAATTTATTAAATAATTAAACACTAGTTAAGAGATAATAAATCTTAAGTAATGAAATTAATCATAAGATGTAAGTCTATGCTCTATTTTTGATGTGTTGATTTTCTTGTTTTATGATATACTATTTTAAACTAGATGATAGAATTGTTTGTCGTAGGCTTGATGTTAGGGGGTTATTTATTAAACTAATATTATTTTTTTTGTAGGGCTATGCGTAATAATGGGACTGCTGTAATGAAATTAAAGTTAACTTCATTTGCTTGTAGGTGCTATCTGCTTAAGTCCCTGAGTATAGCTCATCATGACAAGTTTACATGGTAACTACTAGTGCTAAGCCTAAATATTTGAAATATATCTATTTGAGAGTATTTTTGATCTACTAACCTTTATTTTGCCAATTTTAGGTAGGTTTTTATTTTAAATTTTAAAAATATAATTTGTTATTAGAATTAAGTTAGGATTTACAAAGTTTAGGATTAGCAGGTGAGGATTACACAAGTTGATGGTTGTTTATGAAGCCTAAGGCAGTCCTTGAAGAAGAATACATTTCAAAATAGAAATTAAATAAAAACCCCCATAGGTCAAACTTTTAGTTTTAGGCTGGCTATATAAGGACAAAGCTTGGTTGTTAATTTTTCTCTTTCTTTCAAGGTGTATAGTGAAACTAGACTCCAGTGGTCTTTCTCTTTATTAATTTAATTACTTGGCATTTTTCACTTTTGGTGTGCACCAGAACAATATGCTTTTATAGATTTCTATTAGTGATTTTATGATGTAAGGTGAAAGCCTAGTTTTTTTGTGATTTAAATTGCTTTAGGTTTAGTTAAATCTATTAAAATTAGTTTTTCTATCCAACATAGTTAAATATCTCAAATATAAAAATAATTAACTTATAGTCTAATAGAATTATAGCCCTAGTAATAAATAAAAATATCTAAAATCTTCTAGAATTTGTGAACCATGATTGCATATTTTTTGTCACTTCTTAAACTAGGCCCTTGTCCTATTACACCTAAGGGGCCATTCGATATTTGAGGATGACAACCTCTAGTGAAGTTTACTTATTTTTATTTAACCCATGCCCAAAAGCCTTAAAATTAAAATTAAGTGTGTAAAATTATATAAAATTTGTAATTTATTGCATTAATTAGGAGCATATCATACCACTCATGATCTTCATTTTAGTGAGTGAGTTTAAGCTCTTAGATTCCTTCTTAATTAGGAATAGCCGAACCATCTTATATTTCATAAGACTGAACTCATGACTTTGCAGCATAAGAGGTGTTAGATGACAATCATGTTGAGAAAAATTTGTGACACTATATAGAATTTAGGATCATCTTATTTGAATGATCAAATACAACATTAAGGAATAAACATATTATCCTGAAGGATAAACATGTTATCCTATAATGGATTCAATCATTTAATAAATGACTAAGGCTAATGGGTCATTCGTGTACCCAAGATTTTTTTCCCTATACTATATAGAAAAGTAGAATAAGGTTTATTTCAAATTGGGTTCCTGGTTCCTTATAGAGGCAATCCCCTATAGTTAATTATATTTTGAGAAGGGTCTCTTCATAAGAATACTCTCAATTAATAAAATAAGTTATTACTCCTAAAGATTTCTAAGTTAGTTTTCAAAGGATTGATCTTTGGAATTTCAATTAGGATTGGTTGAAATTGGAAAGACTTATTTTTGGAAGCCAATCAGAATAATGTAAGAAATGCCTATTGATACTAGGATGCCTAGTAGACACTTCAACTATCATATCATTGGGCTTTAAATTTTAGATTTTAATTTAGAGTTTGAGTTGTCATTTTCTTAGAAGTCTAGGACTTAGATTTTAGCAGCACAAGGTTGCAGAAATTCCTAGGATTGAAGTCTTATTCTCGAAAAGGATGCTTCAAAATATGATCTACAAGTTCTTCTGAAACATGTCAAATGCTCGACCTAATTGTATTTTGGGAATTATTGGTTATTCCTCTCACTTAAGGAAACTAACCTATCCCTTGACTTTTCTAGACTTTTAACCCGCCTGGAGAGGGATGCCAGCTAACACAACCTAAGCACATTTTAAATTCATGATACCAAGTCTTATGAATGCAAGATAGCTGGGCTTTGTATTTTTAGGAAAGGAATCTTTGAACCTAGACACTCATTCCCTAATCCCTAGAATCATGTAGGGTATGAAATGCATCTAACTAATGCATATTTTTCAGATTTTTATTTATTTTGACTCAAGATTTATTTAATGGCCATGGGTATGCAATTTTATGCCTAATGTCATGCAATTAGAAAGGCTTATGGGCTAAATCAATAATAGAAGGCAGGCTTTCCCAAGAAGGTAGTTATCCTCATAGGTTAGATGCCCCTTATGTGCAATAGGAAAAGTTGCTCAATTCAAGGATTGAAGCAATAAGATTATATGATTTTGAAGAGCTATTTAGTTTTTAAATTATTTTAAATTATTTATTAGAGCTTTAATTTATGTGACATTTTCAATTGTATAATTTTTGTTTCAATTGTTTAGATTTATGTTGGGTAGAAAATTTAATTTTCCCTATGAGCCTACATTCAAGCATTCATCATAGAAAAACACAATACAAAAAGAAATCTAGAAAAATAGGTTGATTCTATTGCACACTCAAAATAAATCAAGCCAATTTAAATTTACAAAATAGGCCAATGCGATTGGGTACCATTGTACACCCCAATAAAATAAAATAAAATAGGCAGCTGAGCTTTGCCCTTATACAGCCCGGCCTATAACTATAAGTCTAGATCAATGGGTCTTCTTTCTAGGATCATCTCCTTCTTCAGGGACCTCTATTGAGCTTCATAGGGGACCTCTATATCATCTCCTGGTAGAGTCAATTCCTGCTAATCATAAACCCCATAGATCCTAACCTAATTCTACGCTCAATTTTATATTTTTAAATTCAAAAATAAATTCTAAGCCTTGCAAAAACAAATGTTAAGAAATACAAACAGCACACAATAGTTATATTTCAAACATACATGATTAACATTAGTTGCTTGCCAAGCCCACCTATCCTATGGACTATGTTAAAGGACTTTTTCAACACCTATAGGCAAATGATAGTTTTATAATTTTTATTTATGATAGCAGTGCCTTTAACACAGTCCTACCATCCATACTAACAAAAATCAATCCTAGCCATCCTATTTAAAACAACACACTACAAAATAATAAAAAATAAATTCCATCACATCATCACAAATAATCATAAAAATTCACAGAACGTCCTAACCTAAGTCTAGGATCCATGACCTATAATTCTAGTGTGTGAAGAAAAGGTTTGTATGGCAAGACGTTGCTAAGCTTTATGATTTCAAATTTTATTTAATTAGTTTTGAATGTTGGTTCATTTACCTTTGGATGATTTCAATGCAGATTATTTATAAGTTTTCAAGAATGAAGAATGCAAAGTGGATCCCATTCTATTCAACATCCTAAATCATAATAGGATGATATATTTATTCTAAGGTAAAGATTCATCCTAAAACTATAATTGAAATCCTTAAGTATTTTGGATAAATTTGGATTTAGAGGACTTTAAATTAGTTCAATGTATTTGATTTAATTTTATATTTCTTTATTAATAATATTATGATTTAATTTCAATTTATTTATGTTGTTTAAATTTGATTTTCTCTTTAAGTTAATGATTTTAGGTTCTTTTAATTTCTATCATTTATTCCTTTAATTGGATTTTTTTATTTAGTTGATTATGATGACTTATAATTTTTCATTGAATTCATCTTTAAATTAATATTTATGTTAATTCAGGGTAAAACATTATGTACAAGATGCTTATGAATTATTCATTAATCTTAAATATAATTATGTTTTATCTATTCAAGTCAAGTTAATTACATTTTTAATATGAAACTTTTGATCTAATTTTATTTATTCACTTTCATTAATGTTCATTAACTTAAATAAAGTTAAGTTCAATTTATTATGTTTAAGATTATTCAATTCATTGCATTCCAATCTCATAACCCATTTACATTATGGAATGACTTCAAGTTGTTGTATTTAATGATTTTAAGTTGCACATTATGGAAAAAATTATATTTATCTGTGGTATTTATTTTTGAGATGTGGGATACCACATAGATCTTAGGGGGTGCTTATTGAAGTGATCAGGTACAACATTAAAGAATGAATGCACTATCTTGAAAGATAGAAATCACCACCCTATAATAGACCTAATCACCTAATAAGAACTCTTAAGGCATGATGGGTCTTCGGATATACTAGAGATCTTTCCCCTACTTACATGAAAAAGTAAAGTAGAGTTTATTTTAACCCGGGTTTATTAAGTTCCTTATGGAGGTAAGCTCCTATAGTTAATTACATCATAAGGAATGAAATCACTTAGAAATACTCTTGATTAAAGTAGGAATTAAAGTCTCCAATGATTTCAAGGCTAGACTTATATTTGAAAATTCAAGTAAGAAAACTCAAGAAGAAGACTTATTATTGAAGTCAATGGAGATGAGTAGGAAATGCTCATGATACTAGAAAGCCTAGTGAGCATTTCAATCTATCCAATTGTGGTGAAATTTTTATATGTTGAAATTTCTAAAGAAGTA
The DNA here is from genome assembly GCA_021442155.1 of Cymbidium sinense. Lineage (NCBI taxonomy): Eukaryota > Viridiplantae > Streptophyta > Magnoliopsida > Asparagales > Orchidaceae > Cymbidium > Cymbidium sinense. The sequence goes on from CM038229.1 coordinate 39,418,946, forward strand.
AAAATATATACCTCCAGCTTCACTCTTTGTGGGATAAAAATAAAGATGGAAATATACATATCTTTCTTTTTATGCATTTTTGACACCACATAGATCCGCAGATATTCTCATTGAGGGTGATCGGGTATGACATTGAGGAAAGGTGTACTATCTCAAAAGATAGAAATCACCACCCTATAATGGACCTAATCACCTCAACAAGGACTCCTAAGGACAATTGGTCTGCATGTGTACCAAAGATTCTTCCCTTACTTTACATGGGAAAGTAAAGTAAGCGAGGGCTAAAAGCATGAACTAAATCTAAGGCATTAATATATTTGGTTTGGCTCCACAAGAGAGGACAAACTGCCCGACTGCTTGGACTTACAACTGGGGTGGCTACCAACTAACTCCTTCTATGGTTTTAAATTCATGTAGGCAAGTCATATGCTTTATGCAAGATAGCTAGGCTGTTATTTATTTAGAAAGAGACTAAGTTATTAAACTCACTCCCTAAAGAGACTAGATCATTTAAGGGCATGCTTCAAATGACCTAAATCTAATGCAAATTATATTACATATTATTTTCATTTTGGACAATCATTTGACTCAGCTTATAGGATTCATATGCCTAATGAGAAGTAAGATTATTGGCCAAAATCAGTGAGAAGGGAGGTGTGTTTCCACCATGGCTCTCAAAGGTCAAGCCAAATTTCTTTGGCAAAGGTGGAAGCCCTCCAATCAAGAGTGAAAATAATATGCATTTGTGAATGATGTTATAAAAGAAATACTCATCCAACTAAGGGGTTGCTAATTCTTTTATCTTGTTTTTAGCGTAAGCTTTAGGTGAGGTTATGAGTTCTTTATTTTAATTTTGAATTGTTAAATTTGGTAGAAAATTTATTTTTCCCTAGGAGCCTAATCCACATCTAGGCCATACATCAAGCAAGGAAGAAACTAAGAAAAATATGCCATCTTAATGCACATGCTAAATAAATCATTAATCAATTTATAAAGCTAACACAAAAGAATAAGAGGCCATTTGTGGTTGGGAACTACTGCACAACCCCAAAAAAACAAATTGGGTAGTCGAGCTCTACCCTCATACAACTCGGATTACAAATGAATTAAGTACAATTAAGCAAGGAATTCATTGCTATGGGAGTCTTTAAGTTTCATTTCTTCATTCTTCTTTTCTTCTTTCTTCTTTGGTTCCTTATTTTGGATGGTTGGAAAGTGGTTTCTCTAAAGGCTTCACATGGTGCATAAGATGAGATCTTATGACTAATGCTCATCCTAATCCCCCATAATAATCATTCCAAAATCCTAATTGCAAAAATACATGAAAAGGAAGAGTAAAGCTAACTAACACCTGTAAAATAGAGATTAATTAAACAAACCATATAAATCTCAAGCATGTATATTCGACTTAACACCCCACACTTGGATAACTAAATCCACACCTATGGAACACCTGACTAAAATTACAACACCCTACCATTCATTAACACGCATTTAACCCAACATGCACTAAAATAGAACAACACAAAACAAAAGAAAAACATCAAGCCATGCACTGCCCTAACCTAAAGCTAGAAGTGGTGACTTAGTCTAATGTGTGTGCTTTAGAAGGTTTGTGTGGTATGCTTAGCTATGGTTTTAAGGTTTAGATTTTCTAAGTGTGAAGATGTTCAACTTAGATGGGTGGTTTCATTTAAGTGTTTAGTTGATTTGGATTAATTTTATTTTGTATTTTGGTTTGGTTTAAATGAATCTACAATTAATTACTAAGTTTTAGGGGCTGTTTGGTTGTCTACATTTGGAATGCAGTGTAAAAGGAATGCACTGTAAAAAGAATTAAGTGTAAAAGGATTACTTTATAATTGTTTGGTTGAGAGCTTTACTAATTCATGACTTTGCTTTTTTTGTTTGGTTGACAAATGTAATGTAAAGTAAACTGAAGGTTTTGACATGTGGCGACGCCTACGACCTGATGGTGAGAAGCATGCATGTATCCACATCATTTTTACGGTGTATTTGGAATTTGCCCAAATCTGGCGAATTCTAAATACACCCAAACTAGCCTTTCTAGTGTATTTGAAATGCATTATATTACACTAGAATTTTACTTTACTTGCAACCAATGCTTGAAATGTTTAAAAGCGTGCATTTAGAATGCAGTGCATTCCAAATGCAGGCAACCAAACAGCCCCTTAAAGAGAAGGAAAAAAGAAGAGAACTTCCCTTTCCTTCCCTACCTTAATTAATTTCTTAATTGGATTCATGTTTAGTTTTATTTAGTGAATATTTTATTATGTGTTTTAATTAATCCTAAGTTTAGATCATTTCTAAACAAACTTATTAAAAAAGAAAGGAATTTTAAGATTAAGTAAAGTGAACTAAATTCATAAAATATACATCACTTCATTTCTTTCCAAACATGTATAATATGCATATGAATGAATCCTAAGTATATCTATACATACAAATGTGAATGTTTAGCACACTTTATGATGAATGTTAAGTGGTTTACTTGAAAAAATTTGAATACTTTAGGATGCATGATTTTCATTAAGTAGAAAATGAGTTTCTTATCTAATTTTCACATGCACACATGAATAAATGAAAGCCATAAGTGAGTACGACGCCATTGTTAACCAGGGGTGTAAGGTACATGACCTACTTAGGGCTACTTAAAGCCTCGCAACCCTAGGGTTGTCCAGACTAATATACCACTTTTCTTAAATACAATCATATGTACAAAAGAAATAAACGGAAAAAGATAAATGCAAAAGTTTGTATTTGATTGTCTGTTTTGTTTATGCAATTTATATGTACAAGTGTAGATATCCTTCTTAAGTGATAGCATAGGAATGAATGAAATTAGGCAAGTGTTAGGTTCTTTCAAATGAACTAAACACTTTACCAAATCCTATTCAAAACTATACTAAAAGAGGGGAGAAGAAAAACTACACTAAGCACATCCTTATATTTTACTCACATGCAAACATATAAATAAAATATAAGTAACACACTTTCAGTTTTGGTAATTGATTCATATATTTTGAAAATAATTTGAATTTAATAGTGATAATTCCTATTTTAGCCAAAACATGTAATTTGGCATAAAAGAAATATTTCACTTTCATTTTGATTTTTGAAAAGACTGAATGCATGAAATTCATATGACATACACATTTAACATGTTGGGAAGGAACTAAAATGATGAAATCATATAAAGACATTCACCCTAATTAATTCTTAAAGATAATCTTATTAAATAAGAAAGCTTAAAGTAAATCAAATTATTTTTAAAGAATGTTTGATTTTGTTCTGAGTTTGATTTAATTTGAGAAATGTGAGGTGAGTTTGCTGTTCCTAACCCAAACCCACAAATGTTGGTTATTTTAGTTTAATTTTTCTTAGGTGATTAGATCCATTTTTATATTTTGATTAGGTTAAAATATGAATTAAGTGTATTAATTACCCCTTACCTATACCACCTTAGCATATTTAATCAAATCATTATGATACCATGAGATGACATAAAATCTCACAAGGAATTTAAACTTGCAATGCACCTAGGAAGAAAAAGGCCTAATGTAATTTGGCTCATGATTAATAATTAATTAAACTAAGGGGTTTAAATTAAGTAATTTCATAACCCCTCTCACACATGTGAATTGGAATTTTATTTTCTTAATGTACTTAGACTCTTAAACACCTAAGCATCTATACAAGATAGAGTAATTAAGTTCTAAAAGGTTTTAGAATTTTATGAAATTAATTAAGGGGGGTAATTAGCCTTTAATTAAGAATGGATTAAGGAAGAAAATGGGGTTTAGGGTATATCTTAAGGAAAGTATTGCAAAATCATTCCCTAAACCTCTCATTCACTTAATCAAAACTTAATTGACCAAATCAAAGGGTTAAACCACTAATTATGCCCTTAATTAAGCTTAATTATATTAAGGGAGTGATTAAGGAATGAACTAGAAATTCTCCTAATTAAGCCACCAATAAATCCCAAGAAAATTAGGGGAGGTAGAGTCATCCCACTAATTAAGCACAAAAAGTTTGAGATTAATCAGTGGAGTAATTAAAGAGTAATTAGCAAATTAACATTCCTAATAAAACCTAAATTCAAAGATAAGAATTATTCAAAATTAATTTTAATTAATTTTGAAATATTATATGTTCAATTATCTTTCATATGCAATTTATATCATATTTTTGATTTTTCTACACTTAGATATGAATTTAGAAATATTTGGTGATTAATTAAAAATTAAATAATCCCTAATTATATTATTAATTTCGTCGGTGCCACGTGTGCCACTGACGCGTCATGCTCTTTTCACATGGCATAATGGGATTGGGTATTTAACTAGTCACATCTTAGCACCACGTGGTGGCGGTGCTACGTGCTTTCTCCTCAGCCATCTGATCAAGGATCAAACGGCTGAGATTAAAGCCGTAGATCTGAGGAAGGAAATGTGGGAGGCTACGTGTTTTAATCTCGGCCGTCCATCCAAAACACGCGGATGGGTGACCAGAGATTCATCCCTGTCGCTCTCTGTGTAAAATGGAGACCGTCCATCTTTGAGGCCATGATCCGAGCTCGATTGAGCTCAGATTGGAATGAAAATTAACCCACACTATCTAAGCATGAGTACAAGCACATCTAACGGCTAGATCAACATAAGATTGACATCCACTTCACAAAGGACCAACATACATTGAACTTAAGCTCGATTTAATGGCATACCTCACTGGAGTTGATCACCGATGCTCGAATTCATTAGAGAAGCTTCGTCTGGTTGAGACAAAGCTTTGCTGAAAGTTTGGGCTCTTGAGATTGAGTAGATGCTTCTATGGGTCAACTCCTCCTTGCCTTGAGCTCGGCCTTGATCAAATTGGATCCTCCTTTCCCTTTGGAGCTTGGGAAAAGAGCCTAGCCAAGTTTGACTTGGTCTTATGATGGAGTTTGAAGAAGGAATTGGGTTGATGTTGAGTGTGGAGTGAATTCAATTTTTTTATGTAGCTCCCTTATTTTGAAATGATGAAAATTGAGAAAATCAAGTTTCAAACTCTCTCTAGGAAGCTTAGGAAGACCATCTAGGGCTTGCTCTGAGTCTTTATGCTTCAATCGATTGAGGGAGAGTGAAGATTGAATTGAATTAGGGGGAATATATCTCCCCCTTGAAGGATCGGATGGCCACAAGCCTCCTTGCCATTTTGATCCAATACACCTCATGTAATGAGTTGGTTAGGCTATTTTGAATTACATGTGGTTCTATTTTGGCTAGAGAAGGAGTGGGTGAGGTGGCCATGTGCTTGAATTGAGTGGAAGGAGGATTTCCATGTGGCCATTTCAATGGGAGTGGTTGATTTGGCCATTGGGCTAAGTTTGGCTAATCTGAACCCATTGGGTTGGGTGCACCATACTCCCTAGTGTTCACTTGATCCCATGTGGTTATGGAGAGGATTTGACCAAATTCCAAGTGGATTTGGTCAAAATTTACCCTATGGCCTAGGGGTAAAATGGTCATATGACCTTGATTTTAGTTTGGGTATGTTTGATATGATGAGAAAATAAGTTTGATTAATTTTCATTGAATTTGGAGTTGCTTTGATGTGATTTGGCTCATGTTGACCCAATTAGGTCAACATGGGTCAACTTGGATCAAGTTGACCAAGTGATTAAATTGGATCAAACCAAGGGTGGGTCAAGTTCATATGACCATTTGAAATATTTTGGTGGCTTTGGTTTGATTCAATTTGGTTTAGGTTTGAATTTGGTTCATTTGATTTCATTTAGGTCAAATGGGTCAAGTTGACCAATTTGACCCAATTGACTTATTTGAGCTAGGTCATGGGTAGGTTTAGGTTTGGTTGGTCATATGAAAAGGAATGGTATCTTTGTTTCCAATCAATTTTGGTTAAGTTTGAACTTAGCTCAATATGACTATTTAGGTCAAGTTGGGTTCAAGGTCAATTGGCTAAGTTGGGTCTAGTCAGCCAATTGGGGCTTTGGTCATATTCAACAATCATTTTGGAATGAACTTGACCCATTGGTTTCAGTTAATTTTGTTTAGATCAAGTTTTGACATTTTTGACTTTTTAGGTCAAGTTGGGTCAACTTGGGTCAAGTGGCAAATTGGGTTAGGTTAGGCTCAAATGTTGACTTGGTCAAGTTCAAACATTGGTCATGAATGAACTTAGATCATTGGTTTCAATCAATTTGGCCTATGGTAGATTTTGGCTATGTTGGATTTCAAGTTGGTCAACACTTAGGTTTGACTTGGTTTGACCCAATTTGAGCGATTGATCATCTCATGATGATTGTTGATCATGATGAGAGGTTTAGGTGGGCTTAGTTCAATCCAAATTAGTTAGGATTAGAATTTGGCTCATAAGGGTACTTTAGGTCACTTTGGGTCAAGTGAGCTAAGTGCGTCAAATGGCTTGGTCAAATCTTGATTTGAGTTTGATTGAACTCACATATGGACTTATGATTGAAATATAAATCTATTTGCAAGTGGTTTGAAGTCAAATGGGTTTTGATTCATTTGATAATTTCAAGTTCAAAGGGTGAACATGAAATGGATTTTGGCTTGATTTTTTGAATTGAGTTTTGATTTGGTGATTGAAGTTTGTATTTATATTTGAATTCATGATTGAAGGATTGATTGAATCATGAAGAGAAATCAAGTGTTTGGCTTGATTTGAAGTTGATTTGGCTAAGTTCAAGAATTTGACTTGAAAGACTTAGGTTGGATTTTAGTTGAATTTGGGTTTGATTTTTGGAGTTGGTTTTGGTTGTTTGAATTATATTTCATTTATATATGTGAATATAAATGAGAATATAAATGGGCCGTGAGAAAATTTCATGAGTTTGAAGTGATTTGAACATGATCTAAGCTAAGTCCTTAAGAGAAAATCAAAGTGACTTAGGAAAGATTTGTGAATTTGGATTTGACTTTTGGGTTTAGTTTGATTGATTTGAATTTATATTTCATTTATATATGCTAATATAAATGAGAACATAAATGAGTTATGAGAAAATTTCATGAATTTGAATTGATTTAGATTTGATTTAGGCTAAGTCCTTATGAGGGAATTAAGGATTTAGGAAATATTTGGAATTGGAATTTCAACTTGGAATTTGATTTGGTTGATTTGAATTTATATTTCATTTATATATGTGAATATAAATGAGAATATAAATGGGTTATGGAAAAAATTCATGAATTTGAATTGATTTAGATTTGATTTAGGCTAAGTCCTTAAAAGGGAATTAAGGATTTCAGAAATATTTTAAACTTAGAATTTCAATCATGGATTTCAATCATGAGTTTCAATCATGTGGTATTGATTTGAGTTTGGAGAAAATCAATTAGGCTAGAATTGATTTAGGTTTGATGTTGATTTGGATTTTGACTTGAAGGAAGAAAGTGAGGAATGTGGTTCAAGCTATAGGATAATTTTTCTAACAGCCCTGAGGCATGACCTATTCCTATGGATAACTCTTCTAAGTCTCTAGGGCTAGGTTGAGTGTCCACCTAATCACTAGATGTGTCTTAAGACTAGGGATCCCTTAAAATCTAAGAGAAGTCCTATGTCTAAGATGGAGGGGTTGAGTGCTCATCCTAAAAATGAGGTCAACACCAATGGTTAGGCTTCATATATTTGAAATTAAAGAGATTTATTCATTTGTGTTAAAATTGTATTAGATTGCTAGGGCTTATAATCCAATAACACAAGATTGTGAAAATGCCTAAGAGGTGAGGATTTATGCTTGTATCCTGAAGGAAACAACTACCTCAGATCCTAAATCTAGGGAGCTTTAGCATAAGCCAAAGCACGACCTAAGTCTAAGTGAGGATGAATATATTGTTTACCACCATAAGAGAGAGTAAACCACCTGACTTCTGGACTTACAACCGCATGGAGTAGCTGCCAGCTAACACCTCCTATGATTCAGATCCATGTAAGCAAGTCTTATGCATTGCAAGATAGTTGAGCTATTATTTAATTGGAAAGAAACTAAATTCCTAAACCACTTCCTAAGATTCTAGAGTATGAGTGGTATGAGTAATGACTTAATCTACAATTACAAAATCTTTTCAAATTTTATTTCAATTTTGACACTTCATTTTGACAAAGGCTTTAGGATTTTGATGCATATATGCATGATGAAAATAGGTTATGGGCCAAATCAGCTAGAAGAAGGTGTTCTGCACCATAAGAGATGCCCTCACAGGTCAATCATTTCCCTATCGTGCAAGGATGGAGATCCTTCATGTTCAAGAGAGAAAGAATATGTATGTATGTTGTGATACATTCAACCATTCAGCTAAGGGGTTGTTAAATCTTTTAATTATCTAATTTAAAACCTAGGCTTTATGGTGAGGTTATGAGTTATTTTAAATTTTAATTACGAGTTATTAATTGGGATAGAAAAATTAATTTTACCCTAAGAGCCTAATCGCATCCAGGCCACACATTAAAGCATCAAACATATAAGAAACTAAGAAAAGCTTGTTGTTTCTAATGCACTAAACACAACATTAAACAATATTATAGACTATGCAAAAGAATAAAAGGCTGGTGCGATCGGGTTCCGCCGTACACCCCGAAAAGAGAAAATCGATAGTCGAGCTCTACCATTATACAATATGATATATAAAAGAATAATTATAATTATAAATAAAAAATGCTATGGGGTCTTCAAGTCTCCTTCATTTCTTTATATCTTTGCTCCTTTTGATGTGGTAGGCTTCAAGGCATCACATGGCACCCCAGGACTAAGCCTTCTAGCCAATGCTCATCATAACCTCCATAGCACTAATCCTAATTCTTAATGCAAAATTACATTAAAAATAGAAAAAGTAAATCTAACTACACTTGCAAAATAAGTGTTAGCTAAATACACATACAACCCAAGCAGTTCTATCATAATTTGGACTTGGTACCCTGCACATGGGAAGCCAAGCCCACCTATAAAAACTTGGATTCTATTTAGGGGCATAAGCAACCTACAAAGAGATAAGCGGACCCTTTAAGCATAATCTCCTACAGAAAATAAGATTAGGCTAATCACAACCTACCATCTAGTCTACGAAGCATACACCCTAACATCCAGTTTAAAATATTACATCACAAAATAAAATATAAACCAAACATACACCGTCCTATCCTATGACTAAAAGTAGTGACTTAATTCTAATGTGTATGTTAAGGGTTGTCTGGTAAGTCCTAACTAGGCATTACAGTTATGATTTTATAAATGTGAAAGGATGTTTAGTCATAAGAGGTTGATTTCACTTTAAGTGATTTAATTGATTTGAGAGTTTTACATAGAATTTTCTTTTGTTTCATATGCCTTACACTTTGCAACTAAGTATTATAAAGAGAGGAAAGAGAATTGCTCTCTTTCATCCCTACCCTAAGCCACTATGTAAAGCATGTCAATTTAATTTGTTCCCTTTAGTGAATAGCTTATTATACATTTTAAATTAAACCTAAGTTTAGGTTCACTTTGAATGATTTCATTCAATATGAAAGACATCTTAAGATTAATTTGAATGAACTACTAACACATGACATACATCCCATTATTCCTTTCCATCACATGTAACATGCATATGATTGAATCCTAAGTATGACTAATACATGCAATATATTTCTTTTAACACACTTTAAATGAAAGATGCATATGTGTATTTAGTAGAAAATGGGATTTCCACTAATTAGCTAAATTTACACTCAAGTGTATAAAAGTTTTAAGCAAGTACTGAACGAAAAACTTTATTTTAGGCTCATTTTTCTGGCGATCTTTGCCGAAAATCACTCTAAAATGCATGGGGATGATGTAAAATAAGAAATGTAAGGGCAATCTAGGGGAAATTCCTAAAATCAAACAAAATCTATCACAAATAAAAGCCCTTAAGGTCGGCTATGATTTGATGAAATTACCTTGCCAGGGAAGGTTTCTGGTGGTTGTGAAGATCCGAGCAAGCTCCTGGGTGTGAGAGGCAGCTCTGGAATAAGTTTGAACTTTTGACTCCCTTTTGAATGTCGTCTTCACCAATGACCATTGCCTCCTCTCCAAAAAAGCTTCAGTCTGATGTTTTTTGGCTCAAATTGAGTGGGGGAAGGTTGCTCCTTGTTTGGGGAAGCTCCTGGAATGTGTGTGAGCTCTGGAATTATTGGAATGAGGCCTCTTTCTCTCCTTTCAAGGGGATGGCCGAATTTTTCCATTAAAGGTGATGGGGAGGTGGTTGGGTGGTGATGGCTTGTTTGAGGACTTTATATTTAGCTCCAAAGTCTTCTTCTTCAGCTGTAGGATTAGCTCCATTGAATGTAAAGGATGGGGAGGAGTGGACTTTGCTCTCTTTGGGTAAGATCACATGTGGGATGCCATTTCCAAGAGGGATTACCTTGGGTTTGTCTCCAATTGGGTTTGGGTTAATTTTGGGCTAATCCCAAGTGAGCTTGGGTTGAGTTTGATCAACTCCCAACAGGTCATGGCTTGGTTTCAAGGGATTTGGCGCAATTTGGGTCACATGGGCCACAATGGGTCATGTTAGGTTAGGTTGACCAATTAGTCAAATTAGGTCAAACTAAGGCTTAGGTTAGGTTCAAATAATGATTTGAAGTGTTTTGGTATGATCAATTTGATTTAATTTGGCTTAGGATTGATTTTGGCTCATTTGGAATCAAATGGGTCAAATGGGTTAAGTTGACCAATTTGACCAAAATTGGCCAAATTGGCTTGGGTTATGGGTTGATTCATGTTCAATTGGCTAATTTAAGATGAATGTAGTCTTTGGTTTGAATTGATTTGGATTTAATTTGAATTTAGGCCAAATTGTCCCTTTAGGTCAATTTGGGCTAAATGACTCAATTGGGCCCAATTGATCAAATTGGGTTCAATTATGGATTTGGACAAGTTCAATAATAAATTTGGAATGAACTCGAGCCATTGGTTGTAATCAATTTAGGTAAGATCATTATTTGACCCAATTTGGTCTTTTAGGCCAATTTGGGTTAACTCGGGTCAAATGGCCAATTGGGCTAGGTTTGGCTCAATTGGTGGTCAAGTCATATTCAAATATTGATTTTGAGTTGATTTAATCATTAGTTTCAATTAATTTGCTGTACGATGGGTTTGATTAGTTTTGGTTTGTTTGGGCTAAAGGGTTGACTTGGTCAAATGATCAAGTTGACTTGGTTTGACCCGATTCATGGCAATTGGTCATCCTAGGGTGATTATTGGTCATGATATGAGGCTTGGATGGGCTTGGTTCAATCCAATTTGGGTTGGATTAGAACTTGGCTCAAAAGAGTCTTTTAGGTCACTTTAGGTCAAGTGAGCCTAAGCGGGTCAATTAGCTTGGTTTTGACTTGATTTCAGTTTAGCTAAACTTATATTTGAGCTTAGGATTGAAATATAAATTCAACTGCAATTAATTTGGAGTCCAATTGATTTTGGTTCATTTGAAAATTTCAAGTCAAAAGGGCTAAGTTAGGCTTGACTTGAATTTTGTTTGATGATTGTAGGTTTCATTTATATTTTGATAGATGATTGAATGAATGGTTGATTCAAGAGAAATTTTATTGGTTTTGACTTAATTTGGATAGAATTTGGCTAAGTCCAAAGAATAGCCTCAAAGGGCTTAGATAGGGTTTTGATTTGATTTTAGATTTTGTTTTGGTCATTTGAGTTTAGATTTTATTTATATTTTCGAATATAAATGAAGGAATAATTAATTTATAAGAAAATCGATTGAGTTTGGAATGGTTTGAATGCTAATTTGGTTAAGCACATGGAGGTAGGTCCATCTAGCTTAAAAGGGTTTTGGTTTGGTTTGGTTTGATTTAGTTTGATTTAGTTTTGATCATTTGGATATGGATTTCATCTATATTTGTGAATATAAATGAAGGAATAATTTATTTATAAAGAAATCAATTGAATTTGATTTAATTTAAAGGGGGTTTTGGCTAACCTTATAAAGGTGGTTCATATGTCTTAGGAAGGGTCTTGGAATTTGAATTTGATTTTGGGTTTCAATCATTTGGAGTCAAATTTGGAATTAGATTTGCAATTTGAATTTGAATTTGAGGTTTGGTTTGAGATTTGAATCTGGGTTTGATTTGAGAAGGTGCATATGAATTGGGTTTAGGCTATAGGATATGTGATTTCCTTAAGTCTTGAGACATGGCTTAATCTTATGATTAACCCTTATAAGTCTCTAGGCTTTGGTTAAGTGTTCACCTAATCACTAGAAGTGTCTTTTGACTAAGGAGCTCTTACTGTATATAAGAGAAGGTTGAGTGCTCACTCCAAAAGTGAGGTCAACAAAAGGACCCCCAATAGGTGTGGTGTAACGGACAAGGTACACCACACGTATTGGCGTTCACCAAAATGATCAACAGCATCTGCAAGATTGCAAGCCCTAACAGAAATGATCGACACTTAAACCCAAAAGGTGAATAGAATTATGATCTTAGTGCAATGCAGCTCGCTTTATGCAAGGGCGTAAGAGATCCAGAAAGAGGAATTCATGGGGGATTGAGTACATGAACCTTCCATTAGGGAAGTAGGTTCAAGTTATCTGTTAGGGATATGGATTTGAGTTTGATTGTGAATATGATTAAGTTGGGTGTGTATCCACTGGGGATAATAATATATAATTCGATGGGGATCAAGATTGAATTAATTTGGATATGTTCTGTCTTAATTGATGTGGAGGCATATCCCCTAGGGATATGTATTTGAATCCGCTAGTGATTGGAAATGTGAACCTTCCATTAGGGAAGCAGGTTTGGGCTATCTGCTAGGGATAAGAGTTTGGTTGGATTTCTTATGGATCAACTAGGGAGAATGAATTTTGAATTGAGGGTACATTCACTAGGGGATATAAGCTTGGTTAAATTTGTTAGATTTAGATTTAGATTTAGGCTCCACTAAGGAGACTAGTCTAATTTATGCCTTGCTAAGGCAAAGTTTGGTTTGTTCGATATGAGTAATTTGACTCCATCAGGAAGGTTAGTTTGGAATTTGGTTTGTTATGGACCCTATCGGTGTGCGATGGATCCACTAAGAAGGAGCCACAGAGGCCTTGGCCTGTCTTAGATTTACAAATCTAGAAGGGGTAGTCCACCTGCCATAGGGTAGGGTTATCTGACCTAAGGGTTGCCTTTCAGTGTGCAATGGCTATACTAGAAAGAAAGTATAAGCAGACTTACATCTTCCAAAGTAGGGATTAATCATTGGGATGATATGTCGATGGCATAATAAATCAAATGTGACCTGAGGTGACTACTGAGTAAGTGTTGTTGGGGATCTTATCTTAACTCAAGAGTAGTCCTGATGATTAATTTGATTTATATTAATTTGATTTGATTTGATTTGATTTAATTTAGTTTATTATATTATGGACCCTATTGGTGTGCGATGGACCCACTGAGAAGGGGTTATGTTGGCCTTGGTCTTTCTCAAATTTATAAGTCCAAAAGGGTAGTCTATCAGCCACATGGTAGGACTATCCGACCAAAGGGGTTGCCTTTCTGTGCAATGGCTGTACTAGGAAGAAAGCATAGCAAATTTACATCTTCCAGAGTAGGGATCAGCAGTTGGGGTGATCTATTGATGGCACAACACATCAAACCCAACCTAGAAAACTACAGAGTGAATGGTGTTGGAGGACATATGTTAGCTCAAAAGTAGTTAAGATTAATTTCATTTGATGGATCCCATCGATGTGAAATGGACTGCACTAAGAAGGGGCTATGTCAAAAATTAGGATTCAAGTCATTTGAGTCATACTTATCTGGAATAGATAATACATACTCAAAATCCTTATCAATTTTATGTGTTAATCTTTGACTTGGTGGGACCCACATAAAAGTCAAACCCATGTAAAATGATTGACCAACCTTTGAACTTTGAATTGGATTTAAATTCATTCAATTTTGTGTCATGATTCTATGTTTCTAATTTCATTTGATTTGTATTTATTTTGGGTTTAATTTTAGTTTCCTTAGATTTATCTGGTTATTAGCATAATTAAGGTAATGAGGTTTAGTTTCCTAATTAATCCTTAAGTTAAGCTTAATTGATTTCAAATTTAGAGTGATGTGTATTTAGATTAAAGGTTTGAGTTAAATCTAACTAAACCCATTAAGTTAGATTATCCCAAGGAAAGTGCACTAGGTCACTAAGTATAATACCCTAAGTGCTTAATTAAAAGACTTCCGATTTAGGATTAGGAATCCTAATGAATGTCTTTAGATGAGATATTTACATTATCCAAAAATGAGGTCAACAAATCATACCAGATGAACTTTGTGTAAAGAAGAGTATGAATAGGCTCACTTTCTCTAGTGAAGGAGAATTAATGTATCCCAATTTTTTCTATATTAGATTAGGTTGAGCTTTTAGCTTATATTATAAGCACCTTTAATTATAAAATTTAAGGCACCTTATTTCTTTGTTGCTACGAGAATAAGTTCTCATATCTTAGGCTTTTCTATAATCTTATACTATTAAAATATAAGCCCTAGTATTCTATAAAAATTTAACTCATAAAAAAATAAATCTTATTTTTAAAATTATAAAGCTCAACTATAAAATAGGTCAAAGTGCTTACTAGCTTCATAGTATTAAAGCCTTCCTATTTCTTCTCACTTGGATTTCAAAAAGAACTATTACCTTTGAGATATTCCACTTGGCTTTCATATTTATCAATCTTGAAATTAACTTCAAAATCTATAGAAAGATAAAGAGCTAATTTTTTTAATCAAGAGTTTTATTAAAAGGGTGTCTCACTTTGAGATGTAATTAACTATAAGAGCTTGCCCTTATAGGGAATTGAGAACTCGATATAGAATAAACTTTGTTCTACTTCACTCATATATTTCAAGAGAAGAATCTCTAGTAGGTGTAGATCCATCAATCTTAAGAGTCCTTATTAAGTGATTGAGTCTATTATACGGTAACATATTTTTTTCTTGAGATGATATTTTATTCCTTGATGTTGCACTTATTCACATAAATAAGAAACCCCTAAGATCTGTATGGTGCCTCAAATAGAAACTTTACATGGACATGTAAGATCTTAACAAGTAGCAAATATTCCTAGGTAAATAGCCTTAATAATGTTTTCATCTAAAAAAAAAGAAGAAACGAAATGAATGAAAAATGACAAAAATTTAAACATCCTAGCTTTGAGGCACTGTGGCTTTGCAATCATAGCGCATAGGCTGCCATAAAAAGTTTAGATGCTTAAACCACCCCCGACGGTTACTCAACAAAATGGCACAGTGTCGAGATGTTGTGAGTCCATTGCCAAGGCACTGTCATGTATCCTTAATTTTTTTAAAATAATGAAAGTCGCCCCTCGCCTGAGAAATAACCACCTAGGGGAGGTGGGGAATGATTATAAGCATAAAGCCTCTAGGTGTGAAAATTTACTACAAAAAGCGGAGAGTAGCCCCTCTCTTGCTTCTTCTTTCTTCCTCCCTCACTCTCACTCTAACCCCCTTCACTGTTCTTGCTCCTAGTTCTCTGTGCTCTCAACAACATGCTTCTCAAAGCTACGAGAGCGATCTCCTTTTGCAAGAAACAAGATCGAGAATTACTTTTTCCGATTCAAGTAAAATTTTTTTGGGAATGCTTTCTTTACACAATTTTTTTTTTGAAAATAAAATTTAATCTAATTTTCACTGTCAATCTTGGATCCATAGTTAAAAGAAAGCTTTCTAAGACTTAAAATATGCTAGAGAGTCTTAAATGTTGAATGTTTAAGTCCCCTGACATTGAACTTGGTTCTAACATGAGGAGAATACCCTCTGTCCTTTGATCTTAGATCCAAAATAAAGGAGAATAGTGCATTTGCATTAAATTATGTAAGAATTTAGCATTGCTAAGGTGCTATCCTACCAAATTTCTATAAAAACCTAATAAATCTTCAAGAATTTAGTTCAATACAAACATTTCCATCCAGTAGTGTCGTGACGCCAAGGCTCAATGCCGAGGCGCCAAGCTCTCAAAAATAAAACCTTCAATGCTTTGTCTAGAGCACTGAGGCACCAAGAATTGGGTTACGTGAAGCTAAGTTCTCGGCATGAAATAATAATATTAATGTTAAGGTACTGTCATTCAGCGCCACTGCGCTAAGTCTATAGTTCCCCTTATCTCTTATGCGGTGCCGCAGTGCCATTCTTTTGGCGCCGAGGTATTATATCTCCCACCATGAACTTGGTTCCGGTGTGAAATGGAACCCTCACTTCATCGATCTTGGATCCAAAATAATGGAGAAGAGTGTTTTACACTAAAATTATGAAAACTAGCTAAAGTGTTATGTTGACAAAAATTTAAAATTTAGATATTAGTAAAGAAGCGCTACAGCGCTATTGGCCCTGCACTAAGCCACTATGTCCTTAAAAAATTAAGCTTAGGCACCAAGGCCCAGTGTTACGATCTGTGCCAAAATAGATATTTCTCATGAGCGAACAAATGTTTCAGCCCTGTAGCACCATGGTGCCAAGGCCTAGCACTGAGGCCCCAAGCTCTTGGGAATAAAACCTTCAATGCTTTGTCTAGAGCACTGAGGTGCTAAGAATCAGGTGTCACGGTACTAAGCTCTTGAGCATAGAGCAATTCTATTAGTGCCGAGGCATTGTCATTCAATGCCACTATGCTAAGTCTCTAGGTTCCCTTATCTCTAACATGCTTTGCAGAGCCATTCTTTCAGCACCGAGGAGCTATATCCTCCACTATTGAACTTAGTTCTGTGAAATGAAATCCTCTCTTTGAGGCGCCAAGCTTTTGATTCTGCCATTAGGCTGATGGTAGGATGTTAATAATTCTTTTCTCTCGTTGTTTCAACTAGACATTGGCATTTCAACGTGTGAGAAAATTAAGAATTTTATCAAAATTTAGGTGTTCATTATAATAAGAAATATATTTATCATAAGCCACATTTGGTAATTCATAATATGTATTTATGCCATTATTATTGAAACTTACTATATCCCATTCTAGAGAAAAATTTGTGATGCCACAAAGAGTTTAGGAATTTCTTATTTGTATGATCAAATGTGACATTAAGGAATAAACATATTATCCCAAAGGATAAACATGTTTTCCTATAATGGATTCGATCATTTAATAAAAGACTCCAAATATTAATGGGTCTTTCTTGTACCAGAGGTTTTTCCCTTGAACTACATGAAAAAGTAGAATAAGGTTTATTTTAAACTAGGTTTAAGTTGTGTATAGAGACAAACCCATATAATTAATTACATCTAAGAAGCTTCTCTTCCTAAGAATACTCTCGATTAAAAAAATAAGTTATTATTTCTAAAGATTTCTAAGGTGATTTTCAAAGGATTGATTTTTTAAAATTTTAATTGGTATTTGTTCAAATTGGAGAGAGTTATTTTGGAGGCCAAATGGGATGTAATAGTAAATGCCTATTGATATTGGGATGACTAGTAGGCACTTCAACTATACTATCATTGGGCTTTAAATTTTGTATTTTTAATTCAGAGTTTGAGTTGACATTTTTTTAGAAGTCTAAGACTTAGATTCTAACAACACAAGACTATAGAAATGCCTAGGGTTGAAGACTTATTCCTGAAAAGGTAGCTTTATAACCTAGTCTACAAGTGTTTCTAACACATGTGAGATGCTCGACCTAACTTCATTTTGGGAATTATCGGCTATTCCTTTCACTTGAGGAGGACTAACCTATCCATGACTTTTTTGAACTTATAATCCGCATAGAGAGGGCTGCCAACTAACAACACCTAAGCATATTTTTAATTCATGATGCTAAGTCTTTTGAATGGAAGATGAGCTTTTGTATTTTTAAGAAAGGGATCTATGAACCTAGACTCATTCCCTAATCCCTAAAATCATGTAGGGTATGAAAACTATCTAACTAATGCACATTTTTAGATTTTTATTTATTTTGACTCAAGATTTATTTAAAGGCCATGGGTATGCAATTTTGTGCCTAATTCCATGCAATTAGAAAGGGTTATAGGCCAAATTAATAATAGAAGGAAGACTTCTCCAAGATAGCGGTCATCCTCACAAGTCAGATACCCTTTATGTGCAATGAGAAAAATTGCCCAATTCAAGAATTGAAGCAATATGATTTCATGGTTTCAAAACCTAATTATTTCTAATTGATTTAAAATTTTTCCCCGAGGCTTTAATTTATGTGATGTTTTGAGTTTTCTTTATTTTTATTTGAGTTGTTTAGATTTAAGTTGGGTAGAAGATTTAATTTTTATTATGAGCATACGTCCAGGTATTTATTATAGAAAAGCATAACACAGAAAGAAACCTAGAAAAGAAAGTTGGTTCTATTACGTACCCAAATAAAATAAGCCAATTTAAATTTATAATGCGACTGGGTACCACTGTACACCCTGGAAGAAAGAAAAATGGGCAACTGAGCTCTGCCCTTATACAATACAACATAGAACTATAAGTCTACATCTATGGGTCTTCTTTCTAGGATAATCTCTTTCATTAGAGACATCTATTAGGCTTCACAGGGGACCACTACACCTATCTTTTGGTAGGTCAGCTCCTGCTAATCCTAGAACCCATAGATTCTAACATAATTATGAGCTGAAATTTACATTTTATTTTCAAAATTAATTCCCAAGCCCTGCAAAATAAGTATTAGCAAAATACAAACAACACACATTAGTTGTTCTTCATAAACATACATGTTTAATATTAGCTACTTGCCAAGCCCACTTATCATATGGGCTATGCTTAAGGATTTAAACATACCTGCAAGAAACATTATTTTATATTTCATTTATGATAACAATTCTTTTTAGCATAGCCCCCTGTAGAAGACATTGTTAGATCTAAAAAGAATGTCCTATCATCCAGTCTAACAGGCAAACAATCTTAGGCATGTTGTCTAAAATAGTACACCACAAAGACATTATGTACATCATATCACAACACATCACAGGGAATCATAAAAGAATCACAGAATAGCCAAACTTAAGTCTAGAGTTCGTGACCTATAATTCTAGTGTGTGAAGAAAAGTGTTTGTATGGCAAGACTTTGCTAGTCCTCTTTAGTTTAAGTTCCATTTTGTATTTTTGAGTTCATTTAAGTTTTACCTTTAGGTGGTTTCTATTCAAATGATTTAATAATTTATTTTCATTTTTTGGTTCACTTTTTTTTTTTTAAAAAAGTGAGTTTAGGTTTATAAGAATGAAGAGTAGAAAAAATTTTAATTTTGGATGAAACTCATGCTATTCAATATTGTAACTCCAAATATAATGAAATTCTCATCCTAAGATGAAGATCCATCCTAAAGGTCTAACTATGATCCTTAAGTATCTTAGTTAATTCTTTTATTTCATTTAGATGATTTAGAATTTAATTTAATTTGGAATTTGTATTAATATTTCATTTTTTTTCTTTGGAATTTAGATTTGATTTGATTCTCATTCTTAGTTTAATTTATTCCTTTAATTTGATTTAGTTTATTTCATTTGATTTTATTTGCTTTGTTTCATTTAATTTGTACTAATGTTTTAGATTAAGTTATGTTGGTTTCATTTGATTTGATTCATGTTAACCTAAGGTTTTTAGGTTAAGGTTTGAATTCATTCTTAGATTAGATTGATTGAGATTAAAGGTTTCATTAAGTGTTTGTGATTATGATTTTATTAGCTAAAGGTTTAATTAAGCTTAACATGCATTTTTGATTTCATTAACCCTTAAGCATGAAAATGATTAAGTTCTTTGACTTAAGATGTTGGAAAATCATCCTAAATATTTTTTATATTTGATTAAGATTAGTTCAAATTATTTCATGATTTAATGAATTTATAAATTTTCTTAATTCATAATTTAATATGTACTGACCTAATGATTTGGAAATTCAAGTATTCCCAAACCAAAGCCCAATTCAGTTTGAAAGTTTTCTAGAAAGTGGAGTTCCATGTTAATTTTATGTTTCCAAAGTTTCACCATGATTAGATTCATAATTAGAATGTAAGTATGGTTTTAATTATTTTATTAAAATCTAAATTAGGCATAATTTGATGCAAATCATTTAAGGGTTTCATTTTTTTAATTCCTCTCAATAAAAGATGTTTCCAAAGAGGGTTAATTCATAATTTTTTGATATTTGGTTGATTTATTATGATTTAATTAATTTTTGGTTAATTATTTGAATTTTTTAATTCAATTAATTATCTAATTAAGTCATTTTGTGATTTATTAAGTTCCAATGTGTTTCATTAGTGCTTTTATGTTCATTAAGTTGATTTAAGATTATTTAATTCATTTTCATGAGTCATTTCACTTTATATTAATTTATTTAATTAAAATTGAGGTTTAGGATTTAAAATTTCATTTCTCATGAATTACATTGCAATAATTTATGAAATTTTTTCCTAAAGTGTGTTTTAACATTAATTTTAGTTTCCAAAAGTTTTATTTGAATATAATTAATGGTTTGTGATTAATTAAGGTTTAATTGATTTTATTCAAATCTAAACTAAAGTTAAATTACCCAAAATTAATTATGAGTTTTAATTTTAATGGATTCCTCTCATCAAGATGAATATATAGAGCCGAAGTTTGTAACTTTTAGACTTAAATTTATTTTCTACCCATTTTTAATTTTTTTGTAATTTTAATTAATTTAAAGGGGATTTACCCATTTTATATTGGCAGTCTGACGTGGCATTCCTTGTGGTGCCGTCACCACATAGTGCGGCGTGATTTGGCCACACGGATCCCATGTGGCATCCACGTCAAAAGCAGTGCCACGTGGGACGATCCTCGAAAGATCGGACGAACCTAATTCGATTTGCGATTTCCTTAAGGGATAAAATTGGATATCCAACTAAATCACGTTGTCCATTCCTAATAGAAGGATTAGATGGTGGAGATTAGATCTTACAACTCTCTAGTCAGAGACGAACACTGTCTGTCATTTTTGCCAAAATTTTGGTGATAATTGGTAAATTTTGAAGGGATTTCAAATTCAAAACCATCAGTGATCAGTTTACAACCCATTCATGTATTGATCCACTTGGAGATCAATTTCCTTTTGGAAAGAACCAAAATTGATGGCTTAAAGAGGTGGTGGTGGAGCGTACCTTAATTCTAGCTATCACCAGCAATGGTATCGACTCCTTTATCTTCATATCGATGTGACGAAGCGGTGTATCAAATTTGGGGCTTGCTTCTCTATGGACTGCTCTCTAGACCAACATCATATCATAATCTGGTAGTGTTGGACATTCTTCGGCTTCCCGATGGCGAGGGGATGGGGTGGTGAATCTTTTGAGGTTACCTCGACCTCTTGAACATGTTGGAACATTTAATTTGATGTGGGAGAGTCTCCTTTGAATTTCACCATTAAAGGAGCTCCAAGGCCATCAATTTCTATTTTTCTTCCAACGAGGGGTAGGGGGAAGGATCTCCTCCTTCATCTCTTGCATTTGGTGAATGATTTTAGATGAAAAGAGAGAGAGAGAGAATTATCTTTCCTTGCCCTCTTCCATGGTTGGTTGAGAGGCTTGCTTATGGCCTTCTAGGTGGCCATAATCGGGCCACTATCGGCGATATGGTTGGCCAAGGGTAGATTCAATCCCCCTTGGCCTTAGGATAAAGTTTGGATGATCACATGGAAGGAAGGAATGCATCTACCTTACCTTTCTTCTTTGGTCGAGCCATTGGATCCTTTTTTTTTCATCTTCTTCTTCCTTTGCTTCCTTTTTTGCTTCTCCCTTGGAGAAAGCAAATTTCTCCTTGGTTTTCTTTTGGTGGTCTTCAATTGATGGGAGCCATCTCTCTCTCTCTCTCTCTAAAGCTAGGAGGGGAGATTTAATTGGGATAGAGGACCAAGGAAATCAAACTGTACTTTGCTTCACTGATCCATCCTTGCCATTGTATAATTTTATCATTTTGGTTTAATTTTGGTTTGATCAATTTCTTTAAGATTACTTGGCAATTTATGTTAGTCCATTTAAAGATGAATTTAAATAAATACCATAAGTTTCATTCCATAGGTTTCATTTTAATCTTAACATTAGATTTAAATTAAGTCTCAAATTATTTAACCACTATTAATTGGTTTTAAAATTTGATTTGTATCATCCTTGATTGTCCATTAGATGATTAGGAATTGACTTAACCCATGCCACATGAAGGTTTAGCCCAACTGCAAGTGAAGTTGACCCATTTTGCCTTAAATGGATTAAGTTGGATTTGGTTGAGTCAAATGACCAAATTTGACTCATTTAAATTGTGTTCACACTCCAATTATATTTAATCACATGTGTGAAATGATTTGGAGTGGTTGGTTTCATTTAATTTCAAGTGAATTTCAATTTGAACCCATTTGACCTGAAGTGGGCTTAATGGTTTAAGCTAGAATTTCATTTGGGTCAAATGGCTAATTTGACCAAATTAGATTCAATGATGAGTTGAATTGTGTTTGATTAACATTTCCAAATGATGTTGAGCAATGAAATTGAATTGGTTTTAATTTGATTTAGGTTTGAATAATAGGACCCATTTAGGTTCATTTAGACTGAGTGGTCAAATTAATCCAGTTAAGGCCTAAATAAATTTAATTTTTTTGAATTCATGATTAGATATATTTATTTAATAATTTGGAAGATTTGGAATGATTGAATTTGGTCAAATTCTTGGTGGGACCCACCTAAGTCAAACCTATGTCAAGTGAGTTGACTAGATTTGACTTTGGTTTAATTTTGGATTTGTTCCTTTTTTTTAATTTGATTTTATTTTGATTTAATTGGATTTTATTTTATTTAATTAAAATTTAAAAATTGGGTTGAGTCCACCTAAGCAAATTAGGCTAGATCAAACCCAAAAAAGATTCTCTAAGTCATTAGATATAGTGTCCTAAACATTAAAATAGCATATTCCTATTTGAGATTAGGACATCAAAATTACTGATTTCAGAATGATATAAACCTCATCCAAAAATGAGGTCAACAAATGGACCCCCAATAAGTGTAGTGGATCAGCTAGAGTACACTATACATATTGGTATTGATCGTATTGATCAACATTACAAGCATAAGCTTGGGGTTCAAATTCTGAATTTTTATTTTTGATTTTGATTTTGATTGCAATTTTTGTTTTGGATTTGATTATGAAAGATAGACAAATTATGACTATGCTTGTTTCAATTTGACACACTCTTAGGGACTTAAAATTCACTAAGTTATAAGATGAATAGGGATGTCATTAGTAGTGGACTCAAAGGATGGTCTAGTCCAAATGCATTTATTATACTAAAAAATGTGCCTTCAAGGGACTAATTCCTATTCGAGAATAGTAGTAGGAGAGGATGCTAGTATGGACATTAACCCCTGATCCATACTACGTAATGTTTTAACTAGGGAAAGATATAACTAGGGGATTTACTCTTATCTGGTTAGTTATTAGGAAGGGGTCTTTAAAGTCTTAATTCCAACCTATATAACTAAGCTGGGGAGAGGTAGCTTGAATAGCTTAACCCTAATCCTCAACATTTTGACTACTAAGTATGGGTCACATGGACTTAATTATTTTTTAAGTAGTTCAATGAGCGGGGCCTTCAATGGCTTATTTCCATTCCTTTGTTTCTTTTTTATTTTGAAGTAGAAAATGAGTCATAATGATTTGGATCCTATTCTAATAAAGTAAGCTAATAGGAAGGAGCCTTTAATGGCTTAATTCCAATCTTGGTAGCTTTGAAAAGGAAAGGGGTTATAATGACTTTATCCTATCCTTTTAAGGATGCCTACTAATGGACTTACTCCTTTCTAATTAGTTAATAAGAAGGGGGGTCTTCATGACTTCATTCCTTCTTGAATAACCATAATGAGGAAGAGGGGTCTTAATGACTTGTTCCTAGACCACAATTTTTTGGCTAATAGGAAAGGGGTCTTCATGACTTATTACTAACCTAAGTTGTCTATTTGACAAGAAAGGGGTCTTCATGATTAATATCTATTATTATCTTTTAGAAAGAATGCCTACTGGGGGACTTATTTCTTTCTAGTTAGCTATTAGGATGGGGCCTTCAATGGCTTAATACAACTTAAATAGCTTGGGTGGAGGAAAGGGGTCTTTGATGACTTGATCCGAAACCTCACATCTTTATTTTGACTTAAGGATATGGGTCTTAATGACTTTATCCTCACTTTGTCATTTTAATAGGATGCTTTTTATGGGGCTAACACCTATGTGATTTTTTATTAAGATGAGGCCTTTAATGGATTAATCCAACTTAAATAGCTAAGGATAGGAAATGGGTTTTAATGACTTGTTCCAATCCTTAAAAGGTTGGCTAATAGGATAGGGGTCTTCATGACTTAATCCAATCCTAAAGTGCCTACGTGACATGAAAGGAGTCTTAATGATGTAATCATATAATGTGAATAATAGAAATGGTGCCATGAAAGGCTTGCTCTACACATATGGGAAGTTATAAGAAGAGTGCCACACATGGGCTTACTCCCAACTTAAAGAAAGAAAGAGTTATGCCATAAAAGGCTTACTCTGAATTTATGAGAATGGTGCACAAAGGCTTACCTCGAACTAGATATGAGAAGGTGCCACAAAGGGCTTGCTCCTAACTCAAGGAAAGAAAAAGTTATGCCATAAAAGACATTCTATAAATTTATGAGAATGGTGCACAAAGTCTTACTCCAAACTCATAAAGAAAGACATGAGAAAGGTGCCACAAAGGGCTTACTCCCAATTCATGGTATGTATAGGATAGGTGCCTCAATTAGGCTTACTCCTAACCTATGTATGATATGAGTGAGACAAAGTGGTCAAAGTGACTTAATTCTTAATCCTTAAGTCTTTTGACAACTAAGCAAAAGTCAAATGAACTTGATCTTTACTTGATTAGTCTAACTTGATGAAAGGTAATGGAAGGTTTGTTTTTATTTCTTGATTTCACTAATACTTCTTATACATGAAGTTGTTTAGTGAAGAGTATTTCAAAGAGTTGAAGTATAGTTTTGAAGGAGGATTTGAATAAGTTAAAATTTACTTCCATTTTAGGCAAGACATCGTATAATATTAATCTAAGAATTTTAAATTTTGAACTTGCATGTGACTTTCTAGTTCTTAGGCAACAAAAACCAAAGTCAACCAGTGCTTCTAAAATGAAACTTTTTTAAAAAAAAAATAAAATAAAATTGTATATGTATTTCATTTTATTTTGTTGATAAGACTCAATAGCTTATAAGGCTTTCTCTTAGATTCAATAAAGATCAATATATTCCATTAAAATTTTCACAAGTATCTAAGAAACATGATAACCAAACTCTTGGATTCTTATGGAGACATTTTTTTATCCTTTTGTCCCTAATCAATAATGGAATTGAAAGGATTAACTTATTAGAGAAATTAAGATTCTCCAGATAAATTTGAAATTGAATTTCTTAAGTTGATTTATTATTCTTTAAAGCATTTATGAAATAATATTTTATAAATGGCTTTGATTAATTCTTAACTGTGCACTTTTTTTATCCTTCTAAATTTTTACTAAAAGTTCTTTGAAATCACCTCAAAGGTAAATTTTAGGAACAAGCAAGTAGTGATATGATTATTTTCAAATCATAATGAAATATTTTTTTCTTCTTTTCACATTCTTTATTCCATCATTTTTTAATATAACACTCCACTTAATTAAAAGTACATGAGGTTATAAGCAATCTTAATCATGACCCTTGGATAATTATCCCAATTTTTATGGAATTGAATGATATGATTCTATAACAGAATATTAGTATAAGGATTCTGAATGTCATATCATATGCTTTCAAATTTTCCTTTCCAGAGTTATGTTGATTTCATATTTGTCAGATAAGTTATCCTTAATGAGGATAATCTTATACATGAAGACCTTTTGAGTTTGAAATGAAGAATGGGTAATAGGAACCCTTCATCAAGGTTAAGATTTTAACCTAGGCCCAAGATGTGGAATATGTGGATTTGATCTTTTTTTTTTCTTTACTTTTTATTTTCCATTTTCTTTTCTTTTTTTCATTTACTGCATTATTTTGTGCCTCAATAATGCTAGATTCTATAGAATCATGTTTTGGCTTATAAGGCATGTAATAAGTTGCATCTTCAAAACTTTGTGCTTCATATCGCATATTTTGGGTTTGATCTTTTTCTTCTATTTTTATTCTCTTTTATTTATTTATTTATTTTATTCTTGTTCTAATGATGTTAGCCAACCAAGAGAAATATTTTCTTCTCATGTAAGGCCATCATCAGCTAGCTTTTTGTTGAGCAATATTTTGCTTTTCTTTCAAAATTTTGCCTGCATTCCTCAAGGGACATATCTTATTTGAAATGGAATCAAGCCTAATCTTATAGACCACTGTATCTGGAGAATATTTTAATTTATTTTCAGTTGAAGTAGTCTTTTGCTTGAATATTGGCTTGAACAAGTCATTAATATCTAACTCATCAAAGAGTTAGGTTATTGATATGAGTGGTAGATCAACTTTCATTTATAGATTTATTTCTTTTAGTTTGGCAATTATGAATTTAGATTTCTCTTCAAATTCTAGGAGTGCATCTCAAACTTGAAGAATATATAGATCTCCAAACACTTTTAAACAATATCCATTTAATATGTTACAGTGCCTTTGAAGAGAAAATCAGGATCCTGAGTTCTTAACAATTTTTATCTTGCAATGGCTCTATAGTGTTGCATTTCAAACCAACTTTTGAATTTTAATTCCTTAAATAGCTCATAGCTTTTCTTGCTTATGACTTATCTATAGGCCACTTGCAAATGTAATCAGATTATATTCAATTGATTATTTGACATACAAAGGATAAGGATTTCTTGGAGAAGAAGATCCATTATTCTTTTGACCTGCCAAGTGGGCTCACCCAACATAACAAGATAATGATGACAAAGTATTAAATATCTGATTGTTTTTTTAGTTAGGGACAATTCTTGACTTCTAACCCTACCATTTGATTTTATTGTGGAAAGTTTAAAGTCAAAATGTCCACTTAGAAATTTTAGACTCCATACTTTTGCTCTTGGAAATAGTTAGGGGTGTGCATTTGGTTGATTTGGATGGATTGGATGATAAATTTTTAAAACGGATTGGTTTTGGATTCCTAAAAATATTGATCCACCAAAATGCAAATCGAAACCAAATAATAATTTGGTTCGGTTATTTTGGTTTGGTTTTGGATAAATAGAAGTTAGCTACATTTAAAAATTATTTGTATAATTATTTTATTGTATAGTGAACAAGCAATAAGCAAAACAACATAAATATAATAAAAATGTAATTAACTACTTCTTGTGCTAAAAAAAAATTTAAAATTAATTTTTACTTACCTGAATGATATTTTGAACTTAGAAGTTGATGGAACCATATTACCATATTATGAAACCAAAATATTTTGAAAAATTGGATAATAGTCCTCCAAAAAAGCACATACCAAGTATTCAAAAAATAAATAAAAATAAGTGTATAATAGATAAGCCTATTATACATAAATTAATAATACTATATTACATATAATTACTTTGGTTTATTTGGTTCCATCCAAAATTTATTTAATTTAACAAAACCAAAAAAACCAAAGTTTTCTTTAATTAAAACCAAAATCCAAATTGCTAAGTTCAAAACCGAACCAAATTATTCAAAAACTTTGGTTCGGTTTGGTTTTTTGGTTAAAACCAAATAATGCACACCCCTGGATATAGTCCTTCCATCCCTTTACTTTTCTTCCTTTTTGTCAACATTTTTATAACATTTCAATTCTTTATGAAATGCTACATTAGATATTATTCCTAGTTACAAGATTTACTAGGAGATTGGATGTATTTGACATATTTCCATAACATTTCAATTCTTTGTGAAATGTTACATTAGGCATTTTTTTTTCTTGTTATGAGATTTACTATGAGATTAGATGCATTCGACTTTTTTTCCAAATACAACATTTGATATGATTCAAATATTTTTTTTTTAATTGATTGATCATATAGCATGATCCAACACTACAATTTCTTTTCTATCATTTAATGGAACAATAATTTTGGTAAATTGTTTTAGGATTGGAATGATAACTTTCCTAAACACTTTAACTTTAAATTTAGAATTGCTTATTAGAACAAAATATTTAGTTAGGTCATTTAGGACTTTTAAAATGATATTC
Organism: Cymbidium sinense; assembly: GCA_021442155.1. Lineage (NCBI taxonomy): Eukaryota > Viridiplantae > Streptophyta > Magnoliopsida > Asparagales > Orchidaceae > Cymbidium > Cymbidium sinense. The sequence continues at coordinate 39,447,172 of CM038229.1, forward strand.
CTAATGACTTTAACTTTCAAATTCAAGATGAATATGAACATCCTTTCATAATTAGTATTTTTCTCCTTTTTCTTCTATTATTTTTTTCATTCATTCATCATTTTCATTTTTTTATTTGGGCCAAAAAAAGACCATCCAAGAGAATTTAAAGATGTTTTTGCATTTCTAAGATTTTTTTATGTTTGAATTCTTATCTTCAATCAACAATATGATTAAGACTAAGTTTTTTTTTAAGTTGAGTTTTCAAGATTAAATCTTCATTGCAATGAAAACTCATTTCTTTACTTGATTAAATTTACATAGCATCATTTTATCAAAATTGTATTAGAATTAGGCCTGTGTATATTCATTTTCATATTTGTTTATAATTGATGTTGACCGATGCATCTGTATCAACAAGCATTTGGGAAATTCTCTTTTCAATTTTTCATATCAACTAAGATGTTGATAATTTATTAATAAATGTCGACTATGGCAAGTGGAATGCCACATCAGGGACTAAGTAGTATATCTTCATCATAAAAGTTAACCTCAAAATTTCATTATAGTGAAATACCACATCAGGAAGTCACTTATAATTAAAGAAGGCAAATTACTACATTATGTAATGCCTTGCTTTATGATTGTTTCTTTTTTATTCCTTTTATTTTATTTCTTTTCATTCTAACTATTTTTATTTCATTTCAGTTTCTTTTCTTTTTTTTAATAAAGCATTATGATGCTTGGTTTTTGCAAGCAACTTCTCTAAGATGGGAAAAACATCATATTTGGAAGATGACTTATTTGCCATTTCTTTTCAGTATCATTTGAGGCGGTTTGACTCTACCATTTTGACTCTGATTTCAAGAATTTACTTTTGATATCTAGAGAAGGTAGGTCTAACTCTACCCTCAATAGATCAATAGACTTCATGATCTATTCATATGGATGGTCATTATTTAAAGATGACTATCGAGTAAAAGATGTGCTACTAAAAAGTCAAATATGACTTGAACTTTTTACAGCACAAAAAAGATTAGAAGTAATCTATAATTGCAATGAAATCTTTGACCACTATGCTAGACATCGACAATGTCAAGTGGGTCATAAGATTTTGCAATAGATTCACTTTGCATGAAAGAATATAATGCCTCAGTTTCTAAGCAAAGAAAACTAAGGTTTTCTTTTATTAATTTGGATTAACAAAGTCTTAAGTGATTTATATATCAACCTACCAAAGATGGAAGTTTCATCTTTTCACTCTGAGTGATAGAAATATCATCTTTAGGACCCAATCTTAAGGTCATGATTCTATTCATTTATTATTTCTCTTTTTTTAGAAGGATTGAAATCTTCATTTGGTTTCTTTTTTAAGATTTTTTCCTTTAAACTTAATTAAAGCCATTTATGAAATTTCAATCATTCAGATGGGAGAAGACTCCAAGTTGATTTAATTTATTAGGTTTAAATATCATTCATTTTAACTTTATCAAGAGAATCATAATTCTCTTTCCTTTCCCTCTCTTTTCTTTTATTGATTAGGATAAATAGTAAATCCAATCACTTTATCATTTTTATGTCATGCCATTTTCCTCTTTTGACTCTCTCCTTTACTATTAATGCTTTAAGGTTTTGAAAGGTGTAAAAGAGGGTTATTTCCAAGTTGCTCCCTATAATTGAACAATCAATTTAAGCAATTGATTTTCCAAAATTCTTGTGGACATATGGAGATATATTAAGACTTAAATTGATTTGCAGTTAAGTAAATTTCCTTCTATAATATTTAATTCTTTAATCAACTTTTGCCTAAGTTCAATATGGTACTCTTTTGGGATAATTTTTTTAACCCTTTTCTTATCATTTGAATTGATTCTTTTTAAAATGCAATTCAAGCTTCAATCATAGTGGTAAGGGGAAATAGGTACAACTATGCCTTCTTCCTTTAATTTGAATATTTTTTGGATTTGATGGACTCCTTCATTTCAATTTACATCCTTAGGTGTTTGCTACCTCTGAATGTATTAGAATAAAGGGTAACAATTTAGGACTATGTCCTCATTCTCTTTAGCTTTAGAACAAAGCTAAAGTAAAATCGAGGACAAATTTAACATTGAGATTTATTCTTGAAAGTTACTTTTCAAAATTTGAAGTAATTTGTAAACTTCTTTGATTTTAAAATTTCTTTTCTACCTTGGAATGTTATCAAGTCTGTTTTGACCAGATTTAGGTCTAACAGGAATGATTTGAATTTGATTTATTTCTCTCCCCATTTTTTATTTTGGGGTTTTATTTTTGGACCTAGTCATTTAACTGTGGAAAATGAAGAGTTCTAGAATCTTAGTTTAGGATTGGATGGGCTTAACCAAGAATGAAATGGAGAGATATCCAATGAAATGAAATGCATTCTTGACTTATGAATGGCACTAGTGCACTGCCGATGTATAGGACTAATAACTTATTTTTATAGATGGAGAGAGGAACCATTGCCCAATGGAGTCACTAGAAAATATCTCTATTGGAAAAAATTTGTGATACCACATACAGTTTAGAATTTCTTATTTGGATGATCAAATATGGCATTAAGAAATAAACATATTATCCAAAAGGATAAACATATTTTTTGATAATGAATTCGATCATTTAATAAAAGACTCCTAAGGCTAATGAGTCTTTCATGTACTAGAGGTTTTTCCCATGAACTACATGGAAAAGTAGAATAAAATTTATTTTAAATTGGGTTCATGGTTCCCTATAGACGCAAGTCGCTATAGTCAATTACGTCTAAAGAAGGGTGTTTTCCTAAGAATACTCTCGATTAAAGAAATAAGTTATTATTTCTAAAGCTTTCTAAGGTGATTTTCAAAGAATTGATTTTTGGAATTTCAATTGGGATTAGTTTAAATTAGAGAGAGTTATTTTGGAATACAAGTGAGATGAAGTAAGAAATTCCTATTGATACTGGGATGCTTAGTAGCCACTTCAACTATCCTACCATTGGGCTTTAAATTTTGGATTTTTAATTTAGAGTTTGAGTTGAAATTTTCTTAGAAGTCTAGGACTTAGATTCTAGCAACACAAGATTATAGAAATGCCTAGGGTTGAAGACTTATTCCTAAAAATGATGCTTCAGAACCTAGTGTACAAGTACTTCTGACACATGTTTGATGCTCGACCTAATTATATTTTGGGAATTATTGGTTATTCCTCTCACTTAAGAAGGACTAATCTATCCATGACTTTTCTGGACTTATAACTTGCCTAGAGAGGGCTACCAGTTATCACCACCAAAGCCCATTTTAAGTTCATGATGCCAAGTCTTATGAATGCAAGATGGCTGGGCTGTTATATTTTTAAGAAGGGAATCTATGAATCTAGACTCACTACCTAATCCCTAGAATCATGTAGGGTATGAAATGTATCTAACTAATCCATATCTTTTTTATTTTTATTCATTTTTACTCAAGATTTTTTTAAAGACCATGGGTATCCAATTTTATGCCTAATACCATGCAATTAGAAAGGGTTATGAGCTAAATTAATAATAGAACATCTTATCATCTATTCTAATGAAAAAATAATCCTAGATATATAGTCTAAAATAGTACACCACCAAGACATATAAAGCACACCATATCACAACACATGATAGTGAATCATAAAAGAATGACAGAACGACCTAACCTAAGTTTAGGGTCCGTGACCAATAATTCTAGTCTATGAAGAAAAGGGTTTGTGTGGCAAGACTTCTCTAGGCATATTTAGTTTAAATTTGAATTTTTGAGTTTTTTTAAATTTTATGTTTAGGAGGTTTTAATTTAAATGATTTAGTTATTTATTTTCATTTTTAGGTTCACTTTTATTTGTTTAAGTGAAGTTTAGGTTTTCAAGAATAAAGAGTAGAATAAATTACATTTTTGGATGGAACTCATTCTATTCAACATCCTAACTCATAATAGAATGAAATCCTCATCCTAAAGGTCTAACTAAGATCCTTAAGTATCTTAGTTAATTCTTTTACTTTCATTTAGATGATTTATGCCTGAATTTAATTAGGAATTTGGATTAATATTTCATTTCTTTTCTTTGAAATTTAGATTTTATTTGATTTTCATTCTTGATTTAATCTATTACTTTAATTCGATTTTATTGAATTATTTTATTTGATTTAGTTTATTTCATTTATTTTATTTGCTTTGTTTCATTTGATTCACATTACTATTTTGGATTACGTTATGTTGGTTTCCTTTGATTTGATTCATGATAACCTAAGGTTTTTAAGTTAAGGTTTGAATTCATTCTTAGATTAGATTGATTGGAGATTAAAGGTTTCATTAAGTGTTTATGATTATGGTTTTATTAGCTTTAGGTTTTATTAAACTTAACATGCATTATTGATTTGATTAACCCTTAAGCATGGAAATGATTAAGTTCTTTGACTTAAGATGTTGGAAAACCATCCTAAATATTTTTGATGTTTGATTATGATTAGTTCAAATTATTTCATGATTTAATGAATTTATATTTTTTTAATTCATAATTTAATATGCACTGACCTAAAGATTTGGAAATTCAAGTATTCCCAATCCAAAGGTCATCTATGTTTGAAAGTTTTATGGCAAGTGGGGTTCCATGTCAATTTCATGTTTCCAAAGTTTCACCTTGATTTGATTCATAATTAGGATGTAATTCAGGTTTTAATTATTTTATTAAAACCCAAATTAGGCCTAATTTTATACAAACCATTTAGGGGCTTATTTTTTTAATTCCTCTCTGAAAGATGTTTCCAAAGAGGGTTCATGCATAATTTTTGGATATTTGGTTGATTTGTTATGATTTAATTAATTTCTAATTAATTATTTAAATTTTTTAATTCAATTATTTACCTAATTAAGATATTTTGTGATCTATTAAGTTCCAATGTGTTTCATTAGTGTTTTTATGTTCATTAATTTTCATTAAGTTGATTTAAAGTTATTTAATTCATTTTGTATTAATTTATTTAATCAAAATTAAGGTTTGAGATTTGAAATTTCATTTCTCATGAATTAGATTATAATAATTCATGAAAATTTTTTCTAAGGCATGTTTTAACATCAATTTTAGTTCCCTAAAGTTTCATTTGAATTTAATTAATGGTTTATGATTAATTAAGATTTAATTGATTTCATTCAGACCCAAATTAAGGTTAAATTATGTTAAATTAATTGGGGCTTTTAATTTTAATGGATTCCTCTCATCAAGATGAATCTATAGGGCATAAGTTTGTAATTTTTGGATTTGTATTTATTTTTCTATGAATTTATAAAATTTATGTAATTTTTAATTAATTTTAAAGGGGATTTACCCATTTTTATTAGTGGCATGATGTGGCAGCAGTCCTAGCACCGCTGCCACATAGCACGACTTGATTTGCCCAGGTGGATCCCGTGTGGCATCCACATCAAAAGCAGTGTCATGTGGGATGATCCTCGATCATCCGATCAAAGATCAGATGGTCCTGATTCGATCTGTGGTTTTCTTAAGGGATAAAATCAGATATTTGACTAAATCTTGGCCATCTATTTTGAATAGGAAGATCGGATGATGGAGATTATATCTTGTAACTCTCCTGCAAGAGACTAACATCATCCATCATTTTTGCCTGAATTTCAGCGATTGCTGGAGAATTTCAAAGGAATTTCAATCGCAAAACCATCAACGATCGGTTTACATCCCATCAATGCGGTTTGACTCACATGGGAATTTATTTCCTTTCGAAAAGAACCAAAATCGATGGCTTAAAGAGTGGTGGTTTCACGTACCTCAATTCTGACAATCACCGATGGTGGGATCGACTCCATTAGATTCGTATCAATGTGACGAAGTGATGTATTGAATTTGGTGTCTTGCCTCTCCATGGATTGCAACCTAGACCAACATTGGATCGGAATCCGACAACATTGGATGTTCTTCGGCCTCTCGGTGGCAAGGGGATGGGATGGTGATTCTTTTGAGGTCGCCTAGATCTCTTGAATGTGTTGGAACATTCAATTTGATGTGGGAGAGTCTCCCTTGCATTTCACTTTTAAAGGAGCTCCATGGCCGTCAATTTTCATTCATTTTTCAATGAGTTAGCAGTGAGGGGTCGGGGGAAGGGTCTCCTCCTTGGTGAATGATTTGAGATGAAAAGAGGGAGGGAGTTGGCCTTCCCTCTCCTCTTTCCATGGTTGGTCGAGAGGCTTTCTTATGGCCTTCTAGGTGGACGAAATTCTCCCACTGGTAGTGGCAAGGCCAGCCAAGGGGTAGATTCAATCCCCCTTGGCCTTATGAGCAAGTTTGAATGATCACATGGAAGGGAGGAAGGCATCTATGTTACCTTTCTTCCTTGGCCGATCCATTGGCTCCTTTTTTTTCTTCTTCTTCTTTTGTTTCCTTTTTGCTTCTCCCTTGGAGAAGGAAAAGTCCTCCTTGGTTTCCTCTTGGTGGCCTTCAATTGATGGCAACAATCTCTTTTTTTTTTTAAGAAAAGAGGGGAGATTTAAATGGGATAAATGATCTAGAAAATCAAAGTGGACTTTGCTTCACATGATCCCTCCTTACCATTGGATAATTTTATCATTTTGGTTTAATCTAGATTTGATCAGTTTAATTAAGATTACTTGGCAATTTCTTTTAATCCATTTAAGGACGAATTTAAATAAATACCATAGATTTCATTCCATAGTTTCATTTTAATCTTAACTTTAGATTTAAATTAAGTCTCAAATGCTTTAACCACCATTAATTGATTTTAAATTTTGATTTGATCATTCTTGACTGTCCATTGGATGATTAGGAATTGACTTGACCCATGCCAGATAAAGGTTTAGCTTAACTCCAATTAAACTTGGCCCATTTTTCCATAAATGGATTTAAGTTGATTTGGTTGAGTCAAATTCAATTGTTCATTCACATGTGTGAAATGATTTGGAGTGATTGATTTCATTTAATTTCAAGTGAATTTTAATTTAAACCCGTTTGACACAAAGTGGGCTTAATGGGTTAAGCTTGGGTTTCATTTGGGTCAAATGGACAATTTGACCAAATTAGACCCAATGATGAGTTGAATTGTGTTTAATTATCATTTCCAAATGATTTTGAGCAATCAAACTGAATTGATTTCAATTTGATTTGGGTTTGAACAATAGGACCCATTTAGGTTCATTTAGACTAAGAGGTCTAATCAAACCAATTAAAGCATAAATAAATTTAAATTTCTTTGAATTTATGATTAAACATGTTTATTTAATCATTTAGAATATTTGGAATGATTGAATTTGGTCAAATTCTTGGTGGGTTGACCTTTAACTTGGTAGGATCCACCCAAGTCAAACTTATGTCAAGTGAGTTGACTAGATTTAACTTTGGTTTAGTTTGGATTATTCCTTTATTTTAATTTAATTTATTTAGATTTAATTTGATTTATTCAAATTTATAAATTGGGTTGAGTCCACTAAGCCAGTTAGGTTAGATTAAATGCAAGAAAGATTCCCAATGTCACTAGGTATAGTGTCCTATGCATTGAATTATGAGATTTTTTTTTGAGATTAGGACATTCTAATTATTAATTTCAGAATGATATTAATCTCATCCAAAAATGAGGTCAACACCCTGAATGAAAATTTAATTGTTCTGGTGATTCTTCGCGTTGGAAAAACTCTCATTTTATTTTCATGAGATTGCGTCAATGACCCTTCTATTCTACCACCAGGGTTGTAGAAGCTCCTTTCCAATATGAGATTGTTGACCTCACTTTCGGAGTGAGGATTGTTCATTCTAATTCTAGGTCTAGGATTCTTCTAGACATTTAGGTTTTCCTTAGTGTTAGGACACTTCTACTGATTAATGGAATACTAAACCCAAACCTAGAGATTTGTTGGGAAAAACCTTAGGACTAGAGCTTCCCCTAGGACAAGTGGGCTCCACCTACCCTAGGGCATAAACCAACACCCAAACCCTTTAGTCACCTTTAAACCTAAATCAAAGGATTGAAATCTCAACATCAAGCCAATCAATTGACCTTAACTGAATTTGATCTCCAATCCAAGCTCCAAGCCAATTTGGTTTGTTAACTCAAGTTAAACCACTTCAATCCTATAACTCCATTAAAATAAACTCAAGAAAACCAAACTCAATTCAATTCTCTCAATTGTTCTTATGACCCATTGGATCATTTCAAACTATTCCAATACTTGCAATTAAGCCATCTAAATCAATTAGACTCAAGTTATCCAAGTTCGCTCATTTGACCTAAAAGGGTTAAATGAGTCAAAACTCAATCAAAACCAAATCAATTGTAGTCAAAGCCACCAATCAGTTTAAATTCATCATTGAATATACTCCAACCATCTATAACCTTAAAGAACCCAAATTGACTTGACTAGACCACTTAACCCAAAGTGGCCTAAAAGGCCCAATTTGATCAAACTTCAATCAAACCATCATTGGATTAAATTAAGCAATTCAATCTCTTCATGATGATTGAAGGTCACTATTGAACACTCCACTACATTCAGTTGAACCTAACCAAGTCAATTTGGCCTCTTGACCCAAGTTGACCTAATTTGTCCTAAAGGATCAAATTGGGTCAAATCAAATCCTAAACCAAATTAGTTGAAACCAATGCTTCTAATCAATCACTAATTGGACATTGGGCAAGATCCAACCTTCAATTAAACCTAATTTGGTCAACCTAACCTATTTGGCCTACTTAGCCTAATTTGACCTAAAGGGTCAAATTGTACTAAATCACTCCATATTTCAAATCAATTCAAATCAAATCTTCCAATCAATTTCCAATGACCAATTGAGCATAGACCTAAGCCATGCTCAAGTAAATTTGACCAATTTGGTCAAATTGGTCAACATGACCTATTTGACCAAAATTAAACCATATGAACCAAATTCAAATCTAATACAAATTGAATCAAATCAATTGCACTAATTAAATTTAAATGACCAATTGAACTTGACTAAACTCCACTTTAACCTAATTTGGTAAAAATGGTCAACTTAGCCCAATTGAGCCCATTTGACCTGCATGAGTCAAATTAAGAGTATCATGACTCATCCTTGGGTCACTATGGTCTTGCCAAGTGGGCCCAACCCATGGTGAACTCGATTGGGTCAACCCCATTGAACCACGACCTCCAAATGGGATAAAATCTCCATTTGGATTGGTTCTCCAACTCTCCACCCATTGGCATTCACCTTTGCTCTTCTTAGATAGAGGACCACTGACCCAACTTAACCTAGGCTGTTGGGTTCAGCCTTTGGCAAAGAAAGGGTGAGTTCACCCTTGGGCAACCATTGGTCCTCTTAAGGAGTAGTGTACACTTCATGGTAGCCCACTACATTCTCCTCACACACATCCACTCAATAGTCCCTCCTTTCCTCCTTGATGGCCAAGCCAAATGTTGAGCTATTCTTAGGCCTTGGTTAAAGTTGGGAAGAGGTTACACTCCTCCCCATCCATTTAAACTCAACTCACACTTTCATGAGACCATTCTGAACAGTCCTAGAGCATTCCCCGAGCTCCCCATGCACCCCATTGCCGGTGAGACTCCCTTCAAACCCGAGAGCCTTATTAGTCTAACCTCACCAAACTTCTAACAAAATCAAATTAACTTTACCCACACCTTCACCATACACCGACGAACCAAAATGAGTCATTTACCAATCAATTCAACCATCGAAATTCATCCCGAGGCTAACTCTGATGACTTCCATGATGGCATTTTGTCCACATACCGATAGGTGGGGAGACAGCTTGAGATATTCCAAGTAGGGCTTCGTCTCTTCAAGAAGATGCTACCTCTATCAATGGACGCTAGTTTTAAGCTTCGATGATGTAAAAATCTACAAACTGAAGATTTTGCGTCTATGTGTTGGTCTTTTGTGAAGAAAATTTTGATTTCATGCAATTTTCCACTGTAGGAACTCCTTAGATCTCTCTTCCGATCATTTTGGAGTCAATTTGACAGTCAAATGAGCTCCGATGAGCGCAAATTAAGTAGCGAAAAGTGGCAATGTCGATCTTCTAGTGTTCACGGGATGACAGATCACCAACGTTCATTCCGTATCATTTGAACGAATAATTATGATTAATCGCACTAGAAATCTTGATTTAACCCTTTCATAATCACAAGATTAATCTTGATCGTCCAATCTGAGATCAAACAGTCAGGACAAAACTGCATCCACCGTTGCTAAGTCATGAGCCGTGTCAGATGTTTTAAATAGCCAATACCCACATTAACATCCACTTGGTGCCAACAATTTAAAATGAGTAATTAGGCTTAAAAATTGAATTTAAATAGTAAAACTTAAAGAATCATAACTAATTATAGAAAAATTCAAAAAATACAAATAAACCCATTTTATAAAGCTTAGATAGAGGAGAATTTAATAAAAATAAAATTCTCAATTAATGTTTAATGAATAGTTCTTAATTATGGTGTGAATCTTAGTCTAATTACCTTAATTAAAGCCAAATTACTTGGCTAATTAATTCAAAATTTGATATGTTGATTCTATGGGATTTCCTCTACCTCCCATATTTTTCTTGAAATTATTTGAAATTATTTTGAAAAGAAAATTAAAAGAAATTTAGGGTATGCAAAATGCTACACCCAATTTACCAACAACTTCAACACAAAGCCAAGAATCTCCGGGAGAACCCACACCAAGTACCTATCAAGAGACCAACATTATCATTAAATCTCAAGTAGAAGATCTAATTATCCAGAAAATCAAAGCAGTTATTGCTTCAGAAACAACTAAATAGCTAGTTGAAAAAGGTAGACCATTCCTGCCCTAATATGATCAAGTACAATTTCCTAACGATACATTGTGTCAAAATTCAACACTTTGTTACTATGACAATTCATTACCAGTCTAACTAACGACTTTCAAATGGTATGCTGAGTTACCCAATGACTCAATAAACTTTCACCGAATTGAAAGCACTCTTTGTTAAGGGATTTGTAGGAGCGAACAAGAAAGTAATGATATTAGATCTCCTCTTAGAAAAGAGGATAAAAGATGAAAGTGTTGCAAAAAGATGGAGAAATCTAAACATGAAGTGTTACCAACAACTCATAGAAAAGCATGTAGTGGAACTCCTTATGGGGAATATTGATGATCAAATGGCCCCATATCTAGCCATGACTATAATTAACATGTTTCAAGAATTATTGGATCGTGTAGACAAATTTGAAAGGCTACCAAAATAAAAATGCCATATTACCAACTACAATAATAATCCCTTTAGATAAGAAAAGCAACCAAAATCTCATGACATGAAAAAGAATGATATGAATACAACATTCACCTTCTCGGTTGACAAAAAGAGAAATGGAGGTGTGACAACCTCAAGACCAGCTGCAACTTCATGATCGACGATAAAGACTCCAAAAGATAAGAAAAAAGGTGCAACCCTTCAAGAGAAGATGTCTAAGAAGTACTTATTTAAAATAGAATGTACAGTAAGATCTTTAGACATGTCACGTAATTTGGATTAATTGAGAAGATAAGCTAGACCAAGTAGAAGACATGATTGTTATTCTATTCATAAGTCATCCAATTGAAGATTATTCTATCTTCAAGGATTAGGCCGAAAAAAGCTATCAAAATGGGGAGCTCACCTTATCATACACTGTACACATACACCCTTAGAAGGAAAAGGTGAAAGTTATTACAACATGCCTAGTCTAGGATGTAAAAGACAAAAATACTAAGCTAGCTAAAGCTCAGAATATAGAAGATATGGTCAAAGCCCCACAAACACAAGAAGAAGAAGGCAGTTGGGAGACCTTCATTTCAAAAAAAGATAAAAGGATGATTAATATTCTTCTATCCATAAAAGGTATCTGGTGGAAGAATGTATTATAACCAGAAATAGATCCTAAAAGATTCTTTCTTAATAGGGGACAACTTTTAAATAATGTAATGAAGCAGATGAAAAATAATTAGTCTTTTTCATCAAAGTCTCATAAATAAAAAAGGAGGAAATTTAGAAAATCAATATCTGAGACACAAAAAATGATTGACTCTTTAGAGGAGTTTGAGCAATAATAATCGGTCTTTTTTATCAAGGTCGGCTAAGCTAGAAGAATACATGGCTTATTTGAAACTTGACACAAAATTTTGAAGTAGAAATTCTGATAGAAATGTGTTGTGTTATAAATGTGGTTGCAACTTGAACTGACTTTGAGGAAACATAGAATTAGAGACTTATTTTGATAGGGGAAGTCTGACAGAAGAAGTGACCCAAGTCAAGTTTAGAGTGAAAAACAAATCTCGCCACCTCCACAATGGAAAGTCAGTGATAAAGGGAAAGAAATTCAAGTTAATGAAAATGCTTTACCCCTAACACCGATTAAACCTCAAAAGTCTACCAAATTAGGAGTAAACTATAATGTTCTAGCATATTTATGTAAACTTCCCACTTTGCTAAGTATCTATGATGCTCTCATATTGTCCAAATATATACGTGAGACATTATTCAAAGCCATGCAAAACCAAAATAATATGATGCATTTTTGATAAAGAAAAAAAAATGAAAAAGGACTTAACCTCTTAAAATTCAGCAATCATCACATTCAGTAAGAATGACCTGCTATTAGGGATGACCGAATATAATTGATTATGTTACAGCTGAAAGAAATGCTTTTCAAATAAAAAGAATATTGATTGATCCAGGTGCTTTGGTCAATCTTACAATAGTTAAAACACTATGAGCAAGCTTTAGATGCTCATTACTTAGATAAATGTACAATATTTCTACAAGGATTTAATGAATAAGGATAGCAAACCTTGGGGTCTCTTGTTTTACTCATACACTTCAGAAAATTATACACATAAGATAAATTCTATGTGATATAAGCATAAGTTTCTTACAAACCGCTTCTTGGTAGGTTATGGATTCATGAATATAGCATTGTGCCTTCAAATCTTCATTAATGTATGATGTATATTCAAAATTATGAAGAGTATTGAATTGATGGTGATATAAATCCATTCTTGATACATGAAATCAAGATCTATGATGATGCGAAGTACTTCATGCCTAAGAAAATAGAAGTCAAGACTAAAAAATAAGTGGCTCCACCTATGAAACTAATATTGAAAGGCAGTAGTGTAAAGGATAAAAATGCTAATGATAGAAATGAGTCAAAGCAACCTAAGGTAATTCCCCGCCTTGGCGGTGACAGTGAGGATGATGAAGAGGAGGTAGTATTTTATCAACCTAAGAAAGCCTTAACTAATCAAAGGATAGAAGAATCTAGTACTAGTAAGGTGAAAATGCCGAAGAAACTCATATTTATCTAATAAGGGTACCAAAATCCTAAGTCTCCAACAAGGCTATAAAAATAACTATAGCGCCAAAGGCACACATAAAAGCCTTAACAGCTTTAAAAATTGAGAAAATAGAATAGCTGAAAACTTTCTATGTTCCTCCTAGAAAAGGTCATAATGAACATGAGATTCTTTTCTATACGATAGAAGAGTGAGCCCCAAATTCCATATAGATGTTGTTATAAAAAGAATATTTTGAGGAAGAAAATATTTCAATAATAATTCTTAAATATTTCTCACTAGCTATAAAGAAATTGATTAAAAAGAACATTCAACTTATACAATCAAGCATACAAGCTCAGTTGTTTAATATGCTCTAATAGGAGGATATGGAAAATTCATTACATTGGGATTATGATATATTGATTTAGCATCTCCCTCAATGAGCTCATGCTGTCATATCTTGCAAAGAAGAAGTCCATATGGAAACTATAGAAGATTAAAAGAATGTTTCAAATGAGAATGTACTTGAAGAGGAACTAATCATTGATCTCATAGAGGCCCCAAAAGAATTGGAGGAAGGCAATCAATTCAATGTTGATGAACTACAAAAAAATTAACCTAGGTATTGAAGAAGAAGCTAGGCTGGCCATTGTTAGTGCTAACCCTACATTAGAAAGATTGGAGGAGTTAAAAGCACTACTATGTGAATACAAAGATTGCTTTGTATAGAATTATAGTGAACTCCTAGGCCTATTGTAAGATGTGGTTGTACATAAACTTGTTATTAAACCTGATGTATAACCTATAAAGCAAGCATCAAGGCGAATGCGATTAGAAATTGAAGAGCAAGTGATCGCAGAAACTAAAATGCTCATCTAAGCAAGATTTATCCGGGAAGAGAAGTATGCTAACTAGAATGTCAATATTGTCCAAGTAAGAAAAAAATTAACAAATCCGTGTATGTATCGACTTCAAGGACTTAACAAAATATGCACAAAAGATAACTTTGCATTACCCAATGAAAAAATAATCGTAGATAGCACATCAAAATATGACATGTTCTCATTTATGGACGATTAATTGGGTTATAGCCAAATGAAAATGGTATTAGAAGATGAAAAGCATACATCCTTCTGCACACCAATAGACATATATTGTTATAAAGTGATGTAATTTGGCTTGAAAATTGTTGATGCTACATACCAAAGGGAAATGGCCTGCATCTTCAACTACCTTATTCCTAGATATATGGAATATTATATCGATGATTTGGTTGTCAAAGCAAAACTCAAAGCAAGAGCATAAATTACTTAAGAGTTATATTCGATAGAATTTGAAGTTTCGACCTAAAAATGAACCCGATAAAATGTGATTTTGGTGTAACTGCTAAAAAATTCTTAGGATTTATTGTGTGCCATAGAAGGATTGAAATTGATCTCTATAAAATAAAAGCAATAGTTGAAATTCCAGCACCTAAGGTCGTAAAGCAACTATGCTCACTATAACCTAAATTAGCTTATATTAGAAGATTTATTTCAAATCGTTCAGGGAGATGTCAACTTTTTGCCCGATTGATGAATAAAGATGCACCTTTTATATGGGATGATACTAGTCAAGAAGCATTTGGCCATATAAAATAATATATGTTACATCTCCAAATTATGACAACACCAATAACAGGAAAGCCATTGATATTGTATACGACAATCTTAGAAGAGTCATTGGGAGCTATGGTAGCTCAAAATAATGAAGAAGGGAAGGAAAATAGCCTATATTATATAAGCCGATCTTTAATAGGAGCTGAAATAATATATTCTATTGAGAAGCAATGCCTAGCATTGATATTTGCTACTCAAAAATTATAACACTATATGTTATCACATAAAATAATGTTGATATCTAAAGTTGATTATCTTAAATGCTTAATGACTGACTAACCCTAACTAGTCATTTAGCAAAATTGGCAGTCCTATTACTTCAATTTGACATAATATATGTCTCATAAAAAGCTATAAAAGTATAAGCATTGGCCAACTTTCTAGCCCATCATCCCTTATCGACAAACTCTCCATTCAACGATGAATTGCCTAATTAATAAATCTTTGAAGTAGAAGAAGCTTAATAACCATCAGAATGAGAACTCTACTTTGATGGAGCTTTATCAATAAAGTTAGCTAAACTGCCTTGTTTATCTATAGTACATGTCATAATAGCCTTAATATTTATAACACCATGAGGAGATCTTCTTTGATGTTGATTTAGCATGACAGAACCTTGAATCAATAATGAGGCCAAATATAAAGGATTAATTGCAGGTCTAGAGCTTGTAATTACCATGAAAATTAAGAAACTTTATATTTACAAAGATTCCCAACTCATAATATGACAATTAATCAGATCTTTAAAGATAAACAAGCTTGAGTTGGCACTTTATCATAAGCATTTCCAAGTACTTGTAAAATAAATCTTTAAAGTAATAATTATAAGGGTGTCACATCAAGATAATGATAAAGTTGACACATTAGATAAATTGCTAAAGAAATGATAGACCCTTAGAGAGAGTCAATTTAAATAATAGTCCAAAGCAGAATAGCTTTGGCACCAACCCTTTTGTAAGCCTTTAAAGCTAAAGAAAATCAAATGTTCTAAATAATAGTAGAGGAAGATGATTGGTGAGAACTATTCATCACTTACCTTAAGGGCGGAGGATTACCAAAAGTCAAATCAAAGGCTAATCAAATTTCATAAAGAGATTTATGATATGATCTTATGAAGGATACATTATATCAATGCTCATTCAAAAAAATATGGTTACGATGCCTAGGACATATGAAGCAAAAATGGTGGTGATTGAAGTCCATGAAGGGTAGTATGGTGCACACTAATCGGGTCCTAAAATGAAAATTAACATCAAATGAATAGGATACTATTGGCCCAGTATGATGCAAGACTGCATTACACATGCCAAAAGATGTCATCAGTGTCAAATATATGAAGACATGTTGCATCGACCACCTAATAATTTACATCCAACAGTGGGGTCTTGGACATTTGAAAGTTGGGGAACTTATATAATTAGTCCAATAGATCCTCCATTATCTAGGGGATATCATTTCATATTAGCTACCATTGATTACTTCTCCAAATGACCAAAAGCAATCCCATTGAAAGAAGGTAAAACATACAATGTAGTGAAATTTTTTTGAGACCATATTGTCGATTGATTTGAAGTACTTCGAAGAATTATATTTGATAATAGCACTGCATTTAAGAATACCAAAATCTATCATTTCATTAAAAATTATAAGATAGATTAATGATTTTCTTTAATATATAATTTAAGAGCTAATGATCTTACAGAAGCATTCATCAAAATGTTGGTCAAACTCCTAAGAAGATTCTCTCTAAAATAAAAGAGAATGGCATGATAAATTAATAGAAGCCTTTTCTAATATCATATCACATATAAATTTGCTACACAAGCAACACCATATTCCCTAATCTTTGGAGTAGAAGCAATACTTCCTCTTGAAGAAGAGCTACCTTCAGTTTATATAGTAGTTCAAAATGGACGTAAAATAGAGAAAAATGTCCTAATAATCCATGAAGATCTAGAAGCTCTCAAGGAAGTATGATTACAAGCCAAACAAAATCTAGAGATATATTGAGTAAGAATGACCCGAGCTCACAACCGAATGGTTCGCCCAAAAAGCTTCAAAGCAGGCGAACTCATGTTGGTATGCAGATGGCTTATCGTTTCATACCAACAATTTGGTGGAAAATTTGACCCAAACTGGGAAGGGCCACATATTGTTGAAAAAGTATACGAATGAGACGCTTATCAACTCACTGATGCAAAAGGGATAAGGCATATGCCCCCTATAAATGTATAATATCTCAAAAGATATTATACATAACTATTAAAAGTGTTATGCTTTACAAATGCAAGAGTAAAGATCAACTCTAAAATGATCAACCAATGAGATACTCCTCATTAAAAGTATGAGAAAAAAGTACTCATCTCATAGAAAAATCCCTTATCAATAGGGGAAATTTTATATGCTTTGAATTGCAAGAAAAATACTCCATCAAAAAGAAACTCTCTCTAGTAGAGAAGAGGTAAATTAGATCCATTATGCCTAAAGAGGTCAAATCTAAATTTAATTAGATCCATCATGCCTAAAGGGGATAAATTTAAATAAAAAGATTTAATATGCCAATCAGATCCATCATGGCCAAAGCGACATGATCTAAATTTAAATCGGATCCATCAAGAGGACTAGTATATATCATGTAGTATATGCATCACTTTTTGATTATAGCTACCTCCCATTTACTTGGATCCAGAGTATAGCAGAGCATTTAGATATGGTCACCAGTACCTATTGGATTGGTCCACATCAGATGACAATTAGTTTGGCTCACATGTAGGATAGAATAGGTCTCTCTATCATAAGCATTCCCTATGAGGAGTTTGTACCTCCAAATCATGAGCTCTTTCAGCATCAGCCAGATGGTCAGCATAGGAGAGGCCATCATGTTTATTTCTTAGGTTCCATCATGATTTAGATCATTACTATAGATTATTTAGAAAGCAAAAATCAAGTCGTAAGCGACGGGGCATAGTTACTATAGACACATGGTCTGAGAGTTTCCTTGATGCAATGATGTGTTCACCCCACTTTACATGATTAGAAGATCCATTTAATATGGAATAGTTTTTAATTGAAGATTCAATCATTGGTAGATTTGAGCCAAAAGGAAGAGTTAGTTTTTGTTGAATCTTAGCATGAGATATTAATGGGGAGCTATCACTATTGGCTTTTATTATCACCTGGCTATGCTATTTTGTATTTCCAGGACATAATAGAAATTTTCATCCTTCCACTCTTTTGATGGCCAACTTGATCATTTGAGGTGAGAGGATAGCTCTAGCACCGACATCATTAGTCTACCTATACTAGGGATTTGGTAGAGAGAGCGTGATGACTGACTCACGGTGCTATGACGTAGATGCTCATTGGTGCTACTTACATGGATGAATTCATATACGCATATTAGAAGATTTTAGTTGTCTTAAGACACCATCTAATTTCAGAGAGTAGCATTTCCCCATGATCATGCAATTGAGTAATACTATAGTTGCCTTAGATAGAGATCAGATCCGAACCTTTTTGTTTGCTCCATCACACATGATGAATCACTTTCAGATTATCCACAGATCAACTTTTCATAACCTGCTTGATTAGAGCTTGGGATAGAGATTTATAGACTCTCTTATAGATAGAGAGGCATCCCTACTATTATCAAAGCCAGAATATAAATGCATAGTAGAATATCTCATCAGGTTAAGACCTACCCAACTTTGTTATAGATGTCATGAGTCTATCATATTAGAGGGATACAATCCTAATAGAGTGGCCAGACATTATGGTTGCACTCAGGCTACACCCATATACGGACTACCACAGATAGTAGACATAGATGATACTCACTTCCTGGAGACCCTCCAACTATTTGTTCAATTACCAACAACTTCCATATCATGAGCATTCTTACTTTGCCTAAGGACTGATTCGGGTTTCTATGTAGCTTCACAGGAGACTTATACATGAGTTAATCACCTATGGATATTGTGGATCCGTTATACATACTCTTCCTTTTTGGAGCTAGGCTTCCATATACATAATCGTAGATTGGGAAGAGCTAGGCCAATAAGACATTTGCATTCTCTCCAACACGTAACTCATGCTCTTAAGTGATCATCAGATGAGCTAGACAATAGTAGAAAATGATAATGAAAGAATTCATCTGCTCAGTAGAGAGATGATAGGGGTACTCATAACCCTATGATAGCTATTCTTGATATGGGAGTAGTTGGGATAGATGAGCCTGCTTATATTCCCATTCCATTAAAACAATTGAGCCACTCATTGGATAGATGGGAAATTATGTCACACTGGTATTATTGATAGACACTATTCCTTCTTCCCTAGTGTCCACTTAGCTTATTAGCAATGAGCAATGCATGTTGAAGAAGACCCACACATAGAAAAATTTGACACTCTAATGATTAACTATGTGCCGCTCTTGTTAAATTCAACTTGGCTGATAGTGAGTGCCACATAGGATGATTTTTTAGATATTGATTCCATTGCAGAGAGTCATCATATTCCTAGCTTGAAAGATATAACTTAGAGGCTATCTAGTATGGAGACCCCATGTTTTATCTCTAGAATATGCCATAAGCCATCAGACTCATTACACCATGGCTCTTTAAAGAGTTTATGCCATATAGTGATGGAATTATGCCATTTACTTATGAGTGCTAATCCAAAAGTCTTACCTAAGCTTTCTAGCTTTTGCGTGGAAGCAAACTCTCTTTTGGATTATGTTGCGGCCCTAGGCCTTGAAGCAATAGAGCTACAACTTTTGAAATTCCTCTGTAGAGATGTTGAGTTTAAAATATTTTGATTAGGCATTACTTATTAGGAGGTCTTATCTGATATAATCACTATTACAGAGACCTCACTCAACACCATTTCACATAAAGTCTCTCTAGTTTGCCAAGACCTTGAGCACAATCTCAAAACTTTGAGATCCTATCAGAGAGAGCTTTCTAGAGTAAAGATTGAGCTCTTTGACATATCAGCTGAATTAAGATAGTTATAGATAAAAAGATAATATCTATTAGAAAGAAGAATTATGATTAGTTAGGCTATCACAGTTATTGAAGAAGACTAATCACATATAGACGCCCAAGTAATTGAACTTGAGCCAATCCTTTCCTCGTTGGTCCATGACCAAGAGGCTTCCATTCAACATCTTCATGAAGCTAGAGAGAGGAGTATTAAGCTCAACATACAACCTCAGCGTATTAGAGAATTTAAAGGCAATCACATGTAGTTGTAACCTCAACTATGTAATGGTCTTACATGACAAATGAAAATGATTAAAGCTCATGTTTTCTCTTTATTTATCATGCTACAGAAAATCACAAATAAATAAATAAAGAAGCAACAAACACATCATGTCCAATCAACATGATGTATTTGTTAGTGGTAATTTTGTTTGCATAAAAAAATAATAAAGTAAAATGAATGAAAAAGTATAAAAATTTACACATATCGGCTTTAGGGTGTCGTGGTAGTGCAGACCTTCTTTGTCATAAAAAAATTATATAAACTTAAATTTCCCCCGACATTTGCCCGATAAAATGGCACAACGCCACAACGCCGTGATACCAATGTCAAGGCGCTATCATTTATTCTTAATTTTTTTAAATCAAGAAAGGTGTTGTCCTTGACATAGTAGAAATAACTATCTAGGGGGAGTGGGGGAACAATCATAGAGTGTAAAACAACCCCCAATAGAGTGAAATTCACTATAAAAGGGGAAATCAAACTCTCTCTTACTTCTTCTTCCTTACTATTCCACTCTTATTTTAACCCCTTTCACTATTCTTGCTCCCGATCATATTCTTTTAGTAGCATGCTTCCCGCTGCTACGAGAGTGATCTCCTCATGCATAAAACAAGATTAAGAATTACTCTCGTTAATTCCATGCAAAAAAAAACTTTTGAGAATGCTTTCTTTACACGATTTTTTTTCTTAAAAATGAAATTTAACTAAATTTTCATGGTTGATCTTGGATATGGTGACAAATAAAAGAGCGTATCTCCATTGTTCTTGGATCAAGAGTAAAAAGAAATCTCCATAAGACTTAAAGTATGCCAGAAACTTGAATATTGAATGTCTAAGCCCTTCGCAGTTAGACTAGGCTATGACGTGAGAAAAATACCCTCCCTCCGTCGATTTTAGATTTTGAACAAGGGAGAAGTGTGTGTTTGCACTACACTACAAGGCATTATGTTGCCAAATTTTTATAAAAAACCCATTAAAATCTTCAAGAATTTGGTTCAATATAGACGTTTATGTCTCGTGGTGCCACGGTGCCAAGGCCCAGTGCTGAGGTACCAAGCTCTCGGGAATGAAACCTTCAATGCTTTGTTTAAAAAACCGAGGTGCCAAGAATCATTTTGCCACCACTGAGGCAGCCCTACCGACCTCCACATCAGCCTTCATGGCTAGCTCCGCCACCGCCTCAGCCACACCACCACCAGCAGTAACATGCATACCTGCCGTTAAGTAGCTATGGTCCACCTACTCTTTTAGATAAGCTAAACAAATCTTATTATTTTAAGAGGGACATTAGGAAAATCTTTAAGAATCTCTTAAAGAAGCGATTTTACTACCCAGCCTGAGGAGAGGAAGTAGGAAAAAGTCATGATCCAAACTTTTACCACCTATCTGCCATGTTTTGGAGGATTGCTTCACATTCAAGGACTAGCTTGAACATAGTTTCAAGACTGGTGCTATAGTTATCCTGAAGGAATACCTTATGGAACAACCATCTAATTCCATTAGGGTAATCCTTGGGGATACATGTGATCCTACCAAAACTAAAGAAGGTTGGGATATTTATCTATCCAAAATCTTTAAGAAGATCATCCAGAAGATCAAGAAGCTTTCCTTGTAGGTGTCTGAGTCAACTCAAACCTCCAACATCAAGGAAGGTTTGCAAATTTCCAGTGCCAACTTGAGGAAAAGGGGGAGCTCAATAGCAGCAGCAGTCGGCGGGATAGCCCATTAGCCATGATGAGTCTAGTCACCCCTGATTCTTGACGCTTCCACGGCTTCCATTTCATTTCTTCCGCTCTACTTCTTCTAGTAGAACTCTTGTATTGGCATATAAGGGCATCAAATCACTTACCCCACTTTTACTTGATTTACCTTGTACCTCCAAACAATTCCAAGAAATTGAAGAATAAAGCTAGTTTGAATTACATTTTATCTTATGGGTTGTTCTCTCATTCATAAAATTCAAGTCAAAATAACTATAATTTTGATTTTCCTCTTCGATTTAGAGTTAGACTTTCCTACTATGAATACTGGTTTGGATATAGAGTTGGAATCATCGGATTCCCTTAGGAGAAGGCCGTGAGCGGTGCGTGTAACCTTCCATTACCACAAGAGATCACTGAAGTCAACCTCCTAGGGCGTCACCTCAAGATAGAGGGAAATAATTCATTGGTACAAAAGATTGAGAATCCCTTCCACAAGATGCTCCACCCTTGGATATGCTTGTGGAGGATCAACCGAAGGTGGACTACAACATCCTTTCTCATCTAAGAAAGTTGTCATCTAAGCTAAGCATATATGATGCCCTTATCTTATCCAAAGAGATGAGGGAATCACTAATCAAGGCTCTCCTTGATCACGAAATATGCTTTGGGTACATTATATAAAAGAAGTTCAGGGGATCACCTTCAAAGATGAAGACCTTCTTCTGGGGGACTTAGAGCACAACCGTCCTGTCTACATCACAATCAACATGGACAGGTTTAGACTTGCTAGAGTTCTCATGGATTCAAATGCATTAGTGAACATTATGAGTCAAAAGATCCTTGCCTATTTGAGGATTGACATCTCCACACTCCGAGGAGATTGGATGATGTTGAGAGGATTCAATGAGCAAGGTGAGCGAACTTTAGGTTATATAATGTTACCTTTGGAGATAGGTGACTGGAAGACTAAAGCCAAGTTTTACATCATTGATTTGAATACTTCGTTGACTGCTTTGCTCAGAAGGCCTTGGATACATCAGAATAAGATCATTCCATCCTCCCTCCATCAATGCATCAAGTTCAGAAAAGGTGAAATTGTGTACTGTGTTAATGGAGATGAAAAGCCATTTTCAGTTAGAGAGATTGAGATTTATGAGGATGCGACCTACTATCTTTCTTAAAACACCCTTTCTCGTGGATTTGGACAAAATCTAAATGCAAACACAAAAGAAAAAGAAAATGAAGAAAAAGAAAAGATAAAAGAAAATGAAAAGAAAAATAAAAGTCCATGTGAACTAGAAAGGAGAATTGAAGAAGAAATAGATCTGCATATTACATTCCACCCATAGTTCATTCCATCATATGGGCATGTGGATAGATAACCTCCACCAGCAGGTTCAAGTTGGAAGAGCTAGTTGGCCATCGCCAACACAGTCAGTTCATAGGAGTACCCCTACTATTCACATAGACTTGGAATCCAGCTCAGAGGATGTGTCTAATGTGATTAGTATACCACCCAACCCCTCTTAGCAGGTTCCATTGGAGGTGACTTTCGATCCAGACATAGACGAAGACCAGGCCTAAAAAAAAAACAAAGTATTTGAATCTGATTTATGTAAAACTATTAGACAGCAGTTGGGAACCTTAGCTCTAACCTCACTTACATCTTAGAAAGTTGAATGTTTGGTAGTTAAGGAAGTCCCTAAGTCTTCCACTGACATGAAGCAGAAGAGGTTCTTTTTTGGATCATCATCCTCAAGTCCTGAAGTTGATGTCGAACTTGAGGAGGATTCATTTAAAGAATGGATGGCCATGATTTAGTTGAATGATTTGATTTTATCCCTTAAGGATGTCATGGATCAAATCGGGACAGTCCAATCTTTGATCGGACGATCGAGGATCGTCCCGCGTGACACCGCTTTTGACGAGGATGCATTGTGGGATCCGCATGGCCAAATCACTTTGTGACACGTTAGCACGTGATTATAAAATAGATATATCCCCTTTAAAATTAATTAAAAATTAATTAAAAATAACCAAAAATTTAAAAATTTATGCAAAAATAAATACAAATCCAAACAAAATGCAAACTTAGGCTCTATGAATTCATCTTGATGAAAGGAATCCATTAAAATTAAAATCCCTAATTAATTTTGAGTAATTTAATTTTAATTTGGGTCTAAATGAAATTAATTAAACCTTAATTAATGACAACCATTAATTAAATTCAAATAAAACTTTGGAGAATCAAAGTTAATGTTAAAACACACCTTAGAAAAACTTTTCATGAATTATTGCATTGTAAGTCATGAGAAATGAATTTTCAAATCATAAACCTCAATTTTAATTAAATAAATAAATATAAAATGAATTAACTCATGAAAATGAATTAAATAACCTTAAATCAGCTTAATGAACTTTAATAAATATAAAAACACTAATGAAACTCATTGGAACTTAATAAATTACAAAATGGCTTAATTAGGTAATTAATTGAATTAAATAATTCAAATAATTAACTAAAAATTAGTTAAATCATAATAGATCAACAAAATGTCCAAAAATTATGAATAAACCCTCTTTGAAAACATATTTCAGAGATGAATCAATGAAAAATGAAACCCCTAAATGATTTACATCAAATTATGCCTAATTTGGGTTTTAATGAAATAATTAAAATCTTAATTACACCCTAGTTATGAATCTAATCAAAGTGAAACTTTGGAAACAAAAACTTGGCATGGAACCCCACTTGCCATAAAAATATCAAACCTAATCGACCTTTAGATTAGGAATACTTTTTATTTCCAAACCTTTAGGTCAATACATATTAAATAATGAATTAAGAAAATTCATTAATTCATTAAATCATGAAATAATTTGAACTAATCTTAATCAACCATTAGAAATATTTAGGATGGTTTTCCAACATCCTAAGTCAAAGAACTAAATCATTTTCATGCTTAAAGGTTAATGAATTCAATAAAGCATGTTAAGCTTAATTAAAGCTTAAGCTAATAAAATCATAATCACAAACAGTTAATGAAACTTAAATATACAATCAATCTAACCCACAGATGAATTTCAGACATTAACCCAAATGCCTTAGGTTAACATAAATAAAACTAAATGAATGAACATAAGTTAAACAAACATAAACTTAAACACAAACCAAAATCAATTCAAATTAAATCAAATGAAAAAATTCAAACCAAACCAAATTTAAAACTAAACCAAGAATGAAAATTAAATCAAATCAAAAGAAATGAAATGGAAAATCAATTTTCCAAAGAAAAGAATCAATCCAAAATCCAAACTAAATTCAAATTTAGACCATCTAAATGAAATCAGAAGGATTAATTAAGATACATCAGGATTTTAGTTAGGCCTTTAAGGTGGATCTTCATCTTATGATGATGGTTACAGTCCACTAGTGTTTAGGATGTTGAATAGAATCGAGTTCACTCAAAAATGGGATTCATTTTACTCTTCATTCTTAAAAATCTAAACATCACTTTAAACAAATAAAAGTGAACTAAAAATGAAAATAAATTACTAAATAATTTGAATTGAAATCACCCAAAGGTAAAATTTAAACAAACTCAAAAATCCAAATTGAAACTTAAATTAAAGAGGCCTAGCAAAGTCTTGCCACACAAACCCTTTTCTTCATACACTAGAATTTTAGGTCACAGACCCATCGTAGACTTAGGTTAGGTTATTCGTTGATTCTTTTATGATTCTTTGTGACGTGTTGTGATATGATGTGCTTCATATGTCTTGGTGGTGTACTATTTTAGACTGCATGTCTAGGATTATTTCCCCATTAGACTGGATGATAGGATGTTCTTTTTAGATCTAACATTATCTTCTATAGGGGGCTATGCTAGAAAGGATTGCTATCATAAATGAAATTAAATATATTATTTCTTGCATGTATGCTTAAATCCTTAAGCATAGCCCATAGGACAAGTAGGCTTGGCAAATAGCTAATGTTAAGCCCATATGTTTGTGAGATATAACTATTGCATGTGGTTTGTATTTTGATAACATTTTTTTGTAGGGCTTATGAATTAATTTAGAAATCAAAATGTAAATTTAAGCTTATAATTAGGTTAAGATCTATGGGGTCTGGGATTAATAGGAGCTGACACTACCAGAAGAAAGGTGCAGTGGTCCCTTGTGAAGACCAATGGATGTCCATGAAGAATGAGACTATCCTAGAATGAAGAGCCATAGATCTCAACTTGTAGTTCTAGGTCAGGCTGTATAAAGGTAGAGCTCAATTTTCTGTTTGCTCTTTCTTCCAGGGTGAGCGGTACACGACAACATTGGCCTTTTTCTTAAATTAAAATGGCTTGATTTATTTTGGGTGTGCAATAGAATCAACCTGCTTTTCTAGGTTTCTTTCTATGTTATGATTTCTTGTGATTAAATGTCTAGATAGGCTCATAAGAAAATTTAAAATTTATACTCAACTTAAATCTAAACAATTGAAATTAAAATAAAATAAGATTGAAACTCCACATAAATTAATGCCTTAGGGAATAACTTTAGCCTTTAAATAGTAAATAAAATTCATTAGCCGTAGGAATATATTCAATTAGTAAAACTAACAATTGACTTACCATTCTTTGTTAGTATTCAGTATGAGATACTGAACCTCCAGTGTGCAGAGAGGGGTCGATGCCCGCACAATCAGAAGTGTGATTTTGCTTCGCCTGCTTTATCTTGTGAAGATACTTTGGGGGGCCCATACTCTATAAAGGTCAGCCATAAATCCTCTCCAATCTAAATAAGTCTTAGCCTAGACTTGTGTACATCTGTAACATATCACGCAGGCGAGTTGAATCTTTAGACTCAAAGTTCCATCTTATCTTCTAGCTGTGCTCCGCAACTAGTTGAAATCTTTTTGTAAAATCAAACAAAGTAATAATAATGAGTAATGCTTTTAGATCAACAAATGCATTAAAAGATTTGTAAGTAGTTTAGGCAATACTACAAACTCTCTAAACCATATGTCTCGAACCTCAATTGAGACCTTCTTCCATGATACATATGGAGTATCGTACTTGCTCTTTATAATGTCCCTGATTTTATGAATAATTTTCTTAAATGGATTGAACTTAAAATTTATAACTCATATTTGAAACATAATATACCAATAATACAACAACAGTAAAATGCTTACGTGTCACCCTCCAACTCAATAAGTGGGCTAAAAAGTCCCAGCCTGATCAAGATGTGTCTACGAAAACTTAGGATCTGTGAAATCTATGGGTGGCTATTAGGGGTAGAATAGAGTAGTGTCTGCAGAGTCTAGAGAATGGTAGGCATTTGTACCATCCTACTCCAAAAGTTTGAGGTGGTGAAATCATAATGGAGGTCGACGTAGTGAATGTGGTTGTGGCCTGAATAGTGGGTCGAGATGTAAGCTTCTTCTTCTGCATAAAGATGCTTGCAAACGATCATCATGGAGCATCATCACCACTTGATGCCATATGTAAAGAACATAAAATAAAATTATTAAACTAGAAAAAATAAGATTATTTATAGAAATAAACAGAAGCATGCAAAACTAAGTACAAAAAGTGAATTATAGTATGCTGGTATAATCATGTACAATATTTAGAAAAGCATGTAAAAGTGTACATGTAAAATATGTGGGATAAATTATTAAGCAGTTAAAGTATGTAAAGCAAAAAAGTTTGTATCTCTACACTACTATTTTAAGGCATCTATAAGAAAAAAAATGCAAGTATCTTTAACGAAAGTGTGAGATCTTTTATTTCGATGACTCAGTAGAAATAGATTTTATAGTATCATTTTTATCATCATCCTTATTGTTCTCATCTTCTGACTGAATAACTTCCTTATAATCAATATTAGTATTAATCATGCTCATGCCTGCTTCTACATCATATATTAGAAGTCCTAAACCTAACATATCTTCCTACTGATGAGCAACTGCAAAAATATTATCAACTTTCACTCTTCCTCTTGGTTTGATTTTAATAACCACAACCCATTCAATTTTCTCTCTTATTCTTTCTGGATATTTTAGGTAATACACTTGTGTTGCCTGATGTGCAGGGGTAAATGAGTTGTACTTAGTATATTTTTTTGACAACTTAACCTCAGTGATCCCATGTGACTTATGTTTTTGTATCCCTCTATAACACATAGGATCAAACTAGTCATAATTAAATAGAACGATGTTCCTCTCCTTTAATCCAGGATATTGTATCTGGACAACTTCTTGAAGAACTTCATAATAGTCAATCTCATCATTTGAATACATGTTTTCTCAAATACAAACACCAAAGTTATATGTTTTTTTTTATCTGACCAAGAACTTATGTAAAATTTATAACCATTGACATCATAAATCTGCCATGTACTTACAATTCACTTCGGGCCCTAGGCTAGGTTGTGAAAGTCCTAATTTTACACTTCATTTCTCCAATCATGAACTTATAACATTTAGAAGAGTTGACTAAATAGATTATTAATATAGAAAACATATTAAAGTGTCAATGATGGTTGCTCACATGTAATCTAAACCATGTTGGGAATTCATCTTTTACTTTCTTATTAATAGTGAGAGCATCATCCAAGTTTAATGTGTTCATGAATAACCTGAACTCAAAAAATAAATTGACATAATTAGGTAAGTACTAGGTTTGATTAAAAATCAAACTAAGATATTATGTCATTGACGTGCTTACTCAAGAAAAGGTTGAACCTCATCATAGTTTATTAAAATAGTAACTATCATTGCTTAAGCTCCTTATCACTAAGATATCCTGATGTGCTTCAACCAAATGCTTTTCTATATGATTGAAAAATAGATAAGATATTTTGTGAAGATCCAACATTGTTCATATTATCTGAATATTCATGTGACTCAAAATAGTACGAGTGAAAATTTGTAGTCTCTTGAGCCAAGTAAGCTTCACATATTGAGCCTTTAGGGTGTACTTTATTCTTCACAATTTTTTTAATTTATTCAAGAATCTACATGAATTTGTAAAATAATCAGTTGTATATTGAATATTAATTCATTTTTTAGACTATCAACAATTACGTACCTCTCAAATGGGAACATCCAGCAATATTTCACTCTACCTCTCACTCTAGCTTCATACAGTAGATGTATTGGCAGGTGCTCCATAGAGTCACAAAAAGCCGGTGGAAATATCTTTTCAAGCTTATAGATAATGACTGAATTATTTGCTTCTAGTTATTTTATAGCTTCCACATTTAATCAAGCTGAGGTTAGTTCCTTAAATAATAGACTAAGCTCGATCAAAGGATTTAATATCTACTTTGTTAAAGAACTGAATGTAACTTGAAGTAAGCATTGTAGAAAAATGGAACAATCATGACTCTTCATTCCAAATAATCTTTTTATTCTCAAATCAAAACATCTGCTCAAGTTGAATGCATATTCATATGGTAACTTCAATGATTGTACTCACTTACACAATGTTCATTGTTGTTCCAATGTGAGATCGTATTTAGCTTTAGGCTTCTAAATGGTACCAGCTATTATCTCTCTTAGCTTTCACTCTCTTCTACGATAATATTCCCTCGGGTTTAACCTAGCTTTAACATTATCTTATGTTTTCCCCTTAACATTCATCACTGTGTTGAAAACATTATCAAAATAATTTTTATCTATATGCATCACATCAAGATTATGCCTTATTAGATTAGACTTCTAGTATGATAGATCCCAGAAAATACTCCTCTTTATCCAATTATGAGTCACACCATAACCCGACATATGACCTTTTGCTAATATAGAAGAATCAACTATACTCGGGATATATCTAATAATATGTCATAAATCATCTCCACTCAATCTTGAAGGCGACTTTGCCTTCTCAACTCGATTTTTATGATTGTATGTTTATTTCTCTTGAATGGATGATCAACAGAGAGAAACATACAATGACAATCAAACTAAGAAAATTTTTTGGCCATTTTTAAGAGTGAATGCCTTTGATAGATTCATGTAGATGGACAAGCTAGTTCCTAGCTATACTTTACCCTGACAACATTCTATCCGCAAGAAAATCATTGATAGTCCATATAAGTGCTATATTTAGTTGAAAGTTTTTGCTTTGCAGTTATGTCATATGTCAGTACACCATTGTCCCATAAGATTTTGAGCTCATCTACTAATGGTTGCAAGTATACATCAATCTTTGTCTTAGGGTTATGTGGCTTAGGGATAATCAAAGCTAAGAATATATAAGGAGTTATCATGCACATATCTAGTGGTAAATTATATGGTGTAACTGTCACTGGCCAATAAGAATAGGAAGACATCGACTGACTGAATTGTGTGAAATCATCAGCGCAAAGGCCAAGTTTAACGTTTCGTGGCTCAACTACAAACTCTGGGAATTGTGATTGAAATGCTTCCATGCTTCTCCATCTGATGGATGGCTCAAGATATGTGATGCACTTACTCTATTTTGATGTCATCACATGTGATGGGTTGAACGCATTGAAGCATAAAGTCTTTACAAACATATAGTTAATGACAAGTAGAACAAATGTTTATTTGGGATATCCTTCTGTTTGCATTATTTCTTACTGTGTGGCTTGAATCTCGATGGTCTTTAAAATTTAAATTCAGTATCATGTGTGTTGTCCTTACAATGCAACATACAATCATTCACAAAATAATTATTTTTTTCTTAGCGCAAACCTAAGTTTGACACTAACTTCTTTGTTTTGTACAGGTCTTCAGGAATTAAGTTTTTCTATGGGCCTTGCAAATTATTTAAAGCATTCTCATGAAATATTAAATTCAATTTTAATACTTAGCATTCTTATGGCCTTAGATAGCTTAGTGTGGTTCGTGTATCCTTCCCACAATGTTCGTTGTGCTACCTTTAGTAGATCATAGAAATTTTGATCTTCTTTATTAGGTGGCTACTGCTCTAGCAATAATGTAGATCATTTCTTCATATGTTTGGTCAGATTCATATTCGCTTGACGTGCATGCGTGGCATGTTGAGGGACCACCAGCAACATCAATATATGGCTCGAACTCACCATGTGAAGTATAGAACCAATAATTTGGTTGAAAATCCCTATGATACAAGTCTACTTTCACTTCATCTAGCATTATAAAAGTTTGATTCTATTGCCTCACACATTGACATCAAAACTTTCCTTCAAAAATGTAAGAAGGAAGTTGAGATGCCACATGTATGAAGTGCTCAACACCGCTCAAGAATTCATCAATTAATCATTTTCTACTTGATGTAATTTATTGTACATCCATGTTCATTTACTACAGATAGCTATAATCACTCTAAATTAGAAAATATGGGAATTCATTTACTATTCTATCGCATTCCATAAATAATATTGATTGCATAATAAATGGCTAATTTCATGTGACACCCAACTATTTAAGTTTTTTTCAAACTAAAACCATAATCACACATATCCACTAAACCTTAATTTTTTTATGAAAATTAACACTAGCAGACAGATTATAAAATCTAAATAAATACATCAAAAATTTTAAGATCATATAACTTTTAATTTCATATATTAAATGACTTAGAAGAATAATTAGGTCTAAATTCCAAAACTCTAAATTTATCAAAAATACAAAAACCAACATGTGCAACTAAGATTTACACATAAATAGATGTTCTAATACAACATTTAACAAATTTAAATTAATTTGGAGAAAATTTAACCAAAAATATATTAAAATACCTCAAAACTTCAAATCCCTATTTCTCACAAACCAACGAATGGAATTATGAAAAAAATTGTGATATAATGAGTAAATTGAGGTATACCTTTGATTCTATTGAGAAAATAAAGGAAATAGAAACATTTTTTATCAGAATCACCATGCCCTAGACCTCGTTCCATCGCCGGCTGAGAGAGAGAGAGAAGGAAATTGGGAAAATGCCTCAGGTATAGGGGTTGTCAGTCATATATTAATGGTTTCTAGTGGTATTTTCGGTAGATGATCCACCAAAAATCACTCTTGTGGACCAATTCATTGGCTATCTAGTCGAGTTTAAGTGAATCAAACCCGGTGTAGCTCTCAGCTAGAAAAGCCATTGAAGATTTTTTTAACTGACTATCTAGATGGTTATTTAGCTAGTAATTTCTAGTGGAAATATCAGCCAAAAATGCCACCTAAATATAGCAGTATTTCTTTAGTGAATTGATCACCTCACTGATATTACCAGTGGGAATTAGCTTAGCAGAAATGAAATAATGCCAAGCTTTTGATTCTTCCGTTAAGCTAATAGTAGGAAATTTAATAATTCTTTCCTCTCACCATTTCCACAACACGTTGGCATTTCTACTAGTGAGAAAACCAATAATTTCATCAAAATTCAAGTGCTCATTATAATATGAAATATATTGATCATAACCCACATTTGACAATTTATAATAAGCATTTATGGTAGTGCTATCGAAACTTACCAGCTTTCCCCGAATGAATACTTTATTGTTTTGGTGCTCCTTCACATTAGCAAATAACTCTCGCACCACGGGGATGACACATGAGCAATTTTCATAGGCCAACTTAGCCCAGCTGCTTTCACTGATCAACTCTTCTACTCTCCCACCTGGGTTATAGAAGCTCCTTTTCAGGATGAGATGCTTGTGATTAAGGGCATGCTAATACCTCACTTTATCCTCTACACTAACAAATCTGCTAGACTCACTTGAAGTCATCATCTTGAGTGGCATGTTCACTTTCTTAGAAGGAGAGAAAGCTAAAAAAATGAAAGATAAAGAGCGTTAAGGAATAGAAAATGCATATTAAAAAAATACGCACTCCAAGGGGTCTATTTATAAATCCAACCTAGTGGCGACACTACAATGTTAGTTCTAAGGCGCTAACCTCTCGGTATATAAAATAGTAACATAGCTATAGCATGCAAATGCAGAGCCGAGACATTGATCAGTTGGTCAAGTTGATGACTATGCTGGTCAAAAAGAACATTCATTACCATTAATTTTGTAACAAAAAATATGTCAAGCATTGATGTAGCGCCGAAGCGCTCTGACGTAGTGTCGCAGCCCTAGTAAAAAACTATCCTGTTCATTTAAAGCACCTGTCAGTTTGCCAACTTTTTTTAAACCGACTTTTCACTGGCACCGTAGTGCCATATGATTACAGCCTAAGCATTGGTCAGTTGGTCAACACAAATATCTACCCTAGAATGCTACATCACTAAGCATCCGATGTCGCGATGCCAATTTGACAATGCCACAAGGCTATGAAGCATTGAGGAGCTATGTTTCTCTTAATAAACATATTTTTTTAATATTATAAAATTTAATAAAAATAGACCTAAAACACTCGCATGTGCCCCGACACATCTAGAAAAATCTAAAGTAAAATGTTTGAGGATGTTGTGCAGGTTAATATTCTCGGTTAGGTCTTATGACTAGGTTTGGGTTAGTAAGACCTAATCATTTCTCGATGATAGCCGTGTTGATTATGAAATTCATCCTGATGGGATATGCTCAAAATGGATGAAGTTCATCATTTAAAATAACTTAAAGCAAACAATCAACCACCCATCCATCATTATTTATCAAGAATGATAATATAAGAAAACCTCTACTCACAAATAGTTAATGTCAATTTAAATATAACTATATTCATACACAAATAAGCTTATGTTAATAAGGACATAACCTGTGTCCTCTATCTGCATAATTTTATTATCGAACAACACCACATAAAATGTAAATACAACTACAACCCTTTGACTAGGTGGCTTGACTTCTATTTTTTTCCATGATATTTCAGTCACGGTAATAGCCCATATGTTCTCTAAATGGCTTTGCTCCTTGAGCCATAAATTATAGAATATATTTAATATCCAAGAAATTTTTCTCTTAGATAAGGTGGACTTAAATTTATCACCTTAGACAAATATCACCCCAAGTCTATAAGAACACCTTGGATGATGTAATCCATGGTTGCTAACAAAGATTTTTTGATTAGGGACTATTTTCCCTAGCTAAGTAAATTGGGGGCCACGATAGCCCGGGATGACAGAACCATAGGATCTTGACCAGGCGTGCCATCATTCCCCCCATCCCCAACATACACTTTAAGTACACATTGCTAGACATGAATTCATATCACATAAGATACATTTGTTTTTCAACCTTAATTGAGAGTGCTCTATTACTACAGTAAGAGGGTTAATTAACACTGAAAGCTTGCGTTCATAAGAAGTGAACTCAAATCTAAATAAACTCTAACAAAATGTTAGGGAAAATCTAGTTGAATATATATCAATCTGTCTCACAAAATATACTTCTATCCATCTCAATAAAGATGGCAGAGACCATCCTCAAAGGTGTTTTTTTCTAAGTGATCAAACAAGTTGATGGCTTCATAAGTCTTTTATGTAAGTTCAATAAGTGTTGAAGGTTGAGTTCGATCTCTCTCATTGCTGATTAGATTAGAATTGATTTTAAGTAACTTGAAGTTTTAGATTATTTGTAGACAACTTAGCTCAATTCATAATCAACTACTTATTAGACATAGTTTATGTTAACTCCAAGAGTTTAATCATATACTCATGATTTTGATAATCACAAACAAAAGTTGGTATATGCTAATAGCTCAATTACGTTACTCATGCTTAAAAATATAAATCGCAAATAAATATTGCACAAAAATATATTCATGACTTATGTGAAACTAGTGGTTCAAATGACTTGAATGAACTTAGCTATCATCACAAAATTAAGAATCAATTATAAAATATTTATTTATTTATAATATTACATTTAAAGCATTATAATTTTCAATTTATTACATTTAAAGCATTGAGTATTTTAAGATAAGTAGCATAGACTCATTAATCAAATTACAAATTTACTATCTTTTTTAATTGAACTTAGAAATTATCATACAACATAGCAAGTTCAATCTCATGTTCGTTGCAATTTGAACTACTTGATTACTAAAGCAATCTTATGCTAATGATAATTGATCTTATAGTCATGGCATATGATGTCAATCTTTTTTACGATAGTGTATAATTCAAAGAAAATAAACAAATCAACTATATATGAAATAAATATTTTAAAATATAAACTAATAGGATCATACATTGTATGTCATGTTGTATAATTTATTTTAAAATTTATAACTAATAAACATATGTTTTCAACCAGTTAAATGTATGATTAAATATTTGGATTGATCGTACCATATGATCATGATTATAAACTTTAATAAACTAGTAACTTGAATTTTGACTTAGATTTAGTATTAATTATTATTTGTTATTGAAGGTTAATAAATTTTTTCATGTGTTCACTATAAAATGACTAATAGAAGAGAGAGAGAGAGAGAGAGAGAGAGAGAGAGAGAGATTCTAAGATAGTAAAATTTTACCCCAAGTTATCTTCTTCCGTAAAGGTTTTAAAATGTTTGCATTTGACTATTGTATATTTACTTTAATGATTTATAAAGAGGGATACCTAATCTCAAACAAGTGTTCATATTACAAGATTGTTTACCTAATAGGATATGCTAGTAGTAGTCGGTTAGTTAAGGGTTTGTGTTAAGTCTAGCATTTTATCACTTTAAATAGAGGTATAATATGACTCCATTACGTATGAGTGAGAGTGATTTCTTCATCTTGTGCTAATGAAGGAGAGATTAGAAAAAAAATTAGAGAGAAAAACTAATTAAGTGGACATTGCTCAGTTAGAAGGCGAAACCACTATAACCTAGTTTGCAATTTTTTACATTATTTTTAATCTATAGTTTTTATCATCTATAATTATTTACTAATCCCATTATTTGAAGTAGATGTTATTAGTTAATGTGTTATGTTAAGTGTATCATGTTTATCACTTTGTGTAGACGTATAATATGGCTCTATAATTTATGAATGACAATGATTTTTTCATCTTATGTTAGTGAAGGAAAGATTAGCTAAAAATTTAAGAGAAAGACTTATTCAATGGACATAAGTCAATTAGGACACCAAATCACTACAAGATGATTTGCATATTTTTTTACATTACTTTCATTATATAGCTCTATATCTTATAATTATTTATTAATCTTACATGCTAATACTAAAAATATTAATTTTTTTTATTATATTGATTCAAACAAAAAAATGATGAAAAGTCTAAATTTTTATCATGAAATTTTTTTTAAAAAAATATGTAATACTTTCTAAAGCATTTTGATTGAGAGATTATAAATCATATTCATATTAACTTGACATATTATTTTATCTACTTTTCAATATTAAAGTTTAGGTCTTAAGTTATAGTTACTTGAATCTCAAATTCATACTTGTTTTGTGAAAGAAAAAAAGAAATAATTTGGTAATTTAAATTGATTGGTGTGTGCATATATTTTGTTTGAATAAAATAAATCATGTTGGATTAATTTATAAAGAAAAGTTTTTATCAAAATTTTAAAAATACATAATTCATCCCTCCTCTAGTTGTGTAATAATATTTAATTTGTATTTGTATGGGATTTTATTTTAAAGTTTAAATACTTAAAGTAGATTATTATAGAATACTTTGGGATTAAGGGTGTGATAAAGGTTTTTAATTCCTAGACCCCCATTAGTTGGCAATAAATCATATGTTTTTAGATAGATAAAACATCTTCTTTCTTACAATCTATTACTTTTTTATTTGTGTAATTTAATAAAAGTAAGTTGAAGGCTATACTTGCTCTAATAAATTTGCAAATGTTAGATTTATTAAAAAAACTATAATAACTAGAGACATGAAGAATATGTAGTAAAATAATTAAATTTAAGTCATTAAATGATTTTTTTGTTAACATTTGATAGTTACATTGGTGTGAGGAAATACTATTTTAACAAAATGTTATATATAGTCTCTAAAAGAAACATTTTAAATGAGGAGATGAGAAGAGGATT
Organism: Cymbidium sinense; assembly: GCA_021442155.1. Taxonomy (NCBI): domain Eukaryota; kingdom Viridiplantae; phylum Streptophyta; class Magnoliopsida; order Asparagales; family Orchidaceae; genus Cymbidium; species Cymbidium sinense. Next base: position 39,484,048 of record CM038229.1, read on the forward strand.
TAGGTGATGTCTTTATATTTATCTAAACTTGTGCTAAATATTCATTAATAGAAAGTTCATCAACTTAATAAAAAGAAATCAAATAATGTGGTTACTAAATCTCTTAGAGGGATTAGGCTCATTTTGGTTAATTATACTTGAGGACACTTCTAAGAGAAATACTCAATAAATAGAAACCTGACTAAATTTTTATTTAATTTTTGTTTTTTAAAGGATCGTGATTTAATAATTATTATTACAATAAAATGATCTATATACTAGATGTTAATCTTCAAGATAACGAGTGAATCACTATAACTAAGTGAGGCAATAGCCCAATATACATAAAGCATATATTACAATAATCACTGAGCCCCCAAAGACCCAACAAGAGGTACAATAGGCTCAAAGGGGCATGTGATTAAAAAAAAAAATTCAATGAGAGATGAAAACATTCTTAATCTTGATTTCATAAATCTATCATCCTAGTTTATCAGCTTAGAAGGTAGTCTACCCAAGCTAGCCATGAGACACTCTATTAGTAATCATAAATTGTCATTTAGAGTTGGTCTTATAACATTGAGCTAGAAAATTAAATCTCAAAATATCTTAAAAATATGTTTTCTTGGATAAAGACTAGAAAGATATATGACTTATCATTTCTAAATAAGTAAAGAAATACCTACAAAAAAATGACATAGTTTGATCACAAACAATTAAAGCTACTCAATTTTAGACTTAAAATCTTTTCTATGTTAAGTTGCCACTTCTTAACATATTAAGACTCCTTAGTCTTAATTAAAATCATGCATATCTAAAGCTCTATCCTAAAGAAGATATATAATGCAAGTTATCTATCTTTAAGTGAAGACATATAGTACATATTAGACTTAGTCATGTTTTGAATGTGCACTAGTGCATGGAGGTTTCAATTGATGTCTAACTTTTTCGTATACCTCCTTTAGAATATATAAAAGAGTAAAACTAAATAAAAATTTTAACTAGAGAGGGACTTAATTTTTAATTTAAACTATTTTAAATCATTTTTAAGGTTCTTTAATATTTTATTAAAGTTAATAGAATGTACTTTGTTCTTTGAGTTAAGCATGATATTGTCTATAGTTATGTATAATTGTAGTTCATGAAGAAAGCAAATACAATAAATAAATAAAGGAAAAAATAAACAAGTCACTGTATTATGATGGCTATAAAGAACAGGTAACAGACAACTGTTGTTGGACAATTTGCTTATACATATCCAAAATAAAAGAAATGGGACAGCTAAGTTCTACCTAACATTTTCAGACAAAGTTGGTATTAAAATATAAGTTTAGTTTCTCTTTGTTCTTGGCCATACTTCTAGCTTAAATTGTATGCCTATTCATCAAGACTTGGGTTGGCTAGGTCAAGAAACTTAACTTATACATTATTTAAATAAATATATAAATTCTAAAAGGAAATGTAGTAAAGAAATGTCTTAGGCTAAATGGAGCTATCACAACATAACAAAATTATCATAAAGCAAAAATATAATATCATAAATGAATAACAACATTTATATTGTGAAGTACATTTAAATGAATAAAAGAGAAAAAGCAAGCATAATGGCTGCACATTGAGCCCCTATAAGAAAATTATTTTTATACAAATGTAGAAAAGCAATCAAAGTGGCATAATGCATCACAAAATTAATAAACATAATAATAAATATTGTAATCTAGCCACCCTCAAGCAATATTGTCCCAAACATCGAAGGATTTACACATCAAAGTGTTATAACTACATCCTCTTAGACTATGGGACTACTAGGTTGTGGATTATCACAACACTTAAGTATGTGAAATAGTCTATGTTATAGGGTTATCTCATATGACCTGATTACTTACCGAACTAAGCCAATTATTGTAACTCAATTATCTTAAGGCTTATCACTTTATAGTGAATCAAAGTAATATGCTTTAGGCTAATTAATTAAGCTTATTAATATGTCATATGAGATGTGATTATGATTAAAAAGTTGTATTATCAAATGAACTATTATTTAATAATAATAATAAATCATAATCAAAGTTAAACTTAGTTCTAATAGGACATAATCTAACCTAAAGTATGAACATCATGCATATGAACTAATATGAAAAAAAATACTTGAAACCATCAACTATGAGTTATAGAACTCAAGTGTTTAAGCATATAATGAACACTTGAGGATGGACAGTGCTGGACAAGTAGGGGAATATCTCAAATATCTAGAGTGTATAGCAGTATTGAATAGAAAGTATTTATCTAGAAAGAAAAGAAATGAGACCAAGTATATGTATACACTTGAAATTAATGATGTTCAATCACAAGGTGAAATTTAACTATGGGGTAACTTCGTTAAACTAGTATGACACAATCGAGTAAGAATTTGACCAAAAGTTATATTAATCAAGCTCAAATTGAACTTGATGTAATGGACAATTAAGTTCATAAAAAAGGACTTAGCATAGCCATAAGAGTATTATTATATTATGAATTGACTAAGTCATGATGTGCATAATTAACTAATAAAATATCTCTAGTCAAATAGATATAACTAAGGAGATAAAAGAAATATTAGCTAGAAAAAATAGATTGGCATAACTAAGTATACCTAGTCAAAAGGATCAACTAAATATTGTAAATTTGATAAGGGTGTAGTGTTGGGTCATGGAATTAACTCAAACATGAGGGATAATATGCACATGGTCAATAATTTGAACTATCAAGATAGTTTAAGACATAATTAGATTCTTATCATACTATTTGAGATGCTCTTAAATAGTATGGTCTCCACTAAGCTAGTTACATGCCTTGGCAACTAACTTGTGCACATAGATATCAATGTAGATGGAGTCAATTAATATGATCAACTTCATAAACAAGAGTAAAGTTGAAATCAATAAATCAAATCAGGAAGTACACTGATAGTGAATGAAATGAGGGATTCTATTTTGGCATATTAATATGCCTAAGAAAGAGTGTTCATATATAGTGTTTACTACTTTTGTTATGAACAATCATTAGCACATTAGCTTAGAGTCAAGATTTCATAAATGATGACATGAATGGATATAATTAAAGCTTAAAATTATGTATATATTTTAAAGATAATCTTTAACCCAATTATTATTTTAGCTTTGTTCCCTTATCTAATTTTTTTTTTTTTTAATTTTGAAGATTGTGATGAACCAAATTTTATTAGTAACATTCTTTCATATCTCTAGGAGATGCCATTTCACTGTCATCCACACTAGAGATAAAATTATAATTAATTAATATTATTAGATTTTTTTTCATTATAATATGACAAAAATGGCTTGAATACTATAAAAATTGTGCAAAAATTGCTAAAAGCTTTTTGGTTCAGGAAGAATTAAATATAAATTTTATAAATTAATTTGAATAATTTAAATAATTTTAAAATTTTAAATTGGCCAAAATTGTCTTCATAAATTATTTGAAATATTTTAAATATGTTAAAAATTATGAGAATTCTTGTAATAGTTTGTATCTATGTTGGAATTATTAAACCAAATTATTTTTAAAATTTATGCTAATTTTAATAATTGTGGGGATTCATGCTAAAACCCTATTTTTTAGAAATTTTAGGAATTTTCAAAGTATAGTTTATTTATTATTTATTTTGAATAGTGAATGATTATTTTTCAAAATTTATAATAATTACGATAAGATTCAAATGACTTTTAAATTTTTGTGAGTACTCTTAATATTGATTTGAAACCTCTCCAAGAAATATGAGTATTTAAATATCTTTTTAATTAATTAATTAATTAATATAAAGGTAAACCTAATTTTTGAAATTAAAAATTTGTACAAATAATTAGACTTTAGCATTTTTTTCTGAATTTCTCAAATTAAATAATGCTTATGATAAAAATTTAAAGCCAATTGTGTTAATAGATTGTCTAGAGAAAAATAAAAAGGAAAAGCCTAAAAATACATGGGAGTCAAATTGATGAGTGGTTCTGCTTGATCTAGATATTAGATTCTCTTTAAAATAGATCTAATGGTCACAGGATCAGCTTCTATCTCTTGTTAGGCCACACCCATATATTTATGTTGGTCTTGTGTCAACATGATCCATGCCTAACCACCCATCAAATTAAACCCTTTTAGATGCCTTCTTAAGAAAAGTCCTTCACTAAGAAGCTTTAAGAGGGTGAGGGGAGTTGAATGCATGGCTAAACAAACCATGTTGTAGCCTATATCATTGGAAAGACTAAGGCTACAAGCTAAGTGTAGAGGGATTCTTGGTATTACCTCAGGGCTGCAAGGATTAAGCGAGATTATTTGATTCGAAAAGCTTTCTAAGTTAAAATGCAGACGAAGAATTGGATTAGGGTGTGGTGAGTTAATGGTTTGACCAACTTTTGATCACCTTCAATGCAAGCTTATGATTGAGTTGGCTTAGTGGGTTAGGAGAGCTAAGGAATGACTTATTGAGCTTTTTTAAGCTCAAGGAATGTGAATTCCTTTTTGGCATCCAATGGGGAGGCCTCTTCTATATATTTCCTTCAAATTCAAGCTCAAGCATGGATAATTATCCTATATCCCAATGACATGTGTATCATGGGAAAAGCTATAGGTAGTTGGAGAGCATGTTTTGAGCTTTATGATAGGATAAGGATGGCCAAGTACCATTGCTTTGGATAATACCATTACTCTCTCATTTAATGCACACAAGCATGTTAGCCTCTCTACCATGATATAAGATTAAAAGTTTAAAAATATTTATGATAATTAATAATCTTGAGTTTTAGGAATTTAAAAAAAAATTGAAGGCTTGGGTAGCATAGGTTTCATTTCTCGTTATTGATCTACATGACACCTATTAGGCTAATGGATTAAATTTATCCACTTAAAGTGATTAATTCCATTTAGGTTTAATTTAGTAAATTCCCCTTAGATTCATCTCTAAAATCTTTTCTTAGGGTTTAAGATAATTTGCTTACTTGATGGACTCAAATCCATCATAATCACAAGTGTTATAATTGAAGATGAAAACTAAACTCATTGGCCCACCAAATTATGAAATTGACCACCATGGAGGAGTCAAATCAATATGGGTTGAACTAAGCATTTGCTTATGATATCCTTAAATACAGCCACCCCCAAAAAGTTAATTTGATAACTAATTAGTTCAATCCAATTAACAACTAAGGATGGGATTGAAATTAATGGGAATAAACGCCTTTTTTGGTCATTTAAGGTTAGATCAAGAGTAATTGGACCAAATGATGCATTCAATTAGTCCAATTAATTTAAAGATTAAGACTGATTTGATTCTATTGGCCTAACTAGGTCAATTTGAATATCAATTGATAGATCGAATGTCATCATTAGATTATTTTTATCACATAAACGCACTAATTAGATAATTTGTAGTCAATAAGAAATTGATAGAGTTTGGGTTTAATCAAAGTGTGGTGGTCACCTAGGTTAGGCTAAGTTTAACCCAAGTTAGATAAAGTTTGGCTTTCTTAATCCATTGGTCAATTAGACACATATGTATGAATTCTCACGATTATGTAATTTATAATTATGCTAGCAACAAAGGTTGAATATCAAGGGTAGTTGAGAAACTTGCCTATGTGTGGTAGTCATTTGGTTTAGGATCTAACTGTGATAAGGGTAGACCTTTGACTCAACTATGAGATAAATCTCTCATATTGATTTTTAAGTTGATCAAGCTAATTTTTTAGAGCCTTATTATCAATTATATCATTAATTAAATCAATAAGATGGATTGATTTCTTAAATACAACATTTATAACCGTCAAGGAATGGTTATGCCCAAGTAGTAAAAGAGGTCTACCCTAGGATTTGTTAGAGTGAAATTTATGATGTAGAAATTATTTGTAAGATAAACTCCTATATTGGTTCCTCTTGAGGGTTTACTAAGGCTAACTAATGTGATAGATTGGGTTGAAGCTTTAATGTTTGAGGAGGATATGAGATTCGATCTTATTGATATTTTCGATGTCAACATACATGTGTATCATGTATAAAATTAAAAGAAAATTTTGATACCAAATGTTCAACATCATATGAGGGTAGAAATGAGATTAAGCAATCTTATATCAATATATTTATAGATGATTATAAACCTTTTAGTATAAAAGCTAATAAAATTCTAGCTAAAACATACACAAGATTTATTAACATTAGTGCAACTCTCTCTTCTTTAATAAAGAAAGTAAATTAAAATTTTAGATGTTTGTTTAAATTTTTGAGTGCCAAAATTATAACTTTTATTGAAGCTAATAATTTATTTAATATTTTGATTAACCTTTTGTTTGAGTCTTGGATTACCCATGAGTAAAGTAGAAAGAAAAATAAATAGCTCTATAGGATAAAAATTTAATGGCAAAGAGGGTGAATCACCAAGCAAGAATTATGTAATATTGAACATTTTAAGAATTTAATTTCTTCTTCAAAAATTAAATAAAAAGAAATTGAATGATATAAAAAAGGAAATAAAAAGATAATTAATCACTCGGTATTTTAACTGTAAAAAGTTAGGTGATATAAAGTGAGAAATTGTCCAATAATAATAATAATAATAAATAATAATAATAATAATAATAATAATAATAATAATAATAATAATAATAATAATAATAATAGTTGTGTCATAAAAAAGAATAAAAAATAAAAAATATATTTAAAAATAAATATGTTGATACCTTATCAAAGAAAATATTAATTATTTCTTCTGTAGAAATCACCATTTTAGGATTTGAATGATTTTGAGAGACCACTAAAATGTACCGATTTTTTTATTTATATCAAACCCTTTAAAAAACCTTTGAACTTGTAATGGACATTCTCAATCATTAATAGATATCTTTATCAAGATAAATAATTTTGTATCTCTAGTTCTTCTCAATGAATTGGTATATGGAGAACTTATTGGTAACTTTAAGAAAAAAAAAATCTATTTAATACTTTTTTTGTCTTTACATGAGATACATTGAATACTTGGTGGCATAGTATTTGGCAGAAAAAAAACATTAGCAACTAAATAAAAATTTTACTAATATCTTACCCATTTCTTATTGGCATTGAAAAGTTTAGCTAATGTTAAGATTTTCCCACTTAATCATAAAAAAATATTTTTTTGAAGAATAAAAACATTTCTAAAGTAAATCCAAAATGGATAATAGAAGAATTTGAAGAATGTGACTTACCAAATACTAAGATAAAAGAATTTTTATATAAGTGAATCTAGCCGTTTCAAAATTAAAAAATAGATCTAAATCCTACAATCTTAATTTGTTATAATATATTAATTCATGTCATTATTAACTTTGAAGATATTATATCATATGAGGGAGAGTTAGCAAGCCTCATATTGTTCAATTTGACTCTTCAATATGAGACCAAATTTCTCACTTATAAAATATCTTATTTTTTGAAATCATTGTTATTGATGAAGCACCACTAAGTTAGTTGTTAAACATTTTTTTAGTTTGTTGGATGATTAATATAGTTTTAAATGACACATGCTAACTAATAGTAATTTAGAGACTCTAGCCTCATATTGGTAGAATATTACTTTAATTTTAGATCTTTAGAGTAAAAAGTAACCATACTTGGGAGAGTTAATATTGTGCAACATATGGATTAAAAAATAATTATAAAAATCTAAGGGTAAAAACTTAGAATGTGATAAAAAATGCCTAATTATAAAAGCTTAATAATTAAAAGCCTAAATTTTAAAATATTTTAATATAATTTATATAATATAATATTAATATTTTTATTTTCATAGTAGGGTCAAGTGTGGACTACTTTGATATATATTATAATGGTGGAAGTGTTAAAAAAAAAAGAGGTTAGAATTCTTATTTCATTAATAGCTATTAGCCCCTAGCCCCCTCCCCTCACTTCTCCCTTTTCTTATCTCTCTTTTTTTTTTTTTTTGCATATGTGTTTGCTCGAGAGTCATGTTGTATATTAGCCTTTTATATTTTTTACTTATGTGATGAAGAAAAATAAACCATGGCAATTTTAATAGATGAGTTGGTTGAGATGTTGAGTATCTTTGTTATTGTCACCAATTGAGAGGAAAAGCCATCATAAGAGCCTGAAGCTATACATAAATAAGCTAGATTAAGTTTCAAATTTTAATAATTTTCTAAGATAATGGAAATGAGTAATGATAGGGTTTTTTATATTTCAAAAAACTTTGGGTCCATTTTGGGGTAGTTTGAGTCAAATAAAAAGAGTTTCACTCATATTGTTAACTAATCAATTTTAAGTAGTATAGTTAGAAACTTTGATGATTATGTGTTGGCCTAGTAAAATCCTTTACTTTCAACTAGACTAGCATACTTAATAACTTCATCAAATTTAGTGACCATCTCAACTCATTCATTGACAAGTATGAGCTAGATGTCACCTTTTGTTTGAAGACTTTAGTGTGATAAGATGTCATCATGCCACTATTGGATGATCTTAGCCTCTCTTTTTTTTTTAATCCTAGAACATTTCATAAGGATGATGAGTGTAAGGACAAATATATGAGTTAATGAGTTATTAAGTAATGAAAAAAAATACTTTTTTTTAATATTTTGTTTTCTTAAACATTTTATAATAAATCTTATTTGACAGGTAAATTGAAATCATAAATAATTCTAAAATAAAATAATTTTTTTCATGAATTTACTATTTACAATATTTTGTTATGAATGTGTCACTCTTAGGATGATGATAAGTATTCACAATTTTTTTAGGAAGATTTATATACATACCACACAATTCTTATGCATTTACATATCTAACATCTAAAGTTAGATATTTAATTGTCTAACATTTTACTATGTTTGAAAATGTGTATTTCACTTTTAAAAGTGAGTGATGATGATATTTTTGAGGTGATATTAAAGATTAGAGTGTTATATATGTAAAAATTGAAGTTTAAGTGTTAGACATGAAAATACATAAGAATTGTGTGACATGTATGTAAATCCCCCTTTTTTTATGCTGAGGCACTTAAGTAATCAATGCTCATTATAAGTCTTACTCAACTTATTATATGACACATCTCTTTAGCGACTTTGTATAACATAAACTAATAATAAAACCAGCAATAATAATGGTGATGATGATAAAATAATATATTAAATTATTTAGATATGCCATTATGTGGCAATTAGTGTAGCATAGAAATAATCATATATAATGTAATATGTTAAAGTATGCGCAATTTGAATTATTTAAATATTAATAATATATTGCTCAACTATAGTTGTGTATGTATATATATATATATATATATATATATATATATATATATATATATATATATATATATATATATATATATATATATATATCGAAATTGATGATGATGAATATGATGAATAAAATGATTATAAGATCAACTTATGAGTTTATTATTCTAAATAAGATTATAAAAATATTATCACAAACATCAAGTACAAATGTCCAGAATAAAATATGATTGTAATGTAAAGATGATTATATATAAGAAAGAGTAACATACTAATTAATTAAGTGTCAGAATTATATTATATTTATTTAATGACTTGGTATAGAATCACTAATCAAATATTGCAACACATAAACATGATAGCATTCAAATAATAAAGAAATATATAACTTAACAAAACTATAAAGCAATTGGATAATCAATTTTTATGTAATTGTAAAGACCCAAATTTAAGAAGAAGAGCTTTGACTTTCAACTATGCCTTGATTTTCGCATACGACATGTGTAATTGATTAAAATTTGGTCAAATATCCAAAAAAATTTATGTGATTTGACCATTCTCGACTATATTCACACCTACACACACTCACTCACACATGTGCTTATACTAAAAGAAACATGCACTCATATTTATATACACTACTAAAGTTATAAATTACCTAACTGAATATTTCAATATTTTATTTAAAAAATAAATCTCGATTCATTTTATTTCAGATGATTTATTGGTCATCTTTGAAATTGGGATTTACTCTTGCTACTTTTATTGCTATTCATGTATTCCATATTTGCTTAATTTATTTAAAATAAATCCATAAAAAATTTTATATTTAGAATTCTTACTCTCAGAATTTAACATAACCATTAGAGTTCAAAGAGCAAAAAATAATTTTAGTAAAATTCAATAAATAACTATGATTATTTTATAAAGTTATAAAATTAGAATCATAAATTGATAAAATTATAAGTTACGTTTAAATGGTAATATAAATAACTTAAATTCATTCGAATTATTTGAATTTTTAAACTATTCTCTATATTTAAATAAAATTGATGTCCTATGTAGAAAAAAAAAGTAGCTATAAAGTTTACTGTTAACAAGTTAGAGAAAATCATTTATATCTATTTTCAATGCAGAGCTCCAAAATAATACGTGTAGATGTACAGTTTTGACTGTCAACGACTTGGAGTGTTCAACTGCAGAAGTTCAGAGTCTCCTGCAAAGCTTTCGAGTCACTGTCTCTACTGTCCCATTGTGTAATAAAAAAATGTAAACAATTAAAGATAGATTCGAAACTTTATTGTTGAATAAGGGTTTTTTTTATTTTTTTTGAGTGAGAGCATTGTTAAATTATTTTAAAATAAAAATATATAATATAAAAGTCAGTTGAAAGAAAAAAATATTAAGTGTAATGTCTGAATATATTTTGGATATTAATCACATACTGACACATGATAAAATATAAATTAAATATAATATTTAGTTTCATATGCTCACACCTGACAAAATAAAAATTAAATATAATATTTAGTTCTTTTGGCACGTGTCAACACATGATTGAATGTCCGGATACAAAATTGCATCCGGACACTGCACGTAATATTCTCTAGGGGTATCCATCCCGAGATGTTTCTTATCTACATTTATAGTGTTGATCCCTAAAAAAATTAAATGCTAATAATTGGAAGGATTTTTATTTGATTGGCCTCAATAATCATGTTAATAGACTTAATAATAAAATAAATAACTACAAAGTTGTGTTATTTCTTCTCACTCTTCTTGGATGGTATTATTACATTGGGTTGCACATCTATTAAAACCCCACTAAATTTTGCATGTCCATCCACTTTTATAGTGTTGATCCCTAAAAAATCAAATGTTAATAACTGAAAGGATTTTAATTTGATTGGCCTCAATAATTAAGTTTTTTTTTGGAGAATCCCATGTAGGGGGATTTTTTTGCCACAAAAAAGGGGGTTACAACATCTTTAAGAGGGGATTAACTCAAGAACTACTGCTCAAAGAGCTACAATCAGTCTAGAGAGTGAATCCTCTATCTAAGTACAACAAAAAAAAAGGAAAAAGGAAAGCGAAAAGAAAAACAGCAAGAGATACAAAAGTAGCAAAAAAAAAAAAAAAAGAAAAGCCTGAGGATAGCCTTCAAAAGCTTGAGAAGATAAGAGAAGTATTTGCCACCTCCAGAGAAGGAACCTGCAAGGAAACAACACAGAACCTGCAAACAGTTAGAAGAAGGAATTAGCACAGGTAAAGAGATACAAACAAAATTAATTGAAAAAATAAATGAAAGTGTGAGAAATTTAAAGAAGTGTGTGAAGGAAAGCTCAGCTCACCATCGACAAGAGAAACATGAGCATCCAAACTTCAAAGGAAGGGTTACATCACAAGTGCTACTACCAGCCAAATTATGAGTGAAACCATCCTAGCCATCATAGCCTATATACCTGGGAGAAGGCAGCTGCCCCTGGATGAAAATCATATGATCTTTAATACCTGCATACCAAGCAATAGCAAAATATACTCTAGAATGAAAGGAAACACTATTCAGCATGGCAAAGGGATGCCACCAATCCCTTGTAAGAGAAGAATCACCTAAGTATTCCACCATAGCATGAGAATGAATAGCCAACAAAAACCCTACCTAGATGAAACATCAAGGAAAGGAAAACACCCCCATAGTGATGAAAGCCAATCAGGAGCAACAGTCACCTATTAATAGCTAAATCACAACAATAATTATACATGTCTAATAGAGCCAAGAGTAACCTTAGCCAGCAGATGAACACATACAGCAAAGGCACAGAGGCTAACCAAACGGCAATCAACAGAATAAAAAAGCAGGCAGAAATCCACCAAAAATTTTTAGCCTGCTGAACATAATAATCTGCTAATCCATTCAACCGATAGACAATACAACAAACCAAATAATGTAACCAACAGAAGAGAAGGTAGGCAATGTCATTCCAGAACAGAGCCATGTTAGGAATTAAAAAATAAACAGCTGAAAAATCCATCATATTAAGGGAAAATAGCCGAACTGCTAAGCAAACAACAACAACAAAAGCAGTATGAGATGGAGACCAAAAGAAGTTCCAACTGTTCAGGGAAATAGCAGTAATCACCAAAATATGAAGAGAAAGAGATACAGTGAGCATAATCAGCAAAGTAACTAATTCATCCATGAGGGTTAAGAAAAATAGCAGCATAACCCAGCTGGTCCAGTGAAATAGGGAAACCCACAGCTATTCAGCAGTAGCTAATAGCCAACCTGAAAATGGGAAGCATCAAAATAAGATTGCAGAAAGATCCAGTCGAAAAAGAAGAACACACCCAATATTGGACAAGCAGGTCCCAGCAGCCTCCATCTACAGCAAACACCTCTACCAGAATAGTAGAGAATGCAAAACATAAAGGAAAAGGGACAAAAATAGCAAACAACCATAGAAAGGAAGACTAGCCCCATCCCATCCATAAACTGGAAAATATGCAGACTATAAAATAAGTTATGGTTCATGAGAAGGAATAAATAAAGCCCAAACCAGCAGAAGATAAAAAATGGCATAATCAGATCCAAAAACTCAGGGAAGAGCCATATCTCCATAGGAAGAAGAAGCATAAAAGGCTTAAAAATTTCTAACATAAGGAAGCCCAGTTTTATCAAGATTCACAAGCCCCCTTAAAAGTGAAGGAATATCATCATTAGAAAACAGATTCGAAGAGGAGGACTTGGCTCCCCAATTAGCAAGAAAATCAGCACAAGAATTGCCTTCCCGATAAATATGAGAAATTTGATAATCTAGGTTAGCAAGAAGCCTCCTAGTATGGTTAAGTAAATAATACACTTTAACATTTCCATGAGCTCCTGAATTTATTAATTCGAGAAGAAGGAGAGCATCAACTTCAAACCAAATCTTTTGAAATCCTTTCTGTAAGCAGACAAAAATCCCATAGTGTAGACCTTTAAGCTCAGCAAATAATACAGAATAGGGTTCTAAAGGTGCAGCAAAAGCATAGATAACCTGACCACTATAATCTCTTAAAATCCCCCCACAATCATAAAAGCCATTAGAAATTGAGCCATCAGTGTTAACCTTAATGACATGATAATTCAGCTTCATCTAGTATATAATTTTATGGTTAGGAGCAATTCCACAAGAAGGAAGATTAATCCCAAAGTTAAAGGCCATATATTTGTACCCTTTGAAACTAAAGGAAGTAAGAAGATCAGCTTTATAAAGAGACATAATTTTATATTTGGCTCTAACAATAATACGATGATAGTTCATAGGTATATCATGATGCTTAGCATCATTTCTTTACAACCAAATATACCACAGAGGAGTAGTGGCTATAACAACTTTCACATGGCCTTTAGAAATATAAGAGAAAAATGTTTCAAGAAGTTGCATAATAGAAAATGATCTATCAAAATGGAAAGTATTAAACATACTATCATATCAACTCCAAACCTTAACAGCAATAGGGCCATTCACAAATACATGATCCACAGTTTCAATGTGAAAGTAACATTGGCATTTAGAGGGGAGGTGGAAGCCTTTTTTTTAAAAGGGTAGCATCAACAGGACTGTAGTGCTTTAGAATGCACCAAGTTAAAACTGAAAAGGAGGTAGGGATAGAAATATTCTAGATTTTAGTGAAAACTAAGGACTCTTGAGTTTTAAGTCTGAAAGAATGCCAAACATCCTTAAAAACAAAATCTCCATAGGAGGAATTTTTGAAGAGGATTTGGTCAGATTTATTAGGTAATGGGTAAATTGTAAGGATTTTGTCAACTATCACATTAGGGATAATAAAAATTAATTGAGCCACATCCCAATTATTTTGAGTAATGAACTGATTAACCTTAAACCTCATAGTGGAATGAGTATTAATCAAAGAATCAATAGAACCTTGTCCCAACCAATTATCTTGCCAAAAGAAGGAGGAGCCTTAATTCACACCCCAAGAGATAAGATTCTCAGCATTCCACTTGATGTTACAAAGTCTTCTCCACACCGGAGAGTCCCCAGGTTTGAAAGTACAAGTTAGGGGGTGTTTTCCCTTTTAGTATTTAGCAAGCATAAATTAATACTAGTAACTATGATTATTTCTAAAATTCCACCATATTTTGTATGAAAAATATTTAATGGAGTCTTCTAAAGTTTTGCAACCCAAAACACCTTCATTAAAAGGCCCACAATAGTTATGCCAACTAGCCTAATGAACTTTTTTGGAAGAAGAGGTAACCCCAAAAAAATTTGTTAATAAATCTATTTATCCTTTTAATAATAGAGCAGGTAGGCACAATAGTGGACAAAAGATACAAAGGCAAAGAGCAAAGGGTACTTTTGATCAAGATAAGTCTATCACCAAAAGAAAGTAAGTGGAACTCCCTAGAGGACATTTTCTTATTTATTTTTTGAATAACTTCATCAAATAAAGAAGATCTTTTTGTTCCTCGATATAAAAGAGAACCCAAATACTTGATAGGCAAGGTTTGATATCAAAGCCCATAATATTCTTAATAGCATTAATCCTAGATAAGGAAATAGATGAGCTAAAAATAAAACAACTTTTATCAGGATTAATCTTCAAACCACTTTTCCTACCAAACAAAGTAAGGAACTTACATAGTTTTTTTAATGTAGAGAGTACAACCATTGCAAAATATAATGAAATCATCAGCAAAGCTGAGGTGGGAAATGGGAAAGCCACCCCTAGTTTTGTAGTATATGTTAGACATTTTACAAAACATCTGCTCAATACTTCTAGAGAGATATTCCACAGTAATAATGAAAAGAGCATGAGAAAGAGGATCCCCTTGCCTTAGCCCATGAAAAGAAGAAAAAAATCATGAACTTTGCCATTAATAAGTAAAGAAAACCAAGAATCCTCAATACCATTCTTAATTAAAGTAATAAATTGACTTGAAAATCCAAATAGAGCCAAAATTTTATATAGGAAAGTCCAACCAATGTAATCATAAGCTTTGGAAATGTCCAGCTTAAAGAGTAGGTTACCACTACGAACTTTGGCATTTAAATCATGGATCATCTGTTGGGCTAAAAGAACATTATCATAAATAGATCACCCTTTAACAAAACCTGTTTGGTCGGGGGAGATGATTTTAGGATGCAGAATACTTAATCTTTTAGCCAAAATCTTAGAGGGGAGTTTATTAAAAAAAGAACAAAGGCTAATTTGCTAAAAATCACTCCAAAGTTCAAGATTTTCTTTTTTAGGGATTAAAATAATGGAAGTGCTAGCAAAATATTTGGAGAGGATACTTCCCTTGAAATAATCAAGAACAGCTTTAACCAAGTCCTCTTTAATGATAAACCAACATTTTTGAAAAAATAAGGTAGTAAATCCTTCAGGATCAGCCACAGAATTCGTATTCATATTTTGCAAAATGTTAGCAATTTTGGATCTAGAGGGTAATGAAATAAACATATTGTTATCTTCATCAAAAATAAGATTAGGAATAACTTCAAGCAAGAAAATCTCATCATAAGTCACATTTTATTAAGGAGTACAGTAAAAAAATGAAATGACATAATCAGTAAGCTCTTTATTATCAGTACACCAGACACCATCATTAGTTTTAATTTTTTTAATATGATTTAATACCTTTTTCTTTTTAACCATGGAATGGAAGTATTTTGTATTTCGATCACCATCAGATATCCATTTTATAGATGCTTTTTGTCGCCAATAGGTCTCCTCCATGTCTTGGTAACATGTTAACCTATTTTTGGCTTGAGTTAATAAGGAATTTTTAGATGGATCATTAACAGCAGCATCTTCTAAAACTATAACCTCATGTTCTATTTCTTTAATATTAACAAAAAAGTTTTTGAAACAGTGTTTGTTCCACCAATTAAGGCATTATTTAAGCCTTTTTAATTTGAACCATAATCTCGTCATTCCGAAAATAGAATCATCAGAATGGAGAGGTTCACCCCAATTGCTAGCAACTACATTCATAAATCTATCATAAATAAGCCACATATTTTGAAATCGGAATGGGATATGAGAGGAGGGTTTAGTAGCATTAACATTTACAATGATCAGCAAGGGAGAATGGTCTGATAGAGTTCTACTGAGATGCTCAACAGAAGTAATAGGGAAAAGGTTGATCCACAGATTGTTAAAAAGGATCCTATCTAACCTTTGCCAAAGTCTGTGATTATTCCAAGTGAAATGAGACCTAGTAAAGCCAATATCAGTAAGATGACAATCAAGGATCATGTTATTGAATTCCTCCATGGAAAATAAGTTAGGAGCATTACCACCAACTCGTTCAAAAGAGGAAGAGATAATGTTAAAGTCCCCACCCACAAACTAAGGAGCATTCACAGAGGAAGAGAAACTAACAAGATCTTCCCAAAGAAGCCTTCTACCATTCCTATTACAAGAAGCATAGACAAAAGACTCAAAGCAACACCAATTATCGTAAGTAATTTTAACATTTACAACCTGGGGTAAATCCTACATAACTTCTAAAACAAAGGGACTATTCCAAAAAAATCCATACTTTATTGCTCGAATTAGCAAAAAAATTACCAAAGCCAATCATTCTAGCAACAGAAGAAATGTTAGAAGGGAGAATAAATAGTTTCAAAATAGCCAAAAAGGAAATGTTATGAGAGCAAACTAAATTACTGGTTCAATTTCTGATAGAGATGGTACCAATCCCTCTTGCATTCTAGATATGGAAGGAAACCATTTATTTTTTCGGCAGAGGAGCCAGATCTAGTAACTTTGGAAAAGTTAGGAACTCTAGGTTTAGAAGTTTTATTTTTCTTTCTAAAATATGTCTGAATTTATTGGCCATATCGACAACATCACAATCTGATAAGGATTGATCAGAGAATTGCTTAGAAAAGGGAGGCACATTGAAAATAGCAATACAGGCCAGTTCACCTTCTTCCAAATCATTATTATGTTGTAAAATCAGATTAGAAATTAGTTCAAATTTAGATGAAGAAGCACAAGAAGGATTATAGCTGGATAGAGTACAAGTACCTAAAACAAGAGTAAAACTTTCTCCAAATTTTGCACACCAGCCATTCCTTCATGAGGAATCACATTAACTTTAATTAAAGGTGGCAAAGAGGCTGGAATAGAATCATTTGATAGAGAGTCATCATCCATACGTTTCGCAAAACTATTATTATTTATATTATTGCCATTATTATTGTGGTTCAAATGGATAATCTCATTAGAAAGGACAGCATCCTTGTTAGCAAGGGTGACATCCTGCGGCTGAACAGGCAGAGCCGTAGCAATATTAGATTGAGGAATAGGAAGCTCAAGGTAATGGCCCTCAGATTTAGGTAAGGAGATATCAGATAATATAGTGTTTTGTGGTTTAACCAAGGGAACCTTAAGAGAGGGATCTTAGGATGCACAGTAGAACTTTTCTTAAGGTGTGGATGAGCCACAAAGTAATCTGAAATCCCATGGCCATAAATTTTGCAATGAGAACAAAAAATAGGGAAATTCTCGAAATCCACTTTTTGCAAATATCCGTATTTCTCTGATCCTAGCCAAATTTCCTTTGGATATTTTTTAGATATATCCAACTCAACTAGAATCCGAGCAACAGATGGCCTGGTGTTAGAAGCAGTGGCTTGATCCACTTGGAGAGGATGACCGAACAACCCACCCATGGCAAAGAGGAATTCAGGATTAAAGAAATGAAAACATAAATGGGGAAGATAAATCCAAACATGAATAATAGGAGACACCTCCTTAATATCAAAATAAGGCGTCCATTTCAACAATCGCATCTGACAGTTGAACACAAAATATGATCGTTTAGAGAAAACCCATGAATAATCTAAATCATTTGAAAGCTGAATCAAAACATGACGAGAGTCTATCAATCCAACAGAAAAAATACTAGAGAGCTTCAAACTATGAAAAAAAGATCTAATATTCTCTATAGTAGGACGCTGCAACACAAATTTTCCCACCAATGTAAATTCAAAAGGTTTTGCAAGCCTTTCCACCACCGAATTAGCACACATAATCGCGGGTACACCCCAGAAGGAAGTAGAGATAAGATCAAGTGACTCACCCGTGCAATTGACCTTACCCGCAAGAATATCTTTGAAAGATTTAGAAGCCAGCGAGGGGTTGGATCCAGTGACCCCGAAGGGGTTAGAAACTTTCAATGTCGCAACAGAAGTATTCAGGTTTCCCTAAGCGAGATAACCATGATCAAAGCACATGTTAAGTGAAAACGAAAGCCAAGCAAGGCCGTCGAGATGGAAGAGGAGCAAAGAAAACCACAGGAGAAATCACAACTGAGATGCATCTCCACAGGGGAAATGGAAATCACCAAAGCACAACTATGGTTGCAAAAAAAAGAGTTTGGCCTCAATAATCAAGTTAATATACTTAATAATGGAGAGATACAAAGTTATGCTAGTTCTTCTCACTCTTCTTGGATGGTACTTTTGCATTGGCTTGCACTTCTAATTAAACATTACTAAACTTTGCATGTCCATCTACTAAATATATAAAGTTATTAGATAAACCAAATGTATCTCCCAATAATCCTTCCATATCATCTACACTTGAAGTAATAGCTGGTTGACTTGAGATAAAATATTTGCTTCTCCATTTCTTGTATCTTTACCATGAATCAAAATATTCTTTACTAATAATGGTTTATACTTTTTATTATTTCAACTCTATAAAAAAATTCAAGAAATATGTGAATTTAGATTAAGTATTTCTTAACATCATTTATTAAATTAAAATATCTCATGAAACATGATCTTCATAAACATGAAACTTTTCTATTTAATTTGGCACTATGAGCTCTATACTCTAAAAAAACTTTTAATTTTATTTATTTATTCATGTCTTTATCTAAGTTAATTCGTCCAACTCTTATCCATACTAAAAATTATATAAGAAGTCTTCAACTAAGTCCTATGAAGTTGAAAAAATAAATAATATAAAATAATTAAAATTATTCTTGAAATGCAAATCATAAAATGTATATCATTAAAAAATTTTAAAATGTTATATCAAATTATTGTTAAAGATTCAAGAACACTTCAACATTTATGAATGATTAAGCTATTAAATAGAGGACTAGTGAAGTATACATCAGTTTTTAACATTGATTTAAATGCATGAGGTTGACAATCTAATGCTTATGGATATAAGATTGTAAACATATTATGATGTAGTGGCAGTTGCAATCATGGCCACCAGTAACTCATGAAAAAATCATTGATTTGATAAAGTCATATTTTAGTAGTATTTTAAGTAATTAATGTAACATGACTGTATACCTAAAGTAGTGTTTGGCCCAAGTGAGTCTAGCTATCAAGACAAATATACTTGTGTTAAAGGTACTCGACAACCAAGAATAGGTATACTCACTATAAGGTGTATCCGATGAGAAAATATTGACTTAATCCCATGAGCTAAGCTCTTAGAGGATAAAACATGACTCAACTTGCTAATATTAGGTGACTATTCAGATGGTGACAACTCTCAGTCTCATCTTCACTTGCGTACTCATCCAAGGATAGGATATATGCCTACATCAATCGGTTGATCTATACTCATTCACATGCATACTGCCATCATCTTAAGAGAAAATTCTTTTGTACCAAATTTACTTTGTATGTGTTTACCATGTATAGTCACTTCTTGATATTATAAAGGGTGGCTTATCTTTTATGGGCAATCTTTTGGCTCTCATTCTAGTCCCCTATAGTATGTAAGATTCTAAGAAATACATTATTTTATGCACTTTCTACCTCTTTGTCCACTTACTTGTGGTCTCTTTACCTAACTCTATTTTTTGAGTATTTCAGAAGGTTCTTCCATCATATATGAATAGATTTTGATTCAACAATGACAATGAAAAGGACATGCAATCTAATGCATTTCTCATTACATTACAAAAAATAAAGTTGGCCATAAAGCAAGTTGATAAAAAAATTTATTTCAAATAGATGACTATAGTCAATTGGTTAAAATTTAGAAGGAAGTTAAACCTCTCAAGCTACTATTAATAAAAAAATGACATACAATAGTATGGAACTAACAAAGAATTTGAAATTCAAAAGTTTGATTAGCCTTCTTGTGACTTAAGGTGGAATCGCGGTACTTTATTGAGTGGGAGCCAAATAAAATTAAAAAGAGATATGTCAGACCAAATTTATGTATTATATGATATGTACGTTAGGTTTCTATTTAATAACTCCAAATACTTATGTATATTTAAAAAAAAATTATTTCTAGATAATATATCATCATAGTATATGCATTTTGAGATTTTTTTTTTAAATGATGAGATAATATTATATAATTAATTTTACAAAAAATAATTAATTATATATTTTAATAATATGATTATCATTTATAATTTAAACTTAATTTCACTGAAAACTTATTATATATTCATCTTTTTAAAATTATGTATCAAAATTTGCACATCATTAAATGATTTTCTTCAAAAAAAAAATTTATTATATTAAAATTATTGTTCCATAAATTATTTTTTATCTTAATTTTAAATATCTTGATGAAACTTAAAGATTTAGGCATCTCCTGAAAATATTTAATTATTATTCAGATTTGTGATTGTAAAGACTGAGGGGTGGATACGGAGCAACGGAGCACGTGTTTATCCATCTCGGAAATATATAGTCAAATTTAAGTCAAAATAATGATATCCTATATGATTTGCACGGTCCTGTTGACGTCTACAATGCTTATGAAATGTCATGCAATGTTTAACTCCATGCATTAACATTTTAAAGTTTCCATAAATATGAATTTCTTAAATAAATTAAAATAAAATGAAAGTTAAAAACTACTCATCTCACATCATATAATTTTATAAATGAGTTCAATATCTAAAAAATCTAATAAGTATTTAGGATCAAATTTATTTTGTTTTTATTTTTCTTATATTATTTTTAAAAATATATTTTTAAGTATTTATATTTTTTTATTAGAAAAAATTCAAAATAGTTATAAAATATTTTGAGTATTTTTAAAAAATAATAATTATCATCAAATATATTTTATTTTAAAATAAAATAAAATAAAAAATAAAAAAATTTAAAGGGATCCCAAATGGCTGCTAAGCTAATGCTATTTGATAATATAGCTTCATTTGTTGAAGGTATATTAGGTTTATCAAAAATGTTATTTAATAAAAATATATATTTTTAAGCCTATAAATCATTTACTTTCAACTTGTATTTAACAATATTTTTATGTATAATATAAAACGTACAAATAATTGTGGATATTCTTTTTAGGTTTATTCTCTAATTACATATGTTTAGAAAATTTGGATAATAATATACAAATAATTTTGTTAAAATTATTTATTGCTGTTGAATATTTTAACTCCTAATATTTTGAATATTTTAAAATCTGTATTTTATTATTATTTTCCTCTTAAATTTCTCTCATGATACCACACATGAGGGCTAGCACATTAATTTTTTGGGCCATATACATACATAACACACAATTCTTATATACTTATATATCTAATATTTAACTTTCATATTTACTTAAATAACACTCAAAATCTATATCATTACATCAAAAATTATAAAATTATTATTTTTTAAAAGTAAAATGCACATTTTTATGCTTATAAAAATATTGTTTTTATAAATATAAAACTTTAGAAGTTATATATAAAAATACATAAGAATTTTTTGTTATATATCTAATTTTTTTTTAACTTTTAGGATTATAATACTAGTGGGATAAACCGTTAAAAGCATTTTTATGATGGGGAAAGAAAAAAGAATTTTTTTTAAATATTTTGTTGAAAAATGGTCCACATAAAATTTGGTATTTTATTATAATTGTAAAATAACTTCAAGGAAATTAAAATAAGAAAAATTTATATACATATCATAGAATTCTTATATATTTATATATCTAATTTTTAAAATTTAATATTTATAAATATAGCATCTTTCTTATGTTTCAAAAGATAAATTTTATCTCAAAAAATTAAGAAAAATTCTATTTTTGTTATAATAATAAAGATTTATATATTATATATATAAATATTTATATTTGAGTATTAGATATAAAAATATATAAAAATTATGTATTATGTATATAAATGCTCTTAAAAAAAATTATTGGAATATTATTAAAGGATGACTTAATTTTGCCAATTAATGTTGAGGGTGTGGCGAGGTTGGTACACGTAAGGTGGAATCAGGGTACTTTATTTAGTGGGAGCCACTCAAGCCGGTCATTGGACTTGTCTCGTCACCGCAAAGAACTCACTCATCCCATATCTGCGCACGTGCCATGCAACATCAAATCAACCTGAAAGTTTTAGAATTATGGGCCTTCTTCTGCAATCATAAAATATTTTGCGAATAAATTTTAGCATATATTTATGAGATTATTTTTAAAATAAGCTTAGTATTAATAATAATTAATTATTTAGGTAAAAAAAAATATAATTAATAAACTAGGACATTAGGATTAATTAACTTTCAAGTTTTTGAACAGTTTAACATTATTATTTTATAATAATTTGTTTGATTTTTTAATCTTACATGCTGAATGTTGCATAATATGATGTTTTTGTTTTTATTTATGATTATATTTAAATGGAATAAATGAGTATTCGAAAATCTATGAATTTAGATTTTCTTTAATTTAAAATTTTGAAATAGTAGTTAAAAAATTATGAAGTCATATGTGCTGAATCTAATCTATCCATGGGTGATACCTTACCATATTTATGAGTCAAGATAGGTAAAAAGAGTAGTAAGAGATGAGTATGAGGTTCTAAAAATCCACTATATTGTGAATGATGAAAGTGACAATATGATGATTGAAAAGGTCTTTCAAATTATTATTTTAAAAGTGATAAAACCTACAAGGGAGGGTACACCATAAAACGATACAATCAATATCAAATAATTCTAATAGGTACAAATACATGGACAACCCACTATATAAACAAAATACTTCACAAGATGGTTGGAGCGATAATGGTGATCACATGGCTAATGTGGCTTCTGAGGGTGAGTGCCATAGATGGCTTCTTGAATTGAAAGCTAGAACCGAGTGTGAAGGGTGAGTATAACAAGCAACTCAATCTAACGAGTACTAAAGGTGAGTCCTTTAGAGACATTATAGAAAAAATAACTATGTTGACCTCACTTTTTGAGTGAGTTCTCAATCTCCTCATAATAGACCTATGACTCTTATAGACACCAAGAGTTCCTTAGTCTTAAGACACTTCTAGTGATTAGATGAACACTTAACCTAAGCCTAGAGACTTAAAAGGGTTAGCCATAGAGATAGATTATACCTTAAGGACTTAGATTTTGAAACCTAAGATCAAATCCAAGCTCAAGACCCTTCCTAAGCCATATGGATCTACATCCATGAGCTTAGCCAAATCTTAACCTAAATCAACCCAAAATTAAGTGATTTTCTCATGAATCAATTATATATTCAATCATCTTCACAAATATAAATGAAACCCACATTCCAACGATCAGAATTAAATCAAACTAAATCAAATTCTCTTCTAAGCCATGTGATCCACTTTCATAAGCTTAGCCAAAATCTCATTCATATCAAGTCAAACTCAATTGATTTTCTTATAAATTAATTATTCCTTCAATTATCTTCCCAAATATAAATAAAATATACATTCAAATGACCAAAACCAAATCTCAATCTAAACCATTTGAGCTAATTCCTTGGACTTAGCTAAATCCTATCTAAATCAAGCCAAAGTCAATGAATTTTTTTTAAATTAATCATTCCTTCAACCATCTATCCAAATATAAATGAAATCTACAATCATCAAGCCAAATTGAAATCAACTCAAGTCAAACCCAACTTAGCTCTATTTAATTTGAAAACTCCAAATTAACCAAAAGCTATTGAAATCCAAATTGATTGCAGTTGAATTTATATTTCAATCCTAAACTTATATATAAATTCAACTAAACCTTAATCAAACCAAAATCAAGCTAATTGACCCATTTAGGTTCACTTGACCCAAAGTGACCTAAAGAATCTATTTGAATCAAGTTATAATCCAACCCAAATTGGATTGAACCAAGCCCATCCAAATCACGTACCATGATCATTGATCACCCTAAGATAATCAACTGCCTTAAATTAGGTCAAACCAAGTCAACTTAGTCATTTGACCAAGTCAACCCTTTAACCCATATGAACCCAAACTAGCCAAAACCTACCCTACACCAAATCAAATGAAACCATGGCTTCACACCAACTCATAATCAATGATTGAACACGACTTGACCATCAATTGAGTCAAACTAAACCCAATTGGCCATTTTATCCAAGCTGACCCAAATTAACCTAAAAGGCCAAAAATAGGTCAAATCATGATCCAACCCAAATTGATTGCAACCAATGGCTCAAGTTCATTCCAAATTGATTATTGAACTTGTCCAATGCTATAATTGATCCTAGTTTGACCAATTGTACCCAATTGACCAACTTAGCCCAAATTGACCTAAAGGGTTAAATTGGCCAAAACCAAATTTGATCCAAATTGATTCAAGCAAAAGCCTACAACCCTCTCCAATTGATCAATTGAACATAAAACAACACCTAACCCAAACCAATTTGGTCAATTTGGTCAACTTGACCCATTTTGACCTATATGAATCCAAATGAGTCAAAATCAAACCTAGGCCAAATTGATTGAAACCACTTGAAATTTGATCTAATTTGACCAATTGGTTAACCTAACCCAAGCCCAATTTGACCTATAAGGGTCAAATTGAGCCAAACCCATTTGAACCAACCCATGACACCTTGGGAGCTTGTGGTGTTTATTTTTTTTAGTTTGATGTGTATGTGTGTGTCATGTGTGCGTGTGTATGAGGGACACGTGATCTAAAGTTATTGAGGTGAATGACATCAAGGAATAGTGCACTATCTCAAAAGATATAAATCACTATCCTACGATGGACCTAGTCACCTAATAAGAACTTCTAAGGCATGATGGGTTTTTGAATGTACCAAAGATTTTTTCCCTACTTTACATGGATGAATAAAGTAGAGTTTATTTAAATCAAGTTCTAAAGTTCCCTATGGGGGCAACCCCCCATAGTTAATTACATCCTAAGGAAGGTGAGTTCCTTAGGAATACTCTCGATTAAAGTAGGCAATTATTATCTCCAAAGAATTCAACGGTAGGGCTATCAATAAATTGGTTATGTTTAGAAGATCAAGTGGGATAGATCGAAAGGAGAGATTTATTATGGAATCCAAAGGAGATGAGTAAGGGATGCTCATGATACTAAAAAATCTAGTGAGCATCTAAACTATCATATGGTTGGGCTTTATATGTTTAAAATTGAGGAGAATTATATATTTGAGTTAAAATTTTATTAGAAAATCTAGACCTTATAATCCCACAATACAAGATTGTGCAAATGCCTAAGACGTGAGGATTTATACTTGTAGCTCCAAAGGAAAATAACAACCTCAGATCCTAAATTTAAGGAGCTTTAGCAAGGCCAAAGCATGACTTATATCTAAAGAGAAAATGGGCATATTATTTACGTCTACAAGAGAAGGTAAATCACCCGACTGTTGAACTTATAATTGCCTGGAGTGGCAGCTAGCTAACTCCTCCTACATTTTAAAATTATATGGTCAAGTCATATGTTTTGCAAGATGGTTAGGATATTATTATTTAGAAAGAAACTAAAGTCCTTAAACCCTCTCCCTAAGAGACTAGAGCATGACTGGTATGAAGAATGACTTAGTTTAATGCAAATCTTATCAAATTTTATTTGATTTTTTACTCTTTATTTTGACATAGGCCATAGGATTTTATATGCTTAAATGTATGATGAAGTTGATTATGGGGCAAATCAAATAGAAGAAGATGTTCTCCACCCCCAAGGGATGCCCCCACAGGTCAAGCATTCCTTTGATGTGTAATGGATGGAGACCCTTCAATTTCAAAAGAGGAATAAGATGATATGCATGGTATTAAGTATTCAACATTCAACTAAGGGGTTTCTAAATATTTTGTTATCTTGATTTAATGTATAGGCTTTATGTGAGGTTATGAGTTATTTTAGAAAATTTAGTTATGAGTTAGGATTGGGGTAAAAACTTATTTTTTTCCTAAGAGCCTAAACGGATCCAGGCCACACATTAAATCATCATAGATGAAGAAATTAGGAAAATATATGCCATTTCTATTGCATAATGTAAACAAATCATCAAATAATTTATAAACTCAATGTGAAAGAATAATAGGGTGCGGTCGGGTACCGCCATACAACCCGAAAAGAAATGTGGGTAACCGAACTCTACCTTTATACATCCCGGTATATGAAAGAATAATTACAAATTAAAAATGATAAGTGTTATGGGGGGCCTTCAAGTATTCATGCTCCCTCCATTTCTTCATTTGATTTGGTAGGCTTCTAGGAATCACATGGCACCCTAGGATTAAACCTTCTGGCCAATGTTCATCATTAACCCACATAACACTTAACCAAATTCTTAATGCATAATTACATTAAAAGAATGAAAAAATAAATCTAACAACACCTGCAAAATAAGTGTTAGCTAAACACACCATACACCCCAAGCAGTTATATATAAAATTTGGACTTAGCACCCTACATATGGGTAACCAAGTCCACCTGTCCTAATGTAGATCATGCTTAGGCGTTAAGTAACATTCAAAAGAGAGAATTTATATTTATTTTAAGCACCCCTTAAGCATAATCTCCTACAAAAAATATGATTAGGCTAATCACGGCCTAACATCCAGTCTACGAGGCATACACCCTAACATCCAGTCTACAATAATACATCATAAAATAAACATACATCAAATCATGCATCACTCTAACATAAAGTTAGAAGTGGTGACTTAATCTATTATATGAGTATTAAGGCTTGTGTGGTATATCCTAGCTAGGCTTTAGAGTTAAGATTTTCTAAATGTGAAGAGATTCAATTATGAAGGGTTGATTTCACTCTAAGTGATTTAGTTGATTTGCAAGATTTTACTTGATGTATTTTTTTTTCTTTTGTTTCATTTGGCTTATGCAAAATGACTAAGTGTTATGAAGAGAAAGAAAGAGGGGATCACTCTCTTTTATCCATATCTTAAGTCACATCTAAAGCAAATTAATTAATCAATTCTCTTTAGTAAATGGCTTATTATATTTTTAATTAATCCTAAGTTTAGGCTCACTTTAACTAAACTCATTCAACAAGAAAGGCATCTTAAGATTAGTTGGAATGAATTACTATCACATAACACATGTTTGTTCTTCCTTTCCATCATATATATGGCATGCATATGGTTAAATTATGAAGGGTTGATTTCACTCTAAGTGATTTAGTTGATTTGCAAGATTTTACTTGATGTATTTTTTTTCTTTTGTTTCATTTGGCTTATGCAAAATGACTAAGTGTTATGAAGAGAAAGAAAGAGGGGATCACTCTCTTTTATCCATATCTTAAGTCACATCTAAAGCAAATTAATTAATCAATTCTCTTTAGTAAATGGCTTATTATATTTTTAATTAATCCTAAGTTTAGGCTCACTTTAACTAAACTCATTCAACAAGAAAGGCATCTTAAGATTAGTTGGAATGAATTACTATCACATAACACATGTTCTTTTCTTTCCATCATATATATGGCATGCATATGGTTAAGTCCTAAAAATACTTATACATATAATTTGTATCTTAGCACACTTGAATGATGAATTTAAGCAAATATACTTATAATTGATGTTTCATTTGGTTGAATTATTTTGTCATATTAATTTAAAGCTCTATCTAAATTCTTATACAAAAGTATAAGAAAAGAGCCCTAAATCATATGATTAATTAATTCAACCATTTGAACAAAGTATGAATGCATGTCTTTTTAATATAAAAATGAGGTTTTCATTCATTAGCTAAATAAACATTCAAATGCATAGAATTTTTAAGCAAGTACAGCACCATTGTTCTGCACCAAGGGAGTGAGGTAGGAACCTTCTTGGCTACTTAAAGCCATGTATTCCTAGGATGTCCAGACTAATATACCCACTATTCTTAATTGCATATAGATGTATAAACAACTGCAATAATAGAAAACCATGTACTACTTGAACAAAATATGAATGCATATCTTTTTAATAGAAAGATGGGATTTTCATTCATTAGCTAAATACACATTCAAGCATAAAAGTTTTAAGCAAGTACTGTGCCATTGTTCTGCACTAAGAGAGTGAGGTAGGAACCTCCTTTGGGCTACTTAAAGCCATGCGTCCCTAAGATATCCAAATTAATATACCGCTATTCTTAAATACATATGGATGTATAAACAACTACAAGAATAGAAAACCATGCAAAAAATTGTATTTAATTTGATTTATTTATTTTTTGTAAATGAATTAAGGTTCCATTTAAATTCTAATGTCAAAATGCATAAGAATGAAATAAAATGAGTACATCTCCATTGTTATACACCAGGGGAATGAGGAACCTCTTTGGGACTACTTAAAGTCATGTGTCCTCAGAATGTCCAGACTAATATACCCATTAACATTCAAACTTATACAAATAAACACATGAATGTAAGAAAGAGACTTCATTTCATAAACTAAGCTTATATTCATATGCATCTCCTATGTATATATAACTGAAGTCATAACATATAATATTATTTCTCATTAATAAGCTTTTTGAAAATATATTTGAGATTTAATAATGATAATAGCCACACATATTTCTAATTAAGTCAATACATGCAAATTGACATAAAGGAAATCATTTTTATTTGATTAATTTGAAAGAGATGAATGCATGAGTATAAGTGGAATACAATATTTTATCATGATTGGAAAGAAATAAAGAAACACAAGCATGTAATTTCGTTCAATCCAACTAAATCCTAAGGACAACCATATTAAACAAACTCATTTAAAATATGCCAAGGTTTCTTAAAATCATTTTTGATCTTTATGTTTAATTTAATTTAAGGAATCTAAAAGAGGTTTGCTAATCTTAATCTCATCCCCCATGTGTGAGTTAATTTGGATTAATGAAGAGCAATTAGGTTGAGGTATGAATTAAGTCTATTAATTAACCCTTACCTACATCACCTTAAGTTAATTAACTAAATAATGATGAGCTAATATGAGATGCAACCACATGAAAAGTAAATTGGCAATGCTCTTAAGAAATGAAAAGGGTCTAATGAAATTGCCATAATTCATAGTTAATTAAGCTTAAGGAGCTCACTTAATTACTTTTATGATTTTCTCACACATGTAAGATAATCATAATTTCATTTACTCTCTCTTTAGGTTACTGCACACCCAAAGAGCAACCCAAGAATTAATTAAACAAAGTTAGGTTGTGAATGAATGGATTTTAAATTAATTTCATTAAACCTTTAATTGGTTAATTAAATCTTTTGATTATATCTTTTAATTAGGATGATGAAATTAACTTAGGGAAAGAGATCAAAGAAGAGGCCTCAATCCTAATCCCTAAGTCATTTCAAACATTAAATGAGGCTCTGAAATAATTAGTTATCCTTTCTATTTTAATTAATTAATTAAGTGGTTAATCAATTAATTAAGCTTTAATTAATTATGAAACAAATGAGGAGGCTTAATGAAATGGTTATAAGGAGTGAACCCAAACCACTTCCCTAAGGCTTCCCACTATTAACAGAGGACAATAAGCTTAATAAATTAATTAAACCATTATTCATTTGATTAATTATCATTAATTAAGGATAGAGAGTAATTAAGGCTTAATCCATTGATTTCTCTAATTAACTATCCAATAAATTCCAAGAAAATAGGGGAGGCAGAGATCATCCCCTTGAACATCTCTAAAAAATTTGAAATTAATTGGACAATTAATCAGAGAGTAATTAGGCTAATTAAAATTTTAATTAAATATTAATTTAGCAAGAATTATTATTTAAACTTAATTAATAATTTTAATGGATTATACTTTGAACTATATTCAAAATGAGCCCTCATTTGTATTTTTTAGATTTTTTTAGGATTAATTATGATTTTAGAAAGATTTAGCCTTAAAAATTAATTAAAATAGCCCTGATTATCCCTTAATCCCGTCGGTGCCACATGGCTACTAACGCGGCACGAGATTTCCATGTGGCACGATGGGATAGGTTATTTAATTTATCAAATCGGGAGGTTGACTCGGATTGCGGTGGATACTTTCCCGTGGACCGTCCAATCTAAGATTGGATGGCCACGATCAGATCTCACTGTTAGAAGGAAATAGAGACAGATCTAACGTGATCATATCATGATGGTCCATTCCGATCACGCAGAACGGATGACCCGTGATCTGTCTCCTTCATGAATGGCTGAAGAGAGATACCATCCCTCTTTCTCCATTCGATCCGAGCTCAGCAAAGCTCGATTGGGTTCAAATTGATCCCACACCATCAAAAGGAGGCAAGCACATCCAATGGTCAAGATCGACCCACATGAAGATTTCCTTCAAAAAGGCCCACGAAAAATTCACCAAAGCTACGGTTTTGAGGAATTACCTTATCAGAGCTAATTTTGGCGATGGGATCGACTGAGGTAGCTTCATTTGGTAGAAACGAAGCCTCGTTGAGCCGTACGAGCCTTAATTTGAGGTGAGCTGCTCTATAGACAAAGCTTCTTTATTTGGCATTCAATCTTGATCGAAGTCCTATCTCCAGTAGCTTGGAAGCTCGAGAAATGATTTGGTTAGCTTCAACTAGGTGCGGTGAAGGTGTGTAAGTTTAATTGAGATTTGGTTGAGTGGAGGAAGAGTTTGAATCAAGGGAGGGCTCCCCTATCTTGTTTCACACACAGAGAGCAATGGCCAATTGAGGGAGTTTTGGGATGCTTCAAAAAGCTCTGAGGAGTTTTGAAATGGCTTAGGGGATTCTCAAGGTGTGGATTGTCACAAATCTTGCTCGAATTGGGGGAGTATATCCCAAAATTATGCTTGATGGATGGACGAGATGGGCTGGCTTGTTTCAGACAGCAGGCCACCGTCAGGGCACTAGAGAGGTCACATCCAACTCAACGTGGCTTGACTTGAGTGGAGAAGGCAGTGAGAGGCTTCCCAAGGGGTGTGCAAAGACCTCTTGGCTTGAATCCATGGGTTTTCAATTTTGGCTTAAGTGAGGAAGAGTTGAATTCCCATTGGTCCTTGGCTGATCTAGGATGGGTTGGGTGAGCTAGGTGGGTCAAGTGGAGGCTCACTTAAGTGCTTGAGGGCTGCCATGGTGATGGAACTTTGCTTGTTAATGTGAGGATTTAATGGAAAGAAGGTTGGTCCAATGGCTCATGGGTGGGGCCCACTATGGATTTGGGCTAGTTTGGGAATGAGTTAGAAATGGTTTGGGTTAGGTTAGGCCAGGTCTGAGGGTCCCATAGGTTAGTTTTTGGTGATTTGGCTTCATATGGTCAAAATAGGCTCATTTGGGTTAGGTTGAGTTGGGTTGACCAATTGGTCAAATTGGGTCAAACCAAGACTTAGGTTAAGTTTAAATGATGATTTGAAAAGTTTTGGTTTAAGTGATTTTGATTAAATTGGCTTAGGTTTGATTTTGACTCATTTGGATTTAATGGTCAAATGGGCTAAGTTGACCAATTTGACCAATTTGATCAAATTGGGCTGGGTTAGGTGTTGGATCATAATCAATTGGTTAATTAAAAATGATTGTAGGCTTTGATTTGGTTTAAACTGGAATTAATTTGAATTTTGGTCAATTTTTCCCTTCAGGTCAATTTTGGTTAGGTTGGGTCAAGTTGACCAATTGGTCAAATTGGGCTAAAATATAGCTTTGGTAAAGTTCAATAAATGATTTGGAATGAACTTGAGCCATTGGTTGTATTTAATTTGGATTAAATCATGATTTGACCAATTTTGGCTTTTTAGGCCAATTTGGGTCAACTTAGGTTAAATTACCAATTGGACTTGGTTTCACTCAATTGAGAGTTTGGTCATGTTCAATCATTGATTATGAGTTGGTTTGGATCAAAGGTTTCAATCAATTTGGTTTATGGTGGGTTTTGAATTGTTTAAGTTTTATTTGGGCTAAAGGTTGACTTACTCAAAGGACCAAGTTGACATAGTTTGACCAAATTCGAAATAGTTGATCACCCTAGGATGATTGTTGATCATGATATGAGGTTTGAATGGGCTTAGTTCAATCCAATTTGGGTTGGATTAGAGCTTGGCTCAAAAATGATCTTTAGGTCATTTTAGGTCAAGTAGACCTAAATGGGTCAATTGGTTTGGTTTTGACCCGATTTAAGTTTAATTGAATTCACATATGAGCCTAGGATGAAAATATAAATCCAATTGTAATTGGTTTGGAGTCAAATGGATTTTGGTTCATATGACAATTTCAAGTCAAAAGGGGTCAACATGGGCTTGACTTGAGTTGACTTAGATTTGGTTTGATGATTATAGTTTGTGTTTTTATTTGGAACAATGCTTGAAGGAATGATTGAATCATGAGGAAATCCATAGGTTTTGAATTAATTTGTATCATTTAGCCAAGTTCAAGAATTTGGCTAAAAAAGCTAAAATAGGGAATTTGATTTGATTTGAGTTTTGTTTTGGATACTTGGATTTATATTTCATTTATATTTGTGAATATAAATAAAGATATAAATGATTCATGAGAAAATCACTTGGGTTTGGAGTAATTTGGAAGTAAATTTGACCAAGTTTAGGGATGTAGGTCAAAAGGGATTAAATAAGAACTTGATTTAGTTTGATTTATTTTTGAGTCATTGGAGGGTGGGCTTCATTTATATTTGTGAATATAAATGAAGGAATGATTGATTTATAAGGAAATCAATTAAGTTTGGGTTGATTTGGATTTAGATTTGATTAAGCTTATGGAGGTGGGTCCATATGGCTTTAGAAAGGTCTTGATTTGGTTTGATTTAGTTTGATTTGAATTGAATAGTTTGAACTTGGATTTCATTTATATTTGTGAATATAAATGAAGGAATGATTGATTTATAAAGAAATAAACCAAGTTTGATTTGGTTTGAAGGGGGTTTTAGCTAAGCATATGAAGGTGGCTCATATGGCTTAGGAAGGGATTTTGGAGTTTGAATTTAGTCTTGGGTTTCAATCATTTGATTTGGGATTGGATTTATGATCTTGGATTTGAATTTGAGGTTTGATTTGAAAGTTTGGTTTGAGGAAGGAAGCAAGGATTGGGTTTAAATCTATAGGGTAGGCAAGTCTTCCTAAATCCCTAAGGCATAACCTATTATATGGCTAACTCTTCTAAGTCTACAAGCTTACATTAAGTGTTCACCTAATCACTAGAAGTATCTTAAGACTAAGAAACTCTTAGTGTCTACAAGAGTCCTAGATCTATAATGAGAAAGTTGAGAGCTCACTCCAAAAGTGAGGTCAACAGAGCTGACCTAACCCGACCCAAACCTACTTAGGATAAGTTCAAAACCAGCCCAAACCCAATGGGACTCAAACCCAAGGAAAATCTCCCTTGAATTTGCCTCCCCACATGGGATTTTGCAAAAATTGGCAAAGTCCACTCTCTCTTTTCCTTTGGCAGCCATCAAGCACCAATTTAGGGTCGACTAGCCACAGCCCACTAAGTGGGCTTCCATGGACCAAAGGGAGGTGAGTTAACTCACATCCCTCACAAATTGAAAACCCAATAGATCCAAGATGCCACATCCTGCCTTGAGCCACCTCCCAAGCCTTCCTACACTCAAGTCATGCCACATGGAGGTGATGGGGACAATTTTAGCTCCCTGGTGGCGGCTAGCCGACCAAAAATTGAGAGACAATCATGTCCATACATCACAAGCAATTGAGGGATATACCCCCTCAATTCTCACGGGAAACACATTTATTTGATTTGTATGAGCTTCCAAGAGAGTTTTGAAACTCCCTAGCAAGCTCTTGAGCATTCCCAAGGCCTCCCTCATCGAAATTCCTCACTCTAGAGCACACCCAAAACAGGGGATCCATCTCTTAGTTCCAACTCCCTCAATCCTTCACCAAATCCTAATTCATCTTACCTACACTTTTCACACACCTCGTCGAGCAAGAATGAATCCTTCCCGAGGCTTCTCGACCACCGGAGCTCAGAACTCAATCAAGATTGAGCCTCCAAGCAACGTATCTTGGCCTCCCAAGCAATCTACAAGGAATCATTCCAATTGCAACTCAACAGGGCTTTGTCTCAACCGGCTACCTCAAGCGTGCGAGTTGTCGATCTTAGCTCAGGTGAGGTAACGCCATTAAAACTGAGCTCCCTTCAAATTTTTGTGGAGGTTTTCAAAGAGAATGTGCATGTGCACCGATCCTAGCCATTGGATCCTCTTAGATCCTTCGCGCAAAGATGTGGGATCCATTTGGAGTGAATTCGAGCTCCGGTGAGCTTAGATTGAGAGAGCAATCGCGGACAACCTCCATCTTTCATCGACCACGAGGGGATAGAACACACGCCATCTATTTCAGATGATCAGAGTAGATGACTGTGATTAGATCCATTAGATTTATCCCATTTGATCCATTATTAATTGCGGGCTCGATCCGCTTGTTGATCCGAGATAGAATGGTGGTGATCGAAAGCTTATTTTGCTGTCAGCTGACTCAGCATTGATGATGATAACTTAAATATCAAATCCTGTGGCACCATACGGAAAGTGCACTACGTCAGCGTGCCACATGGTGTCGGCAGGATTAGGACTAATTAAGGCTAATTATAATTAATGGCTAAAACTTCATAAAATCATAACAAATCATAGAAAAATCAATAAAATACAAGTAAATGCTTATTTTAAAGGTATTTTAGAGAGAAATCTATTAAAAACATCCTTAATTTAGGCTTAATTAGAGCTTAATTAAAAAATTAATTAGCCTAATTACTCCTAATTAATTAATTAATTAACCCCAAACTTCTTGAGATTGTTTAAAGGGATGACTCTGCCTCTCCTAATTTTCTTGGGATTTATTGGTTAATTAATTAAGAAAATTAGGCAATTAAATCTTAATTACTTTCTTAATATAATTACGGTTAATTAATCATCTAACAGTAAACTAATTAATTAATTGTACTCATTACTGATTTTCCAATAGTGGATGGACTTATGGAATTAGATTAGGACCAGTTTTCTAATCTTTTCCCTAAGCCCATTTCATTTGAAGGATAATTAATCAATTTGACAATTAAGTAAGAGTTTAATTAATTAATTAATAATTTCATTAACCAAATTAAAAGTTACAATTACATGTGATCATAACTAATTAAATCAATGGTAGAGCTTTAGGTGTTTAATAACCTAAAGAAAATTAAGAAAATTATGGCTAATCCACATGTGTGGGGAAACCATAAGAGGACTTAATTAAGTTCCTTGATCTAATTAACCATTAATTGTGAGCTAATTGCATTAGGCCCTTTCATTTCCTAGGACCATTGCTAATTTACTTTTCAATTCATTTGCATATCATGTTATCTCATAATTATTTGGATAATTATGTTAAGGTAATATAGGTAAGGGTTAATTAATGGACTTAATACATATCATAACCTAATTAATCCATTAAATCAACTAAATCACATTTTATTAAACCAAATTAACTTACAAACATGGGGATGGGTTAGGATTAGCAAACTCCTTCTTACATTCCTTAAGTCAAATTGAACATGAAAGTAAAATGATACATAAAGAACTTTAGTTATCTTAAATAGTGTTATTTGATATGATTATCTTTAGGAATTAATTTGATTGAATGAAACCATTTGCTTATGCTTTTTTATTCCTTTTCAATCATGTTAAATGTTGCATGTCATTTGAAATCATGCATTCATCTTTTCAAAATTAATTAAATTAAATGGTTTTCCTTTATGTAAACTTGCATATGTTGGATTAATTATATGTATGTCTATCATCACTAGTAAATTCAAATTATTTTTGCCAAAGTTTATGAATTAATACATTGATTAGAGTGATAGTAGTTATGAACATATACATAGGTTTGCATGTGCTTATAGCTTAGACATGTGATGTAAAGTTTTTTTTCTTTAATTCATATGTAATTTTACATGTATTTGAATATTAATGAGTATATAGTCTAGATATCCCGAGAACATGAGGCTTTAGTTAGCCCCAAGGAGGCCATTTGATTACCTCACTTTTTTGGTTAATAGTGACATGTGCTTATTTGATTTCATTTACATGTGTTCCTACATTAGAATTTGGATAGAGCTTTACTCCATATGCATAAATGTTTAATCAAATAAAAATATAACATTTGCAAGATTTTCCTTCTTTTATTTATTTATACATTCATATGTATTTGAGAAAAGCAAATATTTAGTCTGGACATCCAGGAATGAAGCTTTAAGTAGCCCCAAGGAGGTCATTTGATTACCTGACTTCGCTGGTTAACAATGGCATGTACTAGCTTATGTCTCTTATACATGTGTGTGTGTATTTATTTATGGAATTAGAACCCCTTTTCTTTTATCAAAGATACATGCATCCATAATTGTCTAGGTGATTCAATTAGTTGGTCATGAGATTTGGAGCTCTCTTTCTTATATCCGTGCATACAAATTTACATATGTTTGAATAAAAATGGGTATATAGTTTGGACATCCCAGGAATTAGAGGCTTTAGTTTGCCCCAAGGGGGTCATTTGGTTACCTCACTTCCTTGGTTAATAATGACACATACCTATTTTATTTTATCCTTATGTATTTTTGTGTAAGAATTTAGATAGAGCTTTAAACTAATATGATTAAATAATTCAATCACACAAAATGATATAAACTTCACATACACATACATTCATCATTTAAGTATGTTAAAATATATTGCATGTATAATTTAGGATCAAATCATATGCATGTTACATGTGATGAAAAGGAATGATTTAACATGTGTCATGTGATAGTAATTCAATTAAATTAATCTTAATATGCCTTTCACATTGGATATAATTATTTAAAGTAAATTTAAACTTAGGATTAATTTAAAATGTGTAATAAGCCATTCGCTAAAGATAACTAAATCAAATTAACATGCTTTAGAAGGTGACTCAAGGTAGGGATGAAAGAGGGCAATCCATTTCTTCTCTTTATAACACTTAGTTTCTAAGTCTAATCAAATGAGATGAAATAAAATACAAATTAAAATTCTCAAATCAATTAAATAACTTCAAGTGAAATCAACCCTTCATGTTAAATTTAATCTTTCTACACTTAGAAAACTACAACTCTAATGCTTAGCAAGACATACCACACAAGCTTTAGCACACATATTAGAATTAAGTCACCACTTCTAGCTATATGTTAGGGTAGTTCTTAGTATGATGTATGTTTTATTTATGATGTATTGCTATAGAATAGATATTAGGGTGTATGCCTCGTAGACTGGATGTTAGGCGATATTAGCCTAATCATATTTTTTGACAAGGGATTGTTCTTAAGGGGATTCTCAAAATAAATATAAATGCCCTCTTTGCATGTTCCTTAAGCCCCTAAGTAAAATCCAAGTTAGGACAGGTGGATTTGGTTATGTGCAAGGTGATAAGTCCAAAATATATATATAACTGCTTGGGATTGTATGTGTGTTTAGTTAACCTCTATTTTATAGATTTGGTTAGATTTACTTTTCCTACTTTTAATATAACTTTGCATTAGAAATTTGGATTAATGTTATGGAGGATTAGGATGAGTATTGGCTAAAAGGCTTTATCCTGGGGTGCCATGTGATGCCTTTGAAGTGGAGCAAATCAAATCTAATGGAGACATGAAGATGAAGACATGGAGAATGAAGACCCCATAGCATTCATTCATTATAAATTGTAATTATTTTCTTTCATATTCCGGGTTGTATAAAGGTAGGGCTCGACTACCCACCTTTTCTCTTTTCAGGTTGTACTACGACACCTGACCGCATCATCTTGTTATTCTTTTGTGATAGTTATAAAATTAATTGATGTTATGTTTAGTTTATGCATTATAAATGGCATGCTCTTCATAGTTTCTTAAATGATTGATGCTTTAATGTGTGGGTTAGATGCGATTTGGCTCTTAGGATAAAAATAAATTTTCTACCCAACTATAACTCATAACTAAAGTTTTAAATAACTCATAGCCTCACCATAAAGCCTAGGCATTAAATAAGATAATTAAAATATTTATCAACACCTTAGATGAATGGTTGAATGTTTCATAACATGCATGCATATTCCTTCTTCCTTGAAATGGGGGGATTTCCATTCTTGCACGATAGGGGAATGCTTAACTTGTGAGGGCATCCCTTGTGTTGGAAAACACCCATTTCTCACTGATTTAGCTAACAATCTTATTTCATCATGCATATAGGCATTAAAATCCTAAAGCCTTTATCAAAATGAAGTGTCAAAATTGAAATAATTTTGCATTAGATTAAGTCATTATTCATATCACTCATGCTCTAGTCTCTTAGGGATTGGGTTTAGAATTTTAGTCTCTTTCTAAATTAATAATACCCCAACCATCTTGTGAATTCATAAGACTTGTCTACATATTTTTAAAATTATAGGAGGAGTTAACTGGTGGCTACTCGAGGCAGTTGTAAGCTCAGCAGTCAGGTGGTTTACCCTCTCTTGTGGAGGTAAACCTTATGCCCATCTTTGTTTAGGATTAGGTCGTGCTTTAGCTTGTACTAAAGCTCCCTAAATTTAGGATTTGAGGTTGTTGTTTCCTTTGACCTACAAGCACAAATCCTCACCTCTTAGGCATTTTCACAACCTTGTGTTAGTGGATTATAAGCCCTAGCAATCTAATAAAATTTCAACTCAAAACATATAAGTCTCCTCACTTTCAAATATATAAAGCTCAATCACAGATAAATTGGAATGCTCACTAGGTTTCCTAGTACCATGAGCATTCCCTACTTATTCCCTTTGGCTTTCAAAAATAAGTCTTCTCCATGAACTTTCCCATTTGATTATCCAAATATATCCAATCCTTTAATAGTATAGCTTTGAAATATTTAGAGATAATAGTTTTCTACTTTAATCAAGAGTATTCCTAAGAAATTCACCTTTCTTATGATGTAATTAACTATGGAGGCTTGCCTCTATAAAATTTTAGAACCCATTTTAATATAAACCCTACTTTATTCATCCATGTAAAGCATGAGAAAAATCTTTGTATATTCGAAGACCCATCATGCCTTAGGTGTCCTTATTAGGTGATTAGGTTCATTGAAGGGTGATGCCTCTATCTTTCAAGATAGTATATCACACCTCAATGTCGTACCCGACTACTTCAATAAGTACCCCCTACGATCTACACAGTGTCCTCCCTTATACACATAAAAAAATAAACACCACAAATTTTTTTAGCGACTCCACTGGGGATGGTTCCTCTCTCCATCTTTAGTAGATAATTATTATCTCCAAGCATTGATTGTGGAATTATATTTTATGGAAGCCCAAGACTATCTTTCTTTTCGTCGACACTTTGCATATTTCATCCTTAAGCAAAGGTTGCTCACTCCATGTAGGTCTTAAAACCCCTATTGGGTCCCCCAATAGATAAAAATAAATTATCTAAAGAAAATAAAAATAACTTACCACTAGATTGGTGAAGCAAGGTTCATCCCATGCTTAACAAAATTTCAATAAAATGCAAAGTAAAATAAAAACATATCTTTTACAAAAAATTTCAAAAGCCCTTTCAAAATAAAAATCATATGAGCCCTATTTAACATAATCCAATTTGTTAAATGGAGGTTCTCTCTTTAAAATAAAAATTAAACAAAGATAAAAATCTTTTCTCCATAAATTTTTAGACATCTTTCAAAATAAAATTATTTGAACCCCACTTAGCATATCCAAATTTGTTAAGTGAAAGTTCCTTTTTCAAATTCAAAATTAAATCAAATAAAACCTCTTCTTCAAAAATAAATATCAAAACCTTTTTTCAAATAAAATTATCTAATCCCACTTAGCATACCCAAATTTGTTAAATGAGGGTTCTCTTACAAAATCAAAATTGAACAACAACAAAGAAAAAAAATACTAAAATTTTGAACCTACTGTCATATTAATATTTGAAAAGTAAGGTTCTCAAATTTTCTAAAGTCCTAGTCAAAGCTCTCTGAACCTACAGTCATATCAACATTTGACTAGTGAGGTTCCAAAGAAATTCTTCAAATCTCTCCAAATTAAAATCTAATTATTTGAACCCCATTATCATATTCAAATTTGATGAGTGTAGGTCCAAATTCTTTAAATCCATGAAGAATGTCTGAAAAAAATTTGACATAGAGCTTGAAAACCTTAAGATGACTTTTGATAATGCAACATTCACTATTATGGGTCATAAAGTTATGGTTAATAAAAAAATTGTATGATGGAATCCAACTTAAACCAAAAATTTGAATTATCACCTTAAAGGAGAAAGGCCATAAAGGTTCCTTTGAGAGCCAAGAATAAAACTAATAAATATTTGGAGTATGTCTTATCTATTCCAGATAAGTATGACTCAAATGACTTGAATCCTAATTCCCAAAAGAAGACAACTCTCTAAATAATGATCGTAATCCATAAAATAGCAGTACCGATGGACTTGATGTCTTTAATGATTCCAACTTGGGTAGAGATGCCCCCATTCTAAGCTTTCATGGTGTCATTGTCAATAAAGAGTTAGAATCATCAGATTTTAAAGGTCTAATAGGATAAACTTTGGGCACCAAAATGAGTAGGTAGACATCAATTCTACCTCTTTTTCAGAAGATATCATAGAAGTTAATTGTTGTAGTGGCAAGGCCTACCACTTTGATCAACACCATAGGAAGAAGCAAACCAGTCATTGGAAATAATCAAATTCTAAATCCCTCTTAAGTTACACCTCACAATCCAAAATAAGGGCATCAAGTAGTTCTGAAGGTTAATCTTAAGGTCCTAAACCATCTTGGAAGGTTGCCCACTAAGCTGAATAATTAGTGCACCCTCACCTTATCTAAAGAGATAGAAAAGTGTTTGATTGGAACTTAACCTGATTCTTTCTTACTCAGTTAGTGGAAACCTCGTCAAGTCACACTTAATAGAGAATATCCTAAGGAAAAGAAAGACAAGCAATCTACTCCAGAGAACACAATGTAAACAAAGACTAAAAAAATGAAATTCAAAAAAATAATAAAAAAAATTATAAAAAAAAGAGAAAGAGAAGAAGAAAAAAGAAAAAAAAGTAAAGCACCAATAATACACATTGATTTAGAATCTAAAGGATAAATCATGTGTACGAGGTGTAAATTAAAGGAAAAGGAGAGAAAACGAATATACAAAATAAATTTTGAGTCAAATTTTGACAAGTCTCTAGAGTTAGATAGGAATAAAAAATAAAAAAGTTCTAAAAGGATGATTCGTGTATAGTATGACTAGAAACTTAGTAGGTATGCGAGCTCATTGTCTCCAATTCTACTATCTCATAATATTATTATAGGATTGGAAGTTATGAGTATAGCATATATATATATATATATATATATATATATATATATATATATATATATATATATATATATATAAGATTTAAATTTTTTACTTCATATCTCTTTCTTCAAGCTCGAAAGATGTTTCAACGCTTGTAGATAGACCTCAAATGAAGTAATAAAATCATCTTTTTACCTACTTTGTTTTGAAGACTTTTCAAAGATGCACTCCCACAGTTGAGGGAGGAAATTATATCATTAGCCGATAAGTTTCAAGAAATTAAGCTCAGGACATAAAGAGGGTCTGCCCACCCTCCCAACATCCATATATAATAAGTCAAAACAAAAATGCCAATGACTTGGTTAGGTTACTTTTGTAGTTTGAAGGCTGGTTTACCTAAGACCATAATAAAGTGCTCAATACATCTCCAAAGGTAGCAGTCTATAAACTCAAAATTGAACCTATTGCTATTCCTAATTTATAAACTTTTGACAGAAAGAAGAGGATCAAAGTTTGAAGTTAACCTTATTGAAGAAGAAAGATACTATCATGATTACCCTCACATTATTCTCAGTAAAATGGAGGAACATTCAAATCTGCACATACGTCAATTTTGAAGATCTAAGTTAGGCATGTATTGAAGATAAATTCACACTACCTATATCAAATTTAATAGTGGATATAACCCCTTTACATGTAGTCTCCTCATTCAAGGATCGGTCAAATGATGTTAGAGGATGAGAAGTCATTTGCATTTAAAATTTCCATCAAAATTTACCGCTATAAAGTCATGCTTTTCAGCCTTAAAAATGCTGGTGCCACATACCAGTAGGCCACGACTTGAATCTTCGACAAACTCATTCATCACCAAATTGAATGCTACATCAGCAATCTCGTGGTCAAATGCGAAGAAAAGGAAGACCATCTTTATGATCTGAGTAGTTGTCTTCGATTAGTTATGATACTATGAATCCCCTAAAGTATATAATTAGGATGACATTAGGGAAGTTTCTAGGGCTTGCAGTAAAGCATCATGGGATAATAAAAATTGACCTAAAAATGAGATTAAAAATGATATTAGAGATGCAACCTCCAAAAAAAAAAAAAGAAATTGAAAAGCTTGAAGGTCTTGAAAAAAAAAAGAGAGACCTCAATTAATGTTGAATATACATGGTTTAAACCCTTTCAAAGTTAGTCTATCTCAAAACTCTCAAAATCAAGATTTTGTTTCTAATCATTAAAAGGCCTACTTTGGTGCTTCAAAGGATGGGATGTAGTTTAAACCACTATGATAGGAGAGTGTATTGTATTTCTAGTCAATAAACAACCTCAAGAGTCATTGCACTTGAAATCAAATTCTAAATTTGGAGAATAATTCAAGTAGTTGGAATGAGAAATTTCTTTCATCCAAATGCAAATTAGAGCATAATACTTGAGAAGTCTTGGTGAATTTCTCACTATGGATGATCAATTACTTTGACTGGGTCCCAAGGATTTTAGAGAAAGAGGACTAGTCTTAATTGTTCTTATTCCATTTACACACACCTAAAGAAATTTTAAAAAAAAATCAAACTCAATTCCTTAATAAAGTTATGTTCTCACATCTACATTGGTTGAGTCCAAATTAATATATATATATATATATATATATATATATATATATATATATATATATATATATATATAATAATAATAATAATAATAATAATAATAATAATAATAATATAATAATAATAATAATAATAATAATTCTCTTCCAAATTCTTCATCAATCTAAACATTCCTTCAAACTTACATCCAAAACTCAATATTTATCTCTAGTGCTATTAAGATAGGTGTAAGAGAACCCAAGAGACATCCTATTCCAACTAGTACAATTAAGTTAGGTGTAAGCAACCCAAGCGCCATGCTTTCTTGGTGGAGTCACATTGCCACTGTGGCACCAATTCATCCATTCTTCAATGTATTTAGGGTAGGTGTAAAAGAACCCAAGCGGCATCCTATCCTTCTTCAACACAACACAAACACAAACTATATACAAACACATATCAAATAAACACATATCTTTTGTCTCAGGCTACTTCGAGTTGGGATAATGCCCTCAATGGCACTCTCGATGTGCTCAGCGGCGTGCTATCCTTCTAGTCCCATGGTCTTCTTATTTTGGAGGATGTAAGTCTGATACACTTTCCTCCCTTACTTGGCCATTGCACACCAATGAGCACCTTGTTAGCATGGTAGGCCTTATTGCACGGTCGATAAGATACCCTTGTATTGGCTTTGTTCAAGAGAATGTAAGTCTGCTACGCTTTCTTCTTAAACTAGCCTTCATGTACTGACTAGGTCGAATATATCTGAGGATCAAGGTAAGTCCCCCCAATAGCTCCTTTCCTTCTGACTACTTCAAGTTTGGGTCTAGTTGTTCTTCATGACTCCCCACTTAGTAGTTGCCCTTAGGTTGGGTCGACTTGTTGTGCCAACAATGGATCACCCCAGCGGTTGTTCCTTACTTTGGAAGATGCAAGTCTATTATGCATTCTTTCTAGCATGATCGTTGCACCAGCCCTAGGTCGGATAGTACCTATCGAGCCGATGATAGACTATCTCGATGAGCAGTTCCTCTTTAGGGAGATGTAAGTCTACATGCCTTCTTCTTAGACTAATCGCCACATGTCGACGGACACCTTAGTTTGGTTGGTTCTCGCTATACTGACAGTGACCCACATGGTGGAGACACCACTCATAGCAGATATAAGTTTGCTACTCTTTCTCCTTGAGTTGGCCACCGTACACCTACAAGTTTTCTTTTCTTCAGGGATCAAGAAAA
Source organism: Cymbidium sinense (assembly GCA_021442155.1). NCBI lineage: Eukaryota > Viridiplantae > Streptophyta > Magnoliopsida > Asparagales > Orchidaceae > Cymbidium > Cymbidium sinense. Next base: position 39,528,675 of record CM038229.1, read on the forward strand.
TGCCCCTAGTGGCACCTCCCCTATGGGCACTCTATTTGGATCACATCCTTTGCGACCCCATTTAGAAACTACCCAGGTTACTACTGGATTGGATAGTCCCCCTTTCTTAGTAACCACCCCTGTGGTCAAAGATTCTGTTCTACGAATGTGTAGATTCTCCCTTGGTCCAGTAAATCTAAGATAGGTCAAGACCAACATAGCCCCTTCTCAGTGTGGTCCCTCACACACCAACATGATCCACTCAAACATATAAATAAATAAAATATATATTCGCTTGTGGATTAGGAGAACGCCCCCTGTAGCACCTTTCCCAATAAAGCATCCTATATTTAGGGAAGAGTTAACAAAACACCTGATAAGAATCACCTGACGACTCATGAGTTGAGATAAGTCCCCAGCGGCACTCTCTCAGTAGTCGCCTTAGGTCGGGTTTGACTTATTGTGCCACCAACAGGACACCCTGGCAATCGTTCCTTGCTTTGGAACATGTAAGTCTGTTACCCATTCTTTCCAACACAAGCATTGCACACTGACGGGCAGCCCTATGTTAGTTTCGATCTATTGCACTACCAACAGCTCACCCCAACGGTTGTTATTTTCTCAGGAATATGTAAGTCTACTATGCTTTCTCCCTAGCACAACCATTGCACACTGAAAGGAACCCCTTAGGTCAAATATTCCTACCTTACGGTCGGTAGACTACCCCTTTGGATCAGTAAATCTGAGATAGGTCAAGGCCAACATAAACCCTTCTCAGTGTGGTCCATCGCACAATAACATGGTCCATCAAATTAAAATGAAATTAATCTTGATAATTTTTGAGCTAGCATAAGTCCCCAGCGATATTCACTCAATAGTCGCCTCAGGTCGGGTTTGATTTGTTGCGCCATCAATAGGTCACCCTAGTGGTTGTTCCCGCTTTGGAATATGTAAGTGTGCTATGCTTTCTCCCTAACATAGTCGTTGCACACCGAAAGGCAACCCTTAGGTCGAATAGTCCTATCTTATGGCTAGTAGACTACCCCTTTGGATCTTTAAATCTGAGATAAGCCCATGCCAACATGGCCCCTTCTTAGTGCAATCTATCGCACACTGACTGGGTCCATCAAATTAAAATGAAATTAACATTGGCTACTTTTTAGTTGAGATAAGTCCCCAGCGGCACTATATCAATAGGCACCCTTTAGGTCGGATAGTCCTACCTTGTGGCTGGTAGACTATCCCTTTGGATTTATAAATTTCAGATAGACCAAGGCAGACATAGCCCCTTCTTAGTGGATCCATCGCACACCGACATGGTCCATCAATTAAATCCATCAAATTTGATTGAGTTCACATCGCTAGCAGATATGCCCTCAATTCAAAACTATCCTCCTCGGTGGAGCCATAATAAATTAAACCAACTCCCTCAGTGGAGTCTAAATTGAAACAATCCAAACCCATCTCTCCCTAACAGAGCTAATCAAACAAATTGAAATAAATCCAACCAAATTTTTATCCCCAATGGATACATCCCCAATGAATCTATTAAATTAAACCCTTATCCCCAACGGATAGCCCGAACCTACTTCCTTAGTGGAAGGTTCACATACCCAATCCCTAACAGATTTGAGCCTGTATCTCTAGTGGACATGCATCTACATCATTAAGACAAAACAAATTGAAATTAATTTGATCTTGATCCCAAACAGATTATAGTTTCTTATCCCTAGTGGATCGTCTTCCCATAAATCATATTCACAATCAAAATCAAACCCTTATTCCTAGCGGATAGCTCGAACCTGCTTCCCTAGTGGAAGGTTCATACACTCAATCCCTCAATAGATTCCTCCTTCCTCTCTTATGCTAGTGGCATAAGTTAGGTTGCATTGGACTAAGATCATGATTATATCTACCTCAAGGGTTTAGGTATAGATGGTTTCTAGTAGTGCTTGCAATCGTTTGGACATTATTAATCATCTCAGTCAATGTCAATATGTACGGTGTACCTTGTCAGTTACACAACACTTGGGGATCCTTTTGTTGATCTCACTTTTGGAGTGAGTTCTCAATCTCCTCATCATAGATGTAGAACTCTGTTGACCTTACTTTTGGAGTGAGTTCTCAATCTCCTCATCTTATACCTAGGGATCTTCTAGACACTAAGACTTCTTTAATCATAACACACTTCTAGTTATAGAGTGAACACTTAACCTAAACCTAGAGACTTAGAAGGGTTAATAATAGGATTAGGCCATGCCTTAGGGACTTAGATGGGTTAATCATATGATTAGGCCATGCCTTAAGGACTTAAGAAAATCACTTACCCTATAACCTAAATCCAATCCATGTGCACCTTCTTAAATCCATTTCAAACTCAATTGATTTTCAATCAAACTCAATTTCAAATCCAAATCCAAATCCAAATTCAAATCCAAATTAAATAATTGAAGCCCATGATCAAATCCAAACTTGAAATCCAAACCTAAGCCATATGACCCAACTCCATGGACTTAGCCAAATTTTCTTTCAAACCCCCTTCAAACTCAATTGATTTTCTTATAAATCAATTATACCTTTAATTATCTTCCCAAATATAAATCAAATCCTCAATCAAATAGCCAAAATTAATTCCAAATCAAATCAAAACTCAAATATGAACCCTTTGAGCCAACTTCATGGACTTAGTCAAAATCTCATCTAAATTAAACAAAATTCAATTGATTTTCTAACAAATCAATCATTCCATCAATCACCATTCCAATTAGAAATGAAATCTACAATCATTAAGCCAAATCAAAATCAAGCCAAATCAAACCCAACTTAGCCCATTTGACTAAAATATTCAAATGAACCAAAACTCATTTGAATCCAAACCAATTGCAATTGGATTTATATATTAATCCCAAATCCATATATAAATTCAATTAAATCAAACTCAATCCAAAAATAAAGCCAACTAAACCCAATTGGCTCACTTGACCCAAAGTGACCAATTTGATTTATTTGTACAAAAGTCTAATTCAATTCAAATCATAGTGAATTAAGCCAATCCAAACTTCATGACATGATTGTTTATCACCCTAAGATGATCAATTATCATCAATTGGGTCAAACCAAGTCAACTTAGCCTGTTGACCAAGTCAACCTTTTAACCCATATGAACAAAAACTAGCCAAATTATAACCTAAGCCAAATCCAATGAAACCAATGGTTCAAATCAATCCAAAATCAACATTTAAACATGACTTGACCTTCAATTGAGCTGAACCTAACCCAATTGGCCCTCTTGACCCAAGTTGACCTAAATTGACCTAAATGGCCAAAATGGGTCAAATCAAAATCCAATCCAAATTGATTGCAACCAATGGCTCAAGTTCATTCCAAATTAATTATTAAACTTGACCAAGACCACAATTGAATCCAATTTGGCCAATTGAACCCAAATGACCCACTTAGCCCAAATTGACATAAACGGTAAAATTAGACTAAACCCAAAGTAAATCTAAATTAAATCAAACCAAATCATACAATCCCCTCTAAATGGTCATATGAACTTGACCCAACCATTAGTTTGACTCATTTTGACCAATTGGCCAACCTAACCCATTTTGACCAATTGTCCCAAAAATTGAGTCAAACTTATCCTATCGAACTCCAAATGACATGAAATTTGGCCTAACTCACTTTTGACTCATTTCAAATCTGTCTAAATCAAATCTAATGCTAAATGACCATTCTACCCTTGGGTCTAGGGTGTCACATAAGATAAAACACACATGTAAATGGTCATTTCTCTTCATTGGCCACTTGGCACTCATCCATTGGTCCACCTAGGCTCCAAGGATACTGACCAACCTGACACAACAGGTGGTTGGATTGGCCATGACTCATGGAGAGGTGAATTCACCTCACCTCCCCCATTGGAGCATTTGAAACCCATAGGACACCCACTAATCCCTCTTGGCAGTCACTAATCCCTCTTGGCCAACCAAACTAAGCCACCTAAGATAATTCCCTACCATTCCTAACCACCCCAAGCCATAGAACATCCACCAGGAGCCAAAAATCACCAGTAGTGGTGATTTTCAGCCAAAACTAAGCATAACTGTAGGAAAGGAGAAGGAGAAGTTATTCTGCTATCACACACCCTCTTGGAGCTCCCCCAAGCAACTAGAAACCTATTTTTACTTCCTTTGGGCTAGAAGAACACCAAATCGAGCAGATTCTGGCAAGGAGGCAGTGGACATTGGTGTATACAACATCCCAAGTGAAGGCAAAGATCTAGATTCATCCTAAGGCTTCTTATCACATCTAAGAGTGTGCTCGTATCTACACTTCCCTGAGAATCCATCCCCGATGAGGTAATTTTCAAATCCTTTAGCCAACCATAGGTTCTTTTATTTATGATGATTCTTGGGTGATTTTAAAAATTTCCCTTAGAAAATCCTTGCATTCTTCACTTTATATAATTCCACTTTATATAATCCCAATGTGAAAATAGGAGTTTTCGGTGAGAATCGATGCAAAATTGAGCTCATATGGATGAAATTTCATGAAAAATCCCATAAAATAGCTCTTAGTTTGCTATTCCCCATCACTTTCGCTAGCTGGGAAGCAGCAGTTATCTGATCCCACTTCAATAGGGATGGATGGCTGTGATTTCATGCCAGATCCATATTTTCCAACCTTCAGATCACGGATCCGACCTACGATCAGACCTTCTGATCGGAACTGCGTGTCCACATGGTTTCCCGCTCAGAGGCCCCATCAGCGTCACGTGGCCCAATCGGGCAGCACCGTGTGGCATCGCATGCCATGTGAAACTGTGCGGTCCTGCATGGCACTGATTTTCCACATCAGCACCGCTTTGCCACATCAGCATCGCATGGTGCTGACTAGGATAAGGAGGAAATTCAACCCTTTTTAAATTTTAAAAATTATTTAAATCACCTAAAACTTCAAAAAATTATAGGAAATAAAACACTTAACCAAAAATTACAAATAAGAGCTCGATGGATTCTTCTTTTCTAGAGGAATCTAACAAACCCAAATCCTTAATTTGTACTGAATATTCTGAGCTTAATTTAGATTTTAGTAAAAATAAAATTTTATTAATTAAGCCAAAAATACACATCATATTGATTTTAAATTTTTAGGGATTGAAATAAAGGTTAAAATGCACCTACCATAAGTATTTCAAGTCAAAAGGAATTTTAGATTAGAGATATTACATTCTAAGCTCAAATAGTCTAATTTAGGGAAAAAAAATCAATAGACTTTATAAAAATTGTGAAAAATCATTTAAATCTGCTAAAACTTTGAAAAATTATAACAAATCATAGAAAATTATAAAAATGCAAGTAAATATTTTTTCTGAAGGTAGTTCAGGGGAGATTCAATTAAAATTGATTCCAATTAATTTTGAACAGTGATTAAGGCTTGATTTAAGTTTAAATAAAAACTTAATTAGCTTAATTAAGCCATAATTACTTAAGTAATTAATCCTAAATTTCATGTGTTGGTTTAATGGGATGACCTCTATCTCCCATAATTTTCTTGGGATTTATTGCTTGGTTAATTATGAGAATTAATCATTTAAGCCTAATTACTCTCTTAATCCACTTAATGGCTAATTAACACCTTGTGAAAGTGGCTAGAAGGCTGGGCAGTGGCTAGAAGGCTTTGTCCTGGGAGGCCCTATAATGCCTTTGAAGTTGAGCAAATCAAATCAAAAAGAGAAGGAAGAGACATTAAAAAATGAAGGAGAAATGAAGATATGAAGACCCATATAGCATTCACCCTCTTCTCGCTAATTTGGCCAATAATCCATTTCATCATGCATTTAGACATATGCAAATCTCAAAGACTTTGTCAAAATGAAGTGTTAAAATTGTAATAAAATTTGAAAAGATTTTGCATTAGAGTAAGTCATTGCTCATACCACTCATGATCTAGTCTCTTAGAAAGTGGGTTTAAGGACTTAGTCTCTTTCTAAATAAATAACAGCCCAACTATCTTGCAAATTCATATGATTGGACCACATGGATTTAAAGCATAGGAAAAGTTAGCTAGCTGCCACTCTAGGAGGTTGTAAAGCTAGCAGTCGGGTTATTTATCCTCTCTTGTTGAGGTAAACTATATACTCATTTTTTTGCTTAGATTTAGGTCATACTTTGGCTTATGCTAAAGCTCCCTAGATTTAGGGTCAAGGTAGCTATTTTTTTCAGGCTATCAGCATAAACTCTCACTTCTTAGGTATTTCCACAATCTTGTGTTATTGGATCATAAGTCCTAGCTTTCTAACAAAATGTCAACTTTAATAAAATTGATCTTCTCAACTTTTAATATATAAATCTCAGCCATATGATAGATTTGAATGCTCACTAGGTTATCCTAGTATCATAAGCATTTTTTATTCATTCCCTTTGGCTTTAATAATAACTCTTCTCCTTAAGTTTTCCAACTTGAATTTCCAAATACAACTAAATCCTTTGATAGTCTAGCCTTGAAATCTTTGGAGACTTTAATTTCTACTTTAATCGAGAGTATTCTTAGAGAATTCCATTCCCTAGGATGTAATTAACTATAGGAGATTATCTCCACAGGAAACTTAACAAACCCGAATTAAAATAAACCCTACTCTACTTTTTCATATAAAGTGGGTGAAAAATCTCTAGTATATTCGAAGACCCATCATGCCTTAGGAGTCCTTATTAGGTGATTAGGTCCTTTATATGGTGGTGATTTTTATCTCTCGAGATAGTGCACCATTCTTTAATGTCCAACCTGATCACTTCAATAAGTACCCTCTAAGATCTGCATGATATCCCACATCTAAAAATAAATACCATAGACTCTTATAGACACTAAGAGTTCCTTAGTCTTAAGACACTTCTAGTAATTAGGTGAACACTTAACCTAAGCCTAGAAACTTAGAAAGGTTAGCCATAGGGATAGGTCATGCCTTAAGGACTTAGAGAGACTTGCCCACCCTATGGCCTAAATGCAATCCATGCTCTCCTTCTCAAACCAAACCCTAAATTCAAGTTCAAAATCAAATTTTCAAAATCTACAATCAATCTCAAGATCAAATCCAAGCTCAAAACCCTTCCTAAGCCTTATGATTGAATTCCATGGACTTAGCCCTAGCCAAATCTAATTCAATTCAAATTCAATTGATTTTCTCCAATATCAATTCAATCTCTCAATAATTTGTCAAATTAAAATCCAAATTCAACTCGAAATGATGGAAACCCAGTCAATCCAAACTTCAGGGACTCTTCACAGCTATGGACCTACCTCCATGAGCTTGGCAAATCCTTAACCCAAATCAACCCAAAATCAATTGATTTTCTCATGAATCAATTATATATTCAATCATCTTCACAAATATTAATGAAACCCACATTTCAAAGATCAAAATTAAATCAAACTAAATCAAATTCTCTTCTAAGCCATGTGATCCACTTTCATAAGCTTAGCCAAAATCCCATTCAAATCAAGTCAAAATCAATTTATTTTCTTTTAAATCAATTATTCCTTCAATTATCTTCCCAAATATAAATGAAATATACATTCAAATGACCAAAAATAAATCCAAAATCAAATCAAATCCGAATCTAAACCCATTGAGCTAATTCCTTGGACTTAGCCAAATATTATCTAAATAAAGCCAAAATTAAGAGATTTTCTCTTGACTCAATCATTCCTTCAACCATCTATCCAAAGATAAATGAAAAATCTATAATCATCAAGCCAAATTGAAATCAACCTAAGTCAAACCCAACTTAGCCCTTTTTGACTTGAAAACTCCAAATGAACCAAAACTTATTGAAATCCAAATTGATTGTAGTTGAATTTATATTTCAATCTTAAACTCATATATAAATTCAACTAAACCTTAATCAAACCTAAATTAAGCCAATTAATCCATTTAGGTTCACTTGACCTAAAGTGACCAAAAGAACTCATTTGAACCAAGTTATAATCTAACCCAAATTGGATTGAACCAAACCCATCCGAACCTCATACCACTACCATTGATCACCTTAGGATGATCAATTGCCTAAAATTGGGTCATCCAAACCATTCAAACCAAAGCCTACAATCATCTCTAATTGATCAATTGAACATAAACCAACACCTAACCCAAGCCAATTTGGTCAATTTAGTCAAATTGGTCAACTTGACCCATTTTGACGTATGAATCCAAATGAGCCAAAATCAAACCTAGGCCAAATTGATTGAAACCACTTGAACCAAAATACTTGAAATTATCATTTGAACCTAACCCAAGCTTTTGTTTAATTTGACGATTGGTCAATCAACCTAAAACCCAGCCCAATTTGACATATAAGGGTCAAATTGAGCCAAACCCCTTTGAACCAACCCATGATACCTTGGGCTGACCTGACTTGACCCAAACCCACTTAGGATTAGCCCAAAACTAGCCCAACCCAATTGGACTCAAACCCAAGGAAAATATCCTTTGGATTTACCTCCCTAAATGAGATTTTGCTAAAATTGGCAAAGTCCACTCTCTCTTTTCCTTTGGTAGCCATCAAGAACCCAATTTGGGGTCTAACCTAGCCACCTAGCCCACCCTAAGTGGGTTAGGCTTACCATGGGCCAAAAGGAGGTGAGTTAACTCACCTTCCTCACAAACCAAAAACCCAATGGATCCAAGAAGTCACATTTTTCCTTGAGCCACCTCCCAAGCCTTCCTCCATTCAAGTCGAGCCACGTGGAGGTGATGGGGATAATTTCGGCACCCTGGTAGAGGCTGGTCGACCAAAAATTGGGAGACAATCCTATTCATCCATCATAAGCAATCGGGGGATATACCCCCTCAATTCTCACGGGAAACACTTCCATTTGATTCTTCGAGCTTCCAAAAGAGTTTCAAAACTCCCTAGCAAGCTCCTGAGCATTTCCAAGACCTCCCTCATCACAATTCCTCATTCTCGAGTGCACCCAAAATAAGGGAACCATCTCTTTGTGCGAACTCCCTCAATCCTTCGCCAAATTCTAATTCCTCTTACCTACACCTTCCACACACCTCGTCGAGCAAGAATGAATCCTTCCCGGGGCTTCCCGACCACCAGAGCTAGGAATTCGATCAAGACCAAGCCTCAAAGTGATGGGTTTTGGCCTCTCGAGCAATCTACAAGGAACCAATCTAATTGCAGCACAACAGGGCTTCATCTCAACCAGACGAAGCTACCTCAAACGTGCGAGTCACAGGTCTTAGCTTCGGTGAGGTAACACCATTAAAATCGAGCTCCCTTCAAATTTATGTGGAGCTTTTCAAAGAGAATGTGCATGTGCGCCGATCCTAGTCGTTGGATCTTCTTAGATCCTTCGCGCCAAGGTGTGGGATCCATTTGGAGTGATTTTGAGCTATAGTGAGCTCAGATCGAGTGAGCAATGGCGAACGACCTCCGTCTTTCATCGCTCGCAAGGAGATAGATCATGAGCTGTCCATTCTATGTGATCATAACAAATAGCCATGTTTAAATCCATTAGATGTATTCCATATGATCCATTATTAACCATGGGATCGATCCTCGCATTTCAATCCGAGATTAAATGGCGAAGATCGAAAGCACGTCTCGTCGCCAACTGACTCAGCATTGATGGTGGCAACTTAAATATCCAATCCCGCAGTGCAACGTGAAAATCACGCGGCGTCAGTGCGCCATATGGAGCCATCGAGATTTGGATAATTAAGGCTAATTAATTGGAATTCATGGCTAAAACTTCATAAAATCATAACAACTCATAGAAAAATCCAAAACATACAAGTAAATACTTATTTTAAAGATATTTCAGAGAGGAATCTATTAATAATATCCTTAATTGATTTTTAGCAGTAATTAGAGCTTAATTAGGGTTTAATTATAAAATTAATTAGCTTAATTACTCCATAATTAATTAGTTAATTAACCCCAAACTTCTTGAGATTGTTTAAGGGGACGAGCTCTGCCTCACTTAATTTTCTTTGGATTTAATGGTTAATTAATTTGGAAAATTAGCCAATTAAGCCTTAATTACTTTTTTAATTTAATTAAGGATTAATTAATCATGTGAATAGTAAACTAATTAATTAATTGGACTTATTAATCATTTTTCAACACTAGATGGACTCATGGAATTAGATTGGGACCTCTTTCCTAATCTTTTCCCTAAGCCCAATTCATTTGAAGGAAAATTAATCAATTTGGCAATTAAGTAAGAGTTAATTTAATTAATTAATTATTTCATTAACCAAATTAAAAATTATAATTACATTTGATCTCAATTAATTAAATCAAGGGTAGAGCTTTAGGTGTTTAATAGCTTAAAGGAAATTAAGGAAATTATGGCTAATCCACATGTGTGGGGAAACCATAAGAGGACTTAATTAAGTTCTTTAATATAATTAACCATTGATTGTGAGCCAATTGCATCAGGTCCATTCATTTCCTAGGACCATTGCTAATTTACTTTTCAATTCATTTGCATATGATGTTAGCTCATAATTATTTGGATAATTATGTTAATGTAACATAGGTTAGGGTTAATTATTGGACTTAATACATATAATAACCTAATTAATCCATAAAATCAACTAAATTACATTTCATTAAACAAAATTAACTTACAAACATGGGGATGGGTTAGGATTAGCGAACTCCTTTGTACATTCCTTAAGTCAAATTGAACATGAAATTAAAATGATACATAAAGAACTTTGGTTTATTTTAAATAGTGTTATTTGATATGATTATCCTTAGAAATTAATTTGATTGAATGAAATCATATGCTTATGCTTATTTATTCCTTTCCAATCATGTAAATGTAGTGTGTCATTTGAAATCATGCATTCATCTTTTCAAATTTAATTAAATCAAATGGTTTTCCTTTATGTTAACTTGCATGTGTCGAATAATAATATGTGACTATTATTACTAGTAAACTCAAATTATTTTTGCCAAAGTTTATGAATCAATTACATTGATTAGAGTGATAGTAGTTATAAACATGTACATAGGTTTGCATGTGCTTACAGCTTAGACATGTGAAGTAAAGTTTTCTTTTCTTTAATTTATATGTAGTTTTATATGTATTTGAATGTTAATGAGTATATAGTGCGGATATCCTGAGAACATGAGGCTTTAGTTAGCCCCAAGGAGGTCATTTGATTACCTCACTTCCCTGGTTAACAACAACACGTACTTATTTGATTTCATGTACATATGTTCTTGCATTAGAATTTGGATAGAGCTTTACTCCATATGCATAAATGTTTCAATCAAATAAAAATACAACCTTCGCATAGTTTTCCTTCCTTTATTTATGTATACATCCATATGTATTTGAGAAAAGAAAATATTTAGTCTGGACATCTTGGGAATACGAGGCTTTAAGTAGCCCCAAGGAGGTCATTTGATTACATCACTTCCTTGGTTAACAATGGCATGTACTAGATTATGTCTCTTATACATGTGTGTGTATATTTAATTATGGAATTAGAACCCATTTTTTATCAAATATGCATGCATCCATAATTGGCTAGGTGATTGAATTAGTTGGTCATGAGATTTGGAGCTCTCTTTCTTACATTCATGCATACAAATTTACATATGTTTGAATGCAAAATGGTATATAGTTTGGACATCTAGGGAATACGAGGATTTAGTTAGCCCTAAGGGGGCAATTTGATTACTTCACTTCCCTGGTTAACAATGACACGTACCTATTTAATTTCATCCATATGTATTTTTGTGTAAGAATTTAGATAGAGCTTTAAACTAATATGATTAAATAATTCAATCACTCAAAATGATATGAACTTCACATACACATACATTCATCATTTAAGTATGTTAAAATATGCTGCATCTATAGATACATTTAGGATCAAATCATTTGCATAATACATGTGATGGAAAGGAATGATTTAACATGTGTCATGTGATATTAATTTAATTAAATTAATCTTAAGATGCCTTTTACATTGGATAGAATTATTTAAAGTGAATCTAAACTTAAGATTAATTTAAAATGTATAAACCATTCACTAAAGAGAACTAAAACAAATTAGCATGCTTTAGTAGGTGGCTCAAGATAGGGATGAAAGAGAGAAATCCTCCTTCTTCTCTTTATAACACTTAGTTGCTAAGTGTAATCAAATGAAACAAAAAAATACAAATTAAAATTCTCAAATCAGTTAGATAACTTTAAGTGAAATCAACCCTTCATATTAAATTAAATTTTTCTATACTTAGAAAGCTACAACTCTAATGCTTAGCAATACATACCACACAAGCTTTAACACACACATTAGAATTAAGTCACCACTTATAGCTTTATATTTTGGCAGTGTTGGTATGATGTATATTTTATTTTGTGATGTATTATTGTAGACTGGATATTAGGGTGTATGCCTCGTAGACGGGATTTTAGGCTGATATTAGCCTAATCATATTTTCTGCAAGGGATTCTGCTTAAGGGGATGCTTAAAATAAATATAAATGCCCTCTTTGCAGGTTTCCTAAGCCCTTAAGCATAATCCAAATTAGAAAGGTGGCCTTAGTTACCCACGTGCAGGGTGCTAAGTCCAAATTATATATAATTGCTTGGGATTGTATGTGTATTTAACTAACCTCTATTTTGTAGGTATAGTTAGATTTACTTTTTCTACTTTTAATGTAATTTTGTATTATGAATTAGGATTAGTGTTATGGGGGATTAGGATGAGCATTGGCTAGAAGACTTTGTCCTAGGGTGCCATGTGATGCCTTTGAAGTGGATCAAATCAAATCAAATTTTCTACCCAACTATAACTAATAACTAAAGGTTTAAATAACTCATAACCTCACCATAAATCCTAGGCATTAAATAAGATAATCAAAAGATTTAGCAACACCTTGACTGAATGGTTGAATATTTCATAACCTGCATGCATATTCCTTCTTCTTTGAAATTGGAGGATTTCTATCCTTGCACGATAGGGGAATGCTTGACCTGTGAGGACATCCCTTGTGGTGGAAAATACTTCTTTCTTGCTGATTTAGCCAACAATCTTATTTCATCATACACATAGGCACTAAAATCCTAAAGCCTTTGTCAAAATGAAATGTCAAAATTGAAATAAAATTTGAAAAGATCTTGCATTATATTAAGTCATTATTCATATTACTCATGCTCTAGTCTCTTAGGGACTAGGATTAGGACTTTAGTCTCCTTCTAAATTAATAACAACCCAACCATCTTATAAATTTATAAGACTTGCCAACATATTTTTAAAATCGTAGGAGGAGTTAGCTCGGTGGCTACTCTAAGAATTAAGCCCAGCAGTCGGGTGGTTTATCCTCTCTTGCGGAGGTAAACCTTATGCCCATCTGAGGTTGTTATTTCCTTCAGCTACAATCATAAATTCTCACCTCTTAAACATTTCCACAACCTTATGTTAGTGGATTATAAGCCCTAGCAATCTAATAAATTTTTAACTCAAAACATATAAGTCTCTCACTTTCAAATATATAAAGCCCAATCAAATGATAGATTGGAATGCTCACTAGGTTTTGTAGTATCATGAGCATTCCCTACTTATTTCCTTTGGCTTCCAAAAATAAGTATTCTCCTTGAACTTTCCCATTTGATTTTCCAAATATATCAAATCTATTCATAGTCTAGCTTTAAAATCTTTGGAGACAACAATTGACTACTTTAATCGAGAGAATTCCTAAGGAATTTACCTTCCTTAGGATGTTATTAATTATGGAGGCTTGCCACCATAGAGAACTTTAGAACCTAATTTAATATAAACCACTACTTTATTCATCCATGTAAAGTAGGGAGAAAAATCTCTAGTATATTTGAAAACTCATCATGCCTTAGGTATCCTTATTAGGTGATTAGGTCCATTGAAGAGTGATGCCTCTATCTTTTGAAATAGTACATCATATCTCAATGTCGTACCCAATCACTTCAATAAGTACCCCTTACAATCTTCATGGTATCCTCTCCCATATACATCTAAAAATAAACACCGCAAACTACTATTGATGGATTTTTTAGTAGATTAATTTATGGGAAATTATCGATAGACTAACTAATGAATTTGCAATTAGAATTTTTCTGATGGAAATTCCCACTGAAGAAATGATGTTGTAGTGTTAACTTAAGTCTGGCAAAATTTCCAGCAAAAAAATTAACCCAAAAAATTTTCCAACAGACAATCTACCAAAAAGCTCATTTATTAGGTCGGTGAACCAACACCTCAGCCCTACTCTCTCTCTCTCTCTCTCTCTCTCTCTCTCTCAAAATATGCATTTTCATCCAATTTCTCTGTCAAATTGGTGGTAAACCACTTTCCTTATTTATATAGTTGTTTATTTGTCATTTCATCCATTCATTATTAAGAAATCTATATTTGAAGTTTTTTTAAAAATTTTAATTTATAGTTTAGATTTTGTTGATGATTATTTGAAACTCATGTATTTCACATTATGTAGCCTATTTTGAGTTAGATCTATGATTATTTATATTATGATTTACTCTTTTTTTTTTAAATTTTGGGTTATGCACTTTTTCACACACACACACACACACACACACACACACACACACACACACACACATATATATATATATATATATATATATATATATATATATATATATATATATATATATATATATATATATATATATATATATATATATATATATATATATATATTGCCAATTATTTAGAGAACGTAAAAATATCAAAATTAGAATTTTAAAAATTTTTGGGTAAATTGTTCATCATAATGTTCTGAACATATCTCTCATGTTTAATGTTAAAATTATGTAATTTTTTTTCTTTACTTTCAATGTGATCTCAAATTAGGTGCTAAATTACTCTTGTCGATAATGTGTCTTTAGCTTATTGCAAACAATATCCATTAAGTATGCTTGAACTCTCCCTGGCCCTAATTTCTCTCGATCTCGCCTACTGGCTTCAGGTTTTGCTAATCGGTGTAGACTAATTAAGAATCTCATTTAATTAATAGTTAGGAGAAATTTAATTATGGCCTTAGGCAATTACGTCATATTGACCTTTGATTATGTGGTCATTATTAATTTTATAATTTACCTAGAAAATGATTATAACCCTCACACTTCTTAATCTATACAACATATGGATATTCACAACAAATGATCATTGATGTGCAATAGGTTGCATATAGGCAGAAAGTGACTAACTAATGAAATTTTTAATAGTGTTGAACACTTGTACATGTGATATCTCAATTCTCTATTTATCTTTCAGAAGGAATGTTCTAATGCCTATGTTCGAGTCACAAGAATCAAACTTTCTTAATGTCAGATGAAGTCTGATTAGACTTATATCATAGAGGTTTCTATCCAAATTACTGATTTTGAACTTCACATGGTGAGTTGAAGCCACAAGTTAATACTGATGCAGGGGCCTCAATGAGTTATGCATGACCTTCAACTAAATATTATTCTAGAGAAAATTATGAATAAATGGATTTTGATGCTACAATTGTTGAGTTTGCAAGAGTTAGGGAAGAGGAACCACCAAACGAAGAAGCTCAAAAATTTTACGACCTACTAAATGCAGCACAATGACCATTATGAGTGATGAAACACACTAAACTATCTATGACCGTAAGAATGCTAAGTAGAAAAACAAAATATAATATGCCATGTGAATATTTTAATCAATTTTCATGGGTAAAGAGACAAACTCAAAAGAAAATTTAGTTTCAAAAGACCTATATAACAAAAAAATAGCATCAAAATGATTTTTATGAAGTATTATAAGGATAACATAATAGTTGTTGAGTGCAAATTGTATGGAGCACCAAGATTGAAGCCATAGAATAGAAAATAAGGCAAATAGAAGGAGTTTTCCTATGAATAATTATTCTACTTGTAGGTTACTCCACTTTTCAAAGACTATATGCATTTATGCATTCAGGTAAGCATATGTTATGCACCATGAGAAAGCAACAGAAATAATTTTTTTAGTTATCCATCACATGGAGAAGCATTGAAGAATTTTATTCTACTTACACTAATTTTGCAGTTGAGTTATGTAACATTAGACTTGGTTTATGTGCTGATGGTTTCACTCCTTATATTCAATCTACGTCTCCTAATTCATATTGTCTTGTGATGCATACACCATATAATCTATCTTTAAAAATGCACATGACCACACTTTTTATGTTTCTCACTGAGCCTCATAACCCTAAAGTAAAAAAAAATTGATGTCTTTTTGTAGCCTCTGATTGATGAGCTGAAAGTCTTATAAGATATTGGTGTACTTACATATTGTGTTGTTGGAAAGCAGAACTTTCAGATGAAAGTAGTTCTTAAATGAATTATTAATATTTTTTTGTGTATGGAATGTTCTTAAGGTGGAGCACTACTAAAAAAATTGGTCTGTCCATACTACATTGATTTACCAAAGGTATTTACTCTCAAAAATGGTTAAAAAAACTTCTTATTTTAATTATCATTGTATGTTCCTACTCGCTGACCACCCATTCAAAAAAATTGATTTGTTGACCTCACTTTTAGAATGAGATTGATTACCCTCAACTTACACCTAAGAATCTTTTAGACACTAAGACTTCCTTAGCATTAAAACACTTCTAGTGACCAGGGGGACACTAAGCCCAAATTTAGAAGACCCATAGGGTACAACCCTAAGGTTAGAGCTTACCTTAGGATATGTAGAATCTCACCTACCCTAAGGACCAACAAAATCCCATACCTACTCAATTACTCAAAGATAAACCTAATGATTACAAATCAAGCTCGAAGCCAAATGCCAACTTAACCAGGGCTCAATGTGACTCATATTGATTCAATTTGGTTAAAAAGGGCTAACTGGACCTAACTTAACCCTCTTGAACCCTATAGAGCCAAAATCATATTTAATTTGATTCATGCCAACCCAACTTAATTCAAGCCTCATGATTGTCCTAAGTGCTTATATAGCACAATTCAATCCAAATCATTCAATTAACCTAATTAACCCAAGTTGACCCATTTAACCTAAAGGGTTCAAATGAGTCAAAAATCAACCTAACCCAAATTTATTGCAATCAAAGTCACCAATCCACTTCAAAATCATCATTAAAAATATTTCAGCCTTCATATACCTCAAATTGAACCTAATTAAGCTAATTGGTCTACTTGACCCAATTTGGTAAATGACCAAATTGAGTCAAATCCTAATTCAACCTAAATTGGACTAAATCAATTCATTCCAAAGTAATTATTATTCATTATTGACCATCCAATTATAATCAATTAAGCCAAACTAAGCTAATTATTCTATTTAACCCAAGTTAACCTTGGCATAAAGGGCCAAATCTCATTCCACTTCAAAATGCTCTAATCAATTACTAATTAAGTATTGAACAAACTTCAATCACCAATTGAAGCTAATTTGATCAAACCAACCAATGAATTGAATTAAAACTCATTCTAATCCAAATCAATTCAAATAAACACCTATGATCACTCCCAAATGATCAATAAAATATAAATCAACCCCTCACTCAAGCCAATTTGATCAATTTGACCAATTTTATTAAATTGGTCAACTTGACCCATTTGGCCTAAATGAATTTATATGAGCCAAATTCAAATCTACTTCAAATTAGATCAAACTAATTGCACCAGTGCATTCCAAACATCCAATAGCCCTCTTGACTTAATTTGGTTAATTGGTCAACTTAGACCAAATAAACCCAAATTGACCTATATGTGTCAACTTGAGCCAAACCAAGTCCAAACCCAATCAAACTTGCCATGACTCATCCTTAAGCCCCCATTGACCAGCCCAAGTGAACCCAACCCATGGTGAACCCGATTTGGGTCAAATCAAGTGAACCAAGGGTTCCAAATAAGATAAAATTTTCATTTGGAAGGCTTACCCACCTTCTCTGCCCATGGCAGCCAACTTTTTCTTTGAACATAAGCCCACTAACCTAATCTAACCCAAGGCTATTGAGTACAACCCTTGACAAAAGGGAGGACCTCATCCCTTTGGTCAACCATTTATCCACCTTAAAAGAGGTGCACACCCCATGATAGGCCACTAAACTCCCTCAGCCACTCAAGCACCTCCACATCATCAGTTAGCTGCCACCTCAAACCACCTACGCTAGCTGTATGGGTTCCAAAGGCTAAACCAATCTCATGTTGTGTTTCACTTAAGTAGGAGGGTATACTCCTTCTCACCCATTTAAACTTCACAGAAACCATCGCTAGAGCATTTTGAGCAGTCCCCCAGCATCCCTAGAGCCCCTCGTGCTTCGATCACTTAGACTGAGCCACATTCAAACCCAGGAGCCCATTCCATCCAAACTCACCAAACCTCCACCAAAGCCATTCTTCCCACATCTTCACTTCACTCTTATGAGTCAATACAAATCAATTCTCAATCAATTTAAGCATCGGAAGCCACTTTAAGACCAACTCCGACAAGCTTCATGGTGGTTTTGTCTAGAGAGAAACCAGGGAGGAAGCAACTTGCAAGCTTCTCAATAGGACTTCGTCTCTTCAAGATGAAGTTACCTCAGTCGATGAACCGCCAGTCTTGAGCTCTAGTGAGGTAATTTCTGGCCAACCATAAAAAAAACCATAGGATTTTTTATCCTTTATGAAAGAAATTATCATTTCATGTGAATCTCACTGTAGGATCCTCTTATAATCACCCCTTGATCATTTTGGAGTCGAATCCATCATTGAACTAGCTCTGACAAGCTTGGATCAAGTGGCAAATGGTTGACGATGTCCGTCTTCTGTCGCATGATTAGAACAGATGGCCATGATTAATCGCACTAGATTTTCTTGACTTTTTCTATTAAAATCATGAGATTAATCTCTGCAATTTGATCATGGATTGGAGGGCTAGGACAAAAGTGCATCTGCCACTACTGAGTCAGCAGTCGTGTCAGATAATTTAAATAACCAATCTCACAACGCCATGTGAAAATCTCGCATCAACGTCAGCGTGACGCCGACTGTGTAAATGAATTAATTAGAGTTTAAAATGTGTTTTAATTAATGAGAATTTAAAAAAATTCATAACTAATTATAGAAAATTAGAAAAATACAACTAAACCCATTTTGGAAAGCTTAATTAGAGGAGAATCCAAGAAAAATAAAATCCACTAATATTATCCACTAAATAATAATTAATTGTGATTTAAAGTTTTAATTAATTACTTTAATCAAGCCCTAATCACTTGGTTAATTAAATTGAAAATTTGCCTCTTGAATATATGTGATGACATTTGCCTCCCATAATTTTCTTATTTTAATTTCTCAAGTGGATTAGGAAAATCAAATTTTTAAGCCCTAATTATCTCTTTTATGTATTTAATAATTATTAAAGTCAAGGAAATTATGAAATTGATTAGAGAAAGTTAATTAATCATTAAGATAGTAAAAATGATCATGAGTAATAATTATGACCACTCATTGTAATTATTTTTCCTAACACTCATTGTAATTATGACCACTCATTGTAATTATGACCACTTATGAAATGGATTATTAACAGGCCAAACTTAATTAATTCATAAAAGATATGTAAATTCTATTTAAATTTATTAATAAACAAACATGAAGATGGGTTGAACACTAACTTTCACTTCTCCTCTTCAGGATTAAATAACTCAAATTCATAAAAATTAAAATCCTAAAAAGACTTTGACTTGGCTTAAGGCATGTTTATTTTACATGATTATCCTTAGGTTTTAATGAAGCCAAATACATCATTTAATATTGTATAATTATTTTGCTTCAATTATCATAAATTTGCATGCCATATGTTCCATACACTCATGTTTTAAATTTAAAAAAAATAATAAGTTGCATTCAATTGCATGATGTAGAAAGATATAAATATATGAAGTGGTTATTTTATTTTTCCCTATATAATCAATAATCATATGTTAATTATTAATTAAATAATTTTAACTTTATATATGTAAAATTTTAATTATAAATGATTAAATAAAGTAAAGTTTACTTATCTTTCATGCTTAAAAGGATAATAACTTATGATTGTTCATGATTTCATCTTTGTTATTATATATATGTATGTGTGTATTTGGGCTAATAAGTATATAGTCTAGACATCCTAAGAACATGAGGCTTTAAGTATCCCCAAGGTGGTCCTACATAACTTCACTTCCCTAATTAATAAAGGCACATACTTGTATAGCTTTGTATACATTTATACATGTGTATAAATAAGAAGTGAAACTCTTTTTATTATAAGATTCATGTATATTCATACTTCAAGTGTGTTCAATATAGATATAAGTACATGAATAAAATCAAAAATATATCAAAAATAAAATAGTGATGTATATTGATAATGAAGCTAAGATAACAAAATATTGCTCATTTGATTTTGATTTGATTTCATTGATCTTAAGATGCCCTTCATGTTTAAATAAGATTCATTAAGTCAAATCCAAATATATGTCTAATTAAAATTCATAATGGTTTCATTAAAAGGCTTAAAAGTCATAAAGATTCATTCTTTAGGATCAACCGAAAGTAGGGATTAAAGAGAATCAAATCTCTTTCTTCTTTTTATAATGTTCAATTATAATTAAAAAAACAACAAAAAGCATATAATTTAAAATCTTATTTAAACTTTAAATAACCTAATGAATAATCACCCTTAATAAGGGATTTAAATATTCAATCATTAGAAAAGTCTAACTCTAAAGCCCAATTAAGACATACCACACTTGGCTTTAGCACACACACTAGAATACTAAGCCACTGATCTTAGCACTAGGTTAGGCCAATGATTATAGTGGTGTGATATAATCTTTTTTTCATGGACTAAATGCTAGGATTGTTTGTGTGTAATCTGGATGTTAGGGTGATATTAGATTAATGATATTTTTTATAATATCATGCTTAAGGAACCACTACAATAATAAAAATATAAATGCTTCTTGTTTGCAGGTGTTGCTAAGTCCCTAAGCATGATCAATTATGACAAGTGGGTTTGGTTACCCAAAGGTAGCATGTTAAGTTCAAATGTATGAAATACAACTTCTTGGTTTGAATGTGTGTTATACTAATCTCTATTTTATAGGTATAGTTTGATTTAATTTTCCATTTACAAAGTGTAATTTTACAATAGGAATATCATTATGAGATTTAAGATACGCAATGGCTAGAAGGTATAGACCTTGGATGCCTTGTGAAGCCAGAGTATTCAAACCCAAGAAGTGAAGATGAAGAAGAATTGAAGACCCCTTAGATTTTTTTTCTTTTATTATAATTTTAATTATAATCCGGGTTATTTAAGGGTAGAACTTGGCTACCTAATTTCATTTCTTTTCTGAGGTGTATAGCGGTACTCAGTCGCACCGACTTTTATTCTTTTATGAAATTAATTATTTGATTGGTGTGTTTACTTTGATTATGTAATAGAAATGACATGTTTTTTATAGGTTTCTTTCAGTTTAATTATTTGATGTGTGGCATGGATGCGGTAGGCTCTTTGGAAAAAATTAATTTTTTTACCCCAACTTAATAACTTCAATTAAAAGTTAATCAACTCATAACCTCACCATAAAGCTTAGGTTGTTAATTAAGAAAATAAAAGATTTAATAACCCTTTAGTATATGATTGTATGTTATAATATCATCATGCATATTTTTCATTCTTGCAAATAAGGGATCTCCACTCTTACATGATATGGGATAGGCTTGACCTGTGAGGGTATTCCCATATAGTAGAAAACACTCATTCTATCTAATTTAGACCATAATCTACTTTCATCATGCATTTAGTCATAAACTCTCATAAGCCTAATCCAAAATGGTGAGTCAAAATAAAATAAAAATATGTAAACTTTATTTCATTAGTATAGGTCATAATATACACACCAATCATGATCTAGTCTCTTAGTGAGTGAGTTTAGGACTTTAGATTCTTTCATAATTAATAACAGACCACCTATCTTGCATTTACATATGACTAGCCCACATAGTTTTAAAATTATAGGAGGTGTTAGCTAGCAGCCACTATAGGCGTTGTAAGTCTAAAGTCAAGATTGATCTACTCTCCCTGGTGGAAGTGAACCAATATATCCCATTCCCTGAGTAGAATTAGGTTGAGCTCTTAGCTTGTACTAGAGCACTCTAGTTATAGGTTTAGAGGCTTTTTTTATTTACTATGAGTATAAGTCCTAACCTCTTAGGCATTTTCACAATCTTGTGTTGTTGGAATCTAAGTTCTAGCATTCTAATAAAATTTTAGCTCAAACAAATAGTTTTTTTTCTTTCAAAAATATAAAGCCTTACTATATGGTAGATTGAAGCACTCACTAGTCTTCTTAGTATTATATGTGCTTCCTACTTATTCTCTCTTGGAATCCACTAAGAACTCTTCTTATTTGAGCTCTTCTCGATTGCTTTCAAAAATGGCCAATTTTTTAATTACCTACCATTGAAATCTTTGGAAACTTTAGTTGACTACTTTAATCAAGAGTGTTCTTAAGAAATTTTAATTTTCTAGGATATAATTAACTATAAAGCTTGCTTCCATAAAAAACTAAAGAACCCCGCATGAAATAATCTTGTTTTACTTATCCATGTAAAGTAGGGGAATGATCTCTGTTATATATGTAGATTCATCTACCTTAGGAGTCCTTATCAGGTGATTGAGTTCATTATTGGATGATATTTATATCTTTTGAGATAGTACATCATTTCTTATTATCGTACTCGATAATTTCAATAAGTACCCTCTAAGATCTATGTGGTGTCCCTAAGACTCCAAATTAAAACACCACATGATGCATTCATTAAAAATTGAGTTAAGAAGTTTAAGTCTCCACCAAGATTACGTAAGGAAGACTTTTTGCTAATTGTTAGTTCATTTGTCATTATAATTAATTTTCTATCTTATCTAAAAATCATCATATAGGTTATGGTGCTGATCATAACTAGACAAAAAGAAGTATTTTTCAGGGATCTAACTTACTGAAAGTCCAATCTAATTATTCATAATCTTAATATGATGCATATTGAGAAATTTTTCTTTAACAACATATTCAATACTTTTATGAATGTTACAGGAAAAAAATAAAGATAATGTGAAAGGTAGATTAGACTTAAAGGAATATTACATGAAAAGAGAGTTAGAGCTAAATGAAACTACTCATGTAAAATTTTTAAAACCTAAAGTTAAGTATTATCTCACATTATATCAGTGGAGAACATTTATGAGTGGGTACAGTCATTGAAGTTATCATATGGGTATGCATTTAATTTGAGTTGATGTATTTATGTAAAGACAAGAAAAATATTTAGAATGAAGAGCCATAATTGCCACATTTTCTTGCAATACTTACTTTCAGTTGCAGTCAATGCATTACTTGATCAACTATTAAATTATTTGATCGAGCTTAGTCTATTTTTGAAAGAACTATCTTCTCTAAGGAAACTAAAAGTCAACATTCCACCCATATTTGGTAAGCTTGAAAGGATTTTCCCTTCTACTTTTTTTAACTCAAAGGAGCACCTATCAATACATCTACCATATGAAGCTAGAGTTGGAAGACCAGTGTAGTATCATTAGATGTACCTTTTTTTAAGATATTTACATCTGATGACTACTAACATTAATGCTTTACCTTTTCTATCCCACTTAACTTTTGAAATAACTAAAGATTTTTGAATAAACTCAAGAAAATAGTGAAGAATAAATCGCATCTTAAAGACTTAATATGTAAAGGTTATTTGCCTCAATAGACTATAAATTTTTGCTATTTTTCTTTGAACCAAATGCACAACATGATGATGCTCAAATTTATAGAACTTCACAAAACTGTGCTTTCCATTTTTCAATATTTCAAAAAATAAACGTTAAGTAAAAGCACATCGAAATATTTGAATGATAAAAGAGCTTGAGACAATCACAAATAATATTTTTATTAACTATGATGAAGTTCAACAATTTTCATAGTAAAAATGTTAATTTAGTGATTTTCAATTTTTTGTTGTAACTATGATATGATAAATATCTGATCATGTTAATTTTAATATTGAGATTAGGTTATTTGTGAACCCCTTACAAGTTAACATTGCTAGCATTATTATTAAGAAAGTTGAAGATGAATTCCCTATCTAATCTAGACAATATGTAAGCACTCATACTTACTATTTAAATTTCTATTAAATTGATTAGCTATGCTTTCTTATAGAGGTCCATTTAATAGGTGCATGATTGGAGAAATGTAGTGCAATACAAGGAATTCCATGACTTTAATTGCATGGGGACTCATGTGAATTGTGAATACATAGCCAATTTATGATGTAAATGACTATAGATTTCATACTAGTTTTTGGATTAAAGAAAGAAGAAAACATAACACAAGTGTGTGTGGTAGAGAAAACACACATTCAAATAAGGAGACTAATTATTATGGTGTAATACAAAAAAATTATGCAATTGTAGTATCCAGGATTAAATGGAAGAAATGTCACTTGTAATTGAGGAATAAAGACAAAATAAGTCATGTGACATCACCGAAGTAAAGTTGATTATAAAGTATTCTAAATTTGATCTTTTTATACTCGCGCATCAAGCCACTTGGTAGGTGGTTATGATATCCATCATAGATCCTTCATGAGTATTTTTTAGGAGAAAGAAGAAGACTATTTTTCATCATATATTTTAGACTACCACTACTATTACTTCCATGACTATCATTTTGATCTCACCACCCTAGATAGCTAGACATGCACGTACACAAGTCATAGGGAGACTGGCTTCTGCCATCCACCATCACATTAAACTGATGCTTCCACACCTACTATGCACGATGCAATGGAGACACATACTTTTTATTGAGCTGTTTATAACTTAAAATCTTTTTTATAATTTTTATGTGCTAACTTTAGTTTCTTATTTCATGTTGAATCCATCAGGGCTAGCTATACATAATATTAGAGATATAATAATGAGCAAATTTGATGTATTTCATGAAAAAAGATGCTACTAGAGGTACACGGTATGTGGTTCAGGGAATATGAGGTATTAATTGAGCTCTTTTTAATCATACAATATAATAGATTTTATTGAGTGTATACTAATTATTTTTAATGTGTTTTATGTAATAAAAAGATTTTTGGTAGTTGCTTGAACATAGCTAGAATATCCAAAAGAATTTTGAGTTAAGAGGCGTTGAACGTTTACTTTATATGTTCATGGACATACACAAGTCTTGACAGCGACCTCTTCGGATTTGAGAGGAAGTGTAAACTAAGTTGTGTAGAACCTAGGTCACCCTAGATTATGTTGGAAAAGGGATCAAGCTAACTAGAATCTATCATCTAATTGTGAGAGCATGGGTAGCTCCCTACATAGTGGAGGTTTGATTCCACACACTAAGTATAAGAGACAACTAGTAAGTCATTGATTTATTCAAGTAATTAAAGTTATGACAACTATTTATTAATTTCACTTGTATGTTTACTATAAAAAATGCTTAAAAGGAAGCTTACTTCTACAAGATTATTTAGTAGAACACATCAACACTAGGTGGGCCAATAATATGTTGATGTTCATTCATTGAGAGCTTGTATAAATGAAATTATTTATTTTTGAATTACAATTTCAATGTAAATATAATCTTTTTTCAATAACATCTAAAATTTTTTTAGTATGATTAGTTGAGGCTAAAGGAAATGCATAGTCAGAGTTCTATTGGTGCAGGAAGTTCTTCTGGACAATTTGAGCAATTCGAGTATGATATTTGGAGAGAGGTTACTGGTGGTAAGAAAAAAGAGAAAATATATGGATTAGGTTCTCAAGGATTGGAAAATGATGCACACCACTCATTCTATGGAACGAGTGGTGATTCTATCAATGAGTTGGTCAGAAGGCAAGTTGCTGCGATGGTTGAGGACATGGAGGCTTGGATGAATGTGCAAATATAAGGTCAGATGGCTACCATGGAGGCCAAGATGGAGAAAATGCACTAAGACAATCAGAAGGGGAAAGAGTCAATGGTAGAAGAGGGTAATGACGATGAGGAAGCTGATGATGAGTAGTTCTCTATTTGCATATCATATTATTTTCTTGTACTTTTAGATTTCTATTTAAAATTACATTATTTTTGTATGTTTAAATTCAATAGTAAATATTTCAGTGTAATGTTTATGGTTCAAAACTTAAGTAATAAAAATTTTATTTAAAATCAATTTTTTAATTATACAAATTTCTTATGAAATTGATGTGATCATATCAGAGTTCTTTGGGAGTTAATTGTGTAGTTATTATTTACTTTGTTGTGGGTGTAAAAATTGGCACATATAGAAGTTCTTTGATTTTTTTTTTCAAATATGTACAAGTTTTGGATGAATTTTCTATTGCTAGGGTTGACACAAACCATCATGATCTTTCTGACAATTTGTAAATTTTGAATAGCAAAGATTTTGGAGGATTTTTTAGTAGACCAAGCTCGTTGGAAATTTTTTACAAAATGTTCAATGGAAATCCACTAGAAATTTATATTGGGGAATTTCTGGCAGAAGTTTTTCTCGGGTGGAACTTCCCACGAGTTGGTCTATCCGTTCATCCCAAAAAATATTCCAATAAAAAATTTGTCAAAAAATAGTCACAAATTTTTACCAAGAATTTTTTGTCCATTAGAATGCACTTTCAACCAAGGTTTTACCGGTAGGTACGAATCCATTGGAAATCTATATTTCCAATGGAATTTTATGGATTTATCACGAATTTTTTTGTCAGAAATCCACAATTTTCCTATAGTGAGTGTGATGTACATATGCTTCCAACAAGTGTAGTTGGTGAATCAATGGTGAGCTTCCCTTAAAGTGTGATAATTTTCTCAAGAGCGTTATTGTAATCTATGAGAAGTAGGTACCCAACGAGTTTATGCATGGGTGACAAGGTCCCCCTATGTCACACTTCCACTTGGGGCTACGATGAGTCGATTGTTACTTATTGACTAATGGAAATTGAACCCTAAATAAGGCCTTATAGTCTAAGAATTTGATTAATACAAGCTAAGGATGCTCATTAAGCCATCCTCGATGGCCAACCGGTATTGGTTGTTGTGTTTAGTAATTCCAACTACTTTGAAGTAATCGTGTGCACTTAATCAAGTGTGTTGGTTATGCTTTAGGTATACAATATGATACTATAACATAAATTAACACACACACACACACACACACACACACACACAAAGAGGAATCCATTCTTAGTCACATATCCTTCATACCCCCTTTCATGGCCATAAACCCATGATTTATTATAGCCATTCACTCCACTTTGAACTTAAAAGATATTATAATAGTTCAATTACTATTATTCCATGACTTTTTGATGAAATTTATATAAAATAATGATAGATTAAAATTTAGTAATTAGAATTTCTTAGAATTTCTTAGGGTAGGCTATAAAGCTTCTCTTGAGAGTACTTCACAATAGGAAAATGACTCAATTTTGCCAGTAATTGAAATTACTGATAGACATTTTTATGGCATTTTTTGCCAGTTAATTTTATACCATAAATAATTTTTTATGACCATAACTTCTACCAAAAAAAATTTTGGTAGCCTTCTGACTACTAAACTGTTGAAAGTTCCAAAACTTTATGACATAATTGCAGACAAAATATTTTTTGTCAATATAACCTTAAAGAATGCCTGGCAAGTAAATTGCGATGCCAGCAACCATAATTTTGACCAACATTTTCATCAGACATTGTCCCTTGGTAACTACCAAATTGATATAGAATATTCTGATGTCTGCCAGCTTGGTTGTCAGAAATCTACAGTAATTTTCTTTAGAAAAGGGATTCACATAATAATTGATCGATTACAATCTTTGCATAATCAAGAACAATATCTTTTATTCCACATTTAGATTACCCAAAATAATAAAATAAAACACTAAATGAATTTTCCAATAAAAATGCTTAATATGACTAAGAAAATATAATCAAATATTATATAATATAAATATTAACTATAAAATAATAAATAACAACTCAATAAACTAACATAATCCAAGATAAGAAGAAAAACTATCAACATATCAATCTTCTTGTCCAGTATCCTCATTGTCCTCCCCATCCTCTTCTTTGTCTTCTTTCTCTATCACTTGATTTGCAATCCTACTACCCTGCTGCCTAAGAAGTTCTACTACCTCTACCTCCAACATTGTCATCAGAGCATTCTTCTCACCAAATGCAATCATCTATTTTCTGATCACCTCATCAATAGTGCATGCTCTCTCTTGCACCTGAGTAAGATGTTTGGAGAACTAGACATCACTTGCTATGCCCTGTAAGCCTATCCCATATATCCTCCCCTTCTTATCCCTGCTACTTATCACCACAAGTTAAACTCATCTTGATGTGATGATGACTTCTCTTACAATAATTGGCTTTGAATATCCCTCAAATGCATATGCTCATTCTACAAAAATTTAACATTAATAATAATAGATGATACTATTATAATTTATTTAAAAGTAATAATACTTACATGGACTTGTTGGGATTTGGTTTCAACCCACTACTTGACTTTCTAGCACTAATGTGTGCACATGTGTAGCTCTGATAATGTAGGATCCTTTTTAGACATATACTTTCATAAAAGCCATTAAAAATTAAAGTTATTAATTTGAAAAAAAAATCACATCAAATTATAAAATTAATATGTTTATCATCCTCCTCATATGCATAGTATGAGGAATTGAGCCATCAATATATAGTGAAATCCCAATGCCTACTCAATTAAATGTTCGATTCTACTTATGCTGCTTTCTCTTTTGAGTGTACTCTAAGCTACCTCAAGCGCACCCTCTTTAGTCCTCACAAGCCTCCCACTAGACTCGTCGATGTCACGAATAGCTCTCACAAGTGAGTGGATGCTTTTCTCTTCATGTTTCTCCATATTCAATCATGATGTTGAGGGCTATCAAGGGAAGTCTCTCTGTATAACAAATAAATACTATTAAGCATGCAAACAATGTAAATTTTTTATTAAATGAAAACTTCTTAACAAATACTTTTACTGGTATTTTGTATCAAGATAAATATGGAGCATCAAATTTGCTCTTACTAATATTCCTATTCTCATGAATAGCCTCCCTTGAATGGTTGATCATGCATAAATATAAATTATTACTGTGTAAAAAATATTTAAAATATTAAACTAAGTTTAAAAAAAGTAATATGCTTACATGTTTCCATTATGCTCAAAATAAATATGTGAATATGCTAAATTAGATCCACCTTAATGTCTCAGGTCAATAGATGATATTGTTGGTCCTACATGATGGTTGGAGGGCTATGGTGGAGGGTGGCAAGTTGGTTATACGTAGGCAGGGTGGTAATATGGCGATGGGCCCCTTTAGGGGGGTGAGGTGGTGAGTGTGATGGATATAAAGAAAATGGGTAGAAAGATGTGGTCTATTTCTAGTCAAGTGAGTGGTAAGCAAGTGAACTGTAGTTGAGTGGTACGGATGGCAGTGGTAGTGGTGTTATCTATATGTACTGAATGTCCACATGGACCTATAAGGACCATTTGTTCCTGCTAAACATAATGGAAAATGATCATCGGGGTGGCTTATTTTAGCCTCTAGAAGTCATTTACAAGAGAAAAAAGAATATAAATAGGCATGTTGCTGTAATATAGAATAATGCAAGGAAAAAAAAAGATAAGACACTATTAAAAAAACATGATATGAGCAATTCAATCAATTTCTTTCTTTTATGTCCTCATCAAAAGTCTCTAACTCTTCCTCATCCACTTATTCATTTTCATCAACTTCATTATTAGAGGCCCCTTTAATAAAAAAAAAATTATTTTTCTTATATAAAACATATGTATCACCTAAACTAGCCATATGATCGATATCAAAAATAGTCTAAAATAACTCAAAAATTTCCTCCTCTTCATGTGTATCTCAATAACATTTGTTTATTTTAGCTCTTACTCTTAGTTTAGTTTTGATTAGGTGTTGGGTCAAATCAGTCACAGTAGAATATGACCAATATTTTATCATGCTTAAATTTCAAAATATTTTAATTGTATTATTTCTTATAAGACATCATAATAGTCCCCTTCATCCTTTGCATGAGTATTTCCTTTAACACACACTCCATTGTTATCTATTTTTCTCCCATTAGCCCGTGAACTAATTTAAAATTAGAAATCATTAAATTGAAATATAGGGTACATCTTCACAGATCTTAGTAGTCCTCACGCCAAGTCATGTAAATCCTAATTTTCAACCCTATTAATGGATCATAAACCTAAAAGTGCATTACTACATTAAACAACATGTTGGATCATATTATTGAAAAATTTTATTTTGTTTAATCAAACTTACAAATGACCAAAAATAATTTGAAAATTCTACTTCGATCATCTCACTATGTAGTCTTCTACTAGTCAACCAGCTAATGATAATGAATTAACTTAATCTAAATATAAATTTAAGTTATTTTATCTAAAAATAGATTGAAAGTTGAATATATTAACTAAATAAATTTATATTTATATTTTAATTAATAATTAGATAACTTTCATAATTATGTGAAAAAAATAGTAGAAATAAATAATCCAATTACTCTTATGTGAACAATATCCTATGTCTTCAGTCCTACATTTTATAGAGATTTAATAACAAACTGTTTAAATTGAAAGAAAAACTTCTATTATTTAAGTTCTTAATTCATATGTGTGGTGGAGATATGCAGTTTCTTCTGCTTATGTGGATACAAAATTTTAGATTAATTTTAAAAATTTATATTTTAAACATAATAATTTTGAAAAATAAATAATTTATTTTGATATGAAATTAAGCAAATACATTTATTGTTGTGGGATAAAAATATTAAAAATAAAAATCCTGATAAAAAAAAAAATCGGATAATTGGCTACCTTAGCATAATAAGGCTACCACCCCGAGCCTCAATCAGACCTGTTATTATAAACACGATCGACACCACTACTTTGGCTTTACGATGGTCGAATTAATCCACAACCCGAAAACATTTTTTTTCCCGAAATATCGGCTTGCCAGATAAGCATTTATCGGTTGAATAAATTAAATTAATTAATAAAATACAGTTACATATAAATTCACGAGATAATAATATTTATATTCAATACTATTGTTCATTATCCATTATCCATTATCCCGCAGACAAAGCAACGGCTGAAAGACGCCAACTTTCCACCCCGCCCCAATAAAATTGCGTCTTCGTTCCTTAAAAAAAAAAAAAAATTTAAGGGCCACCAAACAATTTAAGTAATAATAAAACTGACCCCCGCACTTCACCCCGTCAATAGCACGTCGAAACCATCCGTACTACCCAATTTTGCGTTCACGCTTCACGTGATCACGACCGTACAATTCTGCGCTCCCACATCAAATCTCGCGACACCGTGTTTCGGTGGTTCTGCGCGATCTTCGGCCGTTGGTTTCCGTGGTCCTTATGGCGCGAAACCTAAGAGAGAGTACAAGTCAAATAAGCTTCGATCTCCTGTGGGTTTAAGGAATGCACCCCGCTGCGCTTTTTTTTTTTTTTTTTTTTTTGGAAAAGATGAGGGTGTGACCCCAATTTTATTCTAATATAGATAAAAATTATAATTATAAAGAAGCTAGACATAAATGTCTAACAAAAAAAAAATAACAAGCAACACAGAGAAAACAAAGAACCACAAAATGACAATTTAGTGTTAAAAGATCAAAAGCAAAGAAAAGAAAAACCAGAAAGCTGATGAAAAGATAAAGAAAAGAGGATTCAGATCACAAAAACATCCCGATTTGGATACAAGGCAGCCCCGAAAATCGACGAACTACTGGTTACTGAAATTGCCATCCAAGGAATCTTTCAAGAATAATATCCAAAAACATAGATAGATAACAGATAAAAGCCCAAAGGAACCTGGTTTCAACCCAACCGTCCAGAGTGAATGTCGAACATCATCATTTAGCACCAATAACTGGAAAGACATGGCCCCAAGATCATCATAGTCCAAGTGAAGG
The DNA here is from genome assembly GCA_021442155.1 of Cymbidium sinense. Taxonomy (NCBI): domain Eukaryota; kingdom Viridiplantae; phylum Streptophyta; class Magnoliopsida; order Asparagales; family Orchidaceae; genus Cymbidium; species Cymbidium sinense. Next base: position 39,560,758 of record CM038229.1, read on the forward strand.
AGAGAAGAGAAAAAGAAGAAGAGCAGCTGCGAGAACAGGAGACAATTAGAGTTCCATATTTCTCCATTTCAACAATAAATTAGAGGTGTCCGCAGGCCAATGATCTTTGAATATCCATCTCCTTAATTTAAAAGCCACTTTAGTTCTAATTTGATTATCCATCCAGATAATAGAATTTCCAACCTGATTATGGGGAAAGCATTCCTTTCCCTCCGGATAATATACCGCTGTGTAATGAGATAGCATAATCTAGCCATAACCCTTTCTTCCATGTTGCTAATTACACTTAGAAGCTGTAGTAATGTAGTTTGCATAAGTACGAAGTTCCCACTAGGAAAAAGGTTCCTCAATAAAATCATAGACACAGAGCATTCAAAAAAAAAGGTGAGAATGAGACTCCAAAATCTCTTTGCAGAGATAGCAGATATGTATAGAGCCTAAACCACGAGCATGGAACTAATCCGAAGTTTTCATACCTTTAAGGAGAGCCAACCAACAATAAATTGCATAATTAAGAGCGTGTCCTTTAAACCAAATATCATTGTCCAAATATTTAAAAGGGAAATGACCAACATTGACATTCAACAGTCTACAAAAATTCTCAACAACAGTGCAGTTCTTAGAAAAATAGATAATGGACTTCTCCATATTGACCTCAAGGCCAATGTAATCAGCCAAGGAGTTCAGAGTACCATTAAGGGATTTAATATATGCATAGTTAGCTTGTCCAGTGATAAGAAGATCATCTACAAATAGCAAGTGATAGATAGCATAGTTCCCAACAACAAATGGAGTAAAATTATTCTACCTCACCTGATCTTCAAGTAAGCAAGAAAAAAAGTCCATGGCAATAGCAAAAAGAAAAGGTGAGAGGGGGCATCCTTATCTGAGGCCATTGGAGGAATTGAAATAGCCCTTAACACTTCCATTGAGCACAACAGAAAAGGGAACATCACATATACAGGCTTCAATCCACTTAATAAACCGAGAGGGAAAACCTTTCTGAGCTAGCCTATGGAGAAGGGCAGGTCGATGTATTAAATCAAACACTTTACGCAAGTCAAGCTTTGCAAGAAAAGAGTTCTCCATAGATATGGCCGCAAAGTCAAGACTAAGCTCATGTGCAAGTGCAATACTATCAGAAATATCTCTACCTTTAATGAAGGCCGATTGAGCCATATGGATAATCAATGGAAAAACCTTCTTTAATCTGTTTGCTAATACTTTAGCTATCACCTTATATAAGATATTACACAAGGAAATAGGCCTATAATCCGAGATAACATTAGCATGCTTAATTTTTGGGATCAAAGTGATGAGTGTATGCTTAAAAGAAGAAGGCAATTTCTCAGATTTAAAGAAATGATGCACAACAAGAAGGAATTGTTTTCCTATAGTTTCCCAAGATGCCTTGAAAAATTTAGCATTGAACCCATCAGGTCCAGGGGCCTTATTATCTTCAAAGCTATGTAAAGCATTAGTTATTTCCAAGTCAGAAATATCCATCTCTAGATCAGCAGCTTGCAGAGGAGAAATACCAATACCAGTAGGCAGATTAGAGCTCGACAAAGCTAAGGATCCCCTGCAGTTAAAAAGGTTAGAATAAAACCTACAGATTTCTTCAGTAATAGAGTTAGGCTCATAGATTATTTCATTATCCACTTGGAGACTTCTAATATGATTAGAACTATGTCTTTCCTTTATAGAGCAGTAGAGGAATTTGATATCGTTATCAGACGAAGTAAGCCAATGCCCCTTAACCCTTTGAGCAGCCCACACATATTCATCTTTAATGAGTGAGGCATATCTATTCTTAATTTCAGTGGATTCCTTCAAAAAGAACTCATTAAAGGGATCCTTCTCAAGTCTAAGAAGGATATCTTCTTGTTCCCTTTTGGTTGATGAGATCTGAAGCTGAAGAAAAGAGGATGACCACACTTATTTTTTGAGTAATAGTTTGGTGATTTGAAGTTTTTTCTGGAGCACAAGTCACCTTGAGCAAAAGTGTTCCAAGCAGAGTTGATAACCTCTAAGAATCTTGAGTGGGAGGTCCAATAGTTTTAAAACAAAATCTTGATGTAGCAAAGGAGTATTGTTGATGTAGGTTGATAAAGGAGAATGATCAGAAGAGAGGGGGGGTGGATACATTATAATATGAAGATGGGAAGGTGTTTAGCCATAGATCATTACAAAGGACCCGATCAATCTTAGTAAAGATAGGATTCTTAGACTGCAAATTGGACCATGTGTAAAAAAACCAGAACTTGGGAGCTCCAACAGCCCACTGTCTTGAAGACACTCCCTGAAATCTTGCATTCTATTCATAGGGGTTTGATTTCCTCCAAGTTTTTCTTTATAAGATAAAATACAGTTAAAATCTCCTTTAATAATCCAAGGAGAGTTTATTGAAACCGCTAGATCACGTAGAGAATTCCATAGGGGTCTTCTATCTAGAGGGTTATTATGACCATAGAACAAAAAGATGTCAGAAATTAACACACCATGGATGAATTGAGCATCCCTAAGGAGGGTCTTGTAAGAAATAGTTGAAGGATTCCATTTGATCCAGATTCTACCCCCAGGAAAGCAATCGAAGTTGTCCGAGGACTCCTCTGGGAAGAACAACTGAAGTTTATTGGAGAGTAAGCTTTTAGATAAAGAGGAAGAAGATAGTTTGGTTTCCAAAAGACAAAATAAATCAAGCTTGAATTCCCTGATAATTCTTTTGCAGTCATGGAGTCTGCCCTCAGCAAGAAGGCCCCTAACATTCCAACAACTAATTTTAGGATTTATTATCATAAGGAAGAAAACAGAAGATCATTTACCCTTCCTCTTGGACTTAGCTTTTTGGCTATGCCCATTATGGTGCAAGGAAGACTTGTTCTGGTCAGTGTCTAGAGAACCTTTGCTCGGGGTCTTGGAATAATGTTCCATTGATTTTTGACCAGAGCGTCTGGACTCTTACCACTGATCTCATGAGAAAGTTATATATATATATATATATATATATATATATATATATATATATATATATATATATATATATATATATATATATATATTATATATTCGGTATTCTAATCCACGATGAATGATGGATCACGGGTTACTGCTTTCCATGACGCCCCTAGGAGGAATCGAATCGGGGATTCAAGCTTCGCCAACCATAAGACGGTGGGTTGAAAACTATGCTTTAAATAAGTTTCAATAATTAAAAATATTAAATCTATATATATATATATATATATATATATATATATAAATAATGATATAATCAAATATTTATTAAAATAAATTGAAATCAAAAATTTAATTTTATAAATAAAAAGTAAATAAATAAATAATAATATTTTGTAAAAATTAGATAATATCAACTTCTAAAATAAGAAAAATACATGAATTAATCTTGTTATTATGACTAAATATTTTAAATTATATCTAATATTTCTTCGCTGCATCAAAATCGCCAATCATTGATTGTATTTAAAACTCATTATAAAATATTTCTCAATATTTATTATCAATTAACTCACCAAAAAATCATCTTCTATCCTACTTTGTACTCTTGTTATATATAAAGAAATAGAATGTCTATTTATATAAATTTAATTTTTAAATTTGTTATCATTATTAAAAATAAAACTTATATTATTTTAATGTATCATATAATATTAAAGAATTTAATTAACTTCTATATTCTGGTGAATACACCTCCTTATTTCACCACTGAGCTCACATTAAAATGCTTTATGGAAATCTGTTTACAATTATATTTAAATCTTGATTCAACTTTTAAAATATTTAGATCAAAATTTTAGAATATATTGGATCAAATTTTGACACATTAATGCTCTAAAGATGATAAGTCAAATAGTCAAATGTGACCAATTTAATTTGCCTCAACAGCCATATTATTTTTAAAACATTTAAATATTCTAAAATTATTACAATTTAAGAGACCAACTATAAATAAAATTTTAAATAAATAAGATCTTCTCTCTCCTAAAAATTATCAGCCTTTTTTTTAAAAAAAATATATGTATTTTTATTTGTGATTATAATGATGTGAGTCATGTGACTCAACTCGTGCTTGCTTTCTCGCTTTGACAATTACATGAGCCCGTCCGGAGACCATGCGAGAGCACCGGACTCCATTGGTTTACCGCCGTGGCGGAAGGTGACCGTATCGCTACCCTGATACACTTTTCGCAAATTATCCGGCTTTCCTCGGGTATAAAAGGGCTCCTCCGCATGCCCGGTCGGAGATTTCAGATCGCCGTCTGTTCACTCTGCTCGCCGGAGATATCATTCTCGTGCCGTAAAACAGAGCGCAATCTCTCTCCAAGAGATAGATTTCCAGCCTGCGATCGTTCGATGGAGACGGAGAAGGAAACAGCGATGTGGCGATTTCACAGGCACCGGCATATCGGAAGGCTTCTCCGCTTCCTCGAGCTCGCCGGAGCACTTGTCGTCCTCTCCTATTCCTACGCCTACGTTCCGCCGATCGCTAGGAATTCCGGCGTGTTTCTCCGCCGCGCCGCCGTTGTCCTTATTAGCCCTACCTTTGTATTTCTCCTCGGAAACGCCATTGTACTCGTCCTATTCGCCAAATCAGGTCAAATCGCCTCCACATCTGAATCGGCGTCCGCTCTCTCCGATGAGGACGGATCTGATGAAATATCCTCTAATCTATCGTACCCGACGCCGCCACATTTGGGGGAAGCGGAGGAGGTGGTGTACGAGGACAAGGAGGTGTGCGTCGAGATCCGTGCTTGCTCGCAGAGCCGGTCGGAGGAATTGGAGAGGACAACGTAAAGCCGAAGATCCGGCAATCGGAAACGGAGGTAAGTAGCGACGCGGGGAAGTCCTCGCCATCGCTGCCCCAGCCGCAGCCGCCAGTAAAGTTGCCGTCGCCGCCTGATGCTAGTGAAGTGAAGGGTGCTGCGGCGCAGGATAGAGTGGATGCTGAGGCAGAGGAGGATGCAGAGCAGTTTCGGCGCACGGTAGAAGAGTTCATTGCAAAGCAGCAGTGGTTTCAGAGGCAGGAATCGCTCTCCGTTGTCTCGTACTCTGCAGGATTACCAGAACCTGTGGCTGTGTAAATATAAAAGGGAAGAACTAATATTTTTTTTAACTTATTTTGAAATTTCTCAAGACTTAACTTCTGTTCTCTATTTAAAAAAAAAAAAAAAAAATCTGCTTTTCTGAAGCCCAAACCCTTTTATCTTTGCCTAAAAAATTTTGTTTTCCACTGATCGTTTGTTTAAGAGCATTGCAACAAGCCCTCAAGTGTCAATTATCTTAGAGTTGGTTGTAAAGAAAGTAAGACTTAGTCAAAATTTTGAGAATTAAATTTCTATTGCAATAAATGTATATTTTGATATTCGATTTTTTAAAAAAAAATGCAGTTTTTAAATCCATTTATTCTTATCTCTTTGTGAAAAAAAAATTAAAATGATATAATTTGCGAGACTATTTTCTTTAATGTTAGTCTACATCTCTTGCACATAATTCTTATATATTTAGATATCTAATACTTAAAATTTAATATTTATAAATATAATTGATGATGATATTATTTTTTTATATAATATTAAAGATTTAAGTATTATTTATATAAATATAAAATTTTAGATGTTAAATATGTAAATAGATAAAAATTGTTTAAATACTTTTTTTAAAAAAAGTTTAAACTGTTATCCTTTTAAAGATTTTGATTTTCATATGTTTATAAATGAATAATATTAAACTCTCAAAATAACTTTAAAATACTTATGCAAAAATACTAAAATATTTTGTACATATTAATGTAAAATTATATATATCTAATAAATACGTAACACTATTTATAAAATGATGATTTTGTTTTGTATTTTTACAAATCGGAGTGATTAGAAAGGAAAATGATGCCAAATTTGTGCTACTTTAAGCAGAAGTTTCCTCTTCAAAAAAAGGCACATGGGATACTTTTTTTTCTATAAAAAAAGGTTCTGTAAAGGCTGGCAAGTTAGATTATTTTTACAGTTTCTGTTTCCAATGTTCTATTTTAATATTTTATCATCTGAATTTAATTAATAATTCTCTAAATAAACAGAATAATTAGTTATGATATAATAATTAAACTTAATTCATCGCCACAATAGCTTCCAAATATGATATAAATTGATTATGATTTTTAAAAAACAACCATAATTATATATATATATATATATATATATATATATATATATATATATATATATATATATATATATATATATGTATATATATATATATATATATATATATATATATATATATATATATATATATTATGTCAATATTATTTAAAATTATTGGATTTGCTTCTAGATTAGTGCAATGCGGATGAAACATTTTAATCATTAAATTTTAAACCCTAAACTCTCAAGTTTGTTCGAAGATAAAATTTTCAATCACGGCCACTGAATTCACATTGTATGGCTGAGATTGATTCTGCTTATTGTTTTCAATGCAACTATAACTTCGATAAAAATCAATCACAATCATCCAATATTATTGGATGAGTCATATTTTAAAACTTTACTCCCTTTTATTAAATAATTAATATAATACAAAAATAGGGATATGATATTATTTTCTCAAAAATTATAATAATAAATATAAAAGAAATCACTCACAGTCCAAAAACAACAAAAAAAAAAATCATCTTCCGATTACAAAATGCCAGAGAGATTCAAATTGCTTTGAGATTTTATTTCATTTAAAAACAATTGTATTATAAACAAAAATAATATTTTTATAAAAAATATATTTTTTGTGATTGTTATTTTGAGTTGAGTTGGGGCGTCTGAGTGACAGCCTATCTACCAAATAAAATATATGCGTCTACAATTGAAAATTATTGAAGGCCTATCCAACGGCGTCCAACACATTCATTTCACTTGAAAAGGATAATTAATAAAAGTTACTGAATTTACCACACTTCTTTTTTTTTTTTTTTTTTTTTTTTTTCTCATAAAATGAATTTGATAAATGGAATGGTGGAAGCATTCCATGCTGTCGCTTTGTATATTTTAAAGGTGGAGATTATCAAATGAATCCAAAGTATGGAGTGAATTTTAGAATTTCTTTATAGATAGTAATGGTGGAGATATTTTATTAAATGTATTTTGAAGGTTTAATATATAGTATTAATTTTCTTGATTTATCGAAACATTTTTTTGAGTATTTTTAAAAATAAAAAACAAAATCACATAAAAATTTTCTAAATAAATATGTTTTTAAAAACAACATAAAAATAAAAATGAATCATATGAGCATATTATCTGTCTTAAATCTTAAAATCCAAATCAAAGAGTCAAAAAAATGAATCATAATGGTGAGTCCACCAAATTGAGTATTACCCTACATTTATTTCAATTTTATATTTCCTTTTATATCAACACTATTTGTGGCATATATATTTTATAATTGATATACTAACAAGTAATTTATGATTTTTATCATTAATCAAATTAGTATATTGTCATGCTCTAAGTTTTAAAACAAGAAAATTAGAACATTGCTCTTTATCTTCTTCTTTTCCAAATTATTTCTTAGACATTGATTTAAATTGAATTTGTCACTTTTAATACAAGATGCCACATTTGGTGAATAATTTCACATCCAAAATCTCTTAAGAACTTTATCATTATTGATTTGTTGAGATAATTCTAATGTCCTATGGGATTTATATATTTGAATCTTTTGCCAATAACATAAGAGGCTTCACTTGTCCTTCGCATCACAATTTTATGAAAGAATTTATTTTATATCATAAAGACAACCCTAATTAGTTGAAATATGAAAATATCATCCCCATATAAGATTAATAAAATTATTTTATCCTAATAATATTATTGTATATACATTGATCCATAATATTTTCTATAAAAACAAATGAAGACATAACATCATGGAACTTTAAATATTAATGGTGGGAGGCTTATTTTATATATATATATATATATATATATATATATATATATATATATATATATATATATATATATATATATATATATACATAATAAATAAGCTCATTATTTTCACTAAAGATTATTTTGTTGTTTCATGTAAACCTCTTTATCTAAATCTTCATTTATAAAGATATGTTTCACTTCCATTTGATGTATCTATGTATCAAAATAAGGTATTAATGTCATGATTATCAAACAAGAGGCGTTCTTAATAATTAGGGGCAAAATATCATTATAATCAATTCCTACTTGTTGAATGAATTCCTAACTATAAATTTTATTTAATATATTTCATTATTGTTTAAAGAATGCCTTTTAAGTTTGAAAACCCATTTACTAGCAATGATCATTACTAGCCATTGAATCTTCACATATTTTATGATATTTTACCATAAAATGGATTTATTTCAAAACTTGAGAAAATAGGAAAGAGCTATCCTTAATACCAATATCTCATATTTCAAATAGCTCTTCCAAAGAGATTGCAAAATAATGAGGTTCTTTAATAGTTGGTTTTTTTATAATTTATCATATCTTAATGTTAATTTTGAAACATAATAACTTGATATGAAAATTTATGAGTGGGCTAAGAATTTATATGTTCTTAAAAACTAAATTTTGAGGTTAGATATCCTCATTATTTTTATTATCCTTAAAAAATAGTATTCCTTTACTCTATGATTTTGGTGAACATGAAGGATAATAAAATTTATCTATTAGACTTTCTTGAACAGCCAAAGAAAATGAGTATAATATTCTTTAATTTTTGTCAAAGAATATATATATAACCTATATGTGTCAAAATAAAAAAAAAGTTATCTATTTAAATTATTCTAAAATAAAAAAAGAAAGCATTCTAATATTTACACTAAATTATATTATGATATTGAACCTATTAATACTTTATAATATGGTTATTTTGTTTTAAATAAAAATATTTGAAGCTTATAGTAATTAAATATCTTATTATTTTATTCAATCATTATTTCATTCTAATTTAACTAACATATGAGGAAATTTAATATGGTTAATTTTTGAACATAATAATACTCTATAATATGGCCATTTTGTTTTAGATAAAAATATGATAAGCTTATAAGAAATTAAATATCTTATTTTCTTATTCTAATCATTATTTATTCTAATTTGACTGAAATATGAGGAAATTTTTATATAGTTAATTTTTTCAAGTTTTATGTCTAATTACATCTATTTATGTCATTAATAAATAACTTATGTGACTAATTTTATTAGCCTTATGTCATTAATGCATTATCATAATTAAAAATGATATGATTACTCAAATAAAATTTTTAAACTTAATATCAAAATTATTTTAACTAAACTCTATGTGAAAATTAAAAATTATATTGATAAACACTTGATATAAAAAAATTGAAACTTAGAATGGATATATTACCAAACAAATATTAATAACATAGACATATCATGGTATAAAAATACACCATTTTCTCATAACATGATTAATTGATATGTTCTATTTTAAATTCACAAATTAAAATTAATATAATGATCCAAATAAAAATCATAATATACTAACTAATATGTATTAAGAACCCATAAATACACATAGAATAATACCTTAAGTTAGTAAATTCAAAAATATAATAAACTAAGAAGTTGTTTATTAAAAAGTAATAAAGAAAATTTAAAATCTTGACCTCTTATAGCAATCATTAGCCAAAATTTAATTATAAAAATATAAAGACAAGAGAAACTCCTATTGTCATTCATAGTAATTCAAATCAAAATGAACAAGAAAATTTTATATTAGTCTATCTAAGCATTATACATTACAAAAAATGATAAAATTTTATAGGTTTATCTTGTTAGCCAAAGTCCCTTAATAAAAAAAGCTATTCATATATTCAAAAAAGAAAGTTATCTTTTCTCACATATTTTCTTCTCTCATCAAGATGTGTGTATATTTCAAATAGATTTTGCATTGATGATCGCTATCCTTTTTACACTATGGTAATAATAAATGACCAAGAAACTGAGAAAGTTCTCTTAATTTAATTAGCCACTTTATATTCAAAATTTAATAAAGTAATCAAAACATTAAATATCATTTCAATTAAAATGTTTAAATGATAAGTTTGATAATATGCAAAATAAATATTAAAAAATATTAATATTTAATTTCAATATATTATTATTTTTTTAGATAATATGTATTTTAATTTAAAAATCAACATAACTCTTATATCATTATAATATATAAGATTATAATATGAGAGAGAAAGAAATTACTATTTTTTAAAGATGATAGTTATTTTTTCTTGAACATTTTTATCACCATAAAATAAATTAGAGCTTGAAATTTAAATTGTGTTTTAAAGTATTTTTTTGTTTTCAATAATTTTAGATACTTTGAATTTCAATCATTTGATTTTTTTTAATATATATAGGGTAGATCTTTTCTCTCACTATTTAGTGAATCCAATATTATTTGTAGATAGTATTACAACCTTACTATGATTGCATATTAAATGCAATGGTTAGATTGAGAGATTTTTTCTTAATTTTTCAAGGTTTATGAAAAATTTGGTTGACCACTTAAATAATAAAACTGATTAGTCAAAACAAGTAAATAGATAGGATAGAAAAAGAATCCAAATTAATTTTAGTAGAATTATATTTTGACCAAAAGTATAAATTTTTTCATGCTTGTGCTTGAACTTTGGCACCTTATTTATAGGTGAAGACCAATTGTATTGCTAAAACTATAATATGACATAATTAAAAAAAAACATACTCATGCTCAATATGACTTGTTATATTAAGAATGAGAATAGATGAGCAAGTATTGCATGGAGTTTTAAGATTTAGGTGAGTGACATTAATAAGTTCTTATAGTGACCCCCAATGCCATAGTGAGTGTTATGATATGCAATCAAATTGCACAAGTGAATAACCATGATGAGTAGGAGAGTTCATGAGTCATACTTAGTGAATTCAATACTTGAGTATTAGAGAGTAAGTAGATTCAATCTTCTTGGTGACTCAAGATTTTAAGCAACTTCAAGTTTAATGAGCACCAAGTTGGTTCTTGACAATGACTTGTTCAATGGGGTCCAATCCCTTATGACAACATGATCAACCAAGCCCAAATTAATATCAATGTATTAGTTTCTTATTTCTCATGTCTCTTTTGTAAAGATGAAAAAAAATTAATAAGAGAATAAATCTAAGAATATAAATTGGTCTATGTGATTTGATGCATTGATTTTGAAGTACAACTGAAAGCACATCAATGTCCAATTCCTATAAATTTAAGAATTAGATTTTATGTCAAAAAATTATTATTATTCTTTGATCATTATTTTGATATTGTTTAATTGCTTTTACAATATTTATGATCTTGCTAAATGAAGAGAAATGATCATACGATAATTCATGTTATCAAAAATATATTTAAAACAATAATTATAAAACTTCCTATGTCAATGAGAAAATTACATATTTGATATAATGAGAAATTAAAATGGTAACAATGATTTTGTTATTGAGGATGGGGACGTTAATTTGGTTATCGACTAGCCAACATCTTAGAAAGTACTTATTAGAACTTTTAAAGAAGATAATCTCAAACTTGAGATGATATGTAACTCCTTAGACTGTGTCATTTGAGGACACTTCCATCCTCACTCCTTCAAGAATTCTCAAGACAATTATAGTGTGAATGACTTTTATGTTGGAATAGGCTTGTTCAAGTTCTCTTCTATAGACACCTTATTAGATTTGCTTCTTAGGTTAGCACAACCAAATTCTTTTAGCTTCTCAATGGAATCATTTGTTTGATAAAATTATATACATGGTGGTATTCCTCTATATTATGTATATAATCTTAATGAAATATAATATTTTAGTAAATCTCATACATGAGGTACTACACACATCAGTGGTGGTTGTTTAAGTATTCTAGTGAATTGCATTAATAATATTTGAGAGCAATAGTTGTAGAGAATAATGTTGAATAATATAATATCTATTTCAAAAGCTTAATGGGCTTATTTGACTGTTCTCATCTCTTAAGAAAAAAATCATGGAGATGTATCTTCTAGCAATGATGATGATGCGACTTTTGTGTTAACTTTTCATAATGATTATTTTTGAATGGCACACTTCACTAGTCTTAAGGAGTCATTAATTATCAACTACATGATTAGAGTTATGTGGCTTAGAAGAAGAAGTCAATGTCACATGGAGACACACCTCAAAATTAAACTGATTATTTTAAAGTTTTGATAAATTAATTAGTATTTTTTGATAGTTAAAAGCTGAAAACATATCTGAAGAGGCCAATTAAAGGTCACATGGAGACACACCTCAACATTAAACTAATTATTTTAAAGTTTTGATAAATTAATTAGTATTTTTGATAGTTAAAAGCTGAAAACATATCTAAAGAGGCCAATTAAAGGCCACATGTTAATGCAACTTGCACAATAGATGGTTCCAAATTTCTCATTAAAAGAGTCTTTAAGTGGCAAAAGCGATTCACCACACTATTGTCTCATGATTCAAAAAGCTTATAAACCCTTTAAAGGTTTTAGGCATTGATAAATTGTGTTATATATAAACAATTAAATCAAAGAAGATAGTAATGCTTCTTAAGAAAAGATGCAAAAATTATTACAATGAAGTTTTTTGAATGAGATAAAGACTAATTTACACCTCAGTGCATAATAATTCATTAAATGAGAGATTAAAAATTTAGAATGGATGGCATGAACATCCATGTTCCACTTTCATTTATTAGAATCTAAAAACAACATATTATGCCTCAAGGGTGGTTAAGCTTCAATAATTTATGTTATAAAGGTATTCATTGGATGCCCTTATTGCTTTGGTCAATTGATGGGGAAAAGGTATCTCTATGATTCTATCTTAAGGAATGCATCATTCTTCATTAAATAGAATTAGAGTAGCAACACTAAAGTTAGAGCAACGATGATGAATGATAATGGAAGTTGAGATGTGCTCAAATAGACTACATAATAGGAATAACATGCAAGAATCATCTAAACATTCTTTGAATCAATTTTGTAACTTGATCCTCTATATATTGACTTTCTTGGAAGTAACATGGTAAAGAGTATGTGTTATCTAGAAAAAACTAAAAAGTTGATTTTGTTTAGTTAAAGCATCAATTAGTTATTAACTAAAATTTTAACTTTTTATTTGGTTTTTACATTTTGAAAAACTAATCAAATTAAACACTATATCATATTGCATTTATAAATGTTAAATTGATAGAGTGCATGAACTATATATAAATAAGTGGGAAAAGATCTATGTGATATTATTTACTCAACATGTTAAAATTATAAATTTAAGTCAAGATTATTTGTTATTCTTTATAATATATGTTATTTAGGATAAAATAATTAAGTTCACTGTTAAAGCTAATTACATTTTGGAAATTTATATATATACCATACATTTCTTATATATTTACACATTTAACACCTAAACTTTAATATTTATATAAATAACACCTAAATTTTTAATCTCCCAACTAAAATACCACTATCATTAAATTTTTAAAGTAAAATACACTTTTTCATATATAAGAAAATGGTATATATGTAAATATTAAACTTTAGATGTTAGATATGTAAATGCATAAGAATTGTGTGGTGGTATATCCTTTACATTTTGGTTCATCCACATGAACTAAGTTGACCATAACAAAATTTGGTTTAGTTTAGTTTATTTAAAAATAATTTGGATAGCTTTATTTTTATATTTAAATAACTAAAATTAGTTAGTATAGCTAGCTCATAAATCAAATCATCTAAATTGATAAAATGCAAACCCATAAACATATTGATGGGGGTGATTGGTCTATAATGAGCTTTCCTTAGGATACTTCACATCTAGATCTTTATCTTAGTTATGTTCATGTTCATTGTATTTTTAAGGATGTTTAGTTTAGTATTATCCATGAAAGTATTAATACCTCACTACCATTATGGATTGAACTCAAGTGTCAAGTTTGAATAATCTATTTGGTGTTCAACATTTAAAAGAGACTTGGTTAACTATTTAGAGAAATGGTGTCATATTATTAAGAGATAACATAGAGAGAGTACAAGAGATTTCACTGGAAAAAAATAATGCTTGTATGAGAAAATAATGGCATATATAGTAGAACATGTTATAACTAATTGTTTGGAAAACAAGTTTGACCGATAACTTTCTAATGAGCAAGAATTAATGGTTAATTTGGAACTGAGAATGAGTGCCATAGAAACTTTTTTGTTTTTTTTGTTTTGGCAAGAACACTTAGTCAAACTAATGAGTCATCTAAATGAATGAAAGAGTTTTCTAGGTAGATAGCCTTATTGAACAAGCAAGTTCATGGTTCTTTGTATTTAATTTATTAACTAAAAATAATGTATTCAATCTCATAAGTGATTTGAAGCATTAGGTGGCTTATAATATAAGGAGTGAGGTGTGCTCATGACAAGCAACTTGCTAATCTGAGTTCTAAATATCATAATGATTTCGTTATTTTGATTGAGATGCATATAAAGGTATATTATTTAGACTATGAGTTATGATATTACTTTCATATTATTATTATATAAGGAGCTCTTTGGGATCATTTTTATCTTTTATTATAAAATTTTTATTTTTTATTTTATTTTATTTATATTTTGATTTAAAATTAAAAATATTTAATGTTGAAAATTATTTTTTAAAATATTCAAAAAAAATTTGAGTGTTTTTTAAAATATGATGAAAATAAAAATTACAAAATATAAAATAAAGAAAGATTTACTCAAATACCACACACTTCTTATTTATTTACATATCTAACTCCTAAAGTTAAATATTTACATATCTAATACTTTCTTATGCTTAAAAAGGTATATTTCACTTTTAAAAAATGAATGATGATGATATTTTTGATGTAATCTTGAAGATTGGGGTGTTATATATATAAAAATTAAAATTTAAGCATTATATATATTAATATATAATAATTGTGG
Organism: Cymbidium sinense; assembly: GCA_021442155.1. NCBI lineage: Eukaryota > Viridiplantae > Streptophyta > Magnoliopsida > Asparagales > Orchidaceae > Cymbidium > Cymbidium sinense. Next base: position 39,575,783 of record CM038229.1, read on the forward strand.
TATGTATGTAAATCCTCCTAAAATAAAATTGACCCCAAATAGGCTTTAAGTAAATTGTCATATTATTTCTTGAAATTTGACATAATGCAATTTTCTATGATGAAATTTAAAGATAATAATATTGATTTGTCAAATGAATGTTATATAATTGAAACATAAAATAAATAAAAAAATTGTTCCAATTAAATGTTGATCTATCATAGATGAAAAAGTGAGGAAGGTTGAATTCCACACAAATATTTCTTTCATTTCTTTTCCTATATTAGTTATAATCACTCTATATACATCTCTTTTTTTTTTCTTTTTTTTAAATGGGTATCCACCCAACACTCCACCCATCTTGTGGGTGGAGATATCGTTATGACTAATTTCACGGGGGCCTAGCGTCATATTCATCACCCACACATGTCGGGTCCTCACTTACTTTCCATCAGGCACCTCCACCCAAAGAGAAATCAAAAGCGGGCTGGGGAGTTTCCAACCATGCTCATCCTTACCAACAAACTAAGAAACGTTGAGTCACTCTATACATCAAAATTTAACGAGCAGTCCATAACTTGATTGAAAAGATATTCTAATATTGACAGAAAGATTGAAACTAGAGTGCCCCTATCTTTCATTCAATGCTATGTAATCAAATAGCTAAATCAGTAATGCAAAGTTTTTTTTTTGGAAAATTTTGAGGGCGTAGCCCAATTTAATTCCAAATGAAGAATGAATACAAGTATAAAACTAAGAAAGGAAAGCTAACAACATAAGCAAGGAATGGTGAGAAGGAATTTAGCCTTCTACCGGCAGAAGCAGAAGAAAAATCAGCAATTTGCAGAAAAGAGATACAAAGTTGTAAACAGAGAATAGGAACTAAGTATTTGAGCCGAAGGGGAACTCATACCACCAAAAATTGGATTATCCAGCAAACCAAAAATCGTCAGGGATGAGAGCCGACGGGTGAGAGGGTAGGGGCCTACGGTTTCCTTCACGACCCTCCAGTTAAACCGAGAAGAGGCTATAGAGAGGAGTTTCACACTGGTTGCCGAGAAGGCCCTCCAAGCAGGCAACCACCATACTTAATGAACAGTCAGTCCCAAGTTGGTCATTATTGTCCATCCAACTCGCAATATAAAATAGCACAACATCGAGGAGAAGAATGGAGGAAAGAAAAATAGAATCCAAATATGTATGGATGAGGTTAAGGGGGTTTGAAGCAACTCCATTTGTTTAATAAGTCAAGAATGTAATTGAGCCAAGCATCATTAAATTTCCACCTTCTAAGTTTTGCTGCAACCCATTCTTGAATCAGAGAGACAAGAGAATCAAAGGAGGAATAGGTAGAGGAGAATAACCTGTTGTTTCTTTCTCTCCATATGGAGTATACCATAACAACAGTAATCAAGTAATGGAGTCTAGAAGTCACATTATTTGTACTTTCATCCACATTACCTAGAATCTGATGTAGGGAGGACTGCATTAAGAAGAATTTGTCATTTGGAATCAGAGCTCTAATTAATTTCATTGAAAAAGGACACTCAAAGAACAAGTGAGTATGAGTTTTAGGGTGAGTATGGCAGAAGCAACAGTTAAAGGAGGAGCCAAGCCCCCTTTTAGCAAGAACCTTAGAAGTTTTCAGACCTCCCAGGTAGGCCAACCAGTAATAAAGGGCAAAACTTATAGCATGACCCTTGAACCAAATTGCATTGCTCCAGCACACTCTGGGGTGGGACTCAAAAATAGCCATCTTAAAATCCTTCTTTATAAGAGAGTTCTGATTGTGCCATACAATAACATCTTTACCTCCCAGGATAGGGATGGAGGAGATTCTGTTGGAGCATCCAAGATAAGCTGCAGTAAAGCTAGAGGGTAGATTCTAGTGCCCGTTAAGAATGATTGAGCTTAGTTTAGCATCAACAGGGAGCCCCAAAGACTGTAGCCCTCTAGGCCTAAGACTATCAGATAGAGAAGAACCTCCATCCCATGGGTCATGGATAAGGGAAAGTTCTATTCCATTGCCCACCTTATAGGTAAATTTATCTTTGAATCTAATAGCTATAGATTAATATGTTTCTAAAGGGGGGGAGGCTCTTAAGAGGTTGGGATTCCAAACAGAGCCATATTTCTCTTTACACCATTTAACAAAGAGAGAATCCCCCAAACAGATTTTCCATAGAATTTTAAGCTTGCAGATCTGGTTAAGAGAAGAAGCACAGAGAAGTCCAATACCACCTTTATCTTTAGGAAGAGTGTACAAGCCCAGGAGATGGTATGAAGCTTCTTTGCCTCACCCGAATGGTAGAAAAAATTCGCTGTAAAGGAGCAGATGCGCTTAATTATGCCATTGGGTATAACTATGGACCAAAACTAATATGATAGGTAATTATTCACAGAGGATCTGATCAATTGAAATCTGCCCCAAAGAGATAGGAACTTGTATTTCCAACCAGCCAGTCAAGCATGAAGTTCGTCAAAAAGAGGATTGAAGTAAGCCAACTTTATAGAGCCAATCACCAGAGGTAAGCCAAGGTATTTTAGAGGAAAAGTACCATGATTGATGTCAAGGATATTAATAAGGTCATCCACCCAACTACAGTTTTTAGAAAAATAGATGGAGGATTTCTCAGAGTTAACCTCCAGCCCAGTGTAAGACTCAAACAATTTGAGGGAAAGTTTAAGAGATTGGAGAGTGGAATGAGATGCTTCCCCCGTAGCCAAGAGGTCATTAGCAAAAAGCAGATGAGAGACTTTGCACTCACCTGCAAAGAAAGGATTATAAAGGAGAAGATTAACTTCCCATCCACCAGAAGTTATCCATAGCAATAGTGAACAAAAAGGGGAGAGAGGCAGTCTGATCATTTGTTGAGGGGAAGAAGCCTTTAATACTACCATTCATCACAATTGAAAAGGGGATGTCCAAGATACAAGCCTCCACCCATTTAATGAACCTGATAGGAAAACCTTTGGCACGAATTATGTGGATTAGAGATTGCCTATTAATCTTATCAAAAGCCTTCCTTAAATCAAATTTTGCAAGAAAATAACAGTGATTCCTTGAAGAATTGAACTCATTGCATATCTCATAGGCCATAGAGAGATTATCTACTATGTCTCTACCCTTGATGAAAGCTGATTGAGCATGGTTAATGAGATATGGAAGGAACCTCTTCAATTTACCAGCAATAACCTTGGCTATAACCTTGTAAATAGTGTTACAAAGAGATATTGGATGGTAGTCTGCAATCAGGTTAGAGTGCTTGATTTTGAGAATAAGAGAAGAGTATGTTTGAAAAGTTTTGGAAGATTTACATAAATACCACTTCAAATTTTATTTATTTATTTATTATGTTGAAGGTACTTAAATTATTGCTGAAAGCAAGGAAATTTTATAGAGAAGTATTAGACAAGAAAATCACAGACATATTTGAATTTTGCACATCAAATTAAAGGTATATTTTAAATAGTTGCAGTTGTATAAAAAAAATAATAATTGAGCTATTATAGAATAAATTATTATATGAAGAGACTGTATTGGATATATAAATTTTTTTATTTTATAAAAATCAAATTGCTACTTTATGCCGCTAGTGTAGGTAGTCAGATCAATTTGAAAAAAATATAAATTTTCAACCCAAATTTCTCTAAATGAAATGAAATCATAGTTTATAGAAGAGTATTTTGCACCGCATTCTTACAAATATTTTTTGTTTAAATAAATTTTTGCTGAAAAATTAGATTTGAAAGTCTAATGGCCTTCGACTGTTATGAAATCAAAGAAAATATCCTACCTTTGAGCTCTTTGATTAAGGTTAAAAAAGTATGTTTAATAAAATAAATATGACAATTTTAATATTAAATTGAATAAATATCAGTACAAAGTTTAAATTTATAAATATTTTAAAAAAATTTCAAAACTAATGATCACATTCAAAAGAAACATAATTAGCATATTCCCATTTTAAATATGTTCTTATTTGCAAGCAACTAAATAACTGTTTAAATTACTTAGAAAAAAATTTAGTGTTTTAACTTAATTCATTTCTTTAAAAGAAGATGCAAGCACATTAGTTGGTGGGAAAAAATTAAAACGGATCTCCATATCAGAACTAAAATTTAATCATGATGACTCTCATAATGCGTATTAAGAAGAGCAAAATATAAATTTAAATTAATTATTCCTGTTTAAAAAAAATAAAATTCACAGTTCCCTAATAGCCAATGAGAAATTTTAAAAAAGAAGAAAAAAAAAACTACTTTACAGAAAAATTGCAGAACATTATATTTCTTTGGCGCGCTCATTTATTGGCATGCCATTAGTCTTTTAAGATTAAGATGAAAAAAAAAGAAAGTATCGAAAACTTTGAACAACGGTTTGAACTTGAAATGCCAATGCATCGCGGAAGGATAATATTATAATTGCAAATCATTCTGGAAGTTTTTTTATTTCTATTTTCATTGTACATAGCTTTACTCTTATAAAGAAAGGACTGTAATATGCAAGGAAAAAGAAAAAGCACTCTTTTGTATGCAACTAAGAATATTCATAGTAATAGAAAGAAGGTTTTAACTTAATTTTAATTTTATAAGACATTCTAGCGCTGGGGCGGAACCAATATTTTTTTTTAGAGTGGGTAAACTTATCATATAAATAAAATAATATTAAAATATTTAGAAAAAGATAATATAAAATTCAAATCAAAGTCTTCCATTATAATATGATCAATGTGTTAAATAATAATTACAACATTTGTCATCTATTTTACATTTTTTGATAATGTTCCATAATAACATCATTAGAAATCAAATCAAACACTTCCTTTTCAATATAAGGTACTAGGCATTCATTAAGTCAATCATCTCCCAGTTTATACAGTCAATGCTTGATAATCCTCATAAAAATGCTATTTCCACTGCAACGGTAGCAACTAGTTAAGTTAATACTAAAGTAACAAGTCTGTAGACCAAGGGGTACACACCAATCTTCTTCATCTTAACAAATACTTTTGCAAAATCATTAATCTCATTTAAAAAAAAAATTCATTACCAATACGCATATCAATAATGTAAGTAGCAATTGATACTTAAGAGCCACAAGATATATTGTAGAGAAATCACTTGGATATAACTCATCAGACGAATTAATTTTCTCTTATCAAATGCAAAGAAAGAGCCACTTGAATTTAAGCATGCCACATAAATAAGTAATTATGTACTAGCTTCAAAGAAACTGATTATTAAACTCTTGAAGTTGTATATCAATTATTGAATAAAATAACTCAACTTGATAATAATGTAAGTTTGTGATTTCTTCAAATTTTTTTATAGATCGTGATGAGATTTATGCATTAAATGCATTGAAAATATAAAATCAAAAGATTCAATTGCATCTATTAACATAGCTACTTCAACTGATTATTGATCATGTACCCCATATTCTCCTCAACAATCTCACGCTTCAATTATAAAAGCATACATTTTCATGAGGCTAATTAATGTATAAAAAAGGAACTCCAACGGGTGTCATCAGGTCGTTATAATTCAGTCTCTTGATTCAAACCACAACCACTAATTAACTCCCCACTTTGAAGATGTGAGAGAATTTGTCATGCTGAATATTTCTGAGAATGTCATTTCTCTTACAAGATGCTCCAACAGTATTTACAATTCATGCAGTAATTTCAAATAAATATTTAACTTGCTAATAAGTTTTTTTACTACAACTACTAAACATAATTGAAATTGATGAACAAAATAATGAACATAAAATGCTTTAGAATTATCCCTTAAGATGAGTACCTTCAATCCATTGAACTCTCCATACATATTTAATGCTCCATCATAGCCCTGATCACGTATTTTATGTAAACTTAATGAATTTTTTTGGCAAGAATAGCTTGAAGTGTTTCTTTCAATGCTACTGCAGTTGTAGAAGAAATATATTTAATCATAATAATCTCTCAATAACTTGTCATTTTTTGTCAACAAATCTTAATTGCAACAGCCAATTGCTTTTTGGTTGACACATCACGAGACTCATCTATAATTATAGAGAAATATGAATCATCAATTTTAGTTATGATAGAATGTAAAGTCTCAGCTGTAGCTACACAACAAATTTCTTGTTAAACTTTCGGTGAAATTAACTTCAACTTTGCATTTGCATTTTCAAATGTAACTTTTTTTATTTCTTCATTATGAGTTTGGTTAGTCGATTCAATAGACTCATCATACCACGAAATGATAGCCCTTGTCGTAGAAGAAATCAAATACAATTGACGCCAGTCAACATGATACGATAATCCTTTTATTTTTCTCCTCCTTACTCAAAAATATAATATGAAGATTTTGTTCATAAGATTTTATTAAATTCTTATATTTTTGTCTTGTCTTATTATGAAGGCTATTATGATCTCTGATATGAGCTAGAAGCTTATCTTTTCTTTTCTATTTTCTAAATCCTTCAATAATTAATGAGTCACTGCCACCTTGGCTTGTGCTAGTTTGCTCTTGCTGCTTGAAAAGATAATAATACAGATAAAATGCAGCATCTTTTTGAATATTATACTCCAACTAATTTGAATATTCTTCAAACTATTTAGGGTTAAATCTCTATGCAATATTTTCTATCATTATTTGAGAAAAATTAAAATTTTTAGGTTGATGATGTCCTTTAACCAAATATGCTCTTCGCATTTATTCCCTATCATTAACATCATAACTCCAAACTAAAGGTTGAAGATCAGGATCAGCCGGAAGTCTGTTCATTGCTTCTTCTTAAAAAAGCGATCCATTTACTAAACCCTTAAAAATGAGTGTAGAGCATAGTATAAACTATTATAAACTATTTCCAAAATATGAGAAAAGATGTATTTAACATTATAACAAAGACACACATTCAACTATTTTTTAAAACAAAAATATAGTATAAATTATTTCTAAAATAAAGGCACACTATCGGTCATTTAAACAAAATAGAAAATAATAAATTTTAAAAAATAAAGTCAACCATTCGGCCCTTTTTTAAAACAAAAATATAATATAAATTGTTTCTAAAATAAAGGCACATACCTTTGTTTAAAATAAAAAAAAACTAATCACATTATCACATACTTGTATTGATTGTCAAGAAGACTAATCACTGTCGGCCTTTGTTTAAAATATTTTGATTACTCCAATTCTCAGAAATCAACTCTTAGCAAAGAACATCTAGCATAAAAAATTAAAGTGGGTTAATATCGTCAGTATTTAAACCCCATTTAATAGCCATCCAATAGTACAAGGAATACTTTAGAAAACATCTTTTGGACCAAATAAAATTTGCAAAGAAACATATGACAAATAAGAGAGAGTGGCATACTCTCATTTAATGGTATTCGTTATTATAGAAAATATAATTAGCAGGTGCTGCAGGTTAATAGAAATATAAAAGAGTGGGAATTGCAAAACAAGTAAACATAATAGCCAAAATAAAGCACTTAGAATAGCAAATCAGGTATTTTGCATCAAACAAACCATCATAATGCTTTCTTCATCTGATCAGATTTTCGTAGCAGAGAAGAGAAGATCGAACATACCAATGATTTTCCAATTTCAGCAATATATATAAGAAATGAAAAAGAAGAGATTTTCAGATCTTTCTGCTCTGATACAACACTAAATCGAGATTTTCAGACACGAAGAACTGAAAAAAAAGAAAAAGAAAGAAAGAATCTAATCCATCTAAAGAAAACATATCAGGTTCGATTCCACTCTCCATTCCTCTCATCCTCCCATTTCTTTCCATGAAAATCGAAAAATCTTCTTCTAATCTTGGCAATCGACAGAGGAAGGAACAACACAAGTAATCCAAACAACCACCAGTGCAATCGTAGCAACAAGAACAATATTCATTCATGGCCTCATCTAAAGGATTGTCAACAGTCGACATCCTTTGAGAGTAATAGGAAGAATAATATAAAAATGTATATGCCTCGGAATGAGGTAGAATAATAAGAAGAACAATATAAAATTGCAGACAAAAAATGCGGACAAATCTGCTAGTGCTTCTTTAAGGGATTTCGCAAGGAAGGAAAAACATTGCGAGAGGGTTCTCCAAAAAGAATGAAGATAACTCAGATTGGCTGCTATCAGATCAATCCTCCGAGCAAGAGGTGAGCCGTATTAGACAAGAATAGCAAGCCGACTCCAGAGAAGCGACAATGGAGAGACGAAGCCCGAATCCAGGCTGAATCGGTTTAACTGATTTAATCGGTTCGATTTAGGAAAAAATTATTTTTTCATATTCTCGGTTCGATTTAGAAAAAAACAAAAAACAAATAATATAAATTGTTATATTAATTATTTATCAAAAAATTACATTAATTTATTAAATTATTTCATACAAAATCAAATAACTCTTTAATAAATAAAATCAAAAATATACAATTTTATCATTAAAATTACTTTTTTGAGAGAAATTTTTTTCTTAAAAAAAATCAATTTTTTAATTATTTTAGATTTAATAGGTTTAATCGATTTAATCGGATTAAAATGATATAAAATCAAATAAAAAACTAAATATTATCAATTCTAAAAACAAAATTAAAAAAAAAAAAAAATTATAAAATCGATCTAAATTCAAAAAATTGATTCGGATTGATTCAATTTTTTCGATTTTAGCAAAAAAAAAAATGCAGACTCATATTCTTAAGGTTAAAAAGTATGTTTAAAAAACTAAATATGACAACTTTAACATAAAATTGAATAAATATCAGTGCGAATTTTAAATTTATAAATATTTTAAAATTTTCTAAAAAATAATGATTTAATGATCACAATCAAAAGAAACATAATTAGCATAATCACATTTTAAATATATTTTAATTTGAACTAAATAACTCTTTAAATTGCTTAGGAAAAAATATTTAGTGTTTTAACTTAATTCATTTCTTAAAATGAAGATGCAAGCACATTAGACGGTGGGAAAAATTAGGACGGATATCCATATCAGAACTTGATATGACCCTGAAAATTTCACTAGTCGAAGCACGAATCTTGATGTCGAAAGTAATGTGATTCTGAATTAAGATTAACCGAGATCAAACGCTTATTATCAATCGACTCTTAAACATTGAGTGTTTATAGTCAAATCGAGCGTCTTGGCGAGCCGGATTTAACAAGCCCAAAATCTCATAATTCCGACTTCATTTGAGCATTCAAATACACAAAATATATCATATAATCAAAAGAATCATTTTGAGCCGTCCGATGGAGAGGAGTGGTTCGGATTTTGTATGTATTTATAGTAACGTCATTCATCCAATCTATAAATAAATTTCTTCTTCATATGAGAGGGTCAAGCAAGAGAGAGAGAGAGAGCTCTAAAGCTTGAAAATCCTCGCATAATCGTGCTACCACTCAATGATCATCGACCACCCGTTGGTTACCAACCATCGCCACCGCCGCTGCCGCCACGCTGATCCTTGCCGAATCTCCGATCGTACCATCGACATCGTTGCCGCCTCATCGCCGGCCATCATCATCAACCATCATTGCACACCATCGGCTCACCGCTGCCGACTACCATCGTCCACCGCCGATCCTCGATGGTTATCTTTGTTTGGTCACCATCCCGACGACCTTCATCGCGGCCGCGTTTGTTCACCATATTTATATGATTATTGTTGTTTAATTTGGGATTCCCATTGTCAACATATATCTAATCAGATCGGGAAAACTTGTACTCCAAAATAAATACATAGTGGAAGATTTCTACTCGGCTAGATCTCGTGGTTTTTCCCTCTTTTCGAAATTTTTCACGTAAAATTGAGTTTTCTTGTTCACTTTAAATTGTTGTGTGTTAGATTTCACAACAAGGCTAAGGTGTAAACTTTCACTCTACCGCGAATGCAAGCACGCAGTTTGGCGCCTGTGAAATTGATTCCCATTATTTCATCTTGTATGACGACCAAGTTTCCCAACAAGATCAAAATCACCATTGAGGTGGAGCATTTCAAGCTTTTAAAGAGCGCAAGCGAAGAATGAAGATTCATCAAACTTCGTTCCTTCAGATTTTGTCGAAAACTGGGGGGCAACTCTTAATCTCAAAAGATTATCTAAATCAATATTCTAAATATCTAATTGATTATCAGTTAGAGAAGCAAGTCAGCAATACCAATGAAAAAGACCAAGGTTAAGGAGCAACTTTGGCTACAACCACAAATGGATGTTTTGATTCGGCCTCTTCCATACAGGTTAACGTCATCAAGTAATACTTTGGCAAACAACCTCGGATGGGTCAAAAATCCTCAGCGGATTCAATTCGATCTCTTCCATACAGGTTAACATCATCGAGCAAAGACTCGACAAACAATCTGGATAGATCAAAACTGACTTACTCCATGTAACGCCATCGGCAAAGACACAAACAACCTCGATAGTTAAAATCCTCGCCGATTCAATTCGACCTCTTCCATACAGTTAACGCCATCGAGCAAAGACTCTGACAAATAACCTAGGATAGGTCAAAAGGTCCTTGGTGGACTTCCCACGACCTTTTCCACACAGGTTACGTCATCGGGTAACACACTGACAAACAACCTCGGATAGGTAAAAAATCCTTAACAGATTCAATTCGACCTCTTCCATACAGGTTAACGTTATTGGGTAACACTCTGATAAACAACCTCGGATAGGTCAAAAATTCTTAGCGAATTCAATTGACCTCTTCCATACGCAACATCATCGCAACACCGACAAACAACGGATAGGTAAAAAAGCCTCAGCAGATTCAATTCAACCTCTTCCACACAGGTTAACGTCATCAGGTAACACCCTGACAAATAATCTCGGATAGGTAAAAAATCCTCAGCAGATTCAATTCATCCTCTTCCACACAGGTTAACGTCATCGAGCAAAGATTCTGACAAATAACCTAGGATAGGTCAAAAGGTCCTTGGTGGATTTCCCACGGCCTCTTCCACACAAGTTAACGTCATCGGGTAACACTCTGAAAAATAACCTCGGATGGGTCAAAATCCTCAGCGGATTCAATTCAACCTCTTCCACTCAGGTTTATGTCATCGGGTAACACTTTGACAAACAACCTCAGATAGGTCAAAAATCATCATCGTTCTCGCACCGGTCACCGCCAAACCATCCGACAATCTTCCGGTCACCACCATTGTCACCAGGTCATCCTCATCCACCGACGCCGCTTAGGACTACCGCCGTATTACGCCGTCGACCACCCGTCGCCGCCAACCACCGTCGATCCGCTACCACCATCACCATCAGTCACCACCATCATCATGGGCCATCTCGCGGCCACCACCATCGATCGTTATCCGCTGACATCGACACCGCGCCACGCCATCATGCCGCCGTTATCATCGCCGATCATCACCTCCAAACCCGGCCGGTCCGACGAGAGTAGTTGACGCGTCTTTCAAGGGAAAACCGGAGCCTCACCGTATGAACTACGGGCCTTGATCGCCTCCAAACCCGGTCGGTCCGATTAGGGCAGTTAACGCCTCTTTCGAGGGAGACCGAAGTCTCGCCATATGAACTACGGGCTTTGATCGCCTCCAAACTCGGCCAGCTCGGTGGGCAATCGACGCTTTTCAGGGGAAACCGAGCCTGCGATGAACAACTAGCCTTGATCGCCTCCAAACCCCTGCCGGTCACAAGGACGCTTAACTCTTTTGAGGAGAGAACCGTTCGTCTGAACTACGGGCCTTGATCGCCTCCAAACCCGGCCGGTTCGACAAGGGTAGTTGACGCCTCTTTCGAGAGAAAACCGGAGCCTCGCCGTATGAACTACGGGCCTTGATCGCCTCCAAACGACCTCCTCTTAAGAAGAGGGACACTCAAAGATATGAGGAGTGTCTTCTCCTTGACCCTAGGGGGTTTTATAGACCTTTATAGGGGCAAAAGGTAAAATTTTGAAAATCGTCAAAAGCCAAAAGCCAAAATTACCAAAATGGCGTTTGCTGCTCGTGCTCCACGCACGGCGTGGCGCTGTGCGACGCGGGTCTTCCCGCTCGTCCATGCGCCATTGGCTCAGATGACCACCACACGGCCGACCACAAATACCATGACTACCCATGACCACAAGACCCCTTCTGACGCTTCGTAAGTGTCCGATGGGTTCATAACCCCAAAATCTTGCACCGCGTACGATACATCCACGCACCCGCTTAGTGATCATAATCTTGTGCTCTCATGAAGATCTGTTCTCTCAAAATATATGGTTAATGGACCCTAAAATTTCATTGAAGAATCTGTTATTTTCAAGTATTCAACATATATATTTTTGGATGATTGAGATAATATCATCCAAAAATAGGGGGCAACTGATATGACCCTGAGAATTCCACGATTCGAAGCACGAATCTTGATGTTGAAAGCAATGTGATTCTGAATTAAGACTAACCGAGATCAAGCACTTATTATCAATCAACTCTTAAACATGGAGTGTTTATAGTTAAATCGAGCATCTTGACGAGCCGGATCTAACAAGCCCAAGATCTTATAATTCTGACTTCATTTGAGCATTCAAATACACAAAATACATCATATAATCAAAGGAATCATTTTGAGCCATCCAATGGAGAGGAGTGGTTTGGATTTTGTATGTATTTACAGAGATACCACTCCTCCAATCTATAAATAGCCTCTTATTCTCATATGAGAGGGGTCAAGCAAGAGAGATGAGAGAGCTCTAAAGCTTGGAAATCCTCCAGGCATAATCGTGTCACCACTCGACGATCGCCGACCACCCCCGTTGGTTACCAACCACCGGGCGCAGCCGCCGCCACTGCCCTCTTGCTCAATCTCCGCTGCCTCATCACCGCCGACTCCGTTGCCGTTCGTCGCCGGTCATCGTCATTAACCATCATCGCCGACCACCGATGCCGACTACCATCGTTGGTCACCGCCTTCGATCCTCGACGGCCATCTTTATCGGTCACCATCCCGACGACCTTCATCGTCAGTCGCTGACCCCCGTTGTTCACCATTACCATATGGTTATCTTGTTGCCTGATTTAAGATTTCCATTGTGAGCACTTCTCATATACAATTCTGTAATCCCGTATCGGAAAAACTTGTTCTCTAAAATAAATACATAGTGGAAGATTTCTAATGGGCTAGGCCCCGTGGTTTTTCTCTCTTTTCGAGATTTTCACGTAAAAATCCTAGAGTTTTTTTGTTCACTCTTTAATATATCTATGTGTGTGCTGGATTTCACAACAAGGCTAAGGCGTAAACTTTCACTCTATCGCAACTAGTTTTCTAGCACACAATAAAACTAAAATTTAATCATGATGACTCTCATAATGCGTATTAAGAAGAGCAAAATATAAATTTAAATTAATTATTCCTTTTTTAAAAAATAATAAAATTCACAGTTTTGTCACCGGACCCTAGTAGCCAATGAGAAATTTTAAAAAAGAAGAAAAAAAAACTACTTTACAGAAAAATTGCAGAATATTATATTTCTTAGGCGCTCTCATTTATTGGCATGCCATTAGTCTTTTAAGATTAAGATGAAAAAAAAAGTATCGAAAACTTTGAACAACGGTTTGAACTTGAAATACCAATGCATCGCGGAAGAATAATATTATAATTGCAAATCATTCTGGAGATTTTTTTATTTCTATTTTCATTGTATATAGCGTTACTCATATCAGGAAAGAACTGTAATAAGCGGGAAAAAGCTATGTTTTATTTGATTGTCCTCCTTTGAGAAGTAGAGGAGACTAAAGAATAAAAAGTTTAGTATAAATGTGAGTTGATATCAAAAATCGAAGTTGGTGTTGTAGTCTGCATCAGGTTCATTGGCAATCATATATGTTAACATTGTGAGTGACAACAGTTACTAAGTTATAAGGTGTCATCCTTGGTATTGATAGCATACATCAATCTTATAAGTGACAATGTACATCAATTGTGTGCATTAATAGGGCATGTTAATTAGATAGGTGATGGCATGCATCAATATTATTAATTATGATAAGAGATAAAATTAGTAGACACCGATTTTAATGTCATCAACATGCTTCAATCTAATAATTGATGGTGTGAGCTAATATATTGGTAGTGGTGAACAAGAGGTTAGTAGATGTTGGTGTAGCCATGCGATGATGTACAGAAGAATGTAGTTGGACAATGTCATCAGTGATCATAGTATGTGGATGATGGTTAGAAGATTATAAAAGGACTACGATGATATGACCGCCATAACCAAAAGATGGTAGTCACAACAATAATTGGGAAATTGTAATAAAAAATGGTAGTTAGGTGACTATAATTTAGCAAGGTGATCAGATGATGATGTTCGAGTGAATGTAACTGGCCAATGATGCTTTGGTTATGGTGTGGGTGATCTTTATCGAGTGATGAGCAACTACAGTCACACAATGGTGGTTGGGTGATAGTGTTAGGCAACCATGGTAAGGAGACTGTCATCTAGCTATGTTGGCCAAAAGATCATAATCAGTTGATTATAGTTGGTTGTTAGACGATGAGTGACCATAGGCAACCACTGGAGGGTCATTAAGTGGCAGTGGCCATGCGATCATAATTTGACAATGGTGGTAACAGAAAACTATAGTTGAGCGACTATAGTCGGGTGTTAGAGATCAAATGATGATAATTAATCATCAGAGGTTAGGGAGCCATGTGCGAGTGGCGAGGATTGGCGCTCATAGTCAAGTGATGGTGATCATACAATGGAGGTCAAGTGATTGTAGTTAGACAATAGTTGTCGGGTGATCATAGTCAAGTAATAAATGATAGACAATCATAATTAGGTAGTGAAAGATGGGGAACCTTAGTCGAGCAAAGAAGCTCAGGAAATAATAATTGGTCAACAGTGGTCAGGTATCTATAATTGGATGGTGGTTTGATGGTGAATGTTAGACAATGGCAGTTCAATGGTGATGTTCGACAATAGTGGTATGATGTGATAGTTGAGCACTAATGGTGGTCTAATGATAATGGCTTGTTAATAGTGGTTTGACTACAAGGACTTGACAATGATGGTCAGGTGATGACAATATTATGATGATGATCAAATCATATAAGTTCTTTAATAATGGTGGTTAGGTAGTGGTAGTAGTTTTACTAGGTTAGTCTGGTGATGTGGGTCTAATAAAGTGGTTTAAGTAGTTATAGTTTGATTGTGGTGGTTGGATGATGTTGGCTATCTAACAGTGATGATCATGCAATAACTATATAATGATGGTGGCTAGATGGCAATGCTAGTTTGATAATGGTGGTTGAGCGATAGAGATCTGATATAGTTTATTTTATAACATTAATGATCAGACAATGCTAGCCATATGACAACGAAATGATGGTGATTGTCAAACTACAATAGCTATTTGATGACAACTGTCATGTGGTGGTAGTTTGATGGTGATGGTAGAGTAGCAATGGCCTAACGAAGGTGGTTAACTGGTAGTGCTTAAAGCTCAAGGATCCTTTAGGCCTCTAAGTTATCCTTCTTCTATAGCTCCCCCCACCCCCATCCCCACCTCATCTTGAAGTGATTAAGGATCTATTTATATTTTTTTAAAAGTGCCATAAATTGTGGCACAATCCAATGCATTCTATTATATGACTAAGAATGATCTCCTCAATCATGAGAAAGTTTTGAGAATTTGATATTTTAATTCAAATTTAGTGATCTTGGGCTTATTAGATTCATCTTATTGAGATGGTTAATTTAATTATACAAAGCATTTTAACATTTATAAATCATTTGGTCCGAGCTCATTTGGATTTCATTCAGATGACTTTTGGTGTCATTAAGTTCATCTCTTCAAGATGGTCAATTTGACTATATGTTTACTATTATCAAAGCTTAGATGATCATGGAATTAATTTTAAAAATTATCCACTCACAATGTATATTGAGACTCATGTCTAGTTATATGGTTTTTTAATTACATATCAACGATTAATCGAGTAATTTTGAGAATAAACTATATATTTCATGAAATTCCTTATATATTGCTTTTTGTGCCTTACAACGTTGCAATCTTAAAAATTAATGTCTAAGCAAGCAAAATTTTTGACACAATTATTAAAATTCAAAGAAAATCAAATACTCAAATAAATAATTTACTTAGGTTGATCAAATGATTGACCAAATGAGCTTAAAGCAATATTAAAATCCCTAATAAGATGTGAAATATTGCATGGAGTATGTGAACATCAATATTATCTAATTCAAACTATCATAAAGCCATTAAGCATTTGAATTAAAAAAATTCAAAAGAACAACCAAGCTTGAGTTTAATGTCACTTCTCTTCTTTGTGGCAAAAAGCCACATGCAAGAGGTGTTTTGGATGAGGAGTACTCTAATGATTTTCTTTCAACTTGATGCAAGCTCATTATTGTGCAATCTATTTTAAGAGATTTGTGATGTCAAAGCTATTATGCATACAATGCTTCATTGTTTGTTTGGAGTCAAAATAAGCTTTTCAATAAGAGTAATTGATTTATATAAAATAATAGAAACTATTGTTAGTTATCTTGATTTAGAGGCAACAAATATTCTTGATATTATTTTTGCCAAATTAGTCAACAAACCTTTAATTCATTACTATTGATATACTAATGAGATTAAATATGTGCTATTGTATATTAAAATAACAAATACAAGACATCACTAATGGTGACCACCATTGTCCATTAGAGTTTAAGAGGGATAGTTTGATTTGCTTAAGGGAATCATTATCTAATCATTATTTACTCAAGGAAAGAACCATCATAAACAATTATAAGTGATATGATAAATACACCTAGACTATCCTTTATAGGAAATAAACATAAAAAATATCTAATTTAGCTAATTTAGGGTGGTTTATTAATTTTAAAGGTGACTTCAATCATCTAAGAACTTATGCATGCACCATAGCTATTAATAGCAAGATCTATGCCATAATTCCTATAAGCAAGACTTTTATCATAGTTATCCCTTATAACACATACACCATATCCATTACTTATAAGACTTACTATTTAAATGATTTATGTAATATCCATAGCATGATTGTAATCTTCAAAAGATTTGTGCTAAAGCCTATATTCATTACTCATAGGACTTCATTACTCAAAACACTTATTATACAACCCTCATATGATATATGCCACATATATTCGACTTGTGTCACAACATTTGACTATAAGAATTATTGCATCATTTGCAACTTACATCACAATCCCATATATGCCACAATCAACCCCATATAATCTACATTATTGCATCATTTGCAACTTACATCACAACCATCCTCATCATACCTATATCACAACCATCACTCACAAGACCTAAACTATAGTCATTCTTTGTATGACTTATATCAGAATCATTACCATATAATCTACATTATAGCTTGATAACCCCATGTGTTTAGGTAATTTATATACAACTCATTAATATTTTGATAATAATAATAATATGGTGTTATCTAATAATTGGTTGAGTCTTTTAATAGATAAATCATTATAATAGCAATCATGAAAATGATGGTAATATTTTCTAAAGTAGCTTGGAACTCTAATCACTTTGAGATAGACTTGTGTATATATGAATATTTGAGTGAAAAATTCTATCCAAAGTTTAACACCAATGTATATGTTTAGAATTCTTATTATAGATTATTTAAATTATATTTATTAAACAAAAGTGATGAACATAATAAAATTAATATTATTATAAATAATATTAATGTTTTTAACTAATATATTGATTAAAAGTTAATAATAATATCATAATATTTGTATTTTATCACTCATATATACATTAAATGTAGTATATAAGATTACATCCATGAATTTGATTATATAGTTGTTGGAGATAAATATACATAATTAACTACCCTTCCTAAAATCGTAGTAAGATCCCCATTCAACATATATATATGTTTATTACATAATATAAATATATAGATGATCAACTAGAACTCCCTTTAAGTTGAGTTTAATGAATAGTTTAATTTTGGCTAAAATCTATGAAAATCTCTAGAAAATCACAATAATAATATAAGGAAATGATAAAGAAAGATTGGTATTTAGCAAGTTCTTTGTGATCTTCATTATTGGTCTTTCTCTTATAATTTCTATAAGAGAATTATGTGATTTTACTTTATATATTTCATTCTTTTGGTTCTAGAGATTATTTAATTTAGCTATTCATGATAGACTTAGTCACCACTAATGTGTTAGAAAATCTTGAAGCAAGAAATCTTTAGTATGCTGGAGAGTTAAGTTTGCTACCTTTGTGTTCGGTGAGATTCTTATGTAAAGTTATTGTATTTTTTAATATATAAATGTTTCTCCACCTACTCTTGGAGTGAAGTTATCTAACTCACATTAGCTAATGACCCAAAAAAGTGGCATCACAAGCGATGAGAATTAATGCTTAAAAGTGGCCCTAGGCTTATTTTTGTTAAAGCACATAAAAATATATTGTGCCATATTTTTTTTATGTAATTTAGATTTATTTTATTTTTATTTATACATGAATGGCTATTTTGTAATTTACATTATTAATGATTTTTATTATGAATGATTAGATATTATTATCTTATGTTTAAAAGTTAATTACTCTTTTATAACATATATTTATTTATAATTCACCAAATCATATGTGTGGATAGTTATTTTTAATGACTTTAGTCTTTAGTGAATCTGAATATTATAGCTTGTGAATTTGATTGAAGTATTTATTTGATCTTAATATTGCATTACTCATTTGTCATATGTGTAATGGACACCATTTTTCATAGGTATGGTCTGACACTAGCTTATAGGATTGTCTTATTAGTTCATAAGTTTATTTATGCAAATTGTGAAGTAATGTCAATTACATTCAACTTATAATCGATTTTTTTATGGGTGAGGATTACTTATCTTGTACACAACATGTATACTTTCATTTAAATATTAGAGTGTTGTATTTTAGTTCAATTATGTGATTATTTATTTTCTTTTAAATTATAGATTATGTGGATTATGAGACAAAATAATTTTAAAATAACTTAATTATTACTAGTGGTCACCCACTTCAACACCCTCTCAATATGCCTTTAAACTAATAAATGATATTAAAGCTCTAAATCTTATAATTAGATTAACACATAGGGTTAAGCTAATTATGACACATGAATATAGTTTTGTATAATCTTTCAGATAAAATATTTTATATCTTCTCTTTCTTGATAAATTACATTTTGAATTTTTTTAAAGATAGATTGATAATAAATTATTGTATATTACTTTGAATGTTTTTTTTACAATTTTAAGATAAAATTAATTTAAATGAATTGAAAGCTAATTTTATTAATCATTTTAAGTATATTTTTATTGGAAGACTTATTACTTTTTTCTTATTTAAAAATTAGTAAAAATAGTTTGGATGCTCTCACCTCCATATGTAGTATATGTAAAAAGAACATGTTTAAAAAGTTATCTTATGGGAAAAAGGCATTATGCTTTTAAAGGTTGATTTGAGAAGATATTCCTACTACACAAAAAAAAAAGAGAAAAAAAATGGTCCAAAAGGGAAGGGGAATAAAGCTAAAACAAAACTCTGATTACATTAATTGTAGAAAAAGGAGAAGAAGTAGAGGAAGAAAGAAGAGCATATTTTCCACTTTTCATCTTTCTAATTTGTTGAGCTAAGGTTCCATTTAGAATCACTTTTATTTTTTATTTTATTTTAATTTTAGATTTTGACATAAAATAAGATACAATTAATTTAGATAAATTTCATTTGGATTATTTAATAAATAAGCCATGTCATATGCTACATTATAATTAATCTAAACATGATAATTAATTAATAAAGTGATAAATACACTAAACTTAATTTTGGATATAATGGACAAGCCTTAAATAAGTGCAAGTAGTCAAATTATCTAGAAAATATAATTTCATGAATATTGAATAAATCATGTAAATTAAACATGGAAAAAATATTTAAAAATTCAAAAAAAAAAATAATGAGAATGTTTTAGCAATAAGTTTTATATTTATGAGCCCTTATTTATTTTATTTTGTAATTCCTAAAAGTTTTTTCCAAATTGTCCTAACCTAGGCTAAATTGACTTTCCAAATTTGCATAAGCAAGCTGAGTGTGGTGAATTTTTAAAAAATACTTAATGGGGCTAATCATATGTTTGTTATCATCAAAATAAAATAATTATGAAATGGGGCTCATATAGTAAGAATTATTATGCTATAATACTTCTATTGAAACTCAAATGAATTGAAGACTAATAGCCATCTTGACTTCTCTTACATCATGCAATGCATCCTCCTTTCATCTACAAGTTAAAATACAAGGAAAAGAAAAATTATTTTTTAGCCCTTTTGGAAAGGAGATGGAGTTAAAATAAAATGGTCGTGATAAGACTATGTTATAGCCCAAACCAAAACAATATGTGATCTTAGAAGGTCAAATTTTTTTTAAAAAAACATTAAAATAGTATATATATTTGTCACTTGATGCAAGTTGTAGATAAGAAAAAAAGGCTGGTCTTCAAACCATGCAAGAGCATCAAAATAATCTGATAATGTCGAAGGGCCACTACTTCCTAAGTATATATATTGTGTTATTATAAAGAGAAAAAAATATTGATGAAATATAGTGTTGAATGGAAGAGATGTTGTAAATGATTTTAGTTTGATGAACATAGCATTTTCTCATTAAGAGCCTTGTTGACCTCACAAACTCACTCATTATAGATCTAGGAGTCCTATAGATACTAAGAGCTCTTTAGTCTTAAGACACTTCTAGTAATTAGGTGAACACTTAACCTAAATCTAGAGACTTAGGAGGTTTAGTCATAGGAGCAAGTTATGCATTAGGGATCTAGGGAGACTTGTCTACCTTATGCCCTAGACCCAATCCATGCTTCCCTCCTAAAATCAAACCCCAACTTCAAAGTTCAAATTCAAGATTCAATTCCCAAAACTCACAATCAATCTCATGATCAAAATCAAGTCCAAAAATCCTCCATAAGCCTTATGAGAGAATTACATGGCCTTAACCCTAGCCAAATTTGATTCAATCCAAATTCAATTGATTTTCTTAAAGATCAATTCATTTCATTAACTATTTATCAAACTGTTGTGTTTTATTTTTGGATGAGGAATGTGTGACACCACGTAGATCCGCAAGTGTATTAATTTAGGGTGATCGGGTATGAAATTGAGGAATGATGTACTATCTCGAGAGACAAAAGTCACCATCCTACAATGGACTTAATCAACTAATAAGGACTTCTAAGGCCAATGGGTCTTCAAATGTACTAGAGATCTTTCTTCTACTTTACATGAAAAAGTAAAGTAGGGTTTATTTTAGGTTAGGTTCGTTAACTTCCCTATGTAAGCAAGCCCTCATAGTTAATTACATCCTAAGGAATGAGATTCCTTAGGAATACTCTTGATTAAGGTAAATGATCGTTGTCTCCAAAGATTTCAAAGATAGGACTATCAATCAATTGGTTATTTCTAGAAAATCAAATGGGATTGAACAAAAGGAGGGAGTTATTATCGAAACCAAAGGAAGATGAGTAGGAGATGCTCATAATACTAAGAAATCTAGTGAGCATCCCAAACTATTCTATGATTGGGCTTTACATTTTTGAAGTTGAAGAGAATTATATATTGGAATTGAATTTTTATTAGAAATATTGGGCTTATAATTCTACAATACAAGATTGTAGAAATATCTAAGAGATGAGGATTTATGCTTGCAGCCTGTAAAGGGAAATAATAACCTCAGATCTTAAATTTAGGGAGCTTTGGTGAGGGCCAAAGCATGACCTAAATCTAAGGTGAAAAGTGGGTGTATGGTTTACCTCCATAAGAGAGAGTAAACCACTCATCTGTTGGACTTACAATCGCTTGAGGGTGGCCACCAACTAACTCCTCCTATGATTTTAAATATATGTTGGTAAGTCATATGCTTTGCAAGATGGCTAGGCTATTGTTTATTTCGAAAGGAGACTAAGTCCTTAAACTTATTCCCTAAGAGACTAGATCATAAAGGGCATGAATTCATGACTTAATCTAATGCAAATTTTGTCAAGTTTTATTTTGATTTTTAGACATTTTTATTTGACACAAGCTATGAGATTTCATATGCTTAATGTATGAAAAAATTGTCCATGGGCTAAAATCAGAAAGAAGGAGATGTGTTTCCACCATGACTCTAATAGGTCAAGCCATTTTCTCTGGCAAAGGTCGAAACCCTCTATTGGCCAGAGTGAGATAATATGATTTATGCATGATATGAGACATACAACATCCAGTTAAGGGGTTGTTAAATATTTTATCATCTTGATTTATATCCTAGGCTTTAGATGAGGTTATGAATTATTTAGTTTAATTTTGATTTGATTAATTGGATAAAAAATTTATTTTTATCCTAAGAGCTTAATCACATCCAGGCCAGTCAACAACCATCAAATAATTAAGAAACTAGGAAAATCATGTCATCCTAATTACGCAATCATAAAAAAACATCAATCAATTTATAAATTAGCACAAAAGAATAAAAGGTCGATGTGGTCAGTTCCATTGCACAACCTGAAAGGAAAAATGTGTAGTCGAGCTCTACCCTTATATAACAAATTACAAATGAATAATTATAATTAAAATGAATTCATGTTATGGGGATCTTCATTCTTCATTCTTCATTTCTTTATTTCTTCATTTTTTAATTTGCCTTTTCTTTTTTTTTTTTTTGAATTAGGATGTAGTTTGCTCTAAGGCCTCACATGGTATATAAGGCATGGTCTTGTAACCAATGTTACCTTAATTCTCCTGTAACATTTATTCTAAATCTTAATCACTAAATTTGCATCAAAATGGAAAAGGTAAATCTAGCCAAACATATAAAATAAATGTTATCTAAATATACCACACAACCCAAACAATTATATGAATAATTTGAACTTAGCACCCCACACATAGGTAACCAAGCCTACCTATCATAGTTTGAATTATGCTTAGGTGTATAAGCAACCTGCATAGCAAAAATATTTATATTTTTATTAAAGTGCCCCTTAAGCACAATCTCCTATAGAAGACGTGATTAGACTAAGATCACCCTATTATCCAGTCTACGCACATACATCCTAATATCCAGTCTAAAATATTACATCGCAAAATAAAATCAAGCATCAAACCATGCACCACCCTAACATAAAGCTAGAAGTGACGACTTAGTCTAATGTGTGTCCCATTTAAGGCTTGTGTGGCGTGTCTTAGCTAGGATTTAAGGTTGGAATTTTCTAAGTGTGAAAGATTCAATTTAGATGGTGATTTTAGTTTAAGTGATTTAGTTGACTTGTCAATTTTAGTTGGTGATTTGATTTGGTTTGATGAACCCACACTTAGTGACTAAATATTATGAAGAGAAGAAAAGAGAGGAGAACTCTCTTTCATCCCTACCTTAAGTGATTTCTAAGGTAGATTCATTAATAAATTTTCTTTGGTGAATGATTTATTATGTATTTTAATTAATCCTAAGTTTAGATTTACTCTAAATAGACATATTCAATAAGAAAGATCTCTTAGGATTAGTTATGGTGGATTACTATCACATAACACACACCCATTCATTTCCTTTCACCATGTATACCATGCATATGAATAATCCTAAGCATAACTATACATGCAATGCAAATCTTAGCACACCTTGATGATGAATGCAAAGAGATGTGGTTTGAAAATTTGGATATTCCATTAATGCATGTCTTTGTTATGTAGAAAAGAGGGACTCCTTTATCCATTAACTAAATGCACATCCACATGTATAAAAGTTATAAGTGAGTACGATGCCATTATTTTCTACACTAGGGGCATAAGGTACAAGACCTACTTGGGGTTACTTAAAGCCTCACGGCCCCGAGATGTCCAGACTGATATACCACTTTTCTTAAATACAAGTAGATGTACAAAAAAAAACCAAATAGATAAGGAATCATGCAAGAGATTATGTTTGATTTGGTTGTAAGATTTACATGTGTAGTATGAAGGTCCTTCCTAAGTCTTAATATAGGGAGGCATAGGAATAGATTTAGGTAGTGTTGTATTCTTTTTAAATGAATTATACACTTGCAAATCCTATGTGAATCCATATTAAGATAAAGGGAGAGAACTTCATAATACACATCTTATACTATCATCACATGTAAGCTTATAAATATTTATAACTAGCATCACTTCATTTATAATCTTTGATTTATAAGTTAAAATTTTTTTGGTTAAATAGTAATAATAGCCACTCATATCCTTGATTTTAGCCAACACATATAATTTGACATAAAAGGAAACATTTTTTTAATTAAATTTTAAAAGAAATGAATGCATGATTTCATATGGCAAACAATATTTAACATGATTGGAAATAAATAAAGGAATATAAGCACGTGACTTCATTCACCCTAATTAATTTCTAAGGAAAATCCTATAAAATAAGATCATTTAAAATGAATCAAAATTCTTTAAGAAGATTTTTATTTTTGAATTTGATTTGCCTTAGGAAATGTGAGAAAGGTTTGCTAATCCTAACCCATTCCCCCATGTGTGAATTGGTTGGGTTTAATTTAAAATAATTAGGTTGATTTTAAGTTTTGATTAGGTTAAGGCATGAATTAAATCCATTAATTATCCCTTACCTATACCACTTTAACATAATTATCCAATAATTATGAGCCAACATATGATATGCAACCACATGAAAATTAAATCTACAATTCACCTAAGAAATAAGGGGGCCTAATGCAATTGGCTCACAATTATTGATTAATTAAGCTAAAGGGTTTGATTAAGTACTTTAATAACACCCCCCCCTCCCCTATATATGTAATTTGATTATAATTTTCTTTGGAATCCTCTTAGGTTATTGAACACCTAAGAATCTACCCAAGAATTGAATGATTAAGTTTTGAAATGATTTAGTTTTGAGTTTGATTAATTAAATTATTTAATGAAGTGATTAAGCCATTAATTAATTGTAAATTGATTAAGTGTTATCCAAATGAAATAGACTTAGGAAAAATCCTAATCTCATTTCCTATATCCATTCACTATTTCATGATGGTTAACAAGCTTAATTAATAAATTTATCATTGTTTAACATGTTAATTAATCATTTAATTAATTAAGAAAGTGATTAAGAATGAAACAAGTAATTCTTCTAATTAATCAAGCAATAAATTCTAAGAAAGTCGTGGGAGGCAGAGGTCATCCCAGTGATTAATCTCAAAAAGTTTGGAGTTAAATGGTGGATTAATTAGAGAGTAATTAACTTAATTATATTTTAAATAAAACCCAAATTAAGTTAAAATCACAATCCAAAATTAATTAATTTTAATTTTTTTATTATTCTTCTCTGAATTATCTTTAAAATGAGTATTTATTTATACTTTTTAAATTTTTCTATAATTAGTTATGAATTTTGAAAGTTTCACCATTAAAATCAGATTAATTGAGCCTAATTAAATCGCTAATCCTGTCAGGCCACGTGGCACGATGGGATATGTTATTTAAGTTAACACATCCGTTAGCTAAGTTAGCTGGCGGTGGATGCGCTTTCTCTATGTGTTGTCCGATCTAAGATCGAACGACCGAGATTAATCCCACGGTTTAGGCTTAGAATCATAGTGGATCTAGCATGTTCTAATCACAGCCATCCGTTCCAATCATGTGGAATGGACGGTGTGTGATTTGTCTCCTCGGCAGAGATATGGATGTTCATTCATCGTCACCATTCAGCTCACTCGAGCTCAAATGGAGCTCAAATTCATCCCACACCTTTAGGGAAGCACAAGCAATGGATCTAATGGTGGGGATCACATGACTTGTTAATTTCCTTCACAAAGGACCAAGAAAAATTTTCTATAGCTATGGTTTCAATGGCATACCTCACTGGAGGCTATCACTAGCGCTTCCAACAAAGGAGGTAGTTTCGTCTAATAGAGACGAAGCCCTGTTGATGGAATCCGGCCTTGATTTGAAATAGTTTGTTCGATTGTCCAAGCTTCCCTTCAATGGTGATTAGCCTTGATCAAAATGGTATTTCCTGTTGCTTGAAACTTGGGAAGCGATTTGATTGAGCTCGACGAGATCCAAGGATGGTGTGTGCAAGGTTAATTGCAATTTGGTTGAGGATTGAGTAAGTTGGAATTTGAGCTCACCTCCCCTATTTCGGCTTTAAGTAAAATTGAGAATGGGAAATGGGGGAGATCGGGAATGGCTTAGAAAAGCTTGGAGAAGCTTCAATCCAACCTCTCTAGCTCTGAGGAAAAGATTGCTTGTGGTTTGAGGAGATGAGAGGGGGTATATCTCTCCCTCCTTGGATCGAATAGTGAGAGGTTGATTTGCCATTTTGGCTCAATGGCTTGGATTGGATGCACGGTTTGAACTGCAAAATACCCCATATGGGTTGTTTTGGGTAGTGGAGTGAAGGAGAGTGGATGCCCATGTGCTAAGTGAGTGCATTTGGAGTTCCAAGTGTTCAAATGCCATTGGGGAGGTCAGTTTGGCCTTGCCTTGGGTCATCACTGGCCCAAGCTCATTGGGTCATGTTCACCACCCTCCTTGGTGCCCATGTGGACCAATAGAATGATGTCAAGTGGCCTTGAGAAAGAAATGACCAAATTCCAAGTGAATTTGGTCATAGGATACCCTTTAATCTAAGGGTAAAGTGGTCATTTAGCCATGAGTTTGATTTGGGCAGATTTGAAATATTTTGAAAATGGGTTGGGCCAAATTTCAAGTGATTTGGAGTTCATTTGATTTGATTTAGCTCAATTTGACCATTTAGGTCAAGTTGGGTCAAATTGGGTTAGGTTGACCAATTGATCAAATTAGGTCAAACCATGGGTTAGATCAAGTTCAAATGATCATTTGGAGCCTATGAGTATCATTGGTTTGGTTCAATTTAGTTTGGATTTGGTTTTGGTTCAGTTAGGTTCATTTGGGTCAAATGAGTCAAGTTGATCAATTTGGCCCATTTGACCCAATTGGGTTAGGTCATGGGTTGGTTTAGGCTTTGTTGATCATTTGAAATATATTGCAAGCTTCAGTTTCAATTAATTTTGGTTTGGTTTGATTTCAAGTTGATTTGACCTTTTAGGTCAAGTCAAGTTCATGGTCAATCTAGCGTTGAGTTTAATTGGTCAAGCTTTGGTCAAGTTCAACAAGTGATTTGGAATGAATTTGACCCATTGGTTGCAATCAGTTTGGCTTAGATCAAGATTTGACCCATTTTGGCTTTTCAGGTCAATTTAGGTCAACTTAGGTCAAGTGACCAATTAGGTTTGTTTGGCTTAATTGATGGCTTGATCATGTTCAATCATTAATTATGGATTGGTTTAGATCAATGGTTTCAATCAATTTGGCTTATAGTGAATTTTGGCTTGTTTAGGTTTCATTTGAGCTAAGTGTTGACTTGGTCAAAGGTTAGGTTTGACCCAATTTGAGTGATTGATCATTCTAGGATGATTGTTGATCACAATGTGAGGCTTAGATGAGCTTAGTTCAATCCAATTTAGGTTGGATTAGAATTTGGCTCAAAAAGGTCCTTTAGGTCACTTTGAGTCAAGTGAGCCTAAATGGGTTGATTGGCTTGATCAAGGCTTGATTCAAGTTTGGTTGAACTCACATATGGACTTATGATGGAAATATAAATCCAATTGTAAGTGGTTTGGAGTCAAATGGGTTTTGGTTCATTTGACAATTTTAGTCAAAAGGATGAACATTGGTTTGACTTGGATTAGTTTGATTTTGGCTTGGTGATTGTAGTTGATGTTTATATTTGGGCATGTGATTGAAGGAGTGATTGTTTGAAGAGAAAATCCAAGGGTTTGGATTGATTTGAGAATGATTTGGCTAAGTTCAAGGATTTGACTTGAAAGGGTATAAGTTGAATTTTAATATAAATTTGGGTTTAGTTTTGATTGTTTGAATTCATACTTCATTTAAATTTGTGAATATAAATGAAGATGTAAATGGGTTATGAGAAAATCATTTGAGTTTGGAGTGATTTGTATTTGGTTTGGGCTAAGTCCATAAGATGAAATCAAAGGGCTTAGGAAAGATTTTGGGGTTTGAATTCAATCATTGATTTCAATCATTTGATTTGGAAATGATTCATGATTTGGATTTTGGAATTGATTTATAATTTGAGAAACTCAATTGAGTTGAAATTGATTTGAGATTTGATTTGGATTGATTTGAAGGAGGGAAGCAAGGATTGGGTTCAAGTTATAGGGTAGACAAGTCCTCCTAATACCCCTAAGGCATAACTTATTCCTATGGCTAACTCTTCTAAGTCTCTAGGGTTAGGTTAAGAACTCACCTGATCACTAGAAGTGTCTTAAGACTAAGGAACTCTTAGTGTTTAGAGGAGACCTATGTCTAAGGTGAAGAAGTTGAAAGCTCACTCCAAAGTGAGGTCAACAAAGGGCACCCAATAGGTGTGGTGTGACTGACAAGGCATACTGCACGTATTAGTGTTGACCGAGATGATCAACAACATTCAAATGATCAAGCACTAACATAAACTATCTACTCCTAAACTTGAGGTGTAGATGGAATCAAGATCTTAGTGTAATGCAACTCTACTTATGTCAAAAATACATAAGAGAGCTGTTGACCTCACTTTTGGAGTGAGCTCTCAACTTCTCCATCCTAGGCATAAGGACTCCTCTAAACACTAAGAGTTCCTTAGTCTTAAGATGCTTCTAGTGATTAGGTGAACACTTAACTTAACCTTAGAGACTTAGAAGAGTTAGCCATAGGAATAGGTTATGCCTTAGGGGTATTAGAAAAACTTGCCTACCCTATAGCTTGACTAAATCCTTACTTACTTCTTTTAAATCAAACTTCAAATTCAAATCAACTTCAAATTCAAACCAACATTAATTTCAAATCAACATCAAACTCAAATCAATTTCAACTTAGAGTATTCTCTCAAATCTTAAATTAAATCTAAAACCTTCCTAAGCCCTTTTGATTTCATTTTATGGACTTAGCTCAAATCAAATCCAAATCACTTCAAACTCAAAAGTCTTTCTGATAAACCATTCATATTCTCATTTATATTCACAAATATAAATGAAATATAAATTCAAATAACCAAAACTAAATCCAAAACTCAAATCCAAATCTAACCTAAATCTAGCATATTCTCTTTCAAGTCAAATTCTTGAACTTAGCCAATCAAATTCAAATCACTCCAAAATCAAAAGATTTTCTCATAACCCATTTATATTCTCATTTATATTCACAAATATAAATGAAATATAAATTCAAATAACCCAAACTAAATTCAAAACTCAAGCCCAAATCTAACCTAAATCCAACCTATACCCTTTCAAGTCAAATTCTTGAACTTAACCAAATCATTCTCAAATCAGTTCAAACCTTTGGATTTTCTCTCTAAACAATCAATCCTTCAATCATAAGCCCAAATATAAACATACAATATAATCACCAAATCAAAATCAAACTAACACAAGTCAAACTCATATTCACCCTTTTGACTTGAAATTGTCAAATGAATCAAAACCCATTTGACTCCAAATCACTTGCAATTTGATTTATATTTCAATCATAAGTCCATATGTGAGTTCAACCAAACTTGAATCAAACTTTGATCAAGCCAATTGACCCACTTAGGATCACTTGACCCAAAGTGACCTAAAGCACCTTTTTGAGCCAAATTCTAATCTAACCCAAATTGGATTGAACTAAGCCCATCTAAGCCTCACATTATGAGCAACAATCATCTTAGGATGATCAATCACTCAAATTGGGTCAAACTAAGTCAAACCTAACCTTTGACCAAGTCAACACTTAGCCCAAATGAAACTTAAACTAGCCAAAATCCACCATATGCCAAATTAATTGAAACCATTGATTTAAACCAATTCATAATCAATGATTGAACTTGACCAATTCATCATTTGAGCCAAACCTAGCCAAATTGGCCACTTGACCCAAGTCGACCCAAGTTAACCTAAAAAGTTAAAATTAGTCAAATCTTGATCTAAGCTAAATTGATTGCCACTAATGGGTCAAATTCATTCTAAATCACTTGTTGAACTTAACCAAAGCTTCAATTGGCCAACTAGACCCAACCCAGCCTAGTTGACCATGAACCCAACTTGACCTAAAATTGATTGAAACCAAAGCTTGTAATACATTTCAAATGATCAACCAAGCCTAAACCAACCCATGAACTAACCCAATTGGGTCAAATGGGTCAAATTGGTCAACTTGACCCTTTTGACCTAAGTGAACTCAAATGAACCAAAACCAAATATAAACCAAATCGAACTAAACCGATGACACCCATAGGCTACAAATGATCATTTGAACTTGACCTAACTCATGGTTTGACCCAATTTGACCAATTGGTCAACTTGACCCAAGTTGACCCATTTTGACCTAAATAGGTCAAATTGAACCAATTCAAACTAAATGAACTCCAAATCACTTGAAATTTGGCCCAACCACTCTTGAATCATTTAAAATTTGCCCAAATAAAATCAAGGCCAAATTACCATTTTATCCATGGATCAAAGGGTAATCTATGGCCAAACCCACTTAATTTGGTCAATTCTTTCTCATGGCCACTTGGCATTTTCCTAGTGGTCCATTTGGACACCAAGGGAGGTGGTGAATAGGACCCAATGGGTATTGCTCAACCATGACCCAACCCAAGGCCAAACTGACCCTCAATGGGAATTCTTTAGTTGGATCACTCCATACACTCACCTAGCACATCTGCACTTCCTCTCCTCCACTCCTCTGCCAAAAATGAAGCACATGGAGTCCCTAACAGCCTAAACAATCCAATCAATTCAAGCAATTGAAGGAAAATGACAAGATGGCTCTCGTTCATCCGATCTAAGAAGGGGAGATATACTCCACCTCATTCCATCTCAATGCACACTCTCTAAATTTGATTGATCTTAGAAACTAAAACCAAGCTTCTCCAGGCCTTGGCAAGCATTCCCAAGCTCATTTGAATTTCTCCTTCTCAATTTTCTTCAAAGTCGAAATTGGGGAGGCCTAAGAAAATCCCAACTTGCTCAATTTTGCACCAAACCTAAATTCACATTGCAAGCACCATCAAGGGAGCTAGTCGAGCTCACCCAAAGTGTCTCCCAAGTCTCCAAGCCATGGGAAGGGGGATTTCGATCAAAGCCTCAAGCCATTGAAGGGGAGCTTGGTCAATTGAGCAATCCACTTCAAATCAAGGCTTGAAACTTTCAACAGAGCTTTGTCTCCACTACACGAAGCTACCTCATTAGTTGGAAGCACTGGTGATAGCCTCCGGCGAGGTATGACTCAAAATCGATCCTCATTTCAAAAATGCTTGGTCCGTTGTGAAGGGAATTGTAATCCTAATAGATCATTGCCGTTGGATGTTCTTCCCTACACCTCTTGATGGTGTGGGGTGAATCCTAGCCTAATTCGAGCATAGGTGAGCTCGGATCAAGCCATGGAGGATGGACGGC
The DNA here is from genome assembly GCA_021442155.1 of Cymbidium sinense. NCBI lineage: Eukaryota > Viridiplantae > Streptophyta > Magnoliopsida > Asparagales > Orchidaceae > Cymbidium > Cymbidium sinense. The sequence continues at coordinate 39,607,310 of CM038229.1, forward strand.
CTCGGTCTCCCACATCTGAGGCAGGGATGAATTATGGGTCGTCCATCCCGTGTGTTTTGGATGGACGACATTGATTAAATCAATTAGATCCACTAATTTAAACTCTTTATAACCATGAGATTAATCCTGGCCATTCGATCCTTGATTAGATGGCCTAGGGGAAAGCACGTTGCACCACCAGCTGATGTGGCACACGATGTAGCAACTTAAATAATCCTATCACACCACGTGGAAAGCTCCATCGCGTCACATCACAGATTGTTAATTAATTAGGTTATTCTAATTATCCATTAATCACAAAAATTTATAAATTCATAACAAAATGTAAAAAAAATTAAAAAAAATGCAAACTCAAGTTCATTTTAAAGATAATTCAAAGGGGAATAATATAAAATTAAGTTTAATTGATTATGAATAGTAGATTTCACTCAATTTGGGTTTTATTGAATGTAATTATGTTAATTACTCCTTAATTACTTCAACAATTAATTCCAAACTTCTTAGGGTTCATTAGTGGGATGACCTCTACCTCCTATGATTTTCAAATTTATTATTTGATTAATTAGGGGAATTGCTTGATTCACCCCTAATTGCTCCCTTAATTAATTAAGTGATTAATTAACCTATTAAATAGTGATGAATCCATTAATTAAGTTTGCTAATCACTATGAAATAGTGAATGGACTTAGGGAATGAGATTATGAATCATTTTCCAAGCTCTTCTCCCTAAGTTCACTCCATTTGGAAAACATTTAATCAAGTTGTAATTAATGGCTCAATCACTTCATTAATAAATTCAATTAATCCAAAATTTAAAATCAAATCATTCTAGAACTTAATCATATTAATTCTTAGATAGATTCTTAGGTGTTCAATAAGAGGCTTCAAAGGAAATTATATCCAACCTACATGTGTGAGAAGGTTATGAAAGTACTTAATAAAAACCCTTTAGCTTAATTAATCAATAATTATAAGCAAATTGCATTAGGCCCATTTATTACTTAGGTGCATTATTGATTTAAATTCCATGTGATTGCATATCATATGTTAGCTCATAATCATTGGTTTAATTATGTTAAAGTGGTATAGGTAAGGAGTAATTAATGGACTTAATTTATACCTTAACCTAAACAAAACATAAAATCAACTCAATTGTTTAAAAATTAAACTAAATTGATTCACACATGGGGGAAATGGGTTAGGACCAGCAAACCCCTTCTCAAAAATCATTTTCAAATCAAATTCAAAACTAAAAGTCTCTTTAAAGAATTTTGATTCACTTTGAATAATCTTATCTTATAAGATTGTCCTTATGAATTAATTAGGAAGAATGAAGGCATATGCTTTGCATCACTTTATTTCTTTCCAAGCATGCTACATATTGAATGCCATATGAAATCATGCATTCATATCTTTTGAAAAATCAATTAAATAAAATATTTTCTTTATGTCAAATTGCATATTTTAGCTAAAGTTAAGAATATGAGTGGCTATTATCACTATTAATTCAAAGATGATTTTCAAAACCTATAAATCAAAGATTATAAATGAAGGTATGCTACTTATAAGTACTTATAATCTTGCATGAGATTATAGCATAAGATGTATTTTGTGTGATTTTCTTCTCTTTTCTTAACATAGACTTGAATAGGATTTGCAAAGTGTATAGTTCATTTGAAAAGAACATAACACTTGCATAAATATATTACTATGCACTTCTATGTTATGAATTAAGAAGGATCTTCATATTACACATGTAAATTGAACAACCAAATCAAACAAAAAACTTTTGCATGATTCTTCATCCATTTATTTGCTTTTGTACATGCACATGTATTTAAGAAAAGTGTAATATTAGTCTGGACATCCCAGGATTGCAAGGCTTTAAGTAGCCCCAAGTAGGTCTTGTACCTTATACCCTTGGTGTAGAAAATAATGGCACTGTACTCACTTATATCTTTTATACATGTAAATGTGCATTTGATTAATGGATAAAAGAGTCCCTCTTTTCTGCTTAATAAAATATGCATTCATGGAATATCCAAATTTTCCTAAATAACATCTCTTAGCATTCATCATCAAAGTGTGCTAAATTTTGCATTTGCATGTATAGATATGTTTAGGATTTTTCATATGCATGATATACATGGTGGAAAGAAATAAATGGTTGTGTGTTATGTGATAGTAATTCAACTTAATTAATCTTAAGATGTCTTTCTTATTAAATAGGTTTATTTAGAGAAAATCTAAACTTAGGGTTTATTAAAATACATAATAAAATATTCACTAAATAAAAATCATTAATGAATCTACCTTAGAAATTACTTATAGAGGAAAGAGAAGTTCTCTTCTCTTCTTTACAACATTTAGTAATTAAATGTAGTTTCATTCAAACCAAATCAAATCATCAAATAAAATTGACAAATCAACTAAATCACTTAAAATGAAACCATCCTCTAAGTTGAATCATTCACATTTATAAAATTACAACCTTAAAGCCCAGCTAAGACATGCCACACAAGCCTTAAATGACACACATTTGTCACCATTTCTAGCTCTATGTTAGGGTGGTGCATGGTTTGATGCTTGGCTTTATTTTGTGGTATAATGATGTTAGGTGCATGTGCATGGATGATAGATGATCTTATCTAATCATGTTTTATGTAGAGGATTGAGAAAGTTGTAATAAAATATAAATACTTTTGTTATGCTGTTGCTCAAGCATAATCGGACTAGGATGGACTTGGTTACCCATGTGTAGGGTGCTAAGTCCAATTTATTCATATACATGCTTGAGTTGTGTGGTATGTTTAGCTAATCTCTATTTTGCATGTTTAGTTAGATTTATCTTTCCCTTTTTCATATAATTTTTGGAATGAATATTATGGGGGATTAGATGGACATTGGTTATAAGACCAAGTCTTATGCATCATGTGAAGCCTTGGAGAAAACTACATCCCAACCAAGCTAAACGAAGGAAAGAAGTGAAGAAAAAAAGAAAATAAAGAAGTGAAGAAATAAAGAAATGAAGAATGAAGACCCCCATAATATAAATTCCTTCTAAATTATAATTATTCATTTATGATCTTGTAAGGTGAGGTAGAGCTCGCTACCATTTTCCTTTTTGGGTTTGTTGGAGCTCACATCGCCTCTTATTCTTTTGTGCTAGCTTTATAAAATTATTTGATGTTTGTTTAGCTTGTGCATTAGAAATGGCATGATCTTTTAGTTTCTTTATTGATTGATAAATGACCTAGATACGATTAGGCTCTTAGAAAAATAAATAAATTTTGTATCCAATTAATCAACTCAAAATTAAATTAAATAACTCATAACCTCACTTAAGGCTTAGGACATAAATCAAAATAATAAAAGATTTGGCAACCCCTTAGCTGGATGTAGTATGTCTCACATCATGCATAAAATCATCTTGCTTCACTCTTACTAATGGAGGGTTTCCACCTTTGCCAGAGAACATGGCTTGACCTTTGAAAGCCATGGTGGAAACACACCTCCTTCTTTCTGAGTTTGGCCCATAACTAATTTCTCATGCATTAGGCATATGAATCCCATAGCTTGTGTCAAATAAATTGTCCAAAAATTAAAATAAAACTTAACAAAATTTGTATTAGATTTAGGTCATTATTCATGCCCTACTTGATCTAGTCTCTTAAAGAGTATGTTTAAAAACTTAGTCTCTTTTCTAAATAAACAATAGTCTAGCTATCTTGCAAAGCATAAGACTTGGCTACATGTATTTAAAATTGTAGGAGGAGTTAGTTGACACCACCGGTTGTAAGTCCAATGAGATTTATCCTCTTGTAGATAAACCATATACCCCTTTTCACCCTTAGATTTAGGTCATGCCTCTCACCAAAGCTCCCTAGATTCAGGATCCGAGGTTATTGTTTCCCTTTGTGGGCAATAAGCATAAATCCTTACCTCTTAGGTATTTTCATGATCTTGTATTATGAAATTGTAAGCCCTAGATTTCTAATATAAATTCAACTCAAATATATAATTCTTCTCAAATTTCAAAAATATATAGCCCAACCATAGGATATTTTGGGATGCTTATTAGGTTTCCTAGTATCATAAGCATCCCTTACTCATCTCTGTTTTGTTTTGACAATAACTCCCTCTTTTTGATCAATCTTACTTAATTTTTCAAAAGTAACCAATTGTTTGTATTCTTATCTTTGAAATCTTTGGAGACAATAATCATTTACCTTAATCGAGAGTATTCCAAAGGAATCTCATTTCTTAGGATGTAATTAACTATGGGGCTTGCCATAGAAACTTAACGAACGATTTAAAATAAACCCTACTTTACTTTTTCATGTAAAGTAGGGGAAGAATCTCTGGTACATTCGAAGACCTATTGTCCTTAAGAGTCTTTATTAGGTGATTAAGTCCATTATAAGATGGTGACTTCTGTCTCTCGAGATAATACATCTCAATGTCATACCCAATCACCCTAATAAATACATCTACCGACCTATGTGGTGTCTAACTAGCATATTTTATTTTCATTTACTCAAGATGAAAATAAAACACCACAAGAGAAAAGGAGGAATCCACTAGGGATTGAGTATGTGAGCCTTCCACTAGAGGAAAAGGATTAAGTTATCCACTTAGGATAAGAGGTTGTGAAAAATGCTGGGGATTAGAATTTGGAATCCACTGGGATAAAAGTGTGAAGCTTTCACTAGGAGAATAGGTTTGAGTTGGATTGAATTGACTCCACTAGAGAGATTGGAAAGATTTGCATCTCACTGAGGAGAAGCTGATTGATTTGATTATTTAAGTTGACTCCACTAGGGAGGTTAGTTGGTTTTACTTAAGATTTTAAATTTTGAATTTTGAGATGGACCCTATCAGTTTGTGATGGACCACAGTGAGTAGAGGTCATGTTGGCCTTGGCCTACTTCAGGTTTACCAATCCAAAGGGGTAGCCTACCAGCCACATAGTAGGACTATCCAACCAAAGGGTTTGCCTTTCGGTGTGTAGCGGCTGTACTAGGAGGAAAGCATAGTAGACTTACATCTTCCAAAGTAGGGATCAGTCGCTGGGGTGATCTATTGGCAAAATAATGAATCAAACCCAACGTTAGGCTGATCACTGAAAGTGAATGCCACCGAGGACTAAATCACCAAAGATAGTCAAAATAATTTTATTTTTAATTATATTTGATGGATCTGTCACGCAAAGGGTCTTCATTGAGTATGGGCCATGGAAGCTTTGACCTACCTCAGGTTTATCGATCCAAAGGGGTATTTTCTCGACCGAGGGGAGAACTATCCAACTGAAGGGGAGCCTTTCAGTTTGCAGCGGCCAATTTAGGGAAGAAAGCATGAGGATTCACTTCTTTCCTGAACAAAGACCATTGGGTAGCGCATTAGCAAAGTAACATATCAACCCGACCTAGGGTTTCCCGTCAGTTTACGACAGTCATGCTAGAAAGAATGCGTAGTAGACTTACATCTCTAGAGCAAAATGACCGTCAGGGCATCCTATTTATGGCAAAATAGATTAAACCGAACCTAAGAGCGACTATTGAGAGAGTGTCGACCCAAGGACTTATCTCAACTCAAGTTTAGTCAGGCAATTCCTATAGGAAGTTTTGCTGACACTACCCTAAAGATAGGATGCCTCCTTGGGAAAGGGGCTTGGGCTTGAATTCTAATCCACGAATAATTTTATTTGTTTATTTGGTGTATTGGTTTGAGATCACTCGAGAGGAGGTTATATCATCCTAGACCTATCTCAGATTTGCTGATCCAAGGGAGAATCTGTGCATCCGCTAAATAAATTCTCCAACCACAGGGGTGGCTACCGGGAAAGGGGGACTATCCATTCCAAGAGTTACCCGGGTAGTGTCTAAATGGGGTCGCAAATGACATAATCTAAATAGAGTGCTCACAAGGGAGGGGCCACTATGGGCTTTATCCAAAACTCAGGAGAAGATAATGTCTATAGGTATTCGGTGGCCAACTCAAGGAGAAAGTGCGGGGACTCACATCTGCCAAGGGTGGTGTATCCACTGGGTGAGTTGCTGTTAGCATAGAGAACATCAACAAACTTGAGGCGCCTATCTATTGTGATAATCAGCCTAGGAATAAAGCATCGGAGACTCACATCCTCCTACAGTGGAATTGATTGCCGGGATAGTCTGTCTTCAGCTCGACAAGTGCTATCCGACCTAGGGCGACTACTGAGTGAATGCCACTAGGAGACTTATATCAACCTAAAAGCATTCAAGAGGAAAGGATCCATTGGCGGGACTTATCCTAAGTCTCAAATATACTCGACCTAGTTAGTACATGATGGCTAGTTCAAAAAGAAAGCATGTAGGCTTACATCTTCTTAAATAAAAGTCAACATGAGGTAGCTTACTAATTGTGCAGTGAGGTCTACCAAACTATCAAGGCTCATTGACTTACAATGGTCAAGTCTGGAAGAAAGCGTGGGAACTCACATCAGCCAAACAAGTGATCACTGGGGTGATAGACTAGCGAATAGCATGTAATTACGACCTGAAGCGACTAATGAGTGGGGGCTTGCTCCCACATCAAAATAGCCTAAGACAAAAGATATGTGTTTATGTTTATGTTAAAGGATGACAAAATGCCACTAAGGTTCTCTTACATATATCCTAAAATATGCTTAGGAGTTGATGAAATGGTGCCACGAATGGTTGTGATCCCACCAAGAAAGGATGCTGCTTAGGTTCTCTTACAACTAACTTATCCATGCTAGTCGAAATAGGATGCCTCTTGGGTTCTCTTACACCTACTCTAGTAGCATCGGGGAATCATGTTTAATTTGTGTTTGTGCTATGAAAGAAGGATAGGATGCCCCTTTGATTCTCTTACACCTACCTTAAATAAGTCATGGTGGATTTGCAAACAAGCAAACAATGCTTCGAATATTTTGATGAATTAGACTAGAGTTTCTAAAGATAATTATTTTAAAATATGATTTTATGGATAGTATTTCTTCAAATAGTGCCCATTAATTGGAAGCATTGGGTGTTCCCCTTTACAATTAATAAGTTGATAAGATCCTCCTTGGTAGGCCTTCTCTATGATAAAAGGGCCTTCCCAAGTGGGTTCAAACTTGCCTCCCATCTTTTGACAGGCAACAATTGGTCTTCTTAAAACTAAAATAATCTCTCCTACTTGAAAAGCTCTAGGGCAGACCAACTTATCGTGAGCTTGAATCATCTTGGTTTTGTACAACTCGAGGTTCTGGCATGCCTGTAGGCGTTTCTCCTCCAAACCTTTGAGGTCTTCTAACTGCAACCTGGTGTTCTTCTCTGTAGTCATTTTACTACCCAATGCTATCCTTAGTGGCAGAGTTGAACTTCTAATGGTAGAATGACTTCGGACCCATACACTAAAGAGAATGGGGTAGATTGGGTTGGAGTTCTTTATGTGGTGCGGTATGGCCACAACTAACTCATCATGCTATCGTTTATTATCATCAAGTATCTTCTTTAGTATATGGATGAAAGTTTTGTTGAATGCTTCTACTAGGCCATTCACCCTCGGGTAGTAGATTGTGGAGTATCTCCAATCTATAATGTGTCTCTTGGAGATGTTGTTGATCTTGGTTCTTTTGAATGCAGTACTAATATCGAATATATTTTATCGAGGCACCCCAAACCTGTATATGATATGGTTCCTAAAAAATTAGAGCACATGCTGAGTTGTGATCTCTCTAAGTGGGATTGTCTCCGCCCACTTGAAAAAGTAGTCGGTGGCAGCTAGGATGAACCGATGACTCTTAGAAGAAGGAGGATCGATTGGACACACTATGTCGGTACCCCCAACACTCAAATGGCCATGAGGCCAATGTAGGATGTAGAATATTGGGTGGTTGATGCAAGACTACATTGTCTACCTGACATTGATGGCATCTCCTAGCTACATCTATGTCGTCTATAATCATTAAAGGCCATTAGTATCCTAGTCTCTTTATCTTTGCCTTCATCTTTGGATCGGATTGTTGCACCCCGCATAGACTTGAATGCATCTCGATCATGATCTTATGGGCTTCATGTTTGTCTAAATAGCGTAATCACATTTGATCAAAAGACCGTTAATACAAGGTGCCATCCATGAGAGCATAGGAGAGAGCTCTCTGCTTTATCTAAGGGCTTATGATTTCTCTTAAGATAGTTTGCCTGTGTTCAAGTAATCTATGAATGGTTGCATCTAATCCAACTCTTCCTCTTTTTCAGCAATGGTAACCTCCCCTTCAAAAGAATAACTCTTAACGAGTTCAACATTAATAAGGGATAAGACTTGTCTATTTTGGACCCTTATTGGAATGGACTCATCTTCCGGACATGCCAACTCTTTGGCAAGTTTTGCCAAAGCATCACTCGTGTTCTCTCCTTGAGGAACCTTGTAGATGGTGACCGGATTTGGGCTACAACTTCATGTTGTACTCATGGTAGTGATGAAGCTTAGGTTTTAGAACCTGTAGGGGCACAATGGTTGATGATGAATGAGAATCCAGATGTTGATGCTTTTGACACACACTGTAATAGCTAACTCCAGATCGACAATCAAAGCCTCATACTCAGCTTTGTTGTTGGTGCATGGATTGGAGAGATAGTATGAGAATCTCATCACATTGTGATCTAGAGTTAAAAGGATGGTTCCTACCCCTGCCTTTCCTGAAGAGTAGATTTTGGTTCTTCTCCTTTTTGAAAGGAAGCACCATCAAAATACATCTCCCAATGGTGAATGCTCCCCTAAGTTCATGATTTGTTCATCGGGAGATCATCACGGAGAGTCGGAGAAGTGGGTGTGCTGCTAAGAAATCCACTAGGTTTGTCCTTTCATAGCACAGAGGGGTATAAATGTAATATCAAACTGTGAGAGAATCATGGATCAACATGCCAACCATCCGGATAATGTCATGTCATGAGATACTACAATGGATTGGTTCTTAAAATCAAGTTTACCTTATGAGAAAGCATGAAGTGTCGTAGCTTTTGAGATGCAAAAATTAAAGTTAGTCAATGTTTTTCAATAGGTGGGTAGTTTGCTTCAGCGGGGATCAGACAATGGCTAAGGTAGTAGAGATCATTCTTCTTCTCTTTGTCATTGGTTTGGGCCAACAATGTGCCAAGGGAGTCATCCAATGCAGCAGTATAAAGGATAAGTGGCTTGCTCGGGATAGGGGCTGCTAGAACTGGCGGCTTCAGCAAATACTGTTTGATGTCTTCAAAAGCAAGCTGACACTTGTCATCCCACTTAAACTTAGCATCCTTTTTTGTAAGTGTTGAAAATAGCTTGCATCTCCCTGATATATTGGAGATAAAGCACCTCAGATATGCCAACTGCACTTGGAATGATTTAAGTTGGGTTAGACTTTTAGGGGGTGGCATTTCTAAAATAGCTTTGATCTTTGCTAGGTCTATCTCTATTACTTGGTGTCAGACAACAAACTCAAGAAACTTTCCTGAAGCTACTCCAAATGCACACTTCAGGAGGTTCATTTTGAGATTTAATTATCTTAACCATTCAAAAACTACTCTCAAGCTAAAAAGATGATCTACATTTTCTTTACTTTTGACAACTAGATCATCAACGTAGCATTCTACTCGATGATGAATGAGTTCATCAAAAATCCGAGTCATGGCCCGTTGGTAAGTAGCAACCACATTTTTAAGGCTAAAGGGCATGACCTTATAACAATAGATTTTGATCAGGGTTCAAAAAAAAGTATTCCTCTCATCCTCGAGAGTCATCTTAATTTGGTTGTAGCCAAATGACCCATCCATGAAGGAGAATATTGCATGAGATGATGTAAAGTCCACCATTAACTCTTGTATAGAAAGTGAAAATTCATCCTTAGGACATGCCTTATTGAAGTCTCTGAAATCGACGCATATGTGAATTTGGCCATTCTTCTTTTTAAATGGGACAACACTGGCTAACTAGATAGGGTATTATTCTTCTCTGATAAAGCCAGCATCAAACAATTTCTTGACTTCAGAAATGACCTATTGTTCAATTTCTAATCGTATGCATCTAGGAACATGCTTGATAGGGCTAGCGTTAAGGTCTATTATTAGTTTATGGACTGCTATGTCGGGAGATAATCTGGCCATCTCTTCATAGCTCTATGCAAAATAGACCTTAAACTCAGTCAATAGCCTAACTAAGTCATTATTTTTTTCTTCATTCAACAGAGAACTGATGTATGTGGGGTGTGGATCTTCTTCTGTCCTGAGGTTAATTTCTTTAAGCTTATCGATGGTTGAATTGATTGCTTCTTCAAATTATGGAGGTGCATCTTTGATTTGAAGATCACCAAGATTATCTGAAGTTTCTAAACACACCACCTCATAAGATTTAGTGTGGTTTGAAAAATTCTTATTAGACTCCAGGTGATTGTTGACAACTATGTAGTAACCATCATCATTGACTAGACCCATTGTACTGAATTCAAGTCCTGGTCTTGATTGTGCATCTCTTCCTTCGTTGTCCCACAGCTTCTTGAAATACTCCAACCTTTGCCTAGACCATGTGTAAGGAATCAATTTTTCTTTACAATATTATGAACACAAGGTGAGTACTAATCAAAAGGTAATTCCATTAAATCTTTATATGAATCATCCTAAAATTGTATATCTACTTCTAGACTTGAGGATGATGATCCCAATAGGAAGCTCTTTGGCTTGACATCCATGGAAGTCCTAAGGGCTTCCTTAACTACCAAACCCTCAACTTTTTGAGAAAAAAGTGCGGTTAGAGCTAATTCTCAAGTGTTGCCTTATGGTTTTACATAATCTTGATTTGAATACATTTGTGCTTTGCTTGGAGGCATAGTCTTCATCATTGTCTGGCTCGAGTGTCACCTCCAATGAGACCCGCTGAGAGGGGTTGGCTAGTGTGCTAATCACATGAGACTCATCCTCCAAGATGGATTCCAAGTCTATGTGAATAGCAGGAGTACTCCTATGAACTGGAACATAGCCCATGTTGGATGACCGCTAACCAGGGGGTCTTCCTCCTCTAGAACTATCTTTGTATCCACCTCTACCTCTGCCTGGTGGAGGTCGAGTCATTCTACCCATATGTCCATATGGTTGAATGAACTATGGGTGGAATGTAACATGCGGCTCTACCTCTTCCTGGGTGTCCCTTTCTCTCACTTATACTTTCTTTCGCCATTTCTTTTTATTTTCTTTTTTCTTTTCTTCTTTTTTTCTTTTTTCTTTTGTATTTGAATTTTGGCCAAGTTCACGAGAATAGACATTTTAATTTTGAGGAAGATGGTAGGTCGCATCTTCATATATCTCAACCTCTCTAACTAAGATTGGCTTTTCATCTCCTTTGACATTGTATTCGATTCCATCTTTTCGAAACTTGATACACTAATAAAGAGAGGATGGAATCATCTTGTTCTGGCGTATTGAAGGCCTATCAAGCAAAGTAGTGAATGATCTATCTGAATCAATTATATAAAACTTGGTTTCAGTCTTCAAGTCGCCTATTTCCTATTCATTGAATCCTCTCAACATCATCTGATCTCCTTGGAGTTCAGATTTGTCAATCTTTAAATAGGAAAGGGTTTTCAAGCTCACAATGTTCATTAATGCACCTGGATCAACCAATACCCTAGAAAGTCTGAATCTGCCCATATCTAGTGTGATGTAGAGGGGACAGTTGTGCTCCATATCCCCCAAAATAAGATCTTCATCGGTGAATGTGACTCCTTGGGCTTCTCTTGAATAATATGTCTTCTCTCTAATTGTGGTTAGTTGAGCTAAGCATATTTTTGGATCAAGAAGGGCCTTGATTAATGATTCCCTTATCTCTTTGGATAAGACAAGGGCATTATATATGCTTAGTTTAGTTGGCAACTTTCTTAGGTGAGCGAGGACATTATAATCAAATTTGGGTCGATCCCCCACAAGCATATCCATAGGCGGAGCATCCTGTGGATGGCCTTCTTGCTGATTGGTACCAATGACTTATTTTCCCTTATATTGAGGTGATGCCCTAAAAGGTAGAACCTTTCCACTGCAGAGGTTAACTTCGGTGATCTCTTGTGGTGATTTAGTGGAAGATTCTACCTGCTCATTAGGCATACCTACAGCTTCTTCTATAGGACCCTCGGAATCATATGATTGTAAATCTATCTCAAGAGGTGAACCCGTATTATTCAAAAAAGGAAAGTCCATTTCAAAATTAGAAAGCGGATGATCAAAGTTGTTATAATTATTAAGACTTCAAGAGTTTTCTAAAAGAGTAGAATCAGATAATCAATCAAAAGTGGCACAAATATAATTCAAACTAGCTTTCTTCCTTGATTTAGATTTAAAAGGAGGTACATGGTAGAAATCTAGTAAAGTAAGTGGGGTGAGGGATTTGATGCCCTCATCCACTGATACAAGATGTCTACTAGAAGAAGAACTAGCTGAAGTAGGAATGTCGGCTGAAGTAGTAGCTCAACGGTGAAATGGAGGCTGGACTCGATCGGTGGTTGTGCTACTTAGCTATCTAGGGCAAGTATGGGCTACTGTTGCTGCTACTGAACTCCTACTTTCTCCAACTTGTCTTTGGCAACTTACAAACCTTCCTTGATGTTGGAGGTTCAAGCTTTCTCAGGCACCTGTAAGAAAAGTTTCTTGATTTTAGAAATAATCTTTTTAGAGGTTTTGGATAAAGAGATATCCCAACCTTCTTTTGTTTTGAGAGGATCACATGTATCCCCAAGAATTTCCCTAACAAAACTGGATGGTTATTCTACTAGATATTCCTTAGGGATAACTATATCACCCGACTTGCAGCTATGCTTAAGCCAGTCCTTAAATGTACCTCCAAAACATGGCCTAGCATATGATGGTAGGGGAAAAAATTGGGATCATTACTGCTGCCCACTTCCTCCAGCTTTTTAGGCTCGTGTAGCTAAAAATCAAGTTTCTTTAAGAGGTTCTTAAAGATTTTCCTGACTACCTCCCTCTTAAATGAATAAGTTTTATTTAATTTATCCAAAAGAGTAGGTGGATGAAAGCTACTTGGGGGCGGGTATGTATACCGCTACTGAGAGTATGGCTGAGGTGGAAGCAGCGAAGGCCATGGAGGCTGCTTCGGCGGCTGATAAAATGGTTAAGGCACTGCTAAAGGAGGTGGAAGCGAGGCTGTTGAGGTTGAGGTCTCTCATACTGATCTCTGGTCGGTTTCTTCCCCTTATCCAATACTACTATTGCCCCTAGCTTCTTTTCATAGGCTTTTTATGGCTTTGTCTTTAATGACTAATCTTGAAAAGGCAACTGTTTGGCCTCTCTTGTAGACAAACTGCCTTGTTGATTAACTTCTCAAATGTCTTAATGGTGAAACCTTTAAGCATGAAGGTCGACCGGGCCATGGATATTCATTAATAGAATCTCAATAGCATATTGTTCAGACAGCTGCGATTTACATTTCATACTTAAATTATGTCATCTTAGAATGTAATCAATAAGGGACTCACCGGGGTGTTATAAGCTACAACTAGATTGCCCACAATTACCCTTTGCTGAGCTCCAGCAAACCTTTTAATAAAGAGTTGCTCCAACTCAGCAAAAGTCTTCACTGAATTGTTGGAGAGTTGAGCATACCAATCAAAAGCTATGCCCGCTAGACTGCTGACAAAGAGATGGAACAATAATGCATCACTATCACCAGGATTGCAACAGCTGGCCCTGAAGTGTGCTATTTGTTGGCAAGGATTCCCGTTGCTATCAAAACTTTTGAAAGAAGGAGGCACAAAACCCTTAGGATATTGGATAGCATCAAATTTCTCTGGGTAGGGTCTACCCTTTGGAACTGATGAACCACCTCGGGCTTGCGCCAATGCTTCCTTCACTTGTTATTCGAACAAGAGTTTGATATCTTTTTCTTATATGGAGGTACTATTCACTTCCTTCCAATACAAGCTAGTACTGCCATGCTCTATTGGAGGTGAACTCTTGGGTTGATCCGGGACATGCAATAACTAAGGCTGACCAGTCTCCACAATGGTAGGATGTACTGCTGGAACTTAATTCTAAAGTGCAAGAACTATCGCTAAGAAATCTTCAAGTCTCTTTTCCATCCTATCAATCTACTCATCTTTCTGCTTGAGTTGTTGAAGGAGGTGTTGAGTCGAATAGGTTGTATCATCTTGTTCGACCGCAACACCTTTCGAACTCCGGTGATCCCGAAGGAGAGAACCTATAGTATCAACTATATGCACCTTGGTCGAGTCTTCCAATAAATCATCTTCATTGGGGTCGAAGCTAACCTTCTCCTCTTTGAGGTTAGACTAATCATACCCTAGATTTCTTTCTTTTTAGTAAAATACTGTGTTAAGATATCATCCAGCGATCTAAGCGTACAAATGTTGTGACGATGGTGGGATCATGCTCATGAATGGAGATACACCTGATCTCCCATGCTACTAGAGTGCTAACCCTGTGAGGGCTATGCTCACTAGAGGACACATGCTCATGACTATCAACTGATATGGGTGGAGTACTGCCCCTTGGAGAATCTACTGTCATGGGGACAATAAAACTATCCCCTTATCCTTTTGCCACTACTATATTCATGATCGGTTGAGGTGATGATGGTGATGGTACAACTATGATGCTGCGAGGTTATTAGTTTAAAATTTCTATATAGGGGGGAGTCACCTTCAAATCTATGGGGAGAGATGAAGAGGCAAGCATATATAAATTCATCTTTTTAGGATGCCATGCAGATCCGCAGATATACTTATTCAGGTGAATGAGTACGTCATCAAGGAATAGTGTATCTCAAAAGATAGAAGTCACTACTCTTTAATGGACCTAATCACCTTAATAAGGACTCCTAAGAATGATGGGTCTGCATATGTATCAGAGATTCTTCCCCCTTTATATGGAAAAGTAAAGTAGAGTTTATTTTAAATTGAGTTTGTTAAGTTCTTTACAGGGGCAAGCCCCCATAGTTAATTATATCCTAAGGAATGGGGATTCCTTAAGAAAACTCTTGATTAAGGTAAATGATCATTATCTTCAAAGATTTCAATAGGAAAGGACTATCAATTGATTGGTTTATTTTTGAGGATCAAATGGGATTGTTCAAAGAGGGGGGAGTTATTATCGAAGCCAAAGTGGAAGATAAGTAGGAGATGATCATGATGCCAGGAATGCTAGCGAGCAATCTCAAACTATCATAAAGTTGGGCTTTACATTTTTGAAATTAATTTAGTTTGTTTGAGTTGTATTTTTTATTAGAAATTTAGAATTTATGATTCCTTAACATAAGATTAAGGAAATGCCTAAGAGGTGAGGAATTATTCTTATGGTCCACAAAGGGGAGAAGCAACCTCAGAACCTAAATCTAGGGAGCTTGGGCGAAAGCACAACCTAAATCTAAGACAAAAATGGGTATTTGGTTTGCCTCCACAAGAGAGGACAAACCAGCCGATAGCTTAGACTTACAACCCTGGGGTGGCACAACTCTCCTACGATTTTAAATATATGTAGGCAAGTCTTTATGCTTATGCAAGATAGCTAGGCTGTTGTTTATTTAGAAAGAGACTAAGTCCTTAAACTCACTTTCTAAAGAGACTGGATCATATGGGGACATGCTTCAAAAGATCTAAATCTAATGCAATTCAAATTTCATTTTATTTTCATTTTTTGGATAATTATTTTGACTCAGGCTATTAGGATTCATATACCTAATGTATGAGAAATAGAATTATTGGCCAAAATCAGCGAAAAGGGAGGAGGTGTGTTTCCACCATGGCTTTCAAAGGTCAAGCCAAGTTTCTCTAGCAAAGGTAAAAGCCCTCCAATCAAGAGTGAAATAAGATGCATTTGTGCATGATATTATAAAAGAAAGACTCATCCATCTAAGAGGTTGTTAATTCTTTTATCTTGATTTTAAACCTAAGCTTTAGGTGAGGTCATGAGTTCTTTATTTTTAAATTGAGTTGTTAAGTTTTGTAAAAGATTTATTTTTTCCTAAAGAGCCAAATCCACATCCAGGCCATACATAAATCAAGAAAGAAACTATGAAAGACATGCCACTTAATGCAAAAGCTAAATAAATTATCAATAAATTTATAAAGCTAATCGCAAAAAGAATAAAAGGTCATTGTGGTCGGGCACCACCGTACAAACCTAAAAATAGCAAATGTGGGTAGCCGAGCTCTACCCTTATACAACCCGGATTACAAATGAATTAAATTACAATTAAGCAAGGAATTCATTGCTATGGGGGGTCTTGAAGCTTCATTTCTTCTTTTTTTTCTTTTCTTATTTCTTCTTTGGTTCTTTCTTTTGGATGGTTGGAAGGTAGATGCTCTGAGGCTTCACATGGTGCATAAGATAGGATCTAATGACCATTGCTCATCCTAATCCCCATAATAATCATTCTAAAATCCTAATTGCATAAATTTACATGAAAAGAAAAATAATGGAATTCTAACTAACACCTATAAAATAGAGATTAGCTAAAACAAACCACACAAATCCCAAGCATGTATATTGGACTTATCACCCACACATGGGTGACTGTCCACAACTATTGGATTATGCTTAGGGTATAAAAGCACCTACAAGCAAAAGTATTTATATTTTTATTTATGATATACCAATCAATCCCTATAGAAAATAATGATTAGACTAAGAGCATCCTACCATTCATTCTATGAGCATACACCCTAACATCCAGGTCTAAAATATATATCCTTAAAATAAAACAAATATCAAACCATGCACCCTCTAACCTAAAGCTAGAAGTGGTGACTTAAGTAATATTGTGCTTTGAGAAGGTTTGTGGGTATGCTTAGCTATGGCTTTAGGTTCAAATTTTCTAAGTGTGAAAACATGTTCAACTTAGAGGAGGGTTTCATTTAAGTTGTTTAATTATTTTTGGTTGATTTTATTTCATGTTTTGATTAAGTTCAAGTGAATCCTATAATTAATTACTAAGTTATAAAGAGAGGGAAAGAGAAGAGAACTTCACTTTCCTTCCCTAACCTAAGTAATTTCTAAAGTAGGTTCACATTTTGGTTTTTTTTAGTGAATGTTTTGATTAAGTCTTTTAATTAATCCTAAGTTTAGATGAACTCTAAAAAAACCTATTCAAAAAGAAAGGCATTTTAAGATTAAATAAAATGAATCAAATTCACATAACACAGATTACTTCACTTCTTTACCAACACATATAACATGCATATGAATGAATCCTAAGCATATTTATACATACAAATGAGAATATTTAACAAAGTTTATGATGCAAGCTAAGTAATCCATGTAAGAAAATTTGGAATTTGAATATGCATGATTTTTTTTAAGTAGAAAAGAGTTTCTTTATCTAATTTTTTACGTACACACATGAAAGTAAGAAAGGCATAAGTGAGTACAACATCATTGTTAACCAGAGGTGTAAGGTACAAGACCTACTTAGGGCTACTTAAAGCCTCACAGCCTCGGGGTTGTCCAGACTAATATATGACTTTCTTTAATACAAACATGTGTACAAAAGAAATGGAATGGAAAAGAAAGAATGCAAAAGTTGTATTAGTTGATTTATTTTGTTTATGCAATTTATGTGTGCAAGCATAGGTAAGCCTTCTTAAGTGATAGCATAAGAATGAATAGGGTATGGAATTAGGTAAGTGGTAGGTTCTTTTGAAATGAACCATACATCTTACCAACTCCTATTCAAAATTATACTAACATAAGAGAGAAGGGAAACCTATACTAAGTACACCCTTATATCCTTCATATGCAATCTTATAATTAAGATATAAGTAGCACACTTTCATATTTGATAATTAATTTATATGTTTTGAAAATAATTTGAATTTAGTAGTGTTAATAACCACTCATATTTCTTCTTTAGCCAACATATGCAAATTTGACATTAAGTAAACAACTTCATTTTTAAATTTGAATTTGAAAAATATGAATGCATGAAACCACATGACATACAAATTTAACATGTTGGGGAAATAATCAAAGCAATGAAAGCATGTAAACACATTCACTTTAATTAAATCCTAAAGACATTCTTATGGAATAAGAAGGTATAAAATAAATCAAAGTGTATTCCATGTGATTTTTGTTTAGTTTTAAGTTTGATTTAATTTTGAAAATGTGAGTTACGTTTGTTGTTCCTAACCCATTCCCACATGTGTTTGATATTTTTGTTTAATTTTTAAATTATTAGATTCATTTTTATGTATTATTTAGGTTAAGGTATGAATTAAGCAAATTAATTAACCCTTACCTACACCACCTTAACATAGTTAACCAAGTAATTATGAGCCAATGAGATGACATAAAAACTCAAGGAATTTAAACTTGCAATGCACCTAGGAAGAAAGGGGCCTAATGCAATTTGGCTCATGATTGATGGTTAATTAAGCTAAGGGGTTTAGCTTAAGTAATTTCAAAACACTCCTTCACACATATGAATTGGGTTTTGATTTCCTTAATTGAACTTAGGCTTTTAAACACCTAAGCATCTACTCAAAGTAGATTAATTAAGTTCTAGAAGTTTTTAGAATTTTTAGAAATTAATTAAGGGGATAATTAATGAATTAACCCTTAATTAAGAGAGGATTAAGGAAAGAAAAGGGGGTTTAAGGAATAGCTTGTTGGAAATAATCCAAACTTATTCTTTGAGCCTCCTATTCACTAGATCTAACCTTAATCAATCTTAATAATAGATTAAAACACTAATCCAAACCCTAATTATCTTTAATTACATAAGGAGGGTAATTAGGAAACCCATTTTCAATTCTCCTAATTAAACCTTCAATAAATCCCAAGAAAATTAGGGAAGGTAGAGGTCATCCCCTAAAACATACCCAAGAAGTTTGGGATTAATCTGAGGTTTAATTAAGAGGTAATTAGCAAAATAAAATTTCTAATAAAACCAAAATCATAGAAAAGGATAATTCAAAATCCATTGAAATTATTTGTAAAATATTCTAGGTTGAATTATCTTTCCATAGGATTTTACCTCATATTTTTTTGAATTTTATTGAAGGAGATATGAATTTTAGAAGATCAATATATTACTTAACATTAATTAAAATCCTTAACTAATCCCTCAGCTCACAACGTGACGCATGGAGGCGCGGTCGACACTTTACAGCGACCATAGTGAGCATCCCATAAACATCCCATCATGGCATGATGTCGAGCTTTGATCTGTGTTCGATCAAAGATCGGACGCCGTATCAACCGCATTTATAAAGGATAATGAATTTTAAATGTGGGAATAATCTCGATTGTCCATCCAAAATGCATGGATGGATGGCCAGGATCTCCCCAGTTCTTCCCGTAGACTCAATAGAGATCGTCCATGATCTAAGGGAAGATCCGAGCTTGATTGATCTCTGATTGAAACAAAACTTTACCCACTCCATTCAAAGCCAATAAAGAACATATCCAATAGTGGAATTTGCATGACTTGAAAATTCCTTTCATAAAAGACCAACACCTCCTATGCTAGGTGGTCAAAAAATTCCATACCTCACCGGTGCTCAAGCTCGATGAGGAAGCTTCGTCTAGTGGAGATGAAGCCCTGTTGAAATTTTCAAGCCTTGGGGTTGAGTGGATCTTCCTATGGATTTGATGTCCCTTCCAACTTTGATGTAATTGAAGCTCTCCTTACTATGGGAACTCAAATGGATGCTTGGATGCACTTGAATTGGTCCTCAGAGGAAGTGTGCAAGAGGAAATGTAGTAGATTTTAGTGTAGTGGAAATTGAAGATTCAAAGGAGCTCCCTTATTTTCCAATGGAGAAAATTAAGAAAGCAACTTTTTAAATCCTTCTTAGAATACTTAGGAAGGCTCTCTGATCTCTCCTAAAACTCTCTAGGTCTTAATCGAATTGAGAAATGCTTATTTTGAATTGAATTAGGGCGAGTACATCTCCCCCTCGAAGGATCGGACGACCGTAAGCTCCTTTGTCATTTTGATCCAATTATCCACAATGGAGAGGTTATTTGATCTATTAGCTCTTTGCACATGGTCGGTTTGAGGCCTTGAGTGGAATGCCAACCTCCCATGTGCATCAAATTGGGTGGAGGAGGGATTTGGAATGAGCCAATTTGACCCATGAGGTCGAGTTTGGCCTTGGGTCCATTTGGGCTGACCAAACCCATTGGATTTGGTGCACCACTCTTCATTAGGTCCCCTTGAGGTATTAGAAAGGTATCAAGTGGACATGAAGAGGCCATGACCAAATTACCCATGGATTAGTCCATAATTTATTCTATGGCCTAGGGGTAGAAAGTTCATTTTGCTAATTTTTCAATTTGGATATGTTGGGTATGTGGAGAAACTAGGTTTGGCCAAGTTTCATGAGGTTTGGAATTCATTTGATAAGGTTTGGCTCATGTTGACCCATTTAGGTTAAAATGGGGCAACTTGGGTCAAGTTGACCAATTAGTCAAATTGGGTCAAACCAAAGGTTGGGTCAAGTTCATATGACCATTTGAAATGTTTTGGTTGCTTTGGTTTGGTTCAATTTGGATTAGTTTTGAATTTGGCTCATATGACTTAATTTAGGTCAAATGGGTCAAGTTGACCTGTTTGACCCATTTGACCTATTTGAGGTAGGTCATGGATAGTTTAGGTTTGGTTAGCCATATGGAGTGGATTGGTATCTTTGTTTTCAATCAATTTTGGTTATGTTCAAATTTGGCTCAACATGACCCCTTTAGGTCAAGTTGGGTCTAAGGTCAATTAGGCTAGGTTGGGTCTAGTTTGCCAATTGAGGCTTTGGTCAAATTCAACAAGTGATTTGGAATGAACTTGGCCCATTGGTTTGAATCAATTTGGCTTAGATCAAGTTTTAACACATTTTGACTTTTTAGGTCAAGTTGGGTCAACTTGGGTCAAGTGGCCAATTGGGCTAGGTTAGGCTCAAATATTGACTTGGTCAAGTTCAAACATAGGTCATGAATGAACTTAGATCAATGGTTTTAATCAATTTAGCTATGTTAGATTTTGGCTATGTTAGGTTTTATTTTGAGCTAAGTGTTGACTTGGTCAACCTTAGGTTTGACTTGGTTTGACCCAATTTGATTGATTGATCATCTCATGATGAGAGACATATGTGAGTTTGGTTCAATCCAATTTGGTTAGGATTAGAATTTGGCTCAAAGGGGTAATTTAGGTCACTTTGGGTCAATCAAGTGGATCAAATGGTCAAAGCTTGAGTTTGATTGAACTTGTATATGGACTTATGATTGAAATATAAATCCATTTTCAAGTGGTTTGAAGTCAAATGGGTTTTGATCCATTTGATAATTTCATATTCAAAGGAAGAATATGGAGGGATTTTGGCTTTGATTTCTGAATTGGATTTTGATTTGGGGATTAAAGTTTGTATTTATATTTGGATTTATGATTCTAGGGTTGATTGAATCATGAAGAGAAACCATGAGTTTGGCTTGATTTAAAGTTGATTTGGCTAAGTTCAAGATTTTGACTTGAAAGACTTAGGTTGAATTTTGAGAGGATTTGAGTTTGATTTTTGGAATTGGTTTTGAATGTTTGAATTTATATTTCATTTATATATGTGAATATAAATGAGAATATAAATGAATCATGAGAAAATTTCAAGGGTTTGAAGTGATTTGATCATGATTTAGGCTAAGTCCATTAAGAAGGATTTAAAGGACTTAGGAAATTTTATGGAGTTTGAAGTTTAAATTTTTGAATTTGGTTTTGGTTTGATTGATTTATATTTATATTTCATTTATTTATGTGAATATAAATGAGAATATAAATGAGTTATGAGAAAATTCTATGAGTTTGAATTGATTTGATCATGACTTTGGCTGAGTCCATGAAGGAAAACTTAAAGGACTTAGAAAAATTTTAGATTTTGAATTTGATTTGATTGATTTATATTTATATTTAATTTATGTATGTGAATATAAATGAGAATATAAATGAGTTTTGAGAAAATCCCATGAGTTTGAATTGATTTGATAATGATTTTGACTAAGTCCATGAAGGAAAACTTAAAAGACTTAGAAAATTTCAGATATTGATTTTGAATTTTGGATTTAGATTTGATTGGTTTGAATTTATATTTCATTTATATATGTGAATATAAATGAGTTTTGATAAAATCCCATGAGTTTGATTTGGTTTGATCATGATTTAAATTAGGTCCTTAAGGGCAAATTTTAAGGACTTAAGAAATTTTTGTGGATTTTGATCATGTTTTAATCATAGATTTCAATCATGGATTTCAAGCGTGGATTTCAAGCATGGATTTGATTTGAATTTTGAGAAAATCAATTAAGATTGATTTGGAATCTGACTTGAAGGAAGGAAAGTGAGGAATGGTTTAAGCTAAGGGTAGAAAATTTTCCTAACACCCCTAAGGCATGACCTATTCCTATGGATAGCTCTTCAAAGTCTCTAGGGCTAGGTTGAGTGTCCACCTAATCACTAGATATGCCTTAAGACTACGGAGCTCTTAAAGTCTAAGAGGAGACCTATGTCTAAGATGGAGGGGTTGAGAGCTCATTCTAAAAATGAGGTCAACAGAGGTCGCCACTCCCTCTTCACTGCAACTGAAGTAAGAGGTCAAGCAGGAGAGCTCACCCTCACCAAAAGATAGATGGGGATAATTTTAGATGGGGTCTTTCTTCTCCCCGATGTCGCATGGCTTTGCATGGAATCAGAAGATGGAACTAATGGTGATAGCAACATGGAGTGGAGCTGTGGAGATAACACCATCGCCTGACGGGGAGCTCTCCTCCCATGATGGGTGGTGCCAGTCAACACAATACTATTGGTATGCCCAATGCGAGTAGTGCGCCAATCAAGGAAATCTAGGAGAGCGGAGGCTACTGACTGCTCGACATATCTTTGCCTCTCTCTGTTAGTAATGTGAACTGATACATGGGCCTCTCTGGCCCTCTTCTAATGGATATGCTCACCTACATTGCGAGGGATAACTGATCATAAATCAAACTGAGCACTGGACTTTGACCATCCATAAGCCCTGCCAACATGGCATAAAACTATCTTGAGGCTAGTATATGACCTCCTATCCCTAACGGGTGTCTCATAATGAATAGGAGGTGGAGGTAATACTACAATCCTCCTGACATGTTCCTCTCCTTCAGAACCGAAAAGAGAATGAACTTATTCGAGAAAAAAAGGAGAAACCACCGGTGACCCTCTTTCATAATGTGAGATCTCTCTATTTCCTTGGCAATGCGTTGGTGCCCCTTGATCTTGTGTCTCTATTGCAGTGGTTAGGTGGAGCAAGATGAAAGCTAGACCCTACCTCCAAGGGGGAGACTATCTGAAGCCAGGTAGCCTTCCCCAGAGGAAGCCAATGAGTGGGTACTAGCGCAGGGTGATGGGAACAAGGGTGTAGAACCGGAACTATAGCCGTGGAAACCTCACCGCCTTCCTCTTCAAGGGAAATTAACTGAGGGCATCTCAATGGATGATTGGCTACCACCACATCCTGACAGGTGAGGGTTGCCCCCTCACAAGTAATCTTAGCTCCCTCGAATCCTCGACCAAAATGTATAAAGTGAGAAAAATTAGTTTGGGGGAGGATGGCCCGATCCAAGGCCAAATCCATCCCAAAGGGGAAGGTGGACACATACTTCTGGGAATCCATCTGTATTGTACTGCACTGACTAGACTAAGTTGAGATCAAACTGAACTCTGCAATTGTTGAAAACAAACTCAAATAATATTTTCTGCCTTGGTATTCTGCTAACTTTTTAAATTTGATTTAGAGTTTGAACCCACACTCAATAATTTGAATATGTTAAGTGGGGCTCATTAAATTTAGGAGAGATTTTGAATAAATTGTAGGAGAGATTTTGAGTTCATTTGAGTTTAGAACCCACAATCAACAAATTTATGTATGTTGAATGGGTTTAAATATTTTGGAGAGATTTTTGATGCTTCCATGAGTTCATATTTGAATCTTATTTTATGTTTTGGGACCCTTTACTTAACAAATTTGAGTATATTAAATAGAGGGTCAATTGATTTTATTTTAGATTTAATTTTGGGATCACTCACTTAGTAAATTTGGGCATGCTAAGTGAGATGTTTGAAAATAAATTTTTTCTTCTTTTTTTTTTTGCTTGTTTGGCCATGATGTGTATCATATGTGAATTTAGAAAGAGAATATTTACTTAGCAAATTTGTGTATGCTAAATAAAGCCCAAATTTAATTTATATCTTGATTTTGAAAATGGGATCTTTACTTAGCAAATTTGTGTATGCTAAATAAAATCCAAGTGTGTTTGATTTTTGTTTTTTGGTTTTGAAAATGGGATCTTTACTTAACAAATTTGTGTATGCTAAATAAATTTCAAATGTGTTTGATTCATATATTTTGGTTTTGAAAATGGGATCTTTACTAATAGATTTGTGCATGCTAAATAAAGTCCAAGTGTGTTTGATTTTTATTTTGATTTTGAAAATAAGATCTTTACTTAACAAATTTTGTATGCTAAATAAAGTCCAATTTTATTTTGAAATGAGGGTTTCTATTTAGCAAATAAGGTGTGTTAAATAGACTCCAATTTATTTTCAATTTTCTCCTTGAAAATGAAACCTCATTTGAAAAATTTGGGTATGTCAAATGGAATTCCAATGTATTTTGATTTTCATGAATTTTGCAAAGGAGATTTCCATTTAACAAATTTAGGTATGTAAAAGGGAAGTCAATCATATTTTGTTTTTCAAAGATGAAATTTTTGTATGTGATTATTGCTTTTTTAAAAGAAGGAAATTCCAACTTAACACATGTGGAATGTGTTGAGTGGAGTTTCAAATGGTGTGATTTTATTTGAAAATGAAACCTCCATTCAACAAATTTGGATATGTTGAATGAAGATGCTAATTTTCAAATTTGTGATTTTTTTTTAAAAATGGGAAAGAAACTCCTAACTCTAATATATATGGAATATATTTGGTGGAGTTTTAATCCTATGATATGACTTTATTTGAAATGAGATCTTCATTCAAAAAATTTGGGTATATTGGATGAGGATTTTGATTTTCAAACATGTGCTTTTTGAAAAGGAAGAAACTCCAACTTCAACATATGTGAGATATATTGAGTGGGGTTTCAACTTTATGAAATGATTTTATTTGGAAATGAAACCTTTATTCAAAAATTTGGGTATATCGAATGAGGATTTTGAATTTCAAATATGTGATTTTGAAAGATGATTTTGATTTTGGTTTCAAAAAGAACCTACATGTAATAATCCTGAAGATGAGATTGAGTTATATAAATTTTGTGAAAATTTTTGTGCAAGTATTTATTATGTGAACTTTGGGAAAGTGGTTTTGAAATGTGATATTTTTATAAAGGATTTATTATTTTATTTGTAGAATGAACCTCACCTTACCATGGAGATGGTAAGGAGGTTCAAAATATCTTTAGTCATCTCTTTTGGTTAAATTTTAATTTCACCTATTGGGGAACCCAACAGGGGTTTTTGGACCTACATGGAGTGAGGTCCTAAAAGCTAAAGGATGTTGGCTAGCTTAGCTTAAGAATGAAGTGAACTAAGTGCCAACAAAAAAGAAGGATAGTCTCGAATTCATATGATATACAAATCCACTATCGATACTTGGAGACAACGATCATTTTCCAAAGATGGAGAGAGGAACCATCCTCAGTGGAGTCACCAGAAAAATCTGTGGTGTTTTATTTTTGAGATGAGGAATATGTGACACCATGTAGATCAGCAGGTGTACTTATTTAGGGTGATCGAGTATGACATTGAGGAATAATGTACTATCTCGAGAGACAGAAGTCACCATCCAACAATGGACATAATCACTTAATAAGGACTCCTAAGGCCAATCGGTCTTCGAATGTACCAAAGATCTTTCTCCTACTTTACATGGAAAAGTAAAGTAGGGTTTATTTTAAGCCAGGTTCATTAAGTTCCTTATGGAAGCAAGCCCCCATAGTTAGTTACATCCGAGCTCTACCCTATGGAAGCGCAAAAGAATAAGAGGTTGATGTGGTCGGGTTCCACCGCACAACCCGAAAACAAAAATGGGTAGCCGAGCTCTACCCTTATAAAACCTGGATTACAAATGAATAATTACAATTAAAAGAAATTCATGTTATGGGGGCCTTCATTCTTCATTCTTCATTTCTTCATTTCTTCATTTTTTAATTTGCCTCTTTTCTTTCTTCTTTTTCATTTGAATTAGGATGTAGTTTGCTCCAAGGCCTCACATGGTACATAAGACATGGTCTTGTAACCAATGTTCACTTTAATCCCCGTAATATTCATTCTAAATCTTAATTGCAAAATTTACATTAAAATGGGAAAGGTAAATCTAACTAAACCTACAAAACAAAGGTTAGCTAAAAATACCACACAACCCAAGCAGTTATATGAATAATTTGGACTTAGCACCCCATACATGGATAACCAAGCCCAGCTGT
The DNA here is from genome assembly GCA_021442155.1 of Cymbidium sinense. NCBI lineage: Eukaryota > Viridiplantae > Streptophyta > Magnoliopsida > Asparagales > Orchidaceae > Cymbidium > Cymbidium sinense. The sequence goes on from CM038229.1 coordinate 39,633,789, forward strand.
CTTAGTTTGGATTATGCTTAGAGGTATAAGCAACCTGCACAGTAAAAGTATTTATATTTTTATTAAAGCACCCTTTAAGCATAATCCCCTGTAGAAGACATGATTAGACTAAGATCACCCTATCATCCAGTCTACACACATACACCCAAACAAACAGTCTAAAATATTACATCATAAAATAAATCAGGCATTAAACCAAGCACCACCCTAACATAGAGCTAGAAGTGGTGACTTAGTCTAATATGTGTGTCATTTAAGGCTTGTGTGGCATGTCTTAGCTAGGCTTTAAGGTTGGAATTTTTTAAGTTTGAAAGATTCAATTTTGATGGTTATTTTAGTTTAAGTGATTTAGTTGACTTTCCAATTTTAGTTGGTGATTTAATTTGGTTTGAATGAAACTACACTTAATGACTAAATATTATGAAGAGAAGAAAAGAGAGGAGAACTCTCTTTCATCCCTACATTAAGTTGTTTCTAAGGTAGATTCATTAATGAATTTTCTTTGGTGAATGATTTATTATGTATTTTAATTAATCTTAAGTTTAGATTTACTCTAAAAAGTTTTATTCAAAAAGAAAGGACTCTTAGGATTAGTTAGGGTGGATTACTATCACATAACACACACCCATTTATTTCCTTCCACCATGTATACCATGCATATGAATAATCCTAAGCATAGCTATACATGCAATGCAAATCTTAGCACACCTTGATAATGAATGCAAAGAGATGTGGTTTGAAAATTTTGATATTCCATTAATGCATGTATTTATTATGTAGAAAAGAGGGACTCCTTTATCCATTAACTAAATACATCCACATGTATAAAAGTTATAAGTGAGTACAACACCATTATTTTCTACACCAGGGGTGTAAGGTACAAAACCTAATTGAGGCTATTTAAAGCCTCGTAGCCTCGGGATGTCCAAACTAATATACCACTTTTCTTAAATACATGTAGATGTACACAAAAGAACCAAATGGATAAGGAATCATGCAAGAGATTATATTTGGTTTGGTCGTAAGATTTACATGTGTAATATGAAGGTCCTTCCTAAGTCTTAATATAGGGATGCATAGGAATAGATTTAGGCAAGTGTTGTATTCATTTCAAATGATTTGTACACTTGCAAATCCTATGTGAATCCATATTAAGAGAAGGGGAGAGAACTTCATAATACACATCTTATACTATCATCACATGCAAGCTTATAAATATTTATAACTAGCATCACCTCATTTATAATCTTTGATTTATAAGTTTTGAAAAATATTTTTTGGTTTAATAGTGATAATAGCCACTCATATCCTTGATTTTAGCCAACACATGCAATTTGACATAAAAGGAAACATGTTCTTTAATTAATTTTTAAAAGAAATGAATGCATGATTTCATATGACAAACAATATTTAACATGATTGGAAAGAAATAAAGAATGTAAGAACATGAATTCATTCACCCTTTGCAATATCTCATGACCCATCCAATGATGTCTGGGCATTTAGCATGATGGTCAATGATTTTATTATAATTTGAGATCACTTATATTCCTCTTCATGCTGTAAAAGGATAAATAGTGGCAGATTTCCTAGCAGCACACCCTATGCTTGAAGGCTCTCCTTTAAATGATGATCTCCTAGATAAACAGATCATAGCATTGGAAGGTGAACCTAATGCCACCCGAGAATTATACTTTGATGGTGCATCATCATCAAGATGGCATAAAGAAACAAATTCATCTATCCCAGGGAAGGCAGGAATTGGGTTAATCTTTATAACCCCAGAAAAAGGAATGATGAGATATTCATATCATTTGGTTGAGCCTTGTATAAACAATGAAGCTGAATATAAAGCTCTTATTATTGGTTTAGAGTTGGCAATCCTTATGGAAATTAAAAATATAAAATTTTTGGGGATTCCTAATTAGTTATAAACCAAGTAAGCAGAATCTATAAGGTTTTGCATCCAAAGCTCTTCAATTATCATCAATATACAATGAAATTACTTGAAAATATTTTATATGTAATGCTATGTAGAATATCTCGCCAAGAGAATTCAATAGTCGATGCTTTGGCTAAATTAGCCAAAGAAATCATATGCTTAGAAAAAGAATCAATTTTTATAGAAGTTCAAAATCAACATGTTTTGTCTCCTATAGATTTAGACTACATTAATAGGCAAGAAGAAATGCAAAGAATAGCCACTCTTACTGAAGGTCAAATAGAATGTGATTGAAGGCAACCGTTTATTGACTATTTAAGTAAGGGGAGGCTTCCTGAAAATAAATCATTAGCAAATCAAATAAAGAAACATGTCTTATCTTATGCATTAATTAATAATACTTTATATCATAAGTCATTTGACCAAATGTGGCTCCATTGTTTAGATAAATCGAAATCCCATAAGGTTGTGACTGAGATACACTCTAGATTGTGTGGAGCACACTAATCTGAACCCAAAATAAAATTAAAGATCAAGAGACTTGGGTACTATTGGCTATCAATGATAAATTACTGCATGGAGGTTGCACGTCGTTGTCATCAGTGCCAAGTACATGGTGTGGTATTACATAAACCACCCAATGTATTACACCCTAAGGTTGCTTCCTGGCCTTTTGAGAGTTGGAGTACTGACATCATAGGGCCTATTGATCTTCCTTCTTCAAAAGGGCATCATTTTATTTTAGCTACAACAGATTATTTTTCCAAATGGGCTAAAGCGGTAACACTGAAAGAAGTTAAAGCATATCATGTGCTTTCATGGAAATATCGTATATCGATTTGGCATTCCTCCCTGAATCATATTTGATAATGATCCATCCTTTAGATCCACGAAAATAAATTACTTTGTAGCTAGACATAAAATTAAGGAGATAACCATCATTACCCTAGTTGTGGATTGGTCGAGGTATTAAAAAATTGGTTAACCTAAAAAAGATACAGCAATACGTAACCGACGATGAAAACAAGCGCCAATGGCATGAAAAGTTGGTTGAAGCCTTATGGGCCTATCAAACAACATATAGGACACCAACTCATTCTTCACCATATGCTTTAGTTTTTGGGACTGAAGCGGTTCTTCCATTAGAAGTGCAACTGCCTTCATTTTAGAACCTTGAAGGAAAATGATTGAAAGCTCAATAAGACCTTAAACTGTACCAATCACATGGTTCAGGAACATGATAGATTGGTTCATTTTAGAACCTTCCAAGTATGAGATTTGGACTTGGTTCTTAGATGATCAATCCTAGCTCATCAAGAATCGACAATAAATTTGAGCCAACATGGGAAGGACCATATGTAGTGGAAAAATCTTATGAAGGCGGTTCTTACCAACTTATTACCTGTGATGGTGAACGTCCAATACCACCTATCAATGGATGTTACCTAAGGAAATATTATGTGTAACTTGTAACCTGTTGCCACATAAAGATCAATAAAATAAAAGCTTATTTCTCTTTATTGCTTTTTCTTCTACTTGTATCATTTATCTGAAATGTTTTAAACTCATTTGCAACTTTCTATCACCCTTTTATCAAGTTAGACTAATCAAGTAAGGATTAAGTACATGAGAGTCTTGCTTATTAGTCAAACCTTTTGGGGATTAGGAATAAGTCACTTTCACCCCTTTTCTTCATCCATATCACCTATAGGTTGGGAGCAAGCCCTTTGTGGCACCTTTCCTATACATGACTTGAGATGGGAGCAAGCCTTCTGTGGCACCTTTCTCATGTCCTTTTAGGCTTGAAGCAACCCCTTCATGACATCATTCCTACTTTTGTGTACATGATTAGATCAAGCCATCAAGGCCCCTATCATGTTACACAGGCGAGTTAGATTGAATTAAGTCTTTATGACCCCTTTATAATAGTCAGAAAGATATAAGTCTCCAGTCGACATTCTTCTAATCATCTAGGAGTATGTCCCCAGTGGGCATCCTATTTTTGTGTACATGATTGGATCAAGCCATCAAGGCCCCCTTTTATGTTACATAGATGAGTTAGATTGGATTAAGTCTTTTGACCCCTTTCTAATAGCCAGAAAGATATAAGTTCCTAGTCGCCATTATTTCTAATCATCTAAGAGTAAGTCCCCACTTGGCATCCTACTTTTGTGTACATGATTGGATTAAGCCATCAAGGCCCCTTTCATGTTACACAGGTGAGTTAGATTGGATTAAGTCTTTATGACCCATTTCTAATAGCAAGAAAGATATAAGTCCCTAGTTAGCATTCTTTCTAATCATTTAGTTGTAAGTCCCCCAGTTGGCTTCCTATTCAAATTTCTAAAAAATGGAATCAAGCCATTGAAGACCCCATTTTTTAGACTACTCAAATAGGATTAAGTTCATGTGACCCCTATTTAGTAGTCAAAGTGTTGCAGATTAGGATCAAGCATTTCAAGCCTCTTCTCTCCCAATATAGCTTTTGAGGATTGGATCATGTCTTTAAAAATACCTCTCCTCTCTTTAGCTAACTAGAATAAATCATGCTCTTAATGGGCCCATCTTATTAGCTAATACATGGATCACTACTATTTTCAATTAAGAGTAAGTTCCTTGAAGACATCTTCCTTGAGCATAGTGATTGCATTAGGGTTAGACCATTATTTGAGTCCACTCCTAATAGCATTCCTATTCACCCTAGAACTTAATGAAGTTAAGTTTAGAAATGAATCACACTCCAAAGCAAAGATAGGTATACATGTACCTATCTTTCACAATCAAAATCAAAACAAAATTCTAAGTCAAAAAAAAAATCAAAATCATGAATTGGAACCCCGAGTTTATACTTGTATGTTGATCAATCTCATCAACACCAATATGTGCAGTGTATTCTGACTAATCCACTATACATATTGGGGGTTCATTTTTTGACCTCATTTTTGGAAGAGGTCATTTTAACAATGAAATGATATCAAGTTCAAATATGGATTTCCTAATTCACTATTCAAGTCACTATGCTTGATAAATTAGGAAATGCATTTTGAGCTAAATCCAATTTACTTGGTTTGATGCAAAACTGAATCAAACATCCAACATAAATTAAATTAAGTGAATCAATGCAAATAAAATGAAAATTTAAAGTCAAACCCAAAGTCAACTCTAGTCAACCTAGGATTGACTTAAGCGGGCCCACTTGGTCAAAAAGTCAACCCACTAAAATTTGACTAAATTACATCACGAAAAAATATTTCAAATTATCAAATGAATATGTATGCTCACAATGACAAAGAAATTTGAGTCCATGGAGAATTAGGTAAATTAAATTCAAATTCAAATAAATTAAAATAAATCTAAATTGATTCTTGTCATAAATCATATGGGGATGGTGATGGGACATAATTCCTAGTGGGTGTAATAGTATCAAATGGGTCATTTGACCCATAAGAAATAAAGTTTAATCCACTTAATTTGGGTTAAGTGAGTTAAGATAAAAGAAATAAGGAAATATCAAACCACTTCCAACCAAATCATATGGGATGGGGAGACACTTCTTTAAACCCTTTTAATGAAGGTTTACATCCCTAATCAAGCTACTTAAACTTCTCTTGCGTTATTGCATAAAATCCAAATGAGGAAAAATAATGCAAATAAAGGAATTGGAGAAGTCAAATTCCTTCTCCCTTCTTCCCATTGCTTCACTTTGGACAGCTGTGGGATGGAAAGGATAACATTAGCTAGCTTCCAAGGTCCTCCATCACCAAAACCAACCAAGGAATAGCTACAAAAAAGCTTAAAAGCATTCACCATATGGGAAAACAAGAAGATACACTTCCCCAAGGAAAATGGAACACACACACCTTCACATATCAAAATCGAACCTAAACAAAATTTCCCCTCCCCCCAAGTGTCCTTAATCACTACAAACCATCAAAACTGAAAAGAGCAATCAAGGGTTGGTCTAGGGAGCAATCCATAAGGAATTAATTTAATTTCTTTAGCAAGCAAGCTCGGTTCAAGCATACAAAGCTCTAGGATCAATTACAAGGCCAATCATCCAATGAAATGAGGTATGCCATTGTTGACCTTAAGATTTTTCTTAGGAAATTTGGTTATGGTCGATTTGATAGGAAATGCAATCTTCAATACGATCCAACCATATAGAATCATAGGATTTTTTTCAACAATCGTGTATCAAAATATATTAGCAAAATACTATCAACGGTCCTCGGCTCCCACAAGAATTGAAGGAGATGATCTCTGCGTCATCCAATCCATGTATTTGGATGACCAGGCACAGACATCAATTTCATTTTAGAACTGTAGATGACCGATCTGATCTGATCGACCGTAAGTTTATCCCACATTTTGAACTACCCTGACGTGGCACCAGGTGATGCCACGCGGACCAACCCATGAGTCCCACACGGCGGGATGCGCCATGCAGGCACGTGCCACACGGGACCACCACTTAAAAATCATTAAAATTGGTTAAATAACTGATTTTATTAATTTAAAAAATGCAAAAAATTTCAAAAAATCATAGAAAATCAAATATAAATCAAAAAATTACAAATAAAAGCTCTACAGATTCATCTCGATGAGAAGAATCCATAGAAAATAAAATCCTCAATTTTTATTGGGCATTTCTTCCTTAATTCAGATTTAATTAAAACATATTAAACCCTAATTATTCTCAAATTAATAATCCAATTAATTTGAAACTTTGGGATAATAAAATTAAGCATAAAACTCACCTTAGGTGAATTTTTGGGTATTTAATTCTTTGAATTCAAGATAAATTAAGATTCATATGCTTAACCTTTTAATTAATTAAATTAATTACCCTTACTGAAATAATTAACAACCTTAAATCAACATAATAAACATTAATGAACATCAGAACACTAATTAAACCTAATTAAACATATCTAAACCTAATAAATTATTAATTGGCTTAATTAGATAATTAAATGAATTAAATAATTCAATTAAGCAACTTAAACTTAATTAAATCATAATAAATCAATGAGTTAACCAAAAATTATGAATAAACCCTCAACTGAAAGGTATTTTAGTGACAAATAAGTGAGAAATAAAATCCTTTAAAAAATCTTAATAAATTATGCTTAATTTAGGTTTTAATGAAATAATTAAAAACTTAATTACACTTTAATTACATCTTTAATCAAGTTGAAATTTTAGGGATATAAAATTGGCATATAACCCTGCTTGTCAGAAATATTTCAAGTCTAATTGATCTCTGTATTAGGAGTTATTAAATTTCTATAGCTTTAGGTCAATGTTAGTCAAATTTTAGGTTCAACAATTAATTAATCTATTAAATAAAATGGTAATTCAAACCAATTTCAACCAAACATCAGAAAATTATTCAAAAACTTATAAAATATCCTAAGTTAATTGAAGTGATCAAATTCAATCTTAAATTAATTAAATAAAATTTTAGGTTAACAAAACTATAAATTAACTTAAACATTAAAATTTGAATCAGTAAAATTTAATGAAACCACTCATCCCTAATGAATTTAAAGAATGAATCTAAAACTTAGGTTAATTAAATCAGATCAAATAATTAACTCAAGTGCTTTAGGTTAAGCATAATCCATGAACAAACATAAGGTACTAATTCATATTAATGGACTTAAACCTTAAGTTTACAAATCCATGATTTAATAACTTAAGTTAAATTGAATAAAATCAAACTTTAATCTAAACTCTATAAATTAACATAAGCCAAATCAAATGAAACCCATATAACTTAACTCAAAATGAAACAAATCATAACTTAATTAAATCAAACAAATTAAATCAAAAAAAAGTAATTCAAATAAATGAAATAACATAAATCAAATCAAAACATAAATAACATCAAAAGGATTAATTAAGAAACTTAGGGATCTTTATTAGACTTTTGGAAACCTCATTAGGATTTAAGATGTGGAATAATGTGAGCTTTACCTAAAAATGAAATTCATTCTATTTCTCATTCTTGAAAACTTAAATATTATTTTAACCAAATAAAATGAACATAAAAATGGGAATTAAACCACTAAGCCATTTGAACTAAAACCAACCAACTGTAAAAATTAAATAAATTCAAACTTCAAACTTAAACTTGAAATTAAAGGAGCCTAGCAAAGCCTTACCACACAAGCCCAACTTCTACACACACTAGATTACTTAGCTCATGGACTCTAGATCTGAGTTAGATCATTCTATGATATTCTTTTAATCTCTTGTAATATGTTGTGTTGTGCTTCACATGTATGTGTGGTGTATTTCTTTCGACTGGATGCCTAGGCTTGTTTGCTCGTTAGACTAGATGGTAGAGCATTCTTTTTAGAATTAACATCATTTTCTACAGGGGACTATGATAAAGGGATCATTGTAATAAATAAATCATGCAATTGTTGTTTGCTTGAAGGTGATGAAAACCCCTGAACATAGTCTATAGGATAGGTGGGCTTGGCAAGCAACTAATGCTGAGCCCGTATGTTTGTGAAATATAAACTTCTTTGTGTGTTGTGTGTATTTCCTAACATATGTTTTGCAGGGCTTAGGATTTCTTTTGAATTTTAAATGTAAATTTGAGCTTAGATTTAGGTTAGGATCTATAAGGTCTAGGATTAGCAGGAGTTGGCCCAACCAGGAGATGGTGCGGTGGTTCCCTATGGAGCCTGATGGATGTCCCTGAAGAAAGAGACTTTTCTGGAAAGAATACCCATAGATCTAAACTTGTAGTTTTAGGCTGGGTTGTATAAGGCGAACTCGCGCCATTTTTCTTTCTTCAGGTACTAGCATTACATTGGCCTTTTTCTTATATAATTTAATTTGGCTTGATTTATTTTGGGTGCGCAATAGAAACAACATGATTTTCTTAGGGTTTTTTTTTGTGATATGTTTATGCTGTGATGAATGCCTGGATGTAGGCTCATAGGATAAACTAAATTTTCTACTCAATTAAATCGATTGAAACATAAAAATAAATACAACTCATAATCTTCATATAAAAGCCTAGGTATTAAAGCAAGATAAAATATGTAGTAACCCCTTAGCTGGATGTTTTAATATCATGCATAATTATATTGTTTCACTCTTGATTAATGAAAGACTTTCATCCTTGCTAGAGAACCTAGGCTTGACCTTTGAGAGCTATGATGGAAGTACACCTTCTTCTATTCTAATTTGGCCCATAATCTTTTTTTAATTTCATGCATTTTGCATAAATTGTATTCCTTTGACCTAAAATGAATCCTAAGTCAAAAATTATAAAAATCTAAAAAATATGCATTAGTTAGATGCATCTTCATACCTTACATGATCTTAGGGATTAGGGAGTGAGTCTAGGTTCATAGATTTCTTTCCTAAAAATGCAACAGCTCAGCCATCTTGAATTCACATGACTTGACTTCATGAATTTAAAATATGCTTAGGTGGTGTTAGCTGGCAGCCTTCTCCAGGCAGGTTGTAAGTCCAGAAGAGTCAGGGATAGGTTAGTTCCCTCAAGTGAAGAGAATGGCCAATGATTCCCAAGGATAGAACTAGTGAGCATCGACAAGCGAAGCACTGTAGACTAGGTTCTGAAGCATCCTTTTAGGAATAAGTCTTCAACCCTAGGCATTTCTGCAGTCTTGTGCTACTAGAATCAAAGCCCTAGATTTCTAAGAAAATGATAACTCAAAATCTAAAATTAAATTCCAAATTTAAAACCCAATTATAGGATAGTTGAAATGTCTACTGGGTATCCCAATATCAATAGATATTTCCTACTCTTTCCCATTTGACTCTTGAAAATAACTCTCTCCAATTTGGACCTCTCCCAATTGAATTTCAAAAAATCAATCCTTTGATAGATACTTTAATAGTCTTTAGGAATAACCACTTATTTCTTTAATCGAGAGTATTCTTAAGAAGAGACCCTTCCTAAGATGTAATTAACTATAGTGGCTTGCTTTTATAAGGAACCATGATCCCATAATTAAATAAATGCTGTTCTACTTTTTCATATAGTTCAGGGGAAAATACTCTGGTATACGAAAGACCCATTAGCCTTAGGAGTATTTTATTGAAGTGATCGAATCCATTATAGGAGAGAATGTTTATCTTCGAGATAATATGTTTATTCCTTAATGTCGTATTTGGACATCTAAATAAAATATTCCTAAACTCTATGTGGTGTCATTTCTTTCCTCCATTTCAGAGAAAGCACCAACATATATTATTTTAGACTGGATGTTAGGTTGTATATTTTGTAGACTGGATATTAGGTCGTGATTAGCCTAATCATATTTCTATAGGAATTATGCTTAATGGGTGCTTAAAATTAATATAAATACTCTCTTCTACAAGTTGCTTAACCCCTAAGCATAATCCAAGTTAGGTCAGGTGGGCTTAGTTACCCATGTGCAGAGTGCTAAGTCCAAATTATTCATATAACTTCTTGGGTTATATGGTGTGTTTAGCTAATACTTATTTTATATGTGTAGTTAGATTTACTTTTTCTATTTTTAATATAGTTTTGAGAATTAGATTAGTGTTATGGGGGGATAAAGATGAACATTGAGAAGGTTTAGCCCCTGATGCCATGTGATGGCGTGAAGCCTACCAAATCAAAGGAGAAAAGATGGAAGAAATTAAGGAGACATGAAGACTTGAAGATTTGAAGAGCCCTCATAATATTTATCATTTGTAAATTGTCATATTTTAGGTTGTATAATGGTAGAGCTTGGCTACCCATTTCTCTTTTTGGGTTGTACGACAGTACCCGATCGCACCAACCTCTTATTCTTTTGCGTTAGATTTATAAAATTGATCAATGTTATGTTTAAATTGCATAATATAAATGGCATGCCTTTTCATAGTTTCTTTATTAATGATGATTTAATATATGGCCTGGACACGATTAGGCTCTTAGATAAAAATAAATCTTTTACCCAACTATAACTCATAACTAAATTTTCTAAATAACTCATAACCTCATATAAAGCCTAGGTGTTAAATCAAGATAATTAAAATATTTAGCAATCTCTTAGCTGACTGTTATATGTCTCACATCATACATATCATCTTAAATCACTCTTGTAAAATGAGGGACTCCATCCTTACACATATGGGAATCGCTTGACCTGTGAGAGCAACTCCTACCAACGGAGCTTCACCCTCTTCTCTTTTGATTTAGCCCATAACTCATTTCAACATGCATTTAGGCATACAAAAATCATATAGCCTTTGTCAAAATGAAGTGTCAAAAATGAAATAAAATTTGAAAAGATTTGCATTTGTAGATTAAGTCATTACTCATACCACTCATACTCTAGTCTTTTAAGGAGTGGGTTTAAGAATTTTAGTCTCTTTCTAAATAATAAAAACTCAACTATCTTGCAAAATCACATGACTTGACCACATGCTTTTAAAATAGAGGAGTTAGTCGCACAGGCAATTATAAGTCCAAATGGGTTTTACCCATAAATCATATACTCATCTTCATTTAGATTTAGGTCGTGCTTTGGCTTATGCTAAAGCTTGATAGATTTATGATTTGAGGTAGCTATTTCCTTTGGGCTACAACCATAAATCCATTCCTCTTAAGCATTTTCATAACTTTGTGTTGGTGGATTATAAGCCCTAACAAACTAACAAAAATTCAACCCAAACAAAAAACTCTCTTAAATTTCAAACATATAAAGCCTAATTATAGGATAAGTTGAAATGCTCACTAGGCTTCCTAGTATTATGAGCATTCCCTACTCATTTTCTTTGGTTTCGATAATAAGTCTCTCCTTTTGATCTTTCCCAATTGACTTTCCAAACATAACCAATTTATTGATAGTCTTACCCTTGAAATCTTTGGAGACAACAATTGCCTACTTTAATCGAGAGTATTACTAAGGAACTCACTATCCTTAGAATGTAATTAACTATAGGGGCTTGCCTCGATAGGAAACTTTAGAACCCTATTTAATATAAACCCTACTTTATTCATCCATGTAAAGCAGGGTCAAAATCTCTATTACATCCGAAGACCCATCATGCCTTAGGAGTCCTTATTAGGTGATTAATTCCATTGAAGGATGTCCCTATCTTTCAAGATAGTACATCATACCTCATTATCGTACCCGATTACTTCAATGAGTACCCCCTTAGATCTTCATGGTATCTCCCATACAATCTCAAAAATAAACACCATAAATTTTTCTGGCAACTCCACTAGGGAGGGTTCCTCTTTCCATATCTAGTAGACAATTATTGTCTCCAAGCATCGATAGTGGACTTATATTTCATATAAGACTAATACTATCTTTTTTTCTAATGGCACTAAGCTTATTTCATCCTTAAGCAAAGCTAACATCCTTTAGTTTTAGACCACTCATGTAGATCTTGAAACCCCTATTAGGTCCCCCAATAGGTAAAATATAAAATTAACTAATGAAAAGGAGATGAATAAAAAAAATTAGAACCTCTTCACCACTAGCTTGGTGAGGCAATGTTCATCTTATGTTCAAGAAAATAAACCCTCTTATAAAATGCCACTTTCCAAAAGCACTTTTCAAAATTCACATAACAAAAGATTTGCACAAAATTCATAAAAAGTTTTCAAAAAACACAAAATTTATATAACCAAATCTCATTTAACAATTCTCACAATTGTTACATGGAGGTTCTTTTTTAAAATCCAAATCAATAATTTTTTTAAACCAATCCCTATTTCAAAAAGCACATTTTTGAAAATAGCTATCTCCATTCAACATACCCAAATTTACTGAATGAAGATTCTATTTTCAAATAAAATCATGATAAAATTGAAACTCCACTATATTTTCCATAGAGTTGGAGTTTCCCCTTTTCAAGAGCAAAATCACACAGATCAAGGCATATTTGAACCCCATTTGACAAATCAAAATTTATCAAATAAGAGTTCCCTTTCTTTTGGAAAATGAAAACAAATTGAATTCTATTTAACATACCTACATTTGTTAAGTAAAATTTCCCTTTTCCAAAGTCTTGAAAATCAAAACACATTTGGACTCCATTTGATATACCCAAATTTGTCAAATGAGATCCCATTTTCAAAATCAAAAAAAATAAATTGAACTCTATTTAACATACCTAAATTTGTTAAATAGATTTCCCTATTTCAAAATCACAACATATTTGAACTCTATTTAACATACCATATTTGTCAAGTAAAGAATGTCCATTATTATCCAATCAATACATATCAAACACACCTGGCTCCTACTTAGCATACCAAATTTGTTAAGTAAGAGCCTCATTTTCAAATCACAACACACATGGGTCCTACTTAACATACCAAATTTGTTAAGTCAGAGCCTCATTTTCAAATCACAACATACTTGGCTCGTACTTAACATACCAAATTTGTTAAGTAAGAACCTCATTTTCAAATCACAACACACTTGGCTCCTACTTAACATACCAAAATTTTCAAGTAAGAGCCTCATTTTCAAATCACAACACACTTGGCTCCTACATAACATATCAAATTTGTTAAGTAAGAGCCTCATCAAATCAACACATATCAAACACATTTGTTCTCCTACTTAACATACCAAATTTGTTAAGTAAGAGCCACATTTTTAAATCAACATACATCACACACATAACAAACAATCATCACAAACAATGATGTTTTCACAAAATTTTCAAACATATAATCAAAAACTTTTAGATCAAATTTTCTAAGTAAAGGTATATATATATATATATATATATATATATATATATATATATATATATATATATATATATATATATATATATATATATATATATATATATCTTCAAAGTCTCCAAATATTTGAACCCCACTCAACCTACTTAAATTGGTTGAGAAATTCAAACAAAAAAAAAAACAAAAAAAATTATATGGCAAAGTCTCTCATCCAATTATCAAAAATCTCTCCAAATTTCAATGAACTCCACCTAGCTTACCTAAATTTGTTAAGTGTGGATTCAAATTCCAAATCCAATATAGAAGTCAATGATTGAAGACAAATATTAAAGTAAGGGTCCAACTTAGTTATATTTCAACAAATGTAATGATTTCAGCACAATCAGTCTTTTCAGCCTTCAATTAGTGCAGTTATTATGCCTTGTGGCAAGTTTGTTTTCTCCTTACCCTCTAGTGTAGATTTGGCCTTGGATCAGGCCAATCTCACCACGATAGCCGCCATACATCTGATTTACTTTGGTCATGGTTTCGACGGAGTCCGAGTTAATTGTGAGGGGATAGCCCTCACAACTATTAGTAAGGAGGATGTGGTGGGACAAATGCCACTTATCTACTTTGATATCCGACTCCAAGTTCTCCTCACTGAAGAGGAAGGCTGTTGTAGTTCTTACACCCTATTGTCAATGTTATTACTAGCTACTTTAGCATGGGTTCAATCAGTTTCCCCTGCCATAGCTCCAGTGAGAGCTATTACCTCCCATTTGGTCACCCCAAAAGGGAAGACTATTTTGCCTTCTGAGATAATCTCCTCTACCTTCGAGGTAGGTTCCATCTCTCACTCTGCTTTGCTCACCTGCACCTAGCACCACAATAAAAAATAGAAGGTTAAGCAGGACCATGAGCGAGCAGTGAGGGAGATTGATGCTGTCTCCCTCGTCGTTGAAGAGGGTTCTCCCCGTGAGACCTCTCCACTCTTGACTGGTAGTAGGTTTCACCCCCTCTCGGCCTCAGATGGAGAGGAGGACTACAAGAGGATTGTTGCATCTCCTCCACCACTGACACACTTTGAGATACCGACTAGGAATCATAGGAGGCCCTATGTCAGTCTTAGGATTGTTCTTCACCAAGTGGGCGAGCCCAGCCGAGTCGGAGCATGTTTGACTTGAGATGATTCTCGGCGTGTGAGATCCATAGAGAGTCAAGACTTGAGTATCTACCCGTGTGGTCAAGAGAGAAGTATGCGTACCTCCACCCTGATGGATTGCCTTGATTGTCACCCTATCAAGGATGATCATTCAGATAGCATTATTCTCATGGGTACAGTCCAATGCAGAAAAAGATCTCTAGCTAAGAGGCAGTTGTTGTTGCCATCACACCGCTCCACTCACCATCCACTATCACCCATTCAGCTTACAACGTCAACCACCCCCGCCAAGCTTCAGAATCCCCCATCCGAGGAAAGACCATCCCCACTAGTGATCTGGCTATGACCTAAGGATCCCACTCCATCCATTCCACCTATTGAGGTGAGATCGAGCTCCCCTACTCGATCCCCTACCTTAGTTGTTGGGAAGGAGTGGTGACCCAAGAGTGTCATGGTCGCACCACCTCCATTGTAGATAGAGGGAGAGAGGGGAGGGGACATAGACATAATCCCCATAATAGTTGATCCTTCTAGTGAGGAAGTCCTATTAGAAAATGGGTGCATAGAGGAGAGCTGGTCACTTTCACCAAAAGTTCATGCCTCAGCTAGGCATAGATTGATCACCGTATGTCATATTACAAAACTACTTTGCCAAGAAAAGATAAATTCTCAAGAGTGACCATTCAAATCAAGAGGAGGATAGAGTCTGCTTTAATCCTAATGAGGATGAAATGTTGGACCACACAGTCGGGGTTTACATGGTTGACACATGAGGGTCCTTATAGTGGGATCAGCTTAGTCAGGAAGGTGTCATGCTCGAGGAAGGTGACACTTCTCACTCGACTCAGCACCTCCTTCACCAGCTCAGACAGAAGGATGATCGCATTGACAAGATAGAGAAGAAAATTGAGGAGTTGATGGAAGTGATCTTAGCATTGTAGAACTTAGCCCCAACTTCACAGCCTTCTCCTATGGTAGTCGACTGACCAAAGTTGGTACATACCTTAGACCATCCTAGGTGCACTCCCATAGATGATGATGTTAGTAGCTTGCATAGGAAGTTCACAGATGGCATCTCCATGCATAAAAAAAATATTAAGCATATGGTAGAGTAGTAGGTGAGGGAAGCAATGGCTAAATCATCAAAGGGAATTCAATGTAGTTCAATACCCCCAAAGGTTTTGTGTTGCCTTCTTTCTAGATCTTTGATGGCAGTGGGAACTCGTGTTAGCATACACTTTAAGCCAACTTGTAATGTCTGGCGGACGACTTTTTAGACTCTTTGTCGTCATAGGGGGGTTGCATTTGATTGGTACAATCAACCGTTCGGTGAGGACTTTTGTTTAGTGGAGCACCTCTTTGTAAAGAGGTTTGCTGGAACTTAGCAAAAAGTGACTGTAGGCAACCTCATTCTAGCAAAGTAGAATCCCACTGAATCCTCTGTTGATTATATTCTATGGTGGTGCAACCTAAGCATGAAATGCGAGCCGTAGCTATCCGAATAATATGCCAATGAGATTCTTCTCAAGAACATTCATGGCCCGATCGCCTTCATGCTTGAGGGCTTTACCATCAGGATATTTGAGAAACTAATCAACAAGGTGGCTAGCCTACAAGAGGAAGCCAAACAGTTTCCCTTTCTTGACCAATCATCTCGACCCAAGCCATAGGTGTTCAAGAAGATAGGGAAAGTTATGTTATTTGATAGAGAGAAGAAGCCATCCATAGTCTAGTATGAGAGACCTTGAGAAGCCTCCTTTGCCACCTCCTCTAGCACCACCTCGGACATCATATCAATTTCCACGGCTACCACAACAGCCATTCCCACCTCAGTCGTCTACCCAATAACAGTACTCATATCCACCACCAGGTAACTATTACCCACCTACTCTTATCATTAGATTGAATAAGCCATATTCCTTCAAGAGGGAGGTAGTTAGGAAAATCTATAATAATCTCTTAAAGAAACCTAACTTTTAATTAGAGCCCAAGATCCCGGAGAAAGTGGGCAAGAGTAATGATCCTAACTATTGCCCCTACCACCACATGATTAGTCATTTCTTAGAGGATTGTATTACTTTTAAGGACTAGCTTGAGTGTAGCTATACATTTGGCACTGTAGTTATCCCCAAGGAATACTTATTAGAATAACCATCTAATTCTATTAGGGTAATTCTTGGGGATACTTGTGAACCTCTTAAGATAAAAGAAGGTTGGGATATTGCCATATCCTGAACCTCTAAAAAAGTTATTTCTAAGATCAAGAAACTCTATTTACATGTGCCTAAGGTAGCTCAAACCTCCAACATCAAGGAAGGTTTGCAAGTTGCCAAAGACAACAAGAAGTGAAGAAAGAAGCTACCTTTGCCCGATAGTCTAAGCACAACCACTCAAAGACTCCATCCATCCATTAACTACTACTTCTTCTTCTACTAGATCCTATTCTACCGGAGCGTTGTATCAGTTGACAAAGGCATTAAATCCTTTAATCCACTTACTTTATTGGATTTCTATTATGCACCTCCACCAAAAAGAAATCAATGAAGAAAGCAAATTTTACTTACATCTTGTCCACTTATGATACTCTAGATTTTATTCCTATTGAAAACTCTCAAAGTCCAGAAGATAATAATAGCTCTAGTCATTCCGATCTCCTCTCTTCTAATTAATCTTTTCCTTTTCAATCAATCGTTCACCTCTTGAGATTGACTTAGTCAACCGACTGAGGATCCCATAGGAGAAGCTTTAGGTATGAGAAGGTAGAACTTTCTACAAGTTCATCATTCTACGAAGTCACTGAAGTCAACCTACGTAGTGGCAAAGTTCTACCTCATAGGGTAGCACCTCAGGATAAGGGTAAATAAGTCATTGGTTCTAGTGAGCAAATATCCCCTCCATAAGATGCTCCACCTATAAATATGCTTGTGGAGGACCCAGTCAGAGTTGATTACAACATCTTAGTACACCTTAGAAAGTTCTTAGCTAAGTTAAGCATATATGACCCCCCTTGTCTTATCCAAAGAGATGAGGAAATCTCTAATCAAAGCTCTACTTGATCTCAAAATATGCTTAGCTCAGCTAAGCGCTACTTAAGAATAGGCACACAACTCAAAACATATTCTAGGAGTTACATTCAGTGATGAAGACCTATTTTTAGGGATGATAGAGCACAACCTCCCTCTTTACATTATAGTGGATGTTAGACAGAGTAATCTAGTGACGTGGTGCATCACCAACATTATGAGTCTAAGAATTATTTACTTGAGGATCAACATCTCCAAACTCTAAAAAGAGAGGATGATGTTGAGAGGATTCAATGAACAAGGCGAGAGGGCCTTAGGCTCTATAGTGTTGCCATTAGAGATAGATGATTGGAAAATTGAAGTCAAGTTTCATATCATAGACTCGAATACATCTTTCAGTGCTTTACTGGGGAGACCATGGATACATGAAAATAACACAATTTCATCCTCTCTACATCAGTGCATGAAGTTCATGAGATGTGGGATTGAGTATTGTGTCAAAGGAGATCTCAAACCATTCACAGTTCATGAGGTTGAGATATATGAGGATGCAGCATATTTCCTTCCCAAAACTAACACAAGTCCATTCTGAGAGACAAAAGAAAGAAAAGAAAAGAAAAGATAAGAAAAGAAAAGAAAAGAAAAGAAAAAATAAATATAGATTCCACCCACAATTCATTGCTCCATCAAACACATGATGACCTCCACTAGGTAAAGGAAGAGACGTGAGGTAGCCGGAAAAGCCTCCTATTGGACACCCAGGGAGGTATGTCCCACCCAGAGTACACCGCAACATAGACTTAGAATCTAATTCATAAGATGAGTCTTATGTGATTAGCAAACCAGCCAGCTCTTCTCAGTAGTAGATCTCTTTTGAGGTGACACTTGAGTATGATAGTGATGAAGACTGAGCTCCAAAGCAAAGCATAAATGTATCCAAGTCTATATGTGAAATATCCAGGCATTGGTTGGGAACCTTAGCTCTAACCTCACTTTTCTCATAAAAAGTTGAGGGTTTGGTAGTTAAGGAGGCCCCTAAGTCAATCATAGGTGTGATGATCCAGAGGTTATTTCTGGGAGCATCATCCTCAAGTCAAGAAGTTGATGTAGAACTTGAGGATGATTCATATAAAGATTTAATAGAACTACCTTTTCATTGGTACTTGTTATGTGTTCTAAACTTAGTAAAGAAAGGGTTAATCCCACATACTTGGTCAAAGCACAGGTCAGACTATTTTGAAAGAATTGGAAGAATGAATGCAATAGCTCTTAATCAAGACCAAGACTAGGATTCAGTACAGTAGGTCCAATCGATGATGATGATTACTACTTATTCACCACCAATCATTTGAAATATGATAGATTATTTTCAAATCATGCTAACTCATATGAGGAGGTATGTTTAGAAACTTCAAATGATCCAAATGAATTTGAAGTCAAAAATGCACCACCAAAGTTTGAAGAGGAGATCAGATCAACCATCAATGAGCCTAAAGAAATCAACTTAAGGACTAAAGACAATCCACATCCGACATACATCAGTTCTTTGTTGATTGATATTGAAACCAATGACTTAGTTTCTCTATTGACTAAGTTTAAGGACTGCTTCGTATGGAGTTATGAAGAGATGCCCGATTTATCTACTGATGTGGCAATCTATAACTAGCAATAGAGTCTAGTGCTAACCCTATCAAGCAAGCTCTTAGACACATGTGATTAGACATTAAATAGTAGGTCATTCTGAAATCAAGAAATTGATCAATGCTGGCTTCATCAGCAAAGAAAAATATCTTACCTGGTTGGCCAATGTCATTCCACTTAAGAAAAAGAATGGCCAATTTTGCATATGCATCGATTTTAGGGATCTAAATAAAGCATGTCCAAAAGATAGTTTTTCACTACCAAAACCCGAACTAATGGTAGACATTGCCTCATATCATGCAGTCTTCCCTTTCATGGATGGATCATCTGGATATAACCAAATAAATATGCCCCCTAAAGATGAAAGAAACACTGCATTTCGAACCCTGATCAAAATCTATTGCTATATGGCCATGCCTTTTATCCTTAAAAAAAGCCAGTGCCACATACCAGCAGGGCATGACTCAAATCTTCTATGAACTCATTCATCATCAAGTCGAGTGCTATGTCGATGATCTTGTAGTCAAAAGTAAAGAAAAGGAAGGCCACCTCTTTGACTTGAGAGTAGTTTTCAAATGGTTAAAATAACTTTAACCTCAAAATGAATCCCCTAAAGTGTGCATTTGGAGTAACTTTAGAGAATTTCCTTGGGTTTGTTGTTAGACACCATGGAATCATAATTGATTCGGAGAAGATCAAAGCGATATTAGAAATAACACCCCCTAAAAGTCTAGCTCAACTCAGATCATTCCAAGGGGGGTTGGTGTATCTAAGATGCTTCATTTTCAACCTATCAGGAAGATGCCAGCCATTCTCAGAACTTGTCAAAAAGGATGTCAAGTTCAAGTGGGATAACAAATGTCAGCATGCCTTCGAAGACATCAAGCACTACCTGATGATGATGCCAATTCTAGTAGCCCCTATCTAGTGCAAGCCATTGATCATCTATACTGCTGCATTAGACAACTCCCTTGGTGCTTTGTTGGCACAAGCCAATGACGAAGGGAAAGAGAATGCACTCTACTATCTCAATTGTCATCTAATCCCTGATGAGGCAAATTATCCACCTATTGAAAAACACTACTTAGCTTTAATCTTTGCATCCCAAAAGCAATGACATTACATGCTTTCTCATAAGGCGAACTTGGTTTCTGTGATCAATCCACTGCAATATCTCATAACAAGGCTGAAGCTATCTCGACAGTTGGTGCATTGGTCCATGATTTTACACAGTTCAATATGACTTTCATACCCCTCTATGCAGTGAAAAGATAATCACTAGTAGATTTCTTAGCAGCACACCCACTTTCTATTGATTCCCCACTTAGTGATGACTCTCTGATGAACAAATCATGAACTTATGGGACACTAACATTCACCGCTAGGAGATGTACTTTGATGCTATGGCTTCCTCTCAAAGGGGAGAAGAACTATGATCTGCTGTCTCAAGGAAAGTAGGGGTATGAATAGTTCTCCTAACTCCAGACCGTGATGTGATAAGATTCTCATATCACCTGTCCAATCCATGCCCAACAACGAAGCTAAATATGAGGCTCTGATTGCCAGTCTAGAGTTAGCCATTACTCTAAGCATCCAGAATATCAACATCTTTAGGGATTCTTAGTTAGTTCATCAATTGTAAAGTTCCATAGTTATAACTAAATCTGAAAATTACCATTTAAAAAATTCCTCAAGGAGAAAATGTCATAGCATATTCTTTAGCCAAGCTCACTAAGGAGTTGGCATGTCTGGAAGATGAGTCCATACTAATAAAGGTCCAAAATAGACAAGTCTTATCCCTTATTGATGTTGAACTCATCGAGAGACTCTCTTTTGAGGGGGAGGTTGTCTTTGCCAAAAAGGGCAATGAATCAAATTCAAGGCAACCATTCATGGATTATCTAAATATAGGACAACTACCTCAAGATAAATCACAAGCTCATTAGATGAAGCAGAGATCCCTTTCTTATGCTCTCGTGGATGGTACATTGTATCGACGATCCTTTGACCATTATGTGGTAACGTTATTTGGACAAACATGAAGCCCGTAAGATCATGATCGAGGTACACTCAGGTTTATGTGGAGCACACCAATCCAGTTCAAAGATGAAAGCCAAGATCAAGAGATTATGATACTACTAACCTTCGATGATCATAAACTGCATGGACGTAGCTAGGCAATGCCACCAATGTCAGGTGCACGAGGTGGTCGTACACCATCCACCCAACATTCTACACTACATTGGCCTCATGGCCATTTGAGTGTTGGGGAATCGACATAGTGGGTCGGATTGACCCTACATCTTTCAAGGGTCATCAGTTCATATGTGGGGTGACTCAACATTCTATTTTTCCAAGTGGATGGAGGCAATCCCACTGAGAGATCACAGCTCAGCATGTGCTCCAGTTTTTCAGGAACCATATGTATATATGTTTGGAGTGCTTTGACGAAATATATTCAATAATGGTACTGCATTCAAGAGCACCAAAATCAATAGCTTTGCCTAAAGACATTGCATAGATTGGAGATATTCTACCATCTACTACCTGAGGGAAAATGGTTTAGCATAGGTCTTCAATAAAACTCTCATTCAAATATTAAAGAAGACACTCGATGATAATAAGAGATAGTGGCATGAGTAGTTAGTTAAAGCATTGCGGGCTTACCGCACCATATACAAAACTCCAACTAAATCTACCCCTTTATCCTTAGTGTATGGGTCTGAGGCTATCCTACCACTAGAAGTCCAACTCCCATCACTAAGGATAGCTATGGGAAGCAAGATCACAATGGAGAAAATGCCAAGTTGTGGTTAGAAGTGCTCGAAGGTTTGGAGGAGAGACACCTCGGGCATGCCAGAACCTCAAGTTGTATAAAGCCAAAATGATTCAAGCTCATAACAAGTTGGTCTGTCCTAGAGCTTTTCAAGTAGGAGAGCTTATTTTAGTTCTAAGGAGACCAATTATTGGCCAGCAAGATGGGAGACAAGTTTGAACCCACTTGGGAAGGCTCTTTTGCCATAGAGAAGGCCTACCAAAGAGGATCTTATCAACTCATAAATCATAAGGGAGAGTGCCTGATGCTTCCAATCAATGGGCTCTACCTAAAGAAATATTATCTATAAATCTTGTTTCAAAATAATTATCAATGAAAATTTTCATCTCAAATTCCATCTCTTCCATTTTGTTGAAAACATCTTTACTTGTGAATCTATCATGATGTGTTTAAGATAGGCGTAAGGAACCTGAGATGTCCTATCATTTTTCAACACAACACCAACTAAACTACACATAACAACATATAAAATAAACACATATCTTTTATCTCGGGCTACTTTGATGTAGGATAAAGCCCATATGGCACTCACTCATTAGTTGCTCTAGGTCGGGCTGACATGCTACCCTGGTAGTGTGTCACCACAGTGGTTCCTTGTTAGGAGGATGTAAGTCTGCACACTTTCTTCTTGACTTGACCATTGCAAATCGATGAGGACCTTGTTAGTTTGGTTGGCCTTACTACACGATCAGTAAGCTACCCCATGTTGACTTTATTTAAGAAGATGTAAGTCTATAGGCTTTCTTCAAACTAGCCATCATGCACTGACTAGGTTGAGTATATTTGGGGATTAGGATAAGTCTCCCAGTGGATCTTTTCCTTCTGACTACTTCAAGTCTGGTTCCAATCCTCCCATGGGACTCTCTGGTTAGTATTCACCCTAGGTTGGATAACATTTATCCCCGGATGATAGATTATCCCGAAGATTATTTCCATCTAAGAAGGTGTAAGTCTACAAGCCTTCTTCTTAGATTGATCATCACACACCGACACTTTAGGTTGGTTGATCCTCGTTATGCTGATAAAGACCTACTTGGTGGATACACCACTCATGGCAGATGTATGTCTACATGCTTTCTCCCTGAGTTAGCCACCATACACTTATAGGCTTTCTTTTATAGAGTCCAGGATAATGTCCCTAGCTACACCTCCCCAGTGGGAACTTGTTAACCTCACTTTTGGAGTGGGCTTTTAACTTTCTCATCATAGGTCTAGGACTCTTATAGACACTAAGAGTTCCTTATTCTTAAGACACTTCTAGTGATTATGTGAACACTTAACCTAACCCTATAGACTTAGAAGAGTTAGCCATAGGAATAGGTTGTGCCTTAGAGATTTAGGAAGACTTTCTTACCTTTAGCCTAAACTCAACCTTGCTTCCTTCTTTCAAAATGAAACCATAAATTCAAATTAAAATTCCAAAATCAAATCCAACTATCCAATGATTGAAATCCATCACCAAAATTCAAACTCCAAATCCCTTCCTAAGCCCTTTTGATTTTATCTTTTGGACTTAGCCTTAACCAAATCCAAATCAATCCCCAATAAATTAATTTTCTTAATTTATCAAATCCAATCTCAAATCAAATTCCAAATCACAAGTCAATTCTAGA
The DNA here is from genome assembly GCA_021442155.1 of Cymbidium sinense. Taxonomy (NCBI): domain Eukaryota; kingdom Viridiplantae; phylum Streptophyta; class Magnoliopsida; order Asparagales; family Orchidaceae; genus Cymbidium; species Cymbidium sinense. Next base: position 39,657,701 of record CM038229.1, read on the forward strand.
TTCCAAATGATTGAAATCCATGATCAACTCTAAATTCCAAATTCTAAAATCTCTTCCTAAGCCAAGTGAGCCACCTTCATGTGCTTAGCCAAAATTCCTTCATATCAACTCAAAATTTGTTGATTTGTTTTTAAATCAATCATTCCTTCATTTATATTCATAAATATAAATGAAACCCACCCTTTAATGACCAAAAATAAATCAAAACCCAAATTAACCCTTTTCAACCCACATCCCTAAGCTTAATCAAATTTTCTTTCAAATCACTCCAAACTCAAGTGATTTTCTCATAACCAATTTATATTCTCATTCATATTCATAAATATAAATGAAATATAAATTCAAATGACCAAAACTATACTCAAATCAAACCAAATTTCCAATTTTATCATGTTTAGCCAAATTTTGAACTCGGCTAAATGAAACCCAAATCAACTCAAAACTCATGGATTTCTTCATAATTCAATTATTCCTACAATCATTGATCCAAATATAAACATAAATCACCATTATCAAACCAAATCTAAGTCAACCCAAATCAAACTTAAATTGACCCTTATGACTTGAAATTGTCATATGAATCAAAACACACATGGCTCCAAACCAATTGCAATTGGATTTATATTTCAATCCTAAGTCCATATGTAAGTTCAATTAAACTTAAATCAAGCCTTAATCACTCTTTTAATTTAATTAGTGATGATTAGTAAATGAAATAGTACTTTAACTAATTATTTAAGCTTAATTACCTCTGTTGAACAGTAAGCGAGCTTAAGGAATGTGATTGAGATATTTCTTTAATTTACTTCCTAAGTTCTCTTCAATTTTGGAATTAATATAATAAAGGATTAATGAGAGAATTAGTATCTTAATTAATTAATCAAGCTTAAATATAAAGATCAAAGCCTAAGTTATTAAGTATATTGGGATTGAGATAAGGCCTCTCTTTCTTGACCTCTTTCCTTTAGTCCATTTCATTTCCTTAATTGGAGATGTTTATGCTTAATCAAAAATGGGTTAATGAACCTAATTACTTAATTTAAATTTTTTTCACATCTAAATAACATTAATTAACTTTTGTATAACACTTTGGGTGCTCAATAACCCAAAGTGAGAGATAATAAATTATGATTAGCTCACATGTGTGAGAAAATAAAAAAAAGTAATTAAGTGAGATCCTTTAAGCTTAATTAACTATTAATCATAAGCCAATTACATTAAGCATTTCTTAGGAGCATTGCAAATTTATTTTTCATGTGGTTGCATATCATGTTGGCTTATAATTAACTAATTAATTAACTTAAGGTGATATAGGTAAGGATAATTAATTCATTTAATTCATACCTTAACATAATCAAAATATAAAATCAATTTAAATATTCTTCATTAAATCAAATTAATTCACACATGGGGAATTAGGCTAGAATTAGCAAATCTCTCTCATATTTTCTAAATCAAATGAAACTCAAAGTTAAAAATGTCTTTAAAGAATTCTTGTTTATTTTAAATAGCCTTATCTAATATGATTGTCCTTAGGAATTAATTATGGTGAATGAAATCATGTGGTTAAATTTCTTTATTTCTTTTTAATCATTCTAAATATTGCTTGCCATATGAAATCATGTATTCATTTCTTTTAAAATTAATTAAATGAAATGTTTCAAAATTGCATGTGTTGGCTAAAATTAAAGATATGAGTGGCTATTATCACTATTAAACAAAAAAAAAACTATTTTAAAAATCTATAAATCAATGATTATAAATGAAGTAATGCTTGTTACAAATATTTATAATCTTACATGTGTTGATAGTATTATATGTATAATGTGAAGCTCCATTTCCCTACTTTAATATGGATTCACATAGAATTTGAAAAGAACATAACACTTGCCTAAATCTATTCCTATGCATCTCCATATTAAGACTTAAGAAGAATTTCACATTGTACTTGTAAACCATACAACCAAATCAAACATAATTTCTTGCATGATGCCTTATCCATTTGGTTTTTTTTTTACATTCCTATGTATTTGAAAAAGTGGTATATTAGTCTAGACATCCCGGGGATGCGAGGCTTTAAGTAGCCCTAAGTAGGTCTTGTACCTTACTCCCCTGGTGTACAAAATAATGGCGCCATACTCACTTAAAACTCTTATACATATGCATGTGTCATGTGATAATAAATAAAGAATCAAAAATCAAATAAATAAAACATGATTTTTTTTTTGCATGGATTTCCTTATCCTCGTAGCTATTCATATGTTTATATGCATCTAAGAAAAGTGATATATTAGAAACATCCCAAGGCTGCGAGGCTTTAAGTAGCCCTAGCTTGTACCTTACGGTGTAAAAATAATGGCAATATTTACTTATAACTTTTATACATGTGGATGTGCATTTAGCTAATGGGTGAAAAATCCCTCTTTTCTATATAAAAAACATGCATTCATAATTCAATTAACAAATGAAGCATCCAAATTCAAAAATACATTTTCTTGCATTCATCATCAAAGTAAGCTAAGATTTATATTTCATGTATATGTATGCTTAGGATTATGCATATGTATGGTATACATGATGGAAAGAAATGGATGGGTGTGTATCATGTGATAGTAATCCACCCCAACTAATCCTAAGATGCCTTTCTTATTGAATAGGGCTATTTAGAATGAATCTAAACTTAGATTAATTAAAACACATAATAAATAATTCATTAAAGGAAATTCATTAATCAATTTACTTTAGAAATTACTTAAGGTACCCTCTCTTTATTTCTTTTATAACACTTAGTTGCTAAGTGTAGGCTATATGAAACAAAAGAAAATATTAAGTAAAAATCCCCAAATCAACTAAACCACTGAAAGGAAAATCAACCCTTTATAAATTAAATCCCTCATATTTAGCAAATCATAACCCTAAAGCCTAGTTAGGACATACCACACAAGCTTTAGCACATGCACATTAGGCTAAGTCACTATTTCTAGCTTTATGTTTGGACAGTGCATGGTTTGATAAATTTTTAGTTTTATGATGTATTATTTTTATCTGATGTTAGGGTGTATGTGTAACTGAATGTTAGGCGATTTATTTAATCATATTATGAGGGCTTAAGGGGCCATTGTAATAAAAATATAAATACTTTTTGCTATGCAGGTTGCTTAGCCCCTAAGCATAGCCTAAGTTAGGATAGGTGGACTTAATTACCCATTTGTGGGGTTCCAAGTCCAAATTATTCCTATAACTGCTTGGGTTGTATGGTGTGTTTAGCTAACATTTATTTTACAGGTGTAGCTAGATTTACTTTTTTTCTTTTAATGTAATTTTTACATTAGGATTAGGATAAGTGTTATTGGGGGTTAAGGATAAGCATTGGTTATAAGACCATGTCTTATATACCATGTGATGCCTTTGGAGCAAACTATATCTTACTCAAGCCAAAAGAAAGAAAGAAATGGAGCAAATCAAAAATGAAGAAGTGAAAGATGAAGAGTGAAGAATGGAGGATGAAGAATGAAGAGCCCCATAACCCTTATCATTATATAATTGTAATTATTCTTTCATTATACTAGAAAGTATACGGGTAGAGCTCGGCTACCCCCATTTATTTTTTAGTTGTACGCATCCAATCGCGACCCCTTTTATTCTTTTGTGATAGATTTATAAATTTTTTTTTTGATATTTTATTTAGCTTGAGCTTTAGAAATACATGTCTTTTCATAATTTTCATTATGATTGGTGATTACTGTGTAGCCTGGATGCGATTAGGCTCCTCGAATAAAAATAAATTTTTTATCCCACTAACAACTCATAACTAAAATTTTAAAATAATTCATAACCTCACATGAAAGCCTATGAATTAAATCAAGATAATAAAATTTTTGCAACCCCTTAGCTGGATGATTGAATGTATAATATCATGCATATCATATTCTTCCACTCTTATTAAGAGAGGCTTCCATCTGTGTGAGAATAAAGGCTTAACTATAAGAGCCTTTGATGGAAAACACCTCTTTCTCTCTGATTTAGCCCACAACCAATTTCTCATGCATTTTAGGCATACAAAATCCTACAAAGTCTAAAAATCAAATAAAACTTGACAAAATTTTCATTAAATTTAAGTCATGATTTATGCCCTTCGTGATCTAGTCTCTTAGGGAGTGTGTTTAAAGACTTAGTTTTTTTTCTAAGTAAATAACAGTATAACCATCTTGTAAATCGTATGACTTACCTACATGGATTTAAATAGAGGAGTTACTTGCCACCCTGGGTAAGCCCAGTGGTTTATCCTCTTTATGGAGGTAAATCATATGCCCATTTCCTTTGATTTAGGTGTTTTGACCAAAGCTCCTTAGAATTAGTATATGAGGCTGTTATTTTTCTTTGCAGGCTACAAGCATAAATCCTCACATCTTAGGTATTTTTATAATCTTATATTATGAAATTATAAGTCCTAGATTTATAATAAAAATTCAACTCAAATAAATAAATCTCCTCAGATTCAAATACATAAATCCCAACCATAGGATAGATTGGAGTGCTCATTAGGCTTTCGAGTATCATGAGCACTCCCTATCGATAAAAACTCTTCCCTTTTGATCTCCCCTCCCCCCACTTAATTTTTCAAAAATACAACTAATCCATTGATAGTCCTAACTTTGAATTCTTTGGATATAATAATCATCTACTTTAATCAAGAGTATTCTTAAGAGATTCATTTCCTTTAGGATATAATTAACTATGGAGGCTTGCCTTCATAGGAAACTTAATGAATCAAGTTTAAATAAATCCTACTTTACTTTTTCATGTAAAGTAGGAGAAAAATCTCTGATATATCCAAAGACTCATCATGCCTTAGGAGTCTTATTGAAATCCATTATAGGATTGTGACTTCTATCTCTCGAGATAGTATACTATTCCTTAATATCATACCCAATCGCCCTAATGAGTACATCTATGGATCTGTGTGGTGTCCCTCACACAAACACACGCAACACAAAAATAAACACCACAGCACTCTATTTGGATCACGTCCTTTGCGACCCCATTTAGACACTACATGAGTTACTCTTGGATTGGACAATCTTCCTTTCCTAGTAATCACCCCTGTGGTTGGAGAATCCATCTCATGGATATGTAGATACTCCCTTGGTCTAGTAAGTCTGAGATAGGACAAGGTCAATATAGCCCCTTCTCGATGTTCCTCACACCAAGGGTCCACGATGCAAACATAATATATATATATATATATATATATATATATATATATATATATATATATATATATATATATATATATATATATATATATATATATATATATATATATATTTGCTTAGATTAGAGGACATTATTAGTACCTTTTAATGCATCCTATCTTTAGAGCGGTCAAAAAACTCATAGAATCTACTACTTTTGAGTTGATATAGTCCCGTGGCATTCATTCAAGAAGTAGTTATTGATTATTGTTCTTCAATTGATCACCTATTCACTTTGGAAGATGTAATTCTATATGCTTTCTCTATCATCATACACCAAAAGGCAATTTTGGTTTAGCTAATGATTAGGTATTCAGATCCCCTGAATTTGTTGCACTATCAATTGATCATCCAAGTGGTTGCTCCCCACTTTGGAAGATGTAAGTCTACACGCTTTCTTCTTATGACACAAAGGCAACCTTTAGGTTGGATGGTCTTACAGAGAAAGTCCCTTTGGATTTATAAACAGATAGGCAAATGATATAGCCTTCTCGTAGATGTAGACAAGGTCCATGAATTAAATTCACTTATCTCAGAGATGAGCTCATATCTCCAACAGATATGCCCTCAACCTCAAACCAAATTATATCCTCTCATGAGTGGAGCCTAAATCATCAAATAAAATTCTCATTCCCATTAGATGTCAACCAAATTAAGCCAAATCATGTCCTATCCCCACTGGATACATCCATGAAATCAAACCCATATACTTATCAATAAATAACCTACTTCCCGGTGGAAGGTTCACATTTCTATCCAGATACCCTCAATTCAAAACCATCCTCCCCAATGGAGCCCCAAATCATAATAATGAAGCAAATCAAATCAAACTTATCCCTGGATACATCCCAAATAAATCTAACAAACTCTGATCCTGGATACCCAATGAAATCAAACTCACATAGAAATGCTTCTAGTGGAAGGTTCATGCACCCATCCCTGACGGATTATAGATTCTAATCCCTAGTGGATCTTCTTTCAATAAATCATATCCATCAAATTCAAACACTTATCCCTGGTGGATAACTCATACTTGCTTCCCTAGTGGAAGGTTCATGTACTCAATCCTAGTTGATTCCTCCTGGCTCTCTTATTCCCTTGACATAAAGAGAGTTGCATTGCACTAAGATTTTGATTCTATCTACCTTCTTGGCTTTAGGTATAGATCATTTTCATTAACATTTGCAATTCTATGTTGATCATCTTAATGCCAATACGCTATGCCTTGTTTTACACCACACTATTGGGGTCCTTTACCTCACTTTGGAGTGAGTTCAATCTCCTCATCATAGATTTAGGACTTCTATAGACACTAAGAGCTCCTTAGTCTTAAGACACTTCTAATGATTAAGTGACCACTTAACTTAAACCTAAAGACTTAGGAGGTTTAATCATAGGAGTAGGTTATGCATTAGGGATCTAGGGAGACTTGTCTACCCATGGCCTTGACCCAATCCATGCTTCCCTACTCAAATGAAACCCCAACTTCAAAGTTAAATTCAAGATCCAATTCCCAAAACTCACAATCAATCTCATGATCAAATTCAAGTCCAAAAATCCTCTAGAAGCCTTATGATTGAATTACATGGCCTTAACCCTAGACAAATCCGATTCAATCCAAATTCAATTGATTTTATCAAAGATCAATTCATTTCCTCAATCATTTATCAAACTCAAGTCTAAACTCAATTCCAAATGATTGAAATCCAAAATCAAATTCAAACTCCAAAAATCCTTCTTAAGCAATATGATCCACTATCATAAGCTTAGCCAAAACTCCTTTAAACCCAATCAAAATCAATTGATTTCTTTAGAAATCAATTATTCCATCATTTATATTCATAAATATAAATGAAATCCAAACTCAAATGACAAAAACTAAATCAAACTAAATCAAACTAAACCAAGACCCTTCCTAAGCCATATGGACCCACCTCCATGAGCTTAACCAAATCTCAACCCAAATCAATCCAAAATCAATTGATTTCTTTATAAATCAATTATATATTCATTTATATTTATAAATATAAATGAAACCCACATTCCAATGATCAAAACAAAATCAAACTAAATCAATTTTAATCTAAGCCCTTTTGACCTACCTCCATGAGCTTAATCAAATTTACTTCCAAATCACTCCAAACTCAAGTGATTTTCTTATAAGTCATTTATGTCTTCATTTATATTCCCAAATATAAATGAAAAATAAATTCAAATGGTCAAAACCAAATCCAAAATCAAATCAAAACTCAATTCAAGCCCTTTAAGCCAATTTCTTGAACTTGGCCAAAACCTATCTAAATCAAGCCAAAACTAATGGATTTTCTCTTGAATCAATCATTCTTTCAATCATCTATCCAAATATAAATGAAACCTACAGTCATCTAGCCAAATTGAAATCAACCTAAGTCAAGCCCAACTTAACCCTTTTGGCTTGAAAATTTTAAGTGAACCAAAATCTATCATATCCCAAATTGATTGCAATTGGATTTATATTTCAATCCTAAGCTCATATATAAATTCCACTAAACTTAATCAAGCCAAAACTAAGCCAATTGACCCATTTAGGTCCACTTGACCTAAAGTGGCCTTAAGGACCAAGTTTTAATCCAACCCAAATTGGACTAAACCAAACCTATCTGAACCTCATACCATGATCATTGATCACCATAGGATGATCAAATATCTTGAATTGGGTCAAACCAAGTCAACTTGGTCATTTGACCAAGTCAACCCTTAGCCCAAATGTAACCTAAACTAGCCAAAACTCACCATACATCAAATTGATTGGAACCATTGATCCACACCAACTCATAATCAATAATTGAACATGACTTGACCATCAATTGAACTAAATCAAACCCAATTGGCCATTTGACCCAAGTTGACCCAAATTGGCCTAGAAGGCCAAAATGGGGCAAATTATGATCTAACCCAAATTGATTGCAACAAATGTCTCAAGTTCAATACAAATTCATTGTTGCACTTGACCAAAGCTCCAATTTGATCAATAGGACCCAACCTAGCCCAATTGACCAAGCTAGCCCAAATTGACCTAAAAGGTCAATTTGGCCAAGATCTAAATAAATCTAAATTGATTCAAACCAAAGCCTATAATCATTTTTAATTAACCAATTGAACTTGAACCAACACCCAACTCAAGATGATTTGGCCAATTTGGTCAATTTGGTCAATTTGTTCAATATAGCCCATTTGACCTATATGAATCCAAATGAGCCAAAATCAAACCTAGGCCAAATTAATTGAATCCACTTGAAATAGAACACTCCAAATCATCATTTAAACCTAACCCAAGCTTTGGTTTGACCCAATTTGATCAAATGGTCAACCTAACCCAACATGGCCCAAATTGAACCATATGACCAAATTAATTCAAAACCCATGAAACCAACCCTTGACCCATTGGAGATTGATCAAACTTGACCCAAACCCATCTTGGGTCAGCTTAAAGTCAACTAAAAAGCCAAATGAGTCCAATCCGAGCCATTTCCCATTGGTCAAGCCCTCTTTACATAGGATTCCACCCATAAATGGCAAAGTCCACTCTCCCATCATTTAGCAGAGCTCACTCATCCCATTTTGGGGTCTGACCTAACCCCCTAGGACACCCTAAGTAGGCTAGGACTTACCTTGGACAAATGGGAGGTGAGTTAACTCACCTCCCTTGTAAACCGACCACCCAATGAATCCAAGGAAGGAAATCAAACCAAATCAAGCACTGAGCCACCCCCACTCCTTCCTCCAACCAAGACAAGCCATGTGGACATGATGGCCACTCACACCTGGCTGGTGGCACCAAAAAATGAGGATAATCTCCCCTCCACCTCAGCAAATTGAGGGATATACCCCCTCAATTCAAAATAGATTTTATTTGCATTCAACTCCTCTAAGCTCCCAAGAGAGAAATGAAACTCCCTAGAACTCCTCAGAGCTTCTTCAAGGCTTCCCCACATCAGATTTCTCCTTCCAGAGCAAGGTTGAAATAGGACACCCCCTCTTCAATCCAAACTTCTTCCTCTCTCAACCAAACTTGGATTGCTCATCCACACACCATCCCCACACCTTGTCGAGGCTACCCAAAGATTCCCTCGAGTTCTAAACCCACTGGAGCTAGGAGTTCAATCACCACCAAGCTCCAAATTGATGGAAGTTTGTCCACCGAGCGAACGAAAAGAAATTTGCTTATGTGCTACTCAACAGAGCCTCGTCTCTACTAGATGAAGCTACCTTCGTCGATCCCACCACCGATCTTGAGCTCTAGTGAGGTAATTTTTGAAAATTGTAGAAATGGAAAATTTTTTGTGGACTTTTATGAAGAGAATTTGCATGAGAATCAATCTTGACCATTGGATGTGTGTGGATCCCTTCCCTAATGGTGTGGGATCATTTTAAAGTTCATTCGAGCTCAGGTTAGCCCGGATCGAGTGATCCATGGCGGACGGACTACATCGTTCATCGCTCACAAGAAGAAAGATCACTGGTCATCCATTCTACAAGATTGGAATGGACAGCTATGATCAAATCACGTTAGATCTGCCTGATTTTTTCTTTAGTGTCCCGAGTTTGATCGTGGCCGTCTAATCTTAGATCAAATGACCCATGAGAAATCGCATCCCGCTGTCCGCTAAGTCAGCTACAAATGTGACTACTTAAATAGCCAATCCTACGGTGCCATATGAAAAGCGCTCTGCATCAGTGCACCATGTGGCGCTAATGGGATTAAGGCTTAATTAGGTTATTTTAATCAATTTTTAAGGTTGAAACTTCCATAATTCTTAACTAATTGTAGAAAAATATAAATAATATAAATAAGAGCTCATTTTAAAGGTATTTCACACGGGAATCCACTAAAATTATCCTTACTTAATTTTTTATAGTAATTGACTTAAAGTGAAAACTTAATTAACCTAATTACTCCTTAATTAATCATCCAATTGGTTTCAAATTTTTTGATGTTGCTTAGGGGATGACCTCTACCTCTCCCATTTTTCTTGGAATTCATTAGATGATTAATTAGGAATATTAATTGATTCCCTAATTACCTTTTTAACTTAATTAAGGATTAATTAAGCATGTGAATAGTAAATTAACTAATTAATTAGACTCATTTGACACTGATTAATAGTATGGAGGTTCAGGGAATGTGATTGGGGAATTTTTCCTAATCTTTTCCCTAAGTTTCCTTTACTTTTCAAGAGAAATTAATTAAGAATTAATTAACTAATTAATTACTTAATTAGCTTAATTAAATTATAAAATGGATCTATTTTTCCTAATCAATTCATGGGTATATCTTTAGGTGTTTAATAGTCTAAAGAGATTTAATGAAATTATGATTTACCCATATGTGTGAGAAAATCATAAAAGTAATTAAATAAGTTCCTTAAGCCTAATTAACCATTAATTATGAGCCAATTGCATTAGGCCCTTTTCATTTCATAGGACCATTGCTAATTTACCTACCAATTTATTTGCATATTTCATTGGCTCATAATCATTTGATTAATTACCTTACGGTAATATAGGTAAGTGTTAATTAATTAATTTAATTTATACTTTAACCTAATTAATCCCTAAACATGACCTAATTATCTCTCATTAAATTAAATTAACTCACACATGAGAATGGGATTAGGATTAGCAAACCTCCTTCTCTCTTTCCTTAAGACAAATTAAATATGAAAGTAAAAGTGACATTAAAAAGATTTGGTTTGCTTTAAGTAGTTTTATTTGTTATGATTATCCTTAGAAGCTAATTTAATTGAATGAGATTACATGTTTGTGTTATTTATTTCTCTCCAATCATAGTAAATGTTGTATGTCACTTGATTCATGCATTCATCTTTTATAAAATTAATTAAATCAAATGATTTTCTTTATATCAAGTTTGTATGTGTTGATTTAAATTAATATATGTGTGGCTATTATCACTATTAAATCAAAATCTATTTTTCAAAGCTTATAAATGAATGATTACATATGTTATGAATGCTAGTTATAAATATATATAGGGGATGTATGTGATTATAGCTTAAGTGTATGAAGTGAAGTTTCTTTTCTTCCATTCATGTATTGATTTATGTAAGTACGAATGTTAATAGGAATATAGCATGGACATCCCAAGAATATGAGGCTTTAGTTAGCCCCAAGGAGGTCATTTGATCACCTCACTTCCTTGGTTTAACAATGACACGTACTCCATTTGATTTCATTCTTACATGCTTCAATGCTCGAATTTAGAAAAGCCTTTATTCCATATGCATAATTGTTTCAAAAATATAACTTTTGCATGATTTATCACTATTGTAGTTATTTGTGCATTCATGTGTATTCAAGAATAATGGGTATATCTAGTCTGGATATTTCGAGAATGCAAGGCTTTAAGTAGCCTCAAGGAGCACTTTACCTCACTCCCATGGTTTAACAATGGTGAAGTACTTGCTTAAAACTTTTATACACTTGAATGTGCATTTAGCTAATGAGTGAGAATCCCATGTTCTACAAAATACATTCATGCATCTTTCATTTAAAGTGTGCTAAAAGAAATATATTGTATGTGTAGGTATACTTAGGATTTAACCATATGTATGGTACATATAAGGGAAAGGAATGGTTGAACATGTGGCATGTGATAGTAATTCAATTATATTAACCTTAAGATGCCTTTCATATTGAATAGAATTGCATAAAGTGAATCTAAACTTAGGATTAATTTAAAATATGTAATAAGCTATTCACTAAAAAGAATTAAATCTAATTGACATCCTTTAGAAATGACTTAAGGTAGGGATGAAAGAGAGTAATCCTATTTTTTTGTTCTCTTTATAACATTTAGTTTCTAGGTATAAGTCAAATGAAATAAAGAAAATATTAAGTAAAATTCTCAAATCAATTAAACCATTTAAAGTGAAATTAACCCCTTATGATTAAACACCCTTTCATATATAGAAAATTATAACAAAACTTAGTTAAGGCATACCACCAAGCCTTAATACACACACTTTAGAACTAAAAAAATCATTTCTAACTTTATGTTAGGGCGATGCATGGTGTGATTTATATTTTATTTTATGATGTATTATTTTAGATTGGATGTTTTGTAGACTAGATATTAGACCGTGATTAGCCTAATCATATTTTCTACAAGAGATTGTGCTTAAGGGTTGCTTAAAATAAATATAAATAATCTCTTTTGCAAGTTTCTTAACCCCTAAGCATAATCCAAGTTAGGATAGGGTTACCCATGCAGGTGCTAAGTCCAAATTATTTATAACTGCTTATATGTATGTTTAGCTAACTTATTTTGTGTGTAGTTAGATTTATTTTTTCCATTTTTAATATAATTTTATATTAGGAATTAGGATTAGTGTTATGGAGGGATAAGGATGAACATTGGCCAGAAGGCTTAGCCCTAGAGTACCATGTGATGCCTTGAAGCCTACTAAATCAAAGGAGAAAAGATGGAAGAAATGAAGGAAATATGAAGACTTTAAGATTTGAAGACCCCCAACAATATTTATCATTTGTAAATTGTAATTATTTTTTTTATATTCTGGGTTGTATAAGGGTAGAGATCAGCTACCCATTTCTCCTTTCAGGTTGTACGACGATACTCGACCGGACCGGCCTCTTATTCTTTTGCATTAGATTTATAAAATTAATTGATGTTAGGTTTAAATTACATAATAGAAATGGCATATCTTTTCATAGTTTCTTTATGAATAATGATTTAATGTGTGTCCTGGACACGATTAGGCTCTTAGGAAAAAATAAATCTTTTACCTAACTATAACTCAAAACTAAATTTTCTAAATAACTCATAACCTCATATAAAACCTAGGTGTTAAATCAAGATAATTAAAAGATTTAGTAACCCCTTAGTTAAATATTGTATGTTTACATCATACATATCATCTTGAATCACTCTTTTAAAATGAGGGCCTCCATCCTAACACATATGAGAATCGCTTGACCTGTGAGAGAAACTCCTACGGACGGAGCTTCACCCTCTTCTCTTTTGATTTAGCCCATAACTAATTTCAACATGCTTTTAGACATACAAAAATTCTATTGCCTTTGTCAAAATGAAGTGTCCAAAATCAAATAAAATTTAGAAATATTTGCATTTGTAGATTAAGTCATTACTCATACCACTCATGCTCTAGTCTCTTAGGGAGTGGGTTTAATGACTTTAGTCTCTTTCTAAATAATAAAAACCCAACTTTCTTGCAAAATCACATGACTTGATCACATGGTTTTAAATCGTAGGAGGAGTTAGCTGAATGCCACTCTAGGCAGTTATAAGTCTAGCAGTCGGGTGGTTTACTCACTCTTATGGAGATAAATCATGTACCCATTTGTGCTTAGATTTAGGTCATGCTTTGGCTTATGCCAAAGCTCACTAGATTTAGGATCTGAAGTAGCTATTTTCTTCAGGCTACAAGCACAAATCTTCACCTCTTAGGCATTTCCACAACCTTGTGTAGGTGGATTATAAGCTCTAGTAATCTAATAAAAATTTAACCCAAACAAATAACTCTCTTCAATTTCAAATATATAAAGCCCAATTATAGGATAGGTTGGAATGCTCACTAGGTTTCCTAGTATCATGACCATTCCCTACTCATTTCTTTTCATTTTGATAATAAGTCTCTCCTTTTGATCTTTTCCAATTGACTTTCCAAATATAACCAATTTATTGATAGTCTTACTATTGAAATCTTTGGAGACAATAATTACCTAATTTAATCGAGAGTATTCCTAAGGAACTCACCTTCTTTAAGATGTAATTAACTATGGGGGCTTGCCCCCATAGAAATCTTTAGAACTTGATTTAATATAAACCATGCTTTATTCATACTTGTAAAGTAGGGGAAAATTTCTAGTACATTCGAAGACCCATCATGCCTTAGGAGTTCTTATTAGGCGATTAGGTCCATTGAAGGGTGATGTCCCTATCTTTTGAGATAGTACATCATACCTTAATGCCATATTTGATCACTTCACTGAGTACCCCCTCAGATCTGCGTGGTGTCCCCCATACGATCTCAAAAATAAACATCATAAGGCTCAAATTGAGTATGACCTTTGCCCATACTTGATTTGAATAAATCAAAGGCAAGATAGGAGAGTCTTCTTAGTGTGATTAAACCAATATTGACATCAGTCATTCAACTAATGTAGTCAATACTGATAATAACAATTGGCTCTTCACTAGTCACACTATCAAAGTAGTAGCTACATTCAATCCTGTAACAAAAGATCATTGAAGCCATGGATTATATTTACTTAGGTAATGTTCAAAGAATCTAATTATAGTAATTATACCTAAAGGAGTACAAAATGATAGAACCCTATGGTTTTATGTTACCTCAATATAAAATATTTGATGTAGTAATAAACCTGAAATGTAATTTTATTTAAACTATTATAACATAAGTGATATTGATTTGTTGCTAACTTGACATTTATTTGTTCTTTGTTAGCATAACTTTTGATTGATATGTAGAGCAACTTAATAATTAAGTTAGAACTTTCTTAAAACATGATAAATTCTTCATTAAGAGATTTGTTGGAGCATATTATAAAATAAATAAATGAATATATGTATATTGAATGTTTAGATGATGAAGTATACATTAATATAATATGAAAAGAAGATTATGTTAAAATATTTTAGTTGCTTGCAAAACAATCATAAGAGAAAGAAAGAAACAAGTAACCAATATGATGAATTATAGTGAACTCACCATGAAAATCATAATGTTCATAGATGTTATTAGAAAGCAACTAATAACATTAAATGTTATATGAAATCACCTCCCATATTTACAGTTCTAATATATGGGAAACACATTATTTTGTATACAGTTTCACTAAATGAGTGTTTTAGTTCTCTCTTAATATAGACTATTGATGAAAGAAAAAAAAATGCTCTTTATTATTTTAGCCATTGACTAATTTTACATGAGATTAAGCATTAGATGATTTAATGTTGACTGTGTAAAAACTTGCATATTATATATTATCACATAAGATTAACCTCATTCATTGGTAAACTCTTTATAATATTTTATAAGTGTGCAGACATTATTAGGATGCTTAACTTAGTGGTAAATGTTATAATTACAATTTGATATTACTTTTAGAAGTATATATCATCAGAAGATATAATTTATATATTCATTTAGCCATATATTTGATTTATTTAAATTTTCTACTCAATTAAATTATTTCATATTAATATCCATTAAGTATTGAGGACCAAAATCTCTAATGTAAAAATTACACTTTGATGGTGCAAACTTAATAAAAATTCTAGATCAAATTGAGTTTAGAGTGGTATAATATTCATTTACCCAAATAAATTTTTTTAACCTTTTAGAACCATATGCAAATTATAACCTTTCAAAACCATATGCAAATAATGAATTAAAGTGTACATTAGCCATCTCTATGCATTAGTCTCCTTCAAATGAGAAAGTATCACATTTTGAGTTCATCTTAAAAGATGTATGTGTATGAAGTTAATGCTTAGATGAATCTCTTCAATGAGTATCTCTAACATGAGAAACTTCATCATGAAGCCTTTTTTACTCTTTCATTCACATTTTTAAAAATGAGCTAAAGCTAAAATTAGTTAATAATGATATAAAAAATCAAAAATCAATCCCTTGCAAAGATTCCAAAAACACATTGTGTAATTTCAACACATGCGAGTGCACATTATCACATAAGTAATAAAATAATGGGAGAGAGATATCATCACATAAAGATTGATTATGATTAACTACCAAATTTATTTTGACTTTATCTTTATTTAAATAATAATATGAAAAAAAATGTTATGAGATGATCTTCAAATGAAAAGTTAATTATAATAGGTAACATAATGTAGAATCACAAAAAGAGAGAACTCTAAGATGAGCTAGATTTTACAAGTTTAATCCTCCCTTTTTTAATTTGAAATGTAACTAACCCATTTCAAGAAATTTTAACATTTAAATTGTTTGTTAGAGAAATTTAAATTTGTTGTAACTAACCATATAGTTTAAGGATGACAATTAGCATAGCTAATATAAATTTAAATTTTAAACACCTTAATAAATTTGTGTGATTTTAGGAGATAATGTTGTTCTCTTTTACATGTACTCTCATCTACTTCAACTTGATAACATGTTTAAATTAATTCACTTGAAGTTATATAAATAAATGCTATTGTAAAATAAGTATATATAAATAATTTAGACATATATAATACATTTAAGATTTAGAAAGAAAATAAAATAAATTTTTTGGTTGCTTGAATTGTTATATTAAGGATGTAAAGTAAAAAAAAAGATATATAAGATTTAATTTTCCCCACATTTGATATGAAGCAGAGCAATTCAAAATAATATGGTAGAGAATTTGGAAAGTCCAATACCTCCTATCTTATGAGACATCATCTTCAACATCCTCAACCACTATCCTTGACCCTAACTCCACTCTTACATGTCCTAGAGCTTATGCACTTGGTTCAATCCATGATCACGATAAGAATCACAAGCAACCTCATCACCCTAATCACAACCCTTCTCCTAAGGATTGTCATCATCCACACATCATCTCATTTGTGACTAATTTTCTCCTAAAATTTATTTTAAGGGGTTATCTAGTTACAAATATTATGAGTATAAAGTACTATACATACATAAACACACACACACACACATAGTGTTTTAATTTGGAGTCATTGGGACACCACACAGATCTTAGGGGGTACTTATTGAAGTGATTCAATACAACAGTAAGGTATGATATACCATCTCGAAAGATGAAAATATCACCCTACAATGGACCTCATCACATAATAAGGACTCCTAAGGCATATGGGTCTTCCTATATACCAAAGATCTTTCCCTTACTTTACATGAAAAAGTAAAGCATGATTTATTTTATGCCAGGTTCTTTAGTTTCCCATGGAAGCAAGCTCCTATAGTTAATTACATCATATGAAATAAGAATTTTCTAAAAAAAACTCTCGATTAAAGTAGTCAATAAATATCTCCAAAGACTTTAAAGTTAGATTATCAAAGAATTAGGTATTTTAGAAGATCAAGTGGGAAAGTTCAATTTGGAAGACTTATTTTCATATTCTAAAGAAAGATAAGTAGGGAGCACTCGTGATACTAGGAAGCATAGTGAGCACTCCAGTTTACCCTATAGTGAGACTTTATATATTTGAGAGAGACAGTTTATTTTCGTTAAAGTTGAAATTTTATTATAATGCTAGGGCTTATAGTCCATCAACACAAGATTATGGAAATGTCTAAGATGTGAGGACTTATACTCGTAGCTCGAAGAAAAAAAGTGGCCTCAGATCTTAGATCTAGGATGCTTTAGCACAAGCTAAAAGCATGACCTAAGTCTAATCAAAAATTGGCCATAATGGTTTACCTCCACAAGAGAGAACAAACTTGT
Source organism: Cymbidium sinense (assembly GCA_021442155.1). Lineage (NCBI taxonomy): Eukaryota > Viridiplantae > Streptophyta > Magnoliopsida > Asparagales > Orchidaceae > Cymbidium > Cymbidium sinense. Next base: position 39,675,439 of record CM038229.1, read on the forward strand.
CCCGACTCTTCTAGAAATACAACGCTTGAGTGGCCACCAGCTAACACCTCATATGCTTCAAAACTATGTAGGCCGATCTTATGTAAAATGCAAGATAGCTAAGCCATTGTTTAATTAGGAAGAATACTAAAATCCTAAACTCACTCACTAAGAGACTAGATCATGACTAGCGTAAAAATATGGCTTATACTAAATGCAAAATTTTACAATTCTTTATACCATTTTGACACATTCATTTGGACAAAAGCTTAAGACAATTATGCCTAAATGCATGATGAAATAAGGTTATTAAATCAGCATGAGAAAGTGTTCTCCACTACATGGGATGCCCTCACAAGTCAAGCATTCTCCAATCATACAAGAGTGCATACCGTCCATATTCAAGAGCAAATAAGATGTTATGCATGATGTTAATATTCAACATTTAGCTAAGGGGTTGATAAAGTCTTTTGATTATCTTGATTATAACCTAAGTTTTAAAGTGAGGTTATGAGTTATATTTAAAATTTAGTTATGAGTTGTTAGTGAGGATTGAAAAATTAATTTTATCCAAAAGGGCCTACCATATCCAAGCCGCATATTCAATCATCAAGCTTCAAGAAACCTATGAAAAATATGTCATTTTTATTACACAAGCAAAACATAACAATCAAACATTCATAGATTTCCATAAAAGAGTGAAAAGTGCGTACCAAAATCAGCACCTAAAAAAAATAAAAGAAGTTGGGTAGCCGAGCTCAACCCTTATACAACTAGGATTATAAAATAATATTATAATTATAATGAAATAAATGCTATGGGGGTCTCATTCTTTACTTTTCTTTCATCCTTCTTCCTTTGGTTTGACTCCAAGGCTTCATAGGGCCTCAAGGACTTTTCCTTCTAGCCACTACTCATCCTAAGCCCCATAACACTAATCTTAATTCCTATTACAAAATTACATATTTATGAAAAAAGAAGCTAACTACACGTGCAAAACATATGTTAACCAAACAACCATACAAACCAAGCAATTATGTTCTATAAATTTGGACTTAGCACCTTGCACATGGGTAATCAAGCCCATTTATCATGATTTGGATTATGCAAAAGGGCATAAACAACATACAAGCAAAAGCATTTATATTTGTTTATCATTTCAGCGGCCCCTTTAGCATAATCCCCTACAAAAATGTCATTAAAAGTGGCTAATATTCAGTCTATGCATAAATAATTCTAATATCCATTCTAAAATATAACATCACAATATACAATGTCCTAACTTAGGACTAGAAGTGGTGACTTAGTATTCTAATGTGCTAAGGTTTAGAGTGGTATGTCTCACTAGGCTTTAAGATTATGATCATTTAAGTTTGAAATTGTTTAGGTTAAACATTAACGGAGATTTCACTTCAAGTGATTAAAAGGATTGGTTAATTTTAATTGGTATTTTTTGTTTCACTTAGTATTCCTTTATCATCTAATTATTATAAAGAGAAGAAAGAGGTTTGACCCTCTTCATCCCTACCCTAAGTCATTTTCTAAAGGCATGTTATCATGATTTTTGGTTTCTTTTAGTGAATGATTTATTAAACATTTTATTAATCCTAAGTTTGGGTTAATCCTAAAGAATCCTATTCAAACATGAAAGACATCATAAGATTAATAAGATTGAATTACTATCACATGGATAATATTACATCATTCCTTTTCATCACCAATAATATGCATATGATATTGAACTTAACATATATATACATGCAATGTACATATATGTATTTTAGACACACTTGAATGATTGTTAATTCTTGTATTTTGGTAGAAAAGAGATATTTCATTCCTTAGCTAAACATATATACACAAGTATTAAATATTTAAGCAAGTACGTGCCATTGTTAAACCAGAAAAGTCAAGGAATCTAAGACCTCCTTAGGGCTATTTAAAGTCACATGTTCTCGGGATGTCTAGACTATATACTTGCTATCTTAAATACACATATACATAAGCATAAGAATGAAAATCATGCAAAAGATTGTATATTAATAAATTTATTTGCTCATGAAAATCATCCAAATTCTAGCATATATGTACATATGAATAAAATTAAATTAAGTATGTGCCATTATTAAACCAGGGAACTGAGGTAATATAACACCTCCTTAGGGCTACTTAAAGCCTCGTATTCCTGGAATGTCTAGACTATATGTTTACAAACATTTAAACACATGTACCATATGCATGAATCATGAAAATGGAACAATCCTTTAACATGTTTAAGCTATAAGCAAATGTAAACCACATATAATATTCATAGCCAACATCAATTTAAATCTTCATTATTGGTTAATAATCTTAAAAATAATTTGAGATTTATTAGTGATAATAGCCATACCATATAATAGGATTAATTCAACTGATGCAACTTACACATACATAACCATGTTCATTTGATTCTTTTATTTGAAAACATGAATACATTATACAAATGGCATACAACTTTATAATGATTGAAAATGAATAATTAAATATTTTCACACAAGAAATTCAATCACATTAATTCCCAAGGACAATAAAGTCAAATAAAATTCTTTAAGACTAACCAAAGTAGTTATGGAGTTTAAGTAGAAAAGCTTAAAGAGAAGATAGACATTTACTATTTTTCCCCATCCCACATGAGTGACTTAATATATTTAAGAAAAAAATTGAATAAGTAAATTTTATGAATTGATTAAGTTCTAGTCATTAAGCAATCAATTTGATTATTCTTCCTTAAGTTCTTTAATTTAATTAACTACTTAATCAAGAGCCTCTATATAGTTTTCCCACACCCATGAGTTAACCATAAGTTCCTTAAGACTCTTTATACTATTAAATGCATAACGAGGAACCCATGAATTTATTTTGAATTATTTGAAATAATTATCTTTTAATTTAATTTTACTTTTTATTAATTACCTAATTAATCCTTAATCAAGCCTTGAATTAATTAACCCTCCTATGGAAATATATTTAGGAAAATAACTAGGAAAGAGGCCTCAATTATTCTCCCTCATTCCCACTATTTACAATGATTAACCATTATTAATGATTTGAATTTTACTATTTAACACTTTTAATAATTATAAAATTGATTAAAGAGGGTAATTAGTATTATAATTTCAAATTCTCCAAATTACATGGCCAATAAATCCCAAAAAAATTATGGGAGGCAGAGGATACCTCATAGGATCAACCTATCGAAACTAAGATCAATTGGCCAAGTAATTAGGCCTTAATTAAAATAATTAGCCTAAACTTTAAACCCTAATTAAATATTATTCATTGACCAAACATTATAAGTTTTATTTTTATTAAATTATCCTCTGTTTACCCTTCCCAAAATGGGTTTACTCATATTTTAAAAATTATTTTATAATTAGTTATGAATTTTTAAAGTTTTAGCTATTTAATGACATTCTAATCACCAAAGTAATCCCCTAAACCATCAGCGTCACATAAGAGCTAACATGGCAACGCTTTCCATGTAGTGCCATAAGATAGGTTACTTAAAATGCGATGCAGCTAAGTTATTGGAGGCGGACGCAATTTCATCCCCGTCGTCCAATCTTGAATCGAACGACAAAGATTAATCCTGTGGTTCCTATTGGATTAAATCAAATTATCTAACGAATTAAATCATGGGCATCCATTCTAATCACATAAAATGGACAATATGATGATCATCCCCTGCTCTGACATCCATATCGCCTTCCACTGCTTATTCCGAGCTCTCAGGAGGTGGAAATCACATGCAATCATAATTTTTTTCTCAAAAGACCAACACCTAGAAGACTTTCTACTGTTTGCTAGAGTTTTAACTCGCCAAAGCTAGAGCACTATGGTCCATAAACTAAGGTAGCTTCATCTTGAAGAGACGAAGCCCTATTGAGAAGAACTCAAGCTGCCTCCCCATCGATGCCTTTATGGACCAAGCGCCACCTCTAAGCTCATTGAAGCTAGTCTTGGAGTGCCTTCCGATGATCAAATCGATCAGCGATCAATTTGTTACGACTCATCGAAGTTAGGAAAAGGTGTGAGAAGAGTTAATTTGAGTTTGGTGGAGTTTAAGTGAGGTTGAACGGATGGGGCTCTCAATTTTGAATGAGAGTTGGTCTCGCTGGTGATGGAGAACATGAGGGGATCTGGAAAAGCTCTAGGACTGCTCAGAATGTCTTGAGGAAGCTCTGGGAAGTCTGAATGGATAGGGAGGAGTATACTCTCCTCCCCAAGTGAACCAAGGGCTGAGATTGGCTCAGCCTTTGGCAGTCATCCGGCCAGGGTAGGTGGAGGAAGATGGCAGTGGACTGCTAAGGTGGAGGTGCCTGAGAGGCTAAGGCAGTGGCATAGGCTGGCATGGGGTGTACCTCCTACTCCAAGAAAACCAATGGAAGGCTAAGGGTGAGTTCACCCTCTCATAACCCAAGGCTAAACCCAAAAGCATTGGGTCAGTGGTCCTAATGTCCAAGAATGGCCAAAGGTGGCTGCCAAGGCTTTGGGAGTAGGTGAGCCACTCTAAATGGGGATTTTATCCCATTTTGGTGGGTTGGTTCAAGGTTTTGACCCAACCTGGGTTCACCATGGGTTGGGTCCACTTGGGCTGACCCATGGTAACCCAAGAATGAGTCATACTAAGTTTGGTTGGGTTTGGACTTGGTTTGGATGGGTTTGGCTCAATTTGACCCATATGGGTCAAATGGGGTTCAATTGGATTAGGTTGACCAATTGGTCAAATTGGGTTAAACCAAAGATTTGGATGTATTCAATTGGTCATTTGAAATGTGTTGGTACTATTGGTTTGATTTAATTTAGAGTGGATTTGATTTTGACTCATATGGGTTCATATGAGTCAATTGGGCTAAGTTGATCAATTAGGTCAAATTGGCCAAATTGGTTTGGGTAGAGGGTTGGTTTATGTTCAATTAATCATTTTAGAATGATTGTAGGTGTTGGTTTGATTCAATTTGGATTTTGAAAGGATTTAGTTCAATTTGACCCTTGTGAGAGTACAATTAATTTTAGCGATCTTAGTACCCTAAATAAAAATAGAAAATTTTATTTTTATCTTTGTATTAATAAAATTGAAGTCAAAAGATTTTAAAAAAATGAAGTATGAAAAAGTGATAAGACCTGATGATATTCCAATAGTAGTGTGGAAAATGCTTAGGGGATTAAGGAATTCCTTGGCTTATTAATTTTTTAATATTATTTTAAAAATTAAAAGTATGCTTGATGAGTAAAGAAAGAGTTTATTGATTCCCAATTTTTAAGAATTAAGGTGATTCACAAAAGCATGCAAATTATAGGGGAATTAAGTTAATGTTGCATATATTAAAATTATGAGAGAGAGTAATTGTACATAAGTTACAAGCCAATACAAAAATTTCTCAAAATCAGCTTGTTTTCATGCCGAGTAGGTCTAATATGGATGTTATACATTTGTTGAGAGGTTTGATGGAGAATTATAGAGAGAGGAAGGAGGATCTACATATGATATTTGTTGATTTAGATAAAACATATGATAAAGTTTCAAGAGAAGTGCTTTGGAGAATTATAAAAGAAAGGAGTTCATATTGCTTATATTCAAGTCATTGAGGATATGTATATTGGAGCTGTTACTTGTGTACAAACACAAGGAGGATTGACCAAGTGTTTTGCTATTTTAGATGGATTGCATCAAGGATAGACTTTGAGCCCATAACTTTTGATTTAGTTATGGATGTTCTTACTAGAAATTTATAAGAGGATCTATCTTGGTGTATGCTTTTTGTTGATGATATTCTTCTTGTTGATAAGACTAGAAAGGGAGTTTAAGAGAAACTTGAGTTATGGAGGTCAACCTTAGAATCTAAAGGAATCTAAAGGTTTTCATTAAAGTAGATCTAAAATGAAATATATGGAGTGTAATTTTAGTTGTAAATGATCTAGTGGTGGGGTTATGACAATGGGTGATCAAGTGATTAAAAAGAGTGAACGTTTTAGATATCTCGAATCGATTGTTCAAAATGATGGTGAAATAGATGTATGTTATTAGTAGAATTCAAGTTGGATGGTTGTTGTGGAGGAATGCATTCAGTCTGTTGTGTGATAGAAAAGTACTGCTTAGACTTAAGAAAAATTTTATAAGATGGTGATTAGACCTTTAATGATTTATAGAGCAGAATATTGGCCAAAGCATAAAATTAAGTTAAGTGTTACAGAGAAAAGGATGCTCAGGTGGATGAGTGACTTTACCTTTAGAGACAAAATGTGAAATGAATATATACGTGAAAAGGTTTGAGTAGCTCTAGTGGCAAATAAGATTCAAGAGAGTCACTTTAGATGGTTTGATCACATAAAATGTCGATGGCCCAATTAGAAGAGTAGATGTATTAGATTTGACCTATGTTAAGAGGTATAAGTAGAGCTAAGAATACTTGGTTTGATGGTATAAAAATGATCTTATTTTATTATAATTAAATGAGAATTTGCCACTTAATATGACACAATAGAGAAGAAGGATTCATGTAGCCGGCCTCAATGTTACCTCGCATAATACCTTATTGTTGTTGTAATAACATTGAGTAAGACTCCCATATTTTGGGATGAAATCTAAGATTAGTTATCTTAATATTTTTGGTTGTCTTATCTTGAATAATTAAAAAAAAATATTATGTAAATTTGATTGCAAATTTGATGATTGAATTTTCTTAGGTTATTCTATTTTAGGTAGATTCTATAGACTTTTTAATAAATAAAAAGTTAATTGTAGAAGAATTAGTTTATACCATTTTTTAAGAGAATTTAGTTGATCTTATTAAAAATGATGTGATTAATGAAGAGATTGATGATTTTAAGGAATTAAGTTAGAAGATAAAATGGATGACTCTTTACCTAAAGAATGAAAATATAATAAGAATCACCCAAAAGAATTGATTATAGGAGATTCATGACATGGTATTATGGCTAGTATGCATAGTAGGGATGTAGTAAACCTTTCAATATTTTTATTTGAGATTGAGCCAAAATATGGAAAAGAAGCCTTGGAAGATAATTTTTGGATCATTATAATGGAAGAAGAATTAAATCAATTTGTAAGAAAAGATGTTTAGAAGGAAGTTAGTCCCTAAACCCCAAGATCAAGATGCTATTAGAACAAAATGAGTGTTTAGAAATAAATTAGATGACTCACATTGCATTGTTAGAAACAAAGTTATGTTACTTGTAAAAGATTTCACTTAGGTGATGACAGAGATTTTGAGATATTCTTTACACACATAGTAAGAAGATTAGAGGCTATTAGATTGGTTATTGCTTATTGCTTATGCAAATTTTAAACTCTTTTAAATGGATGTCAAGAGTGCATCCCTAAATCGATTTATTCACCAAGATATCTTTATAAAGTAACTCCCTAGATTTGAGAGCCTTGTTTATCCTAATGATATTTATAAAATGAAAAAAGCGTTATATGATTTAAAATAGGTTTCTTGTGCTTGATATGATATGTAATTTTTTTAATAGATTATATATTTAATAAAGGTAAAGTAGATGTCATCCTATTTTTTAAAAACATAGGAGATGATCTAATTATTATACAACTATATGTAGATGATATTATTTGAAAGTACTAATGAATCTTTACGCCATAAGTTTTCATATTTAATGTCTAAAGACCTTGAAATGAGTATGATGGAAGAGCTCAATTGTTTTTTAAATTTCAAGTAAAATAACAAGAAAATGACACCTTTATTTATCTAACTAAGTATACAATTGAATTGAATGAAAGGTTGACATGAAGAGATTCAAATCTAGCAAGACTCTCATGAGGTCATATACAAAATTGGATTTGGATAAATTAGAAAAAAATTGTTTGCAAAAAACTTTATAGGAGTGGTATAGGTTCAGTTTTATACCTTATTACTAGTAGTCTTGATATTATATTTATTGTAATTTTGTATACTCGTTTCCAAGCCAGTTTGAAAGAATCACATTTAACAATAGTCAAATACATCTTTTGTTGTTTAATAGGTACATCTAGATTGGATTTGTGGTATCCTAAAAATTTTATATCATGTGATTTGTTGTTTTTTATGCTAATTTTGCAAGCTATAAAATTGATAAAAAAAGCACATCAAACACATAAATCTCATCATTAAAGCTATGATAGATTATTAGCATAAAAATGTTTATGAAAAGCAAAGCATGGGTATGACTTATTATAGGACTTATGAAATATATTGCACCCAATATTCACAACAACATCTTTATGCCCGCACAAATGTTTAATGTATGGCTTATGGTAGAATGGGATGCATCTCTAAGAATTATAGAGGTAGATTTATTAGTAGTTTATCTTACTTTGTATGGATTCCCAAATCTTCTTATGCACATATTTTGAGCATAAATTCTCTACAATGCATTCACTTATCCATTAGCATACTTAGACCTAATATAATTTATGTTCAGAAACTAAAGGGTTGATCTTTCTTTTAAGCATGCCTTCACAAGGAGACTAATGGAAGTATGTGATATTTGAATATTAGATGTTTGAGATATATATTAGGATACTATTCAAAATTCATATCACTGAAACTTAGGAATGGAGGGTTCATGTTAATAAGAGATAATACATAAAGAAAAATCATTATATACGGCCACAAAAATGTTCGATTGGTTGATGTGCTAAAACATAATTCAATTATGTGATAAAGGCTCTGAGATACATTTTTCATCATATTGTTTTATATAGCTAAATGGTTTTGTTATACTTGTAGTTTATATGTATTATAATATTTATCTATTTGATATTTATTACTTATATGTAAGTTTCCTTAAATATTTTAAAATCAACTTGTGATTATCTTTGGTTATGACATATAAGATTAGGGCTAAATCTCAAAATGGTCTCCCAATTATTTGCAAGTGGTCAATTTAGTTCTAGGGTATCAAATTGCTACAATTTAATCCCTGACTATACAAAATTGATCTAAAATGATACTTCGATGACTAAATTGGGATCAATTTTTTATGGTTGATGGATTAAATTGAGGTCAATATTGTATCACTATTTTTATATGAGAGATCATTTTGGATCAATTTTGTATAGTTAAGGATTAAATTGACGCAATTTGATACTCTGGGGCTATATTAGCCTCTTGCAAATAGTTAGGCGATCATGTTATGATTTATTTCTATGAGATTTTGTCATGTAAGTATGCACACTAAACTTTTGAGAAATGAATTAGTAACATGCTTACCAAAACTAGACTTATATTCCTACATATGCAATGCATGTCAATTAACAAAACATGCTAAAACATTTTTTAAGAACAAGAATTATTTTTCAACCACTAGATCACTAAATCTTTTGCACATGGGTATATTTGGACCCATTTGCCTTAATTGTTTAGGGAAAAAATGATATGACAATGTGATTGTAGATGATTATTCTATATATACTTGAGTTTTATTTTTTGGAGAACAAGAGTGATGTCTCCATAAAATTTATTAAATTTGTCATATGGATTCAAAAGGATAAAAGATTTGACTAAACCAATTTAAAAATCATTATGTATATGAAAACCTTGAAACTCAATTATGTGGCTTAATAAACACTCATCAAGTTTAGTGGCCTCTACTAAGTTAATGATGACCCATAATATTTGTCAAGCATCCATTAACCTTTAGGATGATTTTTTTATAGATTGTTCCTATGGCCTTGTCCCTTATTTTTTGTTTTTTGACTAGTTATTACTCTCCGCATAACCCTAACAACTATTTTATAGCCATCAATACTCAAATCCGTCCCATTGCCAATACCATTCCATTTCCATCCAAATAGTTCACACCTTCCTCCTTTATCTAGTATGAACAACCCTCTGCCTTTGCAAGCATTCCCTTGATCTTAATCTTTGCTTAAAACAATTTAAATGATATTTTTTTTATTATTTCATTGTTATGCCATTTTTTGGATCTTCACTTATGATTTGTCATCTTGATTTTTGTTACAACATTTAGTTTTTGAAAACTCTTTTGAAATGTAGATAATAAAGTAAAGACACCCCAAATGATCTTGCCACACCAAATTGAGAGGATGCATGCTCCTTTTGAAATACCATCCCATCCTAACATTAATTAAGTCTCTATTAATCTTCTACATTGCATTGAGCCCTTTATGATCATTGCATTTGCCTTAACTTCTAAACTTCTAAATATCTGAATCTCAATCTCTCGTCCATTCCCACTAACTACCATCCTTTTTTTCCTTTCAATCCAACAAACTTTCATTTTTTTTCTTGTCAAGGGGAGACTTCTTTTGCTTGTCTTCCTTCACTTTCATTCCTTTTTATGCTTGGTTGACTGAATGATATTTCCAAATTTGAGCACAGGATCAACCACAGGCAAGAAAGAATGATACTGCACTGGCCTAACAGCGATCAATAACATCAAATCTTGTGCCATATTTTGATAATGATGAAAATGATCATCATGATTGAATGTTCTGTTTTTTAGAGAAGTTAGCTATACTTATTTGTTGTGCTAAACTATTTTGTTGTGTGGACTTTTTGTTATAATAGATAGCGGTTCTCTTATCCTTCTATTTTGACTGATGACAAAGGGAGATCGATTAGGAGACTTTGATACTCATGTGTTTATTTTTATTTTCATTCGCCCACTACTATTATGTTTCTCAAGCTCTTATATTTACATATTGCAATGTTTATACTTGCTATATCTTAAAGGGAGATTAGTTTAACTTTAAGCTTATTTTATATTTTTATCAGATAAAAAGGGGAGAGACTGTTACCCCTTCTTTGAAATTATTTTATAAATAATCTGTAATTACTATAAATGTAAGCGATAGAATCTAATTTGATTTTTATAAAAAAATTATATTGGTAAATTTAACTTTTTCTTAGTTGTTTGCTCTCTTTAAAATCTTTTTTATGCTTCTATTTCCATCCGATGAGCATAAAAATCATTAAGCCATTAGTCTAATTTTTGTAGTACATTTATTATAATTAAAATCGAGTTTCCAGTATAAGTTCATGAGGTCAACACCTTGTAGTAGCTAATAGAAATCTTTTATTTCCCTTTAAATTTGTATTCTTTGGAATGCGTAGGGATTATTCAAATGTTGAGATTGAACTCAAGGAGGCTTCTCATTCTCCCTCTTCTTTCAACATTTGCATCTCTCCTATCAGTTTCCACCCACAGGGACAAAGTGGACTTCCATGTATGATGTATTCTTTTCTCCCATAATTTTTCACTCACAGGGACAATGCGTCATATGCATAGGTTACAAAGGCGAATCATATAAAATCCTTTGTCAGTATGTCTCCTTCCTCTTCCTTCTTATAAGCCGCTTCCAATTCTCAAGTATGATGACTCTCTCTTTTCTTAGCCACCCCTCATTCTCTTGGAAATGAACCGACATCTCCTTTTCTTCTTTTATTTTTCCTCCAAGCTGGGAAGTATGTCGGGTTGAAAGCTTTCTTTCTACCCCTCCCTCTGGGCTCCATCTTCCCCCTCTTATGGACCACTCGGCACCTCTCCAACAGTGAACCAATTTTCATCATTTGTAGTATCTAACGCTTCTTCCCTTTTTTTGTTCGACTTTTGCCGCTTGTTGTCAGCATCATTACTAAATTTTGTTATTAGTATACTTATAATAAAATTTTTTTTCTTAAAAATAATTTAATCCCACAAAATATGTTGTATTCATGCAAATTTTTATCATTATCCAAATGTGCTCATTTTTATTGACCTTTTCTTATGCCACGTTTAGAGCATCTTGCCATTGCAAGCAAGGCATTTATGGTGGTGCTTGGAGTTCCTAGTCTTTGAGGTACCTCTTCACTGTGACAAAAATGTTGTGTATAGGCAATATGTGAAAGTGCCAAATGTAATGCCGACAACAAAGAAGAGGTGGGGGGAAGCAGATGGGGATGTGTTTACGAGCACACCTTATACCTCGAGCATTGCAATATATTTAAAGTTGGCTTCATTATAGTCTTATCTTCTTCCTCAATTGTTTCTCCACCATCCCCTTGGTAGCTTTACGGAAGGGGAGGCTTTTCCTCCTTGCTTTCTAGCAATGTGAGGACTAAATCCACACATCAAAAGGGTGAAGAGAGAGTTAACAACTTGCTTTTAATGATTTAGGAGTGTGGTCCATTAACCTCTTCACTTTTTTTTGTCATCATTAGAGGCTATGATTTCATTTGGTCACCTTTTTTGAAAACCGATATTGACCTATATGGTTTAGGATCTGTTTGGGATAACTGCAACGGCATGAAAGCATTATGTAGAGCTATTATAAAAGTTGTTGTGGATATTATAATATATATTTTTTAATTTTTAAAAGTCAAATCGTAGCTTTCTGGCTGCTCGTGCTTTACTAGGTAAGGTTGGAAAATGCAGTTGTTCACCGCAGTTTTTTCAAAATATAATTTTTTAAATGCTACCTATAGTGCAGTTCGGACCACACAACAGACAGAAAATTTGCCCAAAATACATACCATTATTTTGATTTGATTTGACCCATTTAATCAATTTTAAGTGCATTGACCTGATTAATATGGTCAAAAGTGATCGGCTTTTACCATTGTCTTATAAAAGGAGACACTGCAATGAAATGAAGAGAAATAACTCATGACACATATTGGAACTCTTCCTATTGCTGCCACTCATAGGGGGTGTCAACAAGGCTTGGAAATAGTTATGGGATAAAAGTATTATTAAAGCACCTTCTAAACAAAATGCATTTTAATTGTCTTTTTTTTTTTCTTTCTGAAAGTGTTGAATCCATAAAGTTATCCTGAAAGTTTAGGGGCTATTTGGATCACTTTTTTTTTCTTATTTTTTAATTTTGTTTTATTTTATTTATATTTTGATTCAAAATTAAATATGTTTATTAATGATGGTTGTTTTTAAAAACAATAAAATATCTAGAAGTTATTTTTAGTATTTTTAAAAACAATTCTTTTTGTTTAAAAGAATATACAAAATAAAAATATACAAAATAAAATTGATCATTATAGGCCCTTAATATTTTATTTTATGAATCAAACTATTTGCCTTTGAACTTTCTCATGCATTTTCCTAATCTTTCTGTTGATTTGGTAAAAGTGAGATCTGAGGAACTTAATAGTGATATTAACATGGATGAATTCACTATTCAGAATGCTCACATTCAATTACGGTTGATTCTAATTGTTTTTATTTTGTTGCTCAGGCATATGGGATTGATTCTCTTTTATTTTAATTTTTGTGATGTTATCCTATGCTCTATTTGGTTCAGTTTTGTGCATAATTTTATAGTAGAACTAGCTGCATTAAGTAGGGATGAAAAATCAACAGCTCTTTCCTAATTTACCAACAATTTACTTAAAGCTTCTTTTTAGGTAACAAAAAAGGAAGATTTTCATGCATACCGCACAATTCTCATGTATTTACATTTCTAAAATTTAAAATTTCATATTGATAAATATAATATTTTTTTATACATAAAAAGATGTATTTTACTTTTAAAAAATAATGATGATGATATTTTTGATGTAATATTAAAAATTTAAATAATTTTTTAAAATATTAATGTTTAGGTATTAAATATGTAAATATATAAGAATCATTTGCTATGTATATAAATGCCACAAAAAAAAAAACTATTGTTGCTCATTAAACAATTTGATAAAATTTTAGGTGAAAAGCTGAAGAAGGCCAACTTCCAGTGAAATGAAGCCTTGAATCTAACTAAAAAATGGGTTTAGGAGAGCTGTGTTTAGACATTATTTGGATGGACGCGGTTAAACATAATTTTTATTTTAAAAGTTTTCATATCTGATTATGCAGTTTGATCAGTTTTAGGTTTAGGGTTTACAATTTTTATCTGTTCTATAGCATGAGAAATAGGTAGAAAGAGGGATGTGATTATTTGATTTAAAAAGGGAAAAATGTTTTGCCTTTTTTTTTTCACAATTTGCTTCAGAAATAGTTATACAATATAAAAAAAAAATTTGTCAAAAAACTTTGCCAATAACAGTTATAACGTCAATAAAACTAATCATTCGACCATTTCTCTGTGCTGCGACTGCTACGCCTTATTGCATTAAGATCCCAAAATAAATTAAATCAATAATAATAAAAAAAACCTTTGGTCAAATTTTACTGCTGGCTAACTTCTTATGGTCATCTCCGCATGGAAGACTTCCCGTTTGATGAGCTCCGCCGCCGCCAAGGATCGACGTAATGGCGGCGCAAGCGCCGCCGTGAAGTTGGGATTAGCGGTGATTGCGGCCGTGGCAGCGCTCACTGAATCAACTATCGAAAGCTCCTGCTGCTCCCCGCTCTGCACAAAAGAAAATTTTCGATTATATATCTAACATTTAAAATTATATTTAAAATTATATCAATAGTGAATTATAGTTAATTTTTATTAATAATGTGCATGTAAAATTATATTATTACTTGTTAAAAAAATTGTAAAAGTAATGTTTATTTTTAATCATATTTTATTTCCAAATATATGATTGTGATTAGAAACATTTATACTTAAAAGGGTTTTTATATAGGCATTTTATTCTTCTAATTTATATATTAATCATTTTTAATTTTTTTTTTAAATTTACAATCAAATATTAAAATTTATAATAAATGTCTAACTCATTTTTTTTTCATTTTTTAAAATTTTCAACAATTTAATTATGACACTCATATATATAGTTAAAAAAAAAAGATCATTAAATTATAAATTCATATAATTTAGTAATTGATTTGTAAATTTCCTTATATTGTGGCTAAATTGTAAATGCAAATATTACTTAAAAAAATTAATTATTTATATTTAAATATTAATAATTAATTTTTTTAATCGCACAATCAATAGTATCCTTTTTCTTAAAGAAACTATCGGAATATCAAAACTCAAAAAACGTAGCCAAAGGTCTATAAATTATAGATTTGGTCCAATAGAAAATTTTGCCAATAACGCTTATTATTTTTTTTATTAGTAGTGCAAAATATAAATGATATATTAGAAATATAAGATATTTGAATAATGAGTATTAAATTATTATTATTTTACTTAAATTTATCTTAAGATAAAATAATGTCATTTTATATTTATTTAAATAAGTTTTCTTTTTATTTTATTTTTAATCCTGCATTAAAAAATGCATCATCATTTTCAGACAATTTATTTTCTAATTTAAAAAATTGAGTTAGAAAGAAATTCAAACTCAGGAATTTACTGCAATATTGATTTTAATTAAATTATCAGGAAAATAAATTCAACTACTTTTGAGTGATACTAATATGAAGTGCGACTGCAAACCTGAAGTGATCCCCCCGAGATCTGCGGAATCGCCGGCGGCCGGCCAATGGAGGGAATGGAGAATTGTAACTGAGGCGGAAACTTCTGAAACTGGATAGGATTGGGAGGATTGGTGAGATCGACGGTGACGGTGGGGAACGGCGCCGATGCAGAGATGGTGGCGAAACCAGAGGGGCAGGGGAGCATAGCTTGAGCTAAAGGGTTAGGGTTCATGAGATTGTCGGGGCTGGAAAAAGAGCCAGAGAGAAGCATCGACGCGGCGGCGGAGGTGGTGGAAGCCATCGACATGGCGGCTGGCGGCAATGGGTGGTTGTGCTTTCCTTCATAGCTAGTGATGAGGATGGTTTGATCCTCGGCGCAGCGTTGGACCTGTCATGAAGGTAAGTCCATCAAATCTCTTTTGATTGATTCAAATATCGATTAAGAAATCAGTTGAATTAGTATGGAAGGGACTCAGAATAATCATTCTATTGTTTGAAGCTTGATCTTTACAGTAGGAGTTAATTTAGGATTAAGATCGAGCTGTTACTTGTTTTCGAACAGGGCAGCCAGCAGCCATTGTGCAGCGATAGTATGCTCGCGGGCACGTGCTCCCTTTCGCCATCTTTTGCCCGTACTTTCTCCAATGGCATCCGTCCGTGACCTAAAATATCATTGAAGTAGTTATCCAATTAGGGTTAGGGATGACGAGGAGTTGAATTTGAGTGAATTTTAAAGCATTTTGTATGGCCTAATTAAGTAAATGTGTGAAAAAATTTATATTTATCTTTGATTCATTAAATCGTTGAGTGGAAACATAGAAATCGATCTTGTTCCTAACAAATATTTTTAATTCATGAAGGTAATAATTTAGTAAAAATTAGATTACCGTGGGAGCATCAGAGCGAACTCTGACTGAAACGCGAGCTTTCCTCATAGAAGCTTCTTGTGCTTGCTCGCCGTTCTTTGAAGGAAACGAGAGCATGGGAGAAGTCTCCTTCCCCTTCTCTTGATCTCCACTAAAACTGCTCTTTAAAGCGCAATAGCCCCCAGTAAAGTTTCCCTCCGTCAGTGAGCAGCCATCCAAGAACCTCTTCGGCACAAGTCCTTCTCTTCCTTCTTCCAGCTTGTTTAGTCCCACCTACTCATCAATGGCCTTAATTAATTAATTTTCCGCCATTAATTAGCAAATAAATGCACGTTAATTACTTCTTAATTGTGCTTAATTACCTCATGGTTCAGATTGGTGTTTCCGTTCATGTTCTTATTTTTATGCATCACTGAGATGAATTGCATGTGAAGATAATTGTAGTTTTGATTCATTTGTGTGAGGACCTTTTTTAGTCTCTGGTTCTCCTCTTCGATTTGCTCCAACTTGTCTTTCATTGCTGTGATCTGGTATAATCATTTAAATAATATGCATAATTAATTGATTGGAAATTTTCTCTGAGTTTTAAATTTCAGCTAACCTCGTTCTTTTTTTCATCATTATCCTGAATAGCTACTGGGAGCACATCGCCCATAGAGAGATCGCCGCAATAAAGAAGGTGCAATCCAGTCTACAAATGAAAACAAATAAAATAATCAGCTGATCAATTCTCATTTAATTGCTCTAAGTTTAAATAATAAATTTCAAAGACAATAAATCTTCTCAATCTACAATTAGAAATCAATATAAATGTTAAAACCTCTCAGAATTAATGAATTAGTTTCCAAAAACATATAAAATAAATGAATAAAAAAACAATTTTGTAAATCAAATTTTATATATCAATCAAAGGAATCCAGAGAGAAGTTGCAAACAAAAGTTTAAACACAAGCTTAATTATGCCGGATATGTACTAACATCCAAGGTGAGATCTTCGTTCTCAAGGTTTACATTCTGAGACGCTTCCTGTTCACTTTCAGTCTGGCTTTTCTCCAGTGAAAAGAAGTCCATTTCGTCGACCACTCTCTGGCTCTCGTCGGCCTCCATTGTCGGCAAGCCAAGGCTCATGACGCCCTTGGAATGTACAAAGGTAAGAGAGAAAGAGAGAAAGAGAGAAAGAGAGAATGAGCTTGTTTCAGGTCTGAGGTCTTTCAGGCGATTTATAGGGGACGGAGTAATTCGGATCCTCTGTCACAATGCCATTGATTCATTTCAGCCGTCTGATTCATTTTAGACGATCAGAAGTGAATCGTAATTTCTTAAAATTATTCTTATATTTATGAATTCAATTTCGTCTGTTGAAAATAAATTTTATGACTGTGATAAATACATCTTAGAATTCCACGAAGAGAAACGACAAAGTGGACAGATGGCGGGAAGGCGGCGGGAAGCCGGTGGTGATCTAACCGCTTACCGGATCGAGTCCACCGCGCTGCAGCGATCGCGTTGGCGAGCTCGGAGAAAGAAAGATAAAAAGAGAGAAGCCGTCAAAACTCTCATTTTCCTCGTTGAAGGATAAGCTCAGTGACCGGACCGCTCCTGCCAGGTAATGAATCCTACGTGGATTTGATTCGGACAGTCTGGACCTGTTGTTGATCGCCACGTCAGCATTATTGAGCTTTTCTCCTGTTGAAGTTGAAATTATGCCCATGGAGCCAGGTGACGAGGCCGAGAATTCTAATAATTATGATTAAATTTAAATTTAAATTTTTATTACGATGGCCATAACAAATTGATATATGTTAATTTATTTTGCTATAATATTTATTCAATTGGTTATCTGTAAATATCTTCGTATTTTATTATTTTGTCATATGTTTTAAAATATAAATCACATTATTTTTGATTTTGTCAATAAATATAAATCATATTATTTTTGATATATCATTAACAAATTCATCTGTCAAGCACGAATCTTGATATAAATATCATTGGATCAAATTAGTTATAAATATAATCAAATTAATCATCTCCATGAAACTAACTTAATGATGTCAAAAGGAATGCGATCAAGTTTAAATCAACCTAGATCAAATACTTAAAATATAATTGAAATTTTTGGGATATCATTTAGATTCTCAAATAGCTTCTAAAAATAACATGGCTATAGTTAAATCGAGCATATTGACGATATTAATCAAACGAGCTTGAGATCAATTAATTCTGACGTCATCTGGATCAAATTCCTAGAATGTATGTCATGATTTGAGGGAATTATTCTGAGTCATTTAATGAAGTGGTTTAAAATTTATCTATATTTATGAAGAATGTCATTTCTAAAATCATAAATGAGCCTCGTTTATGAGAACTGGTGAAAATATGAGAGAGCTCTCACACTTGAAAAATCTCAAAGTACCACCGCTCAACCACCATCACCAGACCTTCGATGGTTGCCGCCACTAGGCCATTGCTTGGCCATTGTCACCCACCCACCGTCATTGGATCTCTGTTGGCCATTCCTCCTGACTATTGCCCAACCGTTGTTGTTTGACCACCATTCGAATCTACTAGTTGCATCGCTATTACTCTTTGCGCCATCATTAGACGCGACCACAGAACCAGTGACTTTTCCGTCTACCATTGTCCCCACCGATTACCGTCCAACCTTCATCAGACCACCGGCCGCCATCGATCCACTTTGTCACCGCTATCGATCGTTGTTGCGCCGCCACCGTCGATATTTGGATGTGACCTCAACCGGTATTTACCACCAAAATGAATGCTTAGCCACAGTCACCTAATTGTCATATGGACGTTGTTGCCCGCACAACATTGCCGGACCACTACCCTGCCACCATCATCACATCGCCACCATGCCGCTATTTTCCAGTCACCTTTGTCAAACCATCACTAGAACATTATCATAAATTCACTGCCCAACCACCTTTGCGAAATCGTTATCAATCCACTGTCCGACCAACATCATTGGAGCGCCACCCAACTATCGTCATCGATCCACCTCTATTGCCCAATCACTTTCACCGGACCACCGCCAACCATTGTCGCCAGTCCACCCACTTGACGATCACCATCAGATCATCATCCGACCATTATGATAGCACCCTGCTCAACTAACTTCATTATGTACCTATTGGATAATCAACTTACCGTTAGACCACCATCGTCGGATCTTAGATTGACTAAATTATCTTAACTATCAGCATCCGGGTATGCCATCATCAATTGACATCATTACCAACAACATTGACAAATGCTATTGATTATATAATTGATGCACGTTGTTGACTCACACCATCATCTATATGGTTAATGCCCGTTGTACACATCATCATTTATAAAGCAAGAGCTTATCGTCAGCTCATGTCATTCACTTATATTAGATTTTTGTTTAAATAATAAAAAATAATAGTAATAAATAAAAATAATAGTAATAAAAAAATAATAATAAAAAAAATAATAATAATATAATATAATATAATTTTTTATTTATTCATCTGAGCGATCGAACAAATGATTGTTCATGTTACTCATTTATATATCGAGCTTGAAATGTATGTTAGTGTTACTCATTTAGTTAACGAGAATAACTGTGAACAATGAGCTTTTTTGACAGCCCTATTCCCATCATCTGCACGTAGGGATCAAGCTCCACGCACAGCAGTCGAGACTCCCACCTCTGGTTCAATCACTCCCTCAACTACCATCACAACAGTAAGCGTACACTTCCCTCAACACCATTCGACCTGCTGTCTTTTGTTTTACTGGCTTGGACACTGAACCGAGCACTGCAGCTGAATCGATATCCCTTGCTGCACTCCATGCTGAAGGCCAGCCACGTCCCCATTTCTCATCGCACAACTCAACTTTCACTTCTAATATCTCACCTTCAGTTTTTTGCTTCACGTGATTCTCCAAACAGCCCCTTCAAGCTGCTGCCTACCCTCTTCTTTGAACACCAACAACCATCTTATTTAGGGCAAGGTAAAAAAAAAGGATTTTTGTATTAGTATTGAACTTGTTTGCTGTTAGGTAGTATTACAATTGAAATCCTATTTGAATCTTTTCTCAAATCCTACTACTAGGCAATGACTCCTTATTAGATCAATGTAGAATCTAAGGGATATGAGATTTGATGTCATGTAGGATTCAAAGATTTCATCTCTTTTCACTTACTAATATGCTAAGATGGGAGCTAGTTCATATTCCTCCATAAAATAATTATTTTTGTTATGAGATCAAAATAATAAAAGAGAGGAATATAACTTTAGGTTATGTGGAGTGTAAAGTTTTCACTTGGACTTACTGAAAGGAAACATATGGATATGTGTGCATATATGTATTTCACTCCTTGCAGGTATTGAAGGCCTATGCGACGCTTCTCATAAGCGCGGTAGGTGCAAAAATCACTTGGCCGCGGTGTCACAAGACACCTATCATGCACGCTTTCCATAAGCGTGATGGGAAGGCCTCAGCACTCCCGATGCAGCTCCCTATAAGGGAATGATGCCGGAAGGCTTGTCGAATTTCACTTCAAATATCCGCACATATGTTTGCTGTATATTAAATTACTGTACCTACTGCTTCAATACAATTGCACATATTTGCTAGATATAAGTACTCGTGCATGTTGCTTCAGTATGTCGAGGAAATCAGGATGCTCTTTACACAATTTTGAAGGCTTATGCGACACTTTTCATAAGCACTATAGGTGAAAGAAAATCATTCGGTCGTGGTGTCGCAAGACACCTACCATGCATGTTTTCCATAAGCATGGTGGGAAGGCCTCAACACTCGATGCAACCCCCTACACGGGGATGATGCCGGGTAGTTGCTGAATTTTATTCCAAACACATATATTGAAGACCTATGCACACTTTCTTAAGTGTGGTGGGTTCAAAAGATTCTCTAAGCCACAGTGTTGCAAGACACTGACTATGCATGCTTTCTTAAGCATGGTAGGAAGGCTCTAGCACTCCCGATGCAGCCCCCTATGCGGGGACGACGCCGGGAGGCTGCCAAAATTTTGCTAAACTTTGAACTCACACAGAACTTAAATAGAGTTTGAGCAGAATTAAAATGAGGCACTTAAACCAAAAACTAATCTAATCAATATTTAAGTTTAGTATCACCTTAAAATCAAAATTACATATGTGAGCTCTAAATTTTTTTTTAAAAAAGAAATCACATCATAAGAACTTAGATTCAAGCAACATTTAAAGGAGATTTGACAACTCTCTAATGAGCATAAATTGAGCTCCCCAATATACTTTCTAATTGAATTATGTCAAGTATTGATATAGTCGGATTTTCCAAATAAAACATCTCCGGTTATAAAGAGACAATCCTAAATTGTAACCCATGGAAGGGCTTAAATGGAATTGTCCTCAATTTGATCACTTGTCCATAAGCAAGCATAAAATTTGACTGCTCGCTTATGAACATGATTGACATTTCATCAAAACTTAGATTCATTTCACCCCATACTAGATAGATTTAAAATGATGATATTTAAACATATATAGATAGTAAGGGATTGAATGGTTTCTTTTCGAGCAATGATATGATTTGATGAATCACTTAAGAGTAGCAGAGAGATAGAGTACCTCAGTCAAAGGTAACTTCATATTCAAGCTCAATGCTTCAAAGTGTATGCAAGAAATCTAAGTTAAATCGTACATCATAAGGTAGATGTATATGCAAGCCTATCACATTGAGAAGTATAAAAAAAGATTTAGATGACGTAATATTCTATACATTCTGAAGAAAGTTCACACTCACATTTAATACCTTGATATTCACATAAGCAACTCAAGTCAAAATACTTACATGTATTTCAAGGTGAATCCAAATTTAACTCAATACTTTGGGGACTATGAAAGTTACTTTGAGAAATGCATAAATCTTCTAAACCATGTGAAAATCAATAAGTAATCTTAAATAAACCTGCATGAGCCCCGATATTACGCTGAATGCTTAAACTTAGTGTTTGAGGATGCTGTACGGGTTGCTTCTCGGTTGGGTCTTAGGACTGGATCCGGGTTAACAAAACTTAAAAATTCAATAATAATATCATAACAACTTCAACTTAGCAAAATATCTGAGAAGCTGATTCTGTCATATGACAGTAGGTCTGATCCTCTATTATTGAATTGATAGAGTCAACAAGACTTGAAATAATAAACTAAAAGATCAAACAGGCTTAGCTCCCCCGATGATGGCTGTGTTGAATGAAAATTTTAACCTCAGGGGATGCTTTCATCAAAATGTGATTATAATTTAGATCAAATTAATTTGAATCAAGTGTTAACTCAAATGCAAAATCTAACATGTCATTAAATATTAAATGTTTAAATAAAATTTAATATTTAAAGAACTTAAAGCAAAAACTCAATCCACCTTTCACAATTGTTTATTGAAAGTGATAAATTAAGAAAATTCTAGCTCATAAAAGAGCCAATGTCTATCAAGTACACAATTATATGTTTACTCAAATAATCTCATACCATCAAGACGCGTGACCTGTCCTCTAACTACGCTTTTGGACAAGAGCTCCACATGATGTATTTACCGTGAGTCCTCCGGTGTGGTTGTCGCCAAATGACTCCACTATATCACGATCACAACTATAGCCCGTATGCTCCCCAATGGCTCTGTCCTTTGAGTTGTGAATTATAGGGTATACTTGATAGAGCAAAAAACCCTCTTTTAGCTAAGGTAGACTTAACCATGTCTCCTTCGACAAACACCATCCCAGGTCTACAACGATTCCTTGGATGACACAACCCATGGCTACTGACAAGGATCTTTCGGTTAGGTTGGGTCAACTACCTCCTTTGACTAAGTAGACTAGGGACTGCGACAGCTCGGGATGATAGAATCATGTTATCTAGATTGGGCACATCATCGTTCCCTCAACCATCTAATTTAAGCTAAAATGATGAATTTCATAAATTCTAAACTCCAAATTTCAAAACTCCACATATTGCTACTATACACTACGCATTAAGCGATCTAACGACTAGTCTTAATCGAAAGTTCTCTCTCAGCATTGAGAGGGGTAATTAACTATAAGTGCTTACACCTATAAGAAACCTATAACCAGATCTAAAGTCCTAACAAAATGAGGACGACATCTCTGGGTAGTGTCTTATCAATTCCATATGCCTTCTAAAAATTTCACTAATACTTAAAGCAAACGCTCTTCACCGAGAGGTCGGTGGCAAATTTTTTTGATCCTTAGATTTCTAAATTTCTATATTACATGCTTTCTCTTTTCATCTTTGGCTAGTCAAATCTAAGCTATGATAGCAGCAGAATATAGTAAAATGAAAACTTAAAGTTATTTATAAAATTAAATTAATTGAAACTTAAAATTATTTTTATAATGAACATAATTCTGAAGTTTTGAAAATATTTTAATTCAAAACTTATTTTCATATTTTATCATGTTTGTTGTATTATATCTCTGCATCATGAAAGTGTGAGATGATATTTCAATTACTGGTCACTAATCCTTATCTTTCATTTCGAAGATAGATCTTGAGTACACCCTTGAGTAACTTTGGGCAGA
The DNA here is from genome assembly GCA_021442155.1 of Cymbidium sinense. Taxonomy (NCBI): domain Eukaryota; kingdom Viridiplantae; phylum Streptophyta; class Magnoliopsida; order Asparagales; family Orchidaceae; genus Cymbidium; species Cymbidium sinense. The sequence goes on from CM038229.1 coordinate 39,699,205, forward strand.
GCCAACATCCGCTTTACACGCCATCATCAACACCGAGGAAATTGGAGCTACTATACAATTTGGTAGCATACACTTCCCGATGATCGCTGCTCAAACTACTGTTAGGCCTACACGAGGTAATCATGCACAACTTGCACATCATCCTTGTTGACCTCATTTTTAGGGATGAGCCCTCAACCCCTCCATCTTAGACATAGGATTCCTCTTAGACTTTAAGAGATCTTTAGTCTTAAGACATATCTAGTGATTAGGTGGACACTCAACCTAGTCTTAGATACTTAGAAGAGTTAGCCATAGGAATAAGTCATTCCTTAGGGGTGTTAGGAAAATTTACCTACCCTTAGCTTGAACCACTCTTCACCTTCCTTCCTTCAAGTCAAACTCCAAATCAATCTTATTTGATTTTCTCTAAACTCAAATCAATGCCACATGATTAAAATCTATGATTGAAATCCATGACCATGAATGAAATTTCAAATTCTAAATTTTTCTTAAGTCCTTAATCCTCTCTTAAGGACTTAGCCAAAATCATCCTCAAATCAAATAAAATCTTTGAGATTTTCTCACAACTCATTTATATTCTCATTTATAAATGAAATATAAATTCAAATCAAATTAAACTCAAAAATTCAATTTCCTAATTCAAAATCTTTTCTAAGTCTTAAGGACTTAGCCTAAATAATCTTTAAATCAATTCAAATTCATGAGATTTTCTCATAACTCATTTATATTCTCATTTATATTCACATATATAAATAAAATATAAATTCAAATCAATCAAACTAAATTCAAAAAATCAAATCCAAACTCCAATTCTTTCCTAAATCCTTTAATTTCCTCTTAAGGACTTAGCCTAGATCATGATTAAATCATTCCAAATTCATGAAATTTTCTCATAATCCATTTATATTCTTATTTATATTCACATATATAAATGAAATATAAATTCAAACAATCAAAATCACTTCCAAAAATCAAACTCAAAATTCATTCCAAATCCAACCTAAGCCTTTCAAGTCAAAATCTTGAACTTAGCTAAATTAATTTCAAATCAAGCTAAACTTTGATTTTTTTTTCTTCATGATTCAATCAATCCTTCAATCATGAATCCAAATATAAACATAAACTTCAATCACTAAATCAAAAATCAATTCAAAAATCAAACCCAAATCCATTCATGTTCTTACTTCGAATATGAAATTATCAAATGAATCAAAACTCATTTGACTTCAAATCACTTGCAAATGGATTTATATTTCAATCATAAGTCCATATACAAGTTCAATCAAATTCAAATCAAGCTTTGACTAAGCCATTTGACCCACTTAGGTTCAGTTGACCCAAAATGACCTAAAGTACCATTATGAGCTAAATTCTAATATAACTAAATTGGATTGAATCAAACTCACTTATGCCTCTCATCATGATCAACAATCATCATGGGATGATCAATCAATCAAATTATGTCAAACTAAGTCAAACCTAAGGGTTGACCAAGCCAACACTTAGCCAAAATGAAATCCAACATAGCCAAAATTCACCATAGGCCGAATTGATTGAAACCATTGATCCAAGTTTGTTCATGACCTATGTTTGAATTTGATCAAGTCAACATTTGAGCATAACCTAACCCAATATGCCACTTGACCCAAGTTGACCCAACTTGACCTAAAAAGTCAAAATATGTCAAAAATTGATCTAAGCCAAATAGATTGAAACCAATGGGTCAAGTTCATTCTAAATCACTTGCTGAACTTGACCAAAGCCTCAATTGACCAATTAGACCTAACCTAGCCCAATTGACCTTGAACCCAACTTGACCTAAAGGGTCATGTTGAGCCAAATTCAAACTTAACCAAAATTAATTAGAAACAAAAACACCAATCCACTTTATATGATTAACCAAACATAAACCTACCCATGACCTAGCTCAAATAGGTCAAATGGGTCAAATTGGTCAACTTGACCCATTTGAACTAAATGAAGTCATATGAACTAAATTTCAAATCTAAACTAAATTGAATCAAACCAAAGCCACCAAAACATTTCAAATGGTCATATAAACTTGACCTAACTCTTGGTTTGACCTAATTTGAACAATCAACTTGACCCAAGTTGACCAATTTTACCTAAATGGGTCAACATGAAAACCATACCAAATGAACTCTAAATCCATTGAAACTTGGCCAAACCTATTTTCTCAATATACCCAACATATCCAAATTCAAAAATTAGCCAAATGATCATTCTACCTAGGACATAGAACAAATTTTGTCAAATTCATAGAGAATTTGGTAAATTCCCCTTCATACCTACTCGATACTCTCTTAATAGGTCATGTAAAACATATGGAGGGTGGTGCACCCAACCCAATGGGTTTGGGTCAGCCCAACTTGACCCAAGGCCAAAACTGAGCACATGGCTTGAAATGGGCTCATGGGGATCATGCATCCACTCAATTTGAGCACATGGGGAGTTACCATTCCACTCCTTTAGCCAAACCGACCATATGCAAGCCTTTAATAGATCAAACAACCCATTGCATGAGGGCAATTGGATCAAAATGGTAAACCTATGCTCAACCATCCAATTGTCATTGGGGGAGATATACTCCCCCTAATTCACTTCAATTCCAGCACACACTCTGTCGATTGAAGCATAAGAAGCAAAAGGAGTGATTCTAGAGTGATCCTAAGCTCTCTAGAGGGAGATTGATTTGTCCATTCTCAAAATTCCCTTAAGAAAAGATAGGGGAGCTCCAAGGATTTTCCAACTTTATCCACACACCAAATTCCCTTTGCACTACCTCGTGACAAGTAGAGCTTGCCCAAGCTCTTTCTCAAGTTCCAAAGCAAGGGGAGATCTAGTTCAATCAAAATTGACCTCACTAGGAGGAGGAATTGGTCCATATAGCTATCCACTCAACCTCAAGAGCTAAGACTTTCACCAAATCTTAGTCTAAACCAGACAAAGCTTCTCCAAGGGAATCAGTGGTGATCACCTCCGATGAGGTGTGCCATTTTTTTGAGCTCAAGTCCCATGTGTGTTGGTCATTTGTGAAAGAAATGTTAATGAGATTTCAACCATTAGATGTGCTTGCCATTAGGGTTAGATGGTGTGTGCAAAATTTCATCCTAATCCGAGCTCAATTGAGCTCGGATCAAGGCCTAGAACATGGACGGTCTCCATGGATCACAGGCATTGGCAGAGACGGATCTCTGGCTACTCATTCGTGCATTTTGGATGGACGACCGAGATTAAATCATATTTTATAATTTATTTTATCCCCTCTGAACCATAGATTAAATCCTAGCCATTCGATCCTTGATCAACACTGTGGAGGCAAAAGCGTGTAGCGCCGCTGCCACGTGGTGTTACGATGTGATGTTTAAGTAGCTACTCAAAGCTTGCAGAGTGTAAACCACAGTTGAGCCAGCTACATGCGTGGCGTGCCATATGTATAGGGAATTAATTAAGATTTATTTAATTTTAATTAATTGCCTAAACTTCTAAAATTTAAATATCTCTAAAGAAAAATCTAGATTATTCTAAAATAGTTTTAATGGATTTAGAATATTGTCTTTATCTAATTTTGGGTTTTATTGAAAATATTAATTTGCTAATTACTCCCTAATTAATCCACTGATTAATCTCAAACTTCTTGAGTGCATTTAGGGGATGACTTTTGCCTCTCCTAATTTTTCTTGGGATTTATTGGTGGCTTAATTGGAAAAATTGCTAATTCATTTTTTAATTACCACCTTAATATAATTAAGGTTAATTGAGGGTTTGATTAGTAGTTTAACCCTTTATTAAAGTTGATTAAGGTCTGTTTCAGTGAATAGGAGGTTTAGGGAATAAATTTTAGGGCATTTCCCCTAAGCTATTCCTTAAACCCCTTTTTCTTTCTTAATCCTCTCTTAATTAAGGGCTAATATACTAATTACCCTCTTAATTAATTTCATAAAATTCTAAAATTTTCTAGAACTTGATTAATCTATTTGAGGTAGATTCTTAGGTGTTCAAGAGCCTAAGTTCAATTAAGGAAATCAAAATTCAACTCATATGTGTGAGGTGTTTTGAAATTACTTAAGTTAAATCCCTTAGCTTAATTAATCATTAATCATGAGCCAAATTACATTAGACCCCTTTCTTCCTAGGTGCTTTACAAATTTAAATTCCTTGTGAGATTTTATGTCATCTCATTGACTCATAATTATTTGATTAACCATGCTTAGGTGGTGTAGGTAGGGGTAATTAACATGCTTAATTCATATCTTAACCTAATGAAAATATAAAATGGATCTAATTACCTAAAAATTGAACAAAAATATCAAACACATGTGGGAATGGGTTAGGAACAACAAACTCATTTCATATTTTCAAAATTAAATCAAAATCAAGATCAAATAAAAATCACATTAAGTAAACTTTGATTTACTTTAAACTTTCTTATTTCATAATATTATCTTTAGGAATTAATTAAGGTGAATATGTTTACATGCTTTCATTACTTTAGTTCTCTCCCAACATGCTAAATATGTGTGTCATATAATTTCATGCATTCATGCTTTTCAAAAATCAAATTTAAAATGAAAATATTTCCTTTATGTCAAATTGCGTGTGTTGGCTAAAGTAAAAATACGAGTGGTTATTATCATTATTAAATCTAAATTATTTTCAAAATATATGAACCAAATATCATAATTAAAAATGTGTTACTTATATCTTACTTATAAGTTTGCATGTGAGTAAAGCATAAGGATGTGCTTAGTGTAGGTTTTCCTTCTTCTCTCTTTTAGCATAGTTTTGAATAGGATTGGGCAAAGTGTATGGTTCATTTGAAAATAACCTAACACTTTCCTAATTTTATATCCTATTTATTCCTATGCTATTACTTGAGAAGGATACCTATACTTACACATGTAAATTGCATAAGCAAAAATAAATCAACCAACATAAATTTTTGCATTCTTTCTTTTCATTCATTTCTTTTGTACACATGTTTGTATTTAAAGAAAGTGGTATATTAGTCTGGACAACCCCAAAGTTGTGAGGTTTTAAGTAGCCCTAAGTAGATCTTGTACCTTACACCTTTGGCTAACAATGATGTCGTACTCACTTATGCCTTTCATACATTCATATGTGCATGCGAAAATTGGATAAGAAACCCCTTTGCTACTTAATGAAAATCATGCATCATAAATACTCAATTTTTCTTAAATGAATTACTTAGCATGCATCATAAAGTGTGCTAATATTCCTATTTGGTATGTATAGATATGCTTAGGATCCATTTATATGCATGTTATACATGTTGGGAAAGAAGTGAAGTGATGTATGTTCTGTGAATGTAGTTCATTTTACTTAATCTTAAAATGTCTTGATTTTTGAATGTGTGTTTAGAGTTCATCTAAACTTAGGATTAATTAAAACACTTAATTAAAACATTCACTAAATAAAATCAAAACATGAATCCACTTTAGAAATTCAAAATATATTTGAAACTTCATTTAGCATACTCAAATTTTCTAAGTGAAGTCTCCAAATTTAAAATAAAAAAATTTTCAAACACATTTGGAACTTCATTTAGCATACTCAAATTTGCTAAGTGAAGTATCCAAATTCAAAATCAAAAAATTTCAAACACATTTAGAACTTTATTTAGCATACTCAAATTTGCTAAGTAAAGAATCCAAATTCAAAACCAAAAATTTTGAAACACATTTGGAACTTCATTTAGCATACTCAAATTTGCTAAGTGAAGTCTCCAAATTCAAAACCAAAAATTTTCAAAACATTTGGAACTTCATTTAGCATACTCAAATTTACTAAGTGAAGTCCCAAAAATTAAAATAAAAAATTTTCACACACATTTGAAACTTTATTTTAGCATACCATATTTGCTAAAGTGAAGTCTCACTTTTTCAAAATCCAAAGAACAAAAATTTGAAACACTTTTAGGAACTTCACTCTTTAGCATACTAAATTTGCTAAAATGAAGCCTCCATTTTCAAAATAAAATAAAAACATTTTGAACACATATTTTGGAATTTCATTTAGCATACTCAAATTTGCTAAGTGAAATTTCCATTTCACAAAAATTAAGTGGAACTTCATCTTTAGGATACCATATTTGCTAAAGTAAAGTCTCCCCTTTCAATAAAAAATAAATCAAAACTAAAAGGAAACACATTAGGATTTCCTTATCATACCCAAATTTGCTAAGGATCCTACTTTTGCAAAATCAAAATATCTAAAACAAATGAACAATTTTAGGGTTTTCTTAGCATACTCAAATTTGCTAAGAATCTTATTTTCAAAAATCTTTCAAAAAAATTCACTTGGGTTCTTTACTTAGCATATCTAAATTTTGCTAAGTGAGAATTCCAATCAAAATCAAACAATAATTCACAAAAAGAAATAATTATTTTCAAACACCTCACTTAACATACCCAAATTTATTAAAGGAAAGGGTCCTCAGATGAAAATCTAAATTCAAACAAACATGAACCCATGGAAGCATCCTTCTAAAAATATTTGAATCCATTCTTTCAAGATACCCAAATTTGTTAAAGTTGGATTCATATATAAAATTCCTCTTTTCAATAAAATTTCTAAATCTTCTCAAATCCATTTGAACCCCATTTAACACTTCCAAGATGTTGGATGTGGGGTCAAATTCTAAATTCAAATTCAAAAATCAACAAAAAAAATATGATCCAAGTTCGTTTCTTATCAGATTCTCAGCATTTATTATAGTTACAGTTCAGTCTTCTAGTTTTTGTAGTTGATTAGAAATGACAGGCTCCCAGAAGATTGTGTTCACTTTCCCTCATGGCATGGACTTGGCCTTGGACCAGGCCAATTTTCCCCGAATGGATCATACCCACTTTATTCATTTTGGTAGGGGATTTGAGAGTGAGGATCACATGTAAGGGCACTCCCCTCATAACTAGTAGTAGGACTGCGGTGGCCGGGAAAAAGCGGGTCATCCAGATCGATCTACCTTCAGATTTTGATATCTCCTCATTAAAGAGGAAACTGGTACCCACCGGCTTGGCGTGATGAGCAGTGCTTGCTCCGTTTCTCGTCTTTGCCCTAGTGAGGCTAACACCCTCTCATCAGTACCCTCTAAGGGTAAGGCTCCCCTGATCTCAGGGATTGCCTCCCCTACTTTTGAGTACGGGTCTAGCTCTCACTCCTCTCATCCTACCAGATCACAATGAAGGAATAACAATCACATGATTAAGTAGTATCATACCAGGATTACTAGGGAGATGGAGGCAGTCACCCGTTCAGCTATTGAGGAGTTTCCTGTTTTGACCTCACCACTGGTTACATCAAACCAGTTTCATCCTCTCTCTAGGTCAGACAAAGAGGATGCTAGGAGGATTCATACTTTACCTCCACTAGTGGTTCAACATCAACTCTCGTTACTGTCATATGCCCGGCCTCCATCAATCTCTTACCTAGGTTGGTGGAGCTTATGGACATTTAGAGTTTGGAGATCAATTTAATTTGAGATCCATCATCCCTCATAGCATGAAGAATCATATTCGATAGGAGAGGGCCAAAGAGGCCCATACATCTATTTATATGACTAGTAGGGAGAGACAGAGGTTCAGTTGCCAGTCAGTAGCTTGCACTCATCAATTTTCAAGCTCAGTGCGATACCCACGCCGACCATATAGATAACATCCTACTTACTGGGACCAATCATCATAGGAGGATAGCTCTTGTTCATAGAGAGTCGGTTGTGTCTCCACCATACCGCTCTACCCCGTCCATCATCAGTTCATGTCACAACATCTTCAGTTCCATAGAAGGCCATGAAGGCTATATCAGGGGAGAAGTGTACCCCGTTAGTGATTCGACTACGATCGAGGGATCTACTCCATCTACATTGCCTACTATGGCGAGGCCGAGCTCTCCTTCTTGACCTTCTACCCCAGTGGTGGTGCGAAGGGAGTGGCGACCCTAAAGCATAGTGGTCATCCCTTCACCAACTCCACCAGTTCAGCAGGATATGGAGATGGTAGCAGCTATTGTAGAGGGAGCAGATGATAGCCTATATGAACCTATGATAGTGAAACCTCCTAGGAGTGTCACCCCTTTCCAAGTTAGTGATAGTCAGGAGTGTCTCTTTTCTAGTGAGTACAGTCCTCATAGGATTGACTCTCCAGTAGCATGCGAGGTCTGGTGCCTCTCATTACATGACAGTGATCACACCGGTCAGTTGAGATCGTTTGTTCCCATTCAGATTGATCATTCTCTCGAGAAGATAGTAGCACATTATCTTGTAGAGAAGAAGGAGATTATGGGGTATGATTGGTCAGATGAGGAGAAGGTCAGCTTCGATCCCAATGAAGATGATTTATTGGGAGACTTCGGGTTGCATGGTAGATACCGTGGATCTCTCTCTCCTTAGCGGCAGACCATGGAAGGTGATGAGGTTGATCGAAGACATAGCCTTAACACCTCCGATATCTTGAAAGAACATAGATAGGATGGTGAGGACTTAAGGACTTATTGCACCAATTTTTGGTATTTTGAAACAAGCCCCAATAGTTCATCCTACTACAGTCGATATTAGTCAGCCAGAGTTAGTGCATGTCTTGGACCCAACCAAGACCTTACCTCTCGTTGAGCAAGGTAGCACTAGCATGTATAGGAAGGTAGCGGAAAGTACCTCCATACAAGAAGATATCAGATCCATGGTTGAGCAACAAGTGAAGGAAGCGTTGGCTTAAGCATGGGGAGGATCATCTGTTCCAAAGGGTAGTCTCTACCCAGAGGAATTTGATGTAATCCAATATTCTAAGGGTTTCATGCCACCTTCCTTCAAAAGCTTTGATGGCAGTGGAAACCCAAGGCAGCATATAGAAAACTTTAGGGCCAATTGTTGTAACGCCATGCGGCGTTGCTACTATTCTTTAGTAATAGTAGGATTGCTTTTGATTGTATCACGCCTTGTTCATAAAGATATTTCTGGTTGCAACTCTTTATCAAGAGATTTGCTAGAGCTCAGCAAAAGGTTACTATAGGTGATCTTGTTGTAGTACAATAACACCCAAGTGAGTCCCTTATTGATTATATTCTTCGATGGAGTAACCGGAGTATGAAATGTGAGCTGCAACTATCTGAGCAGCATGCCATTGAGATTCTTCTAAAGAATATCCATGGCCTTGTTGCCTTCATGCTTAAGGGCTTCACTATCAAAATATTTGAGAATCTAATCAACAAGGCAGCTAGTCTACAAGAAGAGGCCAAACATTTGCCTTTTCAAGACCAATTGCCCAAAGAAAATCCATAGAAGGTCTATGAGAAAATCCAGGAATAGTGGACGAGATAGGAAAGCAATAAAGATCAGTTCGAGACCAGACCTCGGTTCTTGCTTTCACCTCCTTTAGCACCACTAAGGCACCCATGTCAAACCTCCACGGCCCAACCTTACCATACCATCCAGACATCGAACACATACCCAGTAGCTATGGTCCACCTACTCTTTTAGATAAGCTTAACAAACCTTATTCATTTTAGAGGGATGTAATCAGGAAGATTTTTAGGAATCTCTTAAAGAAGCCTGATTTTTAGCTACCCGAGCCTAAGATACTGGAGGAAGTAGACAAAATTCATGATCCTAAATTTTGCCCCTAACACCGTATGCTAGGCCATGTTTTGGAGGATTGCTTCACATTTAAGGATTGGCTTGAACATAGCTTCAAGACAGGTGCTGTAGTTATCCCAAAGGAATACCTTGTGGAACAACTATCTAGTTCCATTAAGGTAATCCTTGGGGATACATGTGATCCTTTCAAAACCAAAGAAGGTTGGGATATCTCTTTATCCAAAATCTTTAAAACGATCATCCAGAAGATTAAGAAGCTTTCCTTGCAGGTGCTTGAGTCAGCTCAAAACTCCAACATCAAGGAAGGTTTGCAAGTTTCAGGCCAACTCGAAAGGGAGCTTAGCGCTGAAGATGTGTTGATAGCCCAATGCACAACCACGAGAGTCTAGCCTACTAGTTGCATCTCGCATGGTGACTTCCTCCACTTTTGCTAGTTCTTCTTCTTTTACTAGTAGAACTCTTATCTCGGTGGATAAGGGCATCAAATCCCTTACCCCACTTACTTTACTTAATTTTTACTTTATACCACCAATCAAATCCAAGAAATTGAAGAATAAAGCTATTTTGAATTACATTTGCATCACTTATGATGGGTTATCTTCTTATATTTCTAATGATAACTCTTCAAGTCAAAATAATTATAACGATTTTGATCTTCTTCCTTTTGATTCAAAGTTGGACTTTCCTACTTTGAATACTATGGGTTCACCTCTTGAGATAGACTTGGAATCATCCAATTCTGAGGGTCCCATAGGTGAAGCTATAGGTGAGCCTGATGTGCAGGTAGAACCTTTCATTACCCTATCACAAAGATAATCAAAGTCAACTTCCGTAGTGGCAAGGTTCTACCTCCTAAGGCAACACCTCAAGATGGAGGGAAACAAGTCATTGGTACAGAGGATCGAGAAGCCCCTCCATAGGATGCTCCACCCTTGGATATGCTTGTAGAGGATCAGCCCAAGGTGGACTATAATGTACTTTCTCATCTAAGAAAGTTTCCATCTAAGCTCAGCATAGCTAAAAATTTCACCGAAGCTTTGTCTGAACCAGAAGAAGCTTCTACAAGAGAATCGAGTGTCGATGATCACCTCCGATGAGGTATGCCATTTTTCCGAGCTCAATTCCAAAGTGTGTTGGTCCATTGTGAAAGAAATGTTAATGGCATGAGATTTCGACCGTTAGATGTGCTTGTTGTTAGGGTTTGATGGCATGTGCAAAATTTCATCCCAATCCGACCTCAATCAAGCTCGGATCAAGGCCTAGAACATGGATGGTCTCCATCGATCATAGGTGTTGGTAGGGTGGATATCTGGCCATCCATCCACACATTTTGAATGGGTGGCTGAGATTAAATCACATTTTATAATTCATTTAATCCCCTCTAAACCACCGATTAAATCCTAGCCTTTCGATCCTTGATCGAACGATGGAGGAAAAAGCGCGTAGCGCCACCACCACGCGGTGCTATGATATGATGTTTAAGTAGCCACTCAGAGCTTGCTGCATGTAAAGCGTAGCCGTGTCAGCTGCATGCATGGTGCACCATAGAATTAGGGAATTAATTAAGGTTTATTTAATTCTAATTAATTTCCTAAACTTCTAAAATTCATATCTCTCTTAAAAATCAGAAAAATATGAGATAAATTGCCACTGAAAGATAATTCAATCTAGAATATTCTAAAATTGGTTTTAAAGGATTTTGAATATTTTCTTTCTCTGATTTTGGATTTTATTGAAAATATTAATTTGCTAATTACTTCCTAATTAATCACTGATTAATCTCAAACTTCTTGAGTGTGTTTTGGGGGATGACTTCTGCCTCCCCTAATTTTTCTTGGGATTTATTAGTGGCTTAATTGGAGAAATTGCTAATTCATTTCCTAATTACCCCTTAATATAATTAAGATTAATTGAGGGTTTGATTAGTGGTTTAACCCTTTGTTGAAGTTGATTAAGATCTATTTCAATGAATAGGATATTTAGGGAATACTTTTTGGGGCATTTCCTCTAAGCTATTCCTTAAACCCTTTTTTTTCTTAATCCTCTCTTAATTAAGGGCTAATCTACTAATTACCCTCTTAGTTAATTTCTTATAATTCTAAAACTTTCCAAAACTTGATTAATCTACTTGAGGTAGATGCTTAGGTATTCCAGAGCCTAAGTTTAATTAAGAAAATCAAAATTCAACTCATATGTATGAGGGGTATTTTGAAATTACTTAAGTTAAACCCTTTAGCTTAACTAATCATTAATCATGAGCCAAATTGCATTATGTCCCTTTCTTCCTAGGTGCATAGCAAATTTAAATTCCTTGTGAGATTTTATGTCATCCCATTGGCTCATAATTATTTGATAACTATGCTAAGGTGGTGTAGGTAAGGGGTACTTAACATGCTTAATTCTTACCTTAACCTAATCAAAATATAAAATAGATCTAATTAACTAAAAATTGAACAAAAATATCAAACACATGTGGGAATGGGTTAGGAACAACAAACTCATTTAATATTTTTAAAAATAAATCAAATTCAAGATCAAATAAAAATCACATTAAGTAAACTTTGATTTGTTTTAAGCTTTCTTATTTCATAATATTATCTTTAGGAATTAATTAAGGTGAATATGTTTACATGCTTTCATTACTGTAGTTCTCCCCCAACATGCTAAATATGTGTGTCATGTAATTACATGCATTCATGCGTTTCAAAAATCAAATTTAAAATGAAAATATTTCCTTTATGTCAAATTGCATGTGTTGGCTAAAGTAAGAATATGAGTGACTATTATCACTATTAAATCCAAATTATTTTTAAAATATATGAACCAATTATCAAAACTAAAAGTGTGTTACTTATATCTTACTTATAAGTTTGCATGTGAGTAAAGTATAAAGATGTGCTTAGTGTAGGTTTTCCTTCTTCTCTCTTTTAGCATAGTTTTGAATAGGATTGGGCAAAGTGTAAGGTTCATTTGATAAGAACCTAACACTTTCCTAATTCCATATTCTATTCATTCCTATGCTATTACTTGAGAAGGATACCTATACTTACACATGTAAATTGTATAAACAAAAATAAATCAACCAATACAAATTTTTTGCATTCTTTCTTTTCCATTCTTTTCTTTCGTACACATGTTTGTATTTAAGGAAACTAGTATATTAGTCTAGTCAACCCTGAGATTGTGAGGCTTTAAGTATCCATAAGTAGGTCTTGTACCTTACACCTTTGGTTAACAATGATATTGTACTCACTTATGCCTTTCATACATCCATATGTTGGTGAAAAATGGATCCCTTTGCTACTTAATGAAATTCATGCATCATAAACACTCAAATTTTCTTAAATGAATTACTTAGCATGCATCATAAAGTGTGCTAAACATTCCAATTTGGTATGTATAGATATGCTTAGGATCCATTCATATGCATGTTATACATGTTGGGAAAGAAGTGAAGTGATGTATGTTTTGTGAATGTAGTTCATTTTACTTAATCTTAAAATGCCGTTCTTTTTGAATAAGTTTGTTTAGAGTTCATCTAAATTTAGGATTAATTAAAAAACTTAATTAAAATATTCAATAAATAAAACCAAAACATGAATCCACTTTAGAAGTTACTTAGGTTAGGGAAGAAAAGAGAAGTTCTCTTCTCTTTCTCTCTCTTTATAACTTAGTAATTAATTCTAGGATTCACTTGAACCCAATCAAAACATAAAATAAAACCAATCCAAAATACTTAAATCACTTAAATTAAACCCTCCTCTAAGTTGAACATTCTTCACATTTAGAAAATTCTAACTTAAGGCCATAACTAAGCATACCACACAAACCTCTAAAGCACACACATTAGGCTAAGTCACCACTTCTAGCTTTAGGTTAGAGCAATGCATGGTTTGATGCTTGCTTCTATTTTGTGATATATGTTTTAGTCTAGATGTTAGGGTGAATGTGCGTAGAATGAATGTTAGGGCGATCTTAGTGTAACCATTGTCTTTTGTAGGGGACTGTACTTAAGGGGCATTGTAATAAATAAAAATATAAATGATTATACTGTGTAGGTGCTTATAGCCCTAAGTATAATCCAATAGGCTAGGTGGACTTAATCACCCATTTGTGGGATGATAATTCTAATATACATGCTTGGAATTTGGTGGCTTGTTTAACTAATCTCTATTTTGTAGTGTTAGCTAAATTTACTTTTCCTTTTCATGTAATTTTTATAATTAGGATTTTGGAATGATTGTAATGGGGATTTGGATGAGCATTGGTCATAAGATCTCATCTTATGCACCATGTGAAGCCTTTGGAGCATCCACCTTCCAACCATCCAAAAGAAGGAACCAAAGAAGAAAGAAGAAAAGAAGAAGAAAGTAAAAAAAGAGGAAGAAAGAAGAAAAGAAGAATGAAGAAATGAAGCTTGAGGACTCCCATAATAATGAGTTTTTTGCTTAATTGTATTTAATTCACTTGTAATCTAGGTTGTATAAGGGTAGGGCTCAGCTACCCCATTTATTTTTAGATTTGTGCTGTAGTACTAGACCACAATGGCCTCTTATTCTTTTGTGATTAGCTTTATAAATTGACTGATGATTTGTTTAGCATGCGCATTAAGTGGCACCCTTTTTCTTAGTTTCTTCCTTGCTTTATGTTTGACCTGGATGTGGATTAGGCTTTTAGGGAAAAATAAATCTTCTACCAAATTTAACATTTCAAAACTTAAAATAAAGAACTCATAACCTCACCTAAAGCTTAGGCTAAAAATTCAAGATAAAAGAATTAGTAACCCCTTAGCTGGATAAGTACTTCTTTTATAACATCATGCATAAATGCATATTATTTTCACTCTTGATTGGGGGGCTTCCACCTTTGCTAGAGAAACTTAGCTTGACCTTTGAGAGCCATGGTGGAAACAATCCTCCTCCCTTCTTGCTAATATTGGCCAATAATCTCATTTCTCATGCATTAGACATATGAATCCAATTTGCCTAAGTTAAAATGATCATACAAAAATGAAAATAAAAATAAAATTTAAATTGCATTAGATTTAGGTCATTTGAAGCATGCCCTTACATAATCTAGTCTCTTTAGGGAGTGAGTTTAAGGACTTAGTCTCTTTATGAATAAATAATAGGCTAGCTATCTTGCGTAAAGCATATGACTTACCTAGATGAATTTAAAATCGTAGGAGGAGTTAGTTGGTTGCCACCCCTAGGTGGTTGTAAGTCCAAACAGTTGGGTGGTTTGTCCTCTCTTGTGGAGGAAAACTAAATACCCATTTTCTCCTTAAATTTAGGTCGTGCTTTCGACCCTTGGCAAAGCTCTTTAGATTTAGGTTCTGATTGCTTCTCCCTTCAATGGGCTATAAGTATAAATCCTCACCTCTTAAATATTTTCTTAATCTTGTATTATGGAATCATAAGACCTAAATTTCTAATGAAAAATTCAACTCAAATAAATTAAATAAATTTCAAAAATATAAAGCCCAATCATAGGATAGTTTGAGATGCTTGCTAGGTTTTTCTAGCATCATGAGCATCTCCTACTTATCATCATTTAGCTTCGATAATAACTCCCTCTTTTGAACAATCCCTTTTGATCTTCAAAAATGAGCTAATCGATTGATAGTCCTATTTATTGAAATCTTTGGAGGCAACAATCATTTACCTTAATCGAGAGTATTCATAAAAAATCTCATTCCTTAGGATGTAATCAACTATGGGGGCTTGCCCCTATCGGGAACTTAACGAACAGTTTAAAATAAACCTTACTTTACTTTTCCATATAAAGTCGGGGAAGAATTTTTGGTACATATGCAGACCCATTATCCTTAGGAGTCCTTGTTGAGGTGATTAGGTCTATTATAGAGTGGTGACTTCTATCTTTTGAGATAGTACACCTCTCCTCAATGTCATACCCAATGTAGTGTCAAAATACATAAAAAGAGAAAGAAGATGTATATTTCCATCCTCATTATATCTCGTATAGAGTGAAGATTGAAGTATATCTCTTATTCTCTTTAAAAAGAAGATTTGATGAAAAGCTTTTCACCATAAACCTATGCAATAGGCCAAATCCACTAAAATTCCTATTGCTACTACTAGGGAGGTTCCTCGAAAGAGAGCCTCTGTATTTGAAAGGTTAGGACATACTGAAGCTCCAGCTATGAAGGGAACTATCAACAGAATGTTTCAGTCATGCCTGTAAATGTGACCACTTTGCTGACCTTACCTTTTGCGCAATGCTAACATGAAGCTGAAGCCTCCTCATCTGGAGGAAAGCTGACAAGAAGGCAGGGGAGAAGAAGGAATGCTGAGTTGCAAGCCCATCAGCTCTCACCTAGTCCCTCTGTTACACAACTAGCCTTACAGCTAGAAGCGAGTATTCCCACTCACAACAAGTATGAAAATCTCAAATGGGTGAAAAGGAACAGCTCTATTGGTGATATTAAGCAATCATTCTGGGAACAACATTACCAAGCTCCAACCCCACAAAGGAGGCATCCTAAGACTTTATCCTTTAGAGTGCACAAGGTGTTGAAATTTGTAAAAGAATAAGGCCTTATGAAGAAGAGATATCAAAGGACAATTATTAAGGAGACTAATAATGCCCCACTGCAGAAGCTACCATCAAAGGTAGTAAGAACTCAAGAGTGTTATAAATAAGTCTTGTACGATGAACATCGGGGCGTGGCACCTGAACCACACGTTCGAGAATCTACTGTCGAAAGGTCCCGGTAGAAGGGAAAATAAGTCTGGAGGCAGAAGCCTTAAGAATATGAGGCCATAGAAAGGCAAAAAGGTGTGACATCTGATTTGCATATTCAAAAATCAGCTGATGACAGAACCCAACAGAATGGGTTCCTAAAAAGGATGTTATAATTGATGAGGCTTGTGGTGGTTGACACCCTAGAGAATCCTCTGGGAATCCCATCACCATTCTAAATGATCTTCCCTTGATTTTGATAGTAGCCCTCTAATTGAGGAGATGTTCATCCCATATTCTAAACCTAAAATCAGATGGATATCGTTGATTAGAGATAAGGCTGCAAGAAGAAGAGGAAGATGAAGAAGCTATCATGGGGGTATGTGTGGTGTATATGGTATAATACATCAAAGAAGCATCTGGTCTACGACAGTACCGATCCAAGCATTATGGTGCCACACCTCTTATCCACATTGAAGAACCACCAGTCAAACGAAAGTGGAACCTTTTAGTTCTTCCTCAAGTGATGATCAAGAAGAGAAATAAAATGAAGAAGATAACTCATTATTCGCTAATACTGCTATGGTTACTCAAGTGCAAAGGCAAATGCATCGTAGATGAAAGCGAAGGATAAATAGATCTTTCAACTGAATTCAAAGATGACTCAGATGATGATGCAAATGAACCTCATGATGAAAATGATGTAGAGGAATGCTACTGCAGCTTTGACACCAGTTCTTCCTCTCAATCATCAAATAATCAACACTGTGCCCATCAATCCACCAATTGAGCAAGCGCCACAAATCTCTGGAGCACAAAGTTCTCATGATGGTAGAAATGAAGTCAATCAATTAACTGCTCAACCTATTCCTCAATATTTATTGAGCACATCCAAGCTAGTGATAGTTGTATAGCTTAAAACCATCATAAGTGAAAAATTTAAAGCTATCAAAGCTAATAGGTGGAGAAATTGATAAATAGAGGTCGCCCATATCCTGTAGAATATGACCAGGTGCCGTATCCTAAAGGTTACTTTGTGTCAAAATTTCACTCATTTAATGGTAATGGTAACGCCAGACAAAACCTAGCATAATTTAAAGTAACCTGTGGTAATATTGGGGGTAATGATGCGCTGTTATTCCATTAGTTCGATAACAGCTTAACTTCAACTACTTTTGAGTGGTACACAGAGTTGTCAAATAACTCAGTTAAGGCATTCACCGAGTTGGAGGCAATGTTCATCAAAAGATTTGCCAGTGCAGTCAGAAAGATTACTATAGCTGACCTCACCTTGGAGAAATAGAAGAAGGATGAGTCATTCACTAAATACATAACTTGTTGGCGCAACATGAGCATGAAGTACGAGCAACAGCTGAAAGAAGAACATGTAATTTAGCTGTTAATGGGCAACATTGATGATAAAATGATGCCCTATTTATGCATGGCTTCCATCACTACCTTCCAAGAACTACTAGGATCGAGTGAAGAAGTTCAAAAGCTGAATCTTTCCAAGCAAAAACCATTCAGATAGAACAAAGAAAGGGAAGTTCTCAGAATGAAGGAGAAGTGAATCTCACTACTTCACATGATTCAAATAGAGAAAAATGAGCACCCTATAATGTAGATAAGGGAAATGACCTATCTATTTTGAAGAAAAGGTCAAACAACCCTTCAATTCTCAACCAAAGTTAGTTCTTAGAGGCAACGATAAACCCAGAACTTTCTCTGGTAGTGGTGAGCACCCAAGACAATCATTAGGAGATGATGATAGAATGCATCCATCTTATAAAGAGAAAATGAATAAAGAATACTCTTTCAAAAGAGAAAGTGTGGGAAAACTATTATGGCAAGCACTCAAGGTAGGGTTGGAGTAGCCAGAATGTAAAAGACCTGAAGAGTCAGGATGAACTTGCAGGCCAAATTACTGTCCATATCATCGTCATTAGCCACCATATAGAAGATTGCTATCATTCAAAGACTGGCTGAAAAGGAAGTACATAAATGTGAATTCATGCTATCCAATAGTTTTCTTATTCACCCAAAGAAAGAATCTACAATGGTGGTTACACCCTCTTCCGTGCCCCCACAAAAAATAAAGGAAAAGAAAAAAATGGTTGAGAATGATAAATGGGAGATTATGATCTCAAGGAAAACTGTGAAGATGTTGAAATAGTTAGAAGGCATTTCTGGTGTCAAGTGGAGATCACCATTTGAGCGGGTACTAGAACCAAAGGATCTACATCAAAAGGTTCTGCTTCTTGAAGTAAAGGGAGGTGTTTCCGACGAGAAGCACCTATTCGTAGTTCACCAAAAACTCCCAAAAGGCCAGCTAAACAAAAGAAGATAAAGATAAAATCTACCATACAAAAGATTATTAATAATCTAGAAGAATATCAACAACCAGCAAGATAACCAATTAAGCTTGCTGATTTCATGTCAGGACTCCAAATCATTAAAATAAATAATGAAGGAGATGATGACGAAGAATCACTTTTGGAGAAGCTTGTCAGGTTATCTCAGTGTCCTTGGATACTCCTTGACAGTTTGCTTCTTCAAAATAATTCAAGAAGAAGAACCATAATGATGTAGCATTTAATCCTTGCTTGATAAATAGATGATAACTCGAAAGAAGACTTGTGCTTTCTGGATGAAGATGAGTCAGAGCCTTCAATGTACCATTGATGAAAGGCATAATAATAGTTAGTGATTTTGAAGTCTCTATCCAATCTTCTGGCATAAACAGTGATTTTGAAGAGGAGACTTTTAGAGAACGAGCGATAGAGCCTAGTAACTAAGAAGTGACAAGCGTCATCATAAGAAAGGAACGCAAATAAAGGTAATGACAAGAACATAGAAGTTAATGAAATTATCATTCCCAAAGATCCAAAGAAGAAGTATAACATGGATAAAGGAATCGATTATAACATCCTGTAGCACTTGAGGAAGATCCCTACACAATTGAGTGTGTATGAAGGCCCTTTTGATGTTGCAAGATCTCCGTGAAACCTTAATTCAAGCTCTTAAGAATCGGAGAAATATGAAGCATACTTCACCGAGTAGTGTATGATTGAAGTATTACAATCTCAAGACCCAACGATCACCTTTTCTGAGGAAGATCTTATGCTCAGAACATCAGAACACAATTGCCCGCTATATGTCTCTGCGGAGAGTAATGATGTCATAGTTAATCAAATTATTATTAATCCAGGTTCATCTGTTAATCTCATGAGCCTACGAGCATTAAGAGGATTGTCCCTTGATGTTCAGCATCTAGGATGGGATAAATTAATGATCCAAGGATTCAATGAAAAAGGGCATAAGACTGGATCTTTTACCTTGCCACTAAGATTTGGGAAACTTTACATAAAATCCAAATTCCATGTCATTGATGGTGACACCTCATTCAGGGCCTTGTTGGGTCATCCTTGGCTACATGAGTATGAAATATTCCTATCTACTTTGCACCAATGCATGAAATATATAAGAGACGAGGAAGAACATAGAATTCCTGGTAATCTTCAGCTGTTCGCCATCCATGAAGCTAAAATTTATGAAGATACAAATACTATTTATTGAAGGATCCCAGACCTCAACAATCCCAAGCTTCTACTTCAAAGATTGAAAACAATCCAAAGAAGTGAAGAACGAAAAGGGAAGAAAGAAGGCGATGCCAACTCTCCTAAAGTAGCTAGCATATCACCTAAGTTGAAAAGGCTAATCCCTCATATGGGCAGTGACATAGAAGAAGATGAGGATGATCCTCCTGTTGGGCCTGAGGGAGCAAACAAGTCTTAGGTGAAAGGAAAGAAAATTATGGAATACTCAGATCCTGAGTATGATTCTAAACCTACATATGAAAGTGAAGTTCAATGTATCTCTTCAAGAAGGATGACAGACCTATTGATTTCAGAAGATTCATTAGAGGTCCTGCTAGCTCCTTTTCAACACTTCAAAGAAATCACTCAACGTGAGGTTCACATTATTGAAGAGTTAAGGACTTTCTATATGCCTCCTTTTGGAAGTGATGAACACGGAATTTCATTTTACAAGTCTGAGGAATCCTATCACTAAGATTCTAATTAGCTCATACAATTTGATGAATCTGATGATATGGTGCCAACTAGAATGCCAAAATATTACCCTTTAAAGATTTGCAAGATTATGCATAAATTAGGAGTTGATGTTAGAACTGATAAGTGGCGAGTTCACCTTTTCATCACCTTCTGGAATTTGAAAAGTCCACAGACCTTATGAAAGTGTGATAGACATACATCTGAAGGTCTTGGATACATCCAACATAGGCGTCCTCAAGATCTTGTTATGCAATAGCAAGAAATGAAGTTCAAACTAAAATTAAAAATGAAGATAATATTTATGAGGTTTATCCAACCAATGATAAAGAAGTAGAAGCCAAGCCAGCACCTAAAGAGCTTGAAGATGGTGGGCAAGCAGCTACCATGGATGAAGGAAATCAACTTGGGAACAGATGATGATCCCCACCCAACTTTTGTCAGTGCTCTTCTGCCTAATGAAAAAGTTGAAGAAATAAAGGCCATACTTTATGAATTTAGGATTGCTTTGCTTGGACATACTCAAATTGCCAGGCTTATCCTTTGATGTGGCAGTTCACAAACTAGCAATCAAAGAAGATGCAACACCTATTAAACAAGCTCCTAGGCGAATGAGGTTGGAGATTGAAGAACAGGCAATTATAAAAACTAAGAAGTTGATCAAAGCAGGCTTTATCCGAGAAGAAAAGTATGCAGATTGGATAACCAACATTGTTCTAATGAGAAAGAAGAAAGGTCAAATTCATATCTGCATTGAATTCTGAGATTTGAACAAAGCATGCCCAAAAGATGATTTTTTGCTTCCAATATCAAAACTACTAGTGGATAATACTTCCTACTACGACTGTTCTCATTCATGGATGAAACATCAGGGTATAATCAAATCAAGATGGCTCTCAAATATGAAAGACACACATCATTCAGGACATCGAATTGGTATATACTGCTACACTATAACGCCATTCAGATTGAAAAATGCTAGAGCTACATATCAGAGGGCCATGAAACACATCTTTGATGAGTTGATTCATCAGAAAGTAGAATGCTATGTGGATGACCTCATCGTTAAGAGCATAGATCAAGAAGATCATTTTGATGACCTAAGAATGGTCTTCGAAAGAATTAGATAATACGATCTCAAGATGAATCCTCTTAAATGTGCATTTGAGATTTCATCTGGAAAGTTCCTAGGCTATGTGATGCGGCACAGAGGAATTGAGATTGACCCTAATAAAATTAAAGCAATAGTGGATATGCTACCACCGAAGAATCTTTATCAACTTCATTGTGTGTAGGGACATCTGGCATTCATCCAGCATTTCATATCAAATATGTCAGACATGTGTCAACCATTTGCTAAATTGATGGAGAAGAATGCACCATTTAAGTGGATGATGAATGTCAAGAAGTATTTGATAGCATCAAGAGATACTTGTTAAATCCACCGATTCTTGCAACACCAATTCCAGGGAGCCCTCATTTTATATACAACTATACTAGAAGAATCGAACATTGCTTGCACAAGACAATAAAGAAGGCAAAGAAAATACATTGTATTATATCAATCGAAGATTGATAGGAGTTGAGGCAAAATACTCTCTGAGCGAGAAGTAGTGTCTTGCATTAATCTTTGCTACCCAGAAGCTTTGATATTATATGTTGTCACATAAGATAACATTCATCTCAAAGATTGATCCGTTGAAGTTCTTGATGACAAGACTAGCATGGACAGGTCATTTAGCATGTTAGGCAGTGCTCTTGTTATAGTTCGATATTATATATGTATCTTAGAAGGCTATGAAGGGCCAGATACTAGCAAATTTTCTCACGACCAAAAGTAAGAGCTGGTGTTGGCCTCATCTTCATAACACCCGAAGGTGGTATAACGAGGCATTCATACAGGCTAACAAAGCCAAGAACCAATAGCAGAGCTGAATATGAGGCATTGGTGGCAGGCCTCAAAGAAGCTATTATTGGCATCCAAAATTTAATAATCTTTGGAGACTCCCAATTGGTGGTCAACCAAGTATTGGTTGTCTATAAAATTAACAAGCTTGAATTAGCATATTATCATAAGTGAGTACTTGAGTTAATAAAAAAAATTCCCAATGTTAAACTAGCTCAAGTTTCTCGATCAAAGAATAGTAAAGCAGATTGCTTAGGCAAACTAGCAAAAGAGATGACAAATATGGATGACATCGATGTGTTGATTGAAGTGTCCACTCATCGAGTTCTGCAACTAATAAATCTATACTCCCCACAGATAGAGGGGACATCAAATTCAAGCAAGCAAGAAGTAATTCAAATTGCTTCTCACTCGCCCAAAGAGTAAGTAGAAGAAATAAAAAAACTCAAAAGTACTACAAAGAAATCATGTGAAGCTTTCATAGTGGAAGAGCCTGATGATTGAGACAACCCTTCATCGATTATTTCAATAAAATAAAATTACTGAGAAATAAATCACTAGCCATGCAAATTACAAAAAGAATCCTACGATATGCTTATGTTAATGACACATTATACCGTAGATCCATTGAACAAATATGACTATGATGTTTCGGGATGGATGAAGCTAATAAGGTAATGTGTGAAATTCAAGAATGACTTTGTGGGGCACATCAATTTGGTCCCAAAATGGCAACAAAAATCAAAAGGATGGGATACTATTCACCATCGATGGTGAAAAGATTGCATTGATCATGCCAAAAGGTGCCATGAATGCCAAGTCCATGGGGTTCTCATTCATCAACCTCCAAATCCTCTACACCCAACAATAGCATCCCGACCTTTTGAAAGTTGGGACACTGATATAATTAGACTGATTGATCCTCCATCCTCAGTCGAACATCGATTCATTTTAGTACCTACTAATTAGTTCTCCAAGTGGGCTGAAGCCGCTAAGTTTAAGGAAGTCATTATTGATCGAGTCATTGAATTCTTCACCAACAATGTTGTCTATTGATTTAGAGTGCCATGATGAATCATTTTAGACAATGGCCTAGCTTTCAAGAGTCTGAAGATATACAAATTGACTGATCGACATAAAATTGATTAGCGGTACTCATCAATCTACAATCCAAGGCCTAATGGTTTAGTGGAGGCTTTCAATAAAACCCTAGTGAAGTTGCTAAAAAAGATTCTCTTGAAGAATAAGAGAGTGACACACTAAAATGATGGAAGCACTCTAGGCATATAAAACAACTTACAAAGTGCCAATCAGGGGCACTCTTTATGCTCTAACATTTGGAGTTGAAGCTATTCTACCACTAGAAGTTGAGCTACCATCACTTCGAGTAGCTACCCAATTCAATCTTACTTAAGATGAGAACGCTTACCTGTGAATGAAGGAGTTGGATGTGCTTGACGGAGTTAGACTCCAAGCTCAATAAAGTTTAGAAATCTACCGTGTGAGGATGTCTAAATCATTCAATAGTTCAGTATGCCCTCTAACATTGCAGAAAGGTGAATTAGTCCTAGTGCTGAGAAGGCCAATCATCCCTCATCATAAGATCGGTGGTAAATTCACAACTAACTGGGAAGGTCCTTATATAGAGAAGTGTATGAAGGAGGAGCCTACCAGCTTATTAACATGAATGGTCAATGACCGATGCCACCAATCAATGGTCGATATCTCAAGAAATATTACAACTGACTATGGATAAGTATATAAATACTTATATGAATCTTACACTAGTAAGGATTTTATGCCAATACACATGTAATGTCACTTGAAGATTCTCTCGTAAAATGAGAAAGTATTTTCAAGTTATTGCGAAAGCCTCCCCCTATTAGATAGGAAATTTTTTATATATTTAACTAAGTTGACATCATGCTTCAAGCCGAGATCCTCAGATAAATATATATAATAATCAGAACAATCTATGTTTATTTATATTAAAGAAGGTCAAACTCTGTAATATATTTTTGAGCTAGTCTGCAATCCCCCTGTTAGATAGGGGCCATTTTTTTAGTTTTTATAAATCAAAGTTATTCGATCCTTCCCTATGAAATAAGAGATCTTCTTGTATATACATTCAGGTTGACATCGAGCTTTATGCCGAGATCCCTGAATATATCTATAATTATTATTAAAGTTGCTAGTCTTACAAGAACAAAAAGAATTTGCTTCCATGCACGAAAAGACAACCTTAAATATCAAAAGTTTGTCCCTTAAGATCCATCAAATTTCAAAGATTAAGTCAAAAGAACTCTCAATTTTGGAAGCTTCAATCAGCTAAGTTAGAAAAACATCAACCTCTATATACTCAAGTCTATGACATGGATGGGTTCTAAAGGTCAGACTCAACAAGTCCACAAATGGTAGAGTTGCTGACGCTCTCCTCACTCAACAAGCCATAAGAAAAGGCCGCAATAAAAGAGCCCCCATTCATTAGTCTGATGACCAAATCACCAATCCACCATAGCTTAAGTCGAAGAATCTAGTAGATTCTAAAGGTCAAATTCAATAAGCTCACAAATGGCCAAGTTGCTAATGCTCTCATTGCTCAACAATCCACAAGAAAAGGCTGTAGTGAAAGAGCCCTTGCTCATTAATGTAATGACGGTAGCTATGCAATCCTAAACCAAATATAGCTTAGTGATCACAAGCAACCAAAGTCCAGGAGATCTCTCTTCTTGATCATTAGACCAAGATAATCTGAAAAGATTCTCAATTCAGAGCTGCCTTAAATCAATCTTCATATTGCCTGCAAAGATGATATTCAAATCTCTTTTCAAATAGTCTGATCAAGCACAAAGTGCAGATCAAAGCCAATTCCCTCATCAAGTCTGCCAAAGCAGAAACCACAGGACCAAGAAGTGATTCCATAGTGCACACAAAGGTAATGGTCAAATTAATAGAATTCTGTAGTTATTCAGTTTGTTAAAGCACACATTGCTAGATTGATAACTCAACACTGACCTAGTATAAGCTGAAAGGCTGGGTTCATCTGTATGCACCCTTCAATGAGTCCATCAAAATAACAAGTATAGGATTCAGGGTGTACATACACTTCCTGACAAGTCAATATGGACAAATCAAGTTAATCCTTCATCATCAAGCTTAAAGTAAGGATAGAAGGAATTGCAAATCCTAAAGAAACAAACCAATTCCTCTATTAAACCCGATCAAGCATGAAGCTAGTGTCAAGAGAAATCCAAATATGTGGAAACAAAATGAAAGAGGCTTTCAGCGAACCCATCGAAGCAGAGAGTTGATGGTGGAAGAAGCTCCTCAACGAACCCATTTGAAATGGAAGCTAAAGTTATTCAAGATCCATGGTCAGCCGAGAGGGTTTGTCTATTTTCAATAAAATGACTCGCTCCATGCACGAATTATATTTATTAGGGGAAATTTGTTGACCTTCATGTTTGTCACATCAATCGAGTCGAGTTCATAAGATGAAGTCAGCTTTGAATATAATAGCAAATCAAATCAAGGCTAAAAAAATGATCTTTGATTGATAAAAAAATGCCATTGAAATTGATTGATTAGAATATACTTATTGCATAATTCATGACCAACTAATCAAGAAGAAAATTCATCGATACGCCTACATGCATATCGAGATTGGGAAGTTACAATGTTGCCCAAATGACCTCCATTCATTAAATTGATCTAACCGTTAGTGTTAAAATATCAAAACCTATAAAATGAGATTGATTGCGCTCAATTCAGATAAGTCCATGAGAATGTCGAGCGGTCGGATGCGGTGACTCATGATTCTGAACTAAAATTGATCTGCTTCGACACCGACTTGAACCAAATGGCCTCCGATCATGAGATGGGCCGCACCATTTCGTCCGAAATATCAGAATAACTAAAAATCAACATATATTAATTATATAATTATGTCATCACAAAAATTAAAATTTGGGTTTGATTTTATTCAAAAAATAAATGCTCCTATATGACCTGACCCTAAGGACTCTATTATTCACGGCTTTGACTCTTATTCCCGAACTCCTGACTCCTTCCTCTCAATCAATAGTAGCCTCTCCTCTCCCGCCCTCTCTTCCTCAGCTTCACACATCAGATCCCAAAGCGCAGCCGCTTCTCCCGCAAGTGCAAGTGCCTCCCTCCTTGTGGCCTCATCCTTCCGTAACTTGCATACATCAAACCAGCCGACTTCCTTCTCCTCTTGGCAAAATGAGCTTGTTCCTATCATCTGCATACAGGGATCGAGCTCCACGCACAACAGTCTAGACTCCCACCTCTAGATCGGTCACTCCCTCAACTACCATCATAATAGTAATCCTACACTTCCCTCAACACCATTAGACTTGTTGTCTTTTATTTTCCTGGCTTGGACACTAAATTGAGCATAGTTGAATTTCCTTTCTTTGAGTTGAACCACGCCCATTTCCTTGCCACTCAACTTGCACTTCTAATATCTCGCCCTTAGTTTTTTGCTTCACGTGATTCTCCAAATAGCCTCTTCAAGCTGCTACCTACCATCTTCTTTGAACACCAACAACTATCTTATTTAGGCGTAAAAAAAGAATTTTTGTATTAGTATTGGACTATTTGATGTTATTAATATTTTTCTATTTCTTCTCAAACTACTAGAATGACTCCTTATTAGATCAATGTAGAACTTAAGGGATATGAGATTTGATGTCATGTAGGATTCAAAGATTTCATCTCTTTTCACTTACTAATATGCAAAGATGGGAGCCAGTTCATATTACACCATCAAATAATTATTTTTATTGTGTGATCAAAATAATAAAAGAGAGGAATATAACTTTAGGTTCTGTGGAGTGTAAAGTTTTCACTTGGACTTACTGAAAGGAAACATATGGATATGTGTGCATATATGTATTTCACTCCTTACAGGTATTGAAGGCCTATGCGATGCTTCTCATAAGCATGGTAGGTGTAATAATCACTTGGCCGTGGTGTCGTAAGACACTTAGCAAACACGCTTTCCATAAGCGTGGTGGAAGGCCTCAACACTTCCGATGTAGCCCCCTATATGGGGATGATGCTGGGAGGCTATCAAATTCACTTCAAATATTTGTACATATGTCTATTGTATATTAAATTACTGTACCTACTACTTTAATACAATTGCACATATTTTCTTGATATAAGTACTTGTGCATGTTGCTTTGTGGTGAACTATTCTATACATTTCTGCCTTCATCTATCCCCCCTTTTGGAAAATAAGAGGGTAAATAAAAATAATAATATATAAAATATGCTTTATTAGGAGACCACGTAGATCCACAGATGTTCTTATTAAGGGGTGATCGGGTATCGGGTACTACATTGAGGAGAAGTTTACTTTCTCAAAAGATAGAAGTCACCACCCTACAATGGACCTAATCACCTCAACAAGGACTCAGGATTCAAAAGTAGGGTTTATTTTAATAGAGTTCCTACGGCAAACCACCATAGTTAATTACATCCTAAGGAATGGGATCTCTTAGGAACACTCTCGATTAAGGTAAATGATCACTATCTCCAAGGATTTCAATAAGTAGGACTATCAATCGATTAGTTTATTTTGGAAGATCAAATGAGATTGATCAAGGAGAGAGTAATTATCAAATCCAAAGAAAGATAAGTAGGAAATGCCCAGATAAGTAGGAGATGCCCACGATGCTAGGAAACCTAGTGAGCATCTCAAACTATCCTATGGTTGAGCTTTATATTTTTGAAATTGATTTAATTTATTTGAGTTAATTTTTCATTAGAAATTTATGGCTTATGATTCCATAACACAAGATTATGGAAATGCCTAAGAGGTGAAGATTTATGCTTATGGCCCATGAAAGGAAAAATGCAACCTCAAAACCTATATCTAGGGAGCTTTGGTGAGGACCGAAAATACAACCTAAATCTAAGGCAAAAATGGGTATTTGGTTTACCTCCATAAGAGAAGAAAAACCACCCGACTGCTTGGACTTACGACTACCTGGGGGTGGCTCCAACTAACTCCTCCTATAATTTTAAATTCATGTAGGCAAGTCATATGCTTTATGCAAGATAGCAAGGCTGTTATTTATTTAGAAAGAGACTAAGTCCTTAAACTCACTCCCTAAAGAGACTAGATCTTGTAAGGACATGCATCAAATGACATAAATCTAATGCAATTCAGATTTCATTTTATTTTTTATATTTGGTCAAATATTTTGACTCAGGCTAATAGGATTCATATGCCTAATGCATGAAAAATGAGATTATTGGCCAAAATCAGTGAGAAGGAAGGAGGTGTGTTTTCACCATGGCTCTCAAGGAAGCCAAGTTTTTTGGCAAAGGTGGAAGCTCTCCAATCAAGAGTGAAAATAATGTATATTTGTGCATGATGTTAAAAAAAAGTACTCATCCAACTAAGGGGTTGCTAATTATTTTATCTTGATTTTAAACCTAAGCTTTAGGTGAGGTTATTAGTTCTTTATTTTTATTTTTGAGTTATTAGATTTGGTAAAAGATTTATCTTTCCTTAAGAGCTTAATCCACATCCAAGCCATACATAAACTAAGGAAGAAAACTAGGAAAATGATGCCACTTAATGCACAAGCTAAACAAACCATCAATCAATTTATAAAGCTAATTGCAAAAGAATAAGAGGCCATTGTGGTCGGGTACCATCACACAAACTAAAAATAAACTGGGTAGCTGAGCTCTACCCTTATACAACCCGAATTAAATACAATTAAATAAGGAATTCATTGTTATGGGGGTCTTCAAGCTTCATTACTTCATTCTTCTTTTCTTCTTTCTTCTTCCTTCTTTTGTTCCTTCTTTTGGATGGTTAGAAGGTGGATGCTCCAAAGGCTTCATATGGTGTATAAGATGAGATCTTATGAGCAATGCTTATCCTAATCCCCATAACAATCATTCCAAAATCCTAATAGCAAAATTTACATGAAAAGGAAAAGTAAATCTAGCTAACATCTACAAAATAAAGGTTAGTTAAACAAACACCAAATCCCAAATATGTATATTGGACTTATCACCCTACACATGGGTGACTAAGTCCAACCTATTATTTTGCTTGGGGTATAAACACATAGCAAAAAAGTATTTATATTTTATATATCTCTTAAATAATCCTCAAAATAATGGTTAGACTAAGATATCCTACCATTCATTCTACACACATCCTAACATCCAGACTAAAATATATATCACAAAACAAAAGCAAGAATCATCAAACCACCTCCCCTAACCTAAAGCTAAGTGACTTAGCCTAATAAGTTTGTGTGGTATGCTTAGCTATGGCTTTAAGTTAGAATTTTCTAAGTGTGAAGCATGTTCAACTTCGAGGAGGGTTTAATTTGTGTGATTTTGTTATTTTGGATTGATTTTATTTCATATTTTGATTAGGTTTAAGTGAATCCTACAGTTAATTACTAAGTTATGAAGAGAGGGAAAGAGATGAGAACTTCTCTTTCCTTCTCTAACCTAAGTAATTTCTAAAGTGGATTCATATTAGTTTTTATTTAGTGAATGTTTTAATTAATCTTAAGTTTAGATGAACTCTAAACAAACCTATTCAAAAGAAAGAGATTTTAAGATTAAGTAAAATGAACTAAATTCACAAAACATAAATCACTTCATTTCTTTCCCAACATGTATAACATGCATATAAATGAGTCCTAAGCATATCTATACACACAAATGAGAATTTTTAACACACTTTATGATGCATGCTAAGCAAATCATTTAAGAAGATTTGAAAGTTTATGACGCATGATTTTCATGAAGTAGCAAAAGGGTTTCTTATCCAACTTTCATATGCACATATGAATGTACGAAAGGCATAAGTGAGTATGACACCATTGTTAACCAGAGGTGTAAGGTAAAAGACCTACTTAGGGCTACTTAAAGCCTTGCAACCTTAGGGTTATCCTAATATACCACTTAAATACATGCAGCATAAAAGAAATGATGGAAAGAATGCAAAAATTTGTATTAGTTCATTATTTTATTTATTAAATTTATGCAAGCATAATTATCTTTCTTAGGTGATAGTATAGGAATGAATAGGATATGTAACCAGGTAAGTGCTAGGTTCTTTTGAAATGAACCATACTCCTTGCTAAATCCTATTCAAAACTATACTAAAAGCGAAGAGAAGGAAATCTATACTAAGAAAATCCTTAAATTTTATTCACATGAAAACTTATAAATAAAATATAAGTAACAAATTTTTAGTTTTGATTATTGATTCATATGTTTTAAAAATAATTTGAATTTAATTGCAATAATAGCCACTCATATTATTTCTTTAGCCAACACATGCAATTTTATATAAAAATATTTTTATTTTAAATTTGATTTTTGAAAAGCATGGATGCATGAAACCATATGACACACATATTTAGCACGTTAGGAAAGAACTAAAGCAATGATAGTATGTAAACACATTCACTTTAATTAAATCCTAAAGACAATCTTATGAAATAAGAAAGCTTAAAATAAATTAAAGTTTGTTTAATATGATTTTTTTTTTGAGTTTGAATTTGATTTAGTTTTAAAAATATGGATTGAGTTTTTTGTTCCTAACCCATTCCCACATGCATTTGACATTTTTTTTAGTTTTTAGATGATTAGATTCATTTTAGATTTTGAGTAGATTAAGGTATAAATTAAATATGTTAATTAACCATTACCTACACCACCTTAGCATAGTTAACCAAATAATTATGAGCCAATGAGATGATATAAAAGCTCATAAGGAATTTAAATTTGCAATGCACCTAGGGAGAAAAGGGCCTAATGCAATTTGGCTCATGATTAATGGTTAATTAAGCTAAGGATTTTTACTTAAGTAATTTCAAAACACCCCTTACACATATGAGCTGAGTTTTGATTCCCTTAATTGAACTTAGGCTCTTGAACACCTAAGCATCTACCCAAAGTAGGTTAATTAAGTTATAGAGAGTTATAGAATTGTTACAAGTTAATTAAGGGAGTAATTAGTGAATTAGACCTTAATTAAAAGAGGATTAAGAAAGATAAGGGAATTTAAGGAATAGCTTAGGGGAAATGACCTAAGATTATTTCCTAGTCCTTCTATTCAATGGATCAAACCTTAATCAAGTTCAATAAGGGATTAAAACACTAATCAATCCCTTAAGTATCCTTAATTACATGAAAGGGGTAATTAGAAAATGAATTAGCAATTCCCCCAATTAAGACACCAATAAATCTCAAAAAAATAAAGAAGGAAGAAGTCATCCCCCAAAATATACCCAAGAAGTTTGAGATTAATCATTAGATTAATTAGGGAGTAATTAGAAAATTAAGATTTTCAATAAAACCCAAAATAAGAGAAAGATACAAATCAAAATCCATTAAAACCAATTTTAGAATATTCTAGATTGAATTATCTTTCAGTGAAAATTTACCTCATATTTTTTTTGACTTTTCTTAGAGAGGTATGAACTTTTAAAGTTTAGAGGGTTAATCAGAATTAAATAAACATTAATTATCCCTTAATCTAATCGACATGCCACACAATGGTTGAGTCAGATGCACTTTACATGTGTAAAGACCACTTAAACATCCTCACATGCGCATTGGTGCTATCGCGGTGAGATGTTTGATCAAGGATCGAACCTGAATTAAATTGGGATGAAATAGATATAAAATGAATCTACTGCCCATCCAAAATGCATGGATGGCCGAGATCTATCTCTGAATGCGGAGGCCACCATGTTCTTAAGATTCAAGCTGATTATGCTTGATTGGGATAAAATTCACACAAGATCAAGCAATGTAGATCACATCCAATGGTTGAAATCTCATGCCATTAAACTTTAACAAAGGGCAAACACACATTGAGTCTAGTGATCAAAAAATGCCATACCTCATCGGAGGTGATCACCATTCGATCTTAGGAGCTTCATCTAGTGAGATGAAGCTATGAAAGTATTAGGTTGAGTGGATTGCTTGGACCAACCTCCTTAGCTACCTTGCGGCTTTGATGAAATTAGACCTCCCCTTACCTTTGGAACTTGAGAGAGAGCTTAGGCAAGCTCGACTTGGCCCTCTGGAGGAGTGTGTGAAGGAAATTTAACTAAATTGGAGTATGGAGAAAATGTGCCAATCAATGTAGTTCCTCTATTTCAAAGGAAGAAAATTGAGAATGGAAAATTTGAAATCCTTCTAGGAAGCTTAGGATCATTCAAGAATGCTTCCTATGACTCTCTAACACTCAATCAATAGTGAAGAAGTGAGAATTGAAATGAATTAGGGGGAGTATATCTCCCCCTTTGGCAATCGGATCAAGCATTATTTGCCATTTTGATCCAATTGCCAAGATTGAAAGGGATGTTTGAGCTATTAGAAGTTTGCACCTGGTCAGTTTGGGCTAGGGAGTGGAGAAGTAACCTCCCATGTGCTTCAAACAAGTGGAGGGAAGTTTTCCATATGGCCAATTTGAGTCATGTGCTCAATTTTGGCCTTGGTTCTATTTGGGCTGATCAAAACCCATTGGGTTGGGTGCACCACCATCCATAGGGTCTACTTTACCTATTAGGAAGGTATCAAGTTGGTATGAAGAGGACTTGATGAAATTCCCTATAGATTTGACAAACATTTGTTCTATGGCCTAGGGGTAGAATGGTCATTTGGATGATATATGAATTTGAATATGTTGGGTATGTTGAGAAAATAGGTTTGGCCAAGTTTCATTGGATTTGGAGTTCATTTGGTATGGTTTGGCTCATGTTGACCCATTTAAGTCACAATGAGTCAACTTGTGTCAAGTTGACCAATTGGTCAAATTGAGTCAAACCAAGGGTTGGGTCAAGTTCATATGACCATTTGAAATGTTTTGGTGGCTTTGGTTTGATTCAATTTGGTTTAGGTTTGAATTTGGTTCATATGACTTCATTTAGGTTAAATGGGTCAAGTTGACTAATTTATCCCATTTGACCTATTTGTTAGTCGGGTATGTTTAGGTTTGGTTAGTCATATGAAGTGGATTGATATCTTTATTCAATCAATTTTGGTTAAGTTTGAATTTGGCTCAACATGATCCTGTCAAGTTGGTCAAAAAGTTGGGTGTAGTTGGCCAATTGAGGCTTGAAGTTCAACAAGTTATTTGGAATTTACTTGACCCATTGGTTTCAATCAATTGTTTAGATGTTTTGACACATTTTAACTTTAGGTCAACAACTTGGGTCAAGTGGCCAATCAAGAAGTTAGGCTCAAATGTTGACTTGGTCAAGTTCAAACATTGGTCATGAATAAACTTAGATCAATGATTTAAATCAATTTGGCCTATGGTGGATTTTGGCTTTGTTAGATTTCATTTTGGCTAAGTGTTGACTTAGTCAACTCTTAGGTTTGACCCAATTTGAGTGATTGATCATCTCATGAAGATTGTTGATCATGATGAGAGGCATATGTGAGTTTGATTCAATCCAATTTAGGATTAGAATTTGGCTCATAGGGTACTTTAGGTCACTTTGGGTCAAGTGAGCCAAGTGGTCAAATGACTTGGTCAAAGCTTGATTTGAGTTTGATTGAACTTGTATATGGACTTATGATTGAAATATATTCATTAGCAAGTGGTTTTAGTCAAATGGGTTTTGATTCATTTGACAATTTCATATTCAGGAAGAACATGAATGGATTTTTGATTTTTGAATTGAGATTAAGTGATCAAGTTTGATAGATAAGGAAAATCAAGAGTTTGGCTTGATTTGAATGATGGCTAAGTTCAAGATTTTGACTTGAAATGGGTTGGATTTTGAATGGATTTGAATTTGATTTTGGTGGTTATTGATTTGAATTATATTTCATTTATATATGTGAATATAAATGAGAATATAAATGAGTCATGAGAAAATTTCATGATTTGAAGTGATTTGATCATGATTTTGGCTAAGTCTTTAAGAGAAATTTAAAAGGACTTAAGAAATTTTGAATTTAATTTGATTTGAATTTATTTTATTTATTTGTATAATATAAATGAGAATATAATGAATTATGAGAAAATCATGAATTTGAATTGATTTGATGATTTAGCAAGTCTTTAAGAGGAAATTTAAAGGACTTAGAAATTTTGGAGTTTGGAAAAATTTTGAATTTGATTTGATTGATTGAATTTATATTTCATTTATATATGTGAATATAAATAATATAAATGAATTATGAGAAAATCTCAATTTGAATTGATTTGATCATGATTTGAAAGTCTTTAAAAAATTTTAAAGGACTTAGAAATTTTGGAGTTAATTGAATTTTTGAATTTGATTGATTTGAATTTATATTTCATTTATATATGTGAATATAAATGAGAATATAAAATGAATTATGAGAAAATCCATGAATTTGAATTGATTTGATCATGATTTAGGCTAAGTCTTTTAAGGAAATTTAAAGGACTTAGTTGGAGTTTGAAATGAATTTGAATTTGATTTGATTGATTTGAATTTATATTTCATTTATATGTGAATATAAATGAGAATATAGATTAATTATGAGAAAATCCCATGATTTTGAATTGATTTGAACATGATTTATGCTAAGTCTTTTAAGAGGAAATTAAAGACTAAGAAATTTTGGAGTTTGGAACTTGAATTTTGGATTTAGATTTGATAGATTTATATTTATATTTCATTTATATATGTGAATATAAATGAGAATATAAATGAGTTATGAAAAAATTCCATGAGTTTGAATTGATTTGATCATGATTTAGGCTAAGTATTTAAGGGGAAATTTAAAGGACTTAGGAAATTGTATGAATTTGAAATTTCATTCGTGGGTTTCAATCATGGTTTTCAATCATGTGGCATTGATTTGAGTTTGAAGAAAATCAAATAAGATTGATTTGGAGTTTGAATTTGAAGGAAGGAAGGTGAGGAGTGGTTCAAGCAAGGGAAAGAATTTTCCAACACCATAAGGCATGACCTATTCCTATGGCTAAGTTCTAAGTCTAGTGGATTTAGTGTCCACATAATCATTAGATGTGTCTTAAGACTAAGGAACTCTTAAAGTCAAGAGAAGTCCTATGTCTAAGATGGAGGGGTTGAGCTCATTCTAAGATGGTCAACAAAGGGATGCCTCATGTGGTGTGACCAACATGAAACCAGATGGTAAGTTGATCAAAGATCCATCAACAAAAGATCACAAGCACCATAGAAAATCTATCCCTAACCCAAAGTGTAAAAGAATCTAGATTAGTAATGTCTCTCCTATGTCAAGGACAGGAATCCAGGGATAGTAACCTTCCACTGATAAGAAAGTTCAAGTCATCCACAAGGGATGAGAGGTTTGATGATTTGAGTCTCATCGAGGAGAAATTTCCACTAGGAAGAGGGTTGAATTTGTTTTAATTTTTTTTAATTTAGATTTTAGATGGACCTTGTTGGTATCATGGTCCGATTGAGGGGAAGCCACTGAGGCCTAGATTTAACCTGATTACCAATCCAAAGGGGTAGTCTACTAAACACATAGTAGACTAGCCAACCAAAGGGATGCCTTCTGGTATATACTATTTTAGAAGAAAGAGTAGTATAATTACATCCTTCAAAGTAGAGACTAGTTGCTAGGGTAATCTATCGATAATTCAACATAATGAAACCAACCTAGGGTCGACTATTGAGTGAATGCTCCAGGGACTTAACTAAAGATAACCAAGATTAATTTTATTTTTTATTTATTTATTTTGATGGATTCCATTAGTTTGTGATGGATCACAAGGGGAGCCATCACCTAGACCTATCTCATTTATTGAACCAAAGGGAGGTATAATAGAAAACTATCCAACCAAAGAAGAAAGCGGGACTCACATCTTCCACTACAAAGACCACTGGGGTGAGTACTTTGAAACAACAACTCTCACCATGGTGCCTGCTGGTTTGTGATAATCTGCTAGAAAGAATGCGATATTTTACATATATCCAGCAAAATGATTATCTGTGTAATGCCATGGAAAAACATATTGAACTCACAAGGACTAGAGTGAAAGTGCCTTATAAACTAAATATTCAACTCTTAGTCATACCTAGTTAGATCATGATTAGTTCAAGAAGAAAGTGAGACTCACATATCTTCTTAAATCATCAATAGCATGGCCTGGGGAAGTCTACCATACTAATAAAGTGCTTATTAATTTGCAATGGTTAAGCTAGAAAGAAAGCTCAGGGACTCACATCTTCTAAATAAATGACCACTGGGGGAACATACAAGAAGGTATAGACCTAGAGCAATAATGAGTGAGTGCCATGGCTTGCACATTAAATAGCTCAAAAAAAGATTTGTATTTATTTGTGCATGTAAAAGGATAGGATGCCTCTGGGACTCTTACACCTACCTTAAAGATGTTGGGGTTTTGATGAAATGGTGCCATGGATGGCAAAAAGATTCTAAGAAAGATTGTCTCACACCTATCTTAGTTTGCTAATCAAAATAGGATGCCTCAGTTCTCTACACCTATTCTAAGTAGACTGAGATTATATGTGAGAAAGAGGATGGGATGTCATTGGGGGACTCTTACACCTACCCTAAACACATCACGATAGATTTGCATGATAAGCAAATAACACTTCGAAAGAAGAAAAGATTTAATGAATAGAATCAAATTTTTTTTCTTTTTATTAATTATTATTTTCAAACATGATTTATTTCATTGGTAATATTTAGATAGAGCCCATTAATTGGAAGCATCGGGTGTTCCTCTTACAATCAAGTGATAAGATCCTCCTTGGTGGCCTTCTTATGACATCATGGGGCCTTCCCAAGTGGGTTCAAACTTGCCTCCCATCAATGGGCAAATTAGTCTCCTTAGACTACAAGTTCTCCTACTAAAGACCTAGGGCAAAACATGTTGAGCTTGAATCATTTTGGGCTTGTACAACTCGAGGTTCTGCATGCCCAGTGACTCTCAAACCTTCAAGCTCTTCTAACCACAACTTTGCATTCTTCTCAGATAGTGATCTTGGTATCAATGCTATCCTTAGTGATGGTTGAACATCTAAAAGTAGAACTTGGACCCACACTAAGGAAAATGAGATTGAGTTGGAGTTCATGTGGTGCTATCCACAAGGCTTCAACCAACCGCTGCTCCATTATCATCGGTTGTCATAAGAGCCTTCTTCAATATTTGGATGAGAGTTTTGTTGAATGCTTCTAGCCATTTAAGGTAGTAGATGGTGAGTATCTCAATATATACCATGTCTTCTAGCAAAGCTGATCTGTGCTTTAAATATAGTCCATTATCGAGATAATTCATTGAGGCACCAACCTATATAATGATATGGTTCCTAAAAATTGAAGCACATGAGCTATGACCTCTGAGTGAGGATGGCTTCCACCCACTTAGAAAAGTAGTCAAGGCCTAAGATAAACCGATGCCCTTGGAAGAAGGAGAATCGATCGTGACCATAATGCATCAACACCAAATGGCCATGAGGCCAATGTAGGGTGTGAATGTTGGGTGATTGGTGGAGGACCACCATGCACTTGACACTGATGGAATCTCCTAACTACATCCATACAGTCTGTAATCATCGAAGGCCAGTAGTATCCAAGTCACTTGATCTTCATCTTCATCTTCAGACCAGACCAATGTGCTCCCCATAGACCTAAATATACCTTGATTATAATTCCACAGGCTTCATGTTTGTCTAAACAACGTAACCACATTTGGTCAAATGATCTGTGGTACAGGATGCCATCAACGAGAGCATAGGAGAGAGCTCTCTATTTCACCTGATGAGCTTGTGACTTTTCTTGAGGTAGTTTGCAAGTGTTCAAATAATCTATGAATGGATGCCTCAAATCCAGCTCCTTGTCTATTTTGGCAATGATAATCTCCCCTTCAAGAGAAAGTCTCTCGATGGGTTCAACATCAATAAAGGAATATGACTTGTCTATTTTGGACCCTTATCAAATGGACATCTTCCACCATGCTAATTCTTGGCAAGTTTGCTAAGCATATCATCATTTTTGCTCTGGGAATCAGAGATGGTGACTTCAGAATTTGGGTACAACTTCATGTGTATACTTGTAGAGAGAATCATGGTTTGAGGTCCAAATGTCTGGATAGTGTTGGTCATGAGATACTGTAATGGATTTGTTCTGGAGATCAAGTTCACCTTATGAGAGAGCATATAATGCCGTAGCTTTTGAGAAGCAAATATCAAAGCTAGGCTATGTTTCTTAATAGGTGGGTAGTTCACTTCAGCAGGAATCAGATGATAACTTAGGTAGTATAGAGCATTCTCCTTCCCTTCGTCGTTAGCTTGGGCCAATAGAGCACCAAGAGAGTCATCCAATGCAACAGTGTAGAGGATGAGTGACCTGCCCGAGATAGGGGTTGCTAGAACTGGCTCACCAAATATTTGATGTCTTCAAGGCATGCTAACACTTATCATCCCACTTGAACTTGGCATCCTTTTGATAACAAGTGAAAATGGCTTGCATCTCCTCGATAAGTTGGAGATAACCATCCTTGAAGGATCCGAAGTTGAGTTAAACTCTTAGAGGTGGCATTTCTAAGATAGATTTAATCTTTTGGATCTATTTATTTTCTCGTGTCAAACAACAAACCCAAAGAATTTTCCAAGCTACTGCACACTTCGTGATTCATTTTGTTATATTATCTTAACCATTTAAAAACTACTCAAAGTCAAAGAGGTGGTCTTCCTTTTCTTTCTCTGACTACTAGATCATCAATGTAGCACTCAACCTGATGATGGATGAGTTCATTAAAGATTTAAGTCATGGCTCATTGGTATGTAGCACCAGCATTTTTAAGGTTGAAAGGCATGACCCTATAACAAAAGATTTTGATCGGAGTTTGAAAAGCAGTGTTTCTGTCATCTTAAGAGACATCTTGATTTGGTTATAGCCAGATGACCCATCAATGTAAGAGAAAACTGCATGAGATGAGGTGATGTCCACCATTAATTGTATAGGAAGAGGAAACTCATCCTTAGACATGCCTTATTTAAGTCCCTAAAAATGTGATATGAATTTGGCCATTCTTCTTAGCTGGATGACACTAGCTAACTGTAGATATTTTTCTTCCCCAAAAAAGATATCACTTTTTAACTTCAAAATGACGTTGTTCAATTTCTAATTGCGCATCTTGGAGCTTGCTAAGGGTAGCGTTAGGATCTATTGCTAGCTTATGGACTGCTACATCAGGAGATAATCCAGCCATCTCTTCATAACTCCATGCAAAGCAGTCTTTAAACTCAGCCAATAGCCTAACGAAGTCATTGGTTTCTTCTTCATTCAGCAACAAATTGATGTATGCCGGGCGTGGATTTTCTTCTATTCTGAGGTTGATTTCTTTAAGCTTGTCTATTATTGAATGTATCTCCTCTTCAAATTTGATGTATCTTGATTTGAGATCATCTATCATCGAGATTTCTAAACACACATTCTCATAAGATTTGTTGTGTGAAAAGATCCTATCAGACTCCAAATGATTGGTAACAACCAAAAAGTAATCATCGTCATCAACTGGACCCACTATACCGAATCCTAATCCCACTCTTGATTATGCTTTCCTTCCTGTATTGTTCCATAGCTTTTCAAAGTACTCTGACTTGTGCCTGGACCATGTGTGAGGAACTAAACCTTTATAAGATTATAAACACAAGGCGAGTAAAAGTCAAATGGTAAAACCATTAATTCTTTAAGTGTATCCTCCTCAAGTTCTACATCAACTTCAGGACTTGAGGATGATGATCCCAAAAAAAGAATCTCTTCTGCTTCATGTCACTAGAAGACTTAGGGACTTCTTAACTACTATTCCTTTAACTTTTTGAGATGTAAGTGAGGTCAGAGCTAAGGTTCAGAGCTACTGCCTGATAGTATCACATAAACCTAATTCAAATACTTTGCTTTATCTGGAGGCCTGGTCTCCACCTCTATCTAGATCGAAAGTCACCTCTAATGGAACCGCCGAGAGGTAGTATACTAATCACATTAGACTCATCCTCGAGCTGATTCCAAGTCTATGTGAATAGTGGGGTACTCCTATGAACAACATGACCTCTGATGGCCACCTGGGTCTTCCACCTCTAATCGCCTTTACCTCACTGAAGAGGTTGAGCCATCCTACCCACATGTCTATATGATGGAATGAACTTTGGGTGGAATGTAATATGCAGATCTATTTCATCTTCAATTCCCCTTTCTTGTTCAATTAGACTTTCACTTTTCTTTTATTTTTCTTTTGGCTTTTTTTTCTTCATTTTCCTTTTATTTTGTTTTTGAGTTTAAATTTTGTCCAAGTTCATGAGAAAAGGTGTTTTGAGGAAGATAGTAGGTCGCATCCTCATAAATCTCAATGAAAATGGCTTTTCATCTCAATTGACATGGTATTCAATCCCATCTTTTCTGAACTTGATGCATTGATGGAGGGAGGATGAAATTATCTTATTCTGATGTATCCAAGGCCTATCAAGCAAAATAGTGAATGAAGTATTCAAATCAATGATGTAAAACTTAGCTTTTGTCTTTCAATCACTTATCTACAAAGGTAACACTATAGAACCTAAAGCCCACTCACCTTGTTCATTGAATTCTCTCAACATCATCTGATCTCTTTGGAGTGTGGAGATATTGATCCTCAAATTGTCAAGGGTCTTTATACTGATAAT
Organism: Cymbidium sinense; assembly: GCA_021442155.1. NCBI lineage: Eukaryota > Viridiplantae > Streptophyta > Magnoliopsida > Asparagales > Orchidaceae > Cymbidium > Cymbidium sinense. The sequence goes on from CM038229.1 coordinate 39,740,197, forward strand.
GTTCATCATGCACCGATCCATGAGAACTCGCAAGTCTAAACCTATCTATATCATGATGTAGGGGACGGTTGTGCTCCAAGTCTCCCAGAAAAAGGTCTTTATCTGTGAAGGTGATCCCCTGGGCTTCTTTTATGCAATGTGCCTCCTCACCTATAGCGGTCAACTGAGCTAAGAATATTTTAGGATCAAAGGGAGCCTTGATTAATGATTCCCTCATCTTTGGATAAATATCATGCTTAGCTTATGATAAACTTTCTTAGATGAGAAGGACATTGTAGTCCACTTTAGGCTGATCCTCCACAAGCATATCCAAGGGTGGAGCATCCTATGGAGGGGCTTCTTGATCCTCTACACCAATGACTTATTTCCCTCTATCTTGAGGTGCTCCCTAGAGGTAACCTTGCCACCATGAGGTTAACGGATCTCTTGGTAATGGAAGGTTCTACATCACACCTACGCCTTCTCCTATGGGACCCTCGTAATTGGATGATTCGAAGTCTATCTCAAGAGGAAAACCCATTGTATTTAAAGTAGGAAAGTCCAACTCAATCGAAAGAGAGGATCAAAAAATTATTATAGCTATTTTGACTTGAAGAGTTATCATTAGAAAGAAGACAACCCATCAAGAGACATATGTAATTCAAGCTTTATTCAATTTTTGAATTTGTTTGGAGGTACAAAGTAGAAATCAAGTAAAGTGAGGTAAGGGATTTGACCCTTATCCAATTGATACAAGAGTTCTACTAATAAGAAGAAGAAACTAAGTGGAAGAAGAAGTGGTGTGGAAGCTGCTTGTAGGTTGGAGGCTGGACCCGATTGGTGGTTGTCTTGTGGGCTATCCGGTGACACATCTGCTGTTTGCTGACTCCCCTTTCCTCTAGTTGGCACTATAAACTTGTAAACCTTCATTGATGTTAGAGATTTGAGCACTCAGGCACACTGAGGAAAGCTTCTTGATCTTAGGACAATCTTCATAGAGGTTTTGGATAAAAATATCCCAACATTCTTTAATTTGGAAGGATCATATCACAAGGATTACCCTAATGGGCCCCGGATTTGTTCCACAAGGTATTTCTTTGGGATAACTACAACACCGTCTTGAAGCTATGTTCAAGCCAGTCCTAATGTGAAGCAATCCTCCAAAACATGGCCTATGGGTGGGGCAAAAGTTTGGATCATGACTTTACTTTCCTCTCCCAGGCTTGGGTAGCTAAAATCGCTTCTTTAAGAGATTCTTAAAGATCTTTCTAATTACCTCCCTCTTAAATGAATAAGGTTTGTTATCTAAAAGAGTAGGTGGACCATAGCTACTGCGTGGGTATGTGGTGGTAGGTGGTATGGTGGTGCCGGGCCGTGGACTGGTAGGTCGCCTGGTGGTAAAGGAGGTGGAGGCTACCGAGGCCGTGGTCTCTCGGACTGATCTCTAGCTGATACTTCTCCCATCTACCATCATTGCCCCTTTTCTTCTTATAGACCGGTTTTGCTTTAGGCAACTGGCCTTGAAAAGGCAACTATTTGGCCTCTCCTTGTAGACTAGCCGCCTTGTTGATTAACTTCTCAAATATCTTGATAGGGAAGCCCTTAAGCATGAAGGCAACTAGGCCATGGATATTCTTCATAATAATCTTAATGACATGCTTCTCATACAGCTGTGGCTCACATTTCATACTCAAGTTATTCCATCAAAGAATATAATCAATAAGGGACTCACCCAGGTGTTATTGTGCTACAACGAGATCACCTACAACAACCATTTGCTGAGCTCCAACAAATCTTTTGATAAAGGGTTGCTTCAACTCAGGAAATGTCTTTACTAAACCGTTGGGCAGTTCATCATACCAATTGAAAGCAATCCCTGCTAGGCTAGTAATGAAGAGGCAGAATAACAAAGCATTACTACCACTCCATGTGCAATAACTTAAAGTGTATGCCTTAGGTTTCCACTCCCATCAAAGCTTTTGAAGGAAGGTGACACGAAACCTTTGGGATATTGGATTAAATCGAATTCCTCCGGATAGGGTCTACCCTTTAAAATTGATGATGCTCCCTGGGCTTGAGCCAACGCTTCCTTCATTTGCTGCTCAACCATAGATTTTATATCTTTTTCTTTTATGGAGGTACTTTCCACTACCTTCTTATACATGCTAGTGCTACCTTGCTCAACGGGAGGTCTTGATAGTCCAAGACATGACAACTCAGCACTAATGTCAATTGTAGTAGGATGAATTGCTGAGGCTTGTTTCTGAAGTACTGAAACTACTGCTAACAAGTCCTTAAGCTGCTGTGCCATTCTATCTATCTACTCATCTTTTTATTTCAACTAATATCAGAGGTGTTAGGCTGATTAGGCTGTGTCTTCTTTATCAACCTCATCACCTTCCATGGCCTATTGCTCCTTAAGAAGAGATCCTCAGGTATCTACCATACAGATTCCAGGTGAGTCTCCCAATAAGTCATCTTCATTGGGATCAAAGCTGACCTTCTCCTTATCTGAGCAATCATACCCTAGAATCTCATTCTTCTCTACAAGATAATATGCTACTATCTCCTCAAGAGAATGATCTATCTGGATAGGAACAAATGATCTCAACTGACCAGTGTGATCACTATTGTGTACTAAGAGGCACTGGACCTCACCTGCTGCTGAAGAGTCAATCCTATGTTGACTAATCACTAGAGACACACTCTATCAATATGAAAGGGTGACATTCCTAGAGGTTCCACTATTATTGGTGATGGCTATCATATGCTACCTCAAAATAATGCTACCATCTCTACGCTACAACGGGAGTTGGTGAAGGGATGACCACTATGCTTGGGGTCGCCACTTTCCGCACCACCAATAGGTCGAAGCAAGAGAGCTCACCATATAGGGTGGTGTAGATGAAGTAGGATCCCTCGTCTATAGTGGGGTCACTAACGGGCTACATTTCTCCTCAGATATGGCCTTCATGGCCTTTGATCGAACTGGAGATGGTTTGACATGAATTGGTGATGGCAGATGGGGGGTAGAGCAGTGTGGCAGAGACACCAACAACTCTATATGAATAAGAGCTATCCTCTTGTGGTGATTGGTCTTAGTAAGTAGGATGTATGTATGGTCGACACGAGTAGCGTGCCGAGCTGAAAAATCAACAAGTACAAAATTTGCCGACTGACGATTGAACCTCCGCCTTTCCCCACTAGTAATATAATAAGATGTATGGGCCTCTCTGTCCCTCTCCTAATGAATATGTTTCCTCACACTGCAGGGGATGATGGATTTCAGATCAAATTGAGCTCCAACTCAACATCCATAAGCTCCAACCTCAAGAAGATCGATTGGAGCACATACCTCCTACCCAGTAACCGATGGTTAATGTTGGACCACCGTGGAGGTGATGTATCCTCCTAGATCTCTTTGTCGAGAGAGAGATGAAATTGGTTTGCGTATAACGCAGTGAAGTCAAACAGAAACTCCTCAATAGTTGAATCACGCTCCATTTTGTGCAATCTTGTGATTCCACTGATCATGCAATTTTATTCCTTCCTTGTTCGCAGATGGATGAGAGTGAGAGCTAGACCCATAGGGGGAGGCAATCTCGAGATCAAAGGAGCCTTAGAGGGTACTATGAGAGGGTGCTACTCATGGAGAAACCACATGGCATATTGAAACTGGGGCTGGTGCTGGTACTATCACAACTAAAAGGTGGGACACGCCTTTCTCTTCAATGAGGAGATAATCAAGGTAGATCAATCTGGATGACCGGCGCCACCATTTACTATCAATATGAGGGAGTGCCTCACATGTAATCCTCACTCAAATCCTACCAAATGGATAAGGTGTATGATCCAATCGGAGAAGTTGGCTCGTCTGTCCAAACCATGCCATGAGGGAAAGTGAAAACAAATTTTTGACCTACCATTTTAAATCAACTATAAAGATTGAAAAAATCAGAAATGTCCAGAATCGATGTGAGAATCAACAGAAATGAGCTTGGATCATATTTCTATTTTAATTTGAATTGAAAATTTGAACCCACATCCAACATCTTGGAAGTGTTAAGTGGGTTCAAATGGATTTGAGAAGATTTAGAAATTTGATTGAAAAGAGAATTTTTTGAATATGAACTTCAACAAATTTGGGTATGTTGAAATGGATTCAAATATTTTGAGAAGGATGCTTCCATAGGTTCATGCTTGTTTGAATTAGATTTTTTTTATTTAACAAATTTGGGTATGTTAAAGTAAGGGTCAATTGATTTTGTTTTTGATTTGGTGTTTTACTTAGCAAATTTGGGTATGCTAAGTAAAGTGTTTGAAAATAGTTATTTTTTTTGTGGATTGTTGCTTGATTTTGAAAATTGGAGTCCCCTCTTAGCAAATTTAGGTATGCTAAGTGAAGAATCCAAGTGTGCTTTGTTTGATTTTAAAAATAAGATTCTAAATTTGGGTATGCTAAGAAAATCCTAAGGTGTTTCATTTATTTTTGATATTTGATTTTTGAAAAAGTAGGATCCTTAGCAAATTTGGGTATGTTTAAGGAAATGCTAATGTGTCTCACTTTTGTTTTGATTTATTTTTGATTGAAAGTGTAGACTTTACTTTAGCAAATATGGTATGCTAAAGATGAAGTTCCACTTAATTTTGTGAAATGAAAATTTCACTTAGCAAATTTGAGTATGCTAAATAAAATTCCAAAAGTCATGTTCAAGATTTTTTTGATTTGGTTTTGGAAATGGAAACTTCTCTTTAGCAAATTTGGTATGCTAAAGAATGAAGTTCCAAAAGTGCATGACAATTTTTAGTTTTTAATTTGGAGACTTCACTTAAAAGCAAATTTGATTATGCAAAATGTAGTTCCAAATATGTTTGAAAATTTTTGATTTTGAATTTGGAGACTTCACTTAGCAAATTTGAGTATGCTAAATGAAGTTCCAAATGTGTTTGAAGATTTTTGTTTTCAATTTGGTGACTTCACTTAGCAAATTTGAGTATACTAAATGAAGTTCCAAATGTGTTTGAATATTTTGTTTTAAATTTGGAGACTTCACTTAAATTGAGTATGCTAAATGAAGTTTCAAATGTGTTTGAAAATTTTTGTTTTGAATTTGAAGACTCACTTAGCAAATTTGAGTATAATAAATGAAGTTCCAAAATGTGATTGAAAATTTTTGATTTTGAATTATTAGCAAATTTGAGTATGCTAAATGAGGTTCCAAATGTATTTGAATTTTGAAAATATGATTGTTAAGTTCTAATTTTTGAAAAGAGGACTTCCATTCAACAAATTTGGTATGTAGAATGGAGGCCAATCTTATTTTGAAATGTAAAAATTTTGTTTTGTGTGATTATTGCTCTTTGAAAGAGGGAATTCCAACTTAATCATATGCAGGATATGTTTAAGTGGGATTTCCAAATGATATTATTTTTATTTAGGAATTAAATCTTTATTCAATAAATTTGAGTATATTAAATGAAGATGTTCATATGTGATTTTGAAAAATTTAATTTTATTTGAAAATGAAACTTTCATTCAATAGGTGTGAGTGTATTGAATGGAAAGGTTCATGTGTGCTTTTGAAAGTTTTATTTTTTAATTTTGATTTTGATTTATTTTGAAAGTTGATTGTTCATTTTATTTTGACAATGAAATCTTCATCAAAAATGAATTGAAGGATGATGTTCATTTGTGCTTTTGAAAAACTAAATTTTATTTTAAAATGAAACTTCCATTCTATAGGTGGGTCTATTGAATGGAAAGGTTCATAAGTGCTTTTTGCAAGTTTTAGTTTTGAATTTTGATTTTGATTTTGGAAAGATGATTGTTCATTTTATTTTTAAAAATGAAATCTTTATCAAAATGAATTGAAAGAAGATGTTCATTTGTGCTTTAGGAAAATATTGTTCATTATTTTTTGAAGATTCCTACATGTAATAATTATGAGAATTGTCAAATGAGGGTGATTTAAGAAAATTTTGTGGAAAATACTTTATTATGTGTATTTTTAAAAGAGTGCTTTTTTGAAAAGCAAGGTTCTTATGAGAAATTTATTTTGTTTTTATTATTTTAGAAGAACCTTTCCTTACCATAAAAATGATAAGGAGGAAGTCTTTAAATATTTTCTTTTTATTTAGATCTTTTTATTTTTACCCATTGGAGAACCAATAGGGTTTTAAGACCAACACAGTGATGTCCTAAAACTTAAGGATTTTGGTTAACTCAACTTAAGAATGAAATAAGCTAAGTGTTAATAGAAAGAAAGATAGTCTCAGATTCATACCAAAGTACAAACCCACTATCGATGCTTGAAGACAATTATTATTTACCAAAGATGTAGATAGGAACCATCCCTAGTGGAGTCACTAGAAACATCTGTGGTGAAATATTTTATACATTTTGCCTTCATCTATCCCCCATTTTGGAATAAAGAGGATAAATGAAAACAAAAATATATAAAATACATCTTGTTGGGACACCACGTAGATCCGCAGATGTTCTTATTGAGGATGATTGGGTAAAACATTGAGGAGAGGTGTACTATCTCAAAAGATAAAAGTCACTACCCTACAATGGACCTAATCACCTCAATAAGGACTCCTAAGGATAATGGGTCTGCATATGTACCAAAGATTCTTCCCCTACTTTACATGGAAAAGTAAAATAAGATTTATTTTAAACCGAGTTAGTAAGTTCCCTATAGGGGCAAATCCCATAGAATTACATCCGAGGATACCTTAGGAATACTCTTGATTAAGGTAAATGATCATTGTCACCAAGGATTTCAATAGGTAGGACTATCAATCAATCAGATTATTTCGGAAGATCAAATGGTATTGATCAAGGAGAGAGAGTTATTATCGAAGCCAAAGGAAGATAAGTTAGAGATGCCCACGATGTTATGAAACCTAACGAGCATCTCAAACTATCCTATGATTGGGCTTTACAATTTTGAAATTGATTTAATTTGTTTGAGTTGAATTTTTCATTAGAAATTTAGGGCTTATGATTCTATAAAAAAGATTATAGAAATGCCTAAGAGGTGAGGATTTATTCTTATAGCCCATGAAAGGGAGAAACAACCTCAGAACCTAAATCTAGGGAGCTTTGGCAAGAGCCAAAAGCACAACCTAAATCTAAGGAGAAAATGGGAATTTGGTTTGCCTCCACAAGAGAGGACAAACCACCTGACCGACGATCGCATGGAGGTGGCCAACTAACTCCATAAGAGTCAACATCGTAGTTTACTACTAGGGGGAGAATACAATACCAATGTTCATTCATTGAAATGATCAAGTTAAGGGGGACTCACATCTTCAACAAATGACCATTGAGGTGACATACGCAGGTGTAGCATGTAGACCCAACCTAGAGCAACTAATGAGTGAGTGCCATAGGGGATTGCTCCCACATCAAAATAGCCCAAGATAAAAGATTTGTGTTTGTTATGTATGTTTTAAAAGGAATATGATGCCTCTGGGAGACTCTTACACCTACCTTAAAACACACTGGGGAAATATGAAATGATGCCACAGATGGAAACAAGGATTCCCACTAAGAAAGAATGCCACTTGGGTTATATCAAACCTAACTTAGTTATGCTAATCAAAATAGGATGCCTCTCAGATTCTCTTACACATATCCTAAAAGCACCGAGAGATTGTGTTTGTGTTGAGAAAGAGGGATGAGATGTCATTGGGGGACTCTTTCACCTATCCTAAATAATCAAGGTAGATTCGTAAGATAAGAAAACAACACTTTGAAAGAAGAGAAGATTTGATGAATGGAATTAGATTTTTGTTCTTTTTATTAATGCTTTTTTTTTCAAACATGATTTATTTCATGGGTAATATTTCTTTAGATAGAGCCCATTAATTGGAGGCATCGGGTGTTCCCTTTACAACCAATAAGCTGATAAGATCCTCCTTGGTAGGCCTTCTTTATAATATAGGGCCTTCCCAAGTGGGTTCAAACTTGACTTCCATCTTTCAACAGGAAACAATTGGACTCCTTAGGACTAACACAAGTTTTCCTAATTGGAAAGACCTAGGGCGGACCAACTTGTTGTGAGCTTGAATCATTTTTGCCTAACTCGAGTTCATGCCCATAGTGACTTTCCTCCAAACCTTCAAGCTCTTCTAACCAACTTCTTTCTCCTCAGAGTGATCTTGTTACCCAATGCTATCCTTAGTGAAGGGAGTTGAACTTCTAAGGGAAGAACGGCCCATACCATACAAAATGGGGTGACTAAGTTGGAGTCGGGTATGTGGTACAGGCCCACAAAGCTTCAACCAACACTCATTGTTTCATCAAGAGTCTTCTTCAGTATCTAGATGAGATTTTTGTTGAATGCTTCTACTAAACCATTAGCTCTAGGGTAGTAGATGGTAGATTATCTCCCATGTCATGTACGGAAAAGTTGATCTTTAGCTTTTGAATGCACATTATTAGATATAATTTATCGAGGCACCCCAAACCTATATATGATATGGTCCTAAAAACTAAAAGCACATGGTGAGTGACCTCTCTGAGATGGCTTCCACTGGAAAATAGTGACCCTAAGATGAATCGATGCCCCTTGGAAGAAGGAGGATCGATTAGACCTACAATTTTAGTACTCCAACACTCAAATGGCCATGAAGCCAATGTAGGGTGTAGAATGTTAGGTGGTTGGTGGAGGACCACACTGTGCACCTAACACTGATGGAATTTCCTAACTACATCTATGCAATCTGTAATCATAGAAGGCCAATAGTATCCAAGTTTTTTGATCTTCATCTTCATCTTTAGACTGGATTAATGAGCTCCACATAGACCTGAATATACCTCAATTACAATGCCATAGAATTTGTGTTTGTCTAAATAATATAACCACATTTGGTTAAAGGACCAAGGGGTGCCATCATCAGAGAGCAGAGAGAGCCCTATGTTTCACGATGGGCTTGTGACTCGAGGTAGTCGTATTCAAATAGTCTATGAACGCCTCCAATCCACCTCCTTATGACAATGGCAACCTCCCCTTCAAGAGAAAGTCTCGATGAGTTCAACATCAAGGGATGGACTTGTCTTTAGACCCTTATTGAAATGGACTCATCTGACATGCCAATTCTTTGGCAAATTTAGCCAAAGAATCTATTATCTACTGGAACCTTAGATTTTACTTTGAGAATAAATAAATAGGTTCATGGTATACTCATGATAATGACAAGCTTGTGAGAACCTGTAGGACCCCAATCTGAATGACCAATGAGAATCCCAAAGATGTTGATGCTCTTGACACTGATAGTGATGGCTAACTCTAGATCGGCAATCAAAGTCTCATACTTGGCTTCATTGTTGGTGCAAGGGTTGGAAAGATAATATGAGAATGTCATCACATCGTGGTCTGGAGTTAGGAGAACTATTCCTACCCTTACCTTTCTTAGAAGAGTAGACCATTGTGCTTTCCCTTTGTGAAAAGAAGCTACAAAATACATCTCCCATCGATTACCGCCTCCCTAAGTTCATGATTTATTCATCGAGGAGATCATCATGGAGAATCGCAGAAGTGGGTTTTAAGAAATACTAGTGCTTATCCTTTAGCATCGAGGGGTATGAAAGTGATATCAAACTATGAGATATCATGGACCAACCCAAACATCTAGAAAATCATGAGGTACATGGATTGGATTAGGAGATCAAGTTCACCTTATGAGAAAGCATGTCATAGCTCAGATGGTCAAAGCTAGCAATGTTTCTAATTGGTGGATAGTTTAGTTCGTAGGATCAGTACGGTGAAGAGATGCTTTCCTTTCCTTTGTCATTGGCTTGGGCCAATACCAGAGAGTTGTCCAATGCAGAGAAGGAGGCCTACGGATAGTGGTAGAAGGCCACCAAGTACTCTTTGATTTCTTTGAATACGCATCGACACTTATCATCCCACATGAACTGCATCCTCGAGATTTGAGATAAAGCATCTTAGATATGCCAACCATCCTTGAAAGGATCTGAGTTGAGTTAAACTCTTAGGAGGTGACATTTCTAAGATAGCTTTGATCTTTTCAGGATCTATTTTTATTCTCCGGTGTTGAACAACAAACCTAAGGAATTTACTCTAATGCATAGTTTTGGGGATTCATTTTAAATATTTAATCATACTTGAAAACTACTCTCAAGTCAAAGAGATTGTCTTCCTTTTATAAGCTTTTGAGTACTAGAACATCAATGTAACACTCAACCTAATGATGGATGAGTTTGTTGAAGATCTTTGTCATGGCCCGTTAGTATGTAGCACCAGCATTTTAGCCAAAAGGCATAATAAGATTTCGGGTTCGAAAGCGGTTTCTTTCATCTTTAGGAGACATCTTGATTTGGCTATAACCAAATGATCCATCCATGAATGAGTCCATCCATGAATGAGAAGACTGCATGAGATGAGGCAATGTCAACCATTAACTCTGGTATAGAAGAGGAAACTCATCCTTAGAACATGCCTTGTTTAAATTCCTAAAATTATTGTAAATGAAAATTTGGCCATTCTTCTTCTTAACGGATGACAGCTAACCGTAAGATATTTTCCCGATAAAACATAGTTTCTTGACTTCAAAAATGATATTGTTCAATTTCTAATCATGCCTAGAGCTTGCTTAGGGGTAACGTAGATTTTGCTAGCTTGTGGACTCGCTATGTCATGAGATAATTGCATTTCATAACTCCATGTGAAGCAATCTTTAAACTCAATCAATAGCCTAACTAAGTCATTGGTTTTTTCTTCATTCAGTAATGAACTGATGTATGTCGGGTGAGGATTTTCTTTTATCCTGAGGTTGATTCCTTTAAGCTTGTCGATTGTTGAATGAATCTCTTCTTCAAATTTTGGCGGTGCCTCTTTGACTTGGAGATCATCATCTGAAGTTTCTAAACACACATTCATAAGAGGGATGTGAGAAGAACCTATCGACTCCAAATGGTTGGTAACAAAGGCAATAATCTTCCACCATCACCCATGTTGAATCCTAGTCTTGCTCTTGATTGTGCTTCCCTGCCTGTATTATTCCATAGCTTTTCAAAGTATTTTGACCTGTGCTTGGACCAAGTGTAAGGAACTAAACCTTTATGTATAAGATTTTGAACATGAGGTGAGTAAAAATCAGAAGGTAATTCCATTAATTCTTTAAAAGTATCTTCCTTAAGTCCTACATTGAGCTCTGAACTTGAGGATGATGAACCCAAAAGAACCTCTTTTGCTTCATGTCATTGGAAGACTTAGGGACTTCCTTAACTACTAAACCTTTAACTTTCTGAGATGTAAGTGAGGTTAGAGCTAAGGTTTTCAACTGCTGCCTAATAGTTTCACATAAACTAGATTCAAATACTTTGCTTGGAGGCCTAGTCTTCATCTTTCGGATCAAAAGTCACCTCCAATGGAACCCACGAGAGGGGTTGGTGGTATACTAATCACATTAGACTCATCCCATGAGCAGATTCCAAGTCTATGTGAATAGTAGGGTCCCATGAACGTAACATGACCTCTATTGGTCAAGGCCAACTAGGGGGTCTCACCTGACCTCTATTTCCCGCCTTTGCCTCCGGTGGAGGTTGCCATTACCCACATGTCCATATGATGGAATGAACTATGGGTGGAATGTGATATGCGGATCTACTTCTTCTTCAATTCTCCTTTCTTGTTCACTTGGATTTTTATTTTTCTTTTCATTTTCTTTTATCTTTTCTTTTGTTTCATTTTCTTTTGCTTTTGAATTTGCATTTGAATTTTGTCCAAGTTCATGAGAAAGGGTGTTTGATGAACATAGTAGGTCACATCCTCATAGATCTCAACCTCTCTCTAAAATTTTGTCTCACATTGACACACTCAATTCCATCTTTTAACTTGATGCAATCGAAGGAGGATTGATGTTATTCGATGTATCCAAGGCCTACTAAGCAAAGTAGTGAATGAAGTATTTGAATCAATGATGTAGAATTTGGCTTCAGTCTTCCAGTCACCAATCTCCAACAGTAATATTATAGAACCTAAAGCCTGCTCCTTGATCATTGAATCCTCTCAACATCATCCTATCTCCTGAGTGTAGAGATGTCGATCTTCAAATAAGAGTCTTTAGACTCATAATTACTTGCCCAATCCACAAGAACCGGTGAGTTTGAACTCCATGTCGACCGTAATGTAGGGGACAGTGTTCCAAGTCCTCAGAAGGTCTTCATCTGTGAAGGTGATCCCTTGGGCTTCTTTTGCATAATGTGCTTCCTCACATATAGCGGTCATCTAAGCTAAGCATATTTCAGGGTCAAGGAGGGCCTTAGTTAGTGATTCCCTCATGTCTTTGGATAATACAAGGGAATCATATTTGCTTAGCTTAGATGGAAACTTTCTTAGATGAGAAAGGACATTGTAGTCCACCTCGGCTAGTCTTCCACAAGAATATCCAAGGGTGGAGCATCCTGTGAAAGGGATTCTCGATCTTCATTACCAATGAATTTTTTCCCTCTATCTAGAAATGCTGCCCTAATATGTAGAACCTTGACACTACAGAGGTTGACTTCGATAATCTCTTGAGGCAAGGTAGTGGCAAGTTCTACCTGCACTTCAGGCTCACCTACAACTTCTCCTATGGGACTCTCAATCAGATGATTCCAAGTCTATCTCAAGAGGTGAACTCATAGTATTCAAAGTTGGAAAGTCCAACTCTAAATCAAAGAGAGGAAGATCAAAAAATTGTTAGTTAATTAGATTGAAGAGTTATTAGAATAAGAAGACAACTTTCAAAGAGACATAGATGTAATTCAAATTAGCTTTATTCTTCAATTTCTTGGAAGTATTTGGAGGTACAAAGTAGAAGTCAAGTAGAGTGAGTGGAGTAAGGGATTTGATGCCCTTATCCATTGATACAAGAGTTCTACTAGTAGAAGAAACAAAAGAGCTAGTTGAAATGGTAGAAGTCATGGAAATAAAGGTTGAGTCCATGACTGGCCAAGGTGGCTATCCTGGTGACACATGTTGCTACTGTTGAGTTCTCACTTTCCTAGAGTTGGTACTAACAACTTGCAAACCTTCCTTGGTGTTGGAGGTTTGACCTGACTTAAGCACCTGCAAGAAAAGTTTCTTGATCTTTTGAATTATTTTCTTAGAGGTTTTAGACAAAGAAATGTCCCAACCTTCTTTAGTTTTGGCATGATCACTTGTATCCCCAAGGATTACCCTAATGGAACTAGAAGGTTTTTTCATAAGGTATTCCTTTGGGATAACTACAACACCGGTCTTGAAACTGTGTTCAAGCCAATCCTCCAAAATGTGGCCTAGCATACGATGGTAAAGGCAAAAGTTTAAATCATGACTTTTACCTACTTCCTCCGGTCTCCTAGGCTTGGGTAGCTAAAATCAAGTTTCTTTAAGAGATTCTTAAAGATTTTCCTGATTCCACTTAAAAGAATAAAGTTTGTTTAACTTATGTAATAGAGTAGATGGACCATAGCTACCTGGCGGTGGGTTTACATGCTGGTGGTGGTATGGCTGCTGGTGGTGGCATGTGGAGGTCAGGTGGAGATATGCCTGGGTGGTGGTAAAGGAGGTGGAGGCCGAGGTCATCTCGACTGATCTATGGGTCGCTTCCCTTATCTACCACTCACTACCCGTTTCTTCTCATAGACCTTTTAGGATTTTTGCTTTAGCAACTGATCTGAAAAAGGAAACTATTTGGCCTCTCCTTATAGACTAGCCACCTTATTGATTAGCTTCTTAAATATCTTTATGGTGAAGCCCTTAAGCATAAAGGAGACCAGGCCATAAATATTCTTCAAGAGAATCTCAATGGCATGCTATTCAAATATCTGTGGTTCACACTTCATACTCAGGTTACGCCATTAGAGAATATAATCAACAACTCATCAAGTACTATTAGGCTAAAATGAGATCACCTATAATAACCCTTTGTTGAGCTCCAACAAATCCCTTGATGAAGAGTTGCTCTAACTTAGTAAATGTCTTTACTAAATTATTGGGCAGTTCAACATACCAATCAAAAGTGATACTAGTCGATAAAGAGTCTAAAGAGCCACGTGTAAAAACTGATCTAAAATGAGCTATATGCTTTGATTCTACCATTGAAGCTTTTGAAGAAGGAGGCACAAAACCCTCTTGGATACATCAAATTCCTCTGATAGGTTCTACCCTTTAGATGATCTTGAGCCAAAGCTTCCTTCACATGTTGCTCAACCATGGATTTTAGATCTTTTTCATGTATGGAGGTACTATCTAGTACCTTCTATACAGACTAGTGCTATCTTGCTCAATGGGAGGTAGAGTCTTAACTGGGTCTAAGGCATGCATTGGCTCAAGCTAATTGACATCAACTGTACTAGGATGAGCTGGAGGGGCTTGTTTCTAAAGCATTGACACTATTGCTAACAATTCTTGTAACTGTTGTGCCATCTTATCAATCTACTCATCTTTTTGCCTTAACTACTGTCAGAGGTGATGGGCTAATTCTGCAGTTTCTCCTTGATCAATCTCATCACCTTCCATGGCATGTTCCTCCCTAAGAAGATAAGCTCTAGTATCAACCATGCATACACCAGCTGAATCCCCCATCAAGTCATCTTCATTAGGATCGAAGATGACTCTCTCTTCATCAGACTAAGTTTACCCTAAGATCTCCTTCATCTCCATAAAATAGTGTGCAACTATCTCATCTAAGGATTGATCTAACTTAGTGGCAACTATCTCATCTAAGGATTGATCTAACTCAGTGGATACAAATATTTTGGCTACCATGTGATCATTATGCACCAGAGCACCAACCTCGCATTGGGGAGTCAATCATTTGCAGACTATACTCACTAGAAGAATGATACTCCTGACTAATATTGGCTATAATAGGTAACAATCCTAGGATGATCCTCTACCACTGTTGTAACTGAACTGTCATCTAGAATATCCATGATAACTATCACCATCTCTGCATCTAGCTGTATGGGTGGAGTTGGTGAAGGAACAACCACGATGCTGGGTCGCCAATCTTTTCACACACCACACGAAGGTGAGCGAGCTCCCTCACAATGGGTGGTGTAAGAGGGTAGATCCCTTGGCCATGGATCACCAACGGTACATTTTTCCGGCCTTCATGGCCTTAGTGGAATGGGAGATGCTGAAACGCACTATCGATGCGAGGGGGTAGAGTGGTGGAGACACACCACTCTGTGCAGAACGCCCCTCATGTGGTGGTGGTCCATGTGGAGAATACTATCAATATTCGCACTAGTACGCAGGAAAATCAACCAAAGCGATTAGCTGAACCTCACTCTTTTGTAATGTGATTTATGGGCCTCACAAGCCCTCTCCTGATGAATCTACCTCCCAATGTTGTAGGGGATAATAGATCAAAGATTGAACTAGGTCCGACTGAAGGCCCAGATGCTCCGCCACCCTGCATACAGATCAAAGGCTGACCTCCTCCCTAAAAAACTCGGCAGTGCATTGAGGAGGTGATGATCCTCAGCATCCTCTCTGATCCAGAGAGGATGAAACCGTTTTCATAAACAAGTGAAGTGATCATGGGAGACTCATCCATTACAGTCACGCCTCTAGCTCTACCTATCTTAGTGTGGAACCGTTTGACCACACGATTCTTGTTCCTACTAAAGACAGAGGATTGGAGGACCCATACTCAAATGTGGGAGGCAAGCCCAAACCGGGGAGCCTTACCCTTGGAGGGTACATGAGGGGCGCAAGACAGGATAACATGGGCAACCGGATGAACCAATGAGCCAATACTAAAAGTTAAGTCTATGATACTACATTTAAGTGAGGAGATATCTGAATTAGATGGTAAGTCTATCCTAATGATCGGATTCTACCCGATCACCTTCTATCTGCTGATTGTGGTGAGGGGAATGCCCTCACAAGTGATCTTGGCCCCCTCAAATCCCTGGCCAAAGTAAATCAAGTGGGTATGGTCTAAATAAGGGAAGTCAGCATGATCTAAAGCTAGATCCATACTTTGGGGGAATGTAAAGAATTTTTTTTGAGAACTGGCCATTTGCACAACTGTAGTAATTTTACAGCACATCGTAAAAGAATCTACAATGAAAATGAAATGAACTTGCATTAGTTTCTATCTCCATAGATTTTTTTTGAATTTTGAATTTTGAAAGTTTAAACCCACATCCAACAACTTGGAAGTGTTAAGTGGGGTTCAAATGGATTTGAAGAGATTGATTGAAAGAGAAATTTGAATATGAATCCAAACTTCAACAAATTTAGGTACATTGAAATATGGATTCAAAATTTTGATAGGATGCTTCCATAGGTTCATTATTGTTTTGAATTTGAATTTTTTATGAGGACCCCTTCCTTTAACAAATTTAAGTATGTTAAAGTAAGGGTCAAGTTGATTTTGTTTTGTTTGATTATTTTGGAATTCTTACTTACCAAATTTAAGTATGCTAAGTGAAGTAAGAGTGATTATTTCTTTTTGTGAATTTGTTTTGATTTTGAAAATTTTGGAATTCTTACTTAACAAATTTAGGTATGTTAGGTAAATAATCAAAGTGTGTTTTGTTTGATTTTTGAAAATAGGATTCTTAGCAAATTTAAGTATGCTAAGAAAATCCTAAGTGTTTCATTTGTTTGGAATGTTTAGATTTTTTTTTTTTTGAAAAGGGTAGGATCCTTAGCAAATTTGTTATGCTAAGGAGATCCTAAGTGTTTTGTTTTGTTTTTGAGGTGATTGAAAGTAGATATTCAACTTTAGAAAATTTGGTATGTTAAAGATGATGTCCCACTTGATTTTGTGAGATGAAAATTTCATTAGCAAATTTGAGTATGCTAAATGAAATTCCAAATGGTGTTTAAAATTTTGATTTCAATTTTTATTTTGAAAAAATGGAAGTTATCTTTAATAAATTTGGTATGCTAAGGGAAAAAGTTCCAAAAGGTGTTTGAAAATTTTGATTTTTGGATTTGGAAACTTCATTTAACAAATTTGGGTATGTTAAGTAAAGTTCCAAATATTGCTTGAAAATTTTGAGTTATGATTGTTGATTTTTATTTTAGATTTGGAAACTTCACTTAGCAAATTTGATTATGCTAAATGAAATTCCAAATATATGTTTTGAAAAATTTTGAATTTTGGGATTTAGAAACTTCACTTAATAAATTTGGGTATGTTAAATGAAGTTACAAAATGTTGTTTGAAATTTTTTTGGATTGTGATTGTTGACTTTTGATTTTTGAATTTGGAAACTTCACTTAGTAAATTTGATTATGCTAAATGAAATTCAAAATGTCTTTTTTAAAAAAATTTGAATTTTGGGATTTGGAAACTTCACTTAACAAATTTGGGTATGTTAACAGGTTCCAAATGTGTTTTGAAAATTTTGAAATATGATTGCTAGTTTTGATTTTGAATTTGAAAACTTCACTTAGAGAATTTGATTATGCTAAATGAAATTCCAAATGTACGTTTAAAAGTTTTTTGAGATATGGTTGTTGATTTTGATTTTGATTTGGAAACTTTACTTAGCAAATTTGATTATGCTAAGTGAGGTTCAAAATGTATGTTTGAAATTTTTTTGAAATATGATTGTTGATTTTAATTTTGGGTTTGGAAAGTTCACTTAGAAAAATTTGATTATACTAAATGAAATTTCAAATGTATGTTTGAAATTTTTTTGAAATATGATTGTTGATTTTTAATGTTTTGAAAAGAGGACTTCCATTCAACAAATTTAAGTATGTAGAATGGAGATCAATTTTATTTTGAAGTATGAAATATTTGTGTGATTGTTGTTTTTTTTTGAAAGGGAGGAATTCAACTTAAAACATATGTGGGATATGTTTAAGTGGGATTTCCTAAATGATAATTTTATTTTTAGTTGGGAATGAAATCTTTATTTAATAAATTAAATGAGGATGTTCATGTGTGCTTTTTGAAAATTTTAATTTTGTTTACAAATGAACTTTCCATTCAATAAGTGTGAGTGTATTGAAATAGAAAGATTCATGTGTGCTTTTGAAAAGTTTAATGATTATGATTGTAATTTTTTTGAAAAGGATGATTGTTCATTTTATTTTGAAAATGAAATCTTCATCAAAGTGAATTGAAAAAAGATGTTCATTTGTGATTTTGGAAAATGTTATTAGTTTTATTTTTGAAAATCCATACATGTAATAATTATGACAATTGTTAAATGAGGGTGTCAAAATTTTGTGGAAAATATTTTATTAAGTATATTTTTGAAAAGGTGCTATTGAAAAGTAAAGTACTTTATGGAAGATTTATTGATTTTAGGATGAACCTTTCCTTATCATGAAAATGATAGGGAGGAAGTCTTTAAAATGTTTTCTTTTTGATTTAGATCTTTCCATTTTACACATTGCAAAACCCAACGGGGATTTTAAGACCAACAAGGAATGTGATCCTAAAACCTAAAGATGTTGGCTAACTTAACTCATGAATGAAATGAGCTAAGTGCCAATGGAAAGAAGGATAGTCTTGGATTCATACCAAAATACAAACCCACTATCGATACTTAAAGACAATGATCATTTACCAAAGATGGAGAGAGGAACCATCCCCAATGGAGTCGTTAGAAAAATCTATTGTGAATAAATCTCTTATAGGGAGTCACCTTTCAAATCCATGGAGAAAAGGAAGAAGAGACCTTATATAAATTCATCTTTTTAGGATGCCACGTAGATCCATAGATGTACTTATTCAGGTGATCAGATATGTCATCAAGGAAATAGTGTACTATCTCGAAAGACAAAAATCACCACTCTTTAATGGAACCAATCACCTCAATAAAGACTCATAAGGATGATGGGTCTGCATATGTACTAGAGGTTCTTCCCCTACTTTATATGAAAAAGTAAAACAGGGTTTATTTTAAATTGGGTTCGTTAAGTTTCCTTTAGAGGCAAGCCCACATAGTTAATTAAATTCTAAGGGATGAGATCCCTTAGGAAAACTCTCGATTAAGGTAAATGATCGTTGTCTTGAAGATTTCAATAGGAAGGACTATCAATCGATTGATTTGTGTTTGAAGATCAAATGGGATTGATCAAAAGAGGGAGTTATTATCAAAGCCAAAATGGGAAATAAGTCGGAGATGTCCATGATGCTAGGAAATCTAGTAAGCATCTTACTATCCTAAAATTGGGCTTTACATTTTAGAAATTGATTTAATTTGTTTGAGTTATATTTTCATTAGAATTTTAGGACTTAAGATTCCTTAACACAAGATTAAGGAAATGCCAAAGAGGTGAGGAATTATGCTTATGGCCCATAAAGGGGAAAAGCAACCTTAGAACCTAAATCTAGGGAGTTTCGATGAGGCCAGAAGCACAACCTAAATCTAAGGTGATAATGGGTAATTGGTTTGCCTCCACAAGAGAGGACAAACCACCCGATAGCTTGGACTTACAATCGCCTGTGGGTGGCCGCCAACTAACTCCTCCTATGATTTTAAATACATGTAGGCAAGTCTTTATGCTTATGCAAGATAGCTAGGTTATTATTATTTAGAAAGAGACTAAGTCTTAAACTCACTCCCTAAAGAGACTAGATCATGTAAAGGGACATGCTTCAAATGATCTAAATTTAATGCAATTCAAATTTCATTTTATTAACTTTTAGACAATCATTTTGACTTAAACTAATAGATTTTTATGCTTAATACATGATAAAGAAGATTATTGGCCAAAATCAATGAGAAGGGAGGAGGTGAGTTAACCACAGCTCAAAAAGTTCTCTGGAAAGGTGGAAGCCCTCCAATCAAGAGTGAAATAAGATGCATTTGTGCATGATATTATAAAGAAATGCTTATCCAGCTAAGAGGTTGCTAATTCTTTTATCTTGATTTTAAACCTAAGCTTTAGGTGAGGTTATGAGTTGTTTAATTTGAATTTGAATTGTTAGTTTGGTTAAAAGATTTATTTTTTTCTAAAGAGCCTAATCCACATCTAGGCCATACAAAAAGTAAGGAAGAAACGAAGAAAATCATGCCACTTAATGCAAAGGCTAAACAAATCATCAATCAATTTATAAAGATAATCGCACAAAGAATAAATGGCCATTGTGGTTAGGCACCACCGCACAAACCCAAAAATATCAAATGTGGATAGCCGAGCTCTACCCTTATACAACCTGGATTATACAAATGAATATTATATTTAAGCAAAGGAATTCATTGTCATGGGGGTCTTCAAGATTTATTCTTCTTTCTTCTTTTCTTCCTTTTTTTTTCTTTTGGTTCTTCCTTTGGAAGTTAAGGTGGTTGCTCCAAGGCTTCACTTGGTGCATAAGATAGGATCTTATGACCAATGCTTATCCTAATTCCCATAACAATTATTCCAAAATCATAATTATACAAATTTTTGCATGAAAAGGAAAATAAAGTGGAAATCTAACTAACACCTGTAAAATAAAGGTTAGATAAATCACACCACACAAATCCCAAGCATGTATATTGGACTTATCACCCCACACATGGGTGACTAAACCCACCTAACCTATGGATTATGCTTAGGGTTATAAAGCACTATTGGTAGAAAAATTTCTATAAGGAGAGTCACCTTTCAAATCTGTGGGGAGAAATGAAAGAGACAACACCTATATAAAAATTCATCTTGGTAAGATTCCACATAGATGCACTTATTCAGGTGATCAGATACATCATCAAGAAAATAGTGTACTATCTTAAAATACAGAAGTCAATACCCTTTAATAGAACCAATCACCTCAATAAGGACTCCTAAGGATGATGGGTCTGCATATGTACCAGAGACTCTTCCCTTACTTTACATGAAAAAGTAAAGCAAGGTTTATTTTAAATTAAGTTTTTGGTTCTGAGGCATGCTTAGTTAATACATCCTAAGGGATGGGATCTTAGGAAAACTCTTGATTAAAGTAAATGATCTTGTCTAAGATTTCAGGGAAGGACTATCAATTGATTGATTTGTATTTGAAGATCAAATGGGATTGATCAAAAGAGGTAGTTATTATCGAAGCCAAATTGAGAAATAAGTAGGAGATTATCACAATGCTAGAAAACCTAATGAGCATCTCAAGCTATCCTATAGTTGGGCTTTACATTTTAGAAATTGATTTAGTTTATTTGAGTTGTATTTTCATTAGAATGTTAGGACTTAAGATTCCATAACACAAGATTTAGGAAATGCCTAAGAGGTGAGGAATTATGCTTATGGGAAAAGCAACCTCAGAACCAAAATCTAGGAAGCTTCGGTGAGGGCCACAAGCACAACCAAAATCTAAGACAAAAATGGGTAATTGGTTTACCTCCATAAGAGAGCATAAACCACCCACTGGACTAACAATTATTCATAACTAACTCCTCCTATGATTTTAAATACATTTAGGCAAGTCTTTATGCTTATAGAAGATAGATAGGCTATTTTATTTAGAAAAATACTAAGTCCTTAAACTCACTCCTTAAGGAGATTAGATCATGTAAAGGGACATGCATCAAATCACCTAAATTTAATGCAATTCAAATTTTATTTTATTTTTATATTTGGACAATCATTTTGACTCAGCTATGATTTTATGATTAATATGAGAAATGACATTGGCCAAAATCGAGAAGGTAGGATGTGAGTTTCCACCGGCCTCAAAAGGACAAGCCGTTCTCGGCAAAGGTGGAAGTCTAATCAAGAGTGAAATAAGATGCATTTGTGCATGATATTATAAAGAAATGATCATCAAAAGGGGGTTGCTAAATTTTTTATCTTGATTTTAACCCTAAGCTTTAGGTGGGATTGTGAGTTGTTTAATTTTATTTTGAGTTGTTAAGTTGGGTAAAAAAAATTTATTTTTTCCTAAAGAGCATAATCCAAATCCAGGCCATACATAAAGCAAGGAAAAAACTAGAAAAACCATGCCACTTAATGCAAAAGCTAAACAAATCACATAATTTATAAAGCAAAAAAAAAAAAGAATAAATGGTCTGCACCATAAACACATAAAAGTATCAAATGTGAATGAGCTCTACCCTTATACAACTATTACAAATGAATTAAAGTACAATTTAAACAAATAAATTCATTGTTATGGGGGTCTTCAAGATTTATTCTTCTTAATTCTTTCTTCTTTTCTTTTTTCTTCTTTTCTTCTATGATTCCTCATTTGGATGGTTGGGTTTGCTATAATTCACATGGTGCATAAGATAGATCTTATGACATGCTCATCCTATTAACAAATCATTCCAAAATCCTAAATATACACATGAAAGAAAGAAATCTAATTAAAAACAAAGGTTAATTAAATCACACCACACAAATCCTGAGCTTGTATATTTGACTTATCACCCCACATATGGATGACTAAGTCCACCTGACCTATGGATTATGCTAAGAAGTATAAGCACCTGAAAGCAAGCATTTATATTTTTATTTATGATAGCTCCCCTAAAAGCACAATCCCTTGCAAAAAAGAATAGTTAGATTAAGCTCATCCTACCATTCATCCTACGAGCAAACACCCTATCATCTAGTCTAAAACATATATCACACAAAAATAACATCAAACCATTAATTAAAAGGCTAGAAGTGGTGACAATTAATGTGTGCTTTGATGGTTTGTGTGGTATGCTTAGCTTAGGATTTTAGGTTCAAGTTTTCTAAGTGTGAAGAACATATTCAACTTAGAGGATGGTTTAATTTAAGTTGTTTTAGTGTTTTGGGTTATTTTTATTTCATATTTTAATTTGGTTTAATTGAAACCTATAATTAATTACTAAGTTATGAAGAGAGGGAAAGAGAAGAGAACTTCTCTTTCCTTCCCTAATAAGTAAATTTAACATTTATAATATTTAGGTGAATGTGATTACATCTTTTAATCAATCCTAAGTTTAGATAAATCCTAAACCTATTAAAAATTAAGGCATTAAAATAAAATGAATCAAAATTCACATATAACACACATTATTTCTTTGCCAACATATATGACATGGATGGACCCTAAGCATATCTATACATGCAAATGAGAGTATTTAACACACTTTATGATCCTAAGTAATCCATTTAAGAAAATTTAAGTTGAATATTCATGATTTTGCTTAAGTAGAAAAGGTTTTCCTTATCTAAAATTTCACATACATGAAAGAAGAAGAAAGACATAAGTGAGTACAGCCATAACCATACAAGACCTACTTAGGCTACTTAAAGCCTCAAACCTTTCGATAACAATATTCCTTAAGAAACATGCATATAAAAGAAATGAAATGAAGAAGAAATATGCAAAAGTTATTTAGTAGATTTGTTTTGTTTATGCAATTTATTCATGCAAGTGTGGGTAACCTTTCTTAGATGGTAGCATAGGGATGAATAGGGTATGAGATTAAGTAAGTGTTGGGTTCTTTTTAAATGAACTCTACATCTAACCAACTCCTATTCAAAATTAGGCTAACATAAGAAAGAAAGGAAAGGCTACACTACATTATTTATGCCAATATCATAATTAAAGTATAATATCATATCTTTTATATTTGATGTCTAAGTTTGAAAATACTTTGGATTTAGTAGTGATAATAACCATATTTTACTTTAACACATGCACATTTGACATAAAGTAAACAATTTTCATTTTAAAATTTGAAACATGATCTTATGAATGCATGAATCACATGACATACAATTTAACATGTTGGGAAAGATCTAAATGCAATCAAATAAACAAACTCACCTGACTTAAAGAAAATTTAGAATCAAAGTGAATTTCAAAATGATTTTTTGTTTAGTTTGGAGTTTAATTTAATTTTGAAAAGGTGAGATGAGTTTGTTGTTCCTAACCCATTCCCACATGTATTTTTTTTGAATTTTCAGATAATTAAATCTATTTTTAAGCATTGATTAGGTTAAGATATAAATTAAGTAGCTTAATTAACCCTTACCTACACCTTAGAAAATTAACTAAGTAATTATGAGCCAATGAAGATATAAAACCCACAAGGTATTTAAAAAATGCACCTAATAATGAAAAGGCAATAATTTGGCAATTAAAAGTTAATTGCTATTTAGCTTAAGCACTTTTAAAACACCCTTTCATACTTATGAAAGGGATTTTAATTTAGACTTATATAAACACCTAAGAATCTACCCAAGGTAAATTAATTAAGTTTTGGAACATTTTAGAATTTTTTGAAAATTGTTTAAAGGAGTGATTAATGAGTTAACCCTTAATTAAGAGGGGATTAAGAAGAGATAAGTGGGGTTTAGGGAATAGCTTAGGGGAAATCAATTATTCCATAAACTACTGGATCAACCTAATCAAACTTAATCATAGGATAACCATATCCACTTTATACCCAATTATATAAAAAATGGGTAATTAGGGAGTGAAATAGCAATTTCCATAATTAAGGCTTCAATAAATCTCAAGAAAATTATGGGAGGCATAGGTCATCCCCTAAAATGAACCTTAGTAATTTTAGATTAATTGATGACCTAATTAGAGGATAATTAGCTAATTAAGATTCCCAAAGAAACCTAAATTCAGAGAAAAGGGTAATTTAAAATCCATTAAAACCATTTTTAAAATATTCTAGATAAACTTATCTATCTATAGCATTTTTCCGTTTATTTTTTGAATATTTCTATGAAGAGTTATGAATTTTAGAAGATCTATGGATAAATTTGGAATTAATAAAATAACTAACTCTTAATCAAGTTGACCTGTGGTGGTTGCATCATTGTATTTGGGGTAGGTCAAGGGTAGGTTTAGAGGTTAGTGAGTGGTTTGGTTTCTTCATTTCCAATCAATTTAGGTTCAATTGGCTCAACATGACCCCTTTAGGTCATCAAGGTTCAATGGTTAGGTCTAGTTGGCCAATAAGGCTTTGGTCAAGTTCCACAATGATTTGGGATGGACCAATTGGTTCCAAATTTGGCCTAGATCAAGTTTTTTGACACATTTGACCCTTTATGTAAAAAATCAACTGGGTCAAGTGGGCCAATTCTAGCTTAGTTAGCTCAAATATTGGTTTGGTCAAGTTCAAACATAGGTCAGTGAACTTAGATCAATGGTTTCAATCAATTTGGCCTATGTGGATTTTGGCAATGTTAAGTTTCATTTTAGGTTGACTTGGTCAACCCTTTTTTGACTTGGTTTGACCTAATTTGATTGATTGATCATCCCATGATGATTGTTGATCATGATGAGAGGATATATGAGTTTGGTTCAATCCAAATTGGTTAGGATTAAAAAGTTATACTTTTAGGTCACTTTGTGAGCCTAAGTCAAATGGCTTGGTCAAAGCTTGATTTGAAGTTGATTGATCGTGTATATGGACTTATGATTGAAATACAAATTCATTTACAAGTGCTTTGAAGTCAAATAGATTTTGATCCATTTGAAAATTTCATATTCAAAGGAAAAATATGGAGTCTTGGGTTTATTTTTGATTTGGGTTTTGATTGAATGATTGAAGTTTGGATTTATATATGAGCTCATGATTGTAGGATTGATTGAACCATGAGAGAAAATCAAGTATTTGGCTTGATTTGGAATTGATTTGGCTAAGTTCAAGATTTTGACTTGAAAGGCTTAGATTAGATTTTAAGGATTTGAGTTTGATTTTTGAAATTGGTTTTGATTGTTTGAATTTATATTTTATTTATATTGTTTAAATTATATATAAATGAGAATATAAATTGTTCATGAGAAAATTTCTAGGATTTGAAAGAGTTTAATCATGATTTAGTTTAAATCCATTAAAGGGAATTTAAATGATTTAAGAGAATTTTTAATTTGAAATTTAATTATTTTTTGAATTGGATTTGATTGATTTATATTTATATTTCATTTATATATGAGAATATAAATGAGAATACAAATATATTTTCAGAAAATCTCATGAGTTTGAAATGGTTTGATCAAAATTTAGGTTAAATCCATTAATGAAAAATTAAGGGATTTACGGGAATTTTAAGGATTTTAAATTTGGAATTTAATTTTTTTAGATTTGATTTGATTGATTTATATTTATATTTTATTTATATATGAGAATATAAATGAAGGATATAAATAAGTTTTGAAAAAAATCCCAAAGATTTGAATTGGTTTGATCAAGATTTAGAATTGATTTTGGCTAAGTCCTTTAATGAAAAATTAAAGGGACTTAAGAGAATTTTCATGAATTGATTTAAAATTTTGAATTTGATTTGATGGGTTTGAATTTATATTTTATTTATATATGAGAATATAAATGGATCATGAGAAATTTTCAAGGATTTTAAATGGTTTAATCTTGATTTTGGTTAAGTCCTTAAGGGAAAATTAAGGACTTAGGCAAAATTTGGACTTAAGGATTTTCGATAAATTTGGTCATGAGTTTCAATCATGGATGTCAATCATGGATATCAATCATGGAATTGAATCATGGAATTGAATCATGAAATTGATTTGAGCTTGAGAAAATTAAATAAAATTGATTTGGAGTTTGACTTGAAAGAATGAAAGTGAGGGATGGTTTAAGTTAAAAGGTAGGAGATTTTCCTAACACCCATTCCTATGGCTAACTCTTCTAAGTCTTCTAAGAGAGTGTCCACCTAATCACTATATGTGTCTTAAGACTAAGGAACTCTTAAAGTCTAAGAGGAATCCTATGCCTAAGATGGAGGGGTTGAGAGCTCATTCTAAAAATGAAGTCAACAAGCACTTGCAAGCAAAAAGAATTTATATTTTTATTTATGATAACACCCCTTACGCACAATCCCCTGTAGAAAAGAATAGTTAGACTAAGAACATCCTATCATTCATTCTATGAGCATACACCCTAACATCCAGTCTAAAACATATATATCATAAAACAAAATATAACATCAAACCATGCATGGACCAAACCTAGGACTAGAAGTGGTGACATAGGCTAATGTGTGTGCATTGAAGGCTTGTGTGGTATGCTTAGCTTAGGACTTTGGATTTAAATTTTCTAAGTGTGAAGAACATGTTCAACTTAGAGGAGGGTTTCATTTAAGTTTTTTAAGTGTTTTGGATTGGTTTTATTTCATGTTTTAATTTGGTTTAAGTGAAACTTACAATTAATTACTAAGTTATGAAGAGAGGGAAAGAGAAGAGAACTTCTCTTTCCTTCCCTAACCTTAAGTAATCTTCTAAAGTAGGTTCATATTTTAGTTTCATTTAGGTGAATATTTTGATTACATCTTTTAATCAATCCTAAGTTTAGATAAACCTAAACAAACCTATTCAAAAAGAAAGGTATTTTAAGATTAAATAAAATGAATCAAAATTCACATAACACACATTACTTTATTTCTTTTCCAACATATATAACATGCATATGGATAGACCCTAAGCATATCTATACATTCAAATGAGAGTATTTAACATACTTTATGATGCATGCTAAGTAATCCATTTAAGAAAATTTAGAAGTTGAATGTGCATGATTTTTCTTAAGTAGAAAGGGTTTTCCTAATCTAAAATTTCACATGTATACATGAAAGTAAGAAAGGAATAAGTGAGTACAATGCCATTGTTAACTAGAGGTGTAAGGTACAAGACCTACTTAGGTCTACTTAAAGCCTCACAACCTCAGGGTTTTCCAGACTAATATACCACTTTCCTTGAATACAAACATACATATAAAAGAAATGAAATAGAAAAGGAATATGCAAAAGTTGTTTAATGGATTCATTTTTGTTTATGCAATTTATTCATGCAAGTATAGACAACCCTTCTTAGATGATAGCATAGGGATGAATAGGGTGTAGAATTAAGTAAGTGTTGGGTTCTTTTCAAATGGACCCTACATCTTACCAACTCCTATTCAAAACTATGCTAACATAAGAAAGAAAGGAAAGCTACACTAAGCATGACTTTATAATCTATCACATGAAAGCTTATAATTAAAGTATAAGTATCATACTTTCAAATTTGATATTTCATTTATAAGTTTTGAAAATAATTTACTAGTGATAATAGCCACTCATATTTTAATTTAGCCAACACATGCACATTTGACATAAAGTAAACAATTTTATTTTAAAATTTGAAACATTAAATTATGAATGCTTGAAATCACATGGCATACAACTTAACATGTTGGGGAAAGATTCAAAGTAGTGAAAGCATGTAAACAAACCCACTTCACTTAAATCCTAAAGGCATTCTTATAGAATAAGAAAATTTATAATAAATCAAAGTGAATTTCAGAATGATTTTTGTTTAGTTTGAGGTTTGATTTAATTTTAAAAAGGTGAGATGAGTTTGCTGTTCCTAACCCATTCTCACATGTGTTTAATATTTTTATTTAATTTTTAGATAATTAGATCCATTTTTATGTGTTGATTAGTTTAAGGTATGTATTAAGTAGCTTAATTAATACTTACACCACCTTAGATGGATTAACTAAATAATTATGAGCCAATGAGATGACATAAAACCCACAAGGAATTTAAATTTGCATTGCACCTAATAATGAAAAGGCTTAATACAATTTGGCTCGTTATTAAAAGTTAATTAAGCTAAGGGATTTAGCTTAAGTAATTTCAAAATTCCCTTTCACACTTATGAATGGGATTTTGATTTACTTAATTGAACTTAAGCTATTAAACACCTAGGTATCTACCCAAAGTAGATTCATTAAGTTCTAGAACTTTTTAGAATTTTTAGAAATTGCTTAAGGGGATAATTAATGAATTCTCCCTTAATTAGGAGGAGATTAAGGAGAGAAGAGGGAGTTTAGAGAATATCTTAGGGGAAATGCCCCAAAATTATTCCATAAGCTTTCTACTTACTAGATCTGATCTTAATCAACCCTAATCATAGGTAAAACCACTAATCATACCCTAATTATGCTTAATTATATGAGAAGGTTAATTAAGGAAACCATATGCAATTACTCTAATCTAGCCTTCAATAAATCCCAAGAAAATTAGGGGAGACATGGGCCATCCCCTAAAACTTACCCAAGAAATTTGGGATTAATCAGAGGCCTAATGAAAGAATTAGCAAAATGCACTTTCTAATAAAGCCCAAACTCAGAGAAAACCATAATTTCAAAACTCATCAAAATTAATATTAAAATACTCTAGGTTTAGTTATCTATCAATAGGTTTTTATTTCATATTTTCTAATTTTTTATGAAGAGTTATGAATTTTTGAAGATCCATGGATTAACTAGAAATTAACTAAGCATTTTTAATTAATAACCCCAGCCAGTGCATGCGGTGGCGGTCAACATGATTTACACACATCACACTATGAGGGGACAACTTAAGTTGTCAGCTCACAAAGACAGCAGCGGCGCACGCGCTTATATTCTCGATCATCTCGATCAAAGATTGGACGACTAAGGATACCCCTGAATTTTAAAATAGATAAATGGATTTCTCAACATGCATGGTGTCCAATGCTAAGATGGATGAGATGATCCAAGTTCTTCCGAGGATCAATGGAGACCATCTGATCTGGGGAGATCCAAGCTTGATTGAGCTCGGATGAGATTGTACCCACACCATCTAAACATAATTACAACCTATCCAATGATGGATTTCACACATTTCTTTCACAAAGGACCAACACCTCCAAGCTAAGTGGTCGAAAATTCCATCACCTGCTCAAGCTCGATGAGGTAGCTTCGTCTAGTTGAGATGAAGCCTTGTTGAAAGTTTCAAGCCTTGGGTTGAGTAGATCTCCCTATGGACCAACACCATTTGCTCCCCTTTGTGACTTTGATCCAATTCAACTCTTCCTTGCTTTGGAAACTTGAAGGAATGCTTAGGTGCACTCGACTTGATCCCCTGAGGGAGTGTGCAAAGGAAATTACACTAAATTTGAGTATGGAAGGACTTGGGAATTGAGATGAGCTCACCTATTTTCTAAGGAAGAAAACCGAGAAAGCTAAGATTCAAATCCCTCTTAGAAATCTAGGAATGCTCTCTTATGTTCCTAACTCTCTCTAGTGCTCAATCAAATGTGAGGATGATGAATTCAAATTGAATTAGTATATCTTCCCTGACCAACCAAACCATGAGTTGCCATTTTGATCCAATTGACCATTTGGGAGGGGTTGTTTAGGCTGTTAGATCTTTGCACATGGTCAATTTGAGGTCTTGAGTGGATTGCCAACCTCCCATGTGCATCAAATTGGGCTTAGGAGGGTGTTTGAAAACTCAATTTCAAGCTAGGGGTTGAGTTTGGTTTAGGGACCAAATGGGCTGACCCAAACCCATTAGGTGCACCACTCATCACTAAGTGCCCTTGAACTTTTAGGAAAGCCTCAAGTGATTATGAATAGGGTATGACCAAATTACCCATAGGTTAAGCCAAAATTTGTTCTATGGCCTAGGAGTAGAATGGTCATTTTGCTATTTTTCTACTTATGTTGGGTATATGGAGAAACTAGGTTTGGCCAAGTTTTGTTGGATTTGAAATCCATTTAATAGGGTTTGGCTCATGTTGACTCATTTAGGTCAAAATAGGTCAACTAGGGTCAAATTGACCAATAGGTTAAATTGGGTAAAACCAAAGGTTAGGTCAAGTTCATATGACTATTTAAAATATTTTGGTGGTTTTAGTTTGATTCAATGTGGTATATATTTAGTTTTGGCTCATATGACTTTACTTAGGTCAAATGGGTCAAGTTGACCTATTTGACCCATTTGACCTATTTGAGGTAGGTCAAGGATAGGTTTAGGTTAGGTTAGTCATATGGAGTGGATTTGTATTTTTGTTTCCAATCAATTTGGCTTAAATTCAATTTTGGCTCAACATAACCCCTTTATGTCATGTTGGGTCTAAGGTCAATTAGGCTAGGTTAGGTCTAGTTAGCCAATTGAGGCTTTGGTCAAGTTCCAAAAGTTATTTGGGATGGACTTGACCCATTGATTTCAATCAATTTGGCTTAGATCAAGTTTTGACACATTTTGGCCCTTTAGGTCAAAATGGGTCATCTCAATGGGCCAATTGGGAGGTTAGGCTCAAATGATGGCTTGGACAAGTTCAAACATAGGTCATGAGTGAACTTAGATCAATGGTTTCAATCAATTTGGCCTATGGTGAAATTTAACTATGTAAGGTTTCATTTTAGGTTAAGTGTTGACTTGGTCAACCCTTAGGTTTGACTTGGTTTGACCCAATTTGATTAATTGATCATCTCATGATGATTGATCATGATCATGAGTTTGGTTTAATCCAATTTGGTAGGATCAAAAGTTGTCTCATAAGGGTACTTTAGGTTTCTGGGTCAAGTGAGCTTGGTGGGTCAAATAATGGTCAAAGCTTGATTTGAAGTTGAATGATCTTGTTTATGGACTTATGTTTGAAATATAAATCCATTTATAAGTGGTTTGAAGTCAAATGGGTTTTGATCCACTTGAAAATTTCATATTCAAAGGAAGAATATGAAAGGGTCTTGGGTTTGATTTTTGATTTAGGTTTTGATTGAATGATTGAAGTTTGAATTTATATATGAGCTCATGATTGTAGGGTTGATTGAACCATGAGAGAAAATCAAGAGTTTGGCTTGATTTGAAATTGATTTGGCTAAGTTTAAGATTTTGACTTGAAAGGTTTTGATTTGATTTTGAATGGATTTGAGATTGATTTTTGGAATTGGTTTTGATTGTTTGAATTTATATTTCATTTATATATGTGAATATAAATGAGAATATAAATTGATCATAAGAAAATCTCAAAGATTTGAATAGGTTTAGATCATAGTTTTGGTTAAGTCCTTAAGGGAGGCTTAAGGACTTAAGGCAAGATTTAGACTTAGGAATTTTAATGGATTTTGATCATGGGTTTGAATCATAAATTTTAATCAGGGATTTCAATCATATGGAGTTGATTTGAATTTTGGAGAAAATCAAATGGATTTGATTTGGAGTTTGACTTGAAAGAAGGAAAGTGAGGAATGGTTTAAACTAAAGGGTAAGAAATTTTCCTAACACCCTTAAAGCATGACATATTCCTATGATAAACTCTTCTAAGTATCTAAGGCTAGGTTTGAGTGTCTATCTAATCACTAGATGTGTCTTAAGACTAAGGATCTCTTAAAATCTAAGAGAAATCCTAAGCCTAAGATGGAGGGGTTGAGAGGTCATTCTAAAATGAGGTCAACAAAGGGCGCTCAATAGGTGTGGTGTGACTGACCAGGAACACCGCACGTATTGGTGTTGACCAAATAGATCAACAACACCTAAAAGATCACAAGTACTATCATATACAATCTATCCTTAAACCATGGTGTAGAAAGAATCCTGAGCTTAGTGTGCTCTACTTATGTCCAAGACATAAGAGAGAGGGAAGACATCTACTATGGATAAAGTGTAAACCTTCAACTAAAGGAAGCAGGATCAAGTCACCTACAAGGAGATGAAAGGTTTGATTTGATTTGAATCTATCGAGATCTCCACTGGGGAGAGGGTTGAATTTTTTTCACTTTTGTTAGGTTTAGATTTTTGAGATGAGTCCTGTTGGTTTGCAGGGTTGTATTGAATATGAGCCATGGAGGCTGAAACCTAACTCAGATTTACCAATCTAAAGGAGTAGTCTACTAAAGACATAGTGGGACTAATCAACCAAAGGGATGCCTTTTGGAATACAATGACCAAGTTAGGAAGAAAGCACAAGAACACACATCTTCCGAAACAAGAGGCTTCTTGGGTGATCAGTTTTCAAGGCAACAGATTAAACCCAACATAGGGCTGACTTATTGAATGAATGTTGCTGGGGGACTTAGATCAACTCAAAGATAGTCAAGATTGATTTTATTTTTCAAATTTATTTATTTTGATTATGATGGAACCCATAGATTTGCGATGAACGACACTAAGTAAGGGCCATGGAGGTCTAGACCTAACTCAGATTTATCAATTCAAAGGGACTAGTCTACCAACCACAAGGTAAGACTATCCAACCAAGGAGAAATGCCTTTTGGTACACAATGGTCAAGTCTTAAGAAGAAAGCACGGGGACTTATATCTTCTAGAAATAAGGAACCATTGGGGTGATCAGTTGCTTTGGGCAATAAATCATACTCGACCTGAGGGCTGACTATTGAGTGAATGTCACTGGAGAAGACTTAGATCAACTCAAAGGTAGTCAAAGATTAATTATATATATATATATTTTAATTTTTTGTGAATTTCATAGGTTTGCGATGGATCAAACTGAGAAGGAGCTTATATAAGCCTAGACCTATCTCAGATTCATTGAACCAAAGAGACTCCCTCTTCTGACTAAGTAGACTAGGGACCGCGACAGCCTGAGATGACAGAATCATGGGATCTAAATGGGCGTGTCATTGTTCCCCCAACCATCCGCTTTAAGCTAAAATGATAAACATCATAAATTCTAAACCTCTAATTTCAAAACTCCACATAGTGATCTAATGACTAGCCTTAATCAAAAGTTCTCTCTTAGCATTGAGAGGGGTAATTAACTATAGGTGCTTTCACCTATAGGAATCTTAGAACCATATCTAAAGTCCTCATAAAATTAGGGTGAAATCATTGGGTAGTGTCTTATATACTATTCCATATACCTTTTGAAAATTTCACTGACACTATAAATCAAACTCTCTTTATCGAGAGGTCGATGGTGAACTTTTAGATCCCACAGATTTCTGGCGACTTTGGGGACAAGTTTCTCTTTCCATCTTTAGCTAGTTGAATCTAAGCTATGATAGTAGCGAAGTATAGTAAAATGAAAACTTAAAGTTATTTATAAGGTTAAATTAATTGAAACTCAAAATTATTTTTATAATGAACATAATTCTGAAATTTTGAAAATCTTTTTATTCATAACTTATTTTCATATTTTATCATGTTTATTCTATATATCTGCATCATGAAAGTGTGGGATGATATATCAATTATTAATCACTAATCCTCATCTTTCATTTTGTAGATGGATCTTTAGAACACACCGCTCACCGGGCCAATGTTAATCAACACCGGGATCTTTGGAACTACTATACAATTTGGTCATAGATTTCTCGATGATCACTACTTAAACTACTGCTAGGCCTGCATGAGATAATTATGCAGAACTTGCACATCAACTTGTGCAGCAGGCCAAATCTACTAAAACTCTTGTCGCTACTACTTGGGAGGTTTCTATAAAGAGAACCTCTATATTTAAAATGTTGGAACATATTGAAGTTCCATCCATGAAGAGAACTATCACTGGATAGAAAGTTTCAGTCGTGCCAATAAATGCAACCACTCTATCGACCTTGCCTTTTGCATAAGGCTAACATGATGCTGAAGCCTCCTCATTTGGAGGAAAGCTGACCAGAAGGTAGAGGAGAAGAAGGAATACTAAGTTATTAGTCCATCAGCTCTCACCTGGCCCCTCTGTTACACAACCAACCTTACAACCAAAAGCCACTCACAACAAGTTTGAAAATCTCAAGTGGGTGAAAAACAATAGCTCTATTGGTGATATTAAGCAATCATTTTGGGAGCAATGGTACCAAGATCCAACCCATAAAGGAGGCATCCTGAGACTCTATCCTCTAGAGTGCATAAGGTGTTGAAAGTTGTAAAAGAACAAGGCCTTATGAAGAAGAGATATCAAAGGCCAATTATTAAAGAGGCTAATAATGCCCCACTGTAAAAACTACCATAAGGTAGTAAGAATTCAGGAGTGTTACAAACAAGCCCTGCACGGTGAACATCGGGACATGACACCTGAATCACGCTGAAAAAGAAAAGGTCAAGAAAGAAGTCGAAGCAGAAGAAGGGCCCAAGACATGATAAAAATCCAAAATGACAAGACCCAACATGAATGGGTTCCTAAAAAGAATGTTATAATTGATGAGGCTTGTGGTGGTCAACACCCTGGAGAATTCTCTAGGAAATCTTATCACCAATCTAAGAGATCTTCCCTTGATTTTGATAGTAGCCCTACGATTGAGGAGATGTTCATCCCACATTTTGAACCTGTAATTAGATGGAGATGTCGATCAGAGATAAGACTGCAAGAAGAAGAGTAAGATGAAGAAGATATCATGGGGGGTAAATGTGGTGTATATGTTGCAACACATCAAAGAACCATCTGGTGTACGATAGTATCAATCTAGGAATCATGGTGCCGTACCTCCTATCCACTTCGAAGAACCAGCACCAGGTCAAACAAATGTAGAACCTTTTAGTTTCTCCTTAAGTGACAAGCAAGAAGAGGAACAAGAAGAATAAGATAACATATGCTATGCAATGCGATGCAAAGCAAAGGATAAAGATATCTCTTAGCTAAATTCAAAGATGAATCAGATGATGTAGATGAATCTCATGATGCAAATGATGTAGAGGAATGCTACCAATGCCGACACTAGTTCCTCTTATCAATCATCAAACAATCAACACTGTGCCCATCAATCCATCGGTTAAGAAAGCTCCTCAAACCTACGGAGCACAAAGTGCTCATGATGGTAGAAATGAAATCAATCAATTGACTACTTAACCAACTCCTCAATATATTGAGTACATCTGCCAGTGATAGTTGTACAACTCGAAACCATCATAAGTGAAAAAAAAGCTAAAATATATATAGGTAGAATAAAAATAAGCCATATCCTACGTGACATGACTAGGTGTCATATACTAAAGGTTACTCAGTGCTAAAATTCCACTCATTTGATGGTAACGAAACCCAGGCAACACCTAGCACAATATAAAAACTCTTGTACCTCTTGTGATACCTTTTGATATATGTATGTTTGGTGGACTTTAATACAAAGGTAAGGCATTAAATTATCTCTATTATCATAAATATTCTAACATACATTACATATATTTATATTAATCCTTAAATTCAAGATCTCTTAAAATATGAAACTCATAAGAGTATATAACAATGTATCATGAAAGATACCCTAATGATGAAGATAGTAGGTGGAAGTCTCAAGTTTTGATTTTTGGAATTATATTAAAAAATGTGGAGAAAAACTTGTAGGATCTCCTAATTAAAAATTGATCATGATCAATCTCAAAATTATTAATTAATTTTAAAATAAATAATATAAAATTAATCAATTAAAATTTATATTACAATCATTTTAAAAATCATTCTAATCAAGTTTAGATAAGATAATCCAACTTAGTTTTTTAATAAGAGAAGTGAATGCATCATTTAGTTCCATGGTTAGACTCATGGTTAAGCATTAATAAAGATTTTAATAAAAAAACCATGATCATTAGATTCACATAACCTTTATATTAATTTGAAATGGTTGATGAATGATCTTTTTATGTTTTAATGAAGTTGTGAATTAATGCTTGTATTTTATTAATCAATCATGGGATTATTCACACATTGAAGTCATAATTATTCTCATAGGAATGGACTAAATAGTTTACCAATGGACATCAAGGAAATTTTGAAGTAAAACTAAATTCAAAATCATTAAAATTTGGTTGGATTCTATGCCACTCTAATTGTTCGATTTCAATTTAAGCTCCACTCTTCAAGCCATTTTTTAATAGATTTTGTTATTTGACCCTACTTACTTGAATATTATGAAAGCTAACTCTAATTACCTTAAAATATTTTAAATGAAAAGTATTCAACTATTTGGATGACCACATGAAATGTGGGGATAAAGGTTTCTAGTTAAAAAATAGTGTGTGTGTGTATATATATTACCAAAATTTCTTCAAATGCCTCAAAATAACCATTAGGTCACTCACCATTGAAGCAGTGCACAAAATATCCTAAAAATTTCCTAACTATGATTTTCATAATGTAGATCTCAAAGCTGTTGCTATCAGCCTCATTCTTTGTTCCCTCCAACTTCTCCTCAACCTTTCTTATCTGTGAGATCATCATCATCATCATCAGAGACCTTGTAGCCAACTATTCAAACTATGGTTGATGGTTGTGGCATCAATGCATGAACACTTTTTCCCTACTTTGGTGAATTCAAACCATTCTCAAACTTTTCAAAATCCCTCCTTGAGTTCCATCAATTACTCCTACACTTAGTAAAGATATGCTTAAGGGAATTTTGCATCATTGTCTACCAGACTATGTTTCTATTTGGTTAGTTCCTTCATTCAAGCTGCCTCAATAATTGATCACCTCTTAGTTTCATGAACTCAAGCATGAGATATCCACTTTGCTTGATGATTTCCCCTAAAAGAGGTCCACCTTTTAGCCAATGCATTAGAGCAAGTTGAGCTCTATCGATGGTAGATTTGTAGTTCTAGGTTGTGCGTTAATACCCAAGACGAAGAGCTTTGTGTTCAAATGTGGTTCTTTTTAAGCGAATTCAAGGAATAATGTACTGGATTAAAAATAATATTAGATCGGATTGGGATTCTAGACATCAGGGATTTTAACCTTGAGATCAAATTTTTAGAGGAGCAATTCTACAAAAATTGTGAGTTCGATGCCATGATGGATTCAAACATCCATTCTTAGCGATCACCATCATAGCTTTCTATTCCAAACATTTTCTTTTTAGTATCCATGGAACAGGAGAAGGAAAGTAGAAATAGAGGAGCAAGCCACCACAATTCTATGTCTGTCCCAAATGATTTATGTTGCATGATTTCATTCAAGCTAATGTCAAATCCTATGGTGGTTTTCATTAGTCAAACCTATAACTGTGGGCTCCAAAAATTTGTGTACAACCTCTTGAAGAGAGGTTAGAATAATTAGTTAAATTTTTAGAAGGTAGGTGAAATAGTAGATAAGACACCACCTGAGAGACTTAGATTTGGTTCTATAACCTATAAAGCACCTATAGTTAATTATCCCTCTCAATGCCCATGAACTTTGATTGGCTAGTCGATAGGTCTCAATTGGTATAGCAATATGTGGAGTTTAGATTTCTATGAAATTCATCATCGTTAACTTAAAGTGGATGGTTGGGGGAATGATGACGTGCTCAATCAAGATCCCATGATTTCATCATCCCAGTCCATCATAGTTCCTAGTCCACTTAATTAGAGGAGGTAGTCGACCCAACTCAATCGAAGGTCATTATCAATAATCATGGGTTTCATCATCCAAGAATACCTTAATAGACTTGAGGTGGTATTTGTTTAAGGAGACAACATTAAGTTCATCTTAGCAAATAGAGGGATTTTTGCCCTATTAGGTACACCTTGTGGTTTAGAACTCAAGGGCAAGAACTATTGGGAACATATGGGTTATAATCATTATTATAATATAGTGGGGTCATTGAGGGGTTAAATTACATAGTCAAAAGACTCTGGTCATAATCGCATTATATGTGGAGCTACTAGCTAAATCACGCAGATAGAGGACATGGGTCATGCCCTTATTGGCATAAGATTATTTGAGAGTGGATATAATAGAACACTTGATTTAATATTAGTTCTTTTTAGTTAAAGTTTTCTTAATTTTTCATACCTAACAAATGATGATAGATGAGTGGATGGATTGTTTACCTTAAGTTATTTAGATTGATGAATTTTATTTGAATATTTTATAAGAGTTTGTATCTTTATTAAAATTTTACTTTAAATTAATTGATTTGAAATTTAAATTATGCTTTGATGGTGTCCGATTGAAATCTTCATTCAATATAACAATCATCGGGAGTCCTTATCAACTCTACTATTTGCTAATAGAGGATAATCAATAGACATAAAATTATATTTCCAGCCTGATTTAAAGTTCAACTTTTGAAACTGATGCTTTATCTATATCATTGATGGTCATATGCAAATACAAAATCACACTTTCTTCTTAGTAAGCATACACTTAACTTGCTAGTAGAGGATCATATCCATAGACATAAAATTATGTTTTTCTGGGTGGGCTAGGCGGTAAGCCCATCAACACTAGCAAGATTTTAAGCTAAAATTTGATATTCCAAATTTTGATGAATGAATCCATATAGAAAAATGCTTGGATTGGTTGAAATCTGCAAAAAAAAAAAAAAAATTTAGTGCATGGACATACCTGAAGAAAAGAAAGTTAAATTGGTAGCTTATAAGTTGCGAGGTGGAGCTGCAGCCTAGTAGGAGAAATTACACACACACCTCCTTGAAGGAAAATGAACAATTCGATCTTGGTTGCAATTGAGGAGATTGATTCAAGAATGATTTTCTTTTGTTGATTATGACCAAATTATTTATCAGCAATATGAAAATTGCCAACAATGGGGAAGATCAGTTAGTGGCACACAAAGGAAATTTTATTGCTTGAATGCCCGAATTGATTTACATGAACTCCAACCTCATTAGGTCTCATGGTATTTGGGAGGTTTAAAGGACTCTATTTGTGAAAAAATATCTCTCTAATCTATTTGGTGATTGGCTGAATCAATAAATTTAGCTTATAAAGATGAGAGCACCAATCCAGGTATTCCCAATGGCACTCATTTAATAGAAGAACCTCTAGTGATTCCATTAATGATGTGGGACAACTCCCTTTAGCCCAAAAGAGGAATTTAGATTTAACCCCATATGCATCCTCCTCCAATAACCTAGTGAATATTCAAAAAAGTAGTGACAAGTTACCTATATTGCGCCAAAATCAATCCTTATATTAAAACATCCACCCTCAAGTGCTACAAATGCAGCCAACCTAGCCACAAATCCAATGAGTGCCCAAAATGATAAAAAATATATTATTGAGGTAACGATGATGATGAAATGAAATCAAAGATGGCTAAGGATGATATAGATCAATCTAAAACTAAATTTGTTGAAGGAGGTGAACCAATAACATGTATTATTGAGTGAATGTTGCTAACCCTAAGGTATGTAATATTATAATTGATAGTGAAAGTTATGAAAAATCTCATATCTTCATTGTTGTAAAACCTTACAACTTCCAATAGAGTCTCATTTGAATCCTTATCGTATCAGTTAGATAAAGAAGGGAATGAAAATCTAATAAACAAGACCTGCCAAGTACCTTTCTCCATTGGCAAATCATATCAAGATATTGTCCTTTGTGATGTTGTTGATATGGATGCTTGCCACCTATTGCTTGGACGGCCATGGCAATTCGATGTAAACATCAAGCATCAAGGTTTGGAGAATAGCTATACCTTCTATTGGAACAAGAAAAAAATTATTCTATTACCACTTAGTATTAGACTCGAAAATGCAGTACAACCTAGCTTAATCACTATAAATGGTTCCAACTTCTACAGTAAAGTAAAACATGCTTCTAAAATATTTTCTTTAATTTCCAAAGCTTTTCCTTGTCCTTCGAACAACAAGATACCATTGGAGGTTAGTGCCATACTCAAAGCCTATCCATAGGTTCAAGCTAGTGAAGAACTACAATAACTACCACCTCTCAGATCAATTCAACACCAAATAGATTTTATACCAGAACAAGCCTACCTAATCTACCCTATTACTAGATGGAACCAAAGAAAACTGATGCTTTACAAATAATTGTGAATGATCTTCTTGCCAAGTAGTTAATTTGAACAAGATTAAGCCCTTGCATAGTTCTTATCATGCTCATTCCTAAGAAGGATGGCAGTTGGCGAATGTGGGTAGACAACCGACAATCTATAAAATCACGGTTAAATATAGATTCCCAATTCCAAGATTTGAAGACTTGATTGATCAATTTCATGGAGCAACATTCTTTTCTAAGCTCGACTTGAAGATTGGATATCATCAAACCCAAATAAAGCAGGGGATGAATGGAAAACCACATTTAAAATTAGCTAAGGACTTTATGAGTGGTTAGTAATGCCATTCGATTTGTGTAATGCCACAAGAAAATCAGCTTACATTGAACTTGAAGAAATGCTCTTTTCTTACTATTAAAGTTTTGTTCTTTGGCTAGTGTGGTGTTTTAATTTGGAGTCGTTTGGACACCACACAAATCTTAGGGGGTACTTATTGAAGTCATCGAGCACATCTAAGGGATAATATACTATCTCAAAATATAGAAACACCACCATATAATGGACTCAATCACCTAATAAGGACTCTTAAGGCAGATGAGTCTTCGTATATACCAAAGTTATTTTCCCCATTTTACATGGATAAAGTATAACATAGTTTATTTTAAGTCAAGTTTTTTAGTTCCCTATGGAGGCAAGCCCCCATAGTTAATTACATCCTAGGAAATGAAAATTTTTAAGAACACTCTCGATTAAAGTAGCCAATAAATGTCTCTAGAGATTTCAGGACTAGACTATCAAAGGATTGATTATTATTAGAAATCAAATGAGATTGTTCAAATAGGAAGACTTCTTCATGCATTTCAAAGAATAATAAGTAGGAAGCACACATTATATTAGGAAATCTAGTGATTGCTTCATTCTACCCTATAGTGAAACTTCATATTTTTGAAAGAGAGAAATTTTTTATTTGAGCTGAAATTTTATTAGAATACTAGAATTTATAACCCAACAACACAAGATTATGGAGATGCCTAAGAAGTGAGGACTTATACTTAGTAAGAGAGAAATAAGTCACCTCAGAACTTAAGTCTAAAATTCTTTAGCAAAGCTAAAAGCATGACCTAAGTCTAATCGGGGAGAATGGGATATAGTGGTTTACCTCCACAAGAGAGAATGAACACATCCCGACTCTAGACTTACAAGTGCCCAGAGTGACTGCCAGCTAACACCTATTATGCTTTAAAACCATGTAGGCTAGTCTTATGTAGATGCAAGATAGTTAAGTTATTATTTAATTAGAAAGAAAGCTAGAATTCAAAACTCACTCTCTGAGAAACTAGGTAATGTTTAGTACACAAACATGACTTAAACTAATGTTAAAAGAATTTACAAGTTTTTGAATCATTTTGACACATTTATCTTGGGCCAAGGCTTAGGACAATTATACCTACATGCATGATGAAATTCAGTTATCGGCTAAATCAATTAGATAAGGTGTTTCTCACTACAAGGGATCACTTTTAAAAGTAAAGCTTGTCCCTTACCATGCAAGAGTGGAGATCCTCTATATTCAAGAATGAAATAATATGATATGCATGTTGTTATAGCACACAACCATTTAGCTAAGGGGTTTTTAAATCTTTTATTATCTTCTTTATATACCTAGATTTTATAGTGAGGTTGTGAGTTATAATAGAATTTAGTTATAAGTTATTTAGTGAGAATAGAAAATTTAATTTTATCTTAAAGAGCCTACCGCATTTAGGCCACACATCAAACATGCACACTTTAAGAAACCTACTAAAGCATGACATTTATATTGCACAATCTAAACATAATAATCAAACATTTAGATTTCATTAAATAATAAAAATAGTTGGTATGGTCGAGTACCACCGTACTCTAAAAAAGAAAAAAGAGTTTGGTAGCTGAGCTCTACCCTTATACAACCCAGATTATAATTAAATCTTACAAATGAAATAAATGCTATGGGGGTCTTCAAATCTTGTTCTTCTTTCTTTCTTTGGGTTATCTTGCTCTAGGCTTCACAGGGTCTCTTAGGTTTTTGCCTTCTAGCCACTACTCATTCTAAACCCCATAGCACTAATCATAATCCTATTATAAAAATTACATCTTTATAACAAAATAAAATATAACTACACTTGTAAAATAGATATTAGCTAAATAAATATAAAAATCAAGTAGTTTCACATATTTGGGCTTAGCACCCTGCACTTAGATAACCAAGCCCACCTACCATAATTGGATTATGTTTAGGGACATAAGCAACACATAGAATCAAAAGTATTTTATATTAATTTATTATTACAATGGTCCCTCAAGCCCAATCCACTACATAAAACATCGATAGGCTAATAACAACCTAACATTCAGTCTACACATAAACAATCATAACCTATAGTTTAAAATATTACATCACAAAATAAAATATATCACCACAACATACAACGGCCTAACTTAATATTAAGATCGGTGATTTAATATTCTAATGTGTGTGCTAAGGCTTAGTGTGTATATCTTAATTGGACTTTAGAATTAAGATTTTTTTTAAAATTTAAGATTATTTGAATTACCTATTAAATGTGGTTTCACTTTAAATCTTTTAGCAACTTAATTGAGTTTTAACTTATGCATTTTTATTTTGTTCAATTCTTACTTAAGATGTAATCATTATGAAGAGAAGAAAGAGACTTAACTCTTTTATCCTCGACTTAACTTGATTTCCAAAGATAGATCATTATTGTTTTAACTTTTTTAATAGACCATTTATAAATTTTATTTTAGCATAAGTTTATATTAGTCTTATTGAATCTTATCCAAACATAAAGGACATCTTAAGACCGATGAAATTAAGTCACCATCATATGAATAATGCTCCACTACTTCCTTTCATTATCAATAACATTCACATTCTTTCCTTTTTAGTTTCTTTAATATTTGATTTGGTATATATATACATGTAATGTACTTGTATTTTTGCACACTTAATGAATGTTGATGCATGAATTTGATAGAAAAATAGATTTCATCTCATATTTAACCATATACAAACATGTATAAAGGATTTAAGCAAGCATGTGCTGTTGTTGAACTAGGGAAGTGAGGTTATTTAAGACATTCTTGGGACTACTTAAAGCCTCTTATTACCAGGATGTCGAGACTATATACTTGATTATTCAAATACACATAGACATATACATAAACATAAAAATAAAATCATGAAAAGGTTGTATATAAATATCTTTAGCTTATATAAAACTTAATGGCAAAAAAGGGTTTCACTTTATATTCTAATATATGAATACACATAAATGAAGTTAAACAAGTACATGCCATTATTAAACTAAGGAAGTGAGATTATCTAAGACATCATTGGAACAACTTAAAGCCTTCATTTTCTTAGATGTCTAGACTATATACTTGTCAATTCAAATACATGAATACATAAGTATGAACATAAGAATAAAACCATCAATTGTCATCTTTTGATTACAAGTAAATAAATATTTTATTTTCACATAAATAATTATTTATAATAAGCAGTGATTTAAGTTTCAAATTATTTAATTCATAATTAACATATAGTTTCAAAATAGTTTGAGATTTACTAATAATAATCACACCATATAATGACGTTTGTCCAACTCATGCAATTTAAATGCAATCATATTCTTTTAACATTAAAACATGAATACATGAAGCACATGACAATGCACATTTATGATAATTGAAAGGAAGTAATTGAATACTACCACACAACATATTTGATTTCATTAGAACCTAAGGATGATCAAATTAGATAAGCATCGATTAAATCTAATCAAAAGTTTCTCTAATATTTAATTTTAATATTCAAGTTGTTGAAACATAAAGAGGATAAACAATACTTAGATTTCATCCCATCCCATGTTGGTTATTTAATATGTTAAACAAAAGAAATTACATATATTTTATAGATTAATTAAATTCAATCTATTAATTATATCAATTTGATCAGCCTTCCCAAATTTCTTTAATTTAATTAATCACCTAAATATATGCCTTCAATGATATGCTTTGAAAAAATAAGATTTCAAATGCACCTAAAGAGATCTAATGCAATTAGGCTCATGCTTAGATTTAATTAAATTAAAGAAAGAAAATATTTAAGATAAATACTCTTATAATTTTCCCACACTAGTAGGAAAATCATAATTTTTAAAAATTTTATGTTATTAAATACATAAATGGATTAATGGATTGCATTTGAGCCACTTAAATTAATTCCATTTAAATTTTATTATTAAAGTTTCTTAATTTTTCCTTAATTATTAAACATATCAATTAAATTCTTTAAGAGAATACATTTGGAAATAATTATGAGAAGGGGTTCTAATTAATTCTCATGTAATCTCCATTGTTTATATTAATTAATTAACATAATTATTTTATTT
Source organism: Cymbidium sinense (assembly GCA_021442155.1). Lineage (NCBI taxonomy): Eukaryota > Viridiplantae > Streptophyta > Magnoliopsida > Asparagales > Orchidaceae > Cymbidium > Cymbidium sinense. Next base: position 39,784,963 of record CM038229.1, read on the forward strand.
TATTGCTCATTAATTTTAATAACTACTAAATCATTTAAAGAGGATAATTAGGATTGAAAATTTTAAATTCCCCAAACCATATGACAAATAATTTCAAGAAAAATATGAGAGGTAGATGACATCTCATAGAATCAACATGACAAATTTAGAATTAATTAGCCAAGTAATTTAGCATTAATTCAGATAATTAGCATAAGTTTCAAATCAAAATTAAGCACTATTTATTAAATGTTAATTAGGGATTTTTCTATTAAATTCTTCTCTATCTAAGCTTTCCAAAATAAGTTGTTTTTTTTTAGATTTTTCTACAATTAGTTATGATTTTTTAAAATTTTGGCTATTTAATTATATTTTTAAACCTAATTAAATCATTTTAAACTGTCAGCGCTACGTGGACACTGACATGACAAAACTTTCCACATCGCGCTGTGGTATTGGTTATTTAAGCGTTGAGCGTTTACTCGGATGGGCCGCGATTTCATCGATGGTCGAATTAGATGAATTAATCATGTGATTACAATGGGATTGAATCAAAATTTTAACTTGATTAATCACTATTGTTCATTCTAATCAAGTGGAATGGATGATTGTTGATTCGATGTCCCGTGAGCCTTGGAAGACAGACACTGTTCACCTTCTACTGCTTGATCTAAGCTCACTGGAGCTTATTTGACAGCATAATCCAATCTAAAATGATCAGGGAAGAGATCTAAGGATATCCTACAATGAAAATCACATAAAACCACAATTTATTTTGAAAAAATAACACATAATGAACAAATCTACGTGCCTCAACCTCCTCTTCTTAGACTTAGGACTCTTCTAGACACTAAGAGCTCCTTAGTCATAAGACACTTCTTGTGATTAGTTGAACACTTAACCTAAGCCTAGAGACTTAGAAGGGTTAATCATAGGATTAGGCCATGACTTAGGACTTAAGAAAATCACAAATCCTATAACCTAAACCCAATCCATATGCACCTTCTCAAATCAAAACCATATTCAAATCTCAAACAAAACCTCAAATTCAAATTCAAATTCCAAATTTGACTCCAAATGATTGAAACCCAAAATCAAAATCAAATCCCAAGACCTTTCCTAAGCCATATGAACCACCTTCATAAGCTTAGCCAAAACTCCCTTTAAATCAAATCAAATTCAATTGATTTATTTATAAATTAAGTAATTCTTCATTTATATTCACAAATATAAATGAAATCCATGTCCAAATGATCAAAAATAAATAAACTAAATCAAACCAAACCAAAACCTCTTTTAAACCAGATGGACTACCTCCATGTGCTTAACCAAATTAGCCTTCAATTCAATCCAAACTTGATCGATTTTCTTATAAATCAATTGTTTCTCATTTATATTCATAAATATAAATGAAATCAAAATTCAAATAACCAAAACTAAATCCAAAATCAAATCAAAACCCAATTTAAGCCCTTTGAGCCAATTCTTTGGACTTAGACAAATTCTATCCAAATCAAGTCAAAACCAATGAATTTTCTCTTGAATGAATCATTCCTTCAATCATCTATCCAAATATAAATGAAACCTACAATCATAAAATCAAATTCAAGTCAACCCAAGTCAAGTCCAACTTAGCCCTTTTAACTTAAAATTTCAAATGAACCAAAATCAGTCGGACTCCAAATTTATAGTAGTTAAATTTATATTTCAATCCTAGGCTCATATATAAGTTTAGCTAAACTAAAATCAAGTCAAAACCTAGCTAATTGACCCACTGAGGCTCACTTGACCTAAAGTGACCTAAAGAACCCTTTTGAGCCAAGTTCTAATCCAACCCAAATTAGATTAAACCAAACCCATCCAAGCCTCATATCATGACCAACAATCACCCTAAAGTGATCAATTGCCATGGATTGGGTCAAACCAAGTCAACTTGGTCACTTGATCAGGTCAACCTTTAACCCAAATGAACTAAAACTAGCAAAAACTCACCCTAAACCAAATTGGTTAAAACCACTGATTCACATCAACCCATGATCAATGTTTGAACATGACTTGACCATCAATTGAGCCAAACCTAACCCAACCTAGCCCAATTGACCCACTTAACCCAAATTAACCTAAAGGGTAATTTGACCTAAATATATATTAAATTTTAAATTGATTCAAAAAAAAGGCTACATTCATCTTCAATTAGCTAATTGAACATGAATCAACTAATAACCTAAGCCAATTTGGCCAATTTTGGTCAAATTGGTCAACTTGACTCATTAACCCATTTGATTCCAAATGAGCCAAAATTAATTCTAGGCCAAATTAAATCAAATTGATCACACTAAAACATTTTAAATCATCATTTGAACCTAACCTAAGCTTTGGTTTGACCCAATTTTATAAATTGGTCAACCTAACCCAACATGACCTAATGATCAAAATTGAGCCAAATCCTTTGAAACTAACCCATCGTATCTTGGGAGCTGATCAAACCCAACCCAAACCCACTTGGGATCAGCCCAAAATAAGCTAACCTAATCAAATCCTCATGGATCCTCCCCCACATAGGATTCCACCTAATCTCATTCAATCCTCCCAATCACTTGCATTCAATCCTCCCCATCACTTGCATTCAATGAGGACTGAATCCACAGCCCCAAAGAAATACTTTGGAGCTATATCCAAGGTCCCTGATCAAGCCATCACTTCCCAACCATCTCTCCATCACCTTTAATGGTGATTTTCGGCTGTCCCAAAAAAATAAGAAATTGAAGCCTCTAAGTTCTTCCTCCCGCATTCATTCAACTCCCAAGAGCTTCCCCAAGCAAAGAACATCCCTTCCCCAGTTCCTTTGAGCCATTTGGACTGAAAAATATCAAACTTAAGCAGATTTTGGTGAGGGTATGATGAAGGTTGGTGATCACGATGCTCCGAAGCAAAAAGAAGTTTAAACTTATTCCAAGGCTTCTCTCACACCCAGGAGCTCGCTCGGATCTTCACCGCTGATAGAAACCATCTCTAGTGAGGTAATTTTTCAAATCCATAGCCGACCTTAGGAGCTTTTGTTTGCTTCAATGTTTGTATAATTTTAAGAATTTTTCAAAGATTTCCCTTGCATTTTTCATTTTATATGATCCCCATGTGAAATAGAAGTTTTTTGGTGAGAATCCATGAAATCGAGCCCAATCAAATGAAGTTCCATTCAGTTTCAAAAAAATCTGACAAAATCTTGCAGAAAACACTATTTTGCTCATAACTTTCACCAGTTTTGGGAGACGACGTACAACAACAGTCTGATCTCTCATTCCAGGGGACAGACTATTGAGATATCATGCTAAATCATGCAATTTCAGCCCTCAAATCATAATTCCAATCCGGGACAGTCGATTGGTGCGACCATTCTGCGGCTTTAGCGATCTTTGCGGTTGGATTTGTTCACCAATCGACGATTTGATCGGATCGTCGCGTTCCGCCAATCTCGCTCATTTGTTGATTCAGAATCACGCTAGCTAATCGAACAGCCGCGTGCAATGTGAAATTGCATGGTGAATCACGTGGTGCCACATGAAGCCGGATTTCCATGTTAGAGCCAATGATTTAAGTGGGAAAATCACCTATTTTTTACTTTAAAAATTATTTAAATTGGCTAAATTTTCAAAATTTATGAAAATAAAATTCTTAGTGAAAATTACAAATAAAGGCTCATTGGATTCATCTTTCTAACAAGAATTAAACAAATTTAAAATCATCAAATTTCATTGAATATTTTGAGCTTAATTTGAGTTTTAGTGAAAATTAAATTTTATTAATTACTCTAAAAATACAAATAAGATTGAGTTGAAATTTGTAGAGATTGAAAAAGAAGTTAGGATCTACCTAGCATAAAAATTTCAAACCTAAATGACTTATGGATCAGGAGATATTAAATGTTTAAGTTCATATAGTCTATTTTAATAAAATAAATTAATAGGCTTTATAAAAATTATTTAAATCGATTGAAATTTTAAAAAATCATAACAAATTGTATAAAAATTCAAAAAAAAATACAACTAAATACTCATTTTAAAGGTATTTCAGAGGAAAATTTAATAAAAATATTTCGAATTAATTTTGAAAAATAATTAAGGTGTAATTAGAGTTTAATTAAAAATTTAATTAACTTAATTACTCTTTAATTAACCATGGGATTAATCCCAAACTTTTTAAGATTATCTAAGGGGATGACCTCTACCTCACCTAATTTTCTTGGGATTTATTGCTTGCTTAATTAAGAAAATTACTTAATTAACCTTAATGACCCTCTTAATCCAATTAATGATTAATTAATCACATGAACATTAATGAATCAATTAATTAAGTAATTAATCCTTTGAGCAATAGTGAATGAGCCCATGGGATAAGATTGAGACCTCCTTCTTAATCTATTCCTTCAAGTTCATTTAATTAATTAAGTTAATTATGGTTTAATTAATTAATTGAATCACTTAACCAATGAAACTAAGATTCAAATCATTCCAAGAACTTAATCACCTAAGTCTTGGGTAGACTCTTAGGTGTTCAATAGCCTAACAAAATTCTAAGGAAATTATAACTAGCCTACATGTGTGGGAGGGTTATAAGAGTACTTAATTAAACCCTTTAGCTTAACTAACTAATAATTATGAGCTAATTTAGGCCTCTTTTATTTTCATAGGATCGTTGCTGATTTTATTTTCAAAGTATGTGCATATCATGTTGGCTCATAATTACTTGGATAATTATGCTAAAGTGGCATACGAAAGGGTTAATTAATGTACTTAATGCATGTTACAACCTAATTAACTCATAAATCAACTTAACTTCTTTTCATCAAACCAAATTAATGAACCAATATGGGAATGGGTTAGGAGAAAATAATTGTATCTCCTCTCTTCTTTAAATCAAATCAAAAATCCAAAACTAACTTAATAATAAACTTTGGTTTAATTTAAATCATTGTATTTGATATGATTATCCTTAGAAATTAATTTGGTTGAATAAAGTCATGTGTTTTATGTTCCTAATTTCTTTCCAATCATATTAAATGATTTATATCACTTGTAATCATGCATTCATATTTTTCAAAAAATCAATTAAATCAAATGAACTTTTCTTTATGATGAGCTTGCATGTGTTGAACTTAATTTACAACATGTGTGGCTATTATCACTATTAAATCAAAAATTATTTTCAAAAGCTTTTTGATTAATTACAATATTTGGAGTGATATTAGTCATAAGTATATGTAAGCTTTCATGTGTTCTAGTTTAAACATATGATGTGAAGTTCTTTCTTTAATTCACATATAGATTTGCATAAGTTTGAACATTCATAAGTGTATAGTCTATTTAAAAAGACACAACACTTATTTGAATTTATCCTTACACATTTCTATATTTGAATTTAGATAAAACTTTAACTCATATGTATAAATAAATTCAATTAAGAAAGATACAACTTTTGTGATTTTTCATTCTTGTAGTCATTTGCACATTCATGTGTATTTAAGAATAGTGGGTATATATAATCTGAATATTCTAGGGATGCATAGCTTTAAGTAGCCCCAAGGAGGTCTTTACCTCACTCCCCAAGTTAACAATGGTAAAGTACTTGCTTAAAACTTGTATACACTTGAGTGTGCATTTAGCTAATGAGTGAAAATCCCATTTTCTACAAAATACACATATGCATCTTTCATTTAAAGTGTATTAAAAGAAATATATTGCATGTTTTAGTTATACTTATGATTCAATCATATGCATGTTACATGTGATGGAAAGGAATAATGTGATGTATGGCATGTGTTAATTGTTCATTCAAATTAAGCTTAAGATGCCTTTCATATTGAATGGAATTTAAAGAGAACCTAAATTTAGGTTTCATTTAAAATGTGTAATAAGCCATTCACTAAAGAGAACAAATTAAATTAACATGCTTTAGAAAGTGGCTTAGGGTAGGAATAAAAGAGAGAAATTCTCTTTCCTCTCTTTATAACACTTAGTCACTAAGTGTAAGGCATATGAAACAAAAGAAAATACTAAGTAATATTCTTAAATTAATTAAACCACTTAAAGTAAAATCAACCTCTTGTGACTAAACATCCTTTCTTATTTAAAAAAATCATAACCTTAATGCCTAATTAGGACTTACCACACAAGCCTTAACACACACACTAGAATTCAGTCACCACTTTTAGTCCTAAGTTAGGACGGTGTATGTTTGGTGTATGTTTTGTTTTATGAAGTAATATTTTAGAATGAATATTAGGTGTATGCTTTGTAGACTGGATGGTAAGCTGCGATTAGCCCAATCTTATTTTCTGCAGAGGATTATGCTTAAATGGCCACTTAAAAATAAATAGAAATGCTCTCTTTGCAAGTTAGGACATGTGGGCTTGGCTACCCATGTGCAGGGTGCTAAGTCTAAATTATCATATAATTGCTTGGGTTGTATGTTTATTTAGTTAACATTTATTTTGTAGGTGTATTTAGATTTACTTTTCCTATTTTAATGTAATTTTGTATTAGGAATTAAAATTAGTGCTATGGGGGTTTAAGATGAGCATTGACTAGAAGGCTTAATCCTAGAGTGCCATGTGATGCCTTGAGGCCTACCACATTAAAAGGAGTGAAGATATGAAGAAATAAAGGAGACGTGAAGAATGAAGACTTGAAGACCCCCATAATATTTATTATTTGTAATTATAATTATTCTTTTATATACCGGGTTGTATAAGGGTAGAGCTCGGCTACCCATTTTCTCTTTTCGGGGTACGATTGAACCCGACCTCACCAGCCTTATATTCTTTTGTGGTAGTCTATAAAATTGTTTGATGTTGTGTTTAGATTGCGCATTAGAAAAATATACTTTTTTTAGTTTCTTATATATTTATGTGTGGCCTGGATGTGATTAGACTTTTAGAGTAAAATTAATTTTCCAACCCTAATTAATAACTCTCAATTAATATTTAAAATAACTCATAACCTCACCATAAAGCTTAGGTTATAAATAAAATAATTAAAAGATTTAGCAACCCCTTAGCTGAATGGTTGAATGTCTCACAACATGCATACATATTCTTCCTCTCTTGAACATGAAGGATCTCCATCCTTGCATTATAAGAGAATGCATGACCTATGAGGGCATCCCGTGTAATGGAGAACACTTATTCTAGTTGATTTGGCCCATAACTTATTTTCATCATGCATATAGGCATTAAAATCCTAAAGCCTTTGTTAAAATGAAGTGTCAAAATTGAAATAAAATTTGAAAAGATTTTGCTTTTGTAGATTGAGTTATTACTCATACCACTCATGCTCTAGTCTCTTAGGGAGTGGGTTTAAGACTTTAGGTTCTTTCCAATTAAGTAACAGCTCAACTATCTTGCAATACATAAGACTTTCCTACATGGATTTGAATCGTAGGAGGTGTTAGCTAGCAGCCACTCCAGACGGTTGTAAATCTAGAAGTCGAGTTGTTTATTCTTTCTTGTGGAGGTAAACCATATACCCATCCTCGCTTAGACTTAGGTCATGCTTTAGCTTATGCTAAAGCTCCATAGATTTAAGATCCGAGGTAGTTGTTTCCTTCAGGCTACAAGCATAAATCTTCACCTCTTAGGCATTTTCATAATCTTGTATTGTTGGATTATAATCCTAGCAATCTAATAAAATTTCAACTCAAATGAATAAATCTATTCAATATTAAATATATAAAGCCCAACCATTGGATAGATTGAAATGCTCACTAGGATTCCTAGTATCATGAGCATTTCCTACTCATCTTCTTTGACTTTGATAATAAGTCTTCTCCTTGAGTTTTTCCACTTTAATTTCCAAATACAACTAATCCTTTGATAGTCTAGCCTTGAATTCTTTGGAGACTTTAATTTTTTACTTTAATCAAGAGTATTCCTAAAGAATTCTTATTCCTTAGGATGTAATTAATTATGGAGGCTTGCCTCCATAGGAAACTTAACGAACCTTGCTTAATATGAACCCAACTTTACTTTTCCATGTAAAGTAGGGGGAAGATCTTTGGTACATTCAAAGACTGGTCATGCCTTAAGAGTCCTTGTTAGGTGATTAGATCCATTAAAGAGTGATGTCGATATTTTTCAAGATAGTGCATCATTCCTTAATGTCATACCAATCACTTCAATAAGTACCCCCTAAGATCTATGTGGTGTCCCATATTCAAAAATAAACACCACAAATTTTTCTAACGACTCCAGGGAAAGTTCCTCTCTCCATCTTTAGTAGATAATTATTGTCTCCAAGCATCGATAGTAGACTTACATTTTGTATAAGCCCAAAACTATTTTTCTTTCCATTAGCACTTAGCTTATTTCATCATTGAGCCAAGCTTGTGCAAGGCACCTTAGCCTAGTGGTTGATAGCTTTGGCTTTCAACCAAGAGGTCTTGGGTTCAAGTCCTTGCACATGCATTGTGTGTGTGAGTTTGTGATTAAATTCGTTCAAATGTCCCAAAAAAAAAAAATCATTGAACCAAGCTATCCAACATCTTTTATATTTTAGGACCTCACTCCCTGTATGTCTTAAAATCACTATTGGGTTTCCCAATAGGTAAAACTAAACTAACTAAATAAAGGAGATGAAAAAATACAAATTTTTGAACCTCTTTACCACCAGCTTGGAGAGGTAAGGTTTATCCCATATTCAAGAAAACTCAAACTAAAATAAGTAAAGTTTTTTGCAAACTATTTTCAAAAGTACTTTTCCTAAACAAAATCATTTTTAGATTCACTCCACATGAAGTTTGCAAAAACATACAAATTTTCAAATCTCTTTAAAATAAAAATCAAACCTCATTTAACATACCTAAATTTGTTAAATGAGGGTCTTCTGTCAAAAATCAAATTTACAATCTTCAAAATCCCTTTCAAAGTTTTTCAAAAAACACATTTCTTAAAATAAAATAAATTAACCAACTCCATTTAACATACCCAAATTTGTTAAATGGAGTTTCATTTTTAAATTCAAAATAAAAATTTAAAATTAACATATAATTGAACTTCACTTAACATACCCAAATTTGTTAAGTAAGAATTCCCCTTTTTCAAAAGTAATATCACACACAAAGTCAAGATATATATTTTGAATCTCATTTGGCATACCCAAATGTGTCAAATGAGAGTTATATTTTCAAAACCAACCACACACAATTAATTTAACTCCATTTAGTATACCTAAAATTTTTAAGTGGAGTTCCCCTTTTTTTAAAAAAAAAAAAAAATTGGATCCTACTTAGCATACCCACATTTGCTAAGTAGAGTGCCTTCTTTCAAAATTATAAAAAAAATCAATGCACATTTGAATTTCATTTGACACACCCAAACTTATCAAACGAGAATTTCCCTCATAAAAAAATCAAAACAAATTGGACTCTACTTAACATATCCACATTTGCTAAGTAGAGTTCTCTTTTTCAGATCACAAATTAAACACAATTGAATTCCATTTGACATACCTGAATTTATCAAATGAGAATTTCCTTTTTACAAAATCAAATATCATCATGAAAATTAAATTGAATTCCATTTAGCATACCACATTTGTTAAATGAGAGTTCACCTCTTTCAAAATGAAATAAATACCAACTCACACTTACTTAACATACCAGATTTGTTAGGTAAGAATCCCACTTTTGAATTAAAATCAAACACATTTTTGGACCTTACTTAACTTACCACATTTTTTATGTAAGAGCCCTACCTTCAAATCAAAGCATCAAACACACTTAAGCCTTGCTTAATATAATAAATTTGTTAAGTATGGGTTTCACTTTTCAAATCAAATAAAACATCAAATATTTTGGATCTTACTCAACATACCATATTTGTTAGGTAAGAATCTCAGTTTCAAAAATATTAAACACACTTAAGCCCTACTTAGCATACCAACTTTATTAAGTAAGGGTCTCATTTTTCAAAATCAAATTAAAATACATCAAACACATTGGGCTTCACTTAGCATACCTAAATTTTCTAAGTAAAGATCCCATTATCAAATCAAAGCAAATCAAATACATGACAAACTATCATCATAAACAACAAAAATGCTTTCAAAAAAATTATTTTTCAAACATGCACTTGAATCTCACTTAGCATACATAAATTTGCTAAGTGAAGATTCTAAACATCAAATCAAAATTTTCAAATGAAGGATGAACAAAATAAATTCATCTCCAAAATCTCTCCAAAATGGATTGAACCCCACTCAACATACTCAAATTTGTTGAATGAGGGTTCTAAATCAAAATCAAACTTCAATGGCAAAGTCTCTCTTCAAAATTCTAAATCTCTCCAAACCAATGAACCCCACTTAGCATACTCAAACTTGTTGAGTGTGAGCTCAAATTCTAAATTTAAATTAGAAATCAGTGATTGAAGGAAAATATGAAGATCAAAGTCTGATTCAGTTATATTTTCACATGCAAAGATATCAGAGCAATCAGTTCAGTTCAATCTCTAGTCAATATAGTTGCTATAGCTTATAACAAGTTTGTTTTCTCTTTCATCTCTAGTGTAGACTTGGCCTTGGACCATGCCAATCTCACCATGACCAAGGAAACCCACCAGAGTTACTTTGGTTATGGCTTTGAGGGGTTGGGATTACCTGTGAGGGGGAAGCCCTTATAACTATCAGCAAGGAGGAGGTGGCAAGGCAGAAGCCACTCCTCCACTTTGATTTTGAGTTTGACCTCGAGTTTCCCTCTCTGAAGAGGAAGGCTGTGGAGGTCCCTGTCACATTGCTAGTGCCAGTTCAGTCTACTTCTATTGTTCTTACAGCAGCTCTGGTGCGAGCTGTTATCTCCTCCTCCCCTCAAAGGGAAAGGCTGTTGACCTCATTTTTAGAATGAGCTCACAAACCCTCCATCTTCAACATAGGACTTCTCTTAAACTTTAAGAGTTCCTTAGTCTTAAGACACATCTAGTGATTAGGTGGACACTCAATCTAAACCTAGAGACTTAGAAGTGTTAGCCATAGGAATAGGTTATGCCTTAGGGGTGTTAGAAAATTTGCTTACCCTATAGCTTGTACCAACTCCTCACTTCTTTCTTTCAAGTCAAATTCAAATCAACTCCAACTCTAAATCAAACCTTGAACCAATTTCAATGGATTTTCCCAAATCATGAATCAATTCCAAATAATTGAACCCCATGATTGAAATCCATTACCAAATTCAAATTCCAAAATTATTTCCTAGGCCCTTGGATTCTATCTTATGGACTTAGCTCAAATCAAATCCAAATCAATACAAATTCAAGAAATTTTCTCATAACTTATTTATATTCTCATTTATATTCACAAATATAAATGAAATATAAATTAAAATATCCAAAACTAAATCCAAAACTCAAATCCAAATTCAACCAAAATTCAACCTAAGCCTTTCAAGTCAAATTCTTGAACTCAGCCAAATCAAACTCAAATTAAGCCAAACTCTTGATTTTTCTTCATGATTCAATCAATCCTTCAATCATAAATCCAAATATAAATATAATTAATCATCAAATCAAAATCAAGCTACCCAAGTCAAACCCATATTCACCCTTTTGACTTGAAATTGTCAAATGAATCAAAACCCATTTGACTCTAAATCACTTGTAAATGGATTTATATTTCAATCACAAGTCCATATGTGAGTTCAACCAAAATTGAATTAAGCCTTGATCAAGCCAACTAAACTTAATTGGCTCACTTGACCAAAAGTGGCCAATTTGACTTACTTGAACTAAAATCCAATTCAATCCAAATAAAAGTGAATTAAGCCAATCCAAACTTCATGTCATGTTTGTTGATCATCATAGGTTAATCAATTGTCATGAATTGGGTCAAACCAAGTCAACTCTTTAACCAATATGAACCCAAACTAGCCAAATTATAACATAAACCAAATTGATTGTAACCAATGGCTCAAGTTCACTCCAAATTGATTATTGAACTTGACTAAAGCCTCAATTAAACCCAATGTGACCAATTGGCCAACTAGACCCAACCTAGCATAATTGACCATGAACTCAACTTGACCTAAATGGTCAAATCAAGAAAAAATCAAATCAAACCAAAATTGATTGAAACTAAAGCTTGCAACATATTCCAAATGATAAATGAAACCCAAACCAAGCCATCATTCAAGCTAATTTAGTCAATTGGGTCAAATTGGTCAACTTAGCCCAAATTGGTAAAAATCCAAATTAAACCAAGTTGATTAAAACTAATTGAACCAACCCATATGGTCATTGGAACTTGACCCAACTCTTGGTTTGACCCAATTTGACCAATTAGTCATCCTAACCTATTTTGACCCAATTTGATCCAAATAGGTCAAATTAACCCAAATTAAACCAAATGAACTCCAAATGACATGAAATTTGGTCCAACTTACTTTTGACTCATTTCAAATTTGCTCAAATTAAATTCAATACCAAATGACCAATTTGTCATAGGGTTAAGGGCATCCCATGAGAAAAGACACTTTCCAAGTGGTCATTGCTCTTCCTTGGCCACTTGACACTCGTCCATTGGTCCATATAGGCACTAAGGACACTGATTTTCTAACCCAAGGAGTGGTTGGGGCATCCATAATACATGAGGAGGTGAAATCACCTCACCTCTCCAATTGGAATACTTGGCATGAAGGACTCTCACCTCCCCTTGGTTGGGACACCTATTTGTCCTCTATGGTAGCCACTTTCTATGCCTTAGCCAACCAAAGTGAGCCACCTAGGATGATTCTCTTCCATTCCCAACCAACCAAGCCAAATGACATGAGGTTAGAGCCAAAAATTCAAAAAAAGTATGAATTTTGTTCACTTTTCATTCCAAGGCACTAGAGGTTAAAGCATTCACCCATTCCTCTCATTCTCCCTCTCCTAAAGCTCCCAAACCCAGTGATAATCACCCCCACTTCATTTTGGAGAGAAATACTCCAAAATTAAGTGGATTTTGATGAGAAAATGGTGATCACCAGTGGAAACTTCATTTCAACATGAAGGCAAAGATCCAAGCTCATTCCAAAGCCTCTTCCCTTGCTCAATAGGGTGCTCGAGTCATCACCGCTGCTAGAAATCATCCCCAGTGAGGTAACTTTAAAAACAATTATAGTCAGCCTTAGTATTCTTCATTTTGTCATAGTTTTCGAGAATTTACCTAGAATCTAGCATTTTTACTTTAAGTCATCCCAATTAGAAAATAAATATTTTTTGGTATGAATTGACGTGAAAATGAGTCCATTTGGACAAGTTTTCACATAGAATTTCTCATATTTTCTAAATTACCCCTGGTTTTACTCTTCACTGCAAGATAGCAATCGCCCGACTTGGTTCATGGGAGACGCTTGGACGCGCGGGACCGCGTGATCCATCCCTTCAAATTGCTTGATGCAATATGGACTATCCGATCCTGCAGTTCACACAATCAGATGGCATAGATTGTGCAGCGGTGATCGGCTCGATCGTGACCGATATGGATCATTTGATCGGCAGTTGGATGGTCAACGCATCGTCAGCGGTTTGACTCAAATTCTGCCATCACCGATGCGCACCGCGCTAATCGCAAGGTGTTGCGTGGCACTTGTGGCAGAACCAATCGCATATACCATGGCACCGCATTTCCACGTCAGTGCCGCGCACGGTGCTAATTGTTCTAAATAGGAAAATCAAATTTTTCTGATTTAAAAAATTATCTAAATCACCGAAAACTTTAAAAATTCATAGAAAATAAAATACTTAATGAAAAATTACAAACAAGTTGGATTCTCCTTTTAGAGAATCCAACAAACCCAAAATCCTTAAATTTTATTGAATATTTTGAGTTTAATTTGAGTTTTAGTACAAATTAAATTCATTAATTAAACTAAAATACATGTAAGATTAAGTTGAAATTTTTAGAGATTATAGTTGAAGTTAAAATACACATACCATAAAAATTTCAAGTTAAAAGGACCTTTGGATTAGAAGATATTGAATTTTGAGTCAAATGATTTATTTTAATAAAATAAATTAACAAAGTTCATAAAAATCACTTAAATCAACTCAAAATTTCTAAATTCATAATTAATTGTAGAAAATAAAATAAAAAAAATACAAACTTAGGTTCATCTTAAATATAATTCAGAGGAGAATCTAATAAAATTATTTCTAATTGAATTTGAACAATGATTTTTCTTAATTAGGGTTAATTTTAAAACTTAATAACCCTAATTACCACCTGATGACTTCATTAGTTAATTCCAAACTTCTTAGGCATGTTTAGTGGATGACTTATACCTCCCCTAATTTTCTTGGAATTTATTAATGAGTTAATCAGGGAAATTAAATAATGAACCCCTAATCACTATCTTAATGTAATTAAGCTTAATTAAGCATGTGAATAGTGGTTTAATTCCTTGATTAAGTTAATTAAACTTTTCTTAAGTGAAGATGAGGTTTATGGAATGGGTTGGGGTATTTTCCTCAAGTCATTCCCTAAACCCCTTTCCTTCCTTAATCTAAATTTAATTAAGGGCTAATCTACTAATGACCTACTTAATTAACTTGATAAAATTTTTAAAACATTCTAGAACTTAATCACTTTCTTCTTGGGTAGATGCTTAGGTATTCAATAACCTAAGCAACTTAAGTAAATCATACCTAACCCACATGTGTGGGAAGGGTTATCAAAGTACTTAAATTAAATCATTTAGCTTAAATAATCACTAATTGTGAGCCAATTGCATTAGGCCCTTTCTTTTCTAGGTGCATTGCTGATTTAAATTCCTTATGATTTTATGTCATACAATGGCTCATAATTATTTGATTAAATATTTAATGAACTTATTCTACACCTTAACCAAACCAAAGCATAAAATTGATCTAATCACCTAAAAATTAAATTAAAATAAAACACATGTGAGAATGGGTTAGGACCAAAAAACCATCTCATATTTCCTAAATTCAAATCAAACTCAAAATAAAATCAACTTTCATTAAACCAAATTTGATTTACTTTAAATAATCTTATTCCATAAGATTATCTTTAAGAATTAATTAGAGTGAATGAAATTACATGCTTGTGTTACTTTATTTATTTCCTAGCATGATAAATGTGTATGTCATATGAAAATCATGCATTCATGTCTTTTGAAAAATCAAATTAAAATGAAATGTTTCCTTTATGTGAAACTACATGTTTTGGCTAAAGCAAGTTATGAATGGCTATTATCACTACTAAATCCAAAACTATTTTCAAAACTTATAAACCAAAAATTACAAATGAAAAGTAAGCTATTTATAAGTACTTATAAACTTGCATGTGAATAATATAAAATGTGTTATATGATTTTATTCTCTCTCTTAACATAGGTTTGTATGGGATTTGCCAAGTGTATAGTCCATTTGAAAAGGACATTACACTTGCCTAAATTCATTCCTATACACTCCTATGTCATAACTTAACAAGGAACTCCACATCACACATATAAATTAAACAACCAAAATCAAACAAACAAACACAAACCTTTTTTGCATGATTCTCTTTCCATGCATTTCTTTTTGTATATGGACATGTATTTAAGAAAAGTGATATATTAGTTTGGACAACCCTGTGGTTTGAGGTTTTAGGTAGCCTAAGTAGGTCTTGTACCTACACCCTAGTGCTAAATGGTATCATACTCACTTATGTCTTTTATACTTGTAAATGTGCATATGAAAAATGGACAAAAGAATCACTCTCTTCTACTTAAAATCATGTATACATGAAACATTCCAAATTTTCTTATGCAACCTCTTTTAGCATTCTCTTTCCATGCATTTCTTTTTTTTACATGCACATGTATTTAAGAAAAGTGGTATATTAGTCTAGGACAATCTTGGGGTTGAGGCTTAAGTTATGTAGTCTTGTACCCCTCTGTGCCAACAATGGTGTCAGACTCACTTATGTCTTTTATATTTGTAAATGTGCATATAAAAAATGGATAAAAGAATCACTCTCTTTTACTTAATAAAATCATGCTTACATGAAACATTCCAAATTTTCTTAAGCAACCTCTTAGCATTCATTATTAGGTTAAATACTTGCATCGCATGTATATATATGCTTAGGATTCATTCATGTGCATGATACACATGTGGGAAAGAAATAAAATGTTGTGTGTTTTGTGATAGTAATTTACTTTACTTAATCTTAAAATGCCTTTCTTTTTGAATAGGTTTATTTAGGTAAAATCTAAACTAAGGATAAACTAAAAAACATAAGAAAACATTCACTAAAAAAATCATTAATGAATATACCTTAGAAATCACTTAAGGTAGGGAGGAAAGAGAATTTCTCTTCTCTTCTCTCTTTACAATACAGTAATTTAGGTTCATTCAAACCAAATGAAATCATTAAATAAAATTAATCCAAATCAACTAAACAAATTAAATTAAAACCATCCTCTAAGTTGAACATTTTCATACTTAGAAAATCTAAACTTTAAAGCCTAGCTAAACACACCACACTAACTTTTTAATCACACACATTAGCCTAAGTCACCACTTCTAGTTCTATGTTAGGGCGATGCATGGTTTGATGTTTACTTTGTTTTGTGATGTGATATTTTTTTCTGGATGTTAGGGTGTATGTACATAGAATGAATGGTAGGATGATTTAGTCTACTCATTATCTTCTGGGGATTGTGCTTAAGGGGTGTTGTAATAAAAATATAATTACTTTTGCTATGTAGGTTGCTTATACCCTTAAGCATAATTCAAAATAGGACAGGTGGACTTTATTACCCATGTGTGGGGTGCAAAGTCCAATATATGCTTATACATGCTTGGGATTTGTGTGGTTTGTTTAGCTAATCTCTATTTTATAGGTTTTAGTTATATTTACTTTTTCTCCTTTTCATGTACTTTTGTAATTAGGATTTTAGAATGATTATTATGGGGGATTAGGATGAGCATTGGCTATAAGATCACATCTTATGTACCATGTGAAGCTTTTGGAATATCCATATTCCAACCATCCAAAAGAAGAAACCAAAAGAAGAAAGAAGAAAAAAAAGAAATGAAGAATGAAGACCACCATAACATGAATTCATTGCTTAATTGTAATTAATTTATTTGTAATTTGGGTTGTATAAGGGCAGAGCTCAACTATCCAATTTATTTTTGGGTTTGTGCGGTGGTGCCTGACCACACTTGGCCTCTTATTCTTTTGCACTAGTTTTATAAAATGTTTGATATTTGTTTAGCTTGTGCATTATGAATGATATGTTTTCCTAGTTTCTTCCTTATTTTGATGCATGACCTGGATGATGATTAGGCTCTTAGAGAAAAATAAATCTTCTACCAAATTAAATTACTCAAAATTTAAAATAAATAACTCATAACCTCACCTAAAGCTTAGGCTATAAATCAAGATAAAAAATTAGCAACCCCTTTAGCTGAATATCTTTTCTTTCTCACATCATGCATAAAAAGCATATTGATTCACTCTTGATTTGGAGGACTTCCACCCATGCTAGAGAACTTGGCTTGACCTTTGAGAGCCATGGTGGAAATACACCTCCCATCTTACTAATTTTGGCCCATAATCTAATTTCTCATGCATTAGGTATAAAAAAAATCTTGAAGCCTGTGTCAAATAAATTGTCCAAAATTAGAAATAAAACAGATGAAAAATTTGCATTAGATTTAAGTCATTAATCATGTTATACATGATCTAGTCTCTTAGGAAGTGTGTTTAAGAACTTAGTCTCTTTCTAAATAAACAATAACATAGATATCTTGCATAAAGCATAAGACTTGCCTACATGTATTTAAAATTTTAGGAGGAGTTAGTTGCGGCCACCCTCAAGTCCAACTGGATTTATCCTCTCTTGTGGAGGTAAACCATATGCCCATTTTCTCCTTAGATTTAGGTCATGCCTTGGCCTTCACCAAAGCTCTAGATTTAGGTTATGAGGTTGTTATTTCCTTTTGGGGTTGTGAGCATAAATCCTCACCTCTTAGGCATTTTCATGACCTTGCATCATGGAATTATAAGCCCTAAATTTCAATAAAAGTCCAACTCAAATAAATAAATCCTTCTAAAATTTAAAAAATGTAAAGCCCAACCATAGGATAGTTTAAGATGCTCACTAGGTTTCCTAGCATCTTGAGCATCTCCTACTTATCTTCCTTTGGCTTCGATAATAACTCTCTCCCTTTGATCAATCCCATTTGATCTTCCAAAATAAACCAATTTATTGATAGTCTAACCTTAAAAATCTTTGGAGATAATGATCATTTACCTTAATCGAGTATTCTTAAGGAATCTCATTCCTTAGATGTAATTAACTATGGGGGCTTGCATTTATAGAGAACTTAATGAACCCGATTTAAAATAAACCCTACTTTACTTTTTCATGTAAAGTAGGGGAAGAATCTCTAGTACATATGAAGACTCATATTCCTTAGAAGTCCTTATTCAAGTGATTAGGTCCATTGTAGGATGTCAACTTCTACCTTTAGAGATAGTACACCTCTCCTCGATGTCATACCCGCTCAACCTAATAAGAACATCTATGGATCTATGTGGTGTCCCAACTAATATATTTCTATTTCCATTTATCCTTTTCAAAGGATAGATGAAGGAAAAAATATTTTCACCACAGATTTTTTTGGCGACTCTGCTGGGGATGGTCCTCTCTCCATCTTTGGTAAATGATCCTTGTCTCCAAGTATCAATAGTGGGTTTGTACTTTTGTATGAATATAAGACTATCTTTCTTTCCATTGGCACTTAGCTTATTTTATCTTTAAGTTTAGCTAGCCAAACATCTTTAGGTTTTAGGACCTCACCCCGTGTTGGTATTAAAACCCCTAATGGATTCCCCGATGGGTGAAAATAAAAATCTAATAAAATAAAATGATTAAAGACTTCCTCCTTGCCATTTTATGGTATAAAAAAGGTTCATTCTAAAAATAAAGACAAAATAAATCCTTCATAAAAAGTCTTGCTTTTCAAAAGCACCTTTCTAAAATACACTTAATAAAATATTTCCACTACATCTAACAATTTCTATAATTATTACATGTAGGAATATTTCAAAAATAAAACCAACAATCATATTTTCTAAAAGCACAAATGAACTTCTTCACTCTATTCATTTTTATGAAGACTTTATTTTCAAAACAAAATATTTTTTTTTAAAAAATCCTAAACTTTCAAAAAGCACAAAATTTTAAGATGGGCCTTTCCATTCAATACATCCAAATGTGTTGGATGGATGTTACATCTTCAAGCAAAATCACAACTTTGAAATTCCACTCAACACATTCCACATGTGTTAAGTAGGAATTCTCACCTTCCAAAAAGCACATATAAAACCTCCCCATTCAATATACCCATATCTATTGTAGGAGGTTTCATTTCTAATCAAAATCAAAAATAAATTCCCCTAATGCACATATGAAACCTCTCCATTCAAAGAACCTACATCAATTGAATGGTGTTTTCATTTCCAGTCAAAATCAAAAATAGACTTTCAAAAAGCACATATGAACATCTCCATTCAATATACCCAAATTTTTTGAATGAAGATTTCATTTCAAATAAAATAACATTATTTTGAAATGCCACTTAACATATTCCATATATGATTAAGTTCAGATTTCCTCTTTCAAAAAAGTAATAATCACACCCAAATTTATTAAATGAAAATCTCTCTTTTCAAAATCAACAAAAAAAAAATTTTCAAAATACGTTTGGAACTTCACTCTAACATACCCCATTTGCTAAAGTGAAGTCTCCCTTTTTCTAAAAAAATTTGAAACACATTTTTGGAATTTCATTTAGCATACTCAAATTTGCTAAGTGAAATCTCCATTTCACAAAATTTCAAAACACATTGGAACTTCATTCTAGCATACCACATTTGCTAAAGTGAAGTCTCTATTTTCAAAACAAAACCCAAAACACAAAAATTTGAAACACATTTTTGGAATTTCATTTAGTATACTCAAATTTATTAAGTGAAATCTCCATTTTACAAAATTTCAAAACACATTGGAACATCATTATAGCATACCACATTTGCTAAAGTAAGGTCTCCATTTTCAAAATCAAAATTTCTAAAAAAATAAAAAGAAACACATTAGGATTTTCTTAGCATACCCAAATTTGCTAAGAGTCCTATTTTAAAAGTTTTTCAAAAGAAAACACACTTGGATTCTCCATTTTAGCACACCCAAATTTGCTAAATGAATATTTCATTTTTTTTCAAAATCACAAATGATCCACAAAACAAAGCAAACAAGGGAAAAGAAGAAATTGTTTTCAAACACCTCACCTAGCATATTTAAATTTGCTAAGTGAGTAGATTTCAAAAATCTCAAATCAAAATCAAATTGACCCTTTACTTTAACATACCCAAATTTGTTAAAATAAAGGGTCCTCAAAATAAAAATTCAAAATTCAAATATGAACCTATGGAAGCATCTCTCCAAAAAATATTTGAACCCATTTTCAACATACCCAAATTCATTGAAAATGGATTCTAAATTCAAAAATTCTCTTTCCAATCAAAATCTCAATTTATTCTAAATCTATTTGAGCTCGACTTAACACTTTCAAGATATTTAGTATGGTTCAAATTCTAAATTCAAATTCAAAATCAATCAAAATCTGATTCAAGTTTCAGTTACAGTTTTGTTTTAGTTTCAATTTATAGCAATGGCTGCACAAAGATATGTGTTTACCTTTCCTCACGGGATGGATCTAGCCCTAGATCGTCAGCCTTCCCCTCTCTAATTATGCCCACCTCATACACTTTAGATGAGGTTTTGAGGGGGTCCGGGTTACCTGTGAGGGGACCTCCCTCATGACCATTAGTAGGAGCATAGTGGCTGGGAAGGAACCTGTCATTTAGGTTGACATATTAGATTCCCTCTTGAAGACAAGTTCCCATGTAATTGTGATAGTGCCTGTGTTCCTCGTGGTTCCCCATGTCGCCCCTAGCACCCACTCACTTGCACCTTCTGGGGAAGGCTCCCATGTGGGATCTCCCTACTTTTGAGGTTGGGATTATCTCTTACTCTGCTCATCCTACCAGGACCCAAAGGAGAAACAAGAATTACTTGATAAAGAAGTACCACACCCACATTGTTAGGGAGATGGAGGCAACACCCATTATTGAGAGTTTCCATTTTCCTACTAGTTCAACAAACTAGTTCCATCCTCTTTGATAGAAGATGTCGAGGATTTTCTTCACCTCCACTGGTTCACCCCACCGGAGAGGAATAGGTCATATGGCAGCCTCTAATCTATTCTATGCCTAGTAGGTGGAGCCTATGTTCGATACTGGGCTCGATTTGAGATGCTATCCCCATAGGGGAAGCATCTTAGAGAGGTCGTGAGGCCCATACCTTAGTTCATATCACCATCTGGGAGAGGCGAAGGTTTAATCGGCAATCAGCAGCCTCTGCACTCGTTGATTTTCTTGATCAACACATTACTCGCATCGATCATTCCAACAATATTCTGCTCATGGGGACTACACACACAGGAGGAGAGCTCCTGTTCAGAGAGAGAGTTGGTGGTGTCTCTACCACACTGCTCTGCCCACCGTCCACCATGTCCAATCCATGTTCCAGCATCTCCAGTTCCACCAAAGGCCATGCATGCCGCATCAAGGGAGAAGAGGACCCTGGTGATCCAGCTATGGTTGAGAGATCCCATCCTATCTACACTACCTAATGTGGCGAGGCCAAGCTCTCCTGCTCGACCTTTTGCCCCAGTAGTGGTGAAGAGGGAATGGTGACCTCGAAGCATAATGGTCATCCCTTCACCACCATCACCGTAGCAGAATATGGAGATGGTTGCAATAATTGTCGAAGGAGAGGGTGACAGTTCAGCCACACCTATGATGATAAATCCACCTAGGAGTGTCACCCCATATTGATTCAATGACAGCCAGGAGCATATTTCTTCGTGAGTATAGCCCTCATAGGGTTAACTCTCTAGCATTAGGGGAGGTTCGGTGCCTCACAGTACAAGATAGTGATCCCACCACCGGTCAGCCAAAGTCATTTGTGCTAGTTCAGACTGATCGTTCTCTAGATGATATAGTAGCCCATTATTTTATGGAGAAGAAAGAGATCCTAGGATATGACTGGTCTGATGAAGAGAAGATCAAGTTCGATCCCAATGAAGATGATTTATTAGGAGATTCAATAGGAGTTTGCATGGTATACACTAGGGGATCCCTCCTCAAAAAGCAACAGACTATGGAAGGTGTTGAGACCAAGCAGGAAGACACAGCCTACTTAACCTAACATCTCCTCAAATAAAGCAAAAGGATGAAAAATAGATAAGATGGAGAAGAGGCTTGAAGATCTGCTAGCAGTCATCTTAGCACTTTGTTGACTTCATTTTTAAGATGAGCTCTCAACCCCTTCATCTTAGACATAGGAATCCTCTTAGACTTTAAGAGATCCTTAGTCCTAAGGCACATCTAGTGATTAGGTGGACACTCAACCTAGCCCTAGAGACTTAGAAGAGTTAGCCATAAAAATAGGTCATGCCTTATGTTAAGAAAATTTATCTACCCTATAACTTGAACCACATTCCTTACTTCCTTCCTTCAAGTCAAACTCCAAATAAAATCAACATCAAATCTAAATCAATTCCAACCTAATTGATTTTCTCCAAACTCAAATCAATGCCACATGATTGAAACCCATGATTAAAACCTATGATTGAAGCCCATGATTGAAATTCCAAATCTTTCCTAAGTCCATTAATCCCCTCTTAAGGACTTAGCTAAATCATGTTCAAATCAATTCAAACTCATAAAATTTTCTCATAACTCATTTAGATTTATATATAAATGGAATATAAATTCAAATTAATCAAACTAAATCCAAAATTCAATTCCATGTTCAAAATATTTTCTAAGTCCTTAATTTTCTCTTAAGGACCTAACCTAAACCAAATTCAAACCACCTTAAATTCATGAAATTTTCTCACAAGCCATTTATATTCTCATTTATATTCTCATATATAAATGAAATATAAATTCAAATCAATCAAATCAAATTCCACATTCAAATTCAAATCACAAATCTTTCCTACGTCACTTTGATTTTCTCTTAAGGACTTAGCCTAGATCATGTTCAAATTACTTCAAACTCATGAAATTTTCTCATAGCCCATTTGTATTCTCATTTATATTCACATATATAAATGAAATACAAATTCAAATGAAATACAAATTCAAACAACTAAAACTAACTCCAAAAATCAAACTCAAATTCAATCAAACTTCAACCTAAGCCTTTCAAGTTAAATCTTGAACTTAGCCAAATCAACTTCAAATCAAGCCAAACCCTTGATTTTTCTTCATGATTCAATCAATTCTTCAATCATGAATCCAAATATAAATACAAACTTCAATCACCAAATCAAAACTCAATTCAAAAATCAAACCCATGTTCACCCTTTGAACTTGAAATTGTCAAATCAATCAAAACCCATTTAACTTCAAACCACTTGCAAATGGATTTATATTTCAATCATGAGTCCATATGTGAGCTCAATCAAACTAAAATCAAGCTTTGACCAATCCATTTGACCTACTTAGGCTCACTTAACCCAAAGTGACCTAAAGTACCCTTATGAGCCAAATTCTAATCCTAACCAAATTAGATTGAACTAATCCCATCTACGCCTCTCATCATGATAAAAAATCATCATGAGATGATCAATCACTCAAATTGGGTCAAACCAAGTCAAACCTAAGGGTTGACTAAGTCAACACTTAGCCAAAATGAAACCCAACATAGCCAAAATCCACCATATGCCAAATTGATTGAAACCAATGATCTAAGTTCATTCATGATCAATGTTTGAACTTGACCAAGTCAACATTTGAGCCTAACCTAGTCCAATTGGCCACTTGACCAAGTTGACCCAACTTGACCTAAAAAGTCAAAATGTGTCAAAACTTGATCTAAGCCAAATTGATTAAAACCAATGGGTTAAGTTCACCCAAAATGATTTTTGAACTTGACCAAAGCCAAATTAGATAACCACTAACCTAGCTAATTGACCTTGAACCCAACTTGACCTAAAGGGTCAAATTGAGCCAAATTCAAATAATCAAAATTGATTGGAAACAAAGATACCAATCCATTTCATATGACCAACCAAACATGAACCAACCCATGGCTCAAATAGGTCAAATGGGTCAAATTAGTCAACTTGACCCATTTGACCTAAATGAACTAAATTGAACCAAATTCAAACCTAAACCAAATTGAACTAAACCAAAGCCATAAAAACATTTCAAATGGTCATATGAACTTGACCCAACCCTTGGTTTGACCTAATTTGACCAATTGGTCAAATTGGGTCAAGTTGACCCATTTTGACCTAAATTGGTCAACATGAGCCAAATCATATCAAACCAACTCCAAATTCAATGAAACTTGGCCAAACCTATTTTCTCATCATAACAAACATGCCTAAACTAAAATCAAGGTCAAATGACCATTTTACCCCTAGGCCTTAGGGTAACCCAAAATCAAAACCACTTGGAAATTGGTCAATTTTCATGGATACTTGGCATCCACTTAGTGGACCAAATGGTCACTAATGGACATAGCACATGACCCAATGGGTTTGGGTCAACCAAACCAACCCAAACCCACCTGACCATGTGCTTGAAAATGGCCACATGGGAATCATGCCTCCACTTGTTTCAAGCACATGGTAACCTCCTCCACTCCTTCCCTGGCCAAAATTGAATGCAATGACTGATCTAATAGCCTAACAAACCCACTCAAGGAGTTCAATTGGATCAAAATGGAAAAGCTTTGCTCGGCCATCTGATTGCCAAAGGGGGAGATATACTCCCCCTAATTTGATTTTATTTCATCATGCTCTGATTCGATTGAACTTAGGGAAGTTAGAGAAGCCATTCCTCAGCCTCCCCAGGCTCTCCTAAGTAAGAACCAATTTCCCATTTCTCAATTTCTAAAATCAAAAACACAGGAAGAAACCCAAAATCCAATCTCACTCCACACTTCAAACTAGCCCAATTCCCTTTGCGAGCTCCATTAGGGAGCTCAATCAAGTTTGCCAAAAGCTTCATACAAGTTCTTGAATCAAGGGAGGAGTGCTCTAGATCAAAGATGAGCTCAAGTGGAGTTGGCCGACAGGAGGATCTACCTTATCTCAAAGCCTCCAAACTACAACAAAACTTCTCTCACCGCAAAGCTTCTCCAAGTGAATCCAGTCCATTTTTTTCAAGCTTAAATTCAATGTGGTTTGGAGCTTTGTAAAGAATTTTAATCATATGAGTCTAGCCATTAGATGTGCTGCCATTATGCTAGATGGTGTGGGTTGAATTTCAATAACCGAGCAATCGAGCTCGATCATGCCCTAGAAGATGGGTCCATTCTCCATAGAGAACAAGGATGAATCTCGCCATCCATCCACATGATTTGGATGGATGAGATTAAAACACGAAGATCCATATTTATCCTTTAACCACAGCTCACCCCACCCGATTTAATTGGACAACGAGAAAAGCAAGCATTGTAGCCACTTATGATGTGATAAGTTAAAGATCCAATCCATGCACCATGGAAAGCACATGTCACGCCGTCCAATGGCTCGACGATTAAATACTTAATTAGGCTTTTAAAATGTTCTAATTAATTATGAAAACTTTCTAAATTCCTATCTAAGCCTAGAAAAATTAGAAAAATATGAAATAAATTGCATTTGATAGATATTTGAATGTGTAATATTCTAAAAATTATTTCAATGAATTTTAAATAGTAGTTTTCTTTAAATTTAGGTTTATTGAGAATATAATTTTGGTAATTACCCTCTAATTACTCCACTGATTAATCCCAAACTTCTTGTGCTTAATTAGTGAATGACTCCTACCTCCTCTAATTTTCTTGGGATTTATTGGTAAGTTAATTAGGGGAATTGCTAGTTTATTCTTTAATCACTCTCTTAATGTAATTAAGTATAATTAAGGGCATAATTATTAGTTTAACCCTCTAATTGAGTCAATTAATTTTTTATTAAGTGAGTATGAGGCTTAGGAAATAATTTTGGGATGCTTTCCTTAAAGTATTCTTTAAACCCCCTTTTCTTTCTTAATCTAACCTTAATTAAGGGTTAATTCACTATAATTAATTTCATAAAATTCTAAAACTTTCTAGAACTCAATTAATCTATCTTGGTTAGATGCTTAGGTGTTCAAGAGCCTAAGTATAATTAACAAAATCAAAACTCAACTCACATGTGTGAGAGGTGTTTTGAAATTACTTAAAATTAAACCCTTAGTTTAATTAATCATTAATCATGAGCCAAATACATTAGGCCCTTTTCTTATTAGGTGCATTGCTGATTTAAATTCCTTGTGTTATTTTATGTCATCTCATTGGCTCATAATTATTTTATTAAGTATACTAAGGTGATATAGGTAAGGGTAATTAACACACTTAATTCATACCTTAACTTAACCAAAGCATAAAATTGATCTAATCATCTAAAAATTAAAATAAAATAATAAACATATGTGAGAATGGGTTAGGAATAACAAACTCACCTCACATTTCTCAAATTAAATCAAACTCAAACAATCAAACCTTCTCTAAAAATAACTTGATTTATTTTAAACTTTCTTATTTCATAAGATTGTCTTTAAGAATTAATTAGGGTGAATATGTTTACATGCTTTCATCACTTTAGCTCTTTCCTAACATGCTAAATGTGTTTGTCATATTAGTTTCATGCATTTATGCTTTTCAAAAATCAAATAAAATGAAATATTTTCTTTATGTCAAATTGCATATTTTGGCTAAAATAAATTATGAATGGTAATTATCACTATTAAATTGAAAACTATTTTCAAAACCTATAAATTAAATATCCAAAATAAAAAATGTGCTAATAATTATTTATGAGCTTGCATGTGGATATAAATATGAAGATATGTATAGTGTAGCCTTCCTTCTCTTTTCTTTTAGTATGGATTTGAATAGAATTTGGAAAAGTGTATAATTTATTTGAAAAGAACATAACACTTGCCTAACCACCTTTCTATTCATCCCTATACTATTACTTAAGAAGGATAGCTACACTTATATATAAATTTCAAACACAAAATAAATCAACCAATACAAACTTTTTGCATCTTTCTTTTCCTTTCATTTCTTTTATACATATGCTTGTATTTATGGAAAGTGTTATATTAGTCTAGACAATCCCAGGGTTGTGAGGCTTTAAGTAGCCCTAAGTAGGTCTTTACCTTACACTCTTGGTTAACAATGGTGTTGTACTCACTTATGCCTTTCATACATACATGTGTGCATGTGAAAAATGGATAAGAAAACCTCTTTTCTACTTAATAAAAATCATGCATCATAAAGCATTCAAATTTTCTTAAGTAACTAACTTAGCATTCATCATAAAGTATGCTAAACATTTACATTTGTATGTATAGATATGCTATGGATTCATTCATATGCATGTTACACATGTTGGGAAAGAAAATGAAGTGATGTATGTTTTGTGATCTTAATTCACTTTATTTACTCTTAAAAAGCCTTTCTTTTTGAATGGGTTTGTTTAGGAAAATTTTAAACTTAGGATTAATTAAAACACATAATAAAATATTCACTAAACAAAATTAAATATGAATCTACTTTAGAAATTATTTAAGGTAGGGAAGGAAAGAGAAGTTTCTCTTTTCCTTCTCTTTACAACACTTATTAAACTCAAACCTAAACAAAACATCAAATAAAATTAACCCAAATCAACTAAACAACTTAAACAAAACAACCCTCAAAGTTGGACATCTTCATACTTAGGAAATCTAAACCTTAAAGCCCTAACTAAACATACCACATAAACCTTTTCAAGCACACATATTAGGTTAAGTCACCACTTCTATCTTTAGGTTAGGACGGTGCATGGCTTGATGTTTGATTTTATTTCGTGATGTTTTGTTTTAGTCAGGATGTTAGGGTGAATATGTGTAGAATGAATAGTAGGATGATTTAGTCTAATCATTATATTCTTCAAGGGATATAAAAATATAGCTGTTTTTGTTGTGCATGTGCTTATATCCCTAAGCATAATCCAATAGGCCGTGGACTTTACCCATGTTTGCTAAGTCCAATATACGTTCTTGGGACTTGTATGGTTTATAGTTAGATTTATTTTTTTTTTCATGTAATTTTGCAATTAGAATTTTGGAATGATTGTTATGGGGGATTAGGATGAGCATTGGTCATAAGATTTCATCTTATGTACCATGTGAAACCTTTGGAGCAATAACCTTTCAACCAACCAAAAGAAGTAACCAAAAAGAAGAAAGAAGAAAGAAGAAAAAAAGAATTGAAGACTCCCCATAACATGAATTTCCTTACTTGATAGTAAATTAATTCATTTGTAATCCGGGTTGTTAGCTTTATAAAATGTTTGATATTTTGTTTAGCTTGTGCATTTAGATGACATATTTTCCTAGTTTCTTCCTTGCTTGATGTATGGCTGATTAGGATCTTAGGAAAAATAAATCTTCTACCAAATTAATCAACTCAAAATTAAAATAAATAACTCATAACCTCATTTAAAGCTTGAGTTAAAAACAAGATAAAAGAATTAGCAACCCCTTTGCTAGATGAGTATTTCTTTTATAACATCATGCATAAAAGCATATTGTTACACTCTTGATTAGAGGGCTTCCACCTTTGCTAGAGAAACTTGGCTTGACCTTTAAGAGTCATGGTGAAAACACACCACCACCCTTCTCGCTATTTTGGCCAATAATCTTACTTCTCATGCATTAGGCATATGAATCCTATAAGCTTGAGTCAAATGATTGTTCAAAAATGAAAATAATATGTAATATGTTTTGCATTAGATCTAGGTCATTTCTCATGCCCTTATATGATCTAGTCTCTTAGGGAGTGAGTTTAAGGACTTAGTTTTTAAATAAATAATAGCATATCTATCTTACATAAAGCATATGACTTGCCTACATGAATTTAAATTCATAGAAGGAGTTAGTTGATAGCCACCCCCAGGCGGTTGAAAGTCCAAGCAGTAGGGTGGTTTGTCCTCTCTTGCGTTGGCAAACTAAATACCCAATTTTTTGCCTTAGATTTAGGTCGAGTTGTTGGCCCTCACCAAAGCTCCCTAGATTTAGGTTCTGAGGTTGCTTCTTCCTTCTATGGGCCATAAGCATAAATCCTCACCTCTTAGGCATTTTCATAACCTTATATTATGAATTATAAGCCTAAACTTCTAATAAAAATTTAACTCAAATAAATTCAATTTCAAAATGTAAAGCCCAATTATAGATAGTTTGAGATTGCTAGTTTAAATCATGAATATCTCCTACTTACCTTTCTTTGGTTTCCATAATAAATCTCTCTTTGATCAATCCCATTTAATCTTCCAAAATAAACTGATCAATTGATAGTCCAACCTATTAAAATCTTTGGATAACGATCATTTACCTTAATTGAGACTATTCCTAAGGGATCTCATTCCTTAGGATATAATTAACTATGGGGGCTTGTCCTTGTAGGGAACTTAACGAACTTTAAAATAAACCTTACTTTACTTTTCCATGTAAAGTAAGAGATCTTGGTACATATGCACCCATTGTTCTAGTCCTTTTGTTGAGGTGATTAGGTCCATTGTAGGGTGGACTTCATCTTTGAGATAGTGCACCTCTCCTCAATGTCATACCCGATCACTCAATAAGAATATCTGTGAATCTACGTGGTGTTAAAAATGCATAAAAAGAGAAATATATTTCTATCTTCATTTTATTCCGCATAGAGTGAAGATGGAAGTATATTTTATTCTTTAGAAATTATATAAAATTTCATCACAAATTTTTCTGGCGACTCCACTGGGAGGATTCCTCTTTCCATCTTTGGTAAATGATCATTGTCTCCAAGTATCGATAGAGAATTTGTACTTTGAATGAATCCAAGAATATCTTTCTTTCCATTGGCACTTAGCATATTTCATCCTTGAGTTAAGCTAACCAACATCTTTGGGTTTTAGGACATCACCTCATGTTGGTCTTAAAACCCCTGTTGGGTTCCCCAATGGGTAAAAAAAATTGAAACAAAGAGAATTAATTAAGGACTTCCTCCTTACCATTTTCATGATAAGGAAAGATTCATTCTAAATTAATAAAGATAAAAAAATCCTTCATAAAAGTCTTGCTTTTCAAAAAGCACTCTTTCAAAATGCACATAATAAAATATTTTGCACAAAAGTTTTCTAAATCACCTTCATCTAACAATCTTCATGATTGTTATATGTAGGATCATCTTTACAAAAATAAAATTCCAACAATTACATTTTCTAAAAATGCAAATGAGTTTCTTTACTCAATTCATTTTTGGTGAAGACCTCATTTTTCAAAAATAAAATTCCAACAATCATATTTTCAAAAGCATAAAATTTGAAGATGGCCTTTCCATTCACCACATCCAAATGTGTTGAATGGATATTACTCTTCAAGCAAAATCATAACTTTGAAATTCCATTTAACACATTCCACATGTGTTAGGTTGGGGCTTTCATATTTTCAAAAAGCACATATGAAACCTCTCCATTCAATATAACCATACTTATTGGGTGGAGGTTTCATTTCCAAATAAAATCAAAAATAAACTTTCAAAAAGCACATATGAATATCTCCATTCAATATACCCAAATTTATTGAATGAAAATTTCATTTCCAAATAAAGTAACATTATTTTGAAATGCCACTTAACATATTTCATATATGATTAAGTTGGGATTTCCTCTTTCAAAAAAAAGCAATAATCACACACAAAATATACACCTTTGAAAAATAAAATATAATTGATTTCCATCTTACATACCCAAATATATTAAATGGAAATATCCCTTTTAAAAAAAATTGACCAAAAACAAAATTTTCAAAACATATTTGGAACTTCAATTTAGCATATCCAATTTAATAAAATGAAGTCTCCCTTTTCCAAAAACAAAATTTTTAACACATTTGGAATTTCATTTAGCATACTCAAATTTGCTAAGTGAAATTTCTATTTCACAAAAATTTTCAAAACACATTTGGAACATGAATTTAGCATACCCCATTTGCTAAAATGAAGTCTCCCATTTCCAAAAACAAAAATTTAAAACACTTTTGGAAATTCATTTAGCATACTCAAATTTGCTAAGTAAAATTTCCATTTAACAAAATTTTAAAGAAACACTTTTAGAACTTCATTCTTTAGCATACCATATTTGCTAAAGTAAAGTATCCATTTTCAAATTAAAATCAAAACACAAAAATTTTGAACACATCTTATGGAATTCCATTTAGCATACTCAAATTTCCTAAGTAAAATTTCCATTTCACAAAATTAAATGAAACTTCATTTTAGCATATCATATTTGCTAAGTCTCCACTTTCAACCAAAATCAAATCAAAACCAAAAGAAACACATTGGATGCTTAGCATACTTAAAATTGCTAATGATCCTACTTTTCAAAATCAAAATCAAAATCAAAAGAAATTTGGATTTCCTTAGCATACTTAAATTTAAGTGATCCTACTTTCAAAATCAAAATCAAAATCAAAAGATAAATACATTAGGATTCAATTAGCATACTTAAATTTGCTAAGGATCCTACTTTTCAAAATCAAGATCAAAATAAAAAAAAAAACACATTTGGATTTCCTTAGCATACTTAAATTTTCTAAGGATCCTACTTTTTAAAATAAAAATCAAAATCAAAAGAAACACATTAGGATTTTCTTAGCATACTTAATTTGCTAAGAATCCTATTTTCAAAATATTTCCAAAAACAAAACACACTTTGATTTCCTCATTTAGCACACCTAAATTTGCTAAATGGGAAATTCCATTTCTCTTTTCAAAATCACAAAAAGATTCACAAAACCAAAACAAAGAAAGAAACAAAAAGAAGAAATTGTTTTCAAACATCTCACTTAGCATACCCAAATTTGCTGAGTGAGTAAATTCCAAAAATCTCAAATCCAAAATAAAAAGCAAATTGACACTTTACTTTAACATACCTAAATTTGTTAAATAAAGGGTCCTCAAGATCAAAATTAAAATTTCAAACATGAACCTATGGAAGCATCTTTCTAAATTGCTTGGACCCATTTTCAACATACCCAAATTTATTGAAAGTGGATTTAAATTCAAAAATTTCTCTTTCCAATCAAATCTCTAAATCTTCTCTAAATTCATTTGAACCCCACTTAACACTCCAAGATGTTGGTTGTGGGTCAAATTCAGAAATCAACAAGATAGAAATATGATCTAAGTTTATTTTCAACATTATAGACTCTCATTCAGCATCAGTCTCAGTTGCAATTTCAATTCAATTTTTTAGTTACAGTTGGTTGTTATGGCTTCTCAGAAGTATGTGTTTACCTTTCCCCATGGGATGGACTTGGCCCTGGATTAGGCCAACTTCCTGTACACACCCATCATTCATTTCCATGAGGTTTTGAGGGGTGGATTACCTGTGAGGGCACCCCTCACAACTAGACAAGATTGGTCGCGGCAAAGCCGTCATTGATTAACTTTCCATTAGACTCGATATCCCCTCATAAGAGGAAGGTAGTCATTACAAGAAGTGTGTTAGTGCCAAAGATCAGGACAGTGTGCACCGGTTGTTTCCTATGCTTGCAAGGGCTAGCACCCACTCATTAGCACCCTCAAGGGTAAGGCTCTCTAATCTGAGATTGTCCCAACTTTGAGTCGTCTAGTTCTTACTCTACTCACCACCAAGACAAAAAAATGATTAAGTGGTACCATACACACATTGTCGTGGAGATGAGCCTACATGCCGCTATGGAGGAGTTTCCCACTCTGATTTCCCCACTGGTTACAGCAAACCCATTCCATCCTCTCTCTAGGTCTGATAGAGAGGATGTTAGGAGGATCCCTACTTCACCTCCACCAGCAGTTCAATTCGAGCCCACAATCAATCAAAGCGGGAGGTCATATGCTAGCCTTAGTTTAGTTCTATGGAGCTTATGGATGTTCTCGTGGGCTCAATTTTATTGAGATCTATTCCTCAGAGTGGGGAAACATCTACGATAGGAGAGGCCGAGGCCCATAGCTCATATCACCAGGAGAGAGGTGGAGGTTTGGTGGCAGCCGCCTCCACACTCATTGATTTTCCAATCTGCTACCCACATCGATCACACATAGACATATTTATGCATGACCTCACAAGAGGAGAGCCCCTATTTTGAGAGAGTCACTGGTGTCTCCACCACACTGCTCTACCCCCCATCCACCATCTCCCATTCATGTACCAACATCTTCAGTTCTAGCCAAGGCCATGAAGGTCACATCCGGGGAGAAAAGGACCTCGTTGGTGATCCGGCTATGACCAAGGGATCTCATTCCATCTACACCGCCTACTGTGGCAAGGCCTAGCTCTCCTGCTCCACCTTCTTCCCAAATTATGGTGCGAAAGAAATGGCGACCCCGGAATATAGTGGTCGTCCCTTCACTATCACTACCATACAGATGGAGATGGTTATCAGAGAGAGAGGGTGGCAACCTGCACCCATGATCATAGAACCTCCTAAGAGTGTCACCTAAAGAGTGATGCCTGTGAGTGCATATCTTCTAGGAACAACCCCTCAGGTTGATTCTCCAAAGCGGAGAGGTCCTGCTCTATACATGTGGATCCCATCACCGCCATCCAAAGCATTTGCTCATATCGATCTTTAGATATAGTAGCTCACTATTTCATGGAAAAAGAAGGAGATCCTTGGATATGATTGGTCCGATGAGGAGAAAGATCGCTTTGATCCCAATGAAGATGATTTGTTGGGAGACTCACTGGTTTGCATGGTAGATACCGGGGATCCCTCCTCGAGAGAAGCAATGGAAAGGTGATGAGGTTGGTAGAAGACAACCCTATCAACCCAACACCTGATATCAATTAAGAAGATGAACAAATAGATAGATGGTAAGAAGCTTGAGGACTTATTAGCAGCTCACCAAAAAAATAAGCAGTTCATCCTACCATAGGACTAGTCAGGTGCATGTCTTGGACCCACCAAGACCTTACCTCCATTAGAGGTAGCACTAGCATGTATAGGAAGGTAGTGGAAAGTACCCATATAGAAAAGATATCATGATTGAGCAAAGGAAGCATTGGCTCAAGCTGGAGGATCATTAAAAGGTAGACCCTACCTAGAGAAATTTGATGCAATCCAATATCCCAAGGTTTCATTTCACCTTCCTTCAAGAGTTTTGATGGCGGAAACCTGAGGAAGCATATTGCACACTTCAAGGCCGCTTGCAACACATGGCGGATGCTTGCTATTCTACCTCTTCATCAAGCCTATCGGATAGCTTTTGAATGGTATGGAACTTCCCAATAGTTCAAGAAGACATTTGAGTTGGAGCAACTCTTTATCAAGAGGTTTGTCGGAGCTCAAAGAAGGGTTCTATTGATCTGTAGCACAAAACACCCAAGTGAGTCTCTTTTTGACTACATTTTCAGATGGTGTAACTTGAGTATGAAATACGAGCCATAGCTATTTAAACAACATGCCATTAAGATTCTTCTAAAGAATATCTATGGCTCGATCACCTTCATGCTTAAGGGCTTCACATCAAAATCTTTGAGAAGTTAATCAACAAGGTGGCTAGTCTAAGGAGAGCCAAACAGCCTTTTCAAGACCACAAGCCAAAGCCATAGAAGATATGAGAAGAAGCTTCAGTGACAGAGGGGATAAGTGAAAACAACTAGAGATCATGAGACCATGACCTCGACCTTTGCTTCCACCTCCTCTATCGAGACACCAGCGCCACAACAACCTCCATGGCCTACTCAACCTCCTCAGCCACATCATCAGCAACATCAGTACACATACCCAATGCCAGGTAGCTATGGTCCACCTACTCTTTTGGATAAACTTAACAAACCTTATTCATTTAAGAGGGAGGTAATCAGGAAGATCTTTAAGAATCTCTTAAAGAAGCTGATACCTACCGAGCCTAGAGACCGGGAAGTGGAAAAAGCCATGATCCTAACTTTGCCCCTACCACCATATGCTAGTCATGTTTTGGAGGATTGCTTCACATTTAAGGACCGGCTTGAACATAGCTTCAAGATCGATAGTTATCTAAGGAATTTATGGAACAACCATCCGCCCCATTGGTAATCCTTGGGGATACTTGTGATCCTTCCAAAACCAAAGAAGGTTGAGATATCTCCTTATCCAAAACCTCTAAAAAGATTTTCAAAAGATCAAGAAACTTTTCTTGCAAGTGCCTGAGTCAGCTCAAACCTCCAACATCAAGGAAGGTTTGCAAGTTGCCAAAGCCAACTCAAGGAAAGGGGAGCTCAGTAGCAACAATAGCATGTGCCAGCCCGGGATAGCCCAGTAACACAACCATCGATCGAGTCCAGCCTCCACATTACAACTACATGAAGTTACCACTACTGCCTAGTTCTTCTACTTCTAGTAACATCTTGTATCGATGACATCAAATCTCTTACCTCTTACTTTACTTGATTTCTACTTTGTACCTCCTATCAAATCCAAGAAATTGAAGAATAAAGCTAGCTTGAATTACATCATGTCACTTCATGGGTTGTCTAATCTATTCCTAATGATCTCTTCAAGTCACAACTATAATAATTCCAATCTTCCTCTTTCTTATGAGTTGGACTTTCCTACTCAATGCTACTTTCCTCTTGAGATAGACTTGGAATCATCCATTTGAGGGTCCCATAGAGAAGCTTTAGGTGAGCTTGATGCGTGTAGAACCTTCCATTACCCCGCCACAAGAGATCACAAAGTCAACCTCATTGGTGGTTCTACCTCCTAGAAGCACCTCAAGATGAGGAAAATAAGTCATTGGTATGAGGATGAGAAGCCCTCCACGATGCTCCACCCTTGATATGCTTGGAGGATCACCCCAAGGTGGACTACAATGTCTCTCATCTAAGAAAGTTGACATCTAAGCTAAGCATATATGATGCCTTTATCCAAAGAGATGAGGGAATCATTAATCAAGGCTCTCCTTGATCTTGAGATATGCTTAGCTAAGCTACCATTGGTGAGAGGAGGCACATTACACAAAAGAAGAAGCGGGAATTCATAGATGAAGACCTTCTTCTGGGACATGGAGCACAACCGCCCTCTACATCACAGCTGACAGACTGCCGAGAGTTCTCATCATCCGTGCATCGATGAACATTATGAGTCTAAAGACCCTTGCTTATTTTAGGATTGACATCTCCACACTTCGAGGAGATTGGATGATGTTGAGAGGATTCAATGAACAAGGTGAGCGGGCTTTAGGTTCCATAGTGTTACCTTTGGAGATAGGTGACTCGGAAGACAAGCCAAGTTTTACATCATTGATTCAAATACTTCACATTTTCTCAGGCCTTGGATACATCAGAACAAGATAATTCCATCCTCCCTCGATCAGTGCATCAAGTTCAGAAAGGATGGGATTGAATACCGTCTCAATGGGGATGAAAAGCCATTTTCAATTAGAGAGCTTGAGATATATGAGGATGGAACATACTATCTTTCTCAAAACACCCTTTCTTGTGAACTTGGACAAAACTCAAATTCAAAAGAAAAAAGAAAAGAAAATTGAAAATCCAAGTGAACAAGAAAGGGGAATTGAAGCTGAGATAGATCCGAATATCACATTCCACCCACAGTTCATTCCATCATATGGACATGTAGGTAGGATGACTCAACCTCCACCGTGTAGAAAGGCGTAAATAAAGAGGCGCAGAGGTGGAAGACCCCATGGTTGGCCATCACCAATAGGGTTATGTTCTCCATAGAGTACCCCTACTATTCACATAGACTTGGAATCCATTTGGAGGATGAGTCTAATGTGATTAGTATACCGCCCAACCCCTCTCAGGTTCCATTGAGGTGACTTTTGATCCGTGACAAAGAAGACCGGCCTCAGACAAAGCAAAGTATTTCAATCGATGTATGCAAAACTAAACAATAGTTGGGAACCTTAGCTCTAACCTCACTTTCCCCAAAATGTTGAAGGTTTAGAAAGGAAGCCCCAAGTCTTCCAGATAGTATGAGATTCTTTTTGATCAACCTCCTCAAGTCCTAAAGTTGATGTAGAACTTGAGGAGGATTCATTTTAAAGAATTAATGGAATTATTTTGACTTTTACTTTGTGTTCATAATCTTATACAAAAAGGTTTCCTCATACATGGTCCGCATGTCGAGTATTTTGAGTATGGGAACAATACAGCAAGGTGCACAATCAAGAGTAGACTAGATTCATACAAGGGTCCAAATGATGATGATTACTTCTAGTTGTTACCAATCATTTGGAGTCTGAGGTTCTTTTCACAACACCAAACTCTTATGAGAATGTGTGTGTTTAAAAATCTCAAATGATTCAGATGATCTACAAATCAAAGATGCATCACCAAAATTTGAAGAGGAGATCCATTCAATAATTGACAAGCTTAAAGAAATCAACCTCGAGAAGAAAATCCACCCCATACATGAGTTTGTTGCATTGAAAAAGAAGAAACCAATGACTTAGTTAGATTGAGTTTAAAGACTACTTTGCATGGAGTTATGAAGAGATGCCGAATTATCTCCTACGTACAAGCTAGTAATATCCTAATGCTAACCCTATCAAGCAAGCTTAGATGACGCAAAAATCAACAACAATGTCATTTAAGTCAAGAAACTGATCGATATTGGTTTCATTAGAGAAAAAAAGTATCCTACCTGGTTAGCCAGTGTCATCCTAGTTAAGAAGAAGAATGGCCAAATTCGCATATGCATCGATTTCAGGGACTTAAACAAGGCATGTCCTAAGGATGATTTTCCTCTTCCTACACTAAAACTAATGGTGGACATCGCCTCATCTCATGCAATTTTCTCTTTCATGGATGGGTCATCTAGCTACAACCAAATCAAGATGTCTCCTGAAGATGAAATAAACACTACTTTCCAAACCCCGATCAAAATCTTCTATTATAAGGTCATGCCTTTTGGCCTTAAAAATATTGGTGATACATACCAATAGGCCATGATGCAGATCTTCAATGAACTCATCTATCATCAGGTTGGCTGCTACATTAATGATCTAGTAGTTAAGAGCAAAGAAAAGAAAGACTAGATCTTTGACTTGAGAGTAGTTTTCCAACGGTTAAGATATAATATAACCTCAAAATGAATCAAGTGTGCATTTGGAGTAGCTTGTGGAAATTCTTGTTTGTTGTCCACATCGTGGAATAGAAATAGATCCAAAAGAAGTTATCTTAGAAATGCCACCTCTTAAGAGTTTAACTCAACTCAGATCCTTCCAAGGATGGCTGGCGTATCTAAGACACTTTATTTTCAACCTATCGGGGAGATCCAAGCCATTCTCAACACTTGTCAAAAAGGATGCCAAGTTCAAGTGGGATGATAAGTGTCAGCATACATTTGAAGATATTAAGCAATAATTTGAAAAGCCGCTAGTTTTAGCAACCCCTATCCCGGGTAGGCCACTCATCCTCTACATTATTGCATTGGATGACTCTCTCGGTGCTCTGTTGGCCCAAGCCAATGATGAAGGGAAGGAGAATGCCCTCTACTACCTCTGCCATTGACTTATTCCCGCTGAAGTAAACTATCCACCTATTGAGAAATATTGCCTAGCTTTGATCTTTGCCTCCCAAAAGCTATGACACTTTATGCTACCTCATAAGGTGAACTTGATTTCAAAACCAATCCACGATATCATGACATGACAACGCTATCCAAACATTTGGCATGATGGTCCATGATTCTATAGTTTGATATCACATTTACCCCTCATGTAAAAGGACAAGCACTAGCATTTCTTAAAGACACCCACTTCCTACGATTCTCCGCTAGTGATGATCTCCCTGATGAACAAATCATAAACTTAGGAGAGGTTGACAACCATCGATGGGAGATGTATTTTGATGGTGCAGCTTTTTTTCATAAAGGGGAAGTACCACGATCTACTCTTCCAGAAAGCGTGGGAGAATAGTTCTCCTAACCTGCATCATGATGATGAGATTCTCATACTATCTTTCCAACCCTGCACAATAAAAAAGTATGAGGCTTTGATCGATCTAGAGTTAGCCATCATAATGAAGTCAAGAGCATCAACATCTTTGGGGATTCTTCATCAATCGCATTGTCGTCCTACAAGGTTTTCAAACCCAAGCTTCAATTACCATGAGTATACCATGAAGCTATTGGCCCAAATCCCAAGTCACCATCTACAAGGTTCCGAGCAGAAGAAAGAGTAGATGCTTTTGGCCAAACTTACAAAGAATTGGCATAGTCTGAAGATGAGTCCATTTCAATAAGGGTCCAAAATAGACAAGTCCTATCCCTTATTGATGTTGAACTCATCGAGAGACTTTC
This sequence comes from Cymbidium sinense, assembly GCA_021442155.1. NCBI lineage: Eukaryota > Viridiplantae > Streptophyta > Magnoliopsida > Asparagales > Orchidaceae > Cymbidium > Cymbidium sinense. The sequence goes on from CM038229.1 coordinate 39,824,409, forward strand.
TTGAAGGGAGGTTGCCATATAAGGACTGGATTGATTGAGGCAACCATTCATAGACTATTTGAACACAAACTACCTCAAGAAAAGTCACAAGCTCATCGAGCTCTCTCTTATGCTCGTTGATGGCACCTATCGCCCTTTTGATCAAATGGTTACATTGTTAAATAAACATGAAGCCCATGGCATTATAATGAGGTACATTTAGTCTATGGAGCACATCAATCTGTCCAAGATGAAGATGAAGATCAAGAGACTAGGATACTACTGGCTTTCATGATGCATCGCATGGATGTAGCTAAGATGCCATCGTCGTACATGGTGTGGTCCTACCAACCACCCAAAATTCTACACCCTACATTAGCCTCATGGCCATTTGAGTGTTGGGGTACCTACATTGTGGGTCTGATCGATCCTTCTTTATCCAAGGGTCATCGGTTCATCTTAGCGCCAATCGACTTTTTTCCAAGTGAAGGCAATCCCACGAGAGAGGTCACAACAAAGATGTGCTTCAATTTTTCAGAACCATATATATATAGTTTGGGTGCCTCAACAAATTATATATCCGATAATGGTACATTTAAAAAAATCAAGATCACTAGAAGAAGATATAGATTGGAGATACTCTACCATGTACTACCCTAGAGCAAATGTCTTAGCAAAAGCATTCAATAAAAATCTCATCCAAATACTAAAGAGTACTCTTGATGATACAAATGACAAAGTGGAATGAGTATTGGTTGAAGCCTTGTGGGCCTACCACACACATACCAACTCCAACTCAATCCACCCATTTTTAAGTGTATGGGTCATTCTACCTTTAGAAGTTCAACTCCCATCACTAAGGATAGCATTGGGTAAAGATCACTAGAGCAATGCAAAGTTAGAAGAGCTCAAGGTTTGGAGGAGAGTCACCATGCTAGAACCTCGAGTATAAGGCCAAAATGATTCAAGCTCACAACAAGCTAGTCCGCCTAGGTCTTTCAAGTAGAGAACTTGTGTTAGTCCTAAGGAGACCAATTGCCCATCGAAAGATGGGAGGCAAGTTTGAACCCACTTGGGAAGGCCCTATGTCATAGAAGGCCTACCAAGGAGGATCTTATCAGCTTATTAATTGTAAAGGGGAACACCTGATGCTCCCAATTAAAGGGCTCTATTTGAAAAAATATTACACATAAAAATCATGTTTGAAAATAATTATCAATCAACAAAAATGATTCCATTTCATCCTTCTCTTCTTTTAAGCATTATTATCTTGTAATCCCATGACGTGTTTAGGTAGGTGTAAGAGTCCCCAGACATCCTATCCCTCTTCACAACACAAACAAACACAATCAAACACATCTCTATATAGAATAGAGAGAACCCAAGAGGCATCCTATTTCAATTAGCATAACTAAGTTAGTGAGAGAAGCGCATCCTTCTTTCTGGGAATTCCATCCGTGGCACCATTCCATAAAAATCGCTAGTGTGTTTAAGGTAGAACCCAAGAGGCATCCTATTCTTATTAACACAACCACAAAAATAAACACATATCTTTTGTCTTGAGCTATTTTGATGTGGGAGCAAGCCCCATGTGACACTCACTCATTAGTCCGGGTGCATGCCATCGCTACATGTCACCCCAAGTGGTCATCTATTGGAGGATGTGAGTCCCATGCTTTCTTCCTAACTTGATCATTGCAAACCAACGAGCACCTTGTTAGTATGGTATACTTCACTGCCCAGCCAGTAAGCTACCTCATGTTGATTTTATTTAAGAAGATGTGAGTCCCCGAGCTTTCTTCTTGAACTAATCATCATGATCTAACTAGGTCGAGTATATTAGGTTTAGATAAGTCCAGAGGGTCCTTTCCCTCTTGACTATATTTGAGTCGATATAAGTCCCTCAATGGCACTCGTCACCTAGGTCGATAGCACCATCGAAGACAACTATCCCAGTTCATATAGAGGATGTGAGTCCTCAGCTTTCTTCCTAGGGATTGTATTGCAATGACACCTTAGGTTGGTTGATGTTCTCTATGCTGATAGTGACTCACCTAGTGGATACACCACTCTAGATGTGTGAGTCCTGCTTTCTCCTTGAGTTGGCCATTGAATACCTATTTGATATATGACTAGCCATGTCATCTCTCCAGGTTTTGGATTAAGCTAGCCCCATCTCCCCTCTATTTGGATCACATCCTTGCAACCCCATTTAGACACTGTTACTTAATTTGGAGACATCCCCTCTCCTAGTAGCCACCCTGTGGTTGGAAAATTTGTTCAATGCACAAATTCTCCTGATTCATAAATCAGATAGGTCTAGGTCGATATAAGTTCCTTCGTTTGATCCCTCAAAACAACAGGGTCCATAATAAATAAATAAATAAACAAATTAATTAATTCTTTGTGGATTAGAATTCCCCCAAAGGGCCCCTTTTCCCAGGCATCCATTTTTTAGGGCGCAGAACTCCCTATAGGAATTGCCCCGACTACTGTTGAGATAAATGGTTGGTTCTCATTTAGTCACCTTTAGGTTGGGTTCAATCTATTTTTCCACAAGTGTTACCCTAGTCATTCCGCTTTGAAGATGTAAGACTATTTCTAGCATGATGACACAAACCGATGGGCCAGTCGTCAATTTATCAAAGCAACCATCAGTGGTCTTTTGTAGTGGAAGATGTGAGTCCAGCTTTCTTCCTTGAATTGATCATTGCAAATAAAAGGCACTCCTTTGATAGTTCTCTCCATCGAGAAGCTACTCCCTTGGTTCAAGAAATCTGAGATAGGTCTAGGATATAAGCTCCTTCTTAGTGTGATCCATCATAAACCAACAGAATCCATCAAAAATAAATTAAAAATGTAATTAATCTTGACTATCTTTGAGCTAATTTAAGTCCCCAGTGGCATTCACTCAATAGTCACTCTCAATTTGGCCCAAAGCAACCAATCACCCAAGTGGCTTCTTTTTGAAGATGTGAGTCCACGCTTTCTTCTTAAGACTCAATTACGAAAAGGCATCCCTTGGTTGGATAGTCCTACCTTGTGGTTGACTACTCCCTTTGGATTGGTAAGTCTGAGTTAGGTCTACGCCTCCATGGCCCCTACTCAGTGCAATCCATCGCAAACCAATGGGACACCATCAAAACAAACTAAAAAAATGAGATTAACCTCGACTATCCTTGAGTTAATCTAAGTCCCCCAGTGACATTCACTCAATAGTCAGCCCTAGGTCAGGTTCAATATGTTGCCTTGCCAATAGATCACCCCAGAGAATGTCCCTACTTTGGAAATGTAAAGTCTACTATCTTCTTCCTATATAGCCATTGCTACAAAAAAGGCATCCCTTTGGTTGGCTAATCCTACTATGTGTTTAGTAGACTACCCTTTGGATTGGTAAATCTGAGTTAGGTCTAAGCCTCCATGGCTCCTACTCAGTGCAATCCATCACAAACCAACAGAGTCCATTTCAAAATCCAAAATTAAAAATCTAAAACAAATTCAACTTTCCTCTCTTAGGGGAGTGAAACAAATAAGACAAAAATGAAAACAATCAATCAATCCAAATCAAAATCTTTTGCTTCTCCTCAATGAGTTGCAAATCTTTCTAACTGCCCAGTGTACCTAGAATTCTAATCCCTCAGTGGATTTCACAACCTTTCTTCACTTGGTGGATGACTTGAACTTGCCTCCCTAGTGGAGAGTTCACTTGTCTATCCCCGGTGGAGTCAAAACAAAATAAACAAACAAATTGAAACAAATTCAACCCTCTTCCCCAACTTAATTAAACAACCAAAATTTTTCTCCAATGAGACTCAACTCAAATCAAACCCTCATCCCTGGATGACTTGAACCGCTTCCCTAGTGGAAGGTTCACATACTCTATCCCTAGTGATTCCTCCTTCCCTCTCTATGTCCTTGACATAAGTAGAGCCACATTGCACTAAGCTCTATTCCTACACCTTTTGGGAGTAGATCATCTCTCATAGTGCTTGTGATCGCTGTCATTGATCATTTATCAACACTACATGTGGTGTCTTGTCTACCACACCTATTGGGTGCCCTTTATTGACCTCATTTTTGGGATGAGCTTAACCCTTCATCAGGCAAAAGGACTCCTCTTAGACTTTAAGAGATCCTTCCAAAGACATAACTATGATTAGGACACTCAACCTATCCTAGAGACTTAAAGAGTTAGCCATGAAAGGTCATCCTTGGTGTTAGAAAATTTTATTCACCCTATAGCTTGAACCACATTCCTTCCTTCCTTCCTTCAAACCCAAATCAAATCAACATCAAACCTAAATCATCAATTGATTTTCTCAAACTCAAATCAATGTAACATGATTGAAACCCATGATTGAAACTCAATCAAAGCCCATGATTGAAATTCCAATTCTTGCCTAAGTCCTTTAATCCCCTCTTAAGGACTTAGCCTAGATCATGTTCAAATCACTTCAAACTCATGAAATTTTCTCATAACCCATTTATATTCTCATTTATATTCACATGTACAAATGAAATATAAATTCAAACAACCAAAACTAACTCCAAAAATCAAACTCAAATTCAATCAAAATCCAACCTATGCCTTTCAAGTCAAAATCTTGAACTTAGCCAAATCTACTTCAAATCAAGCCAAACTTGATTTTTCTTCATGATTCAATCAATCCTTCAATCATGAATCCAAATATAAATACAAACTTCAATAACCAAAACTCAATTCAAAAAATCAAACCTAAATCAAACTCATGTTCACCCTTTGAACTTGAAATTGTCAAATGACAAATCAAAACCCATTTGACTTCAAACCACTTGCAAATGGATTTATATTTCAATCAAGTCCATATGTGAGTTCAATCAAACTCAAATCAAGCTTTGACCAAGCCATTTGACCTACTTAGGCTCACTTGACCTAAAGTACCTTTATGAGCAAAATTATAATCCTAACCAAATTGGATTGAACTAAGCCCATCTATGCTTCTCATCATGAGATAATCAATCACTCAAATTGGGTCAAACCAAGTCAAACCTAAGGGTTGACTAATTTAACACTTAGCCAAAATGAAACTCAACATAGCCAAAATCCACCATAGGCCAAATTGATTGAAACCTATGATCTAAGTTCATTCATGATCAATGTTTGAACTTGACCAAGTCAACATTTGAGCCTAACGTATCTCAATTGGCCACTTGACCCAAGTTGACCCAACTTGACCTAAAAAGTAAAAATGTGTCAAAACTTGATCTAAGCCAAATTGATTGAAACCAATGGGTCAAGTTTAACCCAAAATGATTATTGAACTTGACCAAAGCTTCAATTGGCCAACTAGACCTAACCTAGCCCAATTGACCTTGAACCCAACTTGACCTAAAGGGTCAAATTGAGCCAAATTCATACTTAACCAAAATTGATTGAAAATAAAGATACCAATCCATTTCATATGACCAACCAAACATGAACCAACCCAAGCCCTAACCCAAATTGGTAAAATGGGTCAAATTGGTAAACTTGACCCATTTGACCTAAATGAACTAAATTGAACCAAATTCAAACCTAAACCAAATTGAATCAAACCAAAGCCACCAAAACATTTCAAATGGTCATATGAACTTGACCCAACCCTTGGTTTGACCCAATTTGACCAATTGGTCAACTTGACAAGTTGACCCATTTTGACCTAAATGGGTCAACATGAGCCAAATCATATCAAACCAACTCCAAATTCAATGAAACTTGCCAAACCTTTTTTTTTCATCATACCAAACATGCCCAAACTAAAATCAATCAAATGACCATTTTCTAGGCCAGGTAACCCCAAATTAAAAACCAAATTCATTTGGACACTTGCATCCTCTTAGTGACCAAATGGTCACTAATGGACCTAGTGGACATGACCCAATGGGTTTGGGTCAGCCAAACAAAACAAACAAAATCACCACTTTGAAATGGCCATGGAATCATCCTCCACTTGTTTAAGCACATGGTAACCTCCTCCACTTCCTTGGCCAAAACCAATGCAATGACTCATCTAACCTAACAAACCCACTAAAGAGCTCAATTGGATCAAAATGGCAAGCTTTGCTCACCCATCCGATGTGGGGAGATATACTCTAATTTGATTCATTTCAACATGCTCCAGATTGAACAGGAAGCAGAAGCCATTCAGCCTCCCAAGCTTCCTAGAAGAACCAATTTCCATTTCTCGTTCTAAAATCAAAATAGGGAGCTAAAATCCAATCTCCACACTCAAACCAACCCACCCTTTTAAGCTCCATCGGAGCTCGAATGCTACCAAGCTTCATATCAAGTTCAAGGGAGGAGTTCTGATCAAACCAAGCTCAAGTCAAGGAGGAGTTGACCATAGGAGGATCTACCCAATCTCAAAGCCTCCCATCGCCAAAGCTTCTCCACAAAGAAGCTTCTAAGGGAATCACCTATGAGTTAGCCATTTTTTTAAAATTCAATGTGGTTTGGATTTGTGAAAGGAATTTTAATCCCATAAATTCTAGCCATTATGTGTGCTTGTTGTGGGGTTGAATTAATCAATCGAGCTCAATGAAGGGATGCCTAAGATGGATGGTGTCCATTCTCATGATATAGGGATGAATCCTAGCCATCCATCCATGCATTTTGGATGGACATGAAAACACATAGCATCACAATTTATCCTTGAACCTTTGATTTTCATCCAACATCTTGACCTGTCGAGGAGAAAGCGTAGCACCGCCATGGCGCTACACTATGATGTGAAGTTAAAGATCCAATCCAAAAGCATATGGAAAGTCCGCCACGCATATGGATTAAATACTTAATTAGGCTTCTAAAATGTTATAATTAATTATTGAAACTTCCTAAATTCATATCTAAGCATAGAAAAATAAAAAAATGAAATTAATTGCATTGGATTGATAATTGAATGTATAATATTCCAAAAAATAATTTCAATGAAGTTTGAATAGTATTTTCCTTTGAATTTAGGTTTTATTGAGAATGTTATTTTGCTAATTACCTCTAATTACCCACTATTAATCCCAAACTTGTGCTTAATTAGTGGGATGACCCTACCTCCCTAATTTTCTTGGGATTTAGTTTAATTAGAAATTGCTAGTTCATTCCTTAATCACTTTTAATGTAATTAAGTTAAGGGCATAATTAGTGTTTTAACCCTCTGATTGAGTCAATAAAGTTTTGATTAAGTAAATATGAGTCTTAGGAATAATTTTGTGATGCTTTCCTTAAAATATTCTCTAAACCCCTTTTATTTCTTAATCCAACCTTTATTAAGGGTTAATTCACTAATTACCCCTTTAATTAATTTCATAAAATTCTAAAACTTTCCAGAACTCAATTAATCTATCTTGGATAGATGCTTAGGTGTTCAAGAGCCTAAGTACAATTAAGGAAATCAAAACTTAACTCACATGTGTGAGAGGTGTTAAAATTAAACCCCTTAGTTTAATTAATCATTAATCATGAGCCAAATGCATTAGGCCCTTTTTTCCTAGGTGCATGATTTAAATTGTGTGTTTTATGTCATCTCATTGGCTCATAATTATTTTATTAAGTATACTAAGGTGGTATTGGTAAGGGGTAATTAACACACTTAATTCATACCTTAACTAACCAAAGCATAAAATTGATCTAATCACCCAAAAATTAAACTAAAATAATAAACATATGTGGGAATGGGTTAGGAACAGCAAACTCAACTCACATTTCAAAATTAAATCAAACTCTAAAAGAAAATCAAACCTTCTCTAAAATAACTTGATTTATTTTAAACTTTCTTATTTCATAAGATTGTCTTTAGGAATTAATTAGCGTGAATGTGTTTACATGATTTCATCACTTTAGCTCTTTCCCAACATGCTAAATGTGTATGTCATATGTGTTTCATGCATTTATGCTTTTCTAAAATCAAATAAAAAAAATGAAATGTTTTCTTTATGTCAAATTGCATGTTTTGGCTAAAGTAAAATATGAATGGAAATTATCACTATTAAATTCAAAACTATTTTCAAAATTTATAAATCAAATATTCAAAACTTATAGTGTGCTACTTATAATTATTTATGAGCTTGCATGTGGATATAAATATGAAGATATGTATAGTGTAGCCTTCCTTCTCTTTTCTTTTAGTATGATTTTGAATAGAATTTGGTAAAGTGTATAGTTTATTTGAAAAGAACATAACACTTGCCTAACCCCTTCTATTCATTCTATATATACTTAAGAATATAGCTACACTTGTACATAAAAATTGCATAAACAAAACAAATCAACCAATACAAACTTTTTTTTGTATCTTTCTTTTCCCTTCATTTCTTTTGTATATATGATTATATTTAAGGAAAGTGGTATATTAGTCTAGATAAACCCTGGTAAGGCTTTAAGTAGCCCTAAGTAGGTCTTGTACCTTACACCTCGGTTAACAATGGCACACTTATGCCTTTCATACATACATGTGTGTGTGAAAATGGATAAGAAAACCTCTTTTCTACTTAATGAAAATCATGCATCATAAAGCATTCAAATTTTCTTAAGTAACTCACTTAGCATTCATCATAAAGTATGCTAAACATTTCCATTTGTATGTATAGATATGCTAGATTCATTCATATGCATGTTAAAAAAGAAAATGAAGTGATGTGTATTTTGTGATCTTAATTCACTTTATTTAATCTTAAAATGCCTTTCCTTTTGAATGTTTGTTTAAGAAAAATATAAACTTAGAATTAATTAAAACACATAATAAAATATTCACTAAACAAAATCAAATATGAATCTACTTTAGTAATTATTTAAGGTAGGGAAGGAAACAGAAGTTTCTGTTTTCTTTTCCTTCTCTTAACAACACTTAGTAATTAATTGTAGGTTCATTCAAACCTAAACAAAACATCAAATAAAATCAACCCAAATCAACTAAACAACTTTAACAAAACCACCCTCTAAGTTGGACATCTTCATACTTAGGAAATATAAACCTTAAAGCCCTAGCTAAAGATATCACACAAACCTTTTAAAGCACACACATTAAGTTAAGTCACCACTTCTAGCTTTAGGTTAGGACGGTGCATGGCTTGATGTTTTCTTTTATTTCATGATGTTTTATTTTAGCCTGGATGTTAGGGTGAATGTGCGTAGAATGAATGGTAGTATGATTTAGTTTAATTATTATTTTCTATAGGGGATTGTGCTTAAGGGGTGTTGTAATAAAAATATAACTTCTTTTGATGTGCAGGTGCTTATACCCCTAAGAATAATCCAATAGGCTAGGTGGACTTGGTCACCCATGTGTGGGGTGCAAAGTCCAATATACATGCTTGGGGCTTGTATGGTTTGTTTTGCTAATCTCAATTTTGCAGTGTTAATTAGATTTACTTTTCCTTTTCATGTATTTTTGCAATTAGGATTTTAGACTGATTATTATGGGGGATTAGGATGAGCATTGGTCATAAGATTTCATCTTATGTACCATGTGAAGCCTTTGGAGCAACCACCTTCCAACCAACCAAAAGAAGGAACCAAAAGAAGGAACCAAAAAGAAGAAAGAAAAAAGAAGAAAGAAGAAATGAAGAAATGAAGACCCCCATAACATGAATTTTCTTACTTGACTGTAAATTAATTCATTTATAATTTGGGTTGTATAAGGGTAGAGCTTAGCTACCCAATTTGTTTTCGAGTTTGTGCGGTGGTGCCCGGCCACAAATGGCATTTTATTCTTTTGTGTTAGTTTTATAAAATGTTTGATGTTTATTTTAGCTTGTGCATTAAGATTACATGTTTTCCTTGTTTCTTCCTTGTTTGATGTATGGCCTAGATGACGATTAGGCTCTTAGGAAAAAGTAAATCTTCTACCAAATTAATCAAATCAAAATTAAAATAAATAACTCATAACCTCATTTAAAGCCTAAGTTAAAATCAAGATAAAAGAATTAGCAACCCCTTAGCTGGATGAGTATTTCTTTTATAATATCATGCATAAAAGCATATTGTTACACTCTTGATTTAGGGCTTCCACCTTTGCCAGAGAAATTGGGCGTGACCTTTGAAGAGCCATGGTGTAAATACACCTTCCTTCTCACTAATTTTGGCCAATAATCTTTCTTCTCATGCATTTGGCATATGAATCCTATAAGCTTGAGTCAAATGATTGTCTAAAAAAGAAAATAATATGTAATATGTTTTGCATTAGATCTAGGTCATTTCTCATGCCCTTACATGATCTAGTCTCTTAGGGAGTGAGTTTAATGACTTAGTCTCTTTCTAAATAAATAATAGCCTAGCTATCTTGCATAAAGCATATGACTTTCCTACATGAATTTAAAATTGTAGGAGGAGTTATTTGGCAGCCACCCCTAGGCGGTTGTAAGTCCAAGCAGTCTAGTGGTTTGTCCTCTCTTGTGGAAGCAAACCAATTGCCCATTTTCTTCTTAGATTTAGGTCATGTTGTTAACCCTCGCCAAAGCTCCCTTGATTTAGGTTTTGAGATTGCTTCTCCCTTCTATGGGCCATAAGCATAAATCCTCATCTCTTAGGCATTTCCTTAACCTTATATTATGGAATTATAAGCCCTAAACTTCTAATAAAAATTCAACTCAAATAAATAATTCAATTTCAAAATGTAAAGCCCAACTATAGGATAGTTTGAGATGTTCGCTTGGTTTCCTAGCATCTTGAACATCTCCTACTTATTTTCCTTTGGTTTTGATAATAAATTTCTCCCTTTGATCAATCCCATTTGATCTTCCAAAATAAACTGATCGATTGATAGTCCTACCTATTGAAATCTTTGGGGACAATGATCATTTACATTAATTGAGAGTATTCTTAAGGGATCTCTTTCCTTAGGATGTAATTAACTATAGGGGCTTGCCCCTATAGGGAACTTGAACCCCATATAAAATAAACCATACTTTACTTTTCCATGTAAAGTAGGGAAGAAATTGTACACATGCACCCATTGTCCTTAGGAGTCCTTATTGAGGATTAGGTCCATTATAGGGTGGTGACTTCTATCTTTTTTGAGATAGTACATCTCTCAACGTCATTACCTCACCTCAATAAGAATATATGTGGATCTACGTGGTGTCAAAAATGCATAAAAAGGAGAAGTATATTTCTATCTTCATTTTATCCCACATAGAGTGATGATGAAGTATATTTTATTTTTTAGAAATTATATAAAATTTTACCACACACTTCAAAACCAAGCCCTAGTAGTTCATCTTATTGTAGTTGAGACAAGTCAGCCAGAGTTGGTGCATGTCTTGGATCCAGCCAAGACTTTACCTCTAGTAGAGCAAGGTAACTCCATCATGAATAGGAAGGTAGCGGAACGTACCTCCATACAAGAAAAAGATATCAAGGGCATGGTTGGGGAGCAGGTGAGATAAGCATTGGCTCAAGCCCTAGAAGGATCATCAGTTCTAAAGGGTAAACCTTATCTAGAGGAATTTGATGCAATCCAATATCCTAAGGATTTCGTGCCACTTTCTTTCAAGAGTTTTGATGACAGTGGGAACCCGAGGCAGCACATTATGCATTTCAGAGCTAATTGTAACAATACTGGCAGCAGTGATGCTTTACTCTTCCATCTCTTCGTCAGTAGCTTAGCGGTAAAGCATTTGACTGGTACGCTAAACTTCCCAACAATTCATGAAGACTTTTGCTGAGTTGGAGCAACTCTTTATCAAAAGGTTTCTGGAGCTCAACAAAGGGTCACTGTTGGCGATCTCATTGTGGCTCAACAAAACCATGGTAAGTCCCTTATTGATTACATTCTCAGATGGCATAATTTGAGTATGAAATATGAACCATAGCTATCTAAACATCATGCCATTGAGATTTTGCTTAAGAATATCCATGGCCTAGTCGCCTTCATGCTCAAATCTTTCACCATAAAAACTTTTGAGAAATTAATTAATAAGGTGGGTAGCTTGTAAGGAGAAGCCAAACAGTACCTTCTCCAGATCTACCAACAAAGGCAAAGCTGCATAAGGTATAAGAAGAATCTAGAGGCGGTGATAATAGTAGCAGATGGGAAACAAGCGGCCAAAGCGACAGAGACCTCGAGCTCCACAGCTGTCACTTCCACCTCCTCTACCACAACTAAGGTAGTCCTACTAGCCTCCTCCTCAGCCATATCAGCAATAACAATGGTACACATACCTGCCACCAGGTAACTATGGTCCACCTACTCTTTTTGATAAACTAAATAAACCATATTTATTTAAGAGGGAGGTAGTTAGGAAAATCTTTAAGAATCTCTTAAAGAAACGACTTTCATTACGAACCTAGAGGCCGGAGGAAGTGGCAAAGCAATGATCTAATTTTTACCCCTACCACATGAGGTCATGTTTTGGAGGATTGCTTTACATTCAATTTGCTTGACAAGCTTCAAGATAAGTGTTATAGTCATCTCGAAGGAATACCTTATGGAACAACCATCTAGTTCAATTAGGATAATTCTTGGGGATGACTGCGATCCTTCCAAAACCAAAGAAGGTTGGAATATCTTTTTATCCAGAACCACTAAGAAAATTTTCACCAAAATCAAGAAACTTTCCTTGCAGGTGCTTGAGCCAGCTCAACCTCCAACATCAAGGAAGGTTTGCAAGTTGCTAGAAACTTCTAAGAGAAAGGGGTTGTCTCGGCAACCCGGCCATTTGATGGATAACCATCGAGTCCGACCTCAGTCCACCATTGTAACTACTACATCACCGACTACCTCTACTTCAATTAGCTCTTCTTCTAGTAAAATCTTATATCAAGAATGAGGGCATCAAATCTCTCACCCCTCTTACTTTACTTGATTTCTACTATGTACCTCCTATCAAATCTAAGAAATTTAAGAATAAATCTAGCTTGAATTATATCTGTGTCACTTCTGATGGGTTGTCTAAATCTATTCCTAATGATAACTCTTCAAGTATAAACAACAACTATAATAATTCTAATCTTTCACTTTCTAATTCAGAGTTGGATTTTCCTACTCTAATACTATGAGTTCACCACTCTTGAGATAGACTTGGAATCATCCAATTTTGAGGGTCCCATAGAGAAGTTGTAGGTGAGCCTGACGTACAAGTAGAATCTTTCATTACCCTGCTACAAGAGATCATCAAAGTCAACCTCCATAGTGGCAAGGTTATACCTTCTAGGGCAGCACCTCAAGATAGAGGGAAATAAATCATTAGTTCATAGGATCGAGAAGACCCACCACAAGATGCTCCACTCTTGGATATGCTTATGGAGGTTCAGCCCAAGGTGGACTACAATATCCTCTCTCATCTAGAAAGTTTTCATCTAAGCTAAGCATATATGATGCCCTTATTTTATCCAAAGAGATGAGGGAATCATTAATCAAGGCTCTCCTTGATCCTAAGATATGCTTAGCTCAGCTGACTGCTATTGGAGAAGAGGCACATTATTCATGAGAAGCCCAGCGAATCACTTTACAGATGAAGACCTTCTTCTAGGGGACATAGAGCACAACCATCCCCTCGACATTATAGTTGACATGGGCAGATTTAAACTAGTTAGAGTTCTCATCGATCTAAGTGCATCGGTGAATAATTTGAGTCTAAAGACCCTTGCTTATTTGAGGATCTACATCTCCACACTTCAAAGAGATCAGATGATGTTGAGAGGATTCAATGAACAAGGCAAGAAGGCTTTAGGTTCCATAGTGTTACCTTTGAGATAGGTGATTGGAAGATTAAAGGCAAGTTTTATATCATTAATTCAATACTTCATTCACCACTTTACTCGGTAGGCCTTAGATACATCAGAACAAGAGGATCCCATCCTCCTCCACTAGTGCATCAAGTTTAGGAAGGATGGGATTGAATACTATGTCAAGGAGATGAAAAACCATTTTTAGTTAAAGAGGTTGAGATATATGAAGATGACCTACTATCTTCATCAAAACACCCTTTCTCATGAACTTGGAAAAAGTTCAAATTTAAAAAAAAAGAAAAATAAGAAAAAGAAAAAGCAAAAGAAAAAGAAACGAAAAATGAAAGTCCAAGTGAACAAGAAAAGAAATTGAGGAAGAAGTGGAGCCGCATATAACATTCCACCCAAAGTTCATTCCATCATATGGACATGTGGGTAGGATGACTCGACCTCCACCATGAAGAGGTAGAGGTAGAGATAAAGGCTATTCTTGAGGTGGAAGACCCCCTGGTTGGCCATCAGCCAACAAGGGTTTCGTTCCACTTCATAGGAGTACCCTTATTATTCATATAGATTTGGAATCCAGCTCGGAAGATGAGTCTACTATGATTAGCATACCAACCAACCCCTCTGAGGGGTTTTCATTAGAGGTAACACTCGAACCAGACAACGATGATGATCGAGCCTCCAGAAAAAGCAAAGTATTCGAATCAAATGTATGTGAAACTATCTGGCATCAATTAGGAACCTTAGCTCTAACCTCACTTTCATCTTAAAAAGTTAAAGGTTTAGTAATTAAAGAAGCCCCTAAGTATTCCAATGATAGGAAGCCAAAGACATTCTTTTTAAGATCATCCTCCTCAAGTCTTGAAATTGATGTAGAACTTGAGGAGAATTCATTTATAGATTAAAGGGATTACCTTTTGATTGGTACTCGCCTTGTGTTATTAATCTTGAAAATAAGGGTTTGATTACTTATTCATGGTCTAAGCACAGGTGGGAGTACTTCAAAAATCTATGGAATAATAGAGGTAGGGATGCATAATCAAGATTAGGACTAGGATTCAGTACAATGGGTCCAATTAATGATGATGATTACTGCTTTATTGTCACCAGTCATTTAGAGTCTTATAGGTTCTTTTAACACCAAACTAACTCTTATGAGGATGTGTGTTTAGAAACTTCAGATGATCCAGATGATCTCCAAATCAAGGATGCACCTCCAAAATTTGAAGAAGAGATTCATTCAATAATTGACAAGCTTAAAGAAATCAACCTCGGGATTGAAGAAAATCCACGCCCATACATCGGTTATTGAATGAAGAAACCAATGACTTAGTTATTGGTGAGTTTAAGGATTGCTTTGCATTAAAATATGAAGAAATGTCTGGATTATCTCCTGATGTAGTAGTCCACAAACAAGTAATAGATCTTAGCATAAATCCTATCAAGCAAGCTCCTAGACACATGCGATTAGAAATTGAATAATATGTCATTTCTGAAGTCAAGAAATTGATCTTTGGTTTCATGGAAGAAAAATATCCTACAGTTTGCTGTCATCCTAGTTAAGAAGAAGAATGGTTTCAGTGACTTAAACAAGGCATGTCCTAAGGATGAGTTTCTTCTTCCTATACCAGAATTAATGGTGGACATCACCTCATCTCATGCTTTTTCTCCTTCATGGATGGGTCATCAGCTACAACCAAATCAAGATGAGGATGAAAGAAACACTACTTTTGAACCCGTCGATTCTATTATTATAGGGTCATGCCTTTTGGCCTTAAAAATGCTAGTGCTACATACCAATGGGCTATGACTCAGATCTTCAATGAACTCATCCATCATCAATTTGAGTGCTACGTTGATGATCTAGTAATTAAGAGAAAGGAAAAAAGACCATCTCTTTGACTTGAGAGTGGTTTATGAATGTTTAAGATAATATAACCTCAAAATGAATCCCTTGAAGTGCGCATTCGGAGTAGCTTTAGGGAAATTCCTTGGTTTTGTTGTCCGACACCAGGGAATAGAAATAGATCTAGAAAAGATCAAAGCTATATTAGAAATGCCACCTCCTAAGAGTTTAACTCAACTCAGATCTTTCTAAGGATGATAAGTGTCAGCATGCCTTTGAAGATATTAAGCAATATTCTTGGTGAAGTCGGTTCTAGCGATACATCAGGTAGCCATCATTATCCACCTTTGTACATTGGATGACTCTCTCGGCACTTTGTTGGCCCAAGTCAATGATGAAGGGAAGGAGAGTGCTCTCTACTACCTAAGTCATCATCTAATTCCTATAAAAGTGAACTATCCACCTATTGAGGAATATTTCCTAGCTTTGATCTTTGCCTCCCAAAAGCTATGACACTATATGCTTTCTCATAAGGTGAACTTGATTTCCAAAACCAATCCACTGTAGTATCTCATGACATGGCCAATGCTATCCGGATGTTTGGCATGTTGGTCCATGATTCCCTCATAGTTTGATATCACATTCCATACCCCTTGTGCGTAAAGGACAAGCATTAGCAGATTTCTTAGCATCACCCACTTCTATTGATTCTCCAGTGATCTCCCGATGAACAAATCATGAACTTAGGGAGGGACAATCATCGATGGGAGATGTATTTTGATGGTGCCTTCTTTTCATAAAGGGGAAGCACCATAATCTGCTCTTCCAGGAAAGGCAAGGGTAAGAATAGTTCTCTTAACTCCAGACTGTGAAGTGATGTGTTTCTCATACTATCTTTCCAATCCCTGCACCAACAATGAAGCTGAGTATGAGGCTTTAATTATCGGTATGGAGTTAGTTATTATACTGTGTGTCAAAAGCATCAACATTTTTGAGGATTCTCAGTTGGTCAACATTAGATTGTTGGGTCCTACAAGGTTATCAAACCCAAGCTTTATCATTACCATATGTATACCATGAAGCTGTTAGCTCAAATCCCTTAAGTCACCATCTACAGGGTTCCCCAAGTAGAGAACGCAGTAGAAGATGCTTTGGCTAGACTTGCCAAAGAATTGGCATGTCCGGGAGATGAGTCCATTCCAATTAGGGTCCAAAATGGACAAGTCTTATCCCTTATTGATGTTGAACTCATCGAGAGACTTTCTCTTGAAGGGGAGGTTGTCATTGCCTATAAGGGCAAGGAGTTAGATTGGAGGTAATCATTCATAGACTATTTGAACATTAGTAAACTATCCCAAGAAAAGTTATAAGCCCATCGGGTGAAATAGAGAGCTCTCTCCTATGCTCTCGTTGATGGCACCTTATGCTGACGGACCTTTGATCAGATGTGGTTACATTATTTAGATAAACATGAAGCTCATGGCATTATAACCGAAGTAAATTCAGGTATATGCAAAGCACATAAAATCGATCTGAAGATTAAGATAAAGATCAAGAGACTAAGATACTATTGGCCTTTGATGATTATAGATTGCATGGATGTAGCTAGGAGATGCCATCTGTCGTACACTGGTCTATCCCACCCAACATTCTGCATCACACATTGGCATCATGGACATTTGAGTGTTGGGGTACCGACATTGTGTATCCGATTAATTCTTCTTCTTCCAAGGGTCATCGTTTCATTCTAGCTTCCACTGACTACTTTTCCAAGTGGGTAGAGGCAATCCCACTCAGAGAGGTCACAGCTCAGCATGTGCTTCAGTTTTTCAAGAATCATATTGTATATAGGTTCGAGGTGCTTCAATGAATTATATCTAATAATAGTACTGCATTCAAAAGCACCAAGATCAACAGCTTCACCAGAAGACACGGTATAGATTTGAGATACTCCACCATCTACTACCCCAGAGCAAATGGCTTAGTAGAAACATTCAACAAAACTCTCATCTAAATACTAAAGAAGACACTTGATGACAACAAAATGTAGTGGAACTAGTAGTTGGTTGAAGCCTTGTGGGCCTACCGCACCACATACTGAACTCCAACTCAATCTACCCCCTTTTCCTTAGTGTATGGATCCGAAGCTGTTCTACCTTTAGAAGTTCAACTCCCATCACTAAGGATAGCATTGGGTAGCAAGATCACTATAGAGCAGAATGCAAAGTTGTGGTTAGAAGAGCTTGAAGGTTTTGAGGAGAGTCGCTGCATGCAACAGTTGTACAAGGATAAAATGAATCAAACTCACAATAAGCTAATCCACCACTAGGTCTTTCCAAGTAGGAGAATTTGTGTTGGTCCTAAGGAGACTAATTGTTGCCCATCAAAAGATGGGAGGCAAGTTTGAACCCACTTGGGAAGGCCCTTTTATCATAAATAAAGCCTACCAAGGAGGATCTTATTAGCTTATTGATTGTAAAGGGGAACACCCAATGCTTCCAATTAATGGGCTCTATTTAAAGAAATATTACACATAAAAATATGTTTGAAAATAATTATCATCAAAAGAATAAAATTTTATTGCAATTCATCAAAATCTTCTCTTTATTTAGAGTGTTATCTATTTGTCTTGTGAATCCACCATGATGTGTTTAGGTTAGGAGTAAGAGAACCCAAGAGGCATCTTATCCTTCTTCACAACATAAACACAAATTAAACATATTTCCTAAGTGCTACTAGAATATGTGTGAGAGAACCCAATAGGCATCCTATTTTGATTAGCACAACTAAGTTAGGTGTGAGAGAACCTAAGCAGCATCCTTTCTTGATGGGAATCCTGACTGCCATCTGTGGCACCATTTTATCAAATTCCCTAAACATGTTTAAGGTAGGTTTGAGAGAACTTAAGAGGCATCCTATTCTTCTTCACAACATAAACACAAATTAAACACATTTTCTAGCATTACTAGAATAGGTGTGAGAGAACCTAAGAGGCATCCTATTTTGACTAGCACAACTAAGTTAAGTGTAAGAGAACCCAAGCGACCTCTTTCTTGTTGGAATTGCAGCTTCCATTCATGGCATCATTTCATCAAATTCCTCAGCATGTTTAGGATAGGTGTAAGAGAACCTGAGGCATCCTATCCCTTTAACACATGCAAAAAAATAAACATAAATCTTTTATCTTAGGCTATTTTGATGAGGGAGCAAGCCCCAGAACACTCACTCATTAGCTACTCTAGGTCGGGTTGACATGCTACCTTGTCACGTCATCACTGTCCGTGAGATGTGTCCCCGCACTTTCTTCCTAACTTGACCATTGCAAACCAATGAGCGCCCAGTTAGTTTGGTAGACCTCACTGCATAGACAATAAGCTACCTCATGATTGACTTTATTTAAGAGGATGTAAGCCTACAGGCTTTTGTCTTAAACTAGCCATTATGCATTGACTAGATTGAGTATATTTGAGGTTTAGGATAAGCCCCCAGGGGATCTATTCCTCTTGACTACTTTTGAGTTGATATAAGCCCCCCAGGGGCATTAACTCAATAGTCAACCCTAGGTCAAATGGCACCTATCGATCTGAAGATAGACTATCTCAGCAATCAGTTCCACCATAAAAGGATGTGAGTCCACGAGCTTTCTTCCTAGGTTGATTGTTGCAAATTGACGGGCACCTCAGTTGGTTGATGTTCTCTATGCTAACAGCAACTCACCTAGTGGAAACACCACTCTTGGCAGATGAGTCCTTATCTCCTTAAGTTGGCCACCGAATACCTATTTGATATATGACTGGACATGTCATCTTCTCTAGGGTTTTGGATTAAGCCCTTAGCGGCCCCTCTCCCTGTGGACATTCTATTTGGATCGCATCCTTTGCAACATCATTTACACACTACCCGTGTTTCTCTTGGAATGGAAAGTCCCCCTTTCCTAGTAGCCACCCCTGTGGTTGGAGGATTTGTTCAGCGGATGCATAGATTCTCCCTTGGTTCAATAAATTTGAGATAGGTCTAGGTTGATATAAGCTCCTTCTCAGTTTGATCCCTCACAAACTAATAGGGTCCATGATAAATAAATTAAACAAACGAATAAAATATTCACTTGTGGATTAGGAATTCATGCCCCCAAAGGGCCCCTTTTTCCAACCAGGCATCTTATTTAGGGCAGTGTCAGTAGAACTTCCTATAGGAATTGCTTGACTACCTGAGTTGAGATAAATCCCAGGTTGGTACTCACTCCGTAGTCGCCCTTAAGTCAAGTTCAATCTATTTTTCCATAAGCAGGTTACCCCGACAATCATCTGCTTTGAAAGATGTAAGACTATGACACATACTTTATAGCATGACTATAGAAAATTGATGGGCAGCCCTAGGCCGGGTTCAATTTATTTCCCAAAGCAATTGATCACCCTAGTGGTCTTTTGTAATGGAAGATGTGAGTCCCCGAGCTTTCTTTCCTTGAATTGATCATTATAAACCAAAAGACACTCCTTTGGTCGGATAGTTCTCCCAGCTGCCAGGAAGCTACTCCCTATAGTTTAGCAAATCTAAGATAGGTTTAGGCTGATATAAGCTTCTTCTTAGTGCGATCCATCGCAAATCAATGGAATCCATCAAAATAAATAAATTTAAAATGAAATTAATCTTGACTATCCTTGAGCAGATCTAAGTCCCTCAGCAATATTCACTTAATCGCCTAGTGGGTTGCTTATTGCCCAAAGAAATGATCACCCGTGGCCTTTTATGGAAGATGTGAGTCCTCAGCTCTCTTCCCTTGAATTGATCCAAACGAAAGGCACTCCTTTAGTCAGATAGTTCTCCCATCGTTAGGGAAGCTACTCCCTTTGGTTCAATAAATCAGATAGTCTAAATATAAGCTCCTTCTCGCAATCCATCACAAACCAATAAACCATCAAAATAAAAAAAAATTAAAAATGAAATTAATCTTGACTATCTTTGAGTGATCTAAGTCCAAACATTCACTCATACCATCGGTTTGATTTGTTGCCCAAAGCAACCGATCACCCTATTGGTTTCTTATTTTGGAAGATGTGATTCCCAACCCTTTCTTCCTAACTTGATTGCATACTGAAAGGCATCCCTCTGGTTGGCTAGTCCTACCTTTTGGTTGATAGACTATTCCCTTTGGATTGGTAAATAAAGTAGCATGGCCACCGTGACCACTACTCAGTACAATCCATGGAAAACTAATAGGATCCATCAAAATAACTAAAAAATGAAATTAATTTTAACTATCTTTGAGCTGATTTAAGTCCCCCAGAGGCATTCATTCAATAGTCAGCCCTAGGTTGGGTTCAATATTTCCTTGCCAATAGATCACCCTAGCAACTGGTCCCTACTGTG
The DNA here is from genome assembly GCA_021442155.1 of Cymbidium sinense. Taxonomy (NCBI): domain Eukaryota; kingdom Viridiplantae; phylum Streptophyta; class Magnoliopsida; order Asparagales; family Orchidaceae; genus Cymbidium; species Cymbidium sinense. Next base: position 39,845,288 of record CM038229.1, read on the forward strand.
GAGGATGTCACTATGCTTTCTTTCCTAAATACAATTATTAAAAGGCTTCTCCTTTACTATGTTTGGTAGACTCATGCTATCATCCACCAATAGCCTATCTCAATATCCAAATTCTAAAAATATGAAATAAACTCAACCCTCCCCATCAGTGGAGTCAAACAACAAACAAAGAAAATTCAACAAAATAAATCCAATCAACCTCCCCTAGTGGAATCAATCAAATAAAAATAATCAAAATAAAATAAACAAATTAAATCAATTTTTCTCTCTAGTGAGACTTAAATCAAACCTCTCATCCTTAGTGGGTGATTTGAACATGTTTCCCTAGTGATCCCCAGTAGATTCCTCCTTCCCTCTCTTATGTCTTTCACATGAGTAAATTCACATTGTACTAAGCTCTGGATTCCTTCTACACCTTGGGTTAGGAGTAGACCATTTTGTTAGTGCTTGTGATTGTCCAGTGTTGTTGACCATTTTGGTCAACACCAATACATGCGGTATTCCTTGTTAGTCACACCACACATATTGGGCGTCCTTTGTAGACCTCATTTTTAGAATGAGCTCTCAACCCCTCTATATTAAACATATGACTTCTCTTAGACTTTAAGAGTTCTTTGGTCTTACGACACATCTAGTGATTAGGTGGACACTCAACCTAACACTATAGACTTAGAAGAGTTTTTCATAGGAATAGGAGTTAGTTCGGGCTATAAGGTGTTAGAAAATTTTCCTACCCTATAGCTTGAACCATCTCCTCACTTCCTTCCTTCAAGTCAAATTCAAATCAACTCCAAAAACATATCAACTCCAACTATAACTCAAACCTTGCACCAATTTCAATGGATTTTCTCAAATCATGGATCAATTCCAAATAATTGAAACCCATGATTGAAATCCATAACCAAATTCAAATTCCAAAAATATTTTTTAAGCCCTTTGATTCTATCTTATGGACTTAGCTCAAATCAAATCCAAATCAATTCAAATTCAAGAAATTTTCTCATAGCCCATTTATATTCTCATTTATATTCATAAATATAAATGAAATATAAATTCAAATATCCAAAACTAAATCCAAAACTAAAATCCAAATTCAACCAAAATTCAACCTAAGTCTTTCAAGTCAAATTCTTGAACTTAGCCAAATCAAACTCAAATCAAGCCAAACTCTTGATTTTTCTTCATGATTCATCCTCAATCATGAATCCAAATATAAACATAAATTTTAATCATCAAATCAAAATCGAGCTAACCTAAGTCAAACCCATATTCACCCTTTTGACTTGAAATTGTCAAATGAATCAAAACTCATTTGACTCAAAATTACTTCCAAATAGATTTATATTTAAATCACAAGTCTATATGTGAGTTCAACCAAACTTGAATCAAGCCTTGATCAAGCCAACTAAACCCAATTGACTCATTTGACCCAAAGTGGCTAATTTGACTTACATGAACCAAAATCCAATTCAATCCAAATCAAAGTGAATTAAGCCAATCCAAACTTCATGACATGTTTGTTGATCATCATAGGTTAATCAACTATCATGAATTGGGTCAAACCAAGTCAACCTAGCCCATTGACCAAGTCAACCCTTTAACCCATATGAACCCAAACTAGCCACAACCTAAACCAAATTGATTGCAACCAATGGCTCAAGTTACAAATTTATTATTGAACTTGATCAAAGCCTCACTAAATAATTTGTCTAAACTAACAACCTAGCCTAATTGACCATGAACCCAACTTGACCTAAAAGGTCGCTAAAATTGATTGAAACCAAATTTGCAACATATTCCAAATGATCAACTAAACCAAAACCAAGCCATGATTCAAATAATTGGTCAATTAATCAAATTGGTCAACTTAGCCCAAATTGACCTAAAGGATCAAATAGGTCAAAATCCAAATTAAATCCAAATTAAACCAAATTGATTGAAACCAATTGAACCAATACAGCCCATATGGTCATTGGAACTTGACCCAACTCTTGGTTTTACCCAATTTGACCAATTAGTCATCCTAACCTATTTTGACCCAATTTTACCCAAATGGGTCAAATTAACCCTAATTAAACCAAATGAACTTCAAATGACATGAAATTTTATCCAACTTACTTTTGACTCATTTCAAATCAGCTCAAATCAAATTCAATACCAAATGACAACTTTACCCTTGGGTCAAGGGTAGCCTATGAGAAAAACACTTACCCAAATCATCATTCCTCTTCCTTGGTCACTTGGTACTCATCCATTGGTTCACATATGCACCAAGGACACTAATTTTTTGACCCAAGGAGTGGTTGGAGAAACCATGACTCATGGGGAGGTGAAATCACCTCACCTCTCTCATTGGAACACTTGGCATGAAGGACTCTCACCTCCCCTTCACTAGACACCCATTTGTCCTTCATGGCAGCCACATTTCATGCCTTAGCCAACCAAAGTGAGCCACCTGTGATGATTCTCTTCCATTCCCAACCACTACAAGCCAAATGACATGAGTTTGGAGCCAAAAATTCAAAAAAAAAGTGTGAATTTCGTTCCCTTTTCATTCCAAGGCACTAGAGGCTGAAGCATTCACCCATTCCTCTCATTCTCCCTCTCTTAGAGCTCCCAAACCAATTGGTAATCACCCCCACTTCATTTTAGAGAGAAATACTGCAAAATTAAGTGGATTTTGAAGAGAAAAAGGTGATCACCGGTGGAAACTTCATTTTGACGTGAAGGCGAAGATCCAAGCTCATTCCAAGACCTCTTCCATTACTCAACAGCGTGCTCAAGTCATCACTGCCACCAGAAATCATCATCGGTGAGGTAACTTTTAAAAAAAATCATAGGTCGCCTTAGGATCCTCCATTTGTGATGATTTTAGTGCAATTTTTAGTAATTTACCTTAGACAATATCATATTTTTTACTTTAAATCATCACAAATAGAAAATAGAAATTTTTCAGTGCAAATTGATGCAAAAATTAGTCCATTTGGATAAGTTTTCACTTAGAATTTTTCATTTTTCATTATAGCAGCCATCTGATCCCGTGGTTTATAGAATCGGACAGCTCGGATTATGCGTGGATCTCATGATCAAGGCCTTCAGATCGCTTGATGGGATCTGGACCATTCGATCCTGTGGTTCGCGTGATCTGATCGCTTAGATCGTGCGCAGATCGTGGTATACTATCATGTCAAATTGCATGTTTTGGCTAAAGTAAGATATGAAAGGCTATTATCACTACTAAATCCAAAACTATTTTTAAAACTTAAAAACCAAACATTGAAAATGAAAACTATGCTATTTATAAGTACTTATAAACTTACAGGTGAATAGTATAAAATGTGTTATGTGATTTCCTTCTCTCTCTTAACATAGGTTTATATGGGATTTGCTAAGTGTATAGTCCATTTGAAAAGGACATAACACTTGCCTAAATTCATTTCTATACACCGATATGTGATAACTTAAGAAGGAACTCCATATCACACATATAAATTAAACAACCAAAATCAAACAAACAAACATAAACTTTTTGCATGTTAAGAAATGTGGTATATTAGTTTGGACAACCCCGGGGTTACGAAGCTTTAAGTAGCCCTAAGTAGGTCTTACACCTTACACTCCTGGTGCTAATAATGGCACCGTACTCACTTATGTCTTTTATACTTGTAAATGTGCATGTGAAAAATGGATAAAAGAATCACTCCTTCTACTTAACAAAATTATTCATACAAGAAACATTCCAAATTTCCTTAAGCAAGCTCTCTTAGCATTCTCTTTACATGCATTTCTTTTTGTACAAGCACATGTATTTAATAAAAATGGTATATTAGTCTAGACAACTCTAGGCTTACGAGGCTTTAAGTAGCCCTAAGTAGGTCTTGTACCTTACACCCCTGGTGCTAACAATGGCTCCGTACTCACTTATGTCTTTTATATGCGTAAATGTGCATATAAAAAATGAATAAAAGAATCACTCTCTTTTACTTAACAAAATCATGCTTACATGAAACATTCCAAATTTTCTTAAGCAACCTCTCTTAACATTCATTATTAAGGTGTGCTAAATACTTGCATCGCATGTATAGATATCCTAAGAATTCATTCATTTGCATGATACACATGTGAGAAAGAAATAAAATGTTGTGTGTTTTGTGATAGTAATTTACATTACTTAATCTTAAAATAAGTTTCTTTTTAAATAGGTTTGTTTAGGGAAAATCTAAACTTATGATTAATTAAAACACATAAGAAAATATTCACTAAAAAAATCATTAATGAATCTACCTTAGAAATCACTATGTTCTCTTCTCTTTTCCTCTCTTTACAACACTTAGTAATTAAGTAGGTTCATTCAGACCAAATAAAAACATCAAATAAACTTAACCCAAATCAACTAAATAACTTAAATTGAAACCATCCTCTAAGTTGAACATTTTCATGCTTAGAAAATCTAAACCTTAAAGCATAGCTAAGCACACCACACAAACCTTTTAAAACACACACATTAGCCTAAGTCACCACTTATAGTCCTATGTTAGGGTGGTGCTTGGTTTTATGTTTACTTTTATTTTGTGATGTGTTATTTTAGTTTTGATGATAGGTGTATGTGCGTAGATGAATGGTAGGACAATTTAGTTTAATCATTATCTTCTGCAGGGGATTGTGATTGTGCTTAAGGGGTGTTGTACTAAAAATATAACTATTTTTGCTGTGCAGGTTGCTTATACCCCTAAGCATAATCCAAAATAGGCCAGGTGGACTTGGTTACCCATGTGTAGGGTGCTAAGTCCAATATATGCTTATACATGCTTGGGATTTATGTGATTTGTTTAGCTAATCTCTATTTTGTAGGTTTTAGTTAGATTTACTTTTTAACATTTCATGTACTTTTGTAATTAGATTTTGGAATGATTATTATGGGGATTAGGAAAAGCATTGGTTATAAGATCACATCATATGTACCATGTGAAGTTTTTGGAGTATCCACATTCCAACCATCCAAAAGAAGGAACCAAAAGAAGAAAGAAGAAAGAAGAAAAGAAGAATGAAGACCCCCATAACATGAATTCCTTGCTTAATTGTAATTAATTCATTTGTAATCTGGGTTGTATAAGGGTAGAGCTCGACTACCCAATTTGTATTTAGGTGTGTATGGTGGTGCCTAACCACACTTGGCCTCTAATTCTTTTACACTAGCTTTATAAAATATTAATGTTTGTTTAGCTTGTGCATTAGGAATGGCATGTTTTCCTTATTTCTTCCTTGTTTTGATGTATGGCCTGGATGATAATTAGGCTCTTAGGGAAAAATAAATCTTATACCAAATTAAACAACTCAAAATTTAAAATAAATAACTCATAACCTCACCTAAATCTTAGGCTATAAATCAAGATAAAATATTTAGTAACCCTTTAGTTGAATGTTTCCTTTTCTTTCTAACATCATGCATTAAAAGCATATTGATTCACTCTTGATTTGGATGGCTTCCTCCCATTCTAGAGAACATGGCTTGACCTTCGAGATCCATGGTGGAAACACACCTCCCATCTTACTTATTTTGGCTCACAATCTAATTTCTCATGCATTAGGCATAAACAAGAATCCTAAAGCTTGTGCCAAATGAATAGTACAAAAATGAAAATAAAACATATGAAAATTTTGCATTAGATTTAAGTCATTAATCATGCCTTACATGATCTAGTCTCTTAGGGAGTGTATTTAAGGACTTAGTCTCTTTCTAAATAAACAACAACCTAGCTATCTTGCATAAAGAATAAGACTTGCCTATATGTACTTAAAACCATAAGAGGAGTTAGTTGGCAACCACCCCTAGGAAGTTGTAAGTCCAATAGTCGGTGGTTTATCCTCTCTTGTGAAGGTAAACCATATGCCCATTTTTTCCTTAGATTTAGGTCATGCCTTGGCCCTCACCAAAGCTCCCTAGATTTAGTTTCTGAGGTTGTTATTTCCCTGAGGCCGAGAGCATAAATCCTCACCTCTTAGGCATTTCCATAACCTTGCATCATGGAATTATAAGTCCTAAATTTCTAATAAAAATCCAACTCAAACAAATAAATCCTTTTCAAATTTCAAAAATATAAAGCCCATCCACAGGATAGTTTGAGATTCTCACTACTTTTCCTAGCATTGTGAGCATCTCCTACTTTTCTTCCTTTGGCTTCGATAATAACTCTCTCCCTTTGATCGATCTCATTTGATCTTCAAAATAAACCAATTTATTGATAGTATAACCTTCAAAATCTTTGGATAAAATGATCATTTACTTTAGAGAGTATTCTTAAGGAAGCTCATTTCTTAAGATGTAATTAACTATGGGGCTTGCCTCCATAGGGAACTTCACGAACTCAGTTTAAAATAAACACTACTTTACTTTTCCATGTAAAGTAGAGGAAGAATCTCTAGTACATACGAAGACCCATATTCCTTAAGAGTTCTTATTTAGGTGATTACGTCCATTATAGAATGGTGACTTATACCTTTCAAGATAGTACACCTCTCCTCAATGTCATACCTGATCACCCTAATAAGAATATCTGCGGATCTACGTGGTGTCCCAACTAAAGGCATATATTTCTATTTTTATTTACCCTCTTTAAAAGGATAGATGAAGGGAATAAATATTTTCACCACAAAGGCTATCTTAGTATCTGAGATAGTCTCCCTACCTTCAAGGTAGGTTCCAGCTCCAACACCGCACCACTATCCTACAGCTAACGCCACAACAAAAGCAGGAAGATCAAGCGATAACACAAGAGAGAGGCCAGGGAGGTAGATGCTACATCACATATTACTGAATATGGTTCTCCTCTAGAGGTCTACCCTTTCTCGAGTTGTGGTAGATTCCACCCCCTCTTCGGTCCAGATGGAGAGGAGGATGCTAGGAGGATTGTTGCATCTCCTCCACCACACTACTGCACCCCAGTAGAGAGGATACCCTATCGGCCTCAGGACCTTCTATGGACAGCTCATGCGGGGTCTTTGATCCCAAGGAGTGTTAGTTCCTAGATCCATAGAGAGAGTGCCACCAAAGCCAAGGTTGCAGCCCAGGCAAGCAGTAGGGAGAGACAGAGGTATGCCAGGTAGTCGAAGGCCTCCTCCTTATTGATTTCTCTGATCGGTGAGCCACCAAGGCTAATCGCAAAGATAATATAGTACTCACTGGAAACACTAACTATCAGAGGAGAGCTCTAGTGAGGGGCAGTCAGTGTTACCTCCATCACATCACTTCATTCCCCATCCACCGCTGCCAGTCCAAGTCCCTCCTTCCACTATTCCTGCCAAGGTTCAGAGATCTGCATCCAAGGAGAGGAAGTCCCCATTGGTGATTTGGCTATGGACATAGGATCCCACTCCATCTTCCCTACTTACTGAGGTGAGGTCAAGCTCTCCCATTTTACCTCCCACTTTAGTTGTGGTGAAGAAGAAGTGGTGACCCAAAGTCGCCATGGTCATACCACCACCACAGCCACTACAGCCATAACAGTCACCACCACTAGCAAGATAGTAGTAGAGGAGAGGGAGGGACAGATGCTTCCATGGTAGTCAATCCTCCCGAGGGTGTGTCACAAGAGGAAAGATCTATTATATAGATTCAGATGAGCATAGTTCCACAGTTGGCCTTTAGTGAGTCTTTGCTCTGGTCTAGGCAGGCAAAGTAAGAGATCATTCATTAGATGACATCTTAGAGGACTACTTTATTAAGAAGAGATGACTTTTGGGTATTGATCATTTAGACTCAGTGGAGGGGAGGGTAGTTTTGGCCCTGATAAAGATGATCTTCTAGAGGATTCGAATGAAGTCCACATGAGCACACTGAAGCTCCTCCACCGAGACCATTAGAGCTAAAGCTAAAGAAGACGATGTCATCCATTCAACCCAACACCTCCTCCTGCTGGTTAGATAGAAAGATGATCAAATCCACAGGATGGAGAAGAAGGTTGAGGATTTATTAGTAGTATTAGAACTTCAGAACCAAACTCCAGCATTACATCCTAGCCCTGTGGAGGCCGAGCGACCTGAGCTTCTACATGTCTTAAAATACCCCAAGAGTACTTCTCTAGTAGATCAGGATAGTGGTAGCCAGCATATAAAGTTCATAGATAGCACCTCTGTGCAAAAGAGGGACATCAAACAAATGGTGGAATAGAAAGTGAGAGAAGCGGTGGCGCAAGCCCAAGGTACCTCATCCATTCTAAAGGGTAGACCCTACCTAGAGGAATTTAACACAGTTCAATATCCCAAAGGGTTTGTGCCACCTTCCCTCAAGATCTTTGATGGCAATGAGAACCCTCAATAGCATATAGCACACTTGTTGCAACATCGGAGGCAGAAATGCCCTTTTCTTTTGCTTATTCATTAGCAATCTTTCAGGGATTACTTTCGATTGGTATGCCAAACTTCCCAACGATTTAAAGACATTTGCTAAGTTAGATCAACTCTTCATTAAGAGGTTTGCTAGAGCTTAGCAAAGGGTGATTATGGGAGATCTTATTATAGCACAATAAAAGTCCAGTGAGTCCCTCATTGATTATATTCTCAAGTAACAAAAACTGACTATGAAATATGAACCGGTGGTTAGCATGCCATTGAAATTTTTCTTATTAATATTCATGGCTTGATTGCTTTCATGCACAAGGGATTTACTATTAAAATCTTTGAGAAGCTAATCAACAAGGTGGCTAGTCTATAAGGAAAAGATAAATAGTTACCTTTCCAAGACCAGTCATCCAAGCCTAAATCGTAGAAAGCTTTTGAGAAGAAGCCAATGGCAATGGCATCAGTTAACAAGGGGAAGTAGCCAGTTAGAGTTTAGTTTGAGAGACCTAGAGCAACATCCTCCACATCCACCACCTCTACCACCACCTCAGCCATCATACTGGCCACCACAGTCATGTCATCGGCCATCACCATCACTTCCTTAGCATTATACTTAGCAGCAATACTCCTATCCACTGCCAGGTAGCTATTATCCACCTACTCTTCTGGATAGGTTAAATAATCCATATTCATTCAAGAAGGAGGTAGTCGGAAAGATCTTTAAGAACGCTTAAAGAAACCTAATTTTTAGCTACTATAGCTAAGAAGCTAGAGGAAGTGAGCAAGGGCGATGATACTATCTTTTGCCCCTACCACCATATGATAGGCCATGTCTTAGAGGACTGCATCACCTTCAAGGATTGGCTTCAACACAGCTATAAGTCGGGTGCCATAATTAACCCAAAGAATTACTTATTAGAATAACCATCTAGTTCAATTAGGGTAATCCTTTGGGATACATGTGATCCTCTAAAGATAAAAGAAGGCTGGGATATTTCCTTATCTTGTACCTCTATAAAGATTATTTCTAAGATCAAGAAACTCTCCTTGCAAATGCTTGAGATAGCTCAAACCTCTAACATCAAGGAAGGTTTGCAAGTTGCCAAAGATAACTCAGGGAAGGTGGGAGCTCAGCAGCAGCAATAGCAGTCTGCACTTGCTTGGGATAGTTCAATAGTGTAACCACCGACCAGTCTAGCATTCCCTCCACCATTACAACTACTACTTCATCATGTTCTTCTTCTTATGAGTGTTGTATTAGCGACAAGGACACTAAAATCCTTACCACACTTACTTTATTTGATTTCTATCATGTACCTCCATCTAAAAAAAATCAATGAAGAAAATAGATTTCTCTTACAACTTATCCATTTCTGATGTTCTTGATTTTATTCTTATTGAAAGCTCTCCAAGTCTAGAAAATAATAATAGCTCTAATATTTCTAATCCTTTCTCTTTTAATTCAGAGTGAGACTTTTCTTTTCCAAGTCAATCGGGTTCACCCATTGAGATTGACTTGGACTCAACCGACTCCGAGAGTCCCATAGAAGAAGCTGTAGGTATACCCAATGAGCAAGCAAAACTTTTTGCCAACCCACCACATGAAGTCACTAAAGTCAACCTACATAGTGAGAAAGTTCTACCTCTTATGGTTGCACCTCAGGATAAGGGTAATCCCATCATTTGTTAGTGAATAGATAACACATCTATAGGATGCTCCACCTATGGATATGCTTATGGAGGACCAACCTAAAGTTGATTATAATGTTCGAACTCACCTTAGAAGTTGACAGCTAAGTTAAGCATATATGATGCCCTTGTCTTATCCAAAGACATGAGGGAATCTCTAATCAAGACTCTTCTTGATTTAAAGATATGCATAGCTCAGCTGACCACTACTGGAGAGGAGGTTAACTATTCAAAGTACATCCCAAGAGTCACTTTTAATGATGAAGACTTGCTTTTAGGGATGATCATACAACTATCCCCTCTACATCACAGTTGATATGGGTAGACTCAACTATCAAAAGTGTTGGTTGACCCAAGTGCAACAGTAAACATCATGAGTCTAAAGACCCTTGCTTACTTGAGGATTGACATCTCCAAACTCAATTCAGAGAGGATGATGTTGAAAGGATTCAATGAGCAAGGTGAGAGGGCTTTAGGCTCTATAGTGTTTCCAATGGAGATTGATGAGTGGAAGACTAAAGCCAAGTTTCACATTATAGATTCAGCTACATATTCTTTCAATGATTTGCTAGGATACCATGGATATATGAGAAAACATGGTCCCATCCTCTTTGTACCATTGCATCAAGTTTATGAGAGGTGGGATAAAGTACTGTGTCAAAGGAGATCTCAAGAATTTATAATTCACGAGGTCGGCATATATGAGGATGTAGCCTACTATCTCCTCAAAATCAACAAGTCTATTCTAGCAAACTTGTCCAAATTTCAAAAATAATAGAGAAAGAAAAAGAGAAAGGAAAATAAAAAGAAGAAAAATAAAAATAAAAGGAAAAAAAAAAAAAGAAAAAAGAAAAATATTGAAAATAAAAGGGAACGAGAATACTTGGAGGAGAAACTAGAGCTTGAGATTAAATTCTACCCATAGTTCGTTACTTTATCCAAACATATGGGCAAGATGACCTGACCTCTACTAGGAAAAGGAAGAGGTAGCTCCAGGGATGGAAGACCTCCTTATTTGCCACCCAATAGAAGATATGTTTCGGCTACCAAGAGTATACCTACTATTCATATAGACTTAGAATCTATTTCCAAGGATGAGTCTTATATGATTAATATGCCAGCTAGTGCTTCCAGACAGCAGATCCCCATGAAGGTGACAATTGAGCCATACAACAATGAAGATTGGGCTCCCAAGTAACATTAGTATATCCTAGTCTATATGTGAAATTTTTAGGTAGTTGGGAACTTTAGGTCTAACCCCACTTTCATCTCAAAAAGTTGAGGGTTTGATAGTTAAGGAAGCCCTAGATCTTCCACAAATGTGAAAGCTCAAAGGTTCTTTTTGGGAGCATCATCCTCAAGTCAAGAAGCTAATGTAACTTCAAAATGATTCATATAAAGATTTAATACAATTTCTTTTTTATTAGTATTCATCATATGTTCTTAACTTAGCAAAGAAGGGATTGATCCCACATACTTGGTTTAAACATAGGTCAGATTACTTAAAGAGGTTTTAGGATAACAAATGCAGACATTCATAATCAAGACCAGGACTATGATTCAGCACAGCATGTCTAGCTGACGATGATGACTACTACCTAATCATTACCAATATTTAGAATCTAATAGGTTCTTTTCAAATCATACTAACTCTTATGAGGAGGTGTGCTTAGAAACTTTAGAAGATCGAGATGATTTCCAAGTCAAAGATGTGCCGGTTTGAAGAAGAAATCAAATCAACCATTGATGAACACAAAGAAATCAACTTAGGGATTGAAGAAGATCCATGCCCAACATACATTAGTTATTTGTTTAACCAAACTAAAACCAATGACTTAGTTAGGCTATTTACTTTTTAAGGACTGCTTCGCATGGAGTAATGAAGAGATTGACAATTTATCTACTAGCATAGCAATCCACAAACTAGCAATAGAGCCTAATGCAAACTTGTCAAGCAAACTCTTAGACACATGCGATTAGACATTGAACATGTCATTTTTAAAGTCAAGAAATTGATTGATGCTAGCATCATTAGAAGAAAAATACCCTACCTAGTTAGCCACCATCATCTCAGTTAAGAAGAAGAATGGCCAAATTTGCATATGCATTAATTTTAGGGATCTAAATAAGGTATGCCCAAAAGATAAATTTTCACTACCGATACCAAAGTTGATGGTGGATATTACCTTATCTCATGTAATCTTCTCGTTCATGGATGGCTCATCTAGATATAACCAAATAAAGATGGACCCTAAAGATGTGAACAATACTTCCTTTCAAACCCTATCAAAATATATTGCTATAAGGTCATGCCTTTTAGCCTTAAAAATGACATTGCTACATACCAGCAGGTTATGTCTAGAACCTTTGATGAACTCATTCATCATCAAGTCGAGTATTATGCCAATGATCTCATTGTTAAAAGTAAAAAAAAGGAAGACCACCTTCTTGACTTGAGAGTAATTTTCTAACAATTAAGATAATTTAACCTCAAAATGAACCCCCTGAAGTGTGCACTAGGAGTAGCTTCAGGGAAGTTTCTTGGGTTAGTTATCTTACACCAAGGAATTGAGATCAATTTGGAGAAGATCAAAGTGATATTAGAAATATCACATCCTAAAAGTCTAACTCAACTCAGATCATTGTAAGGGTGGCTGGCGTATCTAAGATGCTTCATATCCAACCTACAAGAAAGGTTCTAGCCATTTTTAGCACTTGCCAAAAAGGATGCCAAGTTAAAGTGAGATAACAAGCATCAGCATGCCTATGAAGACATCAAGCACTACCTGATGATGCTGCTAGTTCTAGCAACCCCTATCCAAGGCAAGCCACTCATCCTCTACATTGCTACATTAAACGACTCCCTCCACTTTGCTGGCCCAAGCCAATGATGAAGGAAGAGAATTATGGTGAAATTTTTATATAGTAAGAATTTACTTCTAAAGAATAGAAATATACTACCATCTTCACTCTATGTGGAATAAAATGAAGATCGAAATATACTTCTTCTCTTTTTATGAAAGTTTTATACCACGTAGATCCACTGATGTTCTTATTGAGAGTGATCGGGTATGACATTGAGGAAAGGTGTAATATCTCTAAAGATAGAAGTCACCACACTACAATGGACCTAATCACCTCAACAAGGACTCCTAAGGACAATGGGCCTACATGTGTACCAAAGATTCTTCCACTACTTTACATGAAAAAGTAAAGTATGGTTTATTTTAAACTAGGTTCATTAAGTTCCCTCAGGCAAGCCCCTATAGTTAATTATATAACCCAAAATAAATTGGGTAGTTGAGCTCTACCCTTATATATAAACTGGATTAAAAATGAATTATGTACAATTAAGCAAGGAATACATTGTTATGGGGGTCTTCAAGCTTCATTTCTCTTCATTCTTCTTTTATTTTTTCTTCTTCTTTTCTTCTTTTTTTTGGTTCCTTCTTCTGGATGGTTGGAAGGTGGTTGCTCCAAAGGCTTCTTATAATGCATAAGATGGATCTTATGACCAATGTTCATCCTAATCTCTGCTTTGTAGGTGTTAGCTATATTTACTTTTTTTTCTCTTTCTTCTTTTTTTTTGTTCCTTCTTATGGATGGTTGGAAGGTGGTTGCTATAAAGGCTTCACATAATGTATAAGATGAGATCTTATGAATAATGTTCATCCTAATCCCCCATAACAAACATTCCAAAATCCTAATTGCAAAAATACATGAAAGGAAAAAAGTAAATCTAGCTAACACTTGGAAAACAGAGATTAGCTAAATAAACCCAAGATGTATATAGACTTACTACACATGGGTAACCAAGTCCACCTAGCCTATTAGACTATGTTTAGGGGGTATGCACACCTGCATAGCAAAAGAAGTTATATTTTTATTACAGCGCCCCTTAAGCATAATCCCCTATAGAAGGAAATGATTAGACTAAATTCATTCATCATTCATTCTACACGCAATCACCCTAACATCCAGACTAAAAAATATATCACAAAATAAAAACAAACATCAAACCATGCATTGCCCTAACCTAAAGCTAGAAGTTATGACTTAGTCTAATATGAGTGTGCTTTAGAAGGTTTGTGTGGTATGCTTAATTATGGCTTTAAGGTTTTAATTTTCTAAGTGTGAAGATGTTCAACTTGGATGGGTGGTTTCATTTAAGTGTTTAATATATTTGGTTTGTTTTTATTTTGTATTTTGGTTTGGTTTAAATGAATCTACAATTAATTACTAAGTTTTAAAGAGAGGAAAAGAGAAGAGAACTTTTTTTCCTTCCCTACCTTAAGTAATCTCTAAAGTGGATTCATGTTTAGTTTTGTTTAGTGAATGTTTTATTATTTATTTTAATTAATCCTAAGTTTAGATCAATTCTAAACAAACCTATTCAAAAAAGAAAGTCATTTTAAGATTAAGTAAAGTGAACTAAATTCATAAAGCATACCTTCATTCTTTCCCAACATGTATAACATGCATATGAATGAATCCTAAGCATATCCATATATGAAAATGAAAATGTTTAGCACACTTTAATGAATGCTAAGTAGTTAACTTAAGAAAATTTGAATGCTTATGATGCATGATTTCACTAAGTAGAAAAGGGGCTTCTTATCCAATTTTCAAATGCACATATGAATGTATGAAAGGCATAAGTGAGTATGACCCCATTATTAACCAGGGGTGTAAGGTACAAGACCTACTTAGGGATACTTAAAGCCTCAAGACCCTAGGGTTGTCCAGACTAATATACCTCTTTCGTTAAATACAAGTATATGTACAAAAGAAATGAATGGAAAAGAAAAATGCAAAAGTTTGTACTTGATTATTTATTTTGTTTATGCAATTTATATGTACAAGTGTAGATATCCTTCTTAAGTAATAGCATAGGGATGAATAGGAAATGAAATTAGCCAAGTGTTAGGTTCTTTTCAAATGAACTAAACACTTTGCCAAATCCTATTCAAATGAACTAAACACTTTACCAAATCCTATTCAAAACTATAATAAAAGAGGGGAGACGAAAAACTACACTAAGCACATCCTTATGTTTTACTCACATGCAAGCTTATAAATAAAATTTAAGTAACACACTTTTAGTTTCGGTAATTGATTCATATTTTTTGGAAATAATTTGGATTTACTAGTGATAATAGCCACTCATATTCATATTTTAGCCAAAACTTGCAATTTGACATAAAAGAAATATTTCACTTTCATCTTGATTTTTAAATAGAATAAATGCATGAAATTCATATGAAATACACATTTAGCATGTTGGGAAGGAAATAAAATGATGGAAGCATGTAAACACATTCACCCTAATTAAATTCCTAAAGACAAACTTATGAAATAAGAAAACTTAAAGCAAATCAAATTATTTTTAAAGAAGGTTTGGTTTTGTTTTGAGTTTGATTTAATTTGAGAAATGTGAGATGAGTTTATTATTTCTTAACCCATTCCCACATGTGTATGATATTTAAGTTGAATTTTTAGATGATTATATCCATTTTATATTTTGATTAGGTTAAGGTATGAATTAAGTGTACTAATTATCCCTTACCTATACCACCTTAGCATATTTAACCACATAATCATGATCCAATGAGATGACATAAAACCTCAAAAAGAATTTAAATTTGTAATTCACTTAGGAATAAAAGACCTAATGCAATTTGTCTCATGATTAGTGATTAATTAACTTAATGGGTTTAACTTAAGTAATTTCATAACCCCTCTCACACATATGAGTTAGATTTTAATTTCCTTAATGTACTTAGGATCTTAAACAACTAAGCATCTATCCAAGATAGATTATTTATGTTTTGAAGGTTTTAAAATTTTTTATGATATTAATTAAGGTGTAAGTGAATTAACCCTTAATTAAGGATGGATTAAGGAAGAAAAGGTGGTTTAGCAAATATCTCAAGGAAAGTATCCCAAAATTATTACCTAAACCTCACATTCACTTAATTAAAACTTAATTGACTCAATTAGAGGGTTAAACCACTCAATTATGCCCTTAATTAAACTTAATTACATTAAGGGAGTAATTAAAGAATGAACTAGCCATCCCCCTAATTAAGCCACCAATAAATCTCAAAAAAAATAGGTGGAGTAGGAGTCTTCACACGAATTAAGCACAAAAATTTTGGGATTAATTAGAGGAGTAATTGAAGGGTAATTTCTAAAATAACATTCCTAATAAAACCCAAATTTAGAGAAAATACTATTCAAAATCCATTGAAATTAATTTTAATGTATTATATGTTCAAATTATCTTTCATATGCAATTTATTTCATGTTTTTGGATTTTTCTACACTTAGATATGAATTTTAGAAGGTTTGTTGATTAATTAGAATTATTTAAATCCCTAATTATATTATTAATCCTACTTGCACCATGTATGTCACTGACACGACATGCGCTTTACATGCATCGCAGCTAGATTGGGTATTTAACTCATCGCATCATAGTGCCGCATGGCGGCGGCGCTATGCGATCTCTCCTCATTCGTCCGATCAAGGATCGGATGACTGAGATTAAATTTATGGATCAGAGGAGTAAATCCATGAGCGCTACATGTTGTAATCTCAGTCATCCATCCAAAACATGCGGATGTATAGCTAGAGATTCATCCTTGTAATTCCACATGAAAGGTATACGTCCATGTTCTAGGCCATGATCTGAGCTAGATTGAGCTCGGATTGGCTAGAACTTGGCCCACACCTTTATCTTGCATCATAGATCACATCTAATGCCAAAATCTTATGCCATGAATTTTTGTTTTACAAAGCTCCAAACCACATTGAATTTAAGCTCAAAAATGGCTAACCTAGCTGGAGGTGATCAGATGCTCAATTCCTTGGAGAAGCTTTGTTTGGTTGAGATGAAGCTTTCTTGAAGGTTTATGCTCTTGAAGTTGAGTGGAGGCTTCTATGGACCAGCTCCCCTTTTGCTTGAGCTCAGCTTTGGTCTAGGGAACCCTCCCTTTGCCTTTGGAGCTTGGGAAAGAGTTTAGGTGAGCTCGACTAGGTCCTCTGATAATGCTTGAAGAAGGAATTGAGTTGGTTTGAGGTGTAGAGAAAGTTGAATTTCAGTGAGTTCCCCTACTTTTGCTTAAGGAAAACCAAGAAATGGATTTCAAATCCTCTCAAGGAAGCTTGGGAAGACTCTCTAAAGCTAGCTCTAACTTCCTATGCTTCAATCGATAGAGGGGAAGTGAAAATTCAAATGAATTAGGGGGAGTATATCTCCCCCTTTAGCAATCAGATGGCCTAGCTTCCCTTTTTCATTTTGATACAATTGCCCACAAGGAGTGGGTTTGTTAGAATGTTAGGAATGTCCTTGAATTCGATTTTGGCTAGGGAGTGGAATGGTGAACTCCCCATGTGTTTCAATTGAGTGGGAGAAGGTTTTCCATGTGGCCATTTCCATGCACATGGTCGCCATTGTTGGGTTGTTGGCTGACCCAAACCCATTGGGTTGGGTGCACCACCCTCCCTAGTGTTCACTTGATCTACTAGGAGAGTACCAAGTGGTATGAATAGGATTTGACCAAATTCCAAGTGGAATTGGCCAAAATTTACCTTGATGAGAAAATAGGTTTGGGAATGTTTGATATGATGAGAAAATAGGTTTAGCCAAGTTTCATTGAATTTAGAGTTAATTTGATGTGATGTGGCTCATGCTCACCCATTTAGGTCAAAATGGGTCAACTTGGGTCAAGACCAAGTGATCAAATTGGGTTAAACCATGGGTTGGGTCAAATTCATATGACCATTTGAAATATTTTGGTGGCTTTGGTTTGATTCAATTTGGTTTAAGTTTGAATTTGGTTCATATGACTTCATTTAGGTCAAATGGGTCAAGTTGACCAATTTGACCCATTTGACCTATCTGAGCTAGGTTCATGGGTAGGTTTAGGTTTGGTTAGTCATATGAAGTCGATTGGTATCTTTGTTTCCAATCAATTTTGGTTAAGAATTTGGCTCAATATGACCCTTCGGTCAAGTTGGGTTCAAGGTCAATTGGGCTAGGTTAGGTCTAGTTGGCCAATTAAGGCTTTGATCAAGTTCAACAAGTGATTTAGAATGAACTTGACCCATTGGTTTCAATCAAGTTTTGACACATTTTGACTTTTTAGGTCAAGTTGGGTCAACTTGGGCCAAGTGGCCAATTAGGTTAGGTTAGGCTCAAATGTTGACTTGGTCAAGTTCAAACATTGATCATGAATGAACTTAGATCATTGGTTTCAATCAATTTGGCCTATGGTGGATTTTGGCTATGTTGGGTTTCATTTTGGCTAAGTGTTGACCTGGTCAACCATTACATTTGACTTGGTTTGACCCAATTTGAGTGATTGATCATCTCATGATGATTGTTGATCATGATGAGAGGCTTAGGTGAGTTTGATTCAATCCAATTTGGTTAGGATTAGAATTTGGCTCATAAGGGTACTTTAAGTCACTTTGGGTCAAGTGAGCCTAAGTGGGTCAAATGACTTGTCAAAGCTTGATTTGAGTTTGATTAAACTTACATATTGACTTATGATTGAAATATAAATCCATTTGTAAGTGGTTTGAAATCAAATGCATTTTGATTCATTTGACAATTTCAAGTTCAAAGGGTGAACATTAAATGGATTTTGGCTTGATTTTTTTATTTTATTTTTTGAATTGAGTTTTGGTTAAGTGATTGAAGTTTGTATTTATATTTGGATTCATGATTGAAGGATTGATTGAATCTTGAAAGAAAATCAAGGGTTTGGTTTGATTTGAAATTGATTTGGGTAAGTTCAAGATTTTGACTTGAAAGGCTTAGGTTAGATTTTGATTGAATTTAAACTTGAAATTTAGATTTAGTTTGATTGATTTGAATTTATGTTTCATTTATATTTGTGAATATAAATGAGTATATAAATGGGTCATGAGATAATTTCATGAGTTTGAACTGATTTGAAGATGATTTTTAGGCTGTCCTTAAGAGAGGATTAAGGACTTAAGAAGGATTTTAAATTAGGAATTTGAATTTTAGATTTGATTTGATTGATTCAACTTTATATTTCATTTATATATGTGAATATAAATGAGAATATAAATGAGTTATGAGAAAATTTCATAAATTTTAATTGATTTTAAGATGTTCTAGGCTAAGTCCTTAAGAGGAAAATTAAGGACTTAGGAAATATTTGGAATTTGGAATTTGAATCATGGGTTTCTATCATGGATTTCAATCATGGGTTTCAATCCTATGGAATTTATTTGAGTTTGGAGAAAATCAATCAGGCTAAAACTGATTTAGGTTTCATGTTGATTTGATTTGGAGTTTGACTTGAAGGAAGGAAGTAAGGAAACTGGTTCAAGCTATAGGGTAGGAAGATTTTCCTAACACCCCTAAGGTATGACCTACTCCTATGGCTAACTCTTCTAAGTCTCTAAGGTTAGGTTCAATGTCCACGTAATAATTAGATGTGTCATAGGACGAAGGACCTCTTAAATCTAAGAGGAGTCCTATATCTAAGTTGGAGGGGTTGAGAACTCATCCTAAAAATGAGGTTAACAAGAACGCTCTCTATTATCTCAGTCATCATCTAATCCCTGCTGAAGCAAACTATCCATCGATTGAGAAATATTGCCTAGCTTTAATCTTTGTATCCCAAAAGCTACGACACTATATACTTTCTTAGAAAGTCAACTTAATATCCAAAGTCAATCCACTGCAGTATCTCATGACACGGACAACATTATCCAGACAGTTGGCATGTTGATCTATGATTCTCTCATAGTTTGATATTACATTCGTACTCTCCGTGTAATGAAAGGACAAGCACTTATGGATTTCTTAGCAGGACACCCACTTCCTGCTAATTCCCCATTTAGTGATGACCTCCCCAAAGAATAAATCATGAACTTATGGGACACTAACAATCGCTGATAGGAATTGTATTTTGATGGTGCGACTTCCTCTTAGAAAGGAGAAGAACCACAATATACTCTTCCAGGAAAGGACGGGATAGGAGTAGTCCATCTAACTTCAGAACATAATGTGATTAGATTCTCATACCATCTATCCAATCCTTGCACCAACAATGAAGCCAAGTATGAGGCTTTTATTGTTGCTTTGGAGTTAGCAGTCACGCTATGCATCCAGAACATCGACATCTTTGGGGATTCTCAACTGGTCATCAACCAAATCGCTTGGTCCTATAAAGTTCTTAAGCCTAAGCTCCATCATTATCACAAGTACACCATGAAGCTGTTAGCCCAAATCCTAGAAGTTACCATATATAAGATCCCTCGAGGAGAGAATGTGGTAGGGAATGCACTAGCAAAGCTTGCCAAAGAGTTAGCATGTTTAGAAGATGAGTCCATGTCAATAAAGATTCAAAATAGACAAGTCCTATCTCTTATTGATACTAAACTCATCGAGAGATTCTCTCTTGAAGGGGAGGTTGTCTTTGCCAGAAAGGATGAGGAGCTAGAGCTAGATTAGAGGAAACCACTCATAGACTATCTAACTAAAGGCAAACTACCTCAAGAGAAGTCACAAGCCCATTAGATGAAGAAGAGAGCCCTTTCCCATGCTATCATTGATGGCACCATATATCGGTCCTTCGATCATATGTGGTTGCATTGTTTAAATAAGCACAAAGCCTGTAAGATCGTGATCGAGGTACACTCAGGATTATGCGGGGCTCATGAATCTGATCCAAAGATTAAGGCCAAAACCAAGAGACTAGAGTATTATTGACCTTTGTTGATTACCGACTGCATGGAAGTAGCCATGTGTTATCACCAATGTCAGGTGCATTGAGTGGTCCTACACCAACCACCCAACATTCTACATCCAACATCGGCCTCTTGGACATTCGAGTGTTGGGGTAATGACATTTTGGGTCCGATTGATCCTCCTTCATCCAAAGTTCATCAATTTATCCTTTCCACTACTGATTACTTTTCCAAGTGGACAGAAGTGATTCCTCTCAGGGAGATCAAAGCCCAACATGTGCTCCACTTTTTCAAGAACCATATTATATATAGGTTCAGGGTGCCTCTATGAATTATATCCAATAATGGTACTGCATTTAAGAGCACTAAGATCAAGAACTCTTGGAAACACAACATAGATTGGAGATACTCTACCAACTATACTCATGAGTGAATGGTCTAGTAAAAGCTTTCAATAAAACTCATTCAAATACTAAAGAAGACACTCATGACAATAATCGATAATGGCATGATCAGTTAGTTGATGCTTTGTGGGCTTATCACACCACCTATAGAACTCTAACTCAATCTACTCGTTTGTCCTTAGTGTATGGGTCTAAAGTCGTTCTACCATTAGAAGTCTAACTCCCATCACTAAGGATTGTTGTGGGTAGCAAGATCATGATATAATAGAATACCAAGTTGTGGTTAGAAGAGCTCAAAGGTTTAGGAGAAATGCTTACAAGCATGCAAGAACCTCGAGTTGTACAAATCCCAAATGATTCAAGCTCACAACAAGTTGGTCCTCTCTAGAGCTTTTCAAGTAGGAGAGTTTGTTTTAGTTATAAGGAGACCAATTGTTGCTCGTCGTAAGATGGGAGGCAAGTTTGAACCCACTTGAGAAGGCCCTTTTGCCATAGAGAAGGACTACCAAGAAGGATCTTCTTAACTCATCAACCATAAAGGAGGGCACTCGATGCTTCTGATCAATGGGCCCTACTTAAAGAAATATTACCAATAAAATTATGTTTAAAAAAAATTATCATCAATGAAAATTCCATTTCAAATTCAATCTCCTCAAACTGAAAGCATTTTCTTCTATGAATCCACCACGATAAATTTATGAAAGGTGTAAGAGAACCCAAGCATCATTCTATCCTTCATCAATACAAACACAAACTACACACAATTCTTCAATGCTATTAGGATAGGTGTAAGAGAACCCAAGAGGAATCTAATTTCGACTAGCACAACCAAGTTAGTTGTAAGAGAACTCGAGCAGCATCCTTTCTTGGTGGTGTCACATTGCCCCTGTGGAATCCATTTCATCCATTCTTCAATGTATTCTAGGATAGGTGTAAAGCAGCATCATATTCCTTCTTTCACAACACAAACACACATGCATATCTTCTGTCTCAGGCTACTTTATTGTGGGATAACGCCCCCCGTGGCCCTCACTGATTAGCTACTCTAGGTTAGACTGGTGTGTTACGCTGCTAGTGTGTCACCCCAGTGGTCTCTTATTTAAGCGGATGTAAGTCTGCTACTCTTTCCTTCCTTACTTGACCATTTCACATTGACAAGCACGTTGTTAGCATGGTAGGCCTTACTGCGTGGTTGGTAAGGTACCCTCATGTTGGCTCCATTTAATAGGATGTAAGTCTACTATGCCTTCTTCTTAAACTAGTCATCATGAATTGACTTGGTTGAGTATATCTGACAAACACACATACACATCTTTTATCTCGGGATACTTTGATGTGGGATCACACCTCCTACGACACTCACTCATTAGCTTCTCTAGGTCGGGCTGATGTTACCTTGTTATTGCATCACCTCAGTTGTCCCATGTTCAATAAGATGTAAATTTGCTATGCTTTCTTTCCCTATTTGACCATTGCACATCGATGAGCCTTGGTAGCATGGTAGACCTTACTGCATGGTCGGTAAGCTACCCTCATGTTAGCTTCATTAAGAGGATGTAAGTTTGTTATGCTTTCTTCTTAAACTAACCATCATGAACTGACTTGGTCCAATAGAGGATTAGAGTAAGTCCCCCAGTAGCTCCATTCATCCTGACTACTTCAAGTCTAGGTCCAGTCCCTCTTTATGATTCCTACTTGGTAGCCACCCTTATGTCAGGTTGATCTATTGCATCATCAATGGGCCACCCCAGCGGTTGATCCCTACTTTAGAAGATGTAACTCTACTATGCTTTTTTACCAAGTATAGCCATTGAACACTGGAGGGTAGCCCTAGGTGGATAGCACATGTCGAGCCAAAGATAGAATATCCCGGCAATCAGTTCCACTTTAAGGAAATATAAGTCTACACTCCTTCTCTCTAGACTGATTATCATACACAGACGGGCACCTTAGGTTGGTTGGTATTCGCTATGCTGATAGCGACCCACCCAGTGAATACACCACTCTTGGCAGATGTAAGACTGCTACACTTTCTCTTTAAGTTGGCCACCAAATACCTATAGACATTATTTTCTTCAGGGATCAGGATAACGTCCCTAGTGGCACCTCCCACGGGAACTTTACTTGACTCACATCCTTTGCGACCCCATTTAGACACTACCCTGGTTACTTTTGGATTGGACAGTCCTCATTTCTTAGTTACGACCACCTAAGGCTAGAGATTCTATTTAGTAGATGCACAGATTCTCCTTTGGTCTGGTAAATTTGAGATACGTCAAGGTCGGCATAACCCCTTCTTGGTGTGGTCCCTCACACACCAACAGGGTCCATGATATAAAAAAACAAAATATATTTTTTATTTATGGATTAGGAATTAACACCCCCAGCAGCACCTTTCCCCTAGGAAGTATCTATCTTTAGGGCAATGTCAACAAAACTCCCTATAGGAATCACCCGACTACTCTTGAGTTGAGATAAGTCCCTCATGACACTCTCTCAATAGTCACCCTTAGGTCGGGTTTGATCTATTTTGCCACCAACAAGTTACCCCTACGATCATTCTCACTTTGGAAGATGTAAGTCTTCTATGCATTCTTTTTAGCATGACTGTTTCACACCGACGGACAGCCTTAGGTCAGGTTCGATCTATTGTACATCAATGGGTCACCCTAGTTTGGTCCTTGCTTAGGAAGATGTAAGTCTACTACACTTTATTCCTACTATAGCCATTGCACATCAAAAGGCACCTCTTAGGTCAGATAGTCTTACCCTTCGCTCGATAGACTACTCCTTTGGATCGAATCTGAGATAGGCCAAGACCGACATAGCTCCTTCTTAGTGCAGTCCATCATACACCGATGGGATCCATTTAATGAAATTAATCCTGACTACTCTTGAGCTAACATAAGTCCCCAGCGATATTCACTTAGTAGTTACCTTAGGTCAGGTTTGATATAATGTACCATCAACAGGTCACCCCAACGGTTGTTCCCCACTTTGGAAAATACAAGTCTGCTATGCTTTCTCCTTAGCATAGTCATCGCACACTGAAAGGCAACCCTTTGGTCGAATAGTCCTACCTTGTGGCTGGTATACTACTCTTTTGGACTTGTATATCTGAGATAGGCCAATGATTGATCCCTACTTTGGAAGATGTAAGTCTGCTACGCTTTCTTCCTAGTATAGTCATTACACACTGAAAGAAACCCTTTAGCTGGATATCCCTACCCCATGGCAGGTGGACTAGCCCTTTGGATTTATAAATCTAAGACAAGCCAAGGCCTCCATGGATCCATCTTAGTGGGTCCATCGTACACCTACAGGGTCTACAATAAGCCAAATTGAAAACCAACCTTCCTAGTGGAGTCAAATTAAACATATCAAATAAACCACACTTCACCCCAGCGAGACATAATCAGATTAGTTTCCCTAGTGGAGCCTAAATCAAAATCTAAATCTAACAAATTCAACCAGGCTTATATCCCCAGTGGATGTACCCTCAATTCAAAATCATTCTCTTTAGTGGAGCCATAAAAAATCTAATCAAACTCTTATCCCCAATAGATAGCCCGAACCTGCATCCCTATTGAAAGGTTTACATTTTCAATCCCTAACAGATTCAAATTCATATCCCTAAGGATATGCCTCCACATCAATTAAAATAAAATATATTAAAAATTAATTTGATCTTGATCCCTAGTGGGTTATAGATTCTTATCCCCAATGGATACACACCCAACCTAATTATATTCACAATCAAACTCAAATCCATATCCCCAATGGATAGCTTGAACTTGCTTCCCTAGTGGAAGGTTCATGTACTCAATCCCCCGTGGATTCTCCTTCTGGCTCTCTTACGCCCTTGACATAAAGAGAGTTGCTTCGTACTAAGATCATAATTCTATTCACTTTTCAGGTTTAGGTATCGATCATTTCTATTAGTACTTGCAATCTTGCGGATGATGTTGATCATTTTGGTCAACACCAATAAGTGCGGTGTGCCTTGTCAGTTACACCACACCTATTAGGGGTCCTTTTATTGACCTCACTTTTGGAGTGAGCTCTCAACCTCCTCTTCTTAGACATAGAACTCTTCTAGACACTAAGAGTTCCTTAGTCATAAGACACTTCTAGTAATTAGGTGAACACTTAACCTAAGCCTAGAGACTTATAAGGGTTTATCATAGGATTAGGCCATGCCTTAGGACTTAAGGAAATCATCTAAACTATAGCATAAACTCAATACATATGCACCTTCTCAAATCAAACCTAGATTCAAATCTCAAACCAAATCCTCAAATTCAAATTCAAAATCTAACTCCAAATTTGACTCTAAATGATTGAAACCCAAAATCAAATTCAAACCCAAGACCCTTCCTAAGCCATATGAATCACCTTCATAAGCTTAGCCAAAACCTCAAATAAAATTTAATTGATTTATTTATAAAATAATTATTCCTTCATTTATATTCATAAATATAAATAAAATCTATATCCAAATGATCAAAATTAAATCAAACTAAATCAAACCAAACCAAAACCCCATTTAAGCCAGATGGACCTACCTCCATGTGTTTAACCAAATTAGCCTTCAAACTAACCCAAACTTAATCATTTTTCTTATAAATCAATTATTTCATCATTTATATTCATAAATATAAATGAAATCTAAATTCAAATGACCAAAACTAAATCCAAAATCAAATTGAAACCCAATCTAAGTCTTTGAGCCAATTCTTTGGACTTGGCCAAATTCTATCTAAATCAAATCAAAACTAATGGATTTTCTCTTGAATCAACCATCCTTTAATTATTTATCCAAATATAAATGAAACTTATAAACATCAAGCCAAATTCAAGTCATCCCAAGTCAAGCCCAATTTAGCCCTTTTGACTTGAAAATTTTAAATGAACCAAAATCAATTATACTCCAAATTGATTACAATAGAATTTATATTTTAATCCTTGGCTCATATATAAGTTTAGCTAAACTAAAATCAAGTCAAAAAAAGCTAATCGACCCACTTAGGCTCACTTGACCTAAAGCGGCCTAAAGGACCCTTTTGAGCCAACTTCTAATCCAACCCAAATTGGATTGAACCAAGCCCATCCAAGCCTCATGACCAACAATCACCCTAGAGTGATCAATTGCCATGGATTGGGTCAAACCAAGTCAACTTGGCCACTTGACTAAGTCAACCCCTAGGCCAAATTGATCTAAATAATCAATTTGACTAAATAAAAAAAAATTATTCAAACTAAAGGCTACATTCATCTTTAATTAGCCAATTGAACATGAATCAATCCATAACCCAAGCCAATTCGACCAATTTTGGTCAAATTGGTCAACTTGATCCATTTAACCCATTTGTACAAAAACACTTTAAATCATCATTTGTACCTAATCAAAGCTTTGGTTTGACCCAATTTGACCAATTGGTTAACCTAACCCAATATGACCCAATGTGACCCAAATTGAGCCAAATCCTTTGAAACCAACCCATGATATCTTGAGAGTTGATCAAACCCAATTCAAACCCACTTGGGATCAGCCCAAAATAAGCCCGACCTAATTAAATTCTTCATGAATCCTCCCTCATAGGATTCTGCCCAATATCATTCAATCCTCCCCATCACTTGCATTCAATGAGGATTGACTCCACAACCTCAAATGAAGACTTTGGAACTAAATTAAAAGTCCCCAATCAAGCCATCACGTCCCAACCATCTCCCCATCCCCTTTAATGGTGATTTTCGGCCATCCTAAAAAGACAAGAAATTGAAGCCTCCAAGTTATTCCTCCTGCATTCATTCAGCTCCCAAGAGCTTCCCCAAGCAAAGAACATCCCTTCCCCCACTTCCTTTGAGCCATTTAGACTAAAAAATATCAAAGATAAGTGTATTCTGGTGAGGGTATGGCAAAGGTTGGTGATCACGACACTCCGAAGAAAAGTAAAAATTCAAACTTGTTCAAAGGCTCCCTCTCACACCGAGGAGCTCACTCAGATTTTTACTATCACCGAAAGCCATCTGAGGTAATTTTGTCAAACCATATTCAACCTTAGGAGCATTTTTTTCTTCAATGTGTTCATGATTTTAGGAATTTTCCATAGATTTCCCTTGCATGTTTTCATTTTATATGATGCTCATGTGAAATAAAAGTTTTTTGGTGAGAATCGACATGAAATCGAGGCCAATCGGATGAAGTTCCATTCAGTTTCATGAAAATATAGTGAAATCTCATTGAAAATACTATTCTGCACGTCACTTTCACTATTTTCTGGAGACGATGCATATCCGATCTTCCGCTCGGACGTAAGATTTCATGCTTGACGCATTACCGGCCTCGACAATCCAAGCCCATATGATTTGTGCTCGATCACCATCGAATAGGTGCTTCGCCTTGGATCGCGGTCGCCTAATCAGATCGTCGGATCACATGTTCCAAAATAAGGCGCATGATTCTGCATAGTTGCTTGCTCATTTGCTAACGCTATGTACCAATCGCGCTTGCATGGCACCATTTTCTGTGGAACTGCATACATGCATGTAATGTTGCCACATCCTACCGTGATTGGTTTAAGTGGAAAAATCGCCTATTTTTTGACTTTAAAAATTATTTAAATTGGCTGACGCATCAAAAATTCATAGAAAATAAAATAAATAGAAAAAAATTACAACTAAGGGCTCATTAGATTCATCTTTTGAGAAGAATACAACAAACCCAAACTTTTAAAAATTTACTAAATATTTTAAGCTTAATTTAAGTTTTAGTGAAAATTGAATTTCATCAATTACTCTAAAAATATAAATCAAATTGAGTTAAAATTTGTAGAGATTGAAAAGGATGTTAAGATCTACCTACCATAAAAAATTTCAAACATCAATGACTTTAGAATAGGAGATATTAAATTTTGAAGTTCATAGAGTCTATTTTAATAAAAAAAATTAATAGGCGTTATAAACATTATTTAAATCAGCTGCAACTTTGAAAAATCATAACAAATTATATATAGATCCAAAAAATACAAATGAATGCTCATTTTAAAGGTATTTTAGAGGAGAATTTAATAAAAATATTTTTAATTAATTTGAAAAATAATTAAGGCTTAATTAAGGTTTAATTACATATTTAATTAACTTAAATACTCCTTAATTAGCCATGGGATTAATCCCAAACTTTCTGAGATTGTCTAAGGGGATGACCTCTATCTCCTCTAATTATCTTAAGGTTTATTGCTTGCTTAATTAAGAAAATTAATTAATTAACCTTAACGCCTCTCCTAATCTAATTAATGAATAATTAATCACATGAATATTAATGAATCAATTACTTAAGTGATTAATCCTTTGAGCAATAGTGAATGAGCCCATGGGATAATATTGAGTCCTCCTTCTTAATCTATTTCTTCAAGTTAACTTAATTAATCATGTTAATTATGGCTTAATTAATTAATTAAATCACTTAATCAATGAAACTAAGATCCAAATTATTCCAAGAACTTAATCACTTAAGTCTTGGGTAGACTTTAGGTGTTCAACAGAATTTTAAGAAAATTATAACTAGCCTATGTGTTATAAGAGTAATTAAACCCTTTAGCTTAACTAACCAATAATTGTGAGCCAGTTGCATTAGGCCCCACTTATTTTCATAAGATCGTTGTTGATTTTATTTTCAAAGTATGGGCATATCATGTTGACTCATAATTACTTGGATAATTATGCTAAAGTGGCATAAGAAAGGATTAATTAATGTACTTAATGCAAGTTACAACCTAATTAACTCATAAAATCAACTTAACTTCTTTTCATCGAACCAAATTATTTAACCAATATGGGAGTGGGTTAGGAGTAGTAAATGATTGAATCTCCTCTCTTCTTTAAATCAAATCAAACATCCAAAACTAACTTAATAATAAACTTTGGTTTATTTTAAATGATTGTATTTGATATGATTATCCTTAGAAATTAATTTGGTTGATTAAAGTCACATGTTTTATGTTGCTCATTTCTTTCCAATCATATTAAATGTTGTATATCACTTGTAATCATGCATTCATATTTTTCAAAAATCAATTAAATCAAATGAAATTTTCTTTATGTTGAGCTTGCATGTGTTGAACTTAATTTACAACATGTGTGGCTATTATCACTATTAAATCAAAAATTATTTTCAAAAGCTTATAAATCAATTACAATATTTGAGTGATATTAGTCATAAGCATATGTATTTGCATGTGTTCTAGTTTAAACATATGATGTGGAGTTCTCTTTAATTCACATATAAATTTGCATAAGTCTAACATTCATAACTCTATATTCTATTTAAAAAGACACAACACTTATTTGAATTCATCCTTACACATTTTTATATTAGAATTTGGATAGAACTTTAACTCATATGTATAAATAAGTTCAATTAAGAAAGATACAACTTTTGCATGATTTTTCATTCTTGTAGTCATTTGTACATTCATGTGTATCCCTCTCTGGCGATCTTGGCGACTTTGCATTCCCCTCGGATGTTTCTGTATTTGGCCACTTCTCTGGTTTCTTCTCTGAGCACACGCTCGAGCTCCTCCAGATGTGACGCCCTTGATTAGAGCAATGGCCCGTCTCTCGCAATCTCTCAACGGCGATCGACTTTGCTCTCTAACTCTACAGTTTTTCCGATTGATTGCTGCATGTAACCGTTAAATCATTCAAAGATGCTTTATCCGGTAAGATCCCTAGCTCGAATGCTTGAATCTCATTTCAATTCTTATCGTGGATTGCTAATGTGTTACGGATGTTGAGAAACTTGCTAAGCCCTTCGAGTTCGCTTTGGTGGTAAATTCTCCTTAGACGCCAACTCTTAATAACATTCGCACTTCTCTCATAGTTTAAAATTAACGTTCTTTCTCTATCGATCCGATTCACATTCTTATTCAACTTTCTAATGATTTAGATTACTCGGGTTTTCGCCGTCGTTCTTATTTTGTGCATAATTGTCACGGCTATTGAAATGGTCCCTATTTGATGTCAAAGAAGAATCTCCCATTGTCCCTCTTTGCTTGCTTTTCCTAACATGCTAATACATTATGTCACTCATCAAGTTTTGTTTGTTGTTTTTTTGGTAGACCTCTCAAATAGATCAAGCAACGCCAGATCTAGGCCATCTGTCACATTTCTCGTTGAGATAGACATCACAAAGAAATATCCCAAAGAGGTTTGGATTGGCTCAAAAATTTGGATATAGTCAAAAGTCGAAAAAATTTTCCTATTTTTTGCACTCACGCAAGATTCACGACACGATCACCGATTTTGTGCTTCATCCTAATCTCGGAAAAATTACCACAAATATGACTACCATTAATGGAACTGGAAAACCAATACTCTAGCATATGTGCCTAAAGATACTCAAAAGAACCTCCTCCTACACCTCCTACATCTATCTAGTTGCAAACAATACCTTGGTACTAAAACAACCAATGAGGGGTGTGATGTTACCAATGGCAATTTACCTAACTTCACCGCTTGTAATAATCCGTTTCCCATGATCTTTGCTTCATTTAAATCACTGAAAATCTGAATGGTAGCCTCATATTGGACACCCAATTAAACAATTTGAATGGAATCATATAATGGACCAAATCAATGACTATGGTTTGAACATATTGAGAAAGATATTTGTATTAATGGTACCACAACTTCCACATCTATTTCCCTTGAGTAATATCAATTGATCCCAATTTCATAATCTATCCGATATGGAAGAAGGTGAAATCCCTCTTCTAAATCATTGATAGATTCTACTATTATTCGAACCCATAAATCAATCTCTTTCGATGGAGATAATTTGGATTCTCGAGACCCTTTCAAATTGTTAAAACAAAACCCTTCAAAGCAAAATTTTCTAATAATCCTCTAGAATCACTCGCTCTTCTTCCACCCCACACAAGTAATGTGCCATCATTTCTCTCCTCTCTTCCTTTATCTTTTTTACTTTTCCCTTTTGGTTGTCCCCTTATGATTAATTTTCTTATTTGGAATATCCGGGTTGTGGGTCTCTTCCTCTCGAATCATGTTAGAGTCTTTGTCATGTTCATAATATCAAGTTACTTATTCTTATTGAACCTTTCATTAATTCTTCTAAGATTGCTTTTGTCGCTAGATCCCATGGTTTTCATAATTTCTTCTTCAATCTTAATAATAAAATTTGGTGCTTTTGCCACAACTCCATCACCATTTCCATCATTGATGATCTTGACCAATTGGTTAATGTCAAAATCTCCTTAGGTGACTTATCGCTTTTGGCTCTTTTATTTATGCCTCTTGTAATAAAGCTGGTAGGAACATCCTTTGGAATCACTGCACCTTCGCTCTCTAACCTTCCCGGTTGGTTGGAGGTGATTTCAATACTATCATAGCTAGTTCTAGAAGGGGAGGATGTTCTCCTAACCTTCATTCCATGGAGGACTTCTCAAATATGATCCTGATTGTAACTGATCGACATTGGTTTCACTGGGTCTAACTTCACGTACAAACCTAGGCTTTGGCGATCTTGATAGGACCCTCTTTAATTCTTTTGGATCAACCAATGGTCTACTACTTGTTGAGCATTTGAGAACTTTGTCGACCATGCTCCTCTCTTGATTTCCTAATCCCCCCAAACCCGTTCTACTCCCTTCTTTTCGATTTCAAAACATGTGGACCCAACATAGTGACTTTACCAATGTCGCTATCACTAATTGGATGGCCCCTATTTTCCTGGATAATTAAAAGGTATGACTCGTTTTGGCTTAAGCTCAAAAGACTTAAACAAAATCTTGGAACAAACACATTTTTAAAAATCTTTTCACAAATCTTAAAGCTATGGAACAAGAGGTTTGTTCTCTTGAAGATCTTCTCAACGATCCTAAAACTTGAGGAGTTGAACATTGCCAAGAATAACTTGCTTAATTATCAAAACATGGAAGAAACCTATTGGCAAAAAAGCGCAAGCAAACATATTCCGATGGTGACGTAAACACCGTGTACTTTCATGCCATTTGTAATAAATGGAAAGCCTTAAACTCGATTAAGAAAATTAAGAACTCTAATGGTGAATGGATAACCGATAACAATGATATTAAGGATTCTGTCATTCATCATTTCCAAACTTTATTAAATTCTAAGTCGTTGCTAGATACTTTATCAAACACCCATCTTATTCCTTCTATGATTAACAGTGAGGATAATCATTTACTCACTATGTGTCCTTCCGAAGAGGAGATTAGTAATACTCTTAAGAACATGAACACTGACTCTGTTGCTGGCCCTGATGGCTATACGACCCACTTCTTTCAGCACTGTTGGCCATTTATTAAAACCAATTTAGTTAATGCTATTATTGATTTCTTTGATGGCAATCCCATTCCCAAATACTTTTCAAGCACTTCTATTGTCCTTATTCCCAAAATTAACAATCCTGAATCTTGGGGCGATTTAGACCGATTAGTGCACCTTTTTCAAAAACTCATTGCTAAATTAATAAATAATAGGCTTAGCCCTTTGCTTCCTAAAATCATCTCCCCTAATCAAACTAGTTTTGTTAAACATAGAACAATATCGGATAATATTCTTCTCGCTCAAGAAATGGTTCATGACATTGATATCAATTCTAGAGGAGGCAACATCTTATTCAAAGGACATCGCTAAAGCCTTTGATAATCTCTCATGACTTTCTCTTTCAAATCTGAATTTGTTTGGTTTTTCGATAGTTTTATCCGGATTATAAAAAGATGTATCTAATGTCCGTTTTCGGTTATCATGAATGATGAGTCCATAGGTTTCTTTCCTTCTAGCCATGGTTTGAGGCAAGGTGACCCACTATCACCTTCTCTTTTTATCATCGCTATTGAATACCTGTCAAGGAGCCTGAATGATCTTTTCGCTAATAAGCCTAATATGTCTTTTAAAACTCATGGAGGTTTCCCTATTTCTCATCTTAGCTTTGCTGATGATTTCATTATCTTCGAATCTCCATTCAACATGTTAAAACCATCAAGAACCTTCTAAATGATTTTGGTAAAGTTAGTGGTCTCTTTATTAATGAAGGAAAATGTTGTTTTATTCCTTCAACTAAGATTCCTCCTAATAGACTTAACCAAATATCCAGAATTACTAATTTTAAGCAAAATCAACTCCCTCTTAATTACCTTGGAGCTCCGCTTTTCAAAGGCCAAAAAAGATCTCACCTTTTTGATGATCTAATTCAAAAAATTTCTAACAAAATTTTGGTTTGGGAATTTCATTTACTCTCTTTCGGTGGTAGGCTTACCTTGATCAAGAGCACTCTAAATTCCATGCCCATATACCTTCTTCAAACCATTGTGCCTACCAACTCTACCATAAACAATGAAAGCCTCTTAAACAAATTCTTGGGGAACCAATACATCCTCTAAAAGAATGCACTATCATCATGGTCTAATAGTTGTGGTACTCTTGAAGAGGGAGGTCCTGGGATGTAAATCCATCAAAGAAGTTATCCATGCCTTCTCCTACAAACTTTGGTGGAACTTTAGGAGCAAAAATAGTCTTTGGGCAATTTCATGACTTCTAAATATTGCCGTGGTAAACATCCTCTCATTTGTCCTTTAAATCGGTGATTCTCGTGTGGAGAAGACTTTGTTCAAATGGGATGCAGAATCCTTAATTTTTTGGGGCATAAACTCGCAATTCTTTTTTGGCAAGACAACTGAGTGGTTCCCATTGATGACTTACTCTACACTCACTCCACCTCGCTATTAGAGTTAATTCATTCGGCAAAACCACATGTGGAACACTAGTAAGATTACGATTCTATTCCTTCCACTTTCTTAAATATGATTACTAGTATTCCTATCACTCCTAACAATCATGATCGATTATCTTTAAGTTATCTCATAATGGGGATTTCAACCTTAAAATGTGTGGATTCACACTAAAGACAATCATGATTCTTCTATTGTGTTCTCCAAAATTTGGAATAAGCAATATCCCCTCTTCTTACTCTATTCTTACTTGTATCCTAAAAACTTTATTCTTTGACTCTTTTGTGGGGTAAAGGGTATATTTACCCTCTAAATGTCAATGTTGTTCCCATATTGAGAATGTTAACCATGTTTTTGTTAATGGAACTATTGCCTCTAAAATTTGGATTTGGTATGACAATCTATTCAACACTATCAATTTTAATTGTTCTTTTACTTTATATCAACTTCTTGAAGTTTACTTTGACAATGCAATTAAAGGTCATATTAAAATCATAATCGCCATTACTCTTATTTGGTTCATATGGATGGACCAAATGAAGCTAAACATCGGGATTCGTATGAATCACATGAGGATTATTGCTAGAACTAAAAACAAAATTTGTGACTTGTTTAAAGCCAATTTAATCCATCACAAGCATTTTAAAGGTCAGAATGTCAGCTATAAACGGGCCTCAACCTTCCGCACTGCCTTACTATTGAAATGATAGAATGGTTTTGGAAAACCTCTTGATCATATTATTAAAATTAATACGATGGCTCTTCTCATAATGGCTCGTTGTGGAGGCATTTTCGGGATTCTAAGGGTATTGTTCTATGTGCATTTTCTTATCCCCTTATTTCAGATCGTTCCTTATACGAGCTTATGGCGCCCACAAAGCTCTAGAAATTTGTCTTCAAAATGATTGGCTCAATATTTGGATAGAGGTGGATGCTCTTCACCGATTGACCTTTTGACTTCTACCAATATGAGCAACGCTTGTTTGTACTACCTCCTCAAGCAAACTAGGGCTCTTCTCTCTCAACCGAATTTTACCATCACTCATGTTTGGCATGAAGGTAACGCTTGTTACCTTACTGCGAGATTAGACAAGATGATCCTCTTTAATCAATTTACATTACCCAAATATACTGTGGTCCGTTAACATGGACAATTGCTTCCTTATCTCGAATCTAACTCTCCTCTCGCCTCTTTTTCCGGTTTTCTGTTCCTTGTGTTCTAACTCTCCTTGACGTTTTCTTTTACTGAGTTATTTCATTTTGTGCATGAAGAGGACATTTGGTTGATACTTATCATCCTCGATGTTGTTTTATGAACTGGACCCCATTCATCATGCCATTTCCTGTTTCAGCAAGGTTTCTTTGGTGGGATCTTGTTGTGGGGTGCTTTCTTCATTACCCTTAATGGCTAACTTATGTTGCAATAGTTGCTCTAATGGGAGTGACTCGATTGCTGATTATTTTTGGTCTTATGCTCATTTCTGGTGGTCGGAATCATATCTACGCTTTATTTATATTGTAATCCGCATCTATTGGGTCTGCGTGATGTTACCTTCTTGGATTGGAGTGCCATTGTGTGGTACTATAGTCCGATGTTATTGTCGCTTTAAGACTTTGGATGTTTGTGGATTTGGTTTATCGATTAGCTATTTCTCTTAACCGCTATAATATCCCTTTTAGTAGTATTGTGCGGATCACTATGCCTTATCAATGTCTACTTGATCATAAACTATGGTTGGTATACTCTCAATGACTATTTTGGCAAGCAGGTATTTCTCGGATTGTAATAGGGATATTGTTCTATGAAGGTTCCTTATGTGGTAGTTTTTTAATTTGGTTCCTTGAGGCTTCACAATCTTGTTGTCTTTGGTTTTGTCGACTGAAACTTGTATTTTCTCAATGGATCATTATCCATTTGTGTGATTGTGGGTAATTTTGTATTCGATTTTGGTTTTCCATTTTCCTTGTCCAAAGAAGATGCCAACATCCGGATTGTTGTTTGTCCTTGTTGGTCTTCTCCATTTGTTATGTTGTGAACATGCTTTTTTAAATATCCTTTTTTGTTATCTGAAGGGCATCAATGGTTTATCTTATAAGCATAATGGGATTATTGGCAATATTGGTTATTATCACTACTATTGCGTTGGATTATGGTGATTAAGCACCTGATCGACTGATTTCTCCAATGTAATTTGCTTGGGGTGGGGTGCTATTCATTATCTATCCTTCCATTTACTTATATATAATTTTGGGTATTCTTGGCCGCCTTGTTGGTCTTATGCCTTGTTTATTTGCGGATCAGGTCTGGTTTTACATTGTTCAGATGATGTTGCCGATTGCTTATGGACTTTGCTTTGAACCCTTTTGGTCTTTTAGTTGCTTATCATGGACTAATGTGATCTATCATATCGCCGCTTTTCTTCTCTCTCTGATAAACCCGCATCTTGCTTTCTATTTATATTGGATGGGAGGCATTATGACATGCTACTCTTTGTTGTTTTTTGATTGTTTCATGTCCCGAAATTTCGCTTGGTTTATCCGCCACCCTTGTTGGCTCCTTTCTATGTTGGTCGCAAGATTGGGTCCTTCGCTCAGAAACATTTATGCTCTTGATGCTCGATGGTGATGGTTTTGAGATTTCAGGTTGGCCTTCAAGATATCTACTTTATGGCCTACTATCTACTTTGATTGGGAGGTTTTATGGCCAGTAGTCCTTCCCTGCTCGAATGTTGTCGCCTTCATTGTTGTCTTGGCTATTTTTTGGTTTGGTTATCCATTGTCCTATCTTTTGCATTCTATTTTACATTGTTGCATTACTTGTTTTACTATTGTTTTTCAGATGTCTGCGCTTTTACCTGTCATTGCTCATCTCAATGCTATAATTTGCATTACCAGTTGTCTCTATTCCTATCTCGGTCCAGTTTGGTTTGTGCGTTTTGAGCTTTTATTCAAAGAGTGGTGTTATGGGAAGTTCTTTTGTTGTCTTGTTTCTCTTATCTCTGTTGAGTCGGATTATCCAATTTTGACCGATGTCGCCATGGAGTCAGAGCTCTAAATGTTCTTACTTGTTGTTAGTTTTGGTTTGCAGCCCTTTTCCGTGTTGAGCTATCTCTTCCTTTACAATTGTCTTTCTCCAATTACTCATATGGACATAAAAGGGGTTGTTTCGCCCGAAAGTTTCAATTATATATCTTATGATGGGAATGTTAACTATAAGATCATTGACTTGATTAGCGTGATCACGCAGTTATCTCATCTCGCTTTTTTTGGTGGTGGGTTTTATCTGGTTTCACTTGAGAGGCTAAGATGACTAATTCCCATGTTTATATACTCATGTCGATGACTATATTGTGATATCTTTCTTGAATGAGACAACTTACCATTTAGCTCTTTGTAATTACCTCTCTATTTTAGATATGATTGTGTTTAGGATTGCGTGTAATAAAGTTCATAAGACTATCAACAACCGTTACCTCCTCACGTTTGTTGGCTATGATGTGGATGTTTTCACTCCCTTTTGGTATGGTAGTAGCTCATGTGATGTAACCCTTCTAATGAAGTTTGATGCTCAATTTTGCATCCGCCAATTTGGTGTGATTGAGCCCGAGCCTTCTTTATCAACTTTCCTTATTATCGCTCTTTTTATTGTTTTCATTTATCTCTCTATTTGTATTACTTTACCTCTTTCTAATCTCCTCTCTAGTGTCACTTTGTGTGATTCTCCCTTGTTCTCTTGTGTTTGCTCCATATTACCAAGCTCTCTTACAACCATCGAGCATTGTCCTTAATCTTCCTTCGATTATTATGTTAGCCATATTGTATCTTTTGATTGCTTTAATGTTTTCTCTTGCTTTTGGATGTACTTAGATGGGGATTTACTCCTTAGGTCGATTGTAGCTCTTTGAGTGAGATTGAGTTTATCCTCTTTAAGGATCTTGTAACCCTTTTTTTTGTGGCAATAAAATACCCCCGTATAATGGGGTTTCTTTAAAAAAAAAAAAAGAATAGCGGGTATATCTAGTCTGGACATTCCGGGGGCGCACGATTTTAAGTAGCACTAAGGAGATCTGTACCTTACTCCCTTGGTTAACAATGGCAAAGTACTTGCTTTAAACTTTTATACACTTGAGTGTGCATTTAGCTAATGAGTGAAAATCCCATTTTCTACAAAATACACATATGCATCTTTCATTTAAAGTGTGTTAAAAGAAATATATTGTATATATTAGTCATACTTAGGATTCAATTATATGCATGTTACATGTGATGGAAAGAAATACTGTGATGTGTGTCATGTGTTAGTAGTTCATTCAAATTAATCTTAAAATGACTTTCATATTGAATGAAATCATTTAAAGTGAACCTAAACTTAGGTTTAACTTAAAATGTGTAATAATCCATTCACTAAAGAGAACAAATTAAATTAACGTGCTTTAGAAAGTTGCTTAAGGTAGGGATGAAAGAGAGCAATTCTCTTTCCTTTCTTTATAACTCTTATTTGCTAAGTGTAATATATGAAACAAAAGAAAATACTAAGTAAACTTCTCAAATCAATTAAACCACTTAAAGTAAAATCAACCTCTTATTGTTAAACACCCTTTAACATTTAGAAAATCATAACCTTAACGCCTAATTAGGACTTACCACACAAGCATTAACACACACATTAAAATTAACTCATCACTTTTAGTCCTAAGTTAGGATGGTGTATGTTTGGTGTATATTTTATTTTGTGATGTAATATTTTAAAATGGATATTAGGGAGTATGCTTTGTAGACTGGATGGTAGGCCATGATTAGCCTAATCTTATGTTCTACAGAGAATTATGCTTAAAGGGGATGCTTAAAATAAATATAAATACTCTCTTTGTAGGTTGCTTATGCCCCTAAGCATAATCCAAGTTAAGACAGAGGGGTATGGCTACCCATATGTAAGGTGCTAAATCCAAATTATGATATAACTGCTTGGGTTGTATGTGTGTTTAGTTAACACTTATTTTATAGGTGTAGTTAGATTTACTTTGCCTATTTTTAATGTAATTTTGCTTTAGAAATTAGGATTAGTGCTATGGGGTTTAGGATGCCCATTGACTAGAAGGCTTAATCTTGGGGTGCCATGTGATGCCTTGAAGCCTACCACATCAAAATAAGCAAAGATATGAAGAAATAAAGGAGACATGAAGAATGAAGACTTGAAGTCCACCCAAAGCATTTATTATTTGTAATTATAATTATTCTTTTATATATTGTGTTGTATAAGGGTAGAGCTCGACTACCCATTTTCACTTTTCGGGGTGTACGGCCTTTATGCGATTAGGCTCTTAGGGTAAAATTAATTTTTCTACCCTAATTAATAACTCACAATTAAAATTTAAAATAACTCATAACCTCACCATAAAGCCTAGGTTTTAAATAAGATAATTAAAAGATTTAACAACCCTTTAACTGAATGGTTGAATGTTTGACAACATGCATACATATTCTTCCCTCTTGAACATGAAGGATCTCCATCCTTGCATGATAGGGGAATGCTTGACCTGTGAGGGCATCCCTTGTGGTGGAGAACACCTTCTTCTAGTTGATTTGGCCTATAACCTATTTTCAACATGCATATAGGTATCAAAATCCTAAAGCCTTTGTCAAAATGAAGTGTCAAAATTGAAATAAAATTTGAAATGATTTTACATTTGTATATTAAGTCATTTCTCATACCACTCATGCTCTAGTCTCTTAGGGAGAGGATTTTAGGACTTTAGTTCTTTCCAATTAAATAACAACTCAACTATCTTGCAATACATAAGACTTGCCTAAATGGATTTGAATCATAGGAGGTGTTAGGCAGCCACTCCAGGCAGTTGTAAGTCTAAAAGTCAGAGGATTTACTCTCTCTTGTGGTGGTAAACAATATACCCATTCTCGCTTAGACTTAGGTCATGCTTTGGCTTATGCCAAAGGTCCCTAGATTTAATATTTGAGGTAGTTATTTCCTTTGGACTACTAGCATAAATCCTCACCTCTTATGCATTTCCATAATCTTATGTTGTTAGATTATAAGCCCTAGCAATCTAATAAAATATGAACTCAAATGAATAGATTTCTTCAATTTCAAATATATAAAGCCCAACCAGTGGATATATTAAAATGCTCACT
The DNA here is from genome assembly GCA_021442155.1 of Cymbidium sinense. Taxonomy (NCBI): domain Eukaryota; kingdom Viridiplantae; phylum Streptophyta; class Magnoliopsida; order Asparagales; family Orchidaceae; genus Cymbidium; species Cymbidium sinense. Next base: position 39,885,375 of record CM038229.1, read on the forward strand.
AGGCTTCCTAGTATCATGAGAAGTTTCTACTCATCTCCTTTGACTTTGATAATAAGTCTTCTCCTTGAGTTTTCCCACTTGAATTTCCAAATACAACTAATCCTTTAATAGTCTAGCATTGAAATCCTTGGAGACTTTAATTTTTTACTTTAATCGAGAGTATTCCTAAGAAATTCACATTCTTTTGGATGTAATTAACTATGGAGGCTTACCTCCATAGGAAACTTAACGAACCTAGCTTAATATAAACCCTGCTTTACTTTTCTATGTAAATTAGGGTAAAAATCTCTAGTATATTTGAAGACCCATTATGTCTTAGGCGTCCTTATTAGGTGATTAGGTCCATTGTAGGGTGATGATTTCTATCTTTTGAGATAGTGCATCATTCCTTAATGTTGTGTCGGATCACTTCAACAAGTACCGCTAAGATTTATGTGGTTTCCCACATCCAAAAATAAACACCACATTATGGTTGCCAAATTTTTACCTCGTCGAGTTAAAGATTGATGGCCCGTTGATAGAGGTAACTTCATCTTGAAGTGATGAAGTTTTGTAGAGAAGATCATGAGCTGCCTCCTAGCTGATCGGTCTGTGGATAAAGTGCTTCCATGGAAGTCACTGATGTTAGTCTAGAGATGCCTTCTGGAAGTCAAATCAATTGGGAATCGACTTGTTTTCATTTTTTGAGGCTTGGGGAACATGTGGGAAAAGTTAATTTGAATTTCATGGAGTTTTGATGAGGTTGGGTAGACATGGCTCTCTAGTTTGAGTGGAGCTTGATTTTATTGATGGTAAGGTGCACAAGGAGCTCACAAAATGTTTAGGGACTATTTGGAATCCTCTCTAGAAAGTATGTGATACATTTGAATGGATGTGGAAGTATACTCTCCTCCTCAATTGAACTAAGTGCTGAGACTAGGTCAGCCTTTGGCAGCCTTCCGGCTGGAGTGTGGCTGGAGGTGGAAAAAGACTATTGAAGTGGATGTTTCTGAGAGGCTGAGGGAGTGTAGTTGAATTCCATGGAGTGTACACTCCCCCTTAGGTGGACCAATGATTACCCATGAGTGAACTCACCCTCTCTTGGCCAAAAGTTGAACCCAACAACCTTGGGTTAGGTTGGGTCAATGGTCTTCTATTCCAAAAGGATCAAAGATGGCTACCAAGGAGTGGGGAGGTGGAAAACCCTTCCAAATGAAGATTTTATCCCATTTGGAGGGCTTGGTTCAATAGGTTTAACCCAACCCGGGTTCACCATGTGTTAGGCCCACTTGGGCAGGCCCATGGTGACCCATGGATGAGTCATGCCAAGTTTGGATGGGTTTGGCTCAATTTGATCCATGTAGGTCAAATGAATTTGATTGGGCTAAGTTGACCATTTTGACCAAATTGGGTCAAAGTGATAGTTTGGTTAACTTTAATTGGTCATTTGAAAAGAGTTAGTGCAATTATTTTGATTCAATTTAGATTAGATTTGGATTTTGTTCATATGATTCAATTTGGGTCAAATGGGTCATGTTGACCAATTTGATCAAATTGGCCAAGTTGGGTTAAGTGTGGGTTAGGTTCAAGTTCATTTGATCATTAATGATTGATTGGAAGAGTTTATTTGAATTGATTTGGGTTAGGGAGGGATTTGGTTCAATTTGACCTTTTAGGTCAAATGGGCTAAGTAGGTCAATTGGGTTGGGTTGACCAAATTTGGTCCAATTGAAAGTTGGATCATGTCCAATATTCAATTGGTGATTGATTAGAAGTATTAGTTTCAATCAATTTAGTTTAGGATTGATTTGGCTTAATTTGGCTCTTTAGGTCAAATTAGGTCAAATTGGGTCAACTTGGCTAAAGAGGCCAATTTGGCATGGTTAGGTTCAATTGGCTTGAATTAATGGTTGAGTCATGTTCAATATCCAATTTGTGGTTGATTAGAGTCATTGATTGCAATTAATTTGTCTTAGAACATGACTTGGCCCAATTTGGCTATTTAGGTCACTTTAGGTCAACTTGGGTTGATCATGTTACAAATTCTAATTGAATACAAGGAGTGTTCGATAGTGACCTACAATCATCAATGAAAAGATTGGATATCTTTGGTTGATATAATGAGAGTTTGATTGAAGTTTTGCCTAATTGTGCCTTTTAGGTCACTTTGGATTAAGTGGTTTGGTCAAGTCAATGGAACCACTTGAATTTGAGCAATACGTAATATATTCAATGATGAATTTGAAGTTGCTTGGTGGCTTTGATTGCAATTGATTTGGGTTCTATTAGGTTTAGGCTCATTTGAACCTTTTAGATCAAATGGGCTAACCTGGGTTAATTAAGTTTAATTGATTCAATTGGCTTGATTGCTAGTGTTGGAATAATTTGAAATGATATATTTGATAGTTAGAATGATTGAGAGAATTAATTGAATTTGGTTTACATGAATTGATTTGAATGGAGTTATAGAATTTAATTGGGTTAACTTTGGTTAAGATTCAAGTTAATTTAGCTTAAAATTTGGGTTGGAAATCAAATTCTATCAAGATCAATTGAATTCAAATGAGTTTGGATTGGTTTGGTTATAATCGTATGAGTTTGGAGCTAAATTTGACCTTCTTGGACCCAAAAACATTGGGTTGAACCATCTTATCTTCCTTAGCCAACTTAGGTTAAAGTGGATCAAATTAAGCTTAGATTAAGTTTATATTGTTGGCTTAGAGTTTAGGTTTAAATAAATTTATGGGTATGAGTGTCAATTTAGGCCCTAGGGTAGGTGAACCTCACTTATCATATGGTAAGCTCTAGGCCTAAGGTTATTCCCTACAAGTCCTTTGGGTTTAGTGTTCCCTTAATCACTAGTAGTATCCTAGCACTAAGAAAACCTAAGTGTTTAGAAGAATCCTAGACCTAGGATGGGAGTGATCAATCCTCACTCCAAAAATGAGATCAATAGCTACATCATTAGTAGGAATGGGATTTGCGTTGATACTGAAAATGTAAGAAGAACAGTAGATTGGACAACACCTACAAATATACATGTTGAGGAGTTTCCATGGACTAGCAACATTTTATTGTAGATTCATTAGAAACTTTAGCTCAATTGCTACACTAATTATAGATTGCCTCAAAAAGGGTCAATTTACATGAGGATCTGACTAAGAGAATAGCTTTAATTAAAAGAAAAACTTAGCTCCGCCTAGTGCTTACACTTCCAAACTTTAATCAAGTCTTTGAAGTATAATGTGATGCTTGTGCTACTGTAATTGGAGCAGTCCTTGTACAGGAAGGTCAACCGATTGAATAATTTAGTGAAAAACTCAGTGAAGCACGACAAAAGTGGACTATTTTTGAAAAAGAGCCTTATGTTGTTGTATGGGCTTTATAGCATTGGAAGAATGACTTCATTCATCAAGAATTTTTTCTTCACAGTGATCATCAAGTGTTGAAATACATCAACACGTGACAACTCTAATGCAGTTGCATGCTCAATGGACCCTTTATCTATAAAAGTTTGTGTTTGTGTTTAAACACTGCTCAGGACAACTCAACAAAGTCGATGACACCTTCAGTAGAATGGCATCACTTCTCCTAACATTACAAAATGAGCTTACAGGTTTTGATAACATCAAAGTGCTATATATGACAAAGATTTCAGAGACATCTAGAAATAGTGCACATAACACATCAATTCACAAGATTGCACAATTCAATAGGGATTTCTATTTAAAAATTCATGCCAATGCTTACATAATACATCCCTCAAAACTCAAGTTATTTTAGGTTTACATTTAGGAGGACTGGCTACTCATGCTAGGCGTGATAAAACCATCACTGCAACAGAAGAGTGATTCTACTGGCCACACCTTCAATGAGATGTTATAAAAATTTACACAAAGATGTGGAATTTACCAAATAGCCAAAGATCACTCACAAAAGATGGGACTTTATTCTCCCTTACCCATCCTAAATAATATTTGGGAAGATCTCAGTATGGATTTCATATTGGGTCTGCCAGTGACATAACATAGAAAGGATTCCATATTCATTGTAAGTGATCGCTATTCAAAAATGGCAAACTTCATCTCAAGACGTAAGACTGCTGGTGTTGAGGATTCTATATTCGTTGTAGTTGATCGCTATTCCAAAATGGCAAACTTCATCTCAAGTGGTAAGTACTGGTGGTGCTGTCAACATTGCCAATTTATTTTTCTTTGAAATGGTTCGATTATATGGAGTACCTAAAACTATAACGTCAGATCGTGATGTTAAATTCATTTGTCTTTTTTGGAGAGTTCTTTGGAAGAAGTTTGACACTTCTCTAAACTATAGTAGTGTGTATCATCCCCAAATCGATGATCAAATAGAGGTTGTTAATAGAACACTTTGATCTATGATGTAGCATAGCAAGAAACAAACCAAAATCATAGGACTTGACTTTAGCCCAAGCCGAGTTTGCCTTCAATAATATGACTAACATATCTATAAGACTAACACCATTTGTTAACACCAAGCATATAAATACTATCTTAGACCTCCATGAACTTCCACCTGGAGTATCACATAAATCTACAAAAGTGTTAGTTGAATATCACAACTACATAGAAGTGTTCGAGACAAACTAGAGGTTGCAAATAGAAAATATAAAGCTTCTGCTTATCGTCATAAGTGATTAAGGTATTCAAGGAGGGAGATCAAGTAATGATTTACCTCAGTAAAGATAGATATCCCAAAGGCATTTACAACAAATTACAAGCCAAAAAGACTGGTCCTTTTCCTATAAGCCAGAAAATTAATGACAAAAATTATTACAGAAAATTAATGACATTTTAAAACTTAATGTCAAGATATCTTTTAATATCATCCACCGATGCCAAAACTATTGAAAATAACTCAATGGAGTCAAGTTCATCTGAGGAAGGGGAGGAACTATTGCAATTGAACCAAACCAAACCTTAAAGTTGACCCACTACAAACTATTCAATTATATATATATATATATATATATATATTTTTTTACCTAATATTCTATTACTACCTAGTAGTGGAGGGCAAAATAGGGTTATTCTGACATATAATGAACCGTGAGAATAATGGGTAGGGGATATTTTTTTGATTATTCTATCCTTTTCTTGGAAAGTGTTTGCTTTTGTTCTTTATCCTGTAGAAGGAGGATAATCCATTCTCTTCTATCAGGTCTTACCAAGTTCCTCTACATATAGTCTTCTACTTCATTCTTTATTTTATCATTGTTGATGGTCGAATGCAAATGTAAAATCACACATTCTTCTTAGTGAGCAGACACTTAACTTGTAAATAATCTTGTCAACTTTCATCTTTGAGAGGAGAAGGATCAGATTAATTAGTTGGACTTACAACTTTTTTAAGGATTAATTATGTGGCTTCAGTCCAATTGGTCCAATTTCTATAAGGAGCCTGCTTCAAATCTGTGGGGAGAAATGAAGAGGCAAGCATATTGAAATTTGTCTTTTTAGGACTCCACGTAGATTTGCAAATATGCTTATTCATGTGATCAAGTACGTCATCAAGGAATAGTATACTTTCTCGAGAGATGGAATTCACTACCCTTTAATGGACTTAACCACATCAATAAGGACTCCTAAGGACGATGGGTCAGCATATGCAACAGAGATTCTTTCTCTACTTTACATGGAAAAGTAAAGCAAGGTTTATTTTAAACTAGGTTCATTATGTTTGCTACAAGGGCAAGCCCCCATAGTTAATTACATCCTAATGAATGGGGATTCCTTAAGAAAACTCTCTAACCCTAAATAGAAGTTAGGCAATTCCTATAGGGAGTTCTGCTAAAATTGCCCTAAAGATAGGATGTCTGCTTGGGAAAAGGGGCCCTTTAGAAGCTTGAATTCCTAATCCACAAGCGGAATAGTTATTTTTTTGTTATTTAGTTTGTTTTATCATGGACCCTATTATTTTGCAAAGGATCAAACTAAGAAGGAGCTTATATTAGCCTAGACTTATCTCAGATTTAATGAACCAAAGGGAGAATCTGTGCATCCGCTGAACAAATTCTCCAAACATAGGGGTGGCTACTAGGAAAGGGGAACTGCCCAATCCAAAAGTAACTCGGGTAGGTTCTAAATAGGGTCGCAAAGGGCTTGATCCAAATAGAGTGTCCACAAGGGATGTGGCCAGAAAGGGCTTAATCCAACACTCTAAAGAAAATGACATGGCTAACCATATATCCAATAGGTATTCGGTGTCCAACTCAAGGAGAAAGCTCACGGATTTATATCTGTCAAAAGTGGTGTACCCACCGGGTGAGTCGATTATAGCGCTCATCAACCAACCTAAGGTGCCCATCGGTTTGCAACAATCAACCTAGGAAGAAAGCTCGAGAACTCACATCCTCCTATAGTGAAACTGATTGTTGGGATAGTATGTCTTCGGCTTGATAGGTACTATCCAACCTAGGGCGACTAATGAGTGAATGCAACTAGGGGACTTATATCAGCTCAAAAGTAATCAAGAGAAAAGGAGCCTCTGGGGGACTTATCCTAACCCTCAAATATACTCAACCTAGTTAGAACATGATGGCTAGTTCAAGAAGAGAACAAATCTTCTCAAGCAAAGTCAACATGCGCTAGCTTACTAGCTGGGCAGTGAAGTCTACCGTACTAACAAGGAGCTCATTGGTTGCAATGATCAAGTTAGAAAGAAAGCACAGGGACTCACATCCTCCAATAAGTGACCACTAGGGTAACATACTAGCAAGGTAGCATGTTGACCCGACCTAGAGCAGCTAATGAGTGAGTGTCATAGGGGCTTGCTCCCACATCAAAGTAGCTCGAGATAAAAGATTTGTGTTTGTTACTGTGCATGTGTTAAAAGGAATAGGATGCCTCTGGTGGACTCTTACACCTATCTTAAACACACTAGGGGTTTGATGAAATAATTCCATGGATGGCAAAAATGATTCCACTAAGGAAGATGTCACTTCGGTTCTCTCACACCTATCTTAGTTATGTTAATCGAAATAGGATGCCTCTCGAGTTCTCTTACACTTATTCTAATAGTATCAGGATATTGTGTTTGTGTTGTGAAAGAGGGATAAGGTACCACTAGGGGACTCTTACACCTACCCTAAACATGTCAAGGTGGATTCGCAAGACAAGCAAACAACACTTCGAAAGAAGAGAAGATTTCATGAATGGAATCAAATTTTATTCATTTTATTAATGATTATTTACAAATATGATTTATTTCATGGGTAATATTTCTTTAGATAGAGCCCATTAATTGGAAGCATCAGGTGTTCCCTTTATAATCAAAGATGATAAGATCCTCCTTAGTAGCCTTCTCATGACATGGGGCCTTCCCAAGTGGGTTCAAACTTGCCCCATCTTCAAAGCAACAATTGGTCTCCTTAGACTAACACAAGTCCTACTGAAAGACCCAGGGTATAACCATGAGCTTGAATCATTTTGGACTTGTATAACTCGAGGTTTTGGCATGCAGGTGACTCTCCTCCAAATCTTGAGCTCTTCTAATCATAACTTTGCATTCTACTCAGAAGTGATCTTGTTATCCTATCCTTAGTGATGGGAGTTGAACTAGAGGAAGAATGGCTTCAAACCCACACTAAGTAAAATGGGGTGAAGTTGAGTTTGGTATGTGGTGCGAAAGAGTGGCTTCAACCAACTACTCGTTCCACTGTCATTTGTTATCATCAAGAGTCTTCTTTAGTATCTGGATGAGAATTTTCTTGAATTCTTTCACTAAGCCATTTGCTCTAGGGTAGTAGATGGTGGAGTATCTCCACCCATACCATGTCCTAGCAAAGTGGATCTTCATGCTTTTGAATGCGCACTACATTATCAATATAATTCATCATGGCACCAATCTATATAAGATATGGTGTTTGAAAAATTGAAGCACATGCCGAGTGACCTCTGAGTGGGATGGCTTCCACTTGAAAAAGTAGTCGTGGCGATAAGATGAAGATGCCCCTTGGAAGAAGGAGGATCGATCACCTATGATGTGGTCCCCAACACTCAAAATCCAATACGTGGTGTAGAATATTGGTGGTTGAGTGCCACACCGCACTTGATACCGATGTAATCTCTAGCTACATCCATGCAATTTGTGATCAAAGGCTGAGTATCCAAGTCGCTTGATCTTCATCTTCATCTTTGGACAAGATTGATGAGCTCCACATAGACCTAAGTGTACCTCGGTTATAATGCCACAGGCTTCATGTTTGTCTAAATAATGTAACCACATTTGGTCAAAAGACTGTCGGTGCAAGGTGCCATTAACAAAAGCATAGGAAAGAGCTCTTTATTTCACTTGATGGGCTTGTGACCTTTCTTGCGATAGTTTTCTAGTGTTCAAGTAATCTATGAATGGTTGCCTCTAATCCAGCTCCTTATCTATTTTGGCAACGGTAACCTCCCCTTCAAGAGAAAGTCTCTTAATGAGTTTAGAATCAATAAGGGATAGGACTTATTTATTTTGGACCCTTATTGAAATGGACTCATCTTCCGGACATGTAAACGCTTTGGCAAGTTTGGCTAAAACATCTGCTACTACATTCTCTACTCTGGGAACCTTGTAGATGGTGATTTCGGGAATCTGGGCCAACAACTTCATGGTATACTCGTAGTAATGATGAAGCTTGGGTTTGAAAACCTGGTAGGACCTAGTAATCTAGTTGATAATCAACTGAGAATCCCCAAAGATGTTGATGCTCTTGACACAGATAGTGATGGCAAACTTGACCGGCAATAATCAAAGCCTCATACTCCTTGGGTGGGTTGGAAAGATAATATAAGAATCTCATCACATCACGGTTTGGAGTTAGAAGAACTATTCATACCCCTATCTTTCCTATGAGAATAGATCATGGTGCTTCACTTTAAGAAAAGAAGCAGTACCATCAAAATACATCTCCCATCAGTGGCTGTCGGCCTCCCCCAAGTTCATATTTTGTTCATCGAGGAGATCATCGCAGAATTAGGAAGTGGTGTGTCGCTAAGAAATCAAGGCATATGTCCTTAACCGCATCTGGGGGTATGAATGTGATATTGAACTACGAGAGAATCATGAACCAATGAGCAAAATGTCCAGATAGCATTGGTCGTGTCATGAGGTATTGTAGTGGATTCATTCTAGAGATCAAGTTCACCTTATGAGAAAGCATGTAATGTCGTAGCTTTTGGGAAGTAAAGATCAAAGCTAGGAAATGTTCCTCAATAGGTGGATAGTTTGCTTCAGCAGGAATTTGACGATGGTTGAGGTAGTAGAGTGCACTTCTTCCTTTGGGCCAACAGAATGTCAGAGAGTCATCCAATGCCATAAAAGATGAGTGGCGCCTGAGATAGGACCGCTAGAATCAACTTCACCAAGTACTCTTTCAAAGCATGTTGATACTTGTCATCCCACTTGAACTTGGTGTCCTTTTGATAAGTACCAAAATGATTGCATCTCGAGATAAAGCGTCTTAGATATGCCAATCATCCTTGAAAGGATCTGAGTTCAGTTAAACTCTTAGTAGGTGGCATTTCTAAGATGACTTTAATCTTTTCAAGATCTATTTCAATTCCCTAATGTCGAACAACAAACCCAAGGAATTTCCTTGAAGCTACTCTAAATGCACACTTCAAGGGATTCATTTTGAAGTTATATTGTCTCAACCATTTGAAAACTACTATCAAGTCAAAGAGATTGTCTTCCTTTTTTAAACTCTTGACTATTAGATCATTAACAAGACTAAACCCCATGATGGATGAGTTCATTGAAGATCTAAGTCCCCGCTATATGTAGCACCAAAGATTTTAAGGCCAAAAGGAATGACCCTATAATAGAAGATTTATCTGGTTCGAAGCAAGTTGTTTTCATCTTCAAGAGACATCTTGATTTGGTTATAGCCAGATGACCCATCCATGAAAGAGAAGACTGCATGAGATGAGGTAATGCCCTTCAGTAATTCTAGTATAGGAAGAGGAAGCTCATCCTTAGGGCATGCCTTGTTTAGGTCCCTAAAATCAACGCATATGTGAATTTGGCCATATAGGAAGAGGAAACTCATCCTTAGGATCAAAAGTCACCTTCAATGGAACCCACTGAGAGGGGTTGGTTGGTATACTAATCACATTAGGCTCATCCTCCGAGATGGATTCCAAGTCTATGTGAATAATAGGGTACCTAACCGAACACTAATTCTATTGGAAGGCCAACTAAGGATCTCCCACCTCTGAGCACCTCCCTCTGCTTTCCTCTACGGTGGAGTTGAGCCATCCTACCCATATGTCCATATGATGGAATGAACTGTGGGTGGAATGTTATATGCTGATCTATTTCTTCTTCAATTTCCCTCTATTGTTCACTTGGACTTTTATTTTTCTTTTCATTTTTTTATCTTTTCTTTTGCTTCTTTTTCTTTTTCTTTTGTATTTGCATTTGAATTTTGTCCAAGTTCACGAGAAAGGCTATTTTGAGGAGGATAGTAGGTTGCATCCTCATAAACCTCAACCTCTCTAATTGAAAATGGCTTTTCATCTCCATTACATGGTATTCAATTCCATCTTTCTTAACTTGATGCACTATTGAAGAGAGGATGGAATGATCTTGTTCTGGTGTATCCAAGGCCTACCAAGCAAAGCAATAAATGAAGTATTCAAATCAATGATGTAGAACTTAGCTTCAATCTTCCAGTCACCTATCTCCAAAGGTAACCCTATATAACATAAAGCTCTCTCACCTTGATAATTGAATCCTCTCAACATCATCTGATCTCCTCAGAGTGTAGAGATGTTGATCCTCAAATAGGCAAGGGTATTTAGACTCATAATGTTCACTGACGCACCTGAATCCATGAGAACCCTAGCAAGTCTAAACCTGCCTATGTCGACTGTGATGTATAAGAGATGGTTGTGCTCCAAGTCCCCCAGAAGGTCTTCATCTGTGAAGGTGATCTCTTAGGCTTCTTTTGCATAATTTGCTTCCTCACCTATTGCGGTAAGCTGAGCTAAGCATATTTCAGGATCAAGGAGGGCCTTGATTAGTTATTCCCTCATCTCTTTGGATAAGATAAGAGAATCATATATGCTTAGCTTAGATGGCAACTTTATTAGATGATAAAGCATGTTGTAGTCCACCATATCCTGGTCTTCCACAAGCATATCCAAGAGGAGTATCTTGTGGAAGGGTTTCTCAATCTTCAGTACCAATGACTTGTTTCCCTCAATTTTGAGGTGCTACCCTAGGAGGTAGAACCTTGCCACTGCGGGGTTGACTTCGGTGATCTCTTGAAGTAAGGTGGTGTAAGGTTCAACCTGCACTTTAAACTCACCTATTGCTTTTCCTATAGGACCCTTGAATTTGGATGAATCTAAGTCTATCTCAAGGGGTGAACCTATAATATTCAGAGTTGGAAAGTCTAACTTTGAATTAGCAAGAGGAAGATTGGAATTATTATAGTTATTTAGACTTGAAGAGTTATCGTTAGGAATAGAAGAAGATAACCCATCAAAAGTGACACAGATGTAATTCAAACTAATTTTATTCTTCAATTTCTTAGAATTATTTGGATGTACAAATTAGAAGTCAAGTTAACTGAGTGGAGTAAGTGATTTGATGCCCTTATCCACTGATACAAGAGTTTTACTAGTAGAATAAATAGAAGAGCTAGTTAAAATAGAAGAAGTCATCATGAAACTGAATAAGGTCGAATGTCGGACGGTCTGGTGCTAAAGGGCTATCTGCCTACATGCTACTTCTACTACTACTGAGCTCCACTTTCCTAAAGTTGGTATTGGCAACTTGCAAACCTTCCTTGGTATTGGAGGTTTGAGCTAACTCAGGCAGTTGCAAGGAATGCTTCTTGATCTTCTGAATGATTTTCTTAAAGTTTTTGGATAGAGAAATATTCCAACCTTCTTTGATTTTGGTAGGATCACATGTATCCCTAAGGATTACCCTAATGGAACTAGAAGATTGTTCCATAAGATATTCCTTTGGGATAATTATAGCACAAGTATTGAAACTGTGTTCAAGCTAGTCCTTGAATGTGAAGCAATCCTCCAAAATATGGCCTAGCATACGGTGGTAAGGGCAAAAGTTTGGATCATGACTTTTATGTACTTTCTCCGATCACCTAAGCTCAAGTAGCTAAAAAATAGATTTCTTTAAGAGATTCTTAAAGATCTTTCTGATTACCTCCCTCATAAGAATAAGGTTTGTTTAACTTATCTAAAAGAGTAGGTGGACCATAGCTACTTGGCGGGGGATATGCATGTCGCTGCTGCTGGTGGTATGTCTGATGCGGTGGTTGTGTTGACCGTGGGGGCTATGGTGGAGGCCGGAATGGCTTCCTCGTTGATGGCAAAGGAGGTGGATGCTGCTGAGGTCGTGGTCTCTCGGACTGATCCCAAGTCGGTTGCTCCCTGTCCGCTATCGCGCTGCTTCTCATAGACCTTCTGCGACTTCTACTCTAGCAACTGATCTTGAAAAGGAAAATATTAGGCCTCTCCTTGCAAACTAGCCATCTTGTTGATTAGCTTCTCAAATGTCTTGATAGTGAAGCCCTTAAGGAGACCCCATGGATATTCTTCAAGAGAATCTCAATGGCATCGATAGATGTTTCATACTTCATACTGTTATTCCATCAAAGAATATAATCAAAGGGACTCACCGGTGTTGTCTATTACAAGAGATCACCCAGAACCCTCGAGCTCCAACAAATCTATTGATGAAGAGTTTCTCTAACTCAACAAATGTCTTTACTAAACTATCAGGAAGTTCAGTATAATAATTGAAAGCAATACCCACTAGGCTACTAATGAAGAGGCAGAAATGTAAAGCATCGCTGCCACCTGCATTGCAATAACTGGCCCTGAAATATATTATGTGTTGCCTTGGGTTTCCATTGTCATCAAATATTTTGAAGGAAGGAGGCATAAAACCCTTAGGATATTGGATAGCATCAAATTTCTCTGGGTAGGGTTTACCCTGTGGAACCGATGACTCTCCTCGAGCTTGATCCAAAGCTTCCTTCACCTGCTGCTCAACCATTTTATGTCCTTTTCTTGTATGGAGGTACTTTCCATTACCTTCCTATACAGGCTAGTGCTACCATGCTCAACGGAGATAGAATCTTAGCTGGGTCCAAGACATGCACTAACTCAGGCTAACTACATCGATAGTAGGATGAATAAAAGGGGCTTGTTTCTAAAGCACCAACACTGCTGCTAATAAGTCTCAGATATGCCATCCTATCATTCATCCTTCGCCTCAATCGATGTCAAAGGTGTGATTCTACGGTGTCTTCTTGATCAACCTCATCACCTTTCATAGCTTGTTATTCTTTAAAAAGAGATCCTCTAGTATCAACCATGCAGACTCCAGCTGAGTCCCCTAACAAGTCATCTTCATTGGGATCGAAGTTGACTTTTTCTTCATCTGACTAGTCATACCCCAAGATCTCCTTCTTCTCCATGAAATAATATGCAACTATCTCATCTAAAGAATGATCCATCTCAAACAAATAATCTAGGACCGTGATCACTATCATGCATGGCACCGACCTCTTTCATTGAGAGTACCTTGTGTGGATTGTACAATGAATGAATGACACACGCTATCAAGAAGGGTAACAATCCTAGGATGTTCCACTACCACTGGTACAACTGGATTATCATCTGCCATATCTAAAATCACTGTCACCATCTCCACATCCTGCTATATGGGGGAAGTTGGTGAAGAGATGACCACGATGCTTCGGAGTCACCACTCATTTCACACTACAATCGAAGGTCGAGCAGGAGAGCTCGCCCTACCACAATAGGCGATGTAGAAGGGGAAGGATCCCTTGGTCATAGCCAAATCTCCAATAGGGTGCGATTTTCCTGGAATGTGGCCTTCATGGCCTTAGATAGAATAGGACATGCGGTAACCTGAACTGGCGATGGAGGACGATGAGTAGAGCGGTGGGGTGGAGACACCATCAACTCTCTATGCACAAAAATTGCCCTCCTGTGATGGCTAGTCCCAGTGAGAAGGAACTATCAAGATGGTCAGGTAGCTGAAAAATCATTCAAAGCAAGTGCCGACCGATCATTGAACTCTCTCCTCGCTAGTAACATGTGTTGGGGAGCCTCACTCCCCTCTCTCCGGTGAATTTTCTTCCCACACATGATGGGGATGATCAAAATCCTAAAGCATCTGCTACCTACCATATGAAAGATAGATCAGAGGTCGGCATATGACCTCCTACTCCTAGAAATTGTTAGCTAAAAATGCACCACTGGAGAAGGTGATGAGCGGATTATCTTAACATCCTCCCTGTCTGATCCAGAGAGAGAATGGAACTAGTTTTTTGTAGGCAGTGGTGAAGTGACAATAGGGAACTCATCCATAATGATCGCCACCTTCTTCTCAAAGCAATCCTAGTGGTACTACTTTATCATTCTTATTCCTATGTGTATGGTAGATGGGAGGAGTGTGAGCTAACCATACTCAAATGGGGAGGCCCCGAGTCTAGGGAGCCTTACCCTGGAGGGTATAGAGATGAGATAGCCAGCAAATGAGAAATCTGCACACTATAATCTGAGTTTATGGCACCGCATTACTATGATGGTACTTCCACAACTTTCCTCTTTAGTGAGAAGACATTAGAGTCAGAGGGTAACTCAATGATGATCACTCTCACCTGTCCTCGAGAGTGAGGGAGTGCCCTCACAAGTAATCCCTGCTCCTCAATCACCAAAGTGAAAGATGTCCGCCTGATAGATCTGCATGATCCAAACTATCCATACCATGGGGAAGGTAAAATGAACTTGAGAACCATTTCAACAACTATAAGAGATCAAACCGAACTGATTATAACTGTAAGATCTACAATGAAAATGAGTTTGTATCAGATTTTTATCATTATAGATTCTTGAATTTTGAATTTAAAAATTTGAACCCACATCCAACAACTTGAAAGTGTTAAGTGGGGTTCAAATAGATTTAAGAAGATTAATTGAAAGAGGAATTTTGAATATGAATCCAACTTCAACAAATTTAGGTAAGTTCAAATATGGATTCATAATTTTTTATAAGGATGCTTCCATATGTTCATTTTTTTTATTTGAATTTGAATTTTTGATTTTGAGGTCTCTTTCCTTTAACAAATTTGGGTACGTTAAAGTAAGGGTCAAATTGATTTTGTTTTTTTATTATTTTTTTGGAATTTCACTTACTTACCAAATTTAGGTATGCTAAGTAAAGTATTTGAGAAAGTGATTGTTTCTTTTTGAGGATTTTATTTCAATTTCAAAAAATTTGGAATTCCCACTTAACAAATTTAGGTATGCTAAGTGAAGAACCCATGTGTGTTTTATTTTTATGTATTGATGTTTTGATTTTTGAAAAGGGTAGGATCCGTAGCAAATTTAGGTATGCTACAAAAAATCCTAAGTGTTTCATTTATTTTCATGTAATTGAAAGTGGAGACTTTACTTTAGCAAATTTGGTATGCCAAGGTTGAAGTCCAACTTAGTTTTGTGAAATTAAAATTTCACTTAGCAAATTTAGGTATGCGAAATGAAACTTCAAATGGTGTGTTCAAAATTTTTGATTTATTTTGGTTTTGAAAATGGAAACTTCTCCTTAGAAAATTTGGTATGCTAAGGAAGGAAGTTCCAAAGGTGTTTGAGACTTTTGGTTTTGACTTTGCAGACTTCACTTAGTAAATTTGAGTATGCTAAAAGAGGTTCCAAAAAGTTATTTGAAAATTTTTTGGATTTTGGATTTGGAAACTTTACTTAACAAATTTGGGTATGTTAAATTAAGTTCCAAAAAGTTGTTTGAAAATTTTTTATTTTGGGATTCGAAGATGCTAATTAATAAATTTGGGTATGTTAAGTGAGGTTCCAAATATGTTTAGAAAATTTTTGGATTTTGAATTTGGAGACTTCACTTAACAAATTTGGTTATGTTAAATGAAATTCCAAATGTGTTTTGAAAATTTTGAGTTTTGAACTTGGAGACTTAACTTAACAAATTTGGGAATGTTAAATGAAGTTCCAAATGTGTTTAGAATTTTGTAAGTATAGTTGCTGATTTTTTATATTAGATTTGAAAACATTACTTAGCAAATTTAAGTATGCTAAGTGAAGTTCCAAAGTATGTTTGAAATTTTTTATTTTGGAATTTGGATTGGAGACTTCATGTAGCAAATTTGGGTAAGTTAAGTGAAGTTCCGAATGTGTTTTAAAAAGTTTTGGATTTTGAAATTTAGATTTGGGGACTTCACTTAGAAAATTTGAGTATGCTAAATGAAGTTCCAAAATGTGTTTAAAAAATTTTAAATTTTAAATTTAGAAACTTCACTTAACAAATTTGGGTATGTTAAATGAAGTTCCAAATGTGCTTTGAAAATTTTGATTTTGGAAATTGGATTTGGAGACTTCACTTAGCAAATTTGGGTATGTAAAGTGAAATTCCAAATTGTTGTTTGAAAGTTTTGATTTTGGATTTGGAGACTTCACTTAATAAATTTGGGTATGTTAAGAGAAATTCCAAATGTGTTTAGAAAATTTTTGGATTTTCAATTTGGAGACTTTAGTTAACAAATTTGGGTATGTTAAATGAAATACCAAATGTGTTTTGAAAATTTTGAGTTTTGAACTTGGAGACTTCACTTAACAAATTTGGGTATGTTAAATGAAGTTTCAAATATGTTTAGAATTTTGAAAGTATGATTGTTGATTTTTTATTTTGGATTTGGAACCTTTACTTAGCAAATTTGAGTATGCTAAGTTAAGTTCTAAAGTGTGTTTGAAGTTGTTTTTTTTTTATTTTGGAATTTGGATTTGGAGACTTCACTTAGCAAATTTAGGTTAGTTAAGTAAAGTTCCAAATGTATTTTGAAACTTTTTAGATTTTGAAATTTAGATTTGGAGACTTCACTTAGAAAATTTGAGTATGCTAAATGAAGTCTCCAAATCCAAATTCCAAAATAAATAAAAAAATTTCAAACACACTTTGGAACTTCACTTTTCTTCCCATAGTGAACTTCTCTTTCCTTCCCTAATCTAAGTAATTTCTAAAGCAAGTTCACATTTTAGTTTTATTTAGTTTATGTTTTTATTATATCTTTTAATTAACCCTAATTTTATATGAACTATAAACAAACCTATTCAAAAAGAAAGGCATTTTAAGATTAAATAAAATTAATCAAAGTTCACATAACACACATTACTTCATTTCTTTCCCAACGTGTACGACATGCATATGAATAGATCCTACGCATATTTATACATACAAATGAGAATATTTAACACACTTTATGATGCATGCTAAGTAATCCATTTAAAGAAATTTAGAATTTTATTTTGCATGATTTTCTTTAGAAGAAAGTAGTTTTTTTATCCAAATTTTCACATACACACATGAAAGTAGGAAAGGCATAAGTGAGTACAGTGCTATTATTTAACCAGAGGTGTAAGGAACAAGACCTACTTTGGGCTACTTAAAGCCTTGCAACCTCGGGGTTATCCATACTAATATAGCACTTTCCTTAAATACAAACATGTGTATAAAAGAAACAAATTGGAAAAGAAGAATGCAAAAGTTGTATTAATGGATTCATTTTATTTATGCAATTTATGTATGCAAGTATAGGTAACCCTTCTTAGGTGATAGCATAGGGATGAATAGGATATGGAATTAGGTAAGTGTTAGGTTCTTTTCAAATGAACCATACATCTTACCAACTGCTATTCAAAACTATGTTAACATAAAAGAGAGGAGGAACATATGCTAAGCACACCTTTATATTCTTCCACATGCAAGCTCATAATTAAAATATAAGTAGCACACTTTCAGATTTGATAATTGATTTATATGTTTTGAAAATAATTTGAATTTAGTAGTGATAATAGCCACTCATATTTCTACTTTAGCCAACACATGCAAATTTGACATAAATTAAACAATTTCATTTTAAACTTGAATTTGAAAAATATGAATGCATGAAATCACATTACATACAAATTTAACATGTTGGGGAAAGACTCAAAGAATTGAAAGAAATAAATTCACTTTAAATAAATCCTAAAGACATTCTTATAGAATAAGAAAGTTTAAAATAAATCAAAGTGTTTTAAATATGATTTTTGTTTTGTTTTAAGTTTGATTTAATTTTGAAGAGGTGAGATAAGTTTGCTGTTCCTCACCCATTCCCACATGTGTTTGATATTTTTGTTTAATTTTTAAATGATTAGATTCATTTTATGTGTTAATTAGGTTAAGGTATGAATTAAGTCACTTAATTAACCCTTACCTACACCACCTTAACATAGTTAACCAAATAATTATGAGCCAATGAGATGAAATAAAAACTCATAAGGAATTTAAATTTGTAATGCACCTAATAAGAAAAAGGCCTAATGCAATTTGGCTCATAATCAAAGGTTAATTAAGCTAAGGGGTTTAGCTTAAGTAATTTCAAAACACTCTTCACACATATGAATGGGTTTTGATTTCCTAATTTTAAGATATTAAACATAGAAGCATCTACCCAAAGTAGATTAATTAAGTTCTTGAACTTTTTAGAATTTTTAGAAATTAATTAATGGAATAATTAATGAATTAACCCTTAATTAAGAGAAGATTAAAGAAAGAAAGGGGGTTTAGGGAATAGCTTTGGGAAATACCCCAAAGTTATTATCTAAACCTTCTATCTACTGGATTTGACCTTAATCAACTCTAATCATAGTCTAAAATCACTAATCACACCCTAATTATGCTTAATTAGATTATGGGAGTAATTAGGAAATCCTGACGCAATTACCCCAATTAAGCCTTCAATAAATCCCAAGAAAATTAGAGGAGGTAGACGTCATCCCCTAAAACATACCCAAGAAATTTAGGATTAATCAAAAGTTTAATTAAAAGGTAATTACCAAAATAAAATTTCTAATAAAACTAAAATTAGAGAAAAGCATAATTCAAAGCCCATTGAAATTAATTTTAAAATATTCTAGGCTGAATTATCTTTCCATAGAAATTTATTTCATATTTTTTGAATTTTATTAAGACATATATAAATTTTAGAAGATCCCTAGATTAATTAGAATTAAATAAAGCATCCTAACTAATCCCTCAGCTCACACCACGATGCATAGCGGCGGTGGTCAGCGCGCTTTACACATGTCGTGTAGTGAGCATCCCACTTAAACATCATATCGATGGCGATGATGGATCATGATCTCGCCGTCCGATCAAATATCGGATCACTCCACAGTTTTAAAAGGAATAAAACCAATTCTAAATGTGGGAATTATCTCGATCATCCATCCAAAATGTTCTGATGGATGGCCAAGTTCTCCGTAGTTCTTCCCCTTAGATCAACAGAGGTCGTCCATGATCTAAAGAAAGATCTGAGCTTAATTGAGCTCTGATTCAAACAAAACTTAATCCACACCATCTAAATCCAATGAGCGGTACATCCAATGGTGGGATTTGCATAAATTGAAAATTCTCTTCATAAATGACCAACACATCCTATACTAAGCGGTCAAAAATTCCATACTTCACCGAATCACCACACTGAGATCGATGAGGTGCTAGTGGAGAAAGCCTGCTGAAATTCATAGGCAGATTGAGTGGCTTGCTCAATGGACCAACACCACTTGAAGATCCTTTCTGCTTTGATCCAATTGCTCCTCTCCTTGCTATAGAAACTCCAATGAAAGCTTGAGTGAGCTCGTATTGGTCCTTAGAAGAAGTGTGCAAGAGGAATTGAGGTGGTTCTCACTATGGAGGGAGTTCAAGATTGGATTGAGCTCCCCTATTTTCACACAATGCAAAACCAAGAAGATGAAGTTTGATTTCACTCTAGGAAGCTTTGGGAGGCTGAGGAATTACTTCTCTGATTTCCCTAGGTTTAATGGAATTGGGGAATGATAGTTTTGAATTCAATTAGGGGAGCATATCTCCCCTTTGAAAGATCGGACAGACGCAAGCTATCTTACCATTTTGATCCAATTGATCACAATGTGAGGGTTTTTTGATCAATTTGATGTTTGCACATGGTCGGTTTGAGGCCTTGAGTGGATTGCCAACCTCCCATGTGCTTGAATCTAAGTGGAAGAGTGAGTTTGAATTTGCCAATTTGACTCATGGGGTCGAGTTTGGTCTTTGGGCCAATTGGGCTGATTCAAACCCATTAGGTTGGGTGCACCACTCTTCATTAGGTCCCCTTGAGCTATTAGGAAAGCCTCAAATGGATATGAAGAGGGTATGACCAAATTACCCATAGATTAGGTCAAGATTTGTTCTATGGCTTAGGAGTAGGATGGTCATTTTGCTAATTTTTTTAATTTGGATATGTGAAGAAACTAGGTTTGGCCAAGTTTCATGAGATTTGGAATTCATTTGATAGGGTTTGGCTCATGTTGACCCATTTAGGTCAAAAAGGGTCAACTTGGGTCAAGTTGACCAATTGGACAAATTGGGTCAAACCAAGGGTTGGGTCAAGTTCATATGACCATTTGAAATGTTTTGGTGGCTTTGGTTTGATCAATTTGGTATAGTTTTGAATTTGACTCATATGACTTCATTTAGGTCAAATGGGTCAAGTTGACCTATTTGACCCATTTGATAGATTTGGGCTAGGTCATGGGTAGGTTTAGGTTAGGTTAGTCATATGGATTGGATTGGTATCTTTATTTCCAATCAATCAATTATGTTCAAATTTGGCTCAACATGACCCTTTAGTCATGTCTAAGGTCAATTGGGATAAGCTAGGTTTACTGGCCATGACTTTGGTCAAGTTCAACAAGTGATTTGGAATGAACTTGACCCATTGGTTTGGATCAATTTGGCTTAGATCAAGTATAGATTTTACCCTTTAGGTCAAGTTGGGTCAACTTGGGTCAAGTGGCCAATTGGGCTAGGTTAGGCTTAAATGTTGGCTTGGTCAAGTTCAAACATAGGTCAAGAGTGAACTTAGATCAATGGTCTCAATCAATTTGGCATATTGTGAATTTTAGCTATGTTAGGTTTCATTTTGGGCTAAGTGTTGACTTGGTCAACCCTTAGGTTTGACTTATTCGACCCAATTTGATTGATTGATCATCCCATGATGATTGATGACAATGATGAGAGGCATAGATGAGTTTGGTTCAATCCAATTTGGTTAGGATTAAAATTTGGCTCATAAGGGTACTTTAGGCCACTTTGGGTCAAATGGCTTGGTCAAAGCTTGATTTGAGCTTGATTGATCTCGTATATGGACTTATGATTGAAATATAAATCCATTTACAAGTTGTTTCAAGTCAAATAAGTTTTGATCCATTTAATAATTTCATATTCAAAGGAAGAATATGAAGGGATTTTGGCTTTGATTTTTGATTTCAGTTTTGATTGAGTGATTCAAGTTTGGATTTATATATGGGTTCATGTTTGTAGGTTGATTGAATCATTAAGGAAAATCAAGAGTTTGGCTTGATTTGAAGTTGATTTAGCTAAGTTCAAGATTTTGACTTGAAAGGCTTAGATTGGATTTTGAGTGGATTTGAGTTTGATTTTTGGAATTGGTTTTGATTGTTTGAATTTATATTTTATTTATATATGTGAATATAAATTAGAATATAAATTGATCATGAGAAAATTTCAAGGATTTGATGTGATTTAATCATGATTTATGCTAAGTCCATTACAAAGGATTTATAAAGGACTTAGGAAAATTTTGGAGTTTAGAGTTTAAATTTCTGAATTTGGTTTGATTGATTTATATTTATATTTCATTTATATATGTGAATATAAATGAGAACATAAATTAATTTTTGAGAAAATCCCATGAGTTTGAATTGATTTAATCATGATTTAGGATAAGTCCTTTAATGGAAAATTAAGGGACTTAAGAAATTTTTAGAATGGGAATTTAATTTGAGTTTGATTTGATTGATTTATATTTATATTTCATTTATATATGTGAATATAAATGAGAATATAAATGAGTTTTTGAGAAAATCTCAAGGATTTGAATAGGTTTGATCAAGATTTAGGCTAAGTCCATTAATGGAAAATTTAAAGGACTTAGGAAAATTTTATGAATTTATTTTGAATTTTGAGTTTAGTTTGAATGTTTTGAATTTATATTTCATTTATATATGTGAATATAAATGAGAATATGATAAATTATGAGAAAATATCAAAGATTTTATTTGGTTTAGATCATGATTTTGGCTAAGTCCTTAAGAGAAGATTAAGGACTAAGGAAAATTTGGACTTAGGAATTTTGATGGATTTTGATCATGGGTTTCAATCATAGATTTCAATCATGGATTTTAATCATAAAATTGATTTGAATTTGGAGATAATCAAATACAATTGATTTGGAGTTTTACTTGAAAGAAGGAAAGCGAGGAATGGTTTAAGCTAAGGGTAGGAAATTTCCTAACACCCCTAAGGTATGACCTATTCCTATGGCTAACTCTTCTAAGTCTCTAGGGCTAGGTTGAGTGTCCACCTAATCACTGGATGTGTCTTAAGACTAAGAAACTCTTAAATTCTAAGAGGAATCCTATGTCTAAGATGGAGGGGTTGAGATCTTATCCTAAAAATGAGGTCAATAAAGGGCGCCCAATAGGTGTGGTGTGACTGACAAGGAACACCGCACGTATTGGTGTTGACCGAAATGATCAACAACACCAGATCACAAGAACTAATAGAAATATATCCCAACCCAAGGAAAAGAAAGAATGAGAGCTTAGTACAATTTCTACTTGTCCAAGACATAAAAGAGAGGGGAGAATCCACTAAGGGAGAGAGTCTGAACCTTCCATTAGGAAAGTAGGTTCAAGTCATCCATAAAGGGCTGAGAGGGTTGACTTGATTCTCACTGAGGGGAAAAAGATTTGATTTGTTCCACTGGGGAAGAGGGTTGAACTTGTTTTAATTTTATTGGGTTTGAATTTTGAGATGAACCCTATTGTTTTGCATGGACGCATGGATGAGTAAAAAACCTAACTGATTTATCAATCCAAAGGGAAGTCTACTAAACACGTAGTAGGACTAGCCAACCAAAGGATGCCTTTGGTATGCAAATGATGGAAGAAAGCATTACTTACATCTCCAAAGTAGGGACTAGTTGCTAGGATAATCTATTGGCAACATAACAGATTGAACCCAACATAGGGCTAACCATTGAAAGAATGTCATTGGGGGACTTAGATCAACTCAAAGATAGTCAAGATTGATTTCATTTTTAGATTTATTTATTTTGATTATGATGGATCTTATAGGTTTGCAATGAACTGCACTAAATAGGGGCCATGGAGGCCTATACCTAACTTTACCAATCCAAAGGGAGTAGTCTACCAACCACAAGGTAGGACTATCCAACCAGAGGAGATGCTTTTGGTATACAATGGTCAAGTTAGGAAGAAAGCATGGGGACTCCCATCTTCCACAATAAGGAACCACAGTGATCAGTTGCTTTTGGCAATAAATTGAACCCGACTTAGGGCTGAGTATTGAGTGAATTCCATCGGGGGGTTAAATCAGCTCAAGGATAATCAAAGATTATTTTTTATTTTTTTATTTATTTTAATGGATTCCATTGGTTTGCGATGGATCAAACTGAGGAGGAGCTTATAGAAGTCCAGACCTAACTCAAATTTACTGAACCAAAGAGAGTAGCTTCACGATGGGAGAACTATCCAACCAAAGGAGTGCCAGTTTGCAATGATCAATTGAAGGGAAGAAAGCTCGGGACTCACATTTTCCACTAGAAAAGACCACTAGTGATCGCTTTTGGGCAACAAATCAAACCCACCTAGGGTTTCCATCTTGACAATCATGCTAGAAAGAATGCATCATAGTCTTACATCTTTCAAAGAAATGACTATGGGTAACCGCTATGGAAAATAGATTAAAACCACCAAGAGCTAATTATGAGGGACACCGGATTTATCTCAACAAAGGTAGTCAAGCAATTCCTATATGGAGTTTTGCTAACACTATCCTAAAGATAGAATGTCTGTTTGGGAAAAGGGGCCCTTTGGGGCCTTGAATTTCTAATCCACAAGCAAGTAAATTTTGTTTATTTAGTTTGTTCTATTGTGGACCCTATCAGTTTGTGAGAGATCAAACTGAGAAGGAGCTTATATCTGCCTAGACCTATCTCGATTTACTAAACCAAGGGAGAATTGCATCCACCGAATAAATTCTCCAACCATGGGGTGGCTACTAAGAAAGGGGATTGTCCAATCCAAAAGTAACTGGTAGTGTCTAAATACAAAAAGGACTTGATCCAAATAGAGTGCCCAGTGATGGGGCCTAAGGGCTTAATCCAACACCGTGGAGAAAATGACATGGCTACATATATCCAATAGGTATTCCAACTCCAACTCAAGGAAAGTTCAGACTCATATCTACCAAAAGTGGTGTACACGGTGAGTCGCTATCAGATATAAACATCAACCAACCTAAGGTACCCTTTAGTTTAAAACAATCAATATAGAAAGAAAGCTGGGAACTCACATCCTCCTATAGCATAATTGATTGCTGGGATAGTCTGTATTCGGCTCGACCGGTGTTATCCGACCTAGGGCTATAATTGAGTGAATGCTACTAGGGGACTTATATCAGCTCAAAAGTAGTCAAGAGGAAAGGAGCCTCTGGGGGACTTATCCTAAGCCTCAAATATACTCGACCTAGTTAGAACATGATGGCTAGTTCAAGAAGAAAGCACGGGGACTCACATCTTCTTAACCAAAGTCAACAAAAGGCAGCTTACTAGCTGGGCAGTGAAGTCTACCATACTAACAAGGTGCTCATTAGTTTACAATGATCAAGTTAGAAGAAAGTACGGGGACTCACATCCTCCAACAAGTGACCACTGGTGTAACATTCTAGCAAGGTTGCATGTAGACCCAACCTAGAGCAAAATAATGAGTGAGTACGGCCCACATCAAAATAGAGACAAAAGATTTGTGTTTATTGTTGTGCATGTGTTAAAAAGAATAGGATGCCTCTGGAAGACTCTTTTACCTATCTTAAACACACTAGGGGCTTGATGAAATAATGTCATGGATAGAAAAAAGGATTCCCACTAAGAAAGGATGTTGCTAGGGTTCTTTTACACCTATCTTAGTTATGCTAATCGAAATAGGATGCCTCTCAGGTTCTCTTACACATATTATAATAATGTCGAGATATTATGTTTGTGTTGTGAAAGAGGGATCGGATGCCACTAGGGGACTCTTACACCTACCCTAAACACGCCACGGCAGATTCACAAGATAAGCAAACAACACTTCGAAAGAAGAGAAGATTTGATGAATGGAATCAGATTTTGTTTTTTTTATTAATGATTATTTTCAAACATGATTTGTTTCATGGGTAATATTTTTTTAGATAGAGCCCATTAATTGGAAGCATCAGGTGTTCCACTTTACAATCAATAAGCTAATAAGATCCTCCTTGGTAGGCCCTCACTATGACATAGGGGCCTTCCCAAGTGGGTTCAAACTTGCCTCCCATCTTTCAACAGGAAATAATTGGTCTCCTTAAGACTAACACAAGTTCTCCTACTAAAGACCTAGGCGACTGTTGTGAGAGCTAAATTATTTTGGCCTTGTACAACTCGAGGTTTTGGCACACCCATAAGTGACTCTCCTCCAAATGTTCAAGCTCTTCTAACCGTAACTTTGCATTCTGCTCTATAGTGATCTTATTACCCAATGCTATCCTTAGTGATGGGAGTTGAATTTCTAGAGGAAGAATGGCTTTAGACCCATACACTATGAAAAATAGGATAAATTGAGTTAAAGTTTGGTATGTGGTGTGGTAGGCCCATAAGGCTTCAACAAACTACTAGTTCCACTATCGTTTATTGTCATCAAGAGTCTTCTTCAGTATCTGGATGAGAGTTTTGTTGAATGCTTCCGCAAAGCCATTTGCTCTAGGGTAGTAGATGGTGGAGTATCTCCAATCTATGTGTGTCTTCTGAAAAGCTGATCTTCGTGCTTTTGAATGCGCAATTATAGAATATAATTCATCGAGGCACCCAACCTATATATGATATGGTTCTTGAAAACTAAAGCACATGTGAATGTGACTCTCGAGTGGGATGGCTTCCGCCCATTTAGAAAAGTAGTCGGTGGCAGCTAAGATGAACTGATGCCCCTTGGAAGAATAAAGATCGATCGGACCTACAATGTCGATACCCCAACACTCAAATAGCTATGAAGCTAATGTAGGGTATAGAATATTGGGTGGTTGGTGGAGGACAATACCGTGCACCTAACACTGATGGCATCTCCTAGCTACATCCACACAATCTGTAATCATCAAAGGCCAGTAGTATCCAAGTCACTTGATCTTCATCTTCATCTTCGGATCATACTGATGAGCTCCACATAGACATGAGTGTACCTCAATTACAATGCCATGAGCTTCATGTTTGTCTAAACAACATAACCACATTTGGTTAAAGGACTATCAGTACAGGGTGCCATTAATAAGAGCGTAGGAGAGAGCTCTCTATTTTATCTGATGGACTTATGACCTTCCTTGAGGTAGTTTGTCAGTGTTCAAGTAATCTATGAATGGTTGCCTCCAATCTAGCTCCTTGTCCATTTTGGTAATGTCAACCTCCCCTTCAAGAGAAAGTCTCTCGATGAGTTCAAAATCAATAAAAGATAACACTTGTCTATTTTGGACCCTTATTGAAATGGACTCATCTTCTGGACATGCCAACTCTTTGGCAAGTTTGGCTAAAGCATTTGCTATTGCATTCTCTACTCGGGGAACCTTGTAGATGGTGACTTTCAATCCAATAGCTTCATGGTATACCGTAGTAATGAACCCGAGACCCGAATCGTTGATGACCAACTAAGAATCCCCAAAGATGTTGATGCTCTTGACATTGATAGTGATGGCTAACTCCATACCAGCAATCAAAGCCTCATACTCAGCTTCATTGTTGGTGCAGGGGTTGGAAAGATAGTATGAGAATCTCATCACATCGTGGTTTGGAGTTAGAAGAACTATTCTTACCCTTGCTTTTCTTGGGAGAGTAGATCGTGTGCTTCACCTTTGAGAAAAGAAGCAGCACCATCAAAATACATCTCCCATCGGTGGTTGTCAGCCTCCCCTAAGTTCATGATTTGTTCATTGGGGAGATTATCACTAAGCGGAGAATCAGCAGAAGTGGGTGTGCTACTAAGAAATTTTCTAGTGCTTATCCTTTTATCGCATGGAGGGGTACAAATGTGAAATCAAATTGTGGGAGAATCATGGACCAACGATCCAAACATCCAGATAGTGTTGGTCATGTCATGAGATACTATAGTGGATTCATTCTGGAGATCAAGTTCACCTTATGAGAAAGCATGTAATGTCATAGCTTTTGGGAAGTAAAGATGAAAGCTAAGCAATGTTTGGATAGTTTGATTCAGAATCGATGATGGCTCAAGTAGAGTGCATCCTTTTCATCGCTGGTTTGCCAATAAAGCATCGAGAGTCATCCAATAGTAGAGTGATGAAGTGTCCTTCCCAAAGGGGCTAGAACTACGGCATCAAAGCATGCTAGTACTTATCATCCCACTTGAACTTGGCATCCTTTTTGATAAGTGTTGAGAATGGCTTGCATCTCCCTGATAGGTTTGAGATAAAATATCTTAAATATTCCAGCCATCCTTGGTGGATTGAAGTAATTTAAACTCTAGAGGTGGTATTTAAATATGCTTTTAATGAGGTTTTATTCATTTCAAGTCAAAGATGGTCTTCCTTTTAAACTTTGACTATTAGATCATCAACGTAGCACTCAACTTGATGGATGAGTTCATTAAAGATCCGAAGTCATGGCCCATTGGTATGTAGCATTTTAAGAAAGGCATGACCCTATAACAAAAGATTCTGACGGTCAAAGTAATGTTTTCTTTCATCTTCGAGAGACATCTTGATTTGGTTATATGACCCATCCATGAAAGAGAATATTGCATGAGATGAGGTCCACCATTAATTCTGGTATAAGAAGAGAAAACTCATTTTTAGGACATGCGTTGTTTAAGTCCCAAAAATTGATGCAAATGCAAATTTGGTCATTCTTCTTCTTAACTGGAATGACACTAGCTAACCAGGTAGGATATTTTTCTTCCCTGATGAAACTAGTATGATCGCTTGACTTCAAATGACTTGTTGTTTAATTTCTAATATCATGCCTAGGAGCTTGCTTAATGGGTAACGTTAGATCTATTGCTAGCTTGTGGACTACTATGTCGAAGATAATCTACATTTTTTCATAACTCCAAGTGAAGCTCTTTAAACTACCAATAGCCTAACTAAGTTATTGGTTTTTCTTCATTCAAACCGATGTATGTGCAAGGATTTTCTTCTATCTTGAGGTTGATTTCTTTAAGCTTGTCTATCATTGAATGAATCTCCTCTTCAAATTCTAGTGGTGCCTCTTTGACTTGGAGATCATCTAGATCATCTGAAGTTTCTAAACACACATTCTCATAAGAGTTCAGGATGTGTGAGAAGAAACTATCAGATTCCAAATGGTTGGTAATAACTAGGCAGTAATCTTCATCATTGATTGGACCCATTATACTGAATCCTAGTCTTGCTCTTGATTGAGCTTTCCTGCCTATATTGTTCCATAGCTTTTGAAGTATTCTGCCTATCCTTGGACCATGTGTGAGGAACTAAACCTTCAGTATAAGATTTTCAACACACAAGGAGAAGTCAAAAGGTAATTCCATTAATTCTTTAAAAGTATCTTCCTCAACTCTACATCAACTTCGAGAAGGATGATCCCAAAAAAACTTCTTCGCTTCATGTCACCGGAAGACTTAGAACTTCTTAACTACTAAACCTTCAACTTTTTGAGATGTAAGTGAGATAAGGTTCCCAACTAGCTAATAGTTTCACATAAACTAGATTCAAATACTTTGCTTGCTTGAGGCACCGCCTCTCTCTGGGACCAAAGTCACCCAATGGAACCCTAGAGGGGTTGATGATACTGCACCAATCACATTGCACTCATCCTCCCAGCTGGGATTCTAAAGCTCCAAGGAATAAGTACCCCATGAATCGAACAACATGACCTCTATTGGCTGAAGGCCAACTAAGGGGTCTCCCACCTCTGAAAAATTCAAACTAGCTTTATTCTTCAATTTCTTGAAATTATTTGGAGGTACAAAGTAAAAGTCAAGTAAAGTGAGTGGAGTAAGGGATTTGGTTCCCTTATCTGCTGATACAAGAGTTCTAATAGTGGCAAAAGTAGAAGAGCTAATTGAAATGGAAGAAGTTGCCTATGAGAACTAAAAGGAGGGCGGACATGGTCGATTGGTGAGTTAAAGCACTATCTCGAGCTAACACATGTTGTTGCTACTGCTGAGCTCCCCCGTTCCTAGAGTTTACACTAGAAACTTGCAAACCTTCTTGGTGTTGGATGTTTGACCTAACTCAGGCACCTGTAAGGAAAGCTTCTTGATCTTATGAATGATTTTCTTAGAGGTTTTGGATAGAGAAATATCCAACCTTCTATAATTTTGGTATGATCACATGTATCCCCAAGGATTGCCCTAATGAAACTGGAAGGTAGTTCCACAAGGTATTCCTTTGGGATAACTATAGCACCAGTCTTGAAACTGTGTTCAAGTGAATCCTTGAATGTGAAGCAATCCTCCAAAACATGGCCTAGCATACGTGGTAAGGGCAAAAGTTTGGATCATGACTTTTGCCTACTTCCTCTTGTCTCCTAGGCTCGAATAGCTAAATTAGGTTTCTTTAAGAGATTCTTAAATATTTTTCTGATTACCTCCCTCTTAAAAGAATAAGGTTTGTTTAACTTATCTAAAAGAGTAAGTGGACCATAGCTATCTGGCAGTGGATATACATGTTGCTGCTGGTGGTGGTATGGCTGAGGCGGTGGTTGTGCTGGCCATGGAGGTGGTAATAGAGGCCAGTTTTGTTGTCTCAGGGGTGACAAAGGAGGTGGAGGCTACTGGTCGTGGTCTCTTTGACCGATCCCTAGTTGGCTACTTCCCCTTGTCAACCACTGCTACTTCTCCAGGTTTCTTCTCATAGACCTTTTGTGGTTTCTGCTTAGGAAACTAATCTTAAAAAGGTAACTATTTGTCCTCTCCTTGTAGACTAGCTGCCTTATTGATTAACTTCTCAAATGTCTTGATAGTGAAGCCCTTAAGTAGGAAGGTGACTAGGCCATGGATATTTTTCAAGACAATATCAATGGCATGTTGTTTAGATAGCTGTGGTTCACACTTCATACTGAGGTTACACCATCAAAGAATATAATCAACAAGGGACTCACAGGCGTGTTGTTGTGCTACAATGAGATCACCGCCAGTAACCCTTTATTGAGCTCCAGCAAATCTCTTGATAAAGAGTTGCTCTAACTCATCAAATGTATTTACTGAATCATTGGCCAGTTCAGCATACCAATCAAAAGTAATACCTACTAGGCTACTAACAAAATGCACGAAAGCATCCGCAGCGTTGCAATAATTGTACGAAATGTGCTATGTGTGGCCTTGAGTTTTCACTACCATCAAAAATTTTGAAGGAAGGAGGCACAAAGCTCTTGGGATATTGGATAGCATCGAATTCCTCTGGGAAGGGTCCACCCTTTGGAGCCAATGATCCTCCCTAGGCTTGAGCCAAAGCATCCTTCACTTACTACTAAACCATGGATTTTATGCCCTTCTCTTATATGGAGGTACTTTCCACTACCTTCCTATATAGGCTAGTGCTACCTTGCTTAACGGGAGGTAGATTCTTGGTTGGGTCCAAGACATGCACTAACTCAGGCTAACTGATATCGACTGTAGTAGGATGAACTAAATGGGCTTGTTTATGAATCACTGAAATGGTTGCAAACAAGTCATATAACTATGGTGTCATCCTATCAATCTACTCATCCTTTTGCCTCAACTTGTCGAGGAGGTCTTTGGGATGATTGGTGTCTTCCTGATCAACCTCATCACCTTCCATGGCTTGTTGTTCCCTAAGAAAAGATCTTCTAGTGTCAACCATGCAGACTCCAATTGAGTCTCCCAACAAGTCATCTTCATTGGGATCAAAGCTGACTTTCTCTTCATCTAACCAGTCATACCGCAATATCTCCTTCTTTTCCATGAATTAATATGCAACTATCTCATTTAAAGAATGATCCATCTCAGCAGGTACAAATAATCTAGGTTGACCAGTGTGATCACTATCGTGCACTGAGAGGCATCGGATCTCGCCTATCACTAGAGAGTCAATTCTATGTGAATTATACTCACTGGATGAATGACACTCCTAACTTCTCTAGCTATGATAGGGGTAATAATCCTAGGATGATCCACTACCATGGTGCAGCTAGATTGTCATCTACCATATCTAAAATCACTATCACCATCTCCACATCTAGCTGTATAGACGGAGTTAGTGAAGGGACAACCACGATGCTTCAGGGTCGCCACTCTGTCTGCACCACCACTAGGCAGAAGGTCAAGCAAGAGAGCTTGGCCCTACCACAATGGGTGGTGTAGAAGGGTAGGATCCCGAGGCCGTCGAATCACCAACGGGGTGCGCTTTTCCTTGTATGTTTCTTTCATGGCCTTAGAGGGAACAAGAGATGATGTAACGTGAACTGGTGATGGCGGGCAAGGGCCTGAGCGGTGGGGTGGAGGTATCACCGACCCTCTATGCATAGGAGCTATCCTCCTATGGTGACTAGTCCCAGTAAGGAGGATACTATCAGTATGGTCACTGTGGGTAGCACACCAAGCTAGAAAATCAATCAAAGTGGAAGCGGCCGACTGACAGCTGGACCTTTGTCTCTCCCTACTAGTAACATGTGATGTATGGGCCTTTCAAGCCCTCTCCTAGTAAATCTAATTCCCCATGCTACGGGGGATGATAGATCAGAGATCCAGCTATGTTCTAAACTCTAAGTGTCCATATGCTCCACCTACCTGGCGTAAGATAGATCAGAGGTCAGTGTACGGCCTCTTACTCCAAGAAACTACCAAATGCACCACTAGAGGAGGTGATGAGCGGATCCTCCTAACATCCTCTCTGTCTGATCCAAAGAGAGGATGGAACTAGTTTTTTGTAACCAGTGGTAAAGTAACAACGGAAAACTCATCCATAGATAAACTGGCTGCTGCCTCTAACTCCCTAGCGATCCTGGTGTGGTACCGCTTAATCATGTGGTTCTTATTCCTACACTGTGTACAAGTAGGATGGGAGGAGTGCGAGCTAGACCCATACTCAAATGTAGGGGAGGAAATCCATGAGACTAGGGGAGCCTTACCATGGGGCATACTAAAATTCGAGCTTGCACTACTATCACTACTGGCGCTGCTATAACTAAAGTCTGTGGTACTACCACAACTTTCCTCTTCATGGAGGAGACATTAGAGTCAGAGGGTAAGTCAATCATGATGACCAGCTTCTAGTCAATCACCTTGGTCCTACCAACTGTACTGAGGGGGGTTCCCTCACAAGTAATCCCTGACCCTCAAATCCTAGACCAAAGTGAATTAGAAGTCTAAGGTCCAGACGGAGGAAGTCGGCTTGATCTAAAGCTAGATCCAAACCATGGGGGAAGGTAAAAATGAACTTCTAAGAACCATCCAATTCAATAATTATAAGAGACGGAAACTGAACTGCTACTGTACTGACTGTAACAATCTATAATGAGAAATGAGTTTGTATCATATTTTTGTCTTTATATATTTTTGAATTTTGAATTTGAAAATTTGAACCCACATCCAACAACTTGGAAGTGTTAAGTGGGGTTCAAATGGATTTGAGAAGATTGATTGAAAGAGGAATTTGAATATGAATTCAACTTCAACAAATTTAGGTATGTTGAAAAATGGATTCAAAATTTTTTGAGAAGGATGCTTCCATTGGTTCATGTTTGTTTGAGTTTTTTTAAAAATTTTGATTTGAGGACCCTTTCCTTTAACAAATTTGGGTATGTTAAAGTAAGGGTCAAATTGATTTTTTTTTTTTTTTATTTGATTGATTTTGGAATTTCACTTACTTAGCAATTTTAGGTATGCTAAGTGAAGTATTTGAGAAAGTGATTGTTTCTTTTTGGTGAATTTTGTTTTGATTTTGGAAATTTGGAATTCTCACTTAGCAAATTTAAGTATGGTAAGTGAAGAACCCAAGTGTATTTTGTTTTTGTGTTTTGATGTTTTGATTTTGAAAGGGTGGGATCCTTAGCAAATTTAGGTATGCTAAGAAAATCCTAAGTGTTTCATTTATTTTGATGTGATTGAAAGTGGAGACTTTACTTTAGCAAATTTGGTATGCTAAGGTTTAAGTCCCACTTAATTTTGTGAAATGAAAATTTCACTTAGCAAATTTGGGAATGCTAAATGAAACTTCAAATGGTGTGCTCAAAATTTTAGATTTGTTTTGGTTTTGAAAATGGAAACTTCTCCTTAGCAAATTTGGTATACTAAGGAAAGAAGTTCCAAAGGTGTTTAAGAATTTTGGTTTTGACTTTGAAGACTTCACTTAGCAAATTTGAGTATGCTAAATGAGGTTCCAAAAAGTTGCTTGAAAATTTTTGGATTTTGGATTTGGAAACTTTACTTAACAAATTTGGGTATGTTAAATGAAGTTTCAAAAAGTTGTTTGAAAAATTTGATTTTGGGATTTGGAGACTCCACTTAATAAATTTGGGTATGTTAAGTGAGGTTTCAAATGTGTTTATAAATTTTTTAGATTAGAATTTGGAGACTTTACTTAACAAATTTGGGTATGTTAAATGAAATTCCAAATGTGTTTTAAAATTTTTGAGTTTTGAACTTTGAGACTTCACTTAACAAATTTGGGTATGTTAAATGAAGTTCCAAATGTGTTTAGAATTTTGAAAGTATGATTGTTGA
The DNA here is from genome assembly GCA_021442155.1 of Cymbidium sinense. Classification (NCBI taxonomy): domain Eukaryota; kingdom Viridiplantae; phylum Streptophyta; class Magnoliopsida; order Asparagales; family Orchidaceae; genus Cymbidium; species Cymbidium sinense. The sequence continues at coordinate 39,919,259 of CM038229.1, forward strand.
TTTTTGATTTTGGATTTGGAAACTTTACTTAGCAATTTTGAGTATACTAAGTGAAGTTCCAAAGTGTGTTTGAAATTTTATTTTATTTTGGAATTTGGATTTGGAAACTTCACTTAGCAAATTTGGGAGTGTTAACTGAAATTCCAAATGTTTTTTGAAAATTGTTGGATTTTGAAATTTAAATTTGGAGACTTCACTTAGCAAATTTGAGTATACTAAATGAAGTTCTAAAATGTCTTTAGAAAATTTTGAATTTTGAATTTGGAAATTTCACTTAACAAATTTGGGTATGTTAAATAAAGTTCCAAATGTGCTTTAAAAATTTTGATTTTGAAATTTTGGTTTGGAGACTTCACTTAGCAATTTTGGGTATGTTAAGTGAAATTCCAAAAATGTTATTTGAAAGTTTTGATTTTGGATTTGGAGACTTCACTTAACAAATTTGGGTATGTTAAGTGAAATTCCAAATTGTTTAGAAATTTTTTGGATTTTGAATTTGGAGACTTCACTTAACAAATTTTGGTATGTTAAATGAAATTCCAAATGTGTTTTGAAAATTTTGAGTTTTGAACTTCGAGACTTCACTTAACAAATTTGGGTATGTTAAATGAAGTTCCAAATGTGTTCAAAATTTTGAAAGTATAATTGTTGATTTTTGATGTTGGATTTGGAAACTTTACTTAGCAAATTTGAGTATGCTAAGTGAAGTTCCAAAGTGTGTTTGAAATTTTTTTTTTATTGGGAATTTGGATTTGGAGACTTCACTTAGCAAATTTGAGTATGCTAAATGAAGTTCAAAAATGTGTTTAGAAAATTTTGAATTTGGAATTGGGAAACTTCACTTAACTAATTTGGGTATGTTAAATTAAGTTCCAAATGTGCTTTAAAATTTTGATTTTGAAATTTGGATTTGGAGACTTCACTTAGCTAATTTGGGTATGTTAAGTGAAATTCCAAAATGTTGTTTGAAAGTTTTGATTTTAAATTTGGAGACTTCACTTAACAAATTTGGGTATGTTAAGTGAAATTCCAAATGTGTTTAGAAAATTTTTGGATTTTGAATTTTGATACTTCACTTAAGAAATTTGAGTATGTTAAATGAAGTTCCAAAATGTGTTTTGAAAAAATTTTGGATTTTGAATTTGGAAACTACACTAAAAATCTGGGTATGTTAAATGAAGTTCCAAAATGTGTTTAGAAGTTTGAAATATGATTTTGGATTTTGGATTTGGAAACTCCACTTAGAAAATTTGAGTATGTCAAACGAAGTTCCAAAATGTATGTTCAAAAATTTTTGGATTTGGATTTTGGATTTGGAAACTTCACTTAGTAAATTTGAGTATGTTAAGTGAACTTCTAAATGTGTTTGTAATTTTGAAAATATGATTGTTAGGTTCTAATTTTTGAAAGAGAGGACTCCCATTCAACTAATTTAGGTATGTAGAATGGAGATCAACCTTATTTTAGAAATGGTAGATTTTTATTTTGTGTGTGATTATTGCTTTTTGAAAGGGAAGAATTCCAACTTAATCATATGTGGGATATGTTTAAGTGGGATTTTTTAAATGATATTTACTTTTAGTTGGGAATGAAATCTTCATTTAATAAAGTTGAGTATATTAAATGAAGGAGTTCATGTATTTTGAAAAGTTTAATTTTGTTTACAAATAGAACTTCCATTCAATAAGTGTGAGTGTATTGAATAGAAAGATTCATGTGTGCTTTTTGAAAACTTTATGATTGTGATTTTTATTTTGGAAAGATGATTGTTCATTTTAAAATGAAGTATTCAGCAAAGTGAATTGAAAGAAGATGTTCATCTGTGCTTTTTAGAAAATTTTATTAGTTTTATTCATGAAAATTTCTACATGTAACAATTATGGGAATTGTTAAATAAAAGTGATATAATTTTGTGGAAAATATTTTATTAAGTGCATTTTTGAGAAGGTGCTTTTTAAGAAGCAAAGCCTTTATGGGAGATTTATTTTATCTTTATTATTTTAGGATGAACATTTTCTTATCATGAAAATGATAAGGAGGAAGTCTTTAAAATGTTTTCTTTTTATTTAGAACTTTTTATTTTTACCCATTGGAGAACCTTGAGGGGTTTTAAGACAACAAGGAATCACGGTCCTAAAACCTAAAGGTGTTGGCTAACTCACTTAAGAATGAAATAAGCTAAGTGCCAATGGAAACAAGCATAGTCTCGAATTCATACCAAAGTACAAACCCATTATCGATATTCAAAGACAATGATCATTTACCAAAGATGGAGAGAGAAACCATCCCCAACGGAGTCGCCAAAAAATTTATGGTGAAAAATTTCTACAAGAGTCGCCTTCAAATCTATAGGAAGAAATGAAGAGGCAAGCATATAGAAGTTCATCTTTTTAGGACACCACATAGATCCATAGATGTGCTTATTCAGGTGATCGAGTATGCCATCAAGGAATAGTGTACTATCTCGAGAGACAGAAGTCACTACCCTTTAATGGTCTTAATCACCTCAATAAGGACTCCTAAAGACGATGGGTCTACATATGTACCAGAGATTCTTCCTCTACTTTACATGAAAAAGTAAAGCAGAGTTTATTTTAAACTAGGTTCAATAAGTTCCCTATAGGGGCAACCCTCATAGTTAATCACATCCTAAGGAATGGGGATTTCTTAGGAAAACTCTTAATTAAGGTAAATGATCATTATCTTCAAATATTGTAATAAGAAAGGACTATCAATCAATTAGTTTTATTTTGAAGATCAAATGGGATTGATCAAAGAAAGATTTATTATCAAAGCCAAATGAAGATAAGTATGAGATGCCCCCGATGCTAGGAAACCTCACGAAGCAACCTCAAACTATCCTACAATTGGGCTTTACATTTTTGAAATTGATTTAGTTTATTTGAGTTGCATTTTTCATTAGAAATTTAGGACTTATTATTCCTTAACACAATATTAAGGAAATGGCTAAGAGGTGAGGAATTATGCTTATGGCCCACAAAGGGGAGAAGCAACCGAGAAGTCAATCTTGGGAGCTAGCGCCAGCACAACCTAAATCTAAGGTAAAAATGGGTAATTAGTTTTCTTCCACAAGAGAGGACAAACCACCCAATAACTTAGACTTAGAATCACCTGTGGGTGGCCGCCAACTAACTCCTTCTATGATTTTAAATACATGTAGGCAAGTCTTTATGCTTATGCAAGATAGCTAGGTTGTTATTTATTTAGAAAGAGACTAAGTCCTTAAACTCACTCCCTAAAGAGACTACATCATGTAAAGGGCATGATGCAAATGACCTAAATCTAATGTAATTCAAATTTCATTTTTTTTGGACAATTATTTTGACTGCTATAGGATTCATAATGACTAATGCATGAGAAATAACGTTAAAAATCGCTAGAAGGGGAGGTGAGTTTCCACCATGGCTCTCAAATGTCAAGCTAAAAGGTGGAAGCCCTCCAATCAAGAGTGAAATAAGATGCAATTGTGCATGATATTGCAAAAGAAATACTCATCCAGTTAAGGGGTTACTAATTCTTTTATCTTGATTTTAAACCTAAGATTTAGGTGAGGTTATGAGTTATTTAATTTTTTTTTTAAGTTGTTAAGTTTGGTAAAAGATTTATTTTTCTCTAAAGAGTTTAATCCACATTCAGGCCATACATAAACCAAGGAAGAAACTAGGAAAAGCATGAAACTTAATGCAAAAGCTAAGAATCATCAACCAATTTATAAAGCTAATCACAAAAATAATAAAAGGTCGTTATGGTCTGGCACCACCGCACAAACCCAAAATTATCAAATATGGGTAGCCGAGCTTTACCCTTATATAACTCGGATTATAAATTAATTAAATTACAATTAAGCAAGAAATACATTGTTATGGTGGTCTTCAAGCTTCATTTCTTCTTTCTTCTTTTCTTCTTTCTTCTTCTTTTTCTTCTTTCTTCTTCTTTTCTTCTTCTTCTTTTCTTTCTTCTTCTTCTTCTTCTTTGGTTCCTTCTTGAAGAAAGGTAGATACTCTAAGACTTCACATGGTGCACAAGATAGGATCTTATGACCAATGCTCATCCTATTTCCCATAACAATCATTCCAAAATTCTAATTGCACAAATTTACATGAAAAGGAAAAGTGGAAATCTAACTAACACCTACAAAATAAAGGTTAGCTAAAACAAACCACACAAATCTCAAATATGTATATTGGACTTATCACCCACACATATGTGACTAAGCCCACCTAGCCTATTAGATTATGCTTAGGGGTATAAAGCACCAAGTAAAAAAGCATTTATTTTTTTTATGATTTTAAGCACAATCCCCTACAGAAAAGAATAGTTTGACTAAGAATGTCCTACCATTCATTCTACGAGCATACACCATAACATTCAATCTAAAACATATATCACAAAATAAAACAAAACATCAAACCATGCACTGACCAAACCTAAAGCTAGAATTTGTGACTTAGGCTAATGTGTGTGCTTTTAAGGTTTGTGTGGTATGCTTAGCTATGGCTTTAGGTTCAAATTTTTTAAGTGTGAAAAACATGTTCAACTTAGAGGAGGGTTTCACTTAAGTTGTTTAATTATTTTAGGTTGATTTTATTTCATGTTTTGATTAAATTCAAGTCGATCATATAATTAATTACTAAGTTATGAAGAGAGGGAAAGAGAAGAGAACTTCTCTTTCCTTCCCTAACCTAAGTAATTTTTAAGAATGTTCACATTATAGTTTTTTTTAGTGAATGTTTTGATTTGATCTTTTAATTAATCCTAAGTTTAGATGAACTTTAAACAAACCTATTCAAAAAGAAAAGCATTTTAAGATTAAATAAAATGAATCAAAGTTCACATAACACACATTACTTCATTTCTTTCCCAACATGTATAACATGCATATGAATGGACCCTAAGAATATCTATACATACAAATGAGAATATTTAACACACTTTATGATACATGCTAAGTAATCCATTTAAACAAATTTAGAAGTTTACTATGCATGATTTTCTTTAGTAGAAAGGGGTTTCTTTATCCAAATTTTCACATACACACATGAAAGTAAGAAAGGCATAAGTGAGTACAGCACCATTGTTAACCAGAGGTGTAAGGTTCAAGACCAAAGACTACTTAAAGCCTAAACCTGTAGAATAATATACCACTTTCCTTAAATATAAACATGTGTATAAAAGAAATGAAATGGAAAAGAATACTGCAAAATTTATATTAATGGATTCATTTTGTTCATGTAATTTATGTATGCAAGTATAGGTAGCCCTTCTTAGGTGATAGCATAGTGATGAATAGGATATATAATTAGGAAAGTGTTAGGTTCTTTTCAAATGAACCCTACATCTTACCAACTCCTATTCAAAACTATGTTAACATAAAAGAGAGGAGGAACATATGCTAAGCACACCTTTATATTATTCCACCTACAAGCTCATAATTAAAATATAAGTAGCACACTTTCAGAATTGATAATTGATTTATATGTTTTAAAAATAATTTGAATTTAGTAGTGATAATAGCCACTCATATTTCTACTTCAGCCAACACATGCAAATTTGACATAAAGTAAACAATTTAATTTTAAACTTGAATTTGAAAAACATGAATGCATGAAACCACATGACATACAAATTTAACATGTTGGGGAAAGACTCAAAGCAATTAAAACATGTAAAAAATTTCACTTTAATTAAATCCTAAAGACAATCTTATAGAATAAGAAAGTGTAAAATAAATCAAAGTGTTTTCAATATGATTTTTGATTAGTTTTAAGTTTAACTTAATTTTGAAATGGTGAGATGAGTTCAATGTTCTGACCCATTCTCACATGTGTTTGATATTTTTATTTAATTTTAAATGATTAGATTCATTTTTATATGTTAATAAGGTTAAGGTATGAATTAAGTAACTTAATTAACCCCAACCTACACCACCTTAACATAGTTAACCAAATAATTATGAGCCAAATGAGATGACATAAAAACTCACAAGGAATTTAAATTTTAATACACCTAATAAGAAAAAGGCCTAATACAATTTGGCTCATAATTAAAGGTTAATTAAGCTAAGAGGTTTAGCATAAGTAATTTCAAAAGACCCTTTCACACATATGAATTGGGTTTTGATTTTCTTAATTGAACTTAAGCTATTAAACACCTAAGCATCTACCCAAAGTAGATTAATTAAGTTCTGGAATTTTTTAAAATTTTTAGAAATTAATTAAGGGAATAATTAATGAATTAACCCTTAATTAAGAGAAGATTAAGGAAAGAAAAGGGGGTTTAGGGAATAGCTTAGGGGAAATGCCCCAAAGTTATCCCTAAACCTCTATCTATTGATCTTACCTTAATCAACTCTAATCATGGATTAAAATCACTAATCACACCGTAATTATGATTAATTAGGTTAAGGGCATAATTAGAAAATCCACATGTAATTCCCCCAAGTAAGCCTTCAATAAATCTCAACAAAATCATGGAGGTACAACTCATCCCCTAAAACATACCAGAGAAATTTGGGATTAATCAGAGGCTTAATTAAAAGGTAATTAGTAAAATAAAATTTAATAAAACTTAAAATAAGAGAAAAGCATAACTAAAACCTATTTAAATTAATTTTAAAATAATATAGGTTGAATTATATTTCCACAAAATTTATTTCATATTTTTTTGAATTTTATTGAGAGAGATATACATTTTAAAAGATCCCTAGATTAATTAGAATTAGTTAAAGCATCCTAACTAATCCCCCATCTCACAAGCATGGAGTGTGATGCGGTGCTTTTCACTCATCGAGATAGTGAGCATCCAACTTAAACATCATCAGTGGTGTGGGTGGGATGCTTTGATCTCTGTCATCTGATCAAAGATCAACGGTTAGGGATCTCCCTATGGTTTTAAAATGGATTAATCAAATTCTAAATGAGGGAATTATCATGGCCATCCATCCAAAATGCATGGATGGATGGCCAAGATCTCCCTAGTTCTTCCCCTTAGATCAACAAATGTCATCCATGATCTAGGGGAAGATCCAAGCACAATTGAGCTTAGATTTAAACAAACTTAACCCATACCATCTAAAGTTAATAAGCGGTACATCCAACAGTGGGATTTGCATGAATTGAAAATTCTCTTCACAAAGGACCAACACCTCATATGTTAGGTGGTCAAATTTCCATACCTCGCCGGAGGTGATCACCGGCACTCGAGATCGATGAGGTAGCTTCTTCTAGTGGAGATGAAGCCCTGTTGAAATTCTTCGGCCTTGGGATTGAGTGGCATGCTCTATGGACCAACACCACTTGATCCAATTGCTCCTCTCCTTGCTATGGGAACTCCAATGGAAGCTTGAGCAAGCTCAAATTGGTCCTTAGAAGAAGTGTGCAAGAGGAATTAAGGTGGTTTTTAGTATGGAGGGAGTTCAAGATTGGATTGAGCTCCCTTATTTTCACACTATGCAAAACCGAGAAGATGAAGTTTCATTTCACTCTAGGAAGCTTGGAAAGGATAAGGAATTGCTTCTTTGAGTTCCCTGGGTTCAATCAAATTAGAGAATGATAGTTTTGAATTCAATTAGGGGGAGTATATCTCCCCCTTAAAAGATCAGACAATCACAACCTATCTTCCCATTTTGATCCAATTGATCATAATGGGAGGGTTGTTTGAATTACACATGGTTAGTTTGAGGCCTTGAGTGGATTGCCAGCCTCCCATCTGCTTGAATTTGAGTGGTACAAGGAGTTTGAATTTGTCAATTTGACCCATGGGGTCGGGTTTGGCCTTGGGGCCAATTGGGCTGACCCAAACCCATTGGGTTGGGTGCACCACTCTTCATTACGTCCCCATGAGCTATTAAGAAAGCCTCAAGTGGATATGAAGAGGGTATGACCAAATTACCCATATATTTGGTCAAAATTTGATCATAGCCTAGGGTAGGATTGTCCTGTTGATTTTTCAATTCATATATGTTGGGTAAGTGGAGAAACTAGGTTTGGCCAAGTTTCAAGGGATTTGGAATTCATTTGATAGGGTTTGGCTCATGTTGACCCATTTAGGTCAAAATGGGTCAGCTTAGGTCAAGTTGACCAATTGGTCAAATTGAGTCAAACCAAGGGTTGGGTCAAGTTCATATGACCATTTGAAATGTTTTGGTGGCTTTGGTTTGATTCAATTTGGTATAGTTTTAATTTGGCTCATATGACTTCATTTAGGTCAAATGGGTCAAGTTGACTTATTTGACCCATTTGACATATTTGGGCAAGGTCATGGGTAGGTTTATCTTAAGTTAGTCAAATGGATTGGATTGGTATCTTTGTTTCCAATCAAATTTTGGTTATGTTCAAATTTGGCTCAACATGACCATTTTATGTCAAGTTGGGTCTAAGGTCAATTGGGATAAGTTAGGTCTAGTTGGTCAATTGAGGCTTTGGTCAAGTTCAACAAGTGATTTGGAATGAACTTGGCACATTGGTTTGGATCAATTTGGCTTAAATCAAGTTTTGACACATTTTTACCCTTTAGGTCAAGTTGGGTCAACTTGGGCTAAGTGGCCAATTGGGCTAGCTTAGGCTCAAATGTTGGCTTGGTCAAGTTCAAACATAGGTCATGAGTGAACTTAATTCAATGGTTTCAATTAATTTGGCCTTTGGTGGAATTTGGCTATGTTAGGTTTCATTTTGGGCTAACTGTTGACTTGGTCAACCCTTAAGTTTGACTTGGTTTGACCCAATTTGATTGATTGATCATCCCATGATGATTGTTGATCATGATGAGAGGCATAGATGAGTTTGGTTCAATCCAGTTTGGTTAGGTTTAAAATATGGCTCATAAGGGTACGTTATGTCACTTTAGGTCAAATGAGCCTAAGTCGGTCAAAGCTTGATTTGAGCTTGATTGATCTTGTATATGGACTTATGATTGAAATATAAATCCATTTACAAGTGGTTTAAAGTCAAATGGGTTTTGATCCATTTGACAATTTCATATTCAAATTAAGAATATGAAGGGATTTTGGCTTTGATTTTTGACTTGGGTTTTGATTGAGTGATTCAAGTTTGGATTTATATGGGTTCATGATTGTAGGGTTGATTGAATCATGAAGGAAAATCAAGAGTTTGGCTTGATTTGAAGTTGATTTGGCTAAGTTCAAGATTTTGACTTGAAAGGCTTAGATTGGATTTTGAGTGGATTTGAGTTTGATTTCTAGAATTGGTTTTGATTGTTTGAATTTATATTTCATTTATATATGTGAATATAAATTGATCATGTTAAAATTTCAAAGATTTGAAGTGATTTAATCATGATTTAGGCTAAGTCCTTTAAGAAGGATTTAAAGGACTTAGGAAAATTTTGGAGTTTGAAGTTTGAATTTTGAATTTGGTTTGATTGATTCATATTTATATTTCATTTATATATGTGAATATAAATGAGAATATAAATAAGTTTTGAGAAAATCCCATCAGTTTGAATTGATTTGATCATGATTTAGGATAAGTCCTTTAATGGAAAATTAAGGACTTAAGAAATTTTTAAATTGGGAATTTTATTTGAGGGTTTGATTTGATTAATTTATATTTATATTTCATTTATATTTGCAAATATAAATTAAGAATATAAATGAGTTTTTGAGAAAATCTCAAGGATTTTAATAGGTTTGATCAAGATTTAGCTAAGTCCATTAATGGAAAATTTAAAGGACTTAGGAAAATTTCATGAAATGATTTTGAATTTTGAGTTTAGTTTGTTTTGTTTGAATTTAAATAAATTATGAGAAAATATCAAAGATTTAATTTGGTTTAGATCATGATTTTGGCTAAGTCTTAAGAGAAGAGTAAGGACTTAAGAAAATTTGGACTTAGGAATTTTGATGGATTTTGATCATGGGTTTCAATCATAGATTTCAATCATGGATTTCAATCATGGAATTGATTTGAATTTGTTGAAAATCAAATAGAATTGATTTGAAGTTTGACTTGAAAGAAGGAAAGTTGGGAATGGTTTAAGCTAAGGGTAGTAAATTTCCTAACACCCCTAAGGCATGACCTATTTATATGGCTAACTCTTCTAAGTCTCTAGGGCTAGGTTGAGTGTCCACCTAATCACTAGATGTGTCTTAAAACTAAGGAACTCTTAAAGTCTAAGAGGAATCCTATGTCTAAGATGGAGGGGTTGAGAGCTCATCCTAAAAATGAGGTCAACAATCCTCTAGAAAGAGGATAATCCATTCCCTCTATAAGGCATTACCAAGTTCCTCGACATATAGTCTTCTACTTCATTCTTTATTTTTATCATTGTTGGTGGTTGAACACAAATGTAAAATCACACATTCTTCTTAGTGAGCAAACACTTAACTTGTAACTAATCTTGTCAACTTTCATCTTTTAGAAGAAGAGGATCGAATTAATTATGTGGGACTTACAACTTCAATATTTTAAGTGAAGCAGTCTATTAATAGTGTGTGTATGCATCAATCTCTAATGATTAAACCTTTAAAATGTATGTTTATTTTCAAAGTAATTTTTATTTTGTAAAGTAATTTACATGCTTTTTAGGTAAAGTTGACTTTGAATCTATTTGATGTTAACTTTCACAGCATCTTCAGATACTAGTTCTAGGCTTTTAGTATCATATCGGGGCCTATGTGGGTATTTATTTGACTTTAAATAATTACACATGTTCGCCTATTCATGTCAAAAAAATTACTTACAAGTGCTGCTTCATAATGAATGCAACCATCATAGGAAACTTATCACAAACATTGCTTTGTAATTTGTGTGTTATCTTATCATTCAAGTGAATCACATGCATCCCAAGGCAATGGGATGGGACGTAGAGATTATCTTATGATATGTAAATATTCCATTCATTAATTTAGACAGTTACATGATTTGAAGCATTCGAAAGGTATATGAACTAGATTTGAGACACGTGCAACATAATTATCTTATTTAAGTGTTTGCATGAACTTTGAAAGTTTTTATTTCAAACATATGATAGCCTCATAATGTGTATGAAAATTTAGCTATTTCAAACATTTACACAGATCATGGAGCATTGCATACATGGAGTTCATCTCATTTGTGCATTTTCATGTACTTCAAAGGACTTAGATCTAATGATGATGCTTAGTCATGCATTCAACATTCACTAAGGTCATCCCAATGATACCTCAATTCAAGTTCTTAATGGTTTTAATGAGTGTGAAGGATTTCTATTTAAATGCCTAGTCTACCATTTTTAGCCCAAACATTGTTGTTAGACTTTGAATATTCAAAGAGGCTAATTTATGTTGCTGATGAACCACTAAGTTCATCATCCATCCCATTCAATTCCTTAAATCCACTTTTAGCTTATTGATATCAGCCACCACATAATTTAAACCATTTATTAAAGCCACACTTTCATATCCATTAGCAAGTGACTTTACGCTCTCACTAATAAGTGACCCTTCAAACCTAATGTAACTTTACTTTAACTTTGATTTGAATATCAATCTCACTAGAAAAGTGATTGTTGACCTCACTTTTGGAGTGAGGACTCATCATTCCTTAGACTTAGGAGTCTCTAAGCACTAGGATTTTTTTAGCCATACGACACTCCTAGTGACTTAGGGAACACTAAACCTAAGTCTAAAGACTTAGGGAGGCATACCCTAAGCTTAGGTTATACGCTAGGTCAAGTTACCTATTATATCACCTAAACCAAAACCCATGCTTGTCCACTCATCCAAAACCAACATAAATTGGATTTTGTTTTATATCCAATCTCCAACTTAACTTAACCCTAAACCTATATCAATTCCACCACCATCCTATGGATCCAACCCAATGATTTCAATTGAAACCACTAATTAATTTTCACAAAATCACTCTAATCGTTCAATTCTCTATTTTAAACCCTTCCAAGACCTACAATCAAACCAATTAAACCAAATGAACCTAATTAACTCAAGCTAGGCCATTTGACCCAAAAGCAAATGAGCCAAAATCCAATCAAATCCAAATCAATTGCAATCAAAGCTAGTAATCAACCCTAAATCCATCATTGAACTCTTAACATTCAATCCAATCTAACTCAACCCAATCAAGCCATTTGGTCCACTTGACCCAAAGTGGCCTAAATGATCAAAGTAATTCAAAATTCAATCCAACCCAAATTGGATTAAATCAACCAATCCAATCTTTCATAATGATTGTTGATCATCCTTGATTGGCCAATTGCAATCAATTGGGTCAAGCCAAGCCAATTTGATCACTTGATCCAAGTTAACCCAATTAGCCCATATGGACCAAAATAAATCAAATCACATTCTAGCCTCAATTAATTAAAACCAATGGCTCTCATTAATATAATTGATTATTGAACATGACTCAACCACCAATTGAATCAAGCCAAGTTAATTTGGTATCTTGACCCAAGTTGACCCAAATTTACTCAGAGGGGAAAATTGAGTCAAATCAAATCCTAAACCTAATTGATTGAAATGAATGTCTCTAATCAATCACAAATTAGTTATTGACCATGATCCAACATCTAATAGAACCCAATTTGATCAACCAACCCAATTGACCATGTGACCCAATTTGACCTAAAGGGTAAAATTGAACTAAATCATTCCCTAACCCAAATTAATTTAAACCAACTCCTACAATCATTCTCAAATGATCAATTTAACCTAAACCAACCCTCCATCTAAGGAAATTTGGTCAATTTGATCAAATTGGATAACTCAGGCCATTTGACCCAAATTAACCCATATGAGCCAAAATCAAATCCACTTCAAATTAATCCAAACCAATGGCACCAATATATCTCAAATGATCATTTGAACACATACAAACCCTTAGGTTGACCTAATTAATTAACCTAGCCCAACTAAAACCCATTTGACCCATATTGAGCCAAACCTAACCAAACTTAGCATGACTCTTCCTTGGGTCATGGTGGGCCAGCCCAAGTGGACCCAACCCAAGGTGAACTTGGTTTGGGTCAAAATCCATGAACCAATCCACCCAAATGGGACAAAATCCCCATTTAGAGGTGCTCACCTACTCCCCAAGCCATGATAGCTACCTTTGGCCATTCTTGGACACTAGGACCACTAACCCAAGGCTATTGGGTTTAGCCTTCGATCATGAGAGGTGAACTCACCTAAGGCACCCCATTGGTTCACTTGGAGGAGAAGCTACACCCCATGCCAGCCCATGTCATTGCCTCAGCCTCTCAAGCTCCTCCACCTCAGCAGTCCAATACAACCTACCTCGGTCGAATGACTGCTAAAGGTTGAGCCAATTTCAGCCCTTAGTTCACTTGGGGATGAGAGTATACTCCTCCCCATCCATTCAAACTTCACATAGAGCTTCCAGTGTATTCCAAGCAGTCATAAAGCTTTTCTTGATCTCTAGTGCACTATATCACCTGTGAGACCAACCACCATTCAAAATTGAGAGCCCCATCCATCCAACCTCACCTAAACTCCACCAAAGCTAAATTAACTCTTCACACACCTTCCCCTAGCTTTGACTAGTTGAAATGAACTGATTTGATCGATTTGATCACAGGAAGGCACTCCAAGACCAACTCCAGTGAGCTCAAGTTCTCTGATAGCACTTGGTCCACAAAGGCATCAGTGAGGAGGTAGCTCGAGTTCTTCTCAACAGGGTTTCATCTCTTCAAGATGAAGCTACCTCGATCAACAGACTGCCAGTCTTTAGCTTCGATGAGGTAAATTTAGCAAACCATAGAAAATCACCTAGGTGTTGGTCTTTTGTGAAGAAAAGTATGATTGCATGCAATTTCCACCTTAGGATCTCCTTAGATCACTTCCCACACATTTTGGAGTCGATCCTAACATTATATGAGCTCCAGCGAGCACAAATTAAGCTGTGGAAGGTAGACAGTGTCTTTTAGCACTCGAGAGATGATGGATCATCGGTCATCTATTCCACATGATTAGAACGGACAGCCATGATTTAACCTATTAGATAATTTGATTTAATCTAATATAAACCACATTATTAATCTCACTGAACGATGAGAATAAAATTGCATCCACCTCCGCTAAGTCAGTTTCCACGTCGAACGTTTTAAATAACATATCCTGTGATGACACATGGAAAGTGCTTCCGCATGGCTCAGTTTAGGGGATTAATTTGGTATTAAAAATGTCATTAAATGATTAATACTTTAAAAATTCATAAATACTTGTAGAAAAATCCAAAAAATATGAGTAAACCCATTTTGGGAAGGGTAAACAGAGGAGAATTTAATAAAAATAAAATCCCAAATTTCTAGTTAATGAATAGAGTTTAATTACCCTAATTAAGCCTTAATTACTTGGCCAATTGATCTCAAATTGGATACGTTGATTCCATGGGATGTCCTCTACCTCCCATATTTTTTTGGGTTTATTAACCATGTAATTTGAAGAATTTAATGTTTTAATCCTAATTATCCACTTTGAATAAATTTTATGATTATTAAAATTGCTAAATAGTACATATTTAAATAATTAATGATGGATAATCACTATTAATAATTGGAATGATGAAGAAAAATGATTTGGGCCCCTTCCCTAGTTATTTTCCTAAATGTATTTTCATTAGAGGGTTAATTAATTCATGGCCTAATTAGGGATTAATTAGGCTATTAATGGTGAAATTAAAATTAATTTCAAATGAAATTAGATCAGATAATTCAAAATGAATTCATGGGTTCTTCTTTATGTGGTTAATGACATAAAGAACCTTAAGGAAATTATGGTTAACCCATGGGTGTGGGAAAATCATATAAGTACTTAATCTAATTAACCCTTATTATGAGCCTCATTACATTAGGTCTTATTAAGTGCATTGCAAATTTTAATTTCTCATAAGCATATCATTGGAGGCTCATGATTAAATGGTATGTTAAATTAAAGAGGTTTAGGAAACAAAAATTAAATTTGCTTAATGATTTGAACTTAATCTATCCATAAAATTTACTTAATTATTATTCCTTAAATACATTAAATTGCTAACATGGGATGGGGTAAAAGAACAAATTTTATTTCTCCTCTTTAAAATTTATCAATTTAAATCAAAAAATTAAACTTCATAATAACTTTGGTTAATCTTAAAGAGTTTTATTTGAGTTTTTTGTCCTTAGGAGTTAATGTGATTAAATGTATTATATTACAATATTTGATTATTCATTTTCAATCGTTGTAAATATGTGTGCCATTTGCATCATGTATCCATGCTTTCAAATAAAAGAATCAAATGAATATGGTTATATATGTATAAGTTGCATGTATTGAATTAATCTTAAAATGAATATGGCTATTATCACTAATAAATTTTAAAATTATTTTTAAAATTATAAATAAATGATGAAGATTTAAAGTGATTGGTTATGAATATCCTATGTGACTTACATTTGCTTATAGTTTAAACATGTTTAAAGTATTGTATTCTATTTTCATGATTCATGTGTATGTTTACATGTGTTTGAATGTTAGCAAGTATATAGTCCGGAGAATACAAGAATGCCCCAAGGAGGACTTAGACTATCTCACTTCCCTGGTTTAATAATGCATACTTGCTTAATTTCATTCATATGTATGCTTATATTATAATTTGAATAGAGCTTTACTTTACATGAGTAAATAATTTGCTAATATGTAACCTTTTTGCATGATTTTCATTCTTATGTTTATGTATACACCAATATGTGTTTAAGATAGCAAGTATATAGTCTAGACATTCTGGGAAAATGAGGCTTTAAGTATCCCCAAGGAGGTCTTACATTACCTCACTTCCCTAGTTTAAGAACGGCACGTATTATTTAAATCTCTAATACATGTGTATGTATACCTAGCTAAGGAATAAAATCCCTCCTTTCTACCAAAAATATATGCATTAACAATCATTCAAGTGTGCCAAAAATACATTGCATGTATAGCTATGATAAGTCCAAAAATCATATGCATGCTATTAATGATGAAAATAAATGATGTAACATTTTCCATGTGATAGTAATTTAATCTCATTAATCTTAAGATGTCTTTCATGTTTGAATAGGATTCCTTAAGATTAACCAAAACCTAGTTTTAATAAAATATTTAATAAATCATTCACTAAAAGAAACTAAAAATCATAATAACTTTCCTTTAAAAAATAACTTAGGATAGGAATGAATGGGGTCGAACCCCTTTTCTCTCTTTATAATAATTAGATGCTAAGTAAATATAAAATGGAATAAAAGAAAATACAAATTAAAATCCACTTAATAACCTGAAGTGAAACCTCCCTTAATGTTTAATTTAAACAATTCCAAACTTAGATAATTATAATCCTAAAGTTTAGCTAAGACATATCACACCAAGCCTTACCACACATATTAGATAATAAGTCACAACTTCTAGCTCTAAGTTAGGATGGTGTATGTTATGATATTGTGTTTTTTTTGTGATGTCATGTTTTAGACTGGATGTTAGGATTATTTATGGTATATTAGAAATTAGGCTGTTATTAGCCTAATGATATTTTCTATTGGGGATTGTACTAAAGGGATGTTAAAATAAATAAATAAATATAAATGCTTTTTCTTGAAGGTTGCTTATACCCCTTTTCATAATCCATATTAGGACAAGTGGGCTTGGTTACCCATGTGTGGATGCTAAGTCCAAATTTATAGAATATAATTTCTTGGATTGTATGGTTTATTAGCAAATATTTGTCTTGCAGGTGTAGTTAGAATTTATTATTTTCTTACATATAATTTTGTAATAGGAATTAGGATTAATGCTATGGAGTTTAGGATGAGGGCTAGAAGGCAAAGACCTAGGAGGCCCAGTAAAGCTTGAAACAAAACCAAATCAAATAGAAGGAAAAGATGATTGAAGACCCCATAAAATTTCTTTTAATTATAATTGTAATATTCTTTTGTAATCCGGGTTGTATCACGGTAGAGCTCGACTACCCAGTTTCTTTTATTTTTTGGGGTGTACGGTGGTACCCAGTAGCACCAACTTTTTTATATTATGAAATCTATGAATGTTTAATTGTTAGGTTTAGCTTGTACAATAGAAATGACATGATTTTTATAGGTTTTTTTAAAGCTTGATGATTGAATGTGTGGCTTGGATGTGGTAGGCTCATTAAGATAAAATTAATTTTTCTACCACCATTAAGCAACTCATAACTAAATTTTAAATATAACTCATAACCTCACTTTAAAGCTTAGGTTATAATCAAGATAATTAAATGATTTAGTAACCTCTTAGCTAAATGATATAGGTTCTAACAAGCATTCCTATCATCTTATTTTGTCTCTTGAATTGGGAGGTCTACATTCTTGCACAATAGGGAATGTTTGACCTATGAGGGCATCCCTTGTAGTGGAAAACACCTCCTCCCACTGATTTAGCCCATAACCTCATTTTTTTCATGCATATAGGCATAATTGACCCAAGCCTTTGTCCAAATCAATGTGCCAAAATAATAAAAAGATTGTAAAACTTTGCATTAGTCTAAGTCATGTCTTCATGTCAGCCATGATCTAGTCTCTTAAGGAGTGAGTTTAGGACTCTAGTCTCTTTTTTAATTAAATAATAGCCTAGCTATCTTGCATATACATAAGATCGGCCTATATTATTTTGAAGCATGGAGGTGTTAGCTAGTGGGCACTCCAGACGATTATAAGTTCAGAAGAGTTAGAATGAGTTTATTCTCTCTTGTGGAGGTAAACCATTATGTCCACTTTCTGACTAGACTTAGTTCATGCTTTTAGCGCATGCTAAAGTATCCTATATTTAGGATATGATATCATTTATTTTCTTCGGGCTTCGAATATAAGTCCTTATCTCTTAGGCATTTTCACAATCTTATGTTGATGGATTTTTCTCACTTTAAGATTCAACTTTCATCATGATCTAGAGTCTTTCTAAGATCTAGTCATGATTTCTAGTTCTCACTTGTATGATCATAGATTATAGATTAGGTCTTCTAGAAACCCATAGATATAGTCCTGACCTATTTTTCAAATCTGTCACTTGCCCTTACCCAAGCCTCATGATAGCCTATGATTAAATTAACCCCCAATAATCTAACCTCAAAATCAACCTACCTAAACCTCACCTAAATCAATACAACCAAAATAAAATATAAAACCTAATCAAATCAAATACAAATCAAATTACCTAATCCCATGACCAACTAACCAAACCAAATCCTCAACTAAATATCAATAAAATTTAACCAATCCCAACATCCATCAACTCACCAAATCAATCAAACCCAAATATAAAATTCAAAACCTAAACAACCAAAATCAATTCAAAATCAAAAATCAACAAACTAACTTCAATCAATCAAAAACCAAATCATCAACCAAAAATTCAATCAACATCCAAACAATCCAAAAACTAAATCAATTACAACCCAAACCTATTAACCAAAATTGACCCAATGACCCAAAACCACTTAACCAAACAATTTAAAATTCAAACCAACCCAAATTACAGATTAACCATCATCCTTATCAATTGATAATTGATCAATTGATCATCCAAAATTAAGGTCATTTAAAATCAAACCAAACTAAATGATTGAACCAAATCCAAAACTTTAAATAATTGAACAATGATCAATCAACAATAATCAATCCATTTTGACCATCAACAATAACAAATTGGTCAAAATCAATCAAACCAAATAATGAAACCAATGAATCAAATATCTAATTTCATCAATAAAAATTCATAAAATTGAATTGATTGACCAATCACTAATATTTCAATAAAAATGTACCAATCAATCATAAAAAAAATAATTCAAAATAAATCAAAATTGAAAAATGAAATCAATCATGATCAAATCCAATGAAAAATCAACTTCAAAATTGACCAATGACCATCAAAATTTCAAAAAATCAAAATATAAATCAAATGATATCTCAATCAAAATCTGCCAAAATAATCAAATTGAAATTGAAAAAAAATCACTCAAATATTTCAAACCAATTGACCTCAATAATACCATCAAATCAAATTGACCAATCAATCAAAGAAACCATCAAATTGAGCCAAAAATTCATAAAAAATAGCCCAAATCCATTTGATCCAAATCAAACCAAACCCAATTAACCCCAATTAACCCATTACCTAATGGGTAAATCCTCCCACATCAGATAAAACCCACATTTCATTGGTCAAACCCACTTTCCTCCCTTGGCAACCACCCTAAGCTCTAAATGGACATAAGGACCATTGGCTCACCTGACCCAAAGTGGTTTGGGTCAGCCATAGCCAAGTGGAGGTGAGCTAACCTCTCCAAACCCATTAAAACACTTGTAAACCCAATGATAGCCACCTCAGCCCATGGCAGCCACTCCTCTTTCCTTGGCTAGTCAAACTAAGCCACCCCATTGATTCCTTGCTACCCATGGTGGCCTGTGCCAACTGGATAGACATAAGAGGCCAAAGAGATCCACACCATCCAATCCATGGGAGAAGGGGGTATACCCCCCTCATTTCAATCCAAACCAAGAAAGTGAACATTCAGTTAGCTTCCTTAGGCCATTCTAAACTCTTCCAAGTATTTTCCAAGCTTCCAAGGCTTACCCATGCCGTGATGACAAAATCGAGCCTACCCAAAATAGGACAAGGCTTAACTCCATCCAACTCCACCAAATCTCAACAAATCTTAAATTAACTTCACCCATATGTTCACCAAGCTCTAGTGAGGTGAAACAAATCTTCTTTTGAGTGATTCGAGCACCGGAAGCCCCTCTTAGACTAACTCTGATGAGTTTTTAGGTGATGGTTGATCCATTGAGTTGTCGATGAGGAGTCAAGGTGCCATATTCTCAACAGGGCTTTGCCTCTTCAAGGAAAAGCTACTTCGGTTAGTTAGTCATTGGTCACGAGCTCCAACGAGATATTTTTTGCAAACTGAGATTTTCTCAAATTGTGTTGGGCCTTCGTGAAAGAAATTGATGTCATACAATTCCCACAATTATATCCTCTTAGATCCACTCCAAGAACATTTTGGGATCGATTTCGGCATCTCACGAGCTCCGACGAGCTCGGATCAAGTGGAGGAAGCCAAATAGTGTCCATCTTCCATCGCTCGTGGGATGATGGATCATTTGTCCTCTATTCCACATGTTTGGAATGGATGGTCATGATTAATTCATAAGATTAATTCAATTTTAATTCTATAAGAACTGCAAGATTTAACCTCTAAGTCCAATCTTAGATTGGATGATAGGGATAAAAGTGCATCCGCCACCGCCACATCAATGTCACGTTAATGATTTAAATAACTAATCCCATGGCACCATGTGGAAAGTGCTGCCACATCAGCAGTCCGCATGGCGCCGATTGGATTATGGGTCAATTAGGCAAAATAATTAATTTTAATGGTTAAAATCATAAATTCATAAAAATCCAAAATGTAAATAAAACTCATTAAAATGGTATAACATATGAGATTTTATTAAAAATAATTTTCTTTGATTTTGAACAATAATTAAGGCTTAATTAGAGTTTCAATGTTTACTTAATTAGCTAAATTAAGCCTTGATTACTTGGATAATTGATTCTAAACTTAGTGTGTTGATTTAATGGGATGACCTATGCCTCCCATGATTTTCATGGAATTTATTGCCTAGGTAATTAGGGGGATTGATAATTCAAACCATATTTACTACTTTAATCAATTTAATGATTAATTAAAATCCTAAATAGTAAAAATTAATTAATTTGGCTCTTAATCACTAATTAACAATGAAGTTATGAGGGAGAGTGATTAGGGCCTCATTTCTAATTATTCTTTCAAATTTATTTCATTAAAGAGAGTTAATTAAGTCATGAATTAATTAAGTGCTTAATTAATAATATAATAACTTAAATTGAATCAAATTAAAAGGTTAATCACTTCATCAAATTAATAATGAAATTAAGGGTTCTTCTTTAAGTGTTTAATAATATAAAGACCCTTAAAGAAGTTATGATTAACCCATAAATGTAAAAAAATCATAAAAGTACTTAATTAATCTTTAATTATGAGCCAATTGCATTATGTCCCTTAGGAGCATTGGAATTTTATTTTTATCTATGTTCATATCATTTGTGGCTCATGAAGAATGATCAATTAAATTAAATAAGCATAAGAAAGAGTAATTAGGTGATTTAATTAATGATCTAACTTAACTAATTCATAAAATCCATCTAATTATCTTTCCTTAAACCAATTGAGATTACCAACATGGGAATGGGATTAAAACAACAAATTATTTCTTCTCTCTAAGCTTAATCAAAATATAAAATCAAAATATTAATATAAAGCTTTGATTTTCTTAAATGATTTTATTTAATGTGATTGTCCTTAGGAATTAGTGTAATTAAATTAATCATATGATTGTATTTAGCTATTCTTTTCAATCACTTTAAATGTTGTATGCCATGCAATCTCATGTATTCATCTTTTTCAAATTTTAATCAATCCAATGGAATTTATTTATGTAAGCTTGCATGTGTTGGATTAATTTATCATATGTGTAGTTATTATCACTATTAAATGCAAATATATTTTTCAAAGTTTATAAATGGATAGCAATATTTGGAATGGTGATAGTTATAAATATATAGGATTTTCATGTATTTATATCTTAAGTATGTGAATTAAAATCTTTCTTTCCTATATTCATATATAGATTTACATTAGTTTGAGAAATAACATGTATATAGTCTAGACATCCTAGGAATACGAGGCTTTAAGTAGTCCCATGGAGGTCATTTGATTGCCTCACTTCCCTGGTTTAACAATGACATGTCTTATTTAATTTCATTTCTATGTATTTTGCTATTAGAATTTAGATAGAGCTTTAACTCATATGCATAAATAACTCAATTAAATAAAACATAATTATTGCATGGTTTTCATTCTTCCAATTATGTATACATTTATATGTATTTGAGATAGTAAGTATATACTATGGACATCCCGAGAATATGAGGCTTTAAGTAGCTCCAAGGAAGCCATTCGATTATCTCACTTCCCTGGTTAACAATGACATGCACTTACTTATATCTTTTATACATATGTATGTGTATGTGATTAAGGAATAAAAATCCTCTTTTTTATTAAAAATACATGCATTCATAATTTCTAAAGTCACCAAAATGTATAACATGTGAATGTAAGTGCTCTCTTTCTTATGTTTATGTATAAGTTTACATAAATTTGAATGTTGATAAATATATAGACTGGACATCCTAGGAATATCATTTAATTACCTCACTTCCCTAGTTATCAAAGGTACATACTTATTTAATTTCATCCCTATGTACATTTGTATTAGAATTTGGATAGAGCTTTAATTTACATGTGTAAATAATTCAATCAAATTAAACATAAATATCTAGCATGATTTTCATTCTCATGATTATATATGAAATTAAGATGGTAAGTATATGGTCTGGACATCCTGGGAATATGAGGCTTCAAGTAAGCCCCAAGGAGATCATTTGATTAACTCACTTCCCTAATTAACAATGACCCGTACTTTCTTACATCATACATATGTATGTACATTTGATTAATAAATGTCATTATTACATACATACTTAATGGAAGTACGGGTCATTGTTACATACATATACACTTAGCATACCTCTTTTATTAAGTATGTATGCATTCATGATCATTTAAGTGTGCAAAATATATTGTATGTATAGGTATGCTAAGTGTCAAATCATATGCATGTAATAAGTGAGGAAAAGGAATGGCATGACATGTTTTATGTGATTACAATCCAACTACATTAATCTTAAGATTCCTTTTAGAGTGAATGGAATTCTTTAAGGTTAACCCAAACATTGGATTAATAAAACATTTAATAAACCTTTCACTAAAGAGAACAAAATCATGTCAATATGCTTTAAAAGTGGCTTAAGGTAGGGATGAAAGAGGGTAATCCTCTTTCCTCTCTTTATAACACTTAGATTTTAAGCGTAAATCCAAATGGAATAAATAAAACATAAATTAAAATTCATAAATTAGCTAAATTAACTTAAAATGAAACCACCCTTCATGTTAACTTAAATAATTTCTAAATTTAGAGAATTATAACTCTAATGCTTAGTTAAGGTATACTGCATAAAGTCTTAGCACACACATTAGGACTAAGACATCACTTCTAGTTCTAAGTTAGGATGGTGTATGTGTGATGTTATGTTTTCTTTTGTAATGTAATATTTTAGACTGAATGTTAGGCTGTATGACTCGAAGACTAGATGTTAGGGTGTATGACTTGAAGACTAGATGTTAGGTTGTTATTAGGCTAATCTAATCTTCTGAAGATTATGCTTAAGGGGCTGCTCAAAAAATAAATATAAATGTTCTTTTTGTAGGTTGCTTATCCCCCTAAGCATAATCTACATTAGGATAGGTGGGCTTGGTTACCCATGTGTAGGGTGATAAGTCCAAATTATGAAATATAATTGCTTGGGATTGTATGTATGTTTAGCCAACCTCTGTTTTGTATGTGTAGTTAGATTTACTTCTCTATAAATATAATTTTGTAATAGGAATTAGGATTAGTTCTATGGGGATTAATATGAGCTGTGGTCAAAAGGCTTAGTCCTAGCGTGCCATGTGATGCCTTTGGAGCACAATCCAATCAAAAGAGGGAAGGAGGAAGACCTAAAGAAATGTAGAAAAGAAGACCCCATAGCATGTATTCAATTTTAATTGTAATATTATTTTGCAAACCTGGGTTGTATAAGGGTAGAGCTCAGCTACCCATCTTTTCTCTTTTTCGGGGTGTACGGTGGTACCCGGTCTCACAGGCCTCTTATTCTATCATGGTAGTTTATAAAATATTTATTGTTGTGTTTAGCTTGTGCATTAAGATTACATCTTTTTTCTAATTTTTTTATGATTGATGTTGAATGTGTGGTCTAGATGCGGTAGGCTCTTAGGATAAAAATTTTTTTTTCTGCCCTAACTAAGAACTCATAACTAAATTTTAATCAACTTTTAACTTTATCATAAAGCCTAGGCTATAATCAAGATAATTAAAATATTTAGCAACCACTTAGCTATATGTTGTCTATTTAATATCATGCATAGAATCTTCTATCACTTTTGCAAAATGAGGGCCTCCATTCTTGCACTTTAGGGACCGCTTGACCTATGAGAGCAACCTTTTATTATGGAGCTTCACCCTCTTTCTCTCTTAATTTAGCCAATATATGATTTCATCATGCATTTAGGCATTAAAAGATCTCAAGCTTTTGTCCAAATCAATGTGTCAAAATGAGATAATAAATTTGAAAAGATTTTTCATTTTATACTAAGCCATATGCTCATACCACTCATGTTCTAGTCTCTTATGGAATAGGTTTAAGACTTTAGTTTCTTTCAAATTAAATAACAAGCTTAACCATCTTGCAAATTCATAAGACCATACTATATTATTTTGAATCATAAGAAGCGTTAGTTGGCGGCCACTTCAGAAGGTTGTAAGTCTAGAAGAGTCGGATGGTTTAATCTCTCTAGTGGAAGTAAACCACTATGTCCCCTTTTAGATTTAGGGTGCTTTAACTTATGTTAAAGCTCCCTAGATTTAGGGTTCAAGGTTGCTATTTCCCTTAGGCTACAAGCATAAATCATCACCTCTTAGGCATTTTCCATTATCTTGTGTTAATGTATTATAATCCCTAGAAATCTAAAAAGACTTCAACTTAAATGAAATAAATCTTCTCATTTTCAAACATATAAATCTCTACCATAAGATAGGTTGGAATGCTCACTAAGCTTCCTGGTATCATGAGCATTTCTTACTCATCTTCCTTTGAATTCCAAAATATGTCTTTCCAATTGAACAATCCCACTTGATCTTCTAATATAATCAATCCTTTGATAGTCTTAACCTTGAAATCTTTAGAGATAATAATTGACTACTTTAATCGAGAGTGTTCTTAGGAAATCTCATTTCCTAGGATATAAATACATATGGAGGCTTGCCTTCATAAGAAATTAAAGAACCTGACATAAAATAAAGCCTACTTTACTTTTTCATGTAAAGTAAGGGAAAGATCTCTGGTATATTTGAAGACTCACCATGCCTTAGGAGTTATTATTAGGTGATTAAGTCCACTGTATGGTGATATTTCTATCTTTCAAGATTGTACATCATATCTTAATGTCATACCCAATCACTTTCATAAGTACCCCCCTACGATCTATGTGGTGTCCACCCGGCACATCCGAAAGTAAACTCTATGGCATTGTAAGCCATATCATTCTAATAAAAATTTCAGCTCGAAGGAAATAAACTCTCTCTTTCAAATATATAAAGTCTTACCATATGGTATATTAGAATGCTCACTAGGCTTCCTATTATCATGAGTGCTCCCAACATATCTTTTTTTGCAATCCAAAAATAAGTCTTCCAATTTGAACTTTCCCACTTGATTTTTCAAAAATATATAATTCTTTGATAATCTAACTTTGAAGTCCTTAGAGATATTTATTGACTACTTTAATCAAGAGTGTTCTTAGGAAATTCTCATTTCCTAGGATATAAATAACTATGGAAGCTTGCTTCCATAGGAAACTAAAGAACCCAGCTAACTTTACTTTTTCATGTAAAATAGGAAAATGCTCTCTGGTATATACGAAGACCCATCTACCTGAGCCTCATAGGATACATCATTGTGAGTACCCTTCATCTGTGGTAAACGACTCCAAATTAAAACACCATAGATTTTTCTAGCAACTCACTAGAAAAGGTTCCTCTCTCTCCATCTTTACTAATTGATCATTATCTCCTAGCATCGATAGTGAACTTATATTTTATATAAGTCCAAGACTATCATTCTTTCCGTTAGAGACCTTGCTCATTTCATCCTTTAGTAAGGGTGGCCAACATCCTTTAGGATTTTGGCCCTCACTCCAAATAGGTCTTAAAACCCCTATTGGGCCTCTAAAAGGTAAAATGAAATTAACCAAAGAAATCTCTCAAAAATAAATCAAAAAAATCAAGAACCTCTCACCACTAATTTGGTGAAGTAAGGTTCATCCAACATTTTTTACATCCTAATGAAGTTCAAATGAATGGTAAAACATTCTTATCCAAAGTTTCCAATCTCTTCAACATACAGGTGAACACCATTTAATATAATCAAATTTGTTAAATGAAGGTTCCAATTCAAAGTCAAAATCAAATCAACCAATAATAATCATAATAAAGTATAATATTATGGTGTTTTATTTTCATTTGAATGAAAATGTTGTGTTTACTCATTATGATGATCGGGTGTGACATAGAGAAATGATGTACTATCTTGAGAGACAGAAGTCACCATCCTACAATGGACCTAATCACCTAATAAGGACTCCTAAGGACATTGGGTCTTTGAATGTACTAGAGATCTTTCTCTTACTTTACATGAAAAAGTAAAGTAAGATTTATTTAAAATGAGTTCATTAAGTTCCCTATGGAGGAAAGCCCCCAAAATTAATTACATCCTAAGGAATGAGATTCCTTAAGAATACTCTCGATTAAGGTAAATAATCATTGTCTCCAAAGATTTCAAAGATAGGACTATCAACAAATCAATTATTTTTGGAAAATCAAGTGGGATTGATCAAAAGGAGGGAGTTATTATCGAAACCAAAGGGAGATGAGTAGGGGATGCTCATTATACTAAGAAACCGAGTGAGCATCCCAAACTATCCTATGATTGGGCTTTATATTTTTGAAATTTGAGGAAAGTTAATTATTTAAGTTGACATTTTATTAGAACACTAGGGCTTATAATTCATCAACAAAAGATTGTGGAAATGCCTAAGAGGTGAAGATTTATGCTTGTAGCCTGCAAAGGGAAACATCAACCTCAAATCCTAAATCTATGGAGCTTTGGCGAGGACCAAGGCATGACCTAAATCTAAGGCAAAAATTGGTATATTGTTTACCTCCATAGGAGCGGATAAACCACTCGACTGTTCGACTTACAACCACCTGGGGGTGGCCGCCAACTAACTCCTCCTAAAATTTTAAATACATGTAGGGAAATGTTATACTTTGCAAGATGGCTAAGCTATTATTTATTTAGAAATGAGACTAAGTCCTTAAGCACATTCCCTAAGAGACTAGATCATGAAGGGCGTGAATAATGACTTAAATCTAATGCAAACTTTGTCAAATTTTATTTTGGTTTTTGGACATTTTATTTGAAACGGGCTTTGAGATTTCATATGCCTAATGCATGAGAAAATTGATTATGAGCCAAAATCAGAAAGGAGGTGTGTTTCCACCATGGATCTCAAAGGTCAGGCTATTTTCTCTGGCAAAGGTGGAAGCCATTAGCAAGAATGAAGCAATATGATTTATGCTTGATGTGAGACATACAACATCCAGCTAAGGGGTTTCTATGTCTTTTATTATCTTGATTTATGTCCTAAGCTTTAGGTGAGGTTATGAGTTGTTTAATTTAATTTTGGGTTGATTAATTGAATAGAAAATTTATTTTTCCCTAAGAGTCTAATCGCATCCACACCATTCAACGGCCATTAGACAATTAAGAAACTAGAAAATCATGTCATCCTAATATTGTAACCATAAACATAACATCAATCAATTTATAAAATTAGTGCAAAAGAATAAAAGGCTAATGTGTGGGTTCCACTGGACAACTTGAAAGAAATGTGGGTATTCGAGCTCTACCCTTATACAACCAGGGTGAATAATTATAATTAGAAGGAATTCATGTTATTCGGGTCATCATTCTTCATCCTTCATTTTTGGCTTTCTTCATTTCTTTCTTTCTTTTGATTTGACTTGGGATGTAGTTTACTCTAAGGATTCACATGGTATATAAGACATGTTCTTATAACCAATATTCACCTTAATTTCCCATAACATTCATTCCAAATCTTAATATAATTTACATCAAAATAGAAAAGATAAATCTAACTAAACCTACAAAATAGAGATTAGCTAAACATGCCACACAACCTAAGTAGTTATATGAATAAGTTGGACTTGGCACCCCACACATGGGTAACCAAGCCCACCTGTCCTAATTTGGATTATGCTTATGGGTATAAGCAACCTGCACAGCAAAAGTATTTATATTTTATTACAGCGCCCCTTAAACAACCCCCTGCAGAAAGCATGATTAGGATAAAATTAGCCTAACATCCAGACTACACACACACCCTAACATCCAGTCTAAAAATATTACACCACAAAACAAAATCAGCCATCAAACCATGCACCACCCAAACATGGAGCTAGAAATGGTGACTTAGCCTAATGTGTGTGCCATTTAAGGCTTGTGTGGCATGTCTTAATTAGGCTTTAAGATTGAAATTTTCTATGCGAAAGGTTCAAGTTAGAGGGTGGTTTCATTTCAAATGATTTACTTGATTTATCAATTTAATTGATGATTTGATTTGATTTGAATGAACCTACACTTTGTTAATAAATGTTGTGAAGAAAAGAAAAGAGAAGAGAACTTCTCTTTCATCCCTACCTTAAAACATTTCTAAGGTAGATTGATTAATTAATTTTCTTTAATGAATGTTTTATTATGTATTTTAATTAACCCTAAGCTTAGATTTGCTCTAAATAGCCCTATTTAATAAGAGAGGCATCTTAGGATTAGTTAAGGTGGATTACTACCACATGACACACAACCATTTATTTCTTTCCACCATGTATACCATGCATATGAATGATCATGCATAGCATACACGTTTTTTGATGATGAATGCTAAGAAATTTTATTTGAAATTTTGGATATTCCATGAATGCATGTCTTTATTATGTAGAAAAGAGGGATTTTTTATTCATTAACATAATACACATCCACATGTATAAAAGACATAAGTAAGTACGGTGCCATTATTTTCTACACCAGGGGTTACTTAAAGCCTCACAGCCCCGGGATGTCCAGACTAATATACCACTTTTCTTAAATACATATAAATGTACAAAAGGAAACAAATGGTTGAAGAATTATGCAAAAGATTATGTTTGATTTGGTTGTATAATTTACATATGTAAATGTGAAGATCCTTCTTAAGTCATAACATAAAAATATGTAAGAATAGATTTAAGCAAGTGTTATTCTTTTCAAATGAACTATACACTTTGAAAATCCTATTCAAATCCAAGATAAGAGAAGAAAAGAAAAAAAAATAATAACATATGCATAATTTTGGTTTATAAGTATTAAAAGTAATTTTTGGTTTATAATAATAACTCATATTCTTAGTTTTAGCCAACACATGCAATTTGATATAAAAGGAAATATTTTATTTAATTGATTTTTCAAAGAAATGAATGTTGATTTAATATGCCAAACAATATTTAGCATGCTTGGAAAGAAATAAAGGGATGTAAGCACATGACTTCATCCACCCTAATTAATTCTTAAGGACAATCATACAAAATAAGATTATTTAAAATGAATCAAAATTCCTTAAGGAGATTTTTATTTTTGAATTTGATTTGAGTTAGGAAATGTGAAAAGGGTTTTCTGGTCCAACCCATTTCCCTCATGTGTGAATTGGTTTACTTTAACTTTGGAATGATTCAGTTGATTTTATGTTTTGTTTAGGTTAAGGTATGAATTAAGTCCATTAATTACCCCTTACGTATACCACTTTAACATAATTATTCAAGCAATGTGAACCAACATATGATATGCAACCACATGGAATTTAAATCAGCAATGCACCTAAGAAATGAAGGGATCTAATGCAATTGGCTCATAATTATTGTTTAATTAAGCTAAAGGGTTTAATTAAATACTTTCATAACTATCCTACACATGTAGTTTGATTATGATTTCCTTTGAACTTCTCTTAGGTTATTGAACACCTAAGAATCTACCTAAGAGTTGAATGATTAAATTCTAGAATGGATTAGTTTTAATTTGATTAATTGAATTAATTAATGATGATTAAGCCATTAATTAATTATCAAATTAATTAAGTGTTTATCCAAATGAAGTAAACTTGGAAAACATTGGAAAAGAAATTTGAATCTCATTCCCTAAGTTTATTCACTATTTCATGATGATTAGCAAGCTTAATTAATGAATTTATCACTATTTAATAATTTAATTAATCATTTAATTAATTAAAAAAATAATTAGGGATGAAAAATGCAATTATCCTAATTAATCAATCAACAAATTCCAAGAAAATCATGAGAGGCACAGGTCATCCCATTAATTAATCTTAAAAAGTTTGGGATTAATTGCTAGATTAATTAGAGTAATTAGCTTCATTACATTTCCAATAAAATCTAAATTGAGTTAAAATTACTATTTAAAATTAATTAATTTTAATTTTCTATTATTCTTCTTTGAATTATCTTTAAAATGAATGTTTATTTTTTTTTTTTTTTTTTATTTTCTATAATTAGTTAGGAATTTCAAAAAATTTAGCATTAAAATTGGATTCATTAAACCTAATTAACCCCTAATCCAATCAGGCCATGTGGCATCAAATGCGGCGTGCTTTCCATGTGACGCGATGGGATAGGTTATTTAAGTTATCACATTCGTCTGCTGAGTCAGCCAGTGGTGGACATGTCTTCTCTACGAGCCATCTGATCTTAGATTAGATGGCCAAGATTATTCTCGTGATTTAGTCTTAAATCAAATGGTACCTAATGTGATCTAATCATAGTCGTCCATTCTAATCACATGGAATGGATGGCGTGTGATCCTTCTCCTTAATGAGTGATAAGAGATGAACACCTTTCATCTCTCCCTAATCAATTCAACACCCGAGCTCAAATTGGAATCAAAAAGATCCCACACCTTCGAAAGGAGGGTGGATGCACATCCAACAGTCAAGATCCAATGGGATGACACTTTGCTTCAAAAATGACCAAGCAATTTTTCCTATGGCTATGGTTTTGCACCTTAGGCTATCACGGGCGCTTCCAATGGAGGAGGTAGCTTCATCTAGTAGAGATGAACCCTTGTTGAAGCTATTAGGTCTTTATTTGAAGTAGATGGTTTGATTTACCAAGCTCCCCTTCAATGGTGATCAGGCTTGATCAAAGTAGTGCTTCCTGTGGCTTGGAGACTTAGGAAATGACTTGGTTGAGCTCAATGAAGTCCACTGATGTTGCTTACAAGGTTAATTTGGTTTTGATAGAGAATTGGATGAGTTTAGCTTGGGATTGATCTCTCTTGTATTTGCTTTGAGTGAAATTGAGAATGGGAAATCAATGGACTTGGGAAGGGCTTGGAAAATCTTGGGGAGACTTTGAATGAATCTCTTAGCTCTTTGGAAATGAGTGCTTGTGGTTTGAGTGGGAATGAGGGAGAGTTTATCTCCCCCTCCTTGGATCATACGGTAATGGGTTGAATTATCATTTTTTATCAATGGCAAGGATTAGGTTCACAGTTTGGGATGCCAAACATCCCATGTGAGTCATTCTAGGTAGTGGAGGGAAGGAGGTGGATGCCCATGTGCTAGGTGAGTGCATTTGGTGATCCAAGTGTTCAATTTTCATTAGAGGGGTTGGCCTTAGCTTGAGTCATGACTGACCCAAGCTCATTGGGTCATGTTCACCACCCTCCTTGGTGTCCATGTGGACCACTGGGAGGATGCCATAAGGCCTTGAGAAAGAAATCACCAAATTCTAAGTGAATTTGGCCATATGATACCCTTTGACCTAAGAAAAAATGGTCATTTGGCCATGATTTTATTTGGGAATATTTTAAATGATTCAAAAATGATTGGGCCAAATTTCAAGTGATTTGGACTTCATTTTATTTGAATTGTTTCAATTTCACTCATTTAGGTCAAGTTTGGTCAAATTGGGTTAGGTTGACCAATTGGTCAAATTAGGTCAAACCATGGGGTAGTCAAGTTCAAATGATCATTTGGAGCCTATGGATATCATTGGTTTGGTTCAATTTCATTAAGATTTTTTTTGGTTCATTTTGGTTCATTTAGGCCAAGTGGGTCAAGTTGACCAATTTGATCCATTTGACCCAATTGGGTTAGGTCATGTGTTGGTTTAGGCTTGGTTGATCATTTGAAATGTATTGCAAGCTTTGGTTTCAATCAATTTTGATTTGGTTTGATTTCAAGTTTATTTGACCTTTTAGGTCAAGTTGGGTTCATGGTCAATTGGGCTAGGTTTGGTCTAATTGGTCAATTGAAGCTTTGGTCAGGTTCAACAAGTGATTTGAAATGAATTTGACCCATTGGTTGCAATCAATTTGGCTTAGATCAAGATTTGACCCATTTTGACTTTTAGGTCAATTTGGGTCAACTTAGGTCAAGTGGCCAATTAGGCTTGGTTTGGCTCAATTGTTGGTCAAGTTCAATCATTGATTATGGATTGATTTAGATCAATGATTTCAATCAATTTAGCTTATAGTGAATTTTGGCTTGTTTAGTTTCATTTGGGCTAAGTGTTGACTTGGTCAAAATTGACTTGGTTTGACCCAATTTAATTGATTGATCATCCTAGGATGATTGTTGATCACAATGTGAGGCTTAGATGGGCTTAGTTCACTCCAATTTGGGTTGGATTAGAACTTGGCTCAAAAAGGTGCTTTAGGTCACTTTGGGTCAAGTGAGCCTAAATGGGTTAATTGGCTTGATCAAGGCTTGATTAAAGTTTGGTTGAACTCACATATGGACTTATGATTGAAATATAAATCCAATTGCAAGTGGTTTGGAGTCAAATAGGTTTTGGCTCATTTTACAATTTCAAGTCAAAAGGATGAACATGGGTTTGACTTGGGTTAATTTGATTTTGGTTTTATGATTGTAGTTTATATTTATATTTGGGCATGTTTATTGAAGAAGTGATTGTTTGAGAGAGAGAATCCAAGGGTTTTCATTGATTTGAGAATGGTTTGGCTAAGTTCAAGGATTGGCTTAAAGGAGTATAAGTCAGATTTTGATTTGAGTTTTGAATTGATTTAGTTGTTTGAATTTATATTTCATTTATATTTGTGAATATAAATAAGAATATAAATGGTTATGAGAAAAAATTTTGAGCTTGGAAGTGATTTGGTTTTGGTTTAAGCTAAGTCCATAAGATGAAATCAAAAGGCTTAGGAAAGATTTTGGGATTTGAATTCAAACATGGGTTTCAATCATTTGATTTAGAATTGATTTATAATTTAGATTTTAGGAATTGAT
Source organism: Cymbidium sinense (assembly GCA_021442155.1). Taxonomy (NCBI): domain Eukaryota; kingdom Viridiplantae; phylum Streptophyta; class Magnoliopsida; order Asparagales; family Orchidaceae; genus Cymbidium; species Cymbidium sinense. The sequence continues at coordinate 39,952,456 of CM038229.1, forward strand.
TTATGATTTGAGATGATCAATTGAGTTGGAATTGATTTAAGATTTGGTTTGGATTTATTTGAAGGAGGGAAGCAAGGATTGGGTTTAAGATATAGGGAAAGCAACTCCTCCTAATATCCCTAAGGCATAATATATTCTTATGGCTAACTCTTCTAAGTCTCTAGGGGTAGGTTAAGTGTTCACCTAATCACTAGAAGTGTCTTAAGACTAAGGAACTCTTAGTGTCTAGAGGAGTCATACGTATAAGATGGAGAAGTTGAGAGCTCATTCAAAAAGTGAGGTCAACAATGGGCACCCAATAGGTGTGGTGTGACTGACAAGGTACACTACACATATTGGTGTTGACCAAGATGATCAACAATGTTCAAATGATCACAAATGATCTACTCTAAATGAGGTGTAGAAGGAATCAAGATCTTATTATGTGCAACTCTACTCATGTCAAAAATAAGAGGAAGGGGAATAGGATCAGTATGTGAGTCTTCCATTAGGGAAAATAAGTCATCCACTCTGGGATGAGAGGTTGTAAAAACCACTGGGAGATTAGAATTTGGAATACTTGGGGAAAAGGATGTGAACCTTCCACTAGTGGAACAAGTTTGGGTTGGATTGAATTGACTCTACTAGGGAGATTGGAAAGGTTTGCATCTCACTGAGGAGAAGCTGATTGATTTGATAATTTAGTTTGCTCCACTGGAGGAAGGTTGATTTTGTTTTAGATTTTAAATTTTGAATTTTAAGATGGACCCTATCGATTTGTGATGGACTGCACTGAGTAGGGGCCATGTTGGCCTTGGCCTACTTCGAATTTACTAATCCAAATGGGTAGTCTACCAACCACATGGCAAGGCTATCCAACAAGAAGGGTTGCCTTTTGGTGTGCAGTGGCTACTAGGAAGAAAGCATAGTAGACTTATATCCTCCAAAGTAGGGAACAGACATTGGGGTGATCAGTTAGCGAGATAATGGATCAAACCAAACCTTAGGCTGACTACTAAGTGAATGCCACTGGGGAACTTAAATCATCTCAAAGATAGTCCAAATTAATTTTATTTTAATTATATTTGATGGATCCCATTTATTTTCGATGGACTGCACTGAGTAGTGGCCATGTCATCCTTGACCTACTTCAGATTTACCAATCCAAAGGGAGTAGCTTCGTAGTCGAGGGGAGAATTATCCAACCAATGGGGTGCCTTTAGATTTGTAATGCCCAGTTCAGGAAAGAATGTATGGGGACTCATATCTTTCTTGAATAAAAGACCACTTGGGAGACGTATTAGCAAGGTAACATGTCAACCAGACCTAAGGTTATTTGTCAGTTTGTGAGAGTCATGCTAGAAAGGATGTGTAGAAGGCTAACATCTTCCAAAGTGAAATGACCGTCATGGCAACCTATTTGGGGAAAAATAGGTTGAACCTGACCTAAGGGAGACTATAGAGAGAATGCAGACCCAAGGACTTATCTCAACTCAAGCGTAGTTAGGCAATTCCTATAGAGAGTTTTGTTGAAACTGCCCTAAAGATAGGATGCCTTCTTGGGAAAAGGGGCTCGCTGGAGGCTTGAATTCCTAATCAACAAGTGAATAAATTTGTTTATTTTGTTTGTTTATTTATCGTGAACCCTGATGGTTTGTGAGGGATCATATTGAGAAGGAGCTTATATCAGCCTAGACCTATCTCAGATTTACTAGTCTAAGGGAGAATCTGTGTATCCATTGTACAAATTCTTCAACCATAGAGGTGGCTACTGGGAAAGGGGGACTATCCAATCTAAGAGTAACCCAGGTAGTGTTTGAATGGGTTCTCTAAGGATGTGATCCAAGTAGAGTGCCCGTAGGGGAGGGGCCACTAAGGGCTTTATCCAAAATGCTGAAGAAGATAATGTCTATAGGTATTCGGTGGCCAACTTAAGGAGAAAGTGCAGGGACTCACATCTACTAAGAGTGGTGTATCCTTTGGTGAGTCATTGTCAGCATAGCGAACATCAACCAACCTAAGGTGCCCGTTGGTGTGTGACAATCAGCCTAGGAAGAAAGCATCGGGGATTCACATCTTCCTAGTGGTGATTGCAGATAGTCTATCTTAGCTCTATAGGGCTATTCAACCTAGGCGACTAAGATGCCACTGGGGAGTTATATCAACTCAAAGTAGTCAAGAAAGGAGCCACTGGGAGACTTATCCTAAACCTCAAATATACTTGACCTAGTTAATGCATGATAGCTAGTTCAAGAAGAAAGTGTGTAGGCTCACATCCTCTTAAACAAAGTCAACATGTGGTAGCTTACTGGCTGTGCAGTGAGGCCTACCAAACTAACAAGGTGCTCATTAGTTTGTATTGGTCAAGTCAAGAAGAACGTGTGGGGACTCACATCTTCCAAAAAAGTGACCACTAGGGTGACACACTAGCAAGGTAGTATGTTAGCCCTACCTAGAGCACTAATGAGTGAGTGTCATGGGGTTGCTCTCATATCAAAATAGCTCGAGATAAAAGATATGTGTTTGTGTTTGTGTTTGTGTTAAGGAGAATAGCATCACTTAGGTTCTCTTACACCTATCCTAAAACTACTCTTAAGAGTTAATGAAATGGTGCCACGAATGGCAATTATGATCCCACCAAGAAAGGATGTTATTTAAGTTCTCTTACACCTAACTTAGTTATGCTAGTTGAAATAGGATGCCTCTCAGGTTCTCTTACACCTACTCTGATAGCACTAAGGAATAGTGTTTAATTTGTGTTCATGTTGTGAAAGAAGGATAGGATTCCTCTTGGGTTCTCTTACACCTACCCTAAACACATCATGGCAAATTCACAAACAAGAAACAATGCTTCAAATAAAGAGAATATTTTGATGAATTGGAATAGAATTTTGAGGATAATTATTTTCAAACATGATTTTATGGGTAGTATTTCTTCAAATAGAGCCCATTGATTGAAAGCATCGGGTGTTCCCTTTACAATCAATAAGTTGATAAAATCCTCCTTAGTATGCCTTCTCTATGACAAAAGAGCCTTCCCAAGTGGGTTCAAACTTGCCTCCCATCTTTTGATGGGCAACAATTGGTCTCTTTATAACTAAAATAAGCTCTCGTACTTGAAAAGCTCTAGAGCAGACCAGCTTGTTGTGAGCTTGAATCATCTTGGCTTTGTATAACTTGAGATTCTAGCATGCATGTAGGCATCTCTCCTCCAAACCTTTGAGCTCTTCTAACTGCAACTTGGCATTCTGCTCTATAGTGATTTTACTACCCATTGCTATCCTTAGAGATGGGAGTTGCACTTCTAAGGGTAGAATGGCTTCGAACCCATACACTAAGGAGAATGTGGTAGATTGGGTTGGAGTTTTGTATGTGGTGCGGTATGCCCACTAGGCTTCAACTAGCTACTTATGTCACTGTCACTTGTTATCATCGAGCATCTTTTTTAGTATCTGGTTGAGAGTTTTGTTGAATGCTTATGCTAGGCCATTTTCCTGGGATAGTAGATGGTGGAGTATCTCAAATCTATACTATGTCTCCTAGCAAAGTTGTTGATCTTAGTGCTATTGAATGTAGTACCATTAGCGGATATAATTCATCGAGGCACCCCGAACCTATATATGATATGGATCTTGAAAAATTGGAGCACATGCTGAGTTGTGACCTCTCTAAGTGGGATTGCCTCAGCCCACTTGGAAAAGTAGTCGTGGCAGCTAGGATGAACCAATGACCCTTAAAAGAAGGAGGACCAATCGAACCCACTATGTCAGTACCCCAACACTCGAATGTCCATGAGGCCAATATAGGGTGTAGAATGTTGGGTGGTTAGTGTAAGGCCACACTGTGTACTTGATATTGGTGGCATCTTCTAGCTACATCTATGTAGTATGTAATCATCAAAGGCTAGTAGTATCCTAGTATTTTGATCTTGGCTTTCATCTTTGGACCGTATTGATGTACTCTGCATAGACCTGAATATACCACTCTCATGATCTTACGGGCTTCATGTTTGTATAAATAGCATAACCACATTTGATCAAAAGACTGTCGGTATAAAGTGACATCCACGAGAGCATAGAAGAGAGCTCTCTACTTTATCTGATGGGCTTGTGATTTTTCTTGAGGTAGTTTACCTGTGTTCAAGTAATCTATGAATGGTTGCCTTTAATCCAACTCTCCTCATCTTTATTGGAAATAATAATCTTTCCTTCAAGAGAGAATCTCTTGATGAGTTCAGCATTAATAAGGGATAAGACTTGTTTATTTTGGACCTTTATTAGAATGGACTCATCTTCCGGACATGCCAATTCCTTGGTGAGTTAGGCCAAAGCATCTGCTACTGTGTTCTCTCCTTAAGGAACCTTGTAGATGGTGACCTCAGGGATTTAGGCCAAAATCTTCATGGTGTACTCATGGTAGTGATGAAGCTTAGGTTTTAGAACCTTATAGGACCCAACAATCTAGTTGATGACCAGCTGAGAATCCTCGTAGATGTTGATGCTTTTAATAAACACTATAATAGTTAACTCCATACCAGCAATCAAAGCCTCATACTCGGCTTTGTTGTTGGTGCATGGATTGGAGAGATTGTAAGAGAGTCTCATCACATCATGGTCTGGAGTTAAAAGAATGATTCTTACCTCTGCCTTTCCTGGAAGAGTAGATCGTGATTCTTCTCCTTTTTGAAAGGAAGCCACACCATCAAAATACATCTCCTAGCGGTGAATGCTAGTGTCCCCTAAGTTCATGATTTATTCATTGGGAGGTCATCACTAAGTCGGGAATCAGTAGGAAGTGGGTGTGCTGCTAAGAAATCAGCTAGTACTTGTCCTTTCATTGCACAGAGGGGTATGAATATGATGTTAAACTATGATAAAATCATAGACCAACATGTCAACCTTCCAGATAACATCGGCTATGTCATGAGATATTTCAGTGGATTGATTTTTGAAATCAAGTCCACCTTATAAGAAGCATATAGTGTCATAGCTTTTGGGATGCAAAGATGAGAGCTAGGTAATGTTTCTCAATAGGATCAGACAATGGCTGAGGTAGTAGAGAGCATTCTCCTTCCCTTTAGTATTTGTTTGGGCCAACAAAGAGCCAAGGGAGTCAGCCAATGCAGCACGATAAAGGATAAGTGGCTTGCCCGGGATAAAGGCTGCTAGAATTGGCGGCTTCACCAAATACTATTTAATGTCTTCAAAAGCATGCTGGCACTTGTCATCCCACTTGAACTTAAGAGTCCTTTTTGACAAGTGCTAAAAATGGATTGCCTCTTCTTTATAGATTGGAGATAAAGAGTCTTAGATACGCCAACTGCCCTTGGAATGATATGAGTTACATTGAACATTTAGGATGTGGCATTTCTAAGATAGCTTTGATCTTTTTTGGGTCTATCTCTATTCCCTAGTGCTGGAAAACAAACCCAAGGAACTTCTCTGAGGCCATTCTGAATGCACACTTTAGGGGGTTTATTTTGAGGTTAAATTATCTTATCCATTCAAAAATTACTCTAAAGTCAAAAAGATGGTCTTCCTTTTCTTTGCTTTTGACTACTAGATCATCAACATAACATTCAACTTGATGATGAAATAGTTCATTGAAGATTCATGGCACTAGTATATAGCACCGCATTTTAAGGCCGAAGGCATGACCTTATAATATATTAGATTGGGGTTCAAAAGCAGTGTTTCTTTCATCCTTGAGGGCCATCTTGAATTAGTTGTAGCCAAATGACCCATCCATAAAGAAAACTGCATGATATGAGGCAATGTCCACCATTAATTTTGGTATAGTAAGTGGAAATTCATCCTTAGGACATGCCTTATTTAAGTCCCTGAAATCGATGCATATACAAATTTAGCCATTCTTTTTCTTAACTAGCAAAAACCTGGCTAACCAGGTAGGGTATTTTCTTCCCCGATGAAACCAGCATCGATCAATTCCTTGACTTCAGAAATGACCTATTGTTCAATTTCTAATAGCATGCGTCTAGGAGCTTCCTTAATATGGTTAGCATTAGGGTTTATTCTAGTTTGTGGATTCGAGAGATAATCGGCATCTCTTCATAGCTCCATGCAGTCCTTAAACTCAATATCCTAACTAAGTCATTGGTTTCTTCTTCATTTTCAAGAGAATGTATGTGTAGTGGATCTTTTTTATCCGAGGTTGATTTCTTTGAGCTTGTTAATGGTTTAATGGATTTCCTCTTCAAATTCTTAAGCTGCATCTTTGATTTGAAGATCATCAGGATCATCTAAAGTTTCAAAACACACATCCTCATAAGAGTTAGTGTATTTTTAGAAGAACCTATCAGACTCTAGATGATTGGTGATAACTAAATAGTAATCATCATCACCGACTAGACACATTATACTAAATCCTAATCCTAGTCTTGATTGTGCATCCCTGCCTTTATTATCCCATGGCTTCTCAAAATACTCTGTCGTGTTCTTGGACCATGTGTAAGTAATAAAACATTTCTTTACAAGATTATGAATACAAGGAGTACCAATCAAAAGGTAATTCCATTAAATCTTTATATGAATCATCCTCAAGTTTTACATCTGCTTCTGGACTTAAGGATGATGATCCCAACAAGAATTTCTTTGGCTTGACATCCATGGAAGACCTAAGGTCTTCCTTAACTATCAAACCCTCAACTTTTTGAGAAGAAAGTAGGGTTAGAGTTAAGGTTCCCAACTGTTGCCTAAGGGTTTTACATAATTTTGATTTGAATACATTCATGCTTTGCTTGGAGGCCTAGTCTTCATCAATGTCTGGCTCGAGTGTCACCTCTAATGAAACCCGCTCACAGAGGTTGGTTGGTATGCTAATCACATGAGAGTCATCCTTCGAGCTAGATTCCAAGTCTATGTGAATAGTAGAAGAACAACTGTGAACTAAAATATAGCCCTATTGGCTGGCTACCAACCAAGGGATCTTCCACCTCTAGAACTGCCTATATATCTACCTCTGCCTGGTGGAGGTCGAGTCATCCTACCCATATGTCTATGTGGTGGAATGAATTATGGAAGGAATGTAACATGCAGCTCTCTACCTCCTGGAGTGTCCCTTTCTCACTAACTTGTACTTTCTTTTTTCTTTTCTTTTTTTATCTTTCTTTTTCTTCTTTTTCTTTTTCTTTTGTATTTAAACTTTGGCCAAGTTCATGAGAATAGGTGTTTTGATTTTGAGGAAGATAGTAGGTTGCATCCTCATATATCTCGACCTCTCTAACTAAAAATGGCTTTTCATCTCCTTTGATATAGTATTCGATTCCATCTCTTTGAAACTTGATGCACAGATGAAGAGAGGATGGAACCATCTTATTCTGGTGTATCCAAGGCCTACCGAGCAAAGTAGTGAATGATGTATTCGAATCAATTATATAGAATTTGGCTTCAGTCTTCTAGTCATTTATTTCCAAAGGTAACACTATAGATCTTAAATCCCTCTTGACATGTTCATTGAATCCTCTCAACATCATCCAATCTCCGAGCTTAGAGATGTCAATCCTCAAATAGGGTTTTAGGCTCATAATGTTCACCGATGCACCTAGATCAACCAACACCCTAGAAAGTTTGAATCTTCCCATATTCACTGTGATATAGAGGGGACGGTTGTGCTCCATATCCCCTAGAAGAAGGTCTTCATCGATGAAACTGACTCCCCGGGCTTCTCTTAAATAATGTGTCTCCTTTCCACAATAGTTAGGTGAGCTAAGCATATTTTTGGATCAAGAAGGGCCTTGATTAATGATTCCCTCATCTCTTTGGATAAGACAAGGGCATCATATATGCTTAGTTAGTTGACAACTTTCTTAGGTGAGCGAGGACATTATAATCAACTCTGGGCTGATCCTCCATAACCATATCCATGGGTGGAGCATCCTGGAGGGGCTTCTTGATAACTAGAACCAATGACTTGATTTCCCTTGTATTGAGATGCTACCCTAGGAGGTAGAACCTAGCCATTATGGAGGTTAACTTCGATGACCTCTTGTGGTGGTTTAGTGGAAGATTATACTTACTCATCAGGCATACATATAGCTTCTCCTATAGGACCCTCAGAATCAGATGATTCCAAGTCTATCTCAAGAGGTGAACCCATATTATTCAAAGAAGGAAAGTCCATCTATGAATCACAAAGAGTATGATCATAGTTGTTATTGTTATTAAGACTTCAAGAGTTTTCTAAAAGAGTAGAATCAAATAACCCACCAGAAGTGGCACAGATGTAATTCAAACTAGCTTTATTCTTCAATTTCTTAGATTTAAAATAAGGTACATAGTAGAAATCTAGTAAAGTGAGTGGGTGAGGATTTGATGCCTCATCCACCAATACAAAAATGTCTACTAAGAAGAAGAACTAGTTGAAGTAGTGGATGAAGTAGTACATGGTGGAATGGAGGCTGGTTCGGTGGTGGTTGTGCTACTTGGCTATCCAGGGAAAGTATGGGCTGCTGCTGAGCTCCCACTTTCCCAAGTTTTCTTTGGCAACTTATGAACCTTCCTTGATGTTGGAGGTTCGAGTTGTCTCATGCATCTGTAAGGAAAGTTTCTTCATTTTAGAAATAATCTTTTTAGTGGTTCGGGATAAAGAGATATCTCAATCTTCTTTTATTTTGAGAGAATCACATGTATCCCTAAGGATTACCCTAACAAAACTGGATGGTTGTTCTACTAGACATTCCTTAGGGATAACTATACCACCTAACTTATAGCTATTCTTAAAGAAATCCTCCAAAATATGGCCTAGCATGTGATGGTAGGGGCAAAAGTTAGGATCATTACTCCAGCCCACTTCCTCCATCTTCCAAGGCTCGGGTAGCTAAAAATTGGGTTTCTTTAAGAGGTTCTTAAAGATTTTCCTAACTACCTCCATCTTAAATGAATAAGTTGTGTTTAATTTATCTAAAAGAGTAGGTGGATGATATTTGCACAGGGGTGGGTATACCTGCATTATTTGTGAATCTGTGAGAGGAGGGCGTGAAGGCCATGGAGCTCTGTGGTGGCAGATAAGATGGGTAAAGCGGTGGAAGAAATGAAGGCTGAGGTCTCTCATCTTGATCACTAGCTAGTTGCTTCCCTTGTCTTCCAATTTCCCGGCTTCTTTTCATATACTTTCTATGGCTTTGTCCTTGATCACTGATCTTGAAAAGGAAACTATTTGGCCTCTCCTTGTAGGCTAGCTACCATGTTGATTAGCTTCTCAAATATCTTAATGGTAAAACCTTTAAGCATGAAGGCAACCGGGCCATGAATATTTTTTTATAAAATTTTAATAGTGTTGTTCAGATAGCTATGGTTTGCATTTCATGCTTAAGTTATGCAACTAAGAATATAATTAACGAGGGACTCACTAGGGTGTTGTTGAGCTACAATGAGATCACCCTGGTTTCCACTCGAGCTCTAGAACCTCTTAACAAAGAGTTGCTCCAATTCAAGAAAAGTCTTGAATCATTGGAGTTCAATACCAATCAAAAGTTATACTTGTTGTCGACAAAGATGGAACAATAATGCATGCTACCGCATTGCCAGTGTGTTATATGTTGTGAGGGTTCCCATACCATCAAAGCTTCTAAAAGAATGAGGCATAAAACCCTTAGGATATTGGATAGCATCGAATTCCACTAGTATGGACTACCCTTTGGAATTGATGAACCACCTCGCTTGCGCCAATGCTTCTCTCACTTATTGTTCGACCATGAGTTTGATATCATTTTCTTGTATGGAGGTATTGTCCAATACCTTCCTATACAAGCTGTAGTGCTTCCTTGCTCTACCAGAGGTGAACTCTTGGGTTGATCCAAGACATGCACAAACTCAGCGGTCTCTCCATAAATGGTAGGATGTCTTGTGGGCTTGATTCTAAAGTACTAGAATTGCAGCAAACAAATCTTCAAGTCTCTTTCCTATCTTATCAATTTGCTCATACTTCTATTTGAGTTATTGAAGGAGGTGTTGGGTAAAAAAGTTGTATCGTTCTGTTCATCTGCAACACCTTCAGAATGCTGATGATCCCGAAGGAGGGAACCTCTGGTATCAACCATATGCACCTCTGAGTCTTCCAGCAAATCATCTTCATTGAGATCAAAACTAACCTTCTCTTCCTTAAGTTCAGACCACTCATACCCTAGGATTTTTCTCTTCTTAGTGAGATATTGTACGATATCATCACAGGAGGATCTATGCGACATAAATGCTTTCATGGTGACGTGGTGGGATCATGTTCATGAATAGAGATGCACCAAACCTTCTCTGCTACTAGAGAGCTAACCATGTGAGGGCTATGCTCATTGGTGGACACATGCTCATGGCTGTCAACTACTATGGATGGAGTGCTAACCCTGGGAGGGGTGGGATTTACTATAGGGACAATAGAACTATCTCCTTCTTCTTCTACTAATGCTATATCCATGATCTGCTAAGATGGTGGTGGTGATGGCACTACTACAATGCTACGAGGTTGCCACTCCCTCTTCATCATAATTGAAGTAGGAGGTCGAGCAGGAGAGCACGCCCTCACCTCAGTCGGCGGTGTAGATGAAATGGGATCCCTTGGCCATAACTGGATCACCCGTGGGGCTTTCTTCTCCCCAGATGCTGCTCTCATGGCTTCAGATGGAATTATAGAAGATGGAACCTGCACTGGAAATGGTGGACGTAGAGTGGAGCGGTGTGATGGAGACAACACCGACTCCCTCTGTGTGGGGGATCTCTTCCCATGATGGGTAGTACTAGTCAATAGAATACTATCATGTGATCGGTATGTAGCACATCGATCAAGGAAATTTATGATGGCGAGAGGCTACTGATTATCTAGTGTACTTTTGCCTCTCTCTGTTAGTAACATGAACTGATACACGGGATTCTCTAGCCCCTCTCGATGGATATGCTCACCTTCATTGAGAGGGGTAACTGATCATAGATAAAATTGAGCACCAGACTTTACAGTAAGCCCATGCAGTAAAGCTCACAGGCCGGCATGACCTCCTCCCATCTCTAATAGATGCCTCATAATGAATGAGAGGTGGGGGTGATATTGTGATCCTCCTGACATCTTTCTCCTCTTTAGAACTGGAAAGAGGATGGAACTTGTTCTGAGTAAGCAAAGGAGAAACTACCCTGGGTGACTCCTCTATAATGTGAGAGATTGCTTCTATCTCCTTAGCAATGCACATATGATGTTGTTTGATCTTGCGGCTCTTATTACTACATTGAGTTCTGTTAGGTGAAGCAGTATGGGAACTAGACCCTACCTCAAAGGTAGGGGAGATTATCCCTGAAGCCAGAGGTAGCCTTCCCCTTAGAGGAAGTAGTGAGTGGGTATTAGCCCATACTGGGGCAGTGATAGGAACAACTGAACGTATGGGCATTAGAGATGTGGCTGCAGTGGGAACCTCTACCGCCTTCTTCTTCAGCGAGGGAAATTCATAATCTAAAGGCATCTCAATATGGATAACTAGCTTCTTCCCAGTCACCACATTCCCACTAATAGTTGTGAGGGTTCCCCCTCACAAGTGATCCTGGCCCCCTCGAATCCTCGGCCAAAGTGAATCAGATGAGCAAAATTAGTCAGAGGGAGGTTGGTCTGATCCAAGGCCAAATCCATTCCAAAGGGGAATGTGAACACAAACTTTTGAGAATCCATTTGCACTGTACTAAATTGAGAAAAAGTTGGTCGAGACTGAATTGGAACTATGCAATTTGTTGGAAACAAACTCAAATCAGATCTTCTATCTTGATATTCTGCTAACTCTTTAAATGTGGTTTAGAATTTGAACCCACACTCAACAATTTGAATATGTTAAGTGGGGCTCATTGAATTTAGGAGAGATTTTGAATGAATTGGACAGGAGATTTTGAGTTTAGAATCCACTTTCAACAAATTTGTGTATGTTGAAAATGGGTTAAAATATTTTGAAGAGATTTTTTATGCTTCCATTGGTTCATATTTAAATTTGATTTTATGTTTGGGAACCCTTTATTTAACAAATTTGAGTATGTTAAATAGAGGGTCAATTGATTTTATTTGGGATTACTCACATAGCAAATTTGGGTATGCTAAATGAGTTATTTGAAAATAATTTTCTTCATTTGTTTGTTTTCCCATGATGTGTATCATGTGTGATTTAGAAATAGAATCTTTACTAAGCAAATTTGTGTATGCTAAATAAAGCCCAAATGTGTTTGATTTTGATTTTGTTTTAATTTTGAAAATGGGATCTTTACTTAGCAAATTTGTGTATGCTAAATAAAGACCAAATGTATTTGATTTTTGTGTTTGAAAATGGGATCTTTAATTAGCAAATTTGTGTATGCTAAATAAAAATCCAAATAAGTTTGATTTTTGTATTTTGATTTTAAAAATAAAATCTTTATTAAGCAAATTGGGTATGTTAAATAAAGTTCAAATGTGTTTGACTTTTTTGTTTTGATTTTTGAAAATGATATATTTACTTATCAAATTTGTGTATGCTAAATAAAATTCAAATGTGTTTGATTTTGATTTTGAAAATGGGATCTTTACTTAGCAAATTTGTGTATGATAAATAAAAATCCAAATGTGTTTGATTTCTGATTTTGTTTTATTTTGAAAATGGGATCTTTACTTAGCAAATTTGTGTATGCTAAATAAAGACCAAATGTGTTTGATTTTGGTGTTTGAAAAAGAGATCTTAGAAAATTTGTGTATGCTAAATAAAAATCCAAATATGTTTGATTTTTTCTGTTTTGATTTTTGAAAATGAGATCTTTACTTAGAAAATTTATGTATGCTAAATAAAAACTAAATGTGTTTGATTTTGATTTTGAAAATGGGATCTTTACTTAGCAAATTTATGTATGCTAAATAAAATTTAAATATGTTTGATTTTTTTGTTTAGATTTTGTAAATGGGATTTTACTTAGCAAATTTGTGTATGCTAAATAAAGTCCAAAATGTGTTTGATTTTTGTGTTTAGATTTTGAAAATGGGATCTTTACTTAGCAAATTTGTGTATGCTAAATGAAAATCCAATTTTATTTTGGAAAAAGGGGGGTTTCTATTTAACAAAAATGGTGTGTTAAATAGAATCCAATTTATTTTCAATTTTTATTTTGAAAAATGAAACCCTCATTTGACAAATTTGGGTATATCAAATGGAATTCCATTGTATTTTGATTTTTATGATTTTTTTGCAAAGGATATTTCCATTTAACAAATTTGGTTATGTAAAATGGAAGTCAACCATATTTTATTTTTCAAAGATGAAATTTTTGTGTGTGATTATTGGTTTTTGAAAAGAAGGGAATTCTAGCTTAACACATGTGGAATGTGTTGAGTGGAATTTCAAATGGTGTGATTTTGTTTTTATTTTTTTTTTTAATGAAACCTCCATTCAACAAATTCGGATACATTGAATCAAGAGGCTTATCTTCAAATTTGTAATTTTTGAAAAGAATGCAACCCAACTTCAACATATGTGAGATATATTGAAATGGAGTTTCAATTTTATGATATGATTTTATTTGGAAATGAAATCTTCATTCAATAAATTTGGGTATATTGAATGAGGATTTTTATTTTCAAAATGTGCTTTTGAAAGATGATTTTGATTTTATTTGGAAAGGAAATCTTCATCCAATAAATTTGGGTATATTGAATAAGAATGTTCATATGTGCTTTTTGAAAGATGATTTTAATTTTATTTGAAAAATGAAATCTTCATCCAATAAATTTGGGTATATTGAATGAGGATGTTCATATGTGCTTTTTGAAAGATAATTTTGTTTTTATTTGAAAAATGAAATCTTCATCCAATAAATTTGGGTATATTGAATGAGAATGTTCATATGTGCTTTTTTGAAAGATGGTTTTGATTTTATTTAGAACTTAAATCTTCATTCAATAAATTTGGGTATATTTAATGTGGATGTTCATATGTCTTTTTAAATTCCCTCTTAAAAGACTTAGCCTAAATCAAACCAAATCAAATCCTTGAAATTTTCTCATAACTCATTTATATTCTCATTTATATTGACATATATAAATGAAATATAAATATAAATCAATCAAACTAAATCCAAAAATCAAATCCAACTCAAAAAATTCTTAAGTCCTTTAAATTTTCTCTTTAAGACTTAGCATAAATCATGATCAAATCAAATCAAATCCTTGAAATTTTCTCATAACTCATTTATATTCTCATTTATATTCACATATATAAATGAAATATTAATTCAAATCAATCAAATTAAATTCAAAATTCAAGCTCCAAATATTCCAAATCTTTTCTAAGTTCCTTAATCCTCTCTTAAGGATTTAGCCTAGATCATGACCAAATCACTTCAAACTCATTAAATTTTCTCATAATTCATTTATATTCTCATTTATATTCACATTTATAAATAAAATATAAATTCAAACAATCAAACCCACTTCCAAAAATCAAACTCAAATCCATTCAAAATCCAACATAAGCCTTTCAAGTCAAAATCTTGAACTTAGCCAATTCAACTTCAAAACAAGCCAAACGCTTGATTTTCCTTTTGATTCAATCAACCCTACAATCATGAATTAAACTATAAATACAAACTTCAATCACAAAGCAAAATTCAATTCAAAAATCAAACCCCAAAATCCATTCATGTTCTTCCTTTGAATATGAAATTATCAAATTAATCAAACCCATTTGACTTTAAACCACTTGCAAATGGATTTATATTTCAATCATAAGTCCATGTACAAGTTCAATCAAACTCAAATCAAGTTTTGACCAAGCCATTTGACCCACTTAGGCTCACTTGACCCAAAGTGTCCTAAAGTACCCTTATGAGCCAAATTAATCCTAACCAAATTAGATTGAATCAAACTCACCTATGCCTCTCATCATGAGATGATCAATCACCCAAATTGGGTCAAACCAAGTCAACACTTAGCTAAAATGAAACCTAACATAGCCAAAATCCACCATAGGCCAAATTGATTGAAACCATTGATCTAAGTTCATTCATGACCAATATTTGAACTTGACCAAGTCAACATTTGAGCATAATGTAGCCCAATTGGCCACTTGACCCAAGTTGACCCAACGACCTAAAAAGTCAAAATGTGTCAAAACTTGATCTAAGCCAAATTGTTTGAAACAATGGGTCAAGTTCATTTCAAATCACTTGTTGAACTTGACCAAAGCCTCAATTAGCCAACTAGACCTAACCTAGCCCCATTGACCTTGAACCCAACTTGACCTCAAGGGTCATGTTGAGCCAAATTCAAACTTAACCAAAATTTATTAGAAACAAAGATACCAATCCACTTCATATGACTAACCAAACCTAAACCTACCCTTGACCAAGCTCAAATAGGTCAAATGGGTCAAATTGATTAACTTGACCCATTTGACCTAAATAAAGTCATATGAACCAAATTCAAACCTAAACCAAATTGGATCAAACCAAAGCCACCAAAACATTTCAAATGATCATATGAACTTGACCCAACCCTTGGTTTGACCTAATTTGACCAATTGGTCAACTTGACCCAAGTTGACCCATTTTGACCTAAATGGGTCAACATGAGCCAAACCATACCAAATGAACTCCAAATCCAATAAAACTTAGCCAAACCTATTTTCTGAACATATCCAAATTCAAAAATCAGCCAAATGACCATTCTACCCCTAGGCCATAGAACAAATTTTTGTCAAATCCATGGGGAATTTGGTCAATTCCTCTTCACATCTACTTGATACTTTCCTAATATGTCAAGTAGACCCTATGGAGGGTGGTGCTCCCAACCCAATGGGTTTGGGTCAGCCCAACTTGACCCGAGGCCAAAATCAAGCACATGGCACAAATTGGCCATATGGAAATCATTCTCCCACTCAATTTGAAGCACATGGGGAGTTACCACTCCACTCCCTAGCCCAAACTAACCATGTGCAAGCTTCTAACAAATCAGACAACCCACTGCCTAAGGTCAATTGATCAAAATGATAAGTGAAGCTTCGGCCATCCGATTGCCTACCCTCTAATCCACTTCAATTCCAACAAAGGATAGTTATATTGAGTGAGGGAGAGTGTTAGGAGCCATTCTTGAGTGATCCTAAGCTCTCTAGAGAAAGTTAGCAGTTGCCAATCTCGATTTTCCTTAAGTGAAAACAGAGGAGCTCTATTGATTTGCAAACTTTCTCCACATTCAAATTCAACCAAATTGCCTTTGCACACTCCACCAGAGGGTCAAGTCGAGCTTGCCCAAGAAATCTATCAAGTTCCAAAGGCAAGGGGAGATCTACTTTAATCAAAATCGTAAGGAAGCTAAGGAGGGCCTGGTACATAGAACTATCCACTTAACCTCAAGAGCTAAAATTTTCACCATAGCTTCGTCTCAACCAGATGAAGCTCCTCCAAGGGAATCTATCATCTTTGATCACCTCATGAGGTTTAGGCATTTTTCGATCAATAAACTCCA
Organism: Cymbidium sinense; assembly: GCA_021442155.1. Lineage (NCBI taxonomy): Eukaryota > Viridiplantae > Streptophyta > Magnoliopsida > Asparagales > Orchidaceae > Cymbidium > Cymbidium sinense. The sequence continues at coordinate 39,968,893 of CM038229.1, forward strand.
TAAGTGTTGGACCTTTGTAAAGAAATGTTAATGACATGAGATTTCAACCATTAGATATAATTGCCATTAGGGTTAGATGGTGTGTGCAAAGTTTCATCCCAATCTGAGCTCATTCAAGCTTGGATCAAAGCCTAGAACATGGACGGTCCCCATGGATCACAAGCTTTGGCAGGGATAGATCTCTAGTCGTCCATCCATGCATTTTGGATGGACAACCGAGATTAAACACACATTTATATCTTGATTCTATCCCCCTCACTCGAGGATTAAATCCTAGCCATTCGATCGTTGATCGAACGGTGGATACAAAAGAACTTAGCGCCGCCACCACGTAGTGCTATGACAAGACATTTAAGTAGCCATCCAGTGGGTGTCACGTGTAAAGCGCAACTGAGTCACCGCTTACGTGGTGAGCTGATTGGATTAAGGGATTAATTAAGTTTTAAATAATTCTAATTAATCCTCTAAACTTCAAAAACTTCATATCCTTCCAAAGAAAAATCAAAAAAATATGGGCAAATTGCCACTGAAAGATAATTCAATCTAAAATATTCTAAATTTGGTTTTAATGGATTTTGAAGATTGTCTTTCTCTAATTTTGTGTTTTATTGGAAATCTTAGCTCCCTAATTAATCCACTAATTAATCTCAAACTTCTTGAGTATATTTTGGGGATGACTTCTACCTCCCCTAATTTTCTTGGGATTTATTGGTGGTTTAATTGGAAAAATTGCTAATTCATTTCCTAATTCCCCCTTAATGTAATTAAGATTAATTAAGGGTTTAATTAGTGGTTTAACCCTTTTTTAAAGTTGATTAAGGTCTGATCTAGTGAATAAGAGGTTTAGGGAATAATTTTGGGGCATTTCCCCTAAGTTATTCTCTTAACCCCCTTTTCTTTCTTAATCCTCTCTTAATTAAGGGATAATTCACTAATTACCCTATTAAATAATTTCTTAAAATTCTAAAATCTTCCAAAACTTAATTAATCTACTTTGGGTAGATACTTAGGTGTTCAAGAGCCTAAGTTCAATTAAGAAATCAAAACTCAACTCATATGTATGAGGGGTGTTCTAAAATTACTTAAGTTAATCATGAGTCAAGTTGCATTGGGCCCCTTTCTTCCTAGGTGCATTGCAAATTTTAATTCCTTGTGGTTTTATGTCATCTCATTAGCTCATAATTATTTGATTAACTATGCTAAGGTGGTGTAAATGAGCAGTAATTAATATGCTTAATTCATACCTTTACCTAATCAAAATATAAAATGAATCTAAGCATCTAAAAATTAAACAAAAATATTAAACATATGTGGGAATGGGTTAGAAATAGCAAACTCATTTCATATTTTCAAAACTAAATCAAATTCAAAATCAAACAAAAATCAAATTAAATAAACATCGATTTACTTTAAGATTTCTTATTTCATAAGATTGTCTTTAGTATTTAATTAAAGTGAATGTGTTTACATGATTTCATTGCTTTAGTTCTTCCCCAACATGTTAAATATGTATGTAAAGTGGTTTCATGCATCCATGCTTTTCAAAAAATCAAATTTAAAATGAAAAGGTTTCCTTTATGTCAAAATTGCATGTGTTGGCTAAATTAAGAATATAAGTGGCTATTATCACTATTAAATTAAACTTATTTTCAAAATATATGAATCAATTATCAAAACTAAAAGTGTGTTACTTATATCTTAATTATAATTTTACATCTGATAAAAATATAAGGATGTGTTAGTGTAGGTTTTCTTTCTCTCCTCTTTTAGTATATTTTTGAATAGGATTTGGCAAGGTGTATGGTGCATTTGAAAAGAACCTAACACTTGCCTAATTCCATATCCTATTCATTCCTATACTATCACTTAATAAGGATACCTATGCTTGCACATATAAATTTCATAAACAAAACTAAAATCAACCAACACCAACTTTTATATTCTTTCTTTTCCATTAATTTCTTTTGTACACATGCTTGTATTTAAGAAAAGTAGTATATTAGTCTAAACAACCCTGAGGTTACGAGGCTTTAAGTAGCCCTAAGTAGGTCTTGTACCTTACACCTCTGGTTAACAATGACGTCGTACTCATTTATGCCTTTCATACATTCATATGTGCATGTGAAAGTTGGATGAGAAATCCCTTTGTAACTTAATGAAAACCATGCATCATAAACATCTAAATTTTCTTAAATGAACTACTTAGCATACATCATAAAGTGTGTTAAATATTCCTATTTGTATGCATAGATATGTTTAGGAATTATTCATATGCACGTTATACATGTTGGGAAAGAAATGAAGTGATGTATGTTTTGTAAATTTAGTTCATTTTATTTAATCTTAAAATGCCTTTCTTTTTAATAGGTTTGTTTAAAGTTTATCTAAACTTAGGATTAATTAAAACACTTAATTAAAATATTTACTAAGCAAAACTAAAAATATGAATCCACTTTAGAAATTACTTATGTTAGGGAAGAAAAGACAAGTTCTCTTCTCTTTCCCTCCCTTTATAACTTAAAAATTAATTGTAGGATTCACTTGAACCCAATCAAGATATAAAATAAAATCAACCCAAAATAATTAAATCACTTAAATGAAACTCTCTTCTAAGTTGAACATCCTTCACACTTAGAAAATTCTAACTTAATACCACACAAATCTCTAAAGCACACACATTAAGCTAAGTCAACAATTCTAGCTCTAGGTTAGAGTGCATGGTTTGATGCTTGCTTTTATTTTGTGATATATGTTTTAGTCTGGATATTAGGGTGAATGTGCTAGAATGAATGATAGGATGATTTAGTGTAATCTTTTTTTTAGATTGTGCTTAAGACCTGTAATAAATAAATATAAATGCTTATACCCTAAGCATAATCCAATAATAGGTGGACTTAGTCACCCATGTGTGGGGTCATAAGTCCAATATACATGCTTGAGATTTGTGTGGTTCATTTTAGCTAATCTCTATTTTTCAGGTGTTAATTATATTTCCATTCTTTTCCTTTTCATGTAATTTTGTAATTAGGATTTTGGAATGATTGTTATGGGTGTAAGGATAAGCATTGGTCATAAGATCTCATCTTATGCACCATGTGAAGCCTTTAGAGCATCCACCTTCCAACCATACAAAAGAAGGAACTAAAGAAGAAAGAATAAAAGAAGAATGAAGAAATGAACCTTGAAGACCCCCATAACAATGACTTATTTGCTTAATTGTATGTAATTCATTTATAATTGTATAGAGCACAATTACCCACTTTGTTTTCAGGTTTGTGTGGTACCCACCACAATGGCCTCTTATTCTTTATGATTAGTTTATAAATTGATGATTTAGCTTGTGCATTAAGTGGCATCCTTTTCCTAGTTTCTTCCTTGCTTTATGTATGGCTTGGATGTGGATTAGGCCCTTATGGAAAATTAAATCTTCTATAAAATTTAATAATTCAAAACTAAAATTAAAGAACTTTTAACCTCACATAAAGCTTAGGCTAAAAATCAAGATAAAAGAATTAGCAATCCACTGAGCTGGATGAGTACTTCTTTTATAACATCATGCACAAGTGCATATTATTTTCACTTATGATTGGAGGGCTTCCACCTTTGCGAGAAACTTAGCTTGACCTTTGAGAGCCATGGTGGAAACACACCTCCACCCTTCTCACTTTTGGCCAATAACTTCATTTCTCATGCATTAGGCATATGAATCCAATTATCCTGAGTCAAAATAATTGTCCAAAAATAAAAATAAAATAAAATCTTAATTGCATTAGATTTAGGTCATTTGAAGCATATCCTTACATGATCTAGTCTCTTTAGGGAGTGAGTTTAAGGACTTAGTCTCTTTCTAAATAAATACTTAGCTATCTTGCATAAAGCATATTGCCTACATGAATTTAAAATCATAGGAGGAGTTAGTTGGCAGCCTCACAAGTGTAATCGGTGTTTTGTCCTCTCTTATGAAGGCAAACCAAATATATATTTTCACCTTAAATTTAGGATGTGCTTTCAGCCCTCACCAAAGCTCCCTAGATTTAGGTTTTGTGGTTGTTTCTCCCCTTTGTAGTCCATAAGCATAAATCCTCACCTCTTAGGCATTTTCATAATCTTGTGTTATGGAATCATAAGCCCTAAATTTCTAATAAAAAATTTAACTCAAATAAATTAAATCAATTTCAAATATGTAAATCTCAATCATAAGATAGTTTGAGATGCTCACTAGATTTCCTAGCATCATGAGCATCTCCTACTTATCTTCCTTTAATAACTCCTTGATTAATCCCATTTGATCTTGCAAAATAATTGATAGATCGACTTATTGAAATCTTTAGAGACATCATTTACCTTAATCGTATAAGGATCTCATTCTTTATGATATAATTAACTATGGGGGCTTGACCCTATAGGAAACTTAACAAACCCAGTTTCAAATAAACCTTACTTTACTTTTTCATGTAAAATAAGGAAAGAATCTTTGGTACATATGCAGACTCATTGTTCTTAGGAGTCCTTATTGAGGTGATTAAGTCCATTGTAGGGTGGTGACTTCTATCTTTCAAGATAGTACACTTATCCTCAATGTCATACCCAATCACCCTCAATAATAACATCTGCAGATCTATGTGGTGTCCCATCTAAAAGGCGTATATTTTATATATTTTTATCTTTATTTATCCTCTTTTCCCAAAAGGGAGGGGATAGATGAAGGAAATAAATATACAAGGAATATATTTCACCATGAAATTTTTAGGCGACTATAAGGAAGGTTCCTCTCTCCATCTTTGGTAAATGATCATTGTCTTCAAGTATGGATAGTGGGTTTGTACTTTGGTATGAATCCGAGACTATCTTTCTTTTCATTGGCACTTAGCTTATTTTATCCTTAAGTTAAGCTAGCCAACATCTTTAGATGTTAGGACCTCACTCTGTGTTGGTCTTAAAACCCACATTGGGTTCTCCAATAGGTAAAAATAAAAACATCTAAATGAAAGGAAAAAACATTTGAAGATTTCCATCTTATATTTTTATAATAGGGAAAGGTTCATTCAAAAATAATAAATATAAAATAAATTTTTCATAAAAAATCTTACTTTTCAAAAAGCACTCTTTCAAAAATGCACATAATAAAATATTTTTCACAAAAATTTTCTTAAATCACCCTCATTTAACAATTCTCATAATTATTACATGTAGTCATTTTTCATGAATAAAACTAACAATCTTTTCCAAAAGCACAAATGAACATCTTCCTTCAACTCATTTTGATGAAAATTTCATTTTCAAAATAAAATGAACAATCATCTTTCCAAAAAAAAATCAAAATCAAAATTAAAAATAAAACTTTCAAAAAGCACATATGAACCTTTCCATTCAATATACCCACACCTATTGAATGGGAGTTTCCTTTTCACATAAAATTAAATTTTTCAAAAGCACATATGAACATCTTCATTTAATATACTCAAATTTATTGAATAAAGGTTTCATTCCCAAATAAAAATAATATCATTCGAAAATCCCACTTGAACATATCCCACATAAGATTAAGTTGGAATTCCCTCTTTCAGAAAGCAATAATCACAACAACAACAACAACAAGCCTTAATCCCACAGGTGGCTACATGAATCCTTCATCTCCATTGTGTATTATGTCAAATTCTCATTTAATTCAAGTATACTAAGATCATTTTTATACATCTTAACCAAGTCTTTTTAGGTCTACCTCTACCTTCTTAACAAGTAAATCTAATGCATCTCTCCTAATCAGTCATTGACGCCTTTATGTGGCCAAACCATCTACTCTCCCTAATCTTATCTACCAGGAGCTACTCCAACTTTTTCCCGAACATACTCATTTTGCATTCTATCTAAGAGTAAAGCCACTCATCCACCTGAGCATCCTCATCTCTGTAACACTTAACTTAGTCTTATGCTTCTCACAAACAAAACAAAATTTTACATCTCAAAAATAAGATTGACCTCCATTCCTACATACCCAAATTTGTTGAATGGAAGTCCTCTTTTCAATAATTAAAACATAACAATCATATTTTCAAAATTCAAACACATTTGAAACTTCATTTAGCATACTCAAATTTGCTAAGTGAAGTCTCCAAACTCAAAATAAATAAAAAAATCAAACACATTTGGAACTTCATTTAGCATGCTCAAATTTGCAAAGTGAACTCTCCAAATTCAAAATCAAAAATTTTCAAACACATTTGGAACTTCATTTAGCATACTCAAATTTGCTAAGTGAAGTCTCTAAATTCAAATCCAAAAATTTTCAAACACATTTGGAATTTCATTTAGCATACTCAAATTTGCTAAGGGAAGTCTCTAAATTCAAAATCTAAAATTTTCAAATACATTTGGAACTTCATTTAGCATACTCAAATTTACTAAGTGAAGTCTTCGAATCTAAAATCAAAAATTTTCAAACCCGTTTGGAACCTCATTTAGCATACTCAATTTCTAAATCAAAACATTTTCAAACATATTTGGAACTTCATTTAGCATACTCAATTTTGCTAAGTAAAGTCCCAAATTCAAAACCAAAAATTTTCAAGAACTTTTGGAACTTCATTCTTTAGCATACCAAATTTGCTAAAGAGAAGTTTCCATTTTCAAAACCAAATCAAAACAAAAAAAATTTTGAACACTTCTTTTAGAATTTCATTTAGCATACTCATATTTGCAAAGTGAAATTTCCATTTCATAAAAAATTAAGTGGAACTTCATCTTTAGCATACCAAATTTGCTTAAGTAAAGTCTCCACTTTCAATCAAAAATAAATCAAAATAATTGAAACACTTTAGGATCTTCTTAGCATAATCAAATTTGCTAACAATCCTATTTTCAAAAATCTTTCAAAAACACACTTGGGTTCTTCACTTAGCATACCTAAATTTGCTATGTAGGAATTCTAATTTTCAAAATCAAACAATAACTCACAAAAAGAAGCAATTATTTTCAAACACTTCACTTAGCATACCCAAATTTGCTAAGTAAGTAAAACGACAAAATCAAAAACAATTAACATACCCAAATTTGTTAAAGGAAAGGTCCTCAAATCAAAATCTCAAATTTCAAACATGAACCTATGGAAGCATCCTTCTAAAAATATTTGAACCCATCTTTCAACATACCCAAATTTGTTGAAATTGGATTCATATTCAAAAATTCCTCATTTCAATCAAATTTCTAAATATTATTTAATCCATTTGAACCCCACTTAACACTTCCAAGAAGTTGGTGTGGGTTCAAATTCTAAATTCAAATTTAGAAATCAATAAAAATAGAAATTTGATCCAAGCTCATTTCATATATTCTTGACGACAATTCAATCTTTCCTTTTTTTGATGAAATGAAATGGAAGTTTGTGTTCACTTTCCCTCATGGCATGGACTTGGCCTTGGACAAGGCCAATTTCCCCCAATTGGATCATACCCACCTTATCCATTTTGACAGGGGATTTGAGGGAGTGAGAATCACATGTGGGCACTCCCCTCACAACTGTTAGTAGGACTACAGTGGCCAAGCAGAAGCTGATCATCGAGATCGATCTACCTTCAGATTCTGATATATTCTCATTAAAGAGTAAAGGCGGCCCCACTAGCTTGATGCACCAACCCCAGTTTTAGTGCACCCCATCATTTCCCATGCTACCCCAGTGAGGGCTAGCACCCTCTCATCAGTACCCTCTAAGGGTAAGGCTCCCCTGATCTCAGAGATTGCCTCGCCAACTTTTGAGTATGGGAATAGCGCTCACTCCTCTCATCCTACCTGAACATAGTAAAGGAATAAAAAATGCATGATCAAGCGGTATCATATTAGGATTGCTAGGGAGATGGAGGCAGCCACCCATTCAGCTGTTGATGAGTTTCCTATTTGACTTTACCACTGGCTAAAGCAAACCAGTTTCATCCTCTCTCTAGGTCAAATTGGGAGGATGCTAGGAGGATTCATACTTCACCTCCACCAGTGGTTTAGCATTAGCTCTTGGTTGCTCAAAGCAGGTGATGTATGCCTCACGCTAGTAGCGGACTACATCGAGCTCAATTTGATTTTAGATCCATCTTCCCCCATAGTGTGGGGAAATATATTTGACAAGAGAGAGCCAGAGAGGCTCATGCTCATATTACAGAGAGAGGAGGTTCGCCGCCAGCCGCTCACTCATCAATTTTCCAGGCTACCGCATCGACCATGCAGATCCTACTTACTAGGACCGTCATCATAGGATAGCTCCTATTCATAGAGATGGTGTCCACCACACCGCTCACCCCGCTTGCCATCACCGCCCACATCACAAGATCTTCGCCCATCAAAGGCCATGAAGGTCATATTTAGAGAGTAGCGTATCCCATTGATGATCTGACTATGGTTGAGGGAAACTACTTCATCTACACTACCTACTTCATCTACAATAATGAGGTTGAGCTTTCTTGCTCGACCTTTGGCCCCAATGGTAGTGCAGATAGAGTGGCGACCCCGAAGCATAGTGGTCATCCCTTCACCAACTCTATCAGTTCAGTAGGACATGAAAATGGTAGCAGCTATTGTAGAGGTAGCAGATGATAACCCTACTACCCCAATGATAGTGGAACCTCCGAGGAATGTCACTACTTTCATAGCTAGTGACAGTCAGAAGTATCCCTCTTCTAGTGAGTACAATCCTCATAGGATTGACTCTCCACCAGCAGGCGAGGTTCGATGCCTCTCAGTGCACAACAGTTATCACACCGGTCAGCCAAAATCATTTGTTCCCATTCAAATTGATCATTCTCTCGAAGAGATAGTAGCACATTATCTTGTAGAGAAGAAGGAGATTCGGGGTATGATTAGTGAGATGAAAAGAAGGTCAACTTCGATCCCAATGAAGATGATTGGGAGACTCAGTCGGGGTCTATATGGTAAATACTAGAGGATCTCTTCTCAGGGAGCAGCAGGTCATGGAAGGTGATGAGGTTGATCAAGAAGACACATCCAATCACCCCAACACCTTCGACATCAATTGAGGCAAAAAGATGAGCAGATAGATAGGATGGCACAGTAGCTTGAGGACTTATTAGTTTAGTGCTTGAAAATAAGAAGCTCATCCTACATTATAATGGGAGTTAGTGCATGTCTTGGACCCATCCTAGATTAAACCTCTTGTTGAGCAAGGTAGCACTAGCATATATAGAAAGGTAGTGGAAAGTACCTCCATACAAGAAAAAGACATAAAATCCATGGTTGACCAGCAAGTGAAGGAAGCATTGGCTGAAGCTCGGGAGGATCATTAGTTCTAAAGAGTAGACCCGACCAAGCAAAATTCGATGCAATCCAATATCCCAAGGGTTTCATGCCACCTTTCTTCAAAAGCTTTGATTGTAGTGGAAACCCAAGGCAGCATATAGCACACTTCAGGGCCAATTCTTGCAATGTTGATGGTAGCGATGCTTTGCTATTCTGCCTCTTCATTAGTAACCTAGCAGGGATTACTTTTGATTGGTATGCTGAACTACCCAACGGTTTAGTAAAGACATTTGCTAAGTTGGAGCAACTCTTTATCAAGAGATTTGCTGGAGCTCAGCAAAGGATTACTGTAGGTGATCTCATTATCGCACAATAACACCCAGGTGAGTCCCTCGTTGATTATATTCTCCGATGGCATAACTTAAGTATGAAATGTGAGCCACAACTGTCTGAACAGCATGTCATTAAGATTCTTTTAAAGAATATCCATGGCCCGATCGCCTTCATGCTTAAGGGCTTCATTATCAAAACATTTGAGAAGCTAATCAACAAGGTGGCTAGTCTACAAGGAGAGGCTAAACAGTTGCCTTTTCAAGATCAGTTGCTTAAATAAAAGCCACAGAAGGTCTATGAGAAGAAGTCGGGAGTAGTGATTAAGATGGGAGAAGCAACCAATTAGAGATCAGTCTGAGAGACCACAACCTCAGCAGCCTCCACCTCCTTTACCACCATTGAGGCAATCCTATCGGCCTCCACAGCAACCTCTATGGCCAACATCGCCGCCTCCTCAGCCATACCACGAGCAGCAGCGGCATATATACCCACTGCCAGGAATACCTTATGGAATACCTTGTGGAACAACCATAGCTTCAAGATCAGTGATGTAGTTATCCCAAAGGAATACCTTGTGGAACAACCATCCAGTTCCATTAGGGTAATCATTGTGGATACATGTGATCCTTCTAAAACTAAAGAAGGTTGGGATATTTCTTTATCCAAAATCTCTAAAAAGATCATCCAGAAGATCAAGAAACTTTCTTGGTGTGCCCGAGTCCAAATCCAACATCAAGGAAGGTTTTGCAAGTTGCCAGTGCCAACTCTAGGAAAGGGGGAGCTTAACAGTAGTAGCAGCAGTAGCAGCAACATCATGTGTCAACCTGGGATATCCCAGTAGCACAACCACCAATCGAGTCCAGCCTCCACACCAGCGACTTCCTTCATTTCAGCTAGTTCTTCTTCTTCTACTAGTAGAACTCTTGTATCGACGGATGAGGGCATCAAATTTCTTACCCCACTCACTTTATTTGATTTCTACTTTTTACCTCCAAACAAATCCAAGAAATTGAAAAATAAAGCTAGTTTAAATTACATCTGTGTCACTTGATGGGTTTTCTTCTATTCCTAATGATAACAATTCAAGTCAAAAATAATTATAACAATTCAGATCTTCCTCTTTTTGATTCAGAGTTGGACTTTCCTACTCTGAATACTATGGGTTCACCTCTTGAGATAGACTTAGAATCTTCTAATTCTGAGGGTCTTATAAGAGAAGCTGTAGGTGAGCCTGATGTGCAGGTAGAACCTTCCATTACCCTACCAAAAGAGAACACCAAAGTCAACCTCCATAGTGGCAAGGTTCTACCTCCTAGGGCTACACCTCAAGATAGAGGGAAACAAGTCATTGGTATAAAGAATTGAGAAGCCCCTCCACAGGATCCTCCACCCTTGGATATACTTGTGGAGGACCACCAAGGTGAACTAAAATGTCCTTTCTCATCTAAGAAAGTTGACATCTAAGCTAAGCATATATGATGCCCATGTCTTATCTAAAGAAATGAGGGAATCACTAATCAAGGCTCTCCTTAATCTTAAGATATGCTTAGCTCAGCTGACCACTATAAGTGAGGAGGCACATTATACAAAAGAAGCTCAGGGGATCACCTTCACAGATGAAGACCTTCTTCTAGGGGACTTGGAGCACAACCATCCCCTCTACGTCACAGTCGACATGGACAGGTTCAGACTTGCCAAAGTTCTCATGGATCTATGTGCATCAGTAAACATTATGAGTCTAAAGACCCTTGCCTATTTGAGGATCAACATCTTTACACTCCGAGGAGATCGGATGATGTTGAGAGGATTCAATGAACAAAGTGAGCGGGCTTTAGGTTCTATAGTGTTACCTTTGGAGATAAATGACTGGAAGACTGAAGCCAGGTTTTGAATCATTAGTTTGAGTACATAGTTCACTATTTGCATGACAGGCCTTGGATAAATTAGAATAAGATAATTCCACCCTTCCTCCATCAGTGCGTCAAGTTCAGAAAACATGGGATTAAATATCGTGTCAATGGAGATGAAAAGTTATTTTCAGTTGCAGAGGTTGAAATTTATGAAGATGTGGCCCACTATCTTCCTCAAAATACCCTTTCTTATGAACTTGGACAAAATTTAAACATAAAAGAAAAAGAAAATGAAGAAAGAGAAAAGCCAAAAGAAAAATAAAAGAAAAATAAAAATCCAAGTGAACAAGAAAGGGGAATTGAAGAAAAAATATATTCATATTATATTCCACCCACAGTTCATTCCATCATATGAACATGTGGGTATGATGGCTCGACCTCCATCAGGTAGAGGCAGAGGCACAAATAGAGGTAGTTCCAGAGATGGAAGACCCCCCCTGGTTGCCATCAACCAACAGAGGTCATGTTCCAGTTCATAGGAGTACCCCTACTATTCACATAGACTTAGAATCTAGCTCAGAGGATGATTCTAATGTGATTAGTATACCAACCAACCCCTCTCAGCGGGTTCCATTAGAGGTGACTTTCAATCCAAACAAAGATGAAGACCAAGCCTCAAACAAAGCAAAGTATTCAAATAAGGTTTATGTGAGACTATTAAGCAGCAGTTGGGAACCTTAGCTCTAACCTCACTTACATCTCAGAAAGTTGAAAGTTTAGTAGTTAAGGAAGTCCCTGAGACTTCCAGTGACATGAAGCCGAAGAGATTCTTTTTGGGATCATCATCCTCAAGTCCTAAAGTTGATGTAGAACTTGAGGAGGATACATTTAAAGAATTAATGGAATTACCATTTGACTTTTACTCACCTTTTGTTCATAATATTATACATAAAGGTTTAGTTCCTCATACATGGTCCAAGAACAAGTTAGAGTATTTTGAAAAACTATGGAACAATATAGGCAGGGAAGCACAATCAAGAGCAAGACTAGGATTCGGTATAGTGGGTCCAGTCGATGATGATGATTACTGCTTAGTTATTACCAGTCATTTAGAGTCTGATAGGTTCTTTTCACACAACACCAACTCTTATGAGAATGTGTGTTTAGAAACCTCAAATGATCTAGTTGATCGCCAGATCAAGGATGCACCTCCAGAATTTGAAGAGGAGATCCATTCAACAATTAACAAGCATAAAAAAATTAACCTCGAATAAAAGAAAATCCATGCCCGATATGCATCAGTTCGTTGCTGAATGAAGAAGAAACCAATGACTTAGTTAGGCTATTGACCGAAGTTTGCATGGATTGCTTATGAAGAGAGTTATGAAGCGGATTATCTCCTGATGTAGTAGTCCACAAGCTAGCAATAGATCTTAATGCTACCCCTATCAAGCAAGCTCCTAGATGAATGCGATTAGAAATGGAACAATAGGTCATTTCTGAAGTTAAGAAATTGATCGATGTTGGTTTCATCAAGAAAGAAAAATATCCTACCTGGTTAGCCAGTGTCATCTCAGTTAAGAAGAAGAATGGCCAAATTCACATATGCGTCGATTTTAGGGACTTAAATAAGGCATGTCCTAAGGATGAGTTTTCTCTTCCTATGCTAGAATTAATGGTAGACATTACCTCATCTCATACAGTTTTCACTTTAATGGATGGGTCATTCGGCTATAACCAAATTAATATATCTCCTAAAGATGAAAGAAACATTGCTTTTTGAACCCTGATCAAAATCTTTTGTTACATGGTCATGCCTTTCGGCCTTAAAAATGTTAGTGCTACATACCAACGGGCCATGACTCGAATCTTCAATGAACTCATCCATCACTAGGTTGAGTGCTACGTTGATAATCTAGTAGTCAAGAGCAAAGAAAAAGAAGACTACCTCTTTGACTTGAGAGTAGTTTTCAAATGATTAAAATAATATAACCTCAAAATGAATCCTCAAGTATGCATTCGGAGTAGCTTTAGAGAAATTTCTTGGGTTTGTTGTCTAACACCGAGGTATAGAAGTAAATCCAGAAAAGATCAAAGCTATCTTAGAAATGCAACTTCCTGAGAGTTTAACTCATCTCAGATCCTTTCAAGGATGGTTGGCGTATCTAAGATGCTTTACCTCCAACCTATCGGAGATGCAGCCATTCTCAGCACTTGTTAAGGATGCCAAGTTCAAGTGGGATGATAAGTGTCGCATGCCTTTGAAGACATCAAGCAATATTTGGTGAAGCTATTCTAACATCCAGGGGCCACTCATCCTCTCACTGCTTTGCATTGGACAACTCTCTCGCTCTGGCCCGCCAATGATGAAGGGAAGGAGAATGCTCTCTACTATCTCAACCATCATCTAATTCTTATTGAAGTGAACTACCCACCTATTGAGAAACATTACCTAGCTTTAATCTTTGCTTCTTAAAAGCTATGGCACTACATGCTTTCTCATAAGGTGAACTTGATCCCCAAAATAAATCCACTACAGTACCTCATGACACGGCCAATGTTATCTAGATTCTTGGCATGAAGGTCCATGATTCTTTCACAGTTTGATATCACATTCATACCCCTCTGTGTGGTAAAAGGACAGGCGCTAGCGAATTTCATAGTAGCACACCCACTTCATGTTGATTCTCCACTTAGTGATGATCTCCCTAATGAACAAATCATGAACTTAGGGGAGGCTGGCAACTGCTGATGGGAGATGTATTTTGATGGTGCAACTTCTTTTTATAAAGGGGAAACACCACGATCTACTTTTCCAGGAAAGGTAGGAGTAAGAATAGTTCTCCTAACTCCAGATCATGAAGTGATGAGATTCTCATACTATCTATCCAACCCCTGCACTAATAATGAAGCCAAATATGAGGCTTTGAATTTTGTTAGCCATCACTATGTGTCAGAGCATCAACATCTTTGGGATTCTCGGTTGGTCATCAAATCGATTATCGTCCTACAAGTTTTCAAACCCAAGCTTCATCATTACTATGAGTATACCATGAAGCTGATGGCCCAAATTCAAAGTCACCATCTGCAAGGTTTCCCGAGCAAAGAACGCAGTAGCATATGCTTTGGCAAAACTTGTCAAAGAATTGGCATGTCCAAAAGATGAGTCCATTTCAATAAATATCCAAAATAGACAAGTCTTATCCCTTATTGATGTTGAACTCATCGAGAGACTTTCTCTTTAAGGGGAGGTTGACATTGCCAAAATTGATAAGGAGCTTGGATTGGAGGCAAATGTTCATAGACTATTTGAACACTGGTAAACTACCTCAAGAAAATTCACAATCCCATCAGGTGAAACAGAGAGCTCTCTCCTATGCTCTATTGATGGCACCCTGTATCGACGGCCCTTTGACCAAATATGGTTACACTATTTAGACAAACATGAAGCCTGTGGCATTATAATTGAGGTACATTTAGGTCTATGCAGAGTACATCAATCTGATCCAAAGATGAAGATGAAGATCAAGAGACTAGGATATTACTGGCCTTCGATGATTACAAACTACATGGATGTAGCTAGGAGATGCCATCGGTGTTAAACGGTGTGGTCCTCCACCATATTCTACACCCTACATTGGCCTCATGGCCATTTGAGTGTTGGGGTGGTACTGACATTATGGATATGATCGATCCTCCTTCTTCCAAGGGTTATTGGTTCATCTTAGCTGCCACCGACTACTTTTCCAAGTGGATGGAAGTCATCCCACTCAGAGAGGTCACATCTTAGCTACCATCGACTACTTTTCAGGAACCATATCATATATAGGTTCGGGGTGCCTCGATAAATTATATTTGATAATGGTATTGCATTCAAAAGCAATATGATCAATAGAAGACACGATATAGATTGGAGATACTCCACCATGTACTACCCAGAAAATGGCTTGAAGCATTCAATAAAACTCTCATCCATATGAAGAAGACTCTTGATAATAAATGATAGTGGAATGAGTAGGCGATTGAAGCCTTGTGGGCTACTGCACCACTCCAAACTCATTCCTTTTCCCTTGTATGGGTCGCACTCACCTTTAGAAGTTCAACTCTCATCACTAAGGATAGCATTGGGTAACAAAATCACTACTTGGTAGAATGCAAAGTTGTGGTTAGAAGTGCTTGAAGGTTTGGAGGAGAGTCGCCTATGGGCATGCCAAATTCTCGAGTTATTGGCCAAAATGATTCAAGCTCACAACATTTGGTCTTTAGTAGGAGAACTTATTGGGGAGACCAATTTTGAAAGATGGGAGGCAAGTTTGAACCCACTTGGGAAGGCCCCTATGTCATAGAGAAGGCCTATCATGGAGGATCTTATCAGCTTATTGATTGTAAAGGGGAACACCCGATGCTTCCAATTAATGGGCTCTACCTAAAAAAATATTACCCATGAAACAAATCATGTTTGAAAAAAATTATTATTAGAAAGAACAAAAATCTGATTCCATTCATCAAATCTTCTCTTCTTTCGAAGCATTGTTTACTTATCTTGGAAATCTGACGTGACATGTTTAGGGTTGGTGTAAGAGTCCCCTAGTGGCATCCTATCCTGCTTTCACAACACACAATCTCATCTAGAATAGGTGTGAGAGAACCCGAGAGGCATCTTATTTTGATTAACATAATTAAGTTAGGTGTGAGAGAGCTCAAGTGGCATCCTTTCTTAGTGGGAATTTCTATTTTCCATTATGGTGAAAATTTTCTATAAGGGAGTCACCTTTTAAATCTGTGGGGAGAAAAGAAAGAATGGCCTTACAAAATTCATCTAGATGCCATGAGATATACTTATTATGATCAGTAATCATCAAAAGAAAAGTGTACTATCTCAAAAGCCGAAGTCACTACCCTTTAATGGACCTAATCACCTCAGAAGACTCCCAAGATGATGGGTCTACATGTATAGAGATTCTTTCCATACTTTACATAAAAAAGTAAAGCAGGATTTATTTTAAATCGAGTTCGTTAAGTTCTCTACAGGGGCAAGCCCCCATAGTTAATTACTTTCTAAGAGACAAGATCCCTTAAGAAAACTCTTGATTAAGGTAAATAATCATTGTCTTTGAAGATTTCAATAGGAAAGGACTATCAATTGATTAGTTTATGTTTAAAGATCAAATGGGATTATTTAAAAGAGAGAGTTATTACAAGCCAAAATAGAACATAGGTAGGAGATACCCACAATACTAGGAAACTTAGCGAGCATCTTAAACTATCCTATAGTTGGGCTTTATATTTTATAAATTGATTTAGTTTGTTTGGGTTGCATTTTTTATTTGAAATTTAAGAATTAAGATTCCTTAACACGAGATTAAAGAAATGCCTAAGAGGTGAGGAATTATAATGGCCAAAAGGAAAGCAACCTCAACTAAATCTAGGAGCTTTGGTGAGAAAGCACAACCTAAATTTAAGACAAAATGGGTAATTGGTTTGCCTCAGAGAGGACAAATCACGACGACTTGGACTTACAGGATGATTGCCAACTAACTCCTCCTACAATTTTAAATATATGTAGGCAAGTCTTTAAGATTATGCAAGATAGCTAGGCTATTTTTATTTAAAATGAGACTAAGTCCTTAAACTCACTCCCTAAAGAGACTAGATCATGCTTCAAATGACCTAAATCTAATGCATTTCAAATTTCATTTTATTTTTATTTTGGACAATTATTTTGACTCAGGCTAGTAGGATTTTTATGACTAATGCATAAGAAATCAAATTATTGGCCAAAATCAATGAGAAGGTAGGAGATGAGTTTTCACCACGGCCCTCAAAGGTCAAGTCGAATTCTCTGGCAAACATGGAAGCCCTCCAACGAAAAGTGAAATAAGATACATTTGTTCATGATATTATAAAGAAACGCTCATCCAGCTAAGGGTTGTTAATTCTTTTATCTTGATTTTAATCCTAACCTTTAGGTGAGGTTATGAGTTGTTTAATTTTAATTTGAATTTTTAAGTTGGGTAACAGAATTATTTTTCCTTAAAGAGCCTACTTCACATCTAGACCATACATAAAGTAAGGAAGAAATTAGGAAAAGCATGCCACATAATGCAAAAGCTAAACAAATCATCAAACAATTTATAAAGCTAATTACAAAAAAGAATAAATGGTCGTTTGTGGTCGGGTACCACCGCACAAATCCAAAAATATCAAATATGTGTAGCTGAGCTCTACCCTTATACAACCGAGATTACAAATGAATTAAATTACACTTTAAGCAAAGTAATTCATTGTTATGGTGGTCTTCAAGCTTTATTCTTCTTTCTTTAGTTCTTCTTTCTTCTTTCTTTTTTCCTTCTTTTCTTCTTTGGTTCCTCCTTTAGATGGTTGGAAGGTGGATGCTCCAAGGCTTCACATGGTGTATAAGATAGGATATTATGACCAATGCTCATCCTAATCCCCATGAAAAATTATTCCAAATCCTAAATATACAAATTTTTACATGAAAAGGAAAAGCATAAATCTAACTAACACCAAATAAAGGTTAGTCAAATCACATCACACAAATCTCAAGCATGTATATTGGACTTATCACCCACACATGGGTGACTAAGTCCACTATGGATTATGCAAAGGGGTATAAGCACCTACAAGCAAAAGCATTTTATATTTTTATTTATGATTTAAGCACAATCCCTTACAGAAAAGAATAGTTAGACTAAGCACGTCCTACCATTCATTCTATGAGCATACACCCTAACAACCAGTCTAAAACATTCATTACCAAATAAAATATAACATCAAACCATGCACCGTCCTAACCTAAAAGCTAGAAGTGGTGACTTAGGCTAATGTGTGCTTTGAAGGTTTGAGTGGTATGCTTAGCTTAAGACTTTAGTTTTAAATTTTCTAAGTGTTAAGAACATGTTCAACTTAAAGGAGGGTTTTATTTATGTTGTTTAAGTGTTTTGGGTTAATTTTATTTCATGTTTTAATTTATTTTAAGTGAAACCTACAATTAATTACTAAGTTATAAAGAGAGGGAAAGAGAAGAAAACTTCTCTTCCTTCCCAAGTCCTTAAGTAATTTCTAAGGTAAGTTCACATTTTAATTTTATTTAGGTGAATGTTTTGACTACATCATTTAATCAATCCTAAGTTTAGACAAACTCTAAACAAACCTATTCAAAAAGGAAGGCATTTTAAGATTAAATAAAATGAATCAAAATTCACATAACACACATTACTTCAATTCTTTCCCAAACATGCATATGGATGGACCCTAAGCATATTTGTACATGCAAATGATAATAGTTAACACACTTTATGATGCTAATTCATTTAAGAAAATTTAGAAGTTGAATATGCATTTTCTTAAGTAGAAAGTTTTCCTTATCCAAAATTTCACATACATGCATGAAAGTAAGAAAGCATAAGTGAGTACATCATTGTTAACGAGGTGTAAGGTACAAGACCTACTTAGGGCTACTTAAGCCTTAACCTGGGTTGTCAGACTAATATACCACTTTCTTAAATACAACATGCATATAAAAGAAATGAAATGGAAAAGGAATATGCAAAAGTTGTTTAATGGTTTCATTTTTGTTTATGCAATTTATTCATGTAAATGTAAGAAATCCTTCTTAGATGATGGCATAGGGATGAATAAGGTATAGAATTAAGTAAATGATGGGTTCTTCTCAAATGAACCCTACATCTTTCCAACCTCTATTTAGAACTATGCTAACATAAGAAAGGAAGGAAAGGCTACACTAAACATGCTTCATAATCCATCACATGCAAGCTAATTAATTAAGATAAGATAGCACACTTTTGATTTGATGTTTCATTTATAGGTTTGAAAATACTTTGGATTTAATAGTGATAATAGCCACTCATATTTTACTTTAGCCAACATATGCACACTTGACATAAAGTAAACAATTTCATTTTAAAATTTTGAAACATGAACTTATGAATGCATGAACCATATAGCATACAATTTAGCATATTGGGAAAGAGCAAAAGCAATGCAATCATGTAAACAAACTCACTTTATTTAAATCCTAAAGACATTCTAAAGGAATAAGAAAATTTAGAATAAATTAAAGTGAATTTCAAAATAATTTTTGTTTAGCTTGAAGTTTGATTTAGCTTTGAAAATGTGAGATGAGTTTGCTATTCCTAACCCATTCCCACATATGTTTTATAGTTTTGTTAAATTTTTAGATAATTAAATACATTTTTAAGCATTAATTAGGTTAAGATATGAATTATGTGGCTTAATTAATACACCACCACTTTAGAAAATTAACTAAATAATTATGAGCCAATGAGATGACATAAAACCCATAAGGTATTTGCAATGCACCTAGTAATGAAAAGGCCTCATGCAATTTGGCTCTTAATTAAAAGTTAATTAAGCTAAGAGGTTCAGCTTAAGAACTCTTAAAATACCCTTTAATACTTATGAAATGGGTTTTAATTTCCTTAATTTAACTTAGGCTATTAAATACCTAAGCATCTACCCAAGATAGATTAATTAAGTTTAAACTTTTAAAATTTTGAAAATTTTTTAAAGGGATAATTAATGAATTAACCCTTTAATTAAGAGGATTAAGGGAGAAAAGGGGTTTAGGGAAGCTTAGGAAATGCCCCAAATTATTCTATAAACCCCTTACTCACTGGATCTAACCTTAATCAAACTAATCAAAGGGTAAATCACTAATCATAACTTATTACCCTTAATTACATGAAAGGGTAATTAGGGGGTAGCAATTTTCCAATTGCCTCAATAAATTTCAAGAAAATTAGGGGAGGCAGGTCATCCCCTAAAATGAACCTAGAATTTGAGATTAATTGGACTTAAATAATTAGCTAATTAAAATTATAGAAACCCAAATTAGAAAATTCAAAATCCATTGAAAACATTTTTAAAATATTCTAGATAAAATTATCTATCCATAGCATTTTTTTCTTATATTTTCTTGATTTTTCTTGAAGGAGCTATGATTTTAGAGATTTCTTATAGAATTAATTGAAATTTAATTAATCCTTGTGTAATATAATACGACATGATGCGTGCTTCATCGCATGAGCCATCCACTTAAATGTCAAATCTAGAGGGCTATTGGTGGCACACATACTTATATCCTTAACCATTCGATCAAAGATCGGACGGCTAAGGATTAACCCGCAGCTTAAAATAGAAAAGGGTTTTTTAAAATGTGTCTAATAATCTCAACCATCCATCAAAAATGCACCGATGGATAACTGAGATGAGCCATGTTCTTCCCTAAGGATCACTGTGAACTGTCCATGATCCAAGGGGAGAACTGAGCCTGATCTAGCATAGAATGATTCAAGACTCAACCCACACCATCTAGCGGAGTCTAGCAGCCAATCCAACGGTGGATTTTACATGTAATGAAAATTTCTTTCACAAAGAACCAACACTTCTTAATCTAAGTGGTTGGAAAATCACATACCTCAGGAGGTGATCATGCTCGGGATCAATGAGGTAGCTTCTTCTAGTGGAAATGAAGCCCTGTTGAAGTTCCTAGGCCTTGAGGTTGAGTGGATCAATGGGTGGACCAACTCCTCTTAAAGATCCTTGCTACTTTGATCCAATTGAGGCTCTCCTTGATGTGGGAACTCAAATAGATGCTTGGGAAAGCTTGACTTGGTCCTTAGATCAAGTGTGGAAGAGGAATTTGGATGGGATCAAGTATAGAAGAAGTTGGCTTTTTCAATGGACCTCCCCTATTTTGCACTATGCAAAACCAAAGAATGAAGAAACAAATCCTCTCTAGAGACCTTGGGAAGGCTCTAAGGTGATTGATAAGGCTTCCTAGGCTCCAATCGATCAAGAGTGAATGAAAATTTCATTGAATTAGGGGGAGTATATCTCCCCATCAGGTGACTTTGCCACTTTGATCCAATTGACCCATGGGGTGGGTTGTTTAGGTTGTGAGATCACATGGTGGTTTGGCAGGAGTGGAATGCTAACTCCCATGTGCATCAAATTGAGCTTAGGGGGGAGTTTGAAAATTAATTTTCAAGGCAAAGAGTCGGGTTTGGTCAATGGGCCAAATGGGTTGACCCAAACCCATTTTGTTGGGTGCACCACTCATCACTAAGTCCCCTTGAGCTTTTAGGAAAGCCTCAAGTGATTGTGATGAGTGTATGACCAAAATACCCATGGGCAAGGCCAAAATTAGTTCTATGGCCAAAGGGTAAAATGGTCATTTTTTATTTCTTCAATTTGGGTATGTTTCATATGTTGAGAAAATAATTTTGGCCAAGTTTCATTAGATTTGGAATCCATTTGATAGGGTTTGGCTCATGTTGACCCATTTAGGTCAAAATGGGTCAACTTGGGTCTAGTTGACCCATAGGTCAAATTAGGTCAAACCAAGGGTTGGTTCAAGTTCATATGACCATTTGAAATATTTTGGTGCCTTTGGTTTGGTTCAATTTGGTATATATTTGTTTTGGCTCATATGACTCATTTAGGTCAAATGGGTCAAGTTGATTATTTGACCCATTTATTTTTGGTTAGTCAAGGGTAGGTTTAGGTTTGTTAGTCATATGGAGTGGATTGGTAACTTTATTTCCAATCAATTTTGGTTAAGTTCAATTTTGGCTCAACATGACCCCTTTAGGTCATGTTGGGTTTAAGGTCAATTGGGTTTGGTTGGATCTAGTTGGCCAATTGAGGCTTTAGTCAAATTCCACAAGTGATTTGGAAGGGACTTGACCCATTGTTTTCAACTAATTTGGCTTAGATCAAGTTTTTACACATTTTGGCCCTTTAGGTCAACATGGGTCAACTTGGGTCAAGTGGGCCAATTGGGCTAGGTTAGGCTCAAATGTTTGGTCAAGTTCAAACATAGGTCATGAGTGAACTTGGATCAAAGGTTTCAATCAATTTGGCCTATGGTGGAATTTGGCTATGTAAGGTTTCATTTTAGGTTAAGTGTTGACTTGGTCAACTTGGTTTGACATGGTTTGATTGATTGATGATCATGATGATTGTTGATCATGATGAGAGGGATATATGAGTTTGGTTCAATCAATTTGGTTAGGATCAAAAGTTGGCTCATAAGGGTACTTTAGGTCACTTTGGGTCAAGTGAGCTAAGTTGTCAAAATTGGTCAAAGTTGATTTGAAGTTGATTGATCTTGTATATGGACTCATGATTGAAATAAATCCATTTATAAGTGGTTTGAAGTCAAATGGATTTTGATCCATTTGAAAATTTCATATTCAAAGGAAGAATATGAAGGAGTCTTGGGCTTTATTTTTTATTTTGGTTTTGATTGAGGTTTGGATTTATATATGAGCTCATGATTATAGGATTGATTGAACCATGAGAGAAAATCAAGGATTTGGCTTGATTTGAATTGATTTTGGCTAAGTTCAAGATTTTGACTTGAAAGGCTTAGATTTGATTTTGAATGGATTTGACTTTGATTTTTGGAGTGGGTTTTGATTGCTTGAATTTATATTCCATTTATATATGTGAATATAAATGATAATATAAATTGATCATGAGAAAATTTCAAGAATTTGAAAGAATTCAATCATGATTTGGGTTAAATCCATTAAAGGGAATTTAAAGAAACAAGGAAATTTGAACTTAGGAATTTTTTATGGATTTTTATCATGGGTTTGAATATAAATAGAATTGATTTGGAGACTTAAGAAAATTTCCATGAATTGATTTGGAACTTAGGAATTTAAAGAAACAAGGAAATATGTGAATATAAATTGATATGAGAAAATCTCAAATATTTGAATAGGTTTGAATCACAATTTTGGCTAAGTCCTTAAGAAAAGGTTAAGGACTTTGGAAATTTGAACTTAGGAATTTTTGATGGATTTTGATCATGGGTTTCAATAATGGATTTCAATCATAGAATTGAATCATGGAATTGATTTGAGTTTAAAGAAAATCAAATAGAATTGATTTAGAGTTTGACTTGAAAGAAGGAAAGTGGGGAATGGTTTAGGCTAAGGGTACGAGATTTTCCTAACACCACGAAGGCATGACCTATTCATATGACTAACTCTTCTAAGTCTTCTAGGGCTAAGTGAGAGTGTCCACCTAATCACTAGATGTGTTTTGAGACTAAGAAACTCTTGAAGTCTAAGAGAAGTCCTATGTCTAAGATGGAGTGTTGAGAGCTCATTCTAAAAATGAGATCAACAAAGGCAATAATAGGTGTGACTGACAAGGAACACCACATGTATTGGTGTTGATCAAAATGATCAATTATACCGAAATATCATAAGCACTAACAGAAACTATCTATTCTTGACCCAAAGAGAAGAAGGAATCCAGTGCTTAGTGCAATGTGGCTCTACCTATGTCCAAGACATAAGAGAGAGAGAAGAAACCCACTAAGGGATATAGTGTGAACCTTCCACTAGGGAAGCAGGTTCAAGTCATCTATAAGGTGATGAAAAGTTTGATTTGATTTGAATCTCATTGAGGAGAGATCTCCACTGGGGAATAGGATTAGATTTGTTTAAATTTTATTATGTTTAACTTTTTTAGATGAGACCTTGGTTTGCAGTGGGTTGTACTGAATAGGAGCTATGGAGGCTAAGATATAATTCAGATTTACCAATCCAAAGAGGTAGTATACTAAGCACATAGCAGGGCAAACCAGCCAAAGGGATGCCTTTTGGTATATAGCAGTTGTACTAGGAAGAAAGTGTAGTAGATTTACATCCTTCAGGTAAGGACCATTCTTTGGGGTAATCTGGCAACAGCAGATTGAACAACCTAGGGGTGACTATTGAGCCTGCTTGGAGGACTTAATGACTCAAAGATAGTTAACATTGATTTTAGTTTTATTTATTTTGATGGGTTTGCAATGAACTACGTAGGGTCATGGAAGCCTAGACCTAACTCAGTTATCAATTCAAAGTAGTCTACAACCACAAGGTAGGACTATCCAAGGAGAAATGTCTTTTGGTATACAATGGTCAAGTCTTAAGAAGAAAGCATGGGAACTCATATCTTCTAGAAATAAGGAACCACTGGGGTGATCGGTTGCTTTGGGCAACAAATCAAACTCGACCTAGGGCTGACTATTGAGTGAATGCCACTGGGGGACATAGATCAACTCAAAGATAGTCAAAAGTTTATTTTTATTTTTAATTTATTTTGATGGGTTCTATCAATTTACAGTGAATCATACTGAGAAAGAGCTTATAGAAGCCTAGACCAATCTCAGATTCACTAAACCAAAGGGAGTAGCATCCCAACCGATGGGAGAACTACCAAACCAAAAGAATGCCTTTCAATTTTCAATGATCAATCAAAGGGAAGAAAGCTAGGACTCATCTTCCACTAGAAAGACTTGGGTGATGGGCTTTGGGCAACAAATTGAACTCACCAGTTGGTTTTGCGATAATCATGCTAGAAAGAATGCATCATAGTCATCTTCCAAAGGAATGATTGTCGGGGTAACTTGTTATGGAAAGAGATTGAACGACTAAGGGTGACTAAGGAGTGAGCAGGAGATTTATCTACTCGGTAGTCGGGCAATTCCTATAGGGAGTTTTGTTGACACTGCCCTAAAGATAGGATGCTTGCTTAGGAAAAGGGGCCCTTTGGGGGCTTGAATCCTAATCCACAAGCAAAAATTTTGTTTGTTTATTTCAGTTTGTTTGTTTATTTTATCGTGGACCCTGGTAATTTGTGAGGACTCAAACTGAGATGGAGCTTATATCAGCCTAGACCTATCTCAGATTTATTAAACCAAGGAAAAATATGCGCATTTGTTGAACAAATTTTCTAATCATAGGGGTGGTTACTAAGAAAGGGGAACTCTCCAATCCAAAAGTAACTCAGGTAGTGTCTAAATGGGGTTGCAAAGGACTTGATCCAAATAGAGTGCCCACAGAGGATGGGGCTAGTAATGGCTTAATCCAACACCCTAGAGAAGATGACATGGCTAGTCATAAATCCAATAGGTATTTGGTGTCCAACTCAAGGAGAAAGCTTGGGGACTCATATCTGCCAAGAGTGGTGTACTGGGTGAGTCACTATCAGCATAGTGAACATCAACCAACTATGGTGCGTGGTTTACAATCGACTAGAAAGAAAGCTGGGGACTCACATCCTCTATAGGGATTTGGGATAGTCTATCTTTGGCTCAACAGGTGTTATTGGACCTAGGGCGACAACTAAGTGAATGCCACTAGGGGACTTAGATCAACTCAAAAGTAGTCAAGAGGAAAGGAGCCTCTGGGAAACTTATCCTAAACCTCAAATATACTCAACCTAATTAGAACATGATGGCTAGTTCAAGAAGAAAGCATAGGGACTCACATCTTCTTAAATAAAGTCAACCATGAGGTAGCTTACTGGTTGGGCAGTGAAGACTATCATACTAACAAGGCACTCCTTGGTTTGTAATGATCAAGTTAGAAAGAAAGTGTAGTGACTCATATCTTCTAAAATGATGACCATTTGACATACTAAGGTAGCATGTAGGCCGACCTAGAGCTAATGAGTGAGTGCCACAGGGGGCTTGCTCCCACATCAAAATAGCTCGAGAAAAAATATTTATGTTTATTGGTGTACATGTGTTAAAAGGAATAGGATGCCACTAGAGGACTCTTACACCTACCTTAAAACACGCTGGGGAATTATGAAATAATTCCATGGATGGCAACAGGAATTCCCACTAAGAAAGGATATCATTTGGGTTCTCTCACACCTATCTTAATTATGCTAATCGAAATAGGATTCCTCTTGGATTTTCTTAGACCTATTCTAAAAGCATCAAGAGATTGTGTTTGTGTTGTGAAAGAGGGATAGGATTCCAATGGGGGACTCTTACACCAACCCTAAACACGTCACGATGGATTCGCAAGACAAGCAAACAATACATCGAAAGAAGAGAAGATTTGATGAATGAAATCATATTTTGTTCTTTTTATGAATTATTATTTTCAAACAAGTTTTATTTCATGGGTAATATTTCTTTATATAGAGCCCATTAATTGGAAGCATATGGTGTTCCCCTTTACAATCATTAAGCTGATAAGATCCTCCTTAATAGGCCTTCTCTATGACATAAGGGCTTTCCCAAGTGGGTTCAAACTTGCCTCCCATCTTTCGATGGAAAAAAATTGGTCTCCTTAGGACTAACACAAGTTCTCCTACTTAGAAAGACCTAGGTTAGACTAGCTTATTGTGAGCTTAAATCATTTTGGCCAAGTACAACTCGAGGTTCTGGGACACCCATAGGTGACTTTCCTCCAAACCTTTGAGCTCTTCTAACCACAACTTTGCATTCTGCTCTGTAGTTATCTTGTTACCCAATGCTATTCTTAGTGATGGGAGTTAAACTTTTAAGGAAAGAACGGCGTCGGACCCATACAATAAGGAAAATGGGGTAGAGTGAGTTGGAGTTTGGTATATGGTGTAGTAGGCCCACAAGGCATCAGCCAACAGCTCATTCCACTATCATTTATTGTCATCAAGAGTCTTCTTCAGTATCTGGATGAGAGTTTTGTTGAATGCATATGTTAAGCCATTAGCCCTGGGGTAGTAAATGGTAGAGTATCTCCAATCTATACCATGTCTTTTAGCAAAATTGATCTTCGTGCTTTTGAATATAGTCGGATATAATTCATCAAGGCACCCTGAACCTATATACGATATGATTTATAAAAAATTGAAGTACATGGTGTGCTTTGAGCTCTATGATTGGGATGGCTTCCACCCACTTGGAAAAGTAATCGATGGCAGCTAAGATGAATCGATGCCCCTTGGAAGAAGGAGGATCGATCGGAACTACAATGTCGGTACCCCAACACTCAAATGGCCATGAAGCCAAAGTAGGGTGTAGAATGTTGGGTGGTTGGTGGAGGACCACACCTGCACGACGATGGCATCTCCCTTGTCCCATAATATGTGATCATAGAAGGCCAGTAGTATCCAAGTCTTTTGATCTTTGACTTCATCTTCAGACTGGACTGATGCGCTCCACATAGACCTGAGTGTACCTCGATTATAATGCCATGGGCTTCATGTTTGTCTAAATAATGTAACCACATTTGGTCAAAGGATCGGCGATACAGGGTGCCATCAACAAGAGCATAGGAAAGAGCTCTCTATTTCACCTGATGGGCTTGAGATTTCTCTTGAGGTAGTTTGTGTTCAAGTAATCTATCAATGGTTGCCTCCAATCTAGCTCCTTGTCCATTTTGGCAATGGCTACCTCCCCTTCAATGGAAAGTCTCTTGATAAGTTTGGAATCAATAAGGGATAGGACTTATCTATTTTGGACCCTAATTGAAATGGACTCATCTTTCGGACATGCCAACTCTTTGGAAAGTTTTAAGTCTACATTCTATGTTCTCTGCTGGGGTTGTAGATGGTAACAGAATGGGCTACTTGACTTCATGGTATACTCATGATGAAGCTTGGGTTTGAGAACTGATAAGACAATTTGATTGAGAATCCCAAAGATGTTGATGCTCTTGACATTGATGGATGGTTAACTAACTAATTAAAGCCTCATACTTAGCTTCATTGTTGGTGCAGGGTTTGGAAAGATAGTATGAGAATCTCATCACATCGTGGTTTAGAATTAAAAGAACTATTCCTACCCCTGCCTTTCTTGGGAGAATAAATCATGGTGCTTCACCTTTAAGAAAAGAAACAGTACCATCAAAATTCATCTCCCATCGATAGATCCTGGCCTCCCCTAAGTTCATGAATTTTTCATCAGGGAGATGTCAGCGGAAGAGGTGTGTTTTTAAGAAATCTTCTTATGTCGACCTTGTACCTCAGGAGGGGTACAAATGTTATATCAAACTAAGTATCATGGACAATGAGCATCAGAAAGTGTTGGTCATATCATGAACTATGGATTGGTTCTTGAGATCAAGTTCACCTTATGAGAAAGCATGTATAAGTAGAGATGCAAAGATTAAAGCTACAAAATATTTCTCAATAGGTGGATAGTTTGCTTCATCAGATATTTGATTATTGTTGAGATAGTAGAGAGTACTTTCCTTTTCCTCATCGTTGGCTTGGGCCAACAAAGCACTGAGAGAGTTTTCCAATGCAGCAGTGTAAAGGATCAGCGGGATAAGCTGCGAACTAGACTTCAAGTATTCTTTGATGATTTCTTGAATGCATGATGGCACTTGTCATCCCACTTGAACTTGGCATCCTTTTGACAAGTGATGAGAATGGCATCTCACGATAAGTTTGAGATAAAGCATCTTAGATATGCCAGTCATCCTTGAAAGGATCTGAGTTGAGTTAAACACTTAGAAGATGGCATTTCTAAGATAGCTTTAATCTTTGCAGGATATATTTCTATTCCCCAATGTTTAACAATAAACCCAAGGAATTTTCTTGAAGTGACTCTGAATGCACACTTCAGGGGATTCATTTTAAGGTTATATTATATTAATCGTTTGAAAACTACTCTTAAGTCAAAGGGATGCTCTTCCTTTTCCAGACTTTTGACTACTAGATCATCAATGTAGCACTTAACCTAATGATGGATGAGTTCATTGAAGATTTAACCCATGGCCCATTGGTATGCAGCACCAGCATTTTTAAGGCCTAAAGGCATGACCCTATAATAGAATATTATGATCGAGGTTCAAAAAATAGTGTTTCTTTCATCTTCAATGGACATCTTGAATTTATTATAGCCAGATGATCCATCCATAAAAGAAAAGATAGCATGAGATGTCCACCATTAATTCTAGTATAGGAAGTGAAAACTCATCACTTAATTATGTTTAAGTCCAAATTATGACATAAATGTGAATTTGGTCATTCTTTTCTTACTTTGGGATGACACCTTGGCTTAACCAGTGGATATTTTCTTCTTTACGATAAATCGGTATTGATCAATTTCTTATGACCTATTGTTCAATTTCTAATGCATAGGAGCTTGCTTAATATGGGGTAAGGGTCTATTGCTAGCTTGTGGACTACAACATGAGGAGATAATCAGGAATTTCTTCATACATGCAGATTTAAACTCAGTCAATGGCCTAAGTCATGGGTTTCTTCTTCATTCAGCAATGAACTATGTGTGGAAGCTATAATCAGAGTTTGAGTGACATAATTGGTGGCTATGCTAAAGTGCCAACACATGCTACTTGTTAATCACGAGCTCTCTCACTTTCCTAGAGTTGGCATTAGCAACTTGCAAACCTTCCTTGGTGTTGGATGTTTGAGCTAACTTAGGAACTTGCAAGAAAAGCTTCTTGAACTTCTGAATTATTTTCTTAGAGGTTTTAAACAAAGAAATGTCCCAACCTTCTTTGGTTTTGGTAGGATCATTTGTATGCCCAAGGATTACCCTAATGGAATTGGAAGGTTGTTCCACAAGGTATTCTTTTGGGATAATGATAGCACCGGTCTTAAAATTGTGTTCAAGCCACTCCTTGAATGTAAAGCAATCCTCTTAAATATGGCCTAGCATACGGTGGTAAGGGTAAAAGTTTGGATTCTAACTTTTTCCTACTTCTTCCAGTCTCCTAGGCTCAGGTAGCTAAAAATAAGATTTCTTTAAGAGATTCTTAAATATTCTCTTGATTACCTCCCTCTTAAAAGAATATGGTTTGTTAACTTATCTAATAGAGTAGGTGGACCATAGCTATCTGGCAGTGGATATGCATGTCATTGTTGCTGGTGGTATGCCTGAGGTGGTAGCTGTGTTGGACATGGAGGGTGGAGGCCCGTATGGCTGCCTTGATGGTGGAAAAGGTGGTGGAGGCTACTGAGGTCGTGGTCTCTCAGACTAATCTCTAGCTGGCTACTTCCCCTTGTCAACCGCTGCTACTACTTCAAGTTTTTCTCATGGACCTTTTAGGATTTCTTCTTGGACAACTGATCTGGAAAAGGCAATTATTTGGCCTCTCCTTATAAACTAGCCACCTTATTGATTAGCTTCTTAAATGTCTTTATGGTGAAGCCCTTAAGCATGAAGGCAACCAGGCCATGGATATTCTTCAAGAGAATCTCAATGGCATGTTATTCAGATAGCTGTGATTCACACTTCATACTCAGGTTACACCATGTGAGAATATAATCAACAAGTGACTCACCAAAGTGCTTTTGGGCTACAACAAGATTTCCTACAGTAACCCTTTGATGAGCTCCAGAAAATCTCTTGATGAATAGTTGATCTAGCTCAGCAAATGTCTTAACTAAACTATTAGGCAGTTTAGCATACCAATCAAAAGTGATACCCGCTAAGCTACTGACAAAGAGTCTAAAGAGTAAAGCGTCACTGCCACCTACGTTGCAATAACTGGCCCTGAAGTGAGCTTTATGCTGCCTCAAATTCCCACTGCCATAGAAGCTCTTGAAGGAAGGAGGCACAAAACCCTTGGGATACTGAATAGCATCGAATTCCTCTGGGTAGGGTCTACCCTTTGGAACTGATGATCCTCCCCAGGCTTGAGCCAAGGCCTCCTTCACTTGCTCCTCAACCATGGATTTTAGATCTTTTTCATGTATGGAGGTACTTTCCACTACCTTTCTATACAGACTAGTGTTACCTTGCTCAATGGGAGGTAGAGTCTTAATTGGATCTAAGACATGCACTCATTAATATCGACTATTCTAGGATGAACTGGAACGACTTGCTTCTAAAGCACTGACACTGCTGCTAACAAGTCCTGTAATTGATGTGCCATCCTATCAATCTATTCATCTTTCTGCCTTAACTGTTGTCGGAGGTGATGGGTTGATTCTACGATGTCTCCTTGATCAACCTCATCTCCTTTCATGGCCTGCTGCTCCCTAAGAAGAGAACCTCTAGTATCAACCATGCATACGCCAGCTGAATCCCCCATCAAATCATCTTCATTGGGATCGAAGCTGACTCTTTCTTCATTAGACCATGCGTACCCTAAGATCTCCTTTTTATTTATAAAATAGTGTGCAACTATATCATATAAGGATCGATCTAACTCAGCAGGTACAAACGACTTAGTGTGGGATCATCATGAGAGAGATCCTCACCTATAGGGAGGAGTCAATTGGTAGAAATCACTAGAAGAATGATAATCCTAACTATCTTGTAATAGAGATAATAATCATAGGATGATCCTCTCCTCTACTTCATCTTGAATATCCCATATATCCATAGTCATCATCTCCGCATTCTAAATGGGTGGAGTTGGTGAAACACCACGATGCTCGGGGTGCCATACCTTCCCACCCGTAGGTCGAAGAGAGAGCTTCGGCCCTACTTGGTGTAGGAAGAGTAGATCCCTTGGCCATAACCGAATCACCAACGGGGTACATTTTTTCCCGGATGCGGCCTTCATGGCCTTAGATGGAATGGGTGATGCTAAGACCTGCACTTGTGATGGTAGACGTGGGGTAGAGCAGTGGGGTGGAAACACCACCAACTCTCTGTGTACAGGAGCTGCCCTCCTGTGATGGCTGGTCCCCATGAGGAGGATACTATCTGTATGATCGGCTTGGGTAGCACGCTAAACTGGAAAGTCAACCAAAGTAGAAGTGGCTGACTGACAGCTGAACCTCCGTTGCTCTCTACTGGTAATGTATGATGTATGGGCCTCATGAGCCCTCTCACGGGATCCACCCTATGGGGACAACATCATAAATTCAACCAGTATGACTTGAGCATATACGCCAAAGAAAGGCAAAGGATGGCGTCCACCTCCTACTTTGAGCTGTAGATGCACCCGGAGGAGG
Source organism: Cymbidium sinense (assembly GCA_021442155.1). Taxonomy (NCBI): domain Eukaryota; kingdom Viridiplantae; phylum Streptophyta; class Magnoliopsida; order Asparagales; family Orchidaceae; genus Cymbidium; species Cymbidium sinense. Next base: position 40,001,037 of record CM038229.1, read on the forward strand.
CAATGAATGAATCCTCCGGCATCCTCTCCGATCACGAGGATGAAACTAGTTTTCACTAGTAATGATATGATCATATGAGACTCATCCATGGCCATACCTCAAGCTCTCCCATCATGGAATGTTTGACCATATTCATATTTCAATGTTAGTGCGGTAGGATAAGAGGAGTGTGAGTTAAACCCATACTCAAATGTAAGGGAGCCTTACCCTTGGAGAGTACAGATGATAGGGTGCTAGCACGCACCGGGGCAATATGAGCTACTCGAGGATGAACTACCACTAGGATTGGAATTGCTAGTAATGTTGGTATTGAAACCACTAAAGTCTGTGGTACTACCACAACTTTCCTCTTCAGTGAGGATACATCTGAATGATAGGGTAAGTCTACCCGATGACTACCTTCACCTATTCTATTATTTGTGAGGGAATGCCCTCACAAGTGATCTTGGCCCCCTCAAATCCATGGCCAAAATGGATCAAATGGTGTGATCCAAACGACGGAAGTCAGCCAGATCCAAGGCTATATCCATGCTGCGAGGGAAAGTAAAGATGAATTTCTGGGAACCTAGTTCCAAAATCAAACCCAAAACCCTTTCATATTCTTCCTTTGAATATGAAATTACCAAATGGATCAAAACCCATTTGACTTCAAACCACCTGTAAATGGATTTATATTTCACTCATAAGTCCACATACAAGATAAATCAACTTCAAATCAAGCTTTGACCAAGCCTTTTGACCCACTTAGGCTCACTTGACCCAAAGTGGCCTAAAGTATCCTTTTGAGCCAACTTTTGATCCTAACCAATTGGATTGAACCAAACTCATATATCCATATCATCATGATCAACAATCATCATAAGATGATCAATCAATCAAATTGGGTCAAACCAAGTCAAACCTAATGGTTGACCAAGTCAACACTTAACTCAAAATGAAACCTAACATAACTAAATTCCACCATAGGCCAAATTGATTGAAACCATAGATCTAAGTTCACCCATGACTTATGTTTGAACTTGACCAAGTCAACATTTGAGCCTAACCTAGCCCTATTGGCTACTTGACCCAAGTTGACCCATTTTGACCTAAAGGGTCAAAATGTGTCAAAACTTGATCTAAGCCAAATTGATTGAAACCAATGGGTCAAGTCCATTCCAAATCACTTATGAAACTTGACCAAAGCCTCAATTTGCCAACTAGATCTAACCAGGCCCAATTTACTTTAAACCCCACATGACCTAAAGGGGTCATGTTGAGCCAAATTTTAACTTAACCAAAATTAATTGGAAATAAAGATACTAACCCACTCCATATGACTAACCAAACCTAAACCTACCCTTGACCTACCTCAAATAGGTCAAATGGGTCAAATAGGTCAACTTGACCCATTTGACCTAAATAAATCATATAAGCCAAATCCATAACTATACCAAATTGAATCAAACCAAAGCCACCAAAATATTTCAAATGGTCATATGCACTTGACCAAATCTTTGGTTTGACCCAATTGGACCTATTGGTCAACTTGACCCCAGTTGACCCATTTTGACCTAAATGGGTCAACATGAGCCAAATCCTATCAAATGAATTCCAAATCTCATGAAACTTGGCCAAACCTAGTTTCTCCACATACCCAAAATGTCCAAAGTGGAAAAATAGCAAAATGACCATTCTATCCCTGGCCATAGAACAAATTTTGGCTTAATCTATGGGTAATTTAATCATACCCACTTCACATTCACTTGAGGCTTTCATAAAAGCCCAAGGGCACCTAGTGAAGAGTGGTGCACCCAACCCAATAGGTTTGGGTCAACCCAATTGGTCCCTAGACTAAACCTAACCCCATGGGTCAAAATTATAAATTCAAAACCCCTCTCCCACTCAAATTAATGCAAATGAGAGGTTGGCAATCCACTCCTTGGCTCAAACCGACCATGTGCACACTCCTAACTAATCAAATAACCCATAGCTTATGATCAATAGGATCAAAATGGCAAGTGCATTGTGTCATCCTATCCTTCAAGGGGGAGATATACTCCCCCTAATTCAATTCAATTTTCACTCCCCCTCTGTCGATTGAAGCTAATGAACTCATAACAAACATCAGAGAGTATTCTCAAGCTTCTTAGAGAGGATTTGAAAACTCCATTTCTCAGTTTTTCAAAGCTTGAAAATAGGGGAGGTTCACTGAATTGTCAACTTCTTTCGCACTACAATCCACTGCAATTCCTTTTGCAAGCACCCTTAGCTTACCAAATTGAGCTCACCTAAGTTCTTTCCCAAGTTCTAAAGGTAAGGGGGGACCTAATTGGATCAAAGCCACATGCTAGCTAAGGTGGAGTTGGTCCACACATCAATCCACTCAACCTAAAGTGCTCATACTCTCAACACAACTTCATCTCAACCAAACAAAGCTTCTCCAAGGGAATCAAGCATCGGTGATCACCTCCAGTGAGGTATGGGATTTTTTGACCATTAAACTCAATGTGGTGTGGAGCTTTGTGAAAGAAATTTTCGCCCCATGGATTTTTTACCATTGGATTTTCTGCTCTTTAGCTTTAGATGGTGTTGGTTAAGTTTGGTTTGAATCCATGCTAGATTGAGCTTGGATCTTCTCCTTGATCATGGACGGTATCTATTGATCAAGGGGAAAAACTTGGGAGATCTCAACTGTCCATTCGTACATTCTAGATGGACAGTTGAGATAATTTTGCACGTTTAGATTTCTTTTTATCTATTTTAAACCACGGAGACATCCCTAGCTGTTCAATCTTTGAAAGGATGGCAGGGATCAAATCGCGTGCACTGCCAGCTACCACCTAGGATTTGACAACTTAAGTAACCCCCTGACAACGCGACGCGTGTAAAGCATGCTGACTGCCGCCGCCACGCGTCGCACCGTGAGCTAGGGAATTACTTAAACTGCTTAATTAATTATTAATTAACTTAAAAATCTCCTAAAAGTCATAACTCTTTCTATGAAATTCAAAAAAATATGAAATAAAATCTTATGGAAAGATAATTAATCCTAGAATATTTTAAAATTAATTTTAATGGATTTTGATTTTTTTTTTTTTTTGAATTTGGGTTTTATTAGAAAGTTTATTTTTGTTAATTACTATTTAATTAAGCCTCTGATTAATCCTAAATTTCTTGGGTATATTTTAGGGGATGACTTTTACTTCTACTAATTTTCTTGAGATTTATTGAAGGCTTGATTAGAATAATTGCATATGAATTTCCTAATTACCCTCCTTATGTAAGTAAGAATAATTAAGGTGTAATTAGTGATTTTAAACCCATGATTGGGGTTGATTAAGATAAGATCCAGTAAGTAGGAGGTTTATGGAATATTTTGGGACATTTTCCCTAAGTATTCCCTAAACTCTCTTTTCTCACCTTAATATCCTCTTAATTAAGGGTTAATTCATTAATTATTTTCTCTAAAAAAATTCTGAAAGTTCACTTGATTAATCTACTTTGGGTAGATGCTTAGGTGTTTAATAGCCTAAGTTCAACTAAGGAAATCAAAACCCAATTCATAAGTATGAAAGGGTGTTTTGAAATTACTAAACCTATTAGCTTAATTAACTTTCAATTGTGAGCCAAATTGCATTAGGTATTTCTTATTAAGTGCATTGCAAGATTTAAATTCCTTGTGGGTTTTATCTCATCTCATTGGCTCATAATTATTTAGTTAATTCTTCTAAGGTGGTGTAGGTAAGGGTTAATTAAGTTACTTAATTCATACATTAACCTAATTAACACCTAAAAATGGATCTAATCATCTAAAAATTAAACAAAAATATCAAACACATATGGGAATGGGTTAGGAATAGCAAACTCATCTCACCTTTTCAAAATTAAATCAAACTTCAAACTAAATAAAAATCACTTTGAATTCACTTTGATTTATTTTAAACTTTCTTATTCTATAAGAATGCCTTTAGGATTTAAGTGAAGTAAATTTGTTTACATACTTTCATTGCTTTGAATCTTTCCCCAACATATAAAATTTGTATGTCAAGTGATTTCATGCATTCATATTTCTCAAATTCCAATTTTAAATGAAATGGTTTACTTTATTTGAAATTTGCATGTGTTGGCTAAAGTAGAAATATGAGTGGTATTATCACTATTAAATTCAAATTATTTTCAAAACATATAAATCAAATATCAATCTGAAAGTAAGCTACTTATATTTTAATTATGAGTTTGCATGTGATAGAATATAAATGTATGCTTAGCATAGGTTTCCTTTCTTTCTTATGTTGGTATAGTTTTGAATAGGAATTTGGTGAGGTGTATGGTTCATTTGAAAAGAACCTAACTCACCTAATTTATATCTATTCATCTCTATTTCTAGAGAGGGTTACCTATACTATCATACATAAATTGCATAAATAAAAATGAATCCATTAAACAACTTTTGCATTCCCCTTTTCTATTTCATTTCTTTTATACATATGTTTGTATTTAAGGAAAGTGGTATATTAGTCTGGACAACCCTGAGATTATGAGGCTTTAAGTAGCCTAAGTAGGTCTTGTACCTTACACACCTCAGTTAATAATGGTACTCACTTATGTCTTTCTTACTTTGCATGTGAAAATTTGGATAAGGAATACCCTTTTTTAGAAAAAGCATGCATCTTCAATTTCTAAATGGATTACTTAGCATGCATCATAAAGTGTGTTAACTACTCTCATTTGCATGTATAGATATTCTTAGGGTTCATCCATATGCATGTTATATATGTTAAGTAAGAAATGAAATAATTTGTGTTATGTGAATTTTGATTCATTTTATTTAATCTTAAAATATCTTTCTTTTGAATAGGTTTGTTTAGAGTTTATCTAAACTTAGATTGATTAAAAGATTTAATCAAAACATTTACCTAAATGAAACTAAAATGTAAATCTACTTTAGAAATTACTTAGGTTATGGAAGGAAAGATAAGTTCTCTTCTCTTTCTCTCTCTTCATAACCTAGTAATTAATTGTAGGATCCACTTAAACCAAATCAAAATATGATATAAAATCAACCCAAAATAACTAAACAACTTAAATGAAACTCTCCTCTAAGTTGAACATGTTCTTCACACTTAGAAAATTTAAACCTAAGCCATAGATAAGCATACCACCCAAGCCTTCAAAGCACACACATTAGCCTAAGTCACCATTTCTAGCCTTAGGTTAGGTCGGTGCATGGTTTGATGTTTGTTTTATTTTATGATATATGTTTTAGACTGGATGTTAAGGTGTATGCTCATAGAATGAATGGTAGGATGTTCTTAGCCTAACTATTCTTTTTTACATGGGGATTATTCTTAATGGGCACAATCATAAATAAAAATATAAATGCTTTTGCTTGCACGTACTTTATACCCTAAGCATAATTCATAGGCCAGGTGGACTTAGTTACTCATGTGTGGGGTGATAAGTCCAATATACATGCTTGGGATTTGTGTGGTTTCTTTTAGCTAACCTTTATTTTACAAGTGTTAGTTATATTTCCACTTTTTCCTTTCATGTAAATTTATGCAATTAGGATTTTGGAATAATTATTATGGGGATTAGGATGAGCATTGGTCATAGATCTATCTTATGCACCATGTGAAGCCTTGGAGCATCCACCTTCCAACCATCTAAAATTAGGAACCAAAGAAGAAAATAAGAAGAAAGAAGAATAAAGCTTGAAGACCCCCATAATAATGAATTCCTTGCTTAATTGTAATTTAATTTATTTGTAATCCGGGTTGTATAAGGGTAGAGCTCGGCTACCCACATTTGATATTTTTGGGTTTGTGCTATGGTGCCCGACCACAATAGCCTTTTATTCTTTTTGTGATTAGCTTTATAAATTGGTTGATGATTTGTTTAGCTTTTGCATTAAGTTGCATCCTTTTCCTAATTCCTTGATTTATGTATGGCCTGGATGGGGATTAGGCTGTTTAGAGAAAAATAAATCTTTTACCCAACTTAACAACTCATAACCTCACATAAAGCTTAGGTTTACAATCAAGATAAAAGGATTAGCAACTACTTAGTTGGATGAGCATTTCTTTTGTAACATCATGCACAAATGCATCTTATTTCACTCTTGATTAGAGGGTTTCCATCTTTGTTAGAAAAACTTGGCTTGACTTTTGAGAGCCATGGTGGAAATGCACCTCCTCCTTTCTCGTTAATTTTGGCCAATAACTCTATTTCTTATGCATTAGTCATATGAATCCTATTAGCCTAAGTCAAAAATAATTATCCAAAAATAAAAAAATGAAATTTGAATTGCATTAGATTTAGGTCATTTGAGCATGTCCTTTACATGATCTAGTCTCTTTAGGGAGTGAGATTAAGTTCTTAGTCTCTTTCTAAATAATAATAGCCTAGCTATCTTTCATAAGCATAAAGACTTGCTTACATGCATTTATAATCGTAGGAGGAGTTAGTTAGCGACCACCCAGTGGTTGTAAAGATGGGTGATTTGTCCTCTCTTATGGAGGCAAACCATACCCACTTTCACCTTAAATTTAGGTTGTGCTTTGGCCTGAAGCTCCCATTTAGGTTCTAAGGTTGCTTCTCCCTTTGTGGGCCATAAGCATAAATCCTCACCTCTTAGAAATTTCCATAATATTGTGTTATGGAATCATGAGCCCTAAATTTCTAATGAAAAATTTTACTCAAATAAATTAAATCAATTTCAAAAATATTAACCCCAACCATAGGATAGTTTGAGATGCTTGCTAGGTTTCCTAGCATCGTGAACATCTCTTACTTATCTTCCTTTGGCTTTAATAATAACTCTCTCTCCTTGATCAATCCCATTTGATCTTCCAAAATAAGCTAATTGATTAATAGTCCTACCTATTGAAATCTTTGAAGAAAATAATCATTTACCTTAATTGAGAGTATTCCTAAGGGATAAGATGTAATTAACTATGGGGACTTGCCCCTGTAGGGAACTTAACAAACTCGATTTAAAATAAACCTTACTTTACTTTTCCATGTGAAGTAAGGGAAGAATCTTTAGTACATATGCAGACCCATTATTCTTAGGAGTCCTTGTTGAGGTGACTAGGTCCATTGTAGGGTGGTGACTTCTATCTTTTTAGATAGTACACTTCTCCTCAATTTCATACCTGATCACCCTCAATAAGAATATCTGTGAATCTACGTGGTGTCCCAACTAAAAGGCGAATATTTTATATATTTCAATTTTCATTTATGCTCTTTTTTTGAATGGGAGGGGGATAGATGAAGGCAAGAAATGTGTAAGGAATATATTTCACCACACCTACATGGAGTGAGGTCCTAAAACCTAAAGGATGTTGGCTAGCTTAGCTTAAGAATGAAATGAGCTAAATGCCAATGGAAAAGAAGGATAGTCTCAAATTTATATAAAATATAAATCCACTATCGATACTTGGATATAATGATCATTTACCAAAGATGGAGAGAGGAACCATCCCTAGCATAGTCACCAAAAAAATCTACTGTTTTATTTTTGTTTGAATGAAAATGTTGTGTTGGGACACCACGTAGATCCGCAGATGTACTCATTAGGGTGATCAAGTGTGATATAGAGGATGATGCACTATATCGAGAGACATAAGTCACCATATTATAATGGACCTAATAACCTAATAAGGACTCCGAAGGATAATGGGTTCTCAAATGTACTAGAGATCTTTCCCCTACTTTACATGGAAAAGTAAAGTAGGGTTTATTTAAATCGAGTTCGTTAAGTTCCTATGGAGGTAATCCCATAATTAATTACATCATAGAATGAGATTCTTAAGAATACTCTAATTAAATGATCTCCAAAGATTTCAAAGATAGGAAAATTAGTTCTTTTTAGAAAATCAAGTGGGATTGATCAAAATGAGAGAGTTATCAAAACCAAAGGGATTCTCATTATACTAGAAATCTAGTGAGCATCCCAACTATCTTATGGTTGGCTTTTATATTTTAAAATTTGAGAAAATTTAATTATTTGAGTTGACATTTTATTAGCACACTAGGGCTTATAATCCATCAACACCATATTATGAAAATGCCTAACAGGTGAGAATTTATGCTTGTAGCCCGCAAAAGAAAATAGCAACCTCGGATCCTAAATCTAGGGAGCTTTGGTGAGGGCCAAGGTACGACCTAAATCTAAGTCAAAATAGGTATATGGTTTACCTCCACAAGATGATAAACCACTTGGACTTACTGGTGGTACTAACTCCTCCTATGATTTTAAATACATGTAGGCAAGTCTTATACTTTGCAAGATGGCTAAGCTGTTGTTTATTTAGAATAGATACTAAGTCTTTAAACACACTCCCTAAGAGACTGGATCATGAAGGTCATAAATAATAACTTAAATCTAATGCAAACTTTATCAAGTTTTAATTTGGTTTTCAAACATTTTTATTTAACACTGGCTATGGGATTTCATATTCCTAATGCATGAGAAAATTGATTATAGGCCAAAATCAAAAAGAAGGAGGTGTGTTTCCATGGCTCTCAAAGGTCAAAGGTTTTTTGGCAGTATTTGAAGCAATATGATTTATGCATGATGAGACATACAACATCCAGGGTTGCTAAATCTTTTATTATCTTGATTTATGTCCTAAGCTTTAAGTGAGGTTATAAGTTATTTAGTTTAATTTTGAGTTGATTAATTGGATAGAAAATTTATTTTTTTCTAAGAGTCTAATAGCATCCAGGTCATTCAACAGCCATCGGACAATTAAGATACTAGAAAATCATGTCATCCTAATTACACAATCATAAACATAACATCAATCAATTTATAAAATTGGTATAAAAGAATAAAAGGCTGATGTGGTCGGGTTCCACCACAAATTCAAAAAGAAATGTGGGTAACCGAGCTCTACCCTTATACAACTCGGATGAATAATTATAATTAGAAGGAATTCATGATATGGGGGTCTTCATTCTTCATCTTTCATTTCTTTCTTCCTTTTGATTTAACATGAGATGTAGTTTGCTCCAAGGCTTCAAATGGTATATAAGACATGGTCTTATAACCAATATTCACCTTAATTCTGCATAACATTCATTCCAAATCTTAATTAAAAATTTTACATCAAAATGGGAAAGATAAATCTGATTAAACCTGCAAAATAGAGATTAGCTAAACATGCCACACAACCCAAGTAATTATATGAATAAGTTAGACTTGGCACCCCACACATGGGTAATAAAGCCCATGTGTCTTAATTTGGGTTATGCTTATGGGTATAAGCAACCTGCATAGCAAAAGCATATATATTTTTATTACAGTGCTCCTTAAACATAACCCCCTGTAAAAAGCATGATTAGGCTAAAATTAGCATAAACATCCAAACTACGCATATACACCCTAACATTTAGCCTAAAAATATTATATCATAAATAAAATTAGGAATCAAACCATGCATGCACTAACACAGAAATGGTGACTTAGTCTAATGTGCGTGTCATTTAAGGCTTGTGTGGCATGTCTTAACTAGGCTTTAAGGTTAAAATTTTCTAAGTATGAAAGGTTCAATTTAGAGGGTGGTTTTATTTCAAATGATTTAGTTAATTTGTCAATTTTAGTTGATGATTTTATTTGGTTTGAATGAACTTACACTTAGTTACTAAATATTGTGAAGATAATAAAAGAGAAGAGAACTACTATTTCATCCCTACCTTAAAACATTTCTAAGGTAGATTGATTAATTAATTTTTTTTTGTGAATTTTTATTTTGTGTTTTAATTAACTCTGACTTTAGATTTGCTTTAAATAGCCCTATTTAATAAGAGAGGCATCTTAGGATTAGTTAAGGTGGATTACTACCACTAACACACAACCATTTATTTCTTTTCACCATGTATACCATGCACATGAATGATCCTAAGCATATCTATACATGCAATGAAAGTTTTAGCATGCCTTGATGATGAATGCTAAGAGATATGATTTGAAATTTTAGATATTCCATGAATGCATGTCTTTATTATGTAGAAAAGAGGAATTTTTCATTCATTAACATAATGCATCCATGTATAAAGACATAAGTGAGTGCATGCCATTATTTTCTAAACTAGAGTAAGATACAAGACCTACTTAGCTACTTAAAAGCCAGCAGGGATGTCTAATATACCACTTTTCTTAAATACATGTAAATGTATAAAAAGAAACAAATGGATGAAGAATCATGCAAAAGATTATGTTTAATTTGGTTGTATAATTTATATGTGTAAATATGAAGATCCTTCTTAAGTCATAACATAGAAATGCATAGGAATAAATTTAAGCAAGTGTTGTGTTCTTTTCAAATGAACTATACACTTTGCAAATCCTATTCAAATCCATGTTAAGAGAAGAAAAGAAAATAACATAAAACACATCTAATACTATAATCACATGTAAACTTATAAATATTTATAAGTAGCATCATTTCATTCATTATTTTTTGGTTATAAGTTTTTAAAGTAATTTTTGGTTTAATAATGATAATAGCTGCTCATATTCTTAATTTTAGCCAACACATGCAATTTGAAATAAAAGGAATTATTTTATTTAATTGATTTTTCAAAATAAATGAATGGATGATTTTGTATGGCAAATAATATTTATCATGCTTGGAAAGAAATAAAGGGATCTAAGCACATGACTTCATCCACCCTAATTAATTCTTAAGGATAAGCATACAAATTAGGATTATTTAAAATGAATCAAAATTCCTTTAGGAGATTTTAATTTTTCAATTTGATTTGACTTGGGAAATGTGAAAAGGGTTTGATGGTCCTAACCCATTTCCCTCATGTGTGAATTGGTTTAGTTTAACTTTAGAATAATTAGGTTGATTTTATATTTTGTTTGGTTAAGGTATGAATTAAATTATTAATTACCTTACATACCTTAACATAATTATTCAAACAATTGTGAGCCAACATATGATATGCAATCACATGGAATTTAAATCAGCAATGCACCTAATAAATTAAGGGGTCTAATTCAAATGGCTCACTTGATTAATTAAGCTAAAGGGTTTAATTAAGTACTTTTATAACCATACTACATATGTAGCTTGATTATAATTTCTTTTGAAGTTTTCTTAGGTTATTGAACACCTAAGAATCTACCTAAAGGTTGAATGATTAAGTTCTAGAATGATTTAGTTTTGAGTTTGAATAATTGAATTATTTAATGAGGTGATTAAGACATTAATCAATTTACAAATTAATTAAGTGTTTATCCAAATGAAGTAAACTTAATGATTAAATAATTTACAAATTAAACTGAAGTAAAAAGATTAAAAGAAATCCTAATCTCATTCCCTCTCCATTCACTATTTCAAAATGATTAGCAAATTAATTAGTAAATTTATCATTATTTAATAAGTTAATTAATCATTTAATTAATTAAGAAAGTGATTAGGGATGAAATAAGCAATTCCCTAATTAATCAAGCAATAAATTCCAAAAAAATTATGGGAGGCGGAGGTCATCCCATTAATTAATCCCAAAAAGTTCAGGGTTAATTGTAGGATTAATTAAAGAGTAACTAACTTAATTTCATTTCTAATAAAACTCAAACTAAGTTAAAATCACTATTCATAATTAATTAATTTTAATTTTCTATTATTCTTCTCATAATTATCTTCAAAATGAATGTTTATTTATATTTTTTAGATTTTTTTATAATTAGTTATAAATTTTGGAATATTTAGCATTAAAATTAGATTAATTAAGCCTAATTAACTCCCTAATCCCCCGTGCATGCTAATGTGTGCTTTCCGTGATGCGGGGATAGATTATTTAAGTTATCACATCCGTCTCAAATTGATGGGCCGCGTCTTCTCTAGAGGTCATCCAATCCAGGATTAATCCTACCATTTAGGCTTAAATTAAAGGTGATCTAGCATGATCTAATCACCGCCATCCATTTCAATCACGGGGAACATTCGGCTTGTGATCCTTCTTCTTGGCGAACGATGAGAGATAAACACTGTTCGTCTCTCCCCATACAATTTGAGCTCACCCAAGCTTGGGATCAAAATGATCTGCCTTGAAGAAGAGCGGATGCACATCCAAGGTCAAGATCTAATGGGATGACACTTTCCTTTCAAAAGACCAAGCAATTTTTCCTGGTTACGATTTTGAGCAATTACCTTTGGAGGCTATCACGTGCTTCGAGGAGGTAGCTTTAGTAGTAGAACAAGCCCATTGAAGGTATTAGATTGATTTGAAGTTGATGGTGTTGACCAAGCTCCCCTTCAATGGTGATGGGGCTTGATCGGTAGTGCTTCTTTGTGGCTTGGAGACTTTGAATGATGATGAGTGAGGTACAAGGTTTGTGTTTGATGGAATGAGTTTAGCTTGGGATTGATCTCTCCAGCAGGCTTTAATCAATGGAAGGCTTGAATTGGAAAGCTTATTATCTCTTTAGCCAAATCTTGTGGTTTGAGTGATGGAATATGTCCCTCCATCCCAGAATGATATGGGTGAAGGATGCCATGGCAGTGGCTGATTTGGTGATTCAAGTGATTAAATTTCTATTAGAGGGTTAGTTTGGCCTTGTGAGTCATGGCCAAGCTCATTGGTTCATGTTCACCACCCTTCTTGGTGTCCATGTGGACCACTAGGAGGATGTCAAGTGACCTTGAGAAAGAAATGATCAATTCCAAGTGAATTTGGTCATAGGATACCCTTTGACTAAGAGCAAAATGGTCATTTGGCCATGATTTTGATTTGGACAAATTTGAAATGATTTAAAAATGGGTTGGGAGAATTTTCAAGTGATTTAGAGTTCATTTAATTTGAATTGGTTCAATTTGACTCATTTAGGTCAAGTTGGGTCTAATTGGATTAGGTTGACTAATTAGTCAAATTGGGTTAAATCATGGCTTAGGTCAAGTTTAAATGATCATTTGAGCTGGTATCATTGATTTGACTCATTTGGTTTATTTCATTTAGGCCAAATGGGCCAAGTTGACCAATTTGACCCATTTGATTCGATTGGGTTAGGTCATGGGTTGATTTTAGGCTTGGTTGATCATTTGAAATGTATTGGTTTAAATCAATTTTGATTTTATTTGATTTCAAGTTGATTTGACCTTTTAGGTCAAGTTGGGTTCATGGTCAATTAGGCTAGGTATGGTCTAATTAGCCAATTGAAGCTTTGGTCAGGTTCAACAAGTGATTTGAAATGAATTTGACCTATTGGTTGTAATCAATTTGGCTTAGATCAAGATTTGACCCATTTTGACTTTTAGGTCAATTTGGGTCAACTTAGGTCAAGTGGCCAATTAGGCTTGGTTTGGCTCAATTGTTGGCTTGGTCAAGTTCAATCATTGATTATGGATTGCTTTAGATCAATGATTTCAATCAATTTAGCTTATAGTGAATTTTGGCTTGTTTGGGTTTCATTTAGGCTAAGTGTTGACTTGGTCAAAGGCTAAGTTTGACTTGGTTTGACCCAATTTAAGTGATTGATCATCCTAGGATGATTGTTGATCACAATGTGAGTCTTAGATGGGCTTAGTTCAATCCAATTTAGGTTGGATTAGAACTTGGCTCAAAAAGGTGCTTTAGGTCACTTTGGGTCAAGTGAGCCTAAATGGGTTAATTGGCTTGATCAAGGCTTGATTCAAGTTTGGTTGAACTCACATATGGACTTATGATGAAATATAAATCCAATTGCAAGTGGTTTGGAGTCAAATGGGTTTTGGCTCATTTGATAATTTCAAGTCAAAAGGATTAACAAGGGTTTGACTTGGATTAGTTTGATTTTGGTTTGATGATTGTAGTTTGTGTTTATATTTGGGCATGTGATTGAAGAAGTGATTGTTTGAAGAGAGAATCCAAGGGTTTGGATTGATTTGAGAATGGTTTGGCTAAGTTCAAGGATTGTCTTAAAGGATTATAAGTTGAATTTTGATTTGACTTTGAATTATTTTTTATTATTTTAATTTATATTTTATTTATATTTGTGAATATATATATATATATATATATATATATATATATATTTATATATATATATATATATATATATATATATATATATAGAATATAAATGGGTTATGAGAAAATCTTTTGAGCTCGGAAGTGATTTGGATTTGGTTTGAGCTAAGTCCATAAGATTAAATCAAAGGGCTTAGGAAATATTTTCGGAATTCAATCATGGGTTTCAATCATTTGATTTGGAATTGATTTATGATTTGGATTTTGGAATTAATTTATGATTTGAGAAAATCAATTGAGTTGGAATTGATTTAAGATTTGATTTGGATTCGTTTGAAGGAGGGAAGTAAGATTAGGTTTAAGCTATAAGGTAGGCAAGTCCTCCTAATACCCCTATGGCTAACTCTTCTAAGTCTCTAGAGTTAGGTTAAGTGTTCACCCAATCACTAGAAGTGTCTTAAGATTAAGAAACTCTTAATGTCTAGAGGAGTCTTATGTCTAAGATGAAGAAGTTAAGAGCTCACTCTAAAAGTGAGGTCAACAAATATACACCATTCTTTTTCAACAGTGAAGAAGAAGCCCTATTTTTTTTCCTTCAAGCAACCAATCACCATGTCTCTACTAGAAAGTTCATCTTTTCCTTTACCTCTGGTGTGGATTTGGCCCTAGATCAAGCCATACTCACCTCTCCCCCATCATCAAGTTTAGCTTGGGCTTTGAGAACTTCAAATTCACCTAGGACACGCCCTCACTGTCGATGAGATGTGGTGATAAAAAAGCCACTTCGTAGTTTTGATCATTATCTTGAGTTCACATCATTGAAGAGGAAGGACTTGATTCCCCTGAGTGCCATTTTACACGCCTTGACTAACACCTCTGCAACAACCCCCTTATCTTTAAGGGAAAGTCTATCCTAGCATTTGAGATTGTCTCCCCACATTTGAGATTGGTTATAGCTCCCATCCTACCTAAGACCCAGATCAACAACAAGAAAATTAAGAGACCTTACGAGCACATGTCTAAGGAGGTTAAGAAAGCCTCCCATATATCTGAGGAGGGATCTACTTATGAGATCTTTTCCCTTCTTATTGGTAGTTGGTTTTACCCTCTATCAACTACAAAGGGAGAGGAGGATGTTAGGAAGATTGCAGCATCACCCCCATGATCTATGGAGTATGAGACATTGGATAGGGAGAGGATGAATCTCTATGCTGGTCTGAGGCCCATGCTTAGGAGAGTTGGGAAAGCCCACAGACACTCATGTTTACCACTTTGCATGATCTAAGAAGAGTGATCCCTAGGATTATGAGGAATCAGATCTTCCGGGAAAGGGCCACAGAGGCCAAGGTTCCTACCCAAGCGGGCAAGTGGGATAAAGGAGGTTTGTGAGGCGGCAGCCTCAGCTTCGATTGACCATTTTGATTGGTAAGCTAATAAAGTCAATCACTCGGAGTAGATACTTCTTATTGATTTCAGTCTTAGGAGGAGATCTTCGATGGAATGTCACCTTTACCTTTGCTCCACTCACACCACCATCACGTTCATATTCCACCATCTAAAGTGCCTACCAAGTCCCAATTCACATAGATAGAGCATCCCCTTTGGTGATATGATTACATCCCAAGGACCACACTTCATCCGTCCATCTTTGAGGTGAGGGCAGAATCCAAATATCCCAAAGATGGAGAAGAAGTGATGGCCCAAGAACATCTGCTCCACCACCACTTGGAGGAGAAAGGAGGGATATCGAGATGGTCCTATGATTATTGAGCTAGTTAAAGATAGCACTCTGCCTGTCTAGAACATCCAATGCATTACCTCATTTGAGCATAGTCCAGTTATGTGTCACCACTCAGCATATGTTTCAATAGTGTCAGGTTGAGGGGATGATAGATCTTTAGAGGAGATTTTGGAGGACTATCGTGTCAGTGAGGTAGGTAGTCGATGATGATCAGTCCGATCAAGAGGAGGGCATGGTAGACTTTAATGCTAATGAAGATGACATGTTGGATGACATTGTCAAAGTTCACATGGTAAATACAAGGATGTGCATAGGCGACTGTCCAAGCCATTAGTTGAGGAAGGTGAGGCATCATACTCAATTCAATGCATCCTCCAGCGAATCAAACTCAAAGATGATCAGATTGATAGGATGGAGAGAAGGGTAGAAGAGTTGATGGCAATGGTCTTAGCATTGCAAAATAGATTCATATGGAGGTAAAGACCTAAGTTGGTAAGTCTGATTGTCCCAAGAGCACTACTTCTATGGATGAGGATGTTGGTAGTTTGCATAGGAAAGTGATCGATAGCACCTCCATGGATGAAAAAATATCAAGCAAATGGTTGAGCAGCAAGTGAATAAAGTGTTGGAGGGAGCTCATCGGTTCCAAAGGGTAACCCCTACTCAGAGGAATTTGATGTAGTTCAGTACCCCAAGGGTTTTGTGCCACCATCCTGTAATGTATTTAATGGAAGTGGGAACCCTAAGAAAATATAGCACACTTCAGGGCCAATTGTTGCAATTTCAGTGGTAGTGATGCCTTACTTTTTTGGTTGTTTGTTAGTAGCCTTTCTAGAGTTGCATTTGATTAGTACGCTATGCTTCCCAACAGTTCAGTGAAGTCCTTTATAGAGTTAGAGTAGCTCTTCATCAAAAGGTTTGTAGGAGCTCGATAAAGGTAACTATTTGGGACCTTGTTGTATAAAAAAATGCAATAAGTCCCTTATTGATTCTAATCTTAGATGGCTAAGAATATAATCGACAAGGGACTCATTGGGTTCTTTTCTACAATAAGGTCTCATACTGATTACCCTTTATTAAGTTCCTACAAACCTCTTGATGAAGAGCTACAAATGACTTCATCAAACCGTTAAGCACTCAGCATACCAATCAAATGCAACTCTAGAAAGGCTACTGACAAACTATCAGAAAAGTAAGGTGTCACTACCATTGGCATTACAATAACTAGCCATGAAGTATGCTATATATACTAAGGTTCCCACTTATACCTTGAAGGATGGTGGCACAAAACCCTTGGGGTATTGAACAACATCAAATTCCTCCAGGTATGGTCTACCATTTGGAACCGATGAGCTCCATTAAGCTTGTGCCAATGTTTCCATCAATTATTGCTCAACTATCTGCTTGATATCTTTTTCATGCATGGAGATTCTATTAGTCACCTTCCTATGCAAACTACCAGCATCCTCATCCATAAAAGTAGTGCTCTTGGAACGATCTAGGATGTGCACTAGCTCAAGTCTGTCATCCTCCATAGGAATGGGTTGTGAGCCTTGTGCTTGGTTTTATAATGATAAGACTACAACCATTAACTCTTTACCCTTTCTATTCTATCAATATGATCATCTTTGAGTTTGATTTTGAGAAGATGTTGAATTCATTCGATCCTTCTCAACTATAATATGCTTCGAAGCCTCTCTATGCAAGGATCTCCATGTGCTTTGGTAATCCAGTCATCTTCATCGACATTAAAGTCTATCATACCCTCTTGATCGATGATCATTTATGACTATCTACCTCCTAGATAGTCTTCCAAAATCTCTCCAAAGATCTATCATCCACTAACTACTTGGACTTATGTGAGTGGTGACTCATGCCTATGCTCTTATAAGAATTCTGATGTTCTAGGCAGAGTGTTATCTTAAATCTCAATAATCATAATCTTGATATCCCCTCATTCTTCTCTCCTCAGTGGTGGAGAAACTACGATGTTCTTGGTCACTCCTTTTTCTCCCGTTGGGATATTTGAGCGGGCCTCACCTCAACAATGGATAAAGTGTGGTCCTGAATGCTGATCACCAAAATGCTATTTCCTAGATGTAGCTTGTGGTAGGAACTTTAATTAGTGTAATATGAATGGGTGATGGTGGTCAGCAAGTGGAGCAATGTAAAAGAAGTGACACCGGCTACCTCTCTGTCGAAGATCTCCTCCTACGGCTGGAACTATCTTGTCCGAGTGATCAAATTTATTGGCTTGCTGATCAAAATGGTCAATCAAAGCTAAGGTCATTGACTGCCTAGCAAACCTCCTTCTATTCCTCTTGGCCGCTTGGGTAGCAACTTTGACCTTCATTGACACTTTCCCAACAGATCTAATTCTTAACACTCCTAGGGATCACTCTCCTCATATCATGCAAAGTTGCAGTCTCAGAGCATTTGTGGGCTCACCCAACTCTCTTGAACATAGATCTCAAACCAGCATAGGGCTTCCTCCTCTCCCTATATGATGTCTCAAACTCCATAGATCATGGGGGTGATGTTGTAATATTCCTAACATCCTCCTCTATCTCTATTTGTAGCTGAAAGGGGGTAAAACCTATTGCCACTAAGAAGAGGAGAGGTCTCATGGGTAGATCCTTTCTCAACTATATGGGAGGCTTCCTCAACCTCCTTAGCCATGTGCTCATAATGTCTCTTAATTTTTCTATTCATGTTATGGTGTAGGGTCTTAGTCAGTGTTGCTGAATGGCTGACATCAAATATAGGGGAAACTATCTCAAAAGCTAGGATAGACTTCTCCTTAAAGATAGGGGCTATTATAGAGGTGGTAATTGAAGCTGTGGCAGGTACAGGTGGCACTCATGATAGGGGAATCTCTAAGGCCCTCCTCTTCAGTGATGTGAACTCAATATCAGAATAAAGGTCAAACTATAGAAGTGGCTTCTTGTCATCCACCTCCTCCCTACTAATAGTGGTGAGGGTAGGTCCCTCACAACTGACTTTGAAGTGCTCAAAGCCCAAGCCGAACTTTATGATGGGGACCAAAATGAGTATGGCTAGATCTAAGGCCAAATCCACACCAGAGGCAAAAAAAAAAAAGATGAGCTTTTCGACAAACATGATGATCGGTTGCTTTAAGGAAAAGAAAATTGGGGCTTCTTCTTCATTGTTGGAAAAGAAGGGTGTATATTAGACTTTGTTGTGATTGTTGTTGGTTGATTTGATTTTGACTTTGAATTAGAATCTTTATTTAACAAATTTGATTATGTTAAATGGTGTTCATGTGTATGTTGGAGAGATTGGAAACTTTGGAGAAGAATGTTTTGCCATTCTTTTGAACTTCATTGGGATTTTGAAAATGTTGGATGAACTTTACTTCACCAAGCTAGTGGTAAGAGGTTCTTGATTTTGTTTGATTTATTTTTGAGTGGTTTTTTTGGTTAATTTTTTTTACTTATTGGAGGTCCAATAGGGGTTTTAAGACCTATTTAGAGTGAGATCCTAAAACCTAAGGATGTTGGCCACCCTGATTAAGATGAAATGAGCAAGGTGTCCAATGGAAAGAATGATAGTCTTGGACTTCCATAAAACTATCGATGCTTTGAGATAATGATTGACTACTAAATATGGAGAGAGGAACTTTCCTAAACAGAGTCGAAAAATCTGTAGTATTTTAATTTGGAGTTGTTGGGATACCACGCAGATCTTAGGAGGTACTTATTGAAGTGATTGGGTACAATATTAAGGTATGATGTACTATCTCGAAAGATAAAAATATCACCCTACAATGGACCTAATAACCTAATAAGTACTCCTAAGTTAGATGGATCTTCATATATACCAGCGATCTTTCCTTTACTTTATATAAAAAAGTAGAGTAGAGTTTATTTTATGTCAGATTCTTTAGTTCCTCATAAAAGAAAGCTTTCATAGTTAATTACATCCTAGGAAATGAAAATTTTTTAAGAACGCTCTCGATTAAAGTAGTTAATTAATATCTCTAAAGATTTCAAAAGTAGATAATCAAAGCATTAGCCATTTTAGAAAGCAATCGGGAAGAGCTCAAATAGAATGATTTTTTAGCAGATTCCAAAGGAGAATAAGTAGGAAGCACATATAATATTAGCAAGCCTAGAGAGTGCTTCAATATACCCTATAGATAGGCTTTACATTTTTTTAAAAAGAGAAAATTATTTATTTGAGTTACAATTTTATTAGAATGTTAGAACTTAGATTCCAACAATATAAGATTATGAAAATGCCTAAAAGGTGATGACTTATACTCATAGTAAAGGAGAAATAAGAAGCCTCTAAACCTATATCTAAGGTGCACCAGACTAGCTAAGAGCTCAACCTAATTCTACCTGGGGATGGAATATATTTGTTTATTTCCATTAGGAAGAGTAGATAAATCTGACTCTTACTTACAACTCAAGTGGCGATAGCTAACACCTTCTACAATTTTAAAACCATATGGGCTAGTCATATGTAAATGTGAGATAGGTAGGTTGTTGTTAATTAGGAAGAATTTTAAAGTCTTAAACTCACTCTTTAAGAGACTAGATCATGATTAGTGTGAAGTTTATATCCTAAATTAAAGCAATAAATCTACATATTTTTATTTCATTTTTTACACATCATTTTGGACTCACTCTTGAGAGGGTTTAGACTAAATGCATGATGAAAGTAAATTATGGGAGAAACATATGAAAAGCATGTCATTTATATTGCACAATCAAAGTAAACACAACAATCAAACAATCAATTTTGTAAAAGAATAAGAGGTCAATGCGGCCGGATACTGTCGTACATCCCAAAAAAAAAATTTGATAAGCTCTACACTTATACAACTAGGATTACAATTAATATTCCAATAAAAGAAAAAGTTATGGGGGTCTTCAATTCTTCATCTCCTCTCTTTGGATTGGAACACCCCATGCTTTATAGGGCCTCCCAAGTTTATACTTTCTAGCCACTGCTTATCCTAAACCCTATAGCTTTAATCTTAGTCCTATTACAAAATTTACATTTTTTATGAAAATTTAAATCTAGTTTCATCTGCAAGACAAAGATTAGTATAACATACATTTGTGCCAAGTCGTTATATTTCACATATTTGAGCTTAGCACCCTGCCTTGGATAACCATGCCCACCTATCCTAATAGATTATGCTTATGGACTTAAACGACACCTACAAGCAAAAGCATTTATATATTTCTTTATTATTATTACTACAATAATTCCTTAAGTATAATCCGTTGAATAAAACATCATTAGTGTAATATCACCTAAACATCCATATTATGCACAAACAATCCTAACATCCAATCTAAAATATAACATCACCATAATTTGATCTAACCTAAAACTAAGGTTAGTGACTTAATATTCTAAAGTGTGTGTGAAGGCTAGTGTAGTCAGACAACTAGGCCTCAACATTTGAATTGTAATTTAAAAAAGGGATTTAATTTATTACCATTTGATGATATTAATTTAAGTGATTAATGACTTAAAGATGGATTTTGAATTTTAGTTTAGTTTAAGTTGAAGGTGGATTTATGTTTTGAAGAGTATGAAGAATGGTGGACCTCGCTTAGGGCAAGGTTTGCTCTTCCTTACACCCTCGTAGTCTTAATAGAGTGAATACTTCATCAAAAGATAGAAATTCACCATAAGAGTATAAATTAAATGTATTTTAGGAGTTTTAATTATTTTAGTTATTGATTTTTTGCTTATATCAATCAAATTAAGAATTTTAATTGATCTTAATTATGATTTAATTTCAAATGGCTTCACAAATTTCATATGTTATATCTCTAGTTTAGAAAACACACTCAATGATATTTTATAATGTTTTGCTTAAATTTTTGAATTATTAATTATTTATAATTAATTAACTAAGTAAAAAAAATTTATATTTTAATAGTATAATATTTCCAAAATTATGAAAAATTATCTCTAGAGTTGGGAAAATACTAAGAAAATATTTCTTGAGAATCTGAGATAACTTTAAATTAATTTTGATTTTATAATTATAATTTTATTTTATATTTTAGATAATATTTAAATTAAATATATAAATATAAAGTCATGCAACTTTATAAGAGCGTTAGGAATAATATATGAATACTCTTATAGAAATTTAATATTATTTGAATGAAATTATTTTGATTCCTTCTATTTACTTGACTTAATTAATATTTAAATATACAAAAATAGTTTGTTATTTAAGATAAGTTATTATTATTATTATTATTATTATTATTATTATTATTATTATTATTATTATTATTATTATCATTATTATTTTATATTCTATCTATTAATGTAACTTTATAAATGTGCCTTAGTGATTTTTTAAGTCTAATCAATTTAAATTGAACTTTCTAAGTTGAAGGATTACTAATTATTATATCAAAATAACATAACTTTATCATTTAAAATTCAATTAAGTGGTATAACAATTATTTCTTGATATTAGGAATGATTTTAGAACATCTCATAAGCTTTTGTTGAATATCATATCATAAATGTTATCATATTAATTTTAAAATACATATGAAATTGATATAAATTATTATAAAAATCTCCTTATGAGTTTTCATAAACTTTTAGATTTATCCATAAAATTTGTGGGCCATTTAGATTTAATTTTGATTTCATATACATCTTAATTAATTGGTTTAAATTATTAAATTATGATATTTGAAATACTAATTGTTTGATTTTACTCATAATTTGTTTTTTTTTTTTTCAATTATTCATTCTTAAAGGGACTTGAGTTTATAATTTTTTTAAAATTCGATTTAAATTAGTTATGAATTTTTTTTAAATTTTACATGAATAAGTAAACAAATAAATTTAATCGATTATAATTAATAGTTAAATTAATTATAATTAGGAATATGGCACATAACTCAACCTTCTTCTTGGCCTTTAAAATCAACACATAACAATTAAAAATTAAATTGATTATAATTGACTTTCACCAATTATGTTCAAAAAACTTATTATATTTTATTATAATATTTATATTATTATTGGTTTAATTAACTTTTTTTATATTAAGTTTTACTTGAATTTTATGGTAATTTAATTTACATATTTATTTGCTTTTGTTTGATCACATATTTATTTAGAATTCTAAAGATTGATTAACTCTCTCTTTTTTCTTATTCAATTGAATTTAATAATAAATAAATAAAATATTAGATTAATGTGATCATTTGATTAAGGATCGAATAAGCGAGTTAATCGGCTTGATGGTGAATCAAATCACTATATCATTAATCTAATAAAAATGTTCATTCTAAACATATAAAATAAATAGCCTGGATTTTTCTCTAAACTCTCATCAAAATGATTAAATAGTAATGTGAATAGGATCTAAAGGTTGAATCTAAGGCTCACATTCAATTCATCAAACACAAGATTTCTAAAGTTTTCCTAAGTGTTTATGAATTATGTCGCATTAGAAATATCTAGTGGATTCCAAGAGGTCGTTTGGAAGAAACAAAGCCTTATTGAGATGCTTGTTGGGTGCCTACCAAAATACTCCAAAGGTAGGTCACCATTATGGTTCATTGAATTTAATCGAACTCCATGTTTGAGAACTTGAGAATAGATGAGAGTGTTCCTTCTCAACTCCTAAAACTCTTGGGAGAAATAAAATTGAGAACAAGGATGAATTAAAGTCTTCGATATGGGCTTATCATCATGGAAAGTCGAGGTGGTTGCTGTTAGAAATTCAATTCAAACAAAAAGGAAAAGTTAGGAAGAATTAGGCGAGCTCCATTGAAGTTGAGAGCAAGGAGCACATGTAAATGGGAGGAGGCAAGTTTGAAGTAGCTGCTAGTTGTCTCAATTTTGGAGTGATTAATAGAAGAAGTCACCTGGGAATTCTTTGTTTACTGTAAGGCTCATCGAAGGAGAAGATGGTTGGGAATGTGGGGATATGCATTCATCATTTGGAGTCTTAGCCTTGAAAAGTAGAAGAAAAAATCTAGAATGAGGGATGATTCAATGAATAGTATATGACAACGGATGCTTCAATCGTCTACGCTTCAATGGTTTGAGGCGTGGGGATTTTTTTTAAAATAAGTATCATTAGAAACATAATTAGGCAATTAAATATCATTAAAAAAAATTAGAAATAGGTATAGTCGCCCACTAAGTGGGCAACAACGTCGAGAATCAGCGTGTGAAAGTTCTTGTAATGTGAAGCCGATTGCACTAAGTGGGGACTTCTGAACTAGTTGCCTACTTAGTGCGACTAGATCTAGGATCTGCCGCTATGGTAGCCTGGATGAAAGTTTTTTAACATCAAGGATTGGCTTTGAGCTCTTATATTTCTGCTTTAGTGTTCCATTTGCAAGCTTAAAGCCCTTATCATCAATTATATAGATCAATCTCAGAGTCTGCAAGTTTTCATTTAAGTAGATCTAAAACATCTAAGAATAAATAAAAATTGATAGATAAAAATAAAATATATTATTTATAAGTTTTCATTCTAAAAAGTGAGTACAAGTATTTACATAAATGGATAATCCAAAAATAAAAATAAAATAGATAATAATAAATGTAGTACGCAAATAGACTATCCTAAACATCTAACGCATCTCCATCATGCGTGAAATCGCACCACTGGTGTGTAATTGGTGTGCGTGATGGACGATCCGCGGTGATAGTGGCCCTCCAATGCAAGATCTTCGAAAGTCTGCGTCGGATAGTCCTATGACGAGAAGATTGGTGGTTGTGACTCATACGTAGGTTGGTATGTAGAAGGACCTGGATCAGTATACATAGATGGACCTAGATCAGCATATGTAGATGGCATGGTGCTCCAATCATGGTGTGGGACGTCTTCTATAGGCTCCGATCGGTAATGTGTGTCCCCAATATGTACACGGAATCACAAGTCTCTACGTAGCACCTAGTACCTATCAACGGCTCGCTGTAGCTCGTGCTCATCCACACCGGTAGATGCGGTGGAAGATATCCTTAGCCAAGATGTCAACATGAAAAATAATGTGTGAAATTAGCCTCATAAGAATTCAAATGAATACTTATGTTAACGCTTACATATATACGCTCTACAAGTGCGGAATAGTAGTGGATGGAGGATGTCAGGCGGCCAATAAATAGCCCACAATCTAAACTATATATGCGGTTGATAGCTAACTTGTCCTCATCTTCATCCAAGCCCTCGACAGGTAATCTCTCTGTCTCCCAAGCGGCAATATTAGTGGTAATCAACTCGCCGACATCCGCTTTGCCTCGACCATCATTCCTTTTGAAACTAGGGTCAACTGATGCCACATCTACTCTGGGTATGAGTCCGAACTGTCGCAGCACTCAATCAGGCAAATGCCACTCCACCCTCTTCCAGCTGATCAGAGGGACTCGTGCTAACCATATAACAGAGCCTGCTAAGCATGTATGTGACAGACGTAGCGTGATCTGCTCAGTGGATGGCTCCCAAATCACTTGCATGTATTATGCAACCTATGAGTATAATCTAAGTAACATGCACTAAACATATAGATTGTATATATGACATACCTTCTACTATTAATATTGTTGGGAAAATTGAAGCGTAAAGTAAGGAAAAAATAAGAGTACTGCAACCTACAAGGAAAATCTAAGTAATATGCACTAAACATATACATTGTATGCTAAAGTCATAAGACGGCACACGATTAAACTTATTAAAGTAAGGAGAGGAATTAAATATTACAAGTATAAGCGGGAAAGGTTGACAAGCTATTATCTAGGAATCAATTTATCAAATCTGTCAATAGTCATAGGTACTGGTGAAATTCTCGTGTATGTGTCATTGGTATATCCGATCTTATTCGGATCGGTGATGGATGCAACATTAGCATCCTCCACTTTCACATACAACACTAATATCTAACGGGAAGCTTCGCCCAGTGTAACATCGCAAACTTCATCATCAGATATAACAGACGTGATAAATCCATTACCCATCGGATAACGACATGTAAGACTGACTGTGTGACGCTCTGAATCAATGTGCAAAGATCTCATAATTCTTTATTTCAATTCCAGTAAGGTGATGTGTCGCACCTTAATGGACGATTACCTCCTATAACTTGGGCGATTATTTCATTGATACTTGGTTGCCATAGAAAAGATCGGAAATAAATTCTCTACTCATTCTTGTAGAACAAACTACATAAATTATAAGAAAGTTCAATCAATCCACACGTTATACAAACGTCACCATCTAATGTGACTACAACTAACAGGGCTCTAAGCTTATAGACCAACTGCAACAACTCAAACCCAACTCATACCTTTCAAAATTATGTACAAAAATAATAACTACTCGACATCTTATCACGAACCACAATGCTAACACAAGCATACAAATCAAATCCAACCACAAAATTCTAACCATACAACTCTAATCCCTATTACACATACTCTATTAATTTATAAATAAAAAAAAAAAATTTACTGTTGACGAAGAAAGAACGGAATGTGCAAAAGCGTAGAATCCACCACAGGAAACTTCCCCAAATAAAATGGAGCCGTCGGAAGAAAACGAGCTGCTTTTGGCTAGAATGAGAAGGCGGAACAATGCCAACGTAGAAGCTTGGAGACAAAGAGGACCATGCTCGGAAGGGACAAAACCGATAGGCCGCGTGGAGGCGGTCCAGATGGATGCTGCCGTCGGGGTGGAACAAAGAATTACAGAGGGAAAGAATAGGGTCAATCGGCGTGATTTCTTTATCCCTCATAGTCCACTAAGTGGTGCATAGTAAGCATAACTTAATGCGTCGGTGACGATACTGCCTGGTGCACTTAATTTATATATTAATAATAATACTTAATTTTTTAATTAAATTTCTAATGATACTTATTTTTAAAAAATGCCCTTTGAGGCATTCTAACTAGAGAGAGCGCGGCATCTCAGTTCTTATCCAGTTCAGAGAAGCTCACCAGCCTTCTTTTTGGGTGTTTAGGTGTGAGAGTAGATGGCGAGACCTGTGGCTGCCGCTTGGGAGGGAGTGATCGGCAGGTCAAGTGGGAGGTTGCTCTTGCTTGGAGTTCGAGAGGGAAGAGGACCTCTGGCTGCCACTTGGGCGGGAGCTTTTCACGTGGAGTTGTGCTTTCTGTAGGCTCTTTTTTGGCCGGGTGTGTGTGTGTGTGTGAGAGAGAGAGAGAGAGAGAGGTTTCATGTAAATATAAAAAATAAAAAATAAAAAAAGAGCTAGAACTCTCTTTTCAGATAGAGAAAATATTAATGCGATGTCTTGATATATAGGATTTCAATGAAAATGAAATACGCTGACATTAAATAATTTTTTATATTATTTTTAACATAAATTAAAAAAAATTAAGTTATGTGATAAAATATAATTAGAATTTTGATAAAAATTTATATCAAAACTTCAGCATGTAATATTTTCTCTTTTATATATTTCTTCTCTTAGATGAGACTGCCAATAAGAGTTAATATTTTTTTTCTTTTTAGTGACATGTGGGATGAGCAAAAGCAAGAGAGATAATGAGTTTTTTTTACGTTTTCTAATTTGTTGAAATCTGATTTTTTTTTTATGGATGATTTTGAAAATTTTATACAATTTTAATAACTTTAATAAATAATTAAATGAAAATTTATAAATTAATGTATAAAATAAAATAGTTTTAATTATGATTAATAATTATTGATTATAATATAGATTTATAATTTGACAAATTAATTATTTTGATTTAATAATTAATAAACTTTAAATATAATATTTTTGCTTAATTACTTTGATTTGATTTTTGAACAAATTTATATTTGATGTTTAGACTTGATTTAATTTCACTTTTCTCTCTCCTTTTTATATTTCAAGTGGATTATGTAAACTAAATTAAATTTAGGTTTCATAATAATGAAGTAACACTCAAATCATAATTTGATTGAATTCAGCTTAAGCTTGATTAAAATTATATTTTATTCAATAATTTATTAAAATAATGAATAATCTTTTAAATAAATTTGAATAATTTAAGATAGTTCTAATAGGTTTTAATTAAATCAAATTATTTTATAATTTATTAACATTCATCGACGAATTAATTTAATTATACTTAAATTTGAATAATTTATTAAAGCTATAACTCATATAATTTTTCAACCTCAATTCAAAAATGAGGTCTACGGTAGTAAAGCATAAGCAAATTTTAGTTTCTCATAACATAAAGATTGCGACATTAAATCCCAAATTGGAATCTAAAATTAATTTAGAAGAGCTATAGAAGGAGCCGATGGAGGGTTGTTGTTGCTGGCTGTTTGGGTTAGGAGTGGAGTAGGTGAGGCTGTTGGATTAGGATGAATGGGGTTTCGGTTTCTAAGGTGATCCGAGAGGAATGATGTGCTATAACTGCACAGAAGTCCCTTGAATGAAAAATGGGCATGAAGGAGAGGCAGCAGTGATGGGACGGAGGCAGCTATGGTGGCTTTAACGGAAAGCTACTATTGGCTAGGGCTGATTGGAGAACTAGGAGTAGACTGAGATGCTTGTGTGTAGGGGAGATGAGAAGAGGGGTTGTACCGAGCTTCGATTTCAGGTTGTCAGGAGAGGCAGGGAAAGGTGAGAGCAGTAGGCATGTGAAGGGGAGCAGAATCGAGACATAGGGAACTCAGAAGGTGTAGACTCCTCATGTGCAATGGTGAATCAAGAAGAATCGCGTGAGGGGAGGTCGTGTGATTTGGAGCTTGGTGGTACTGACGGGAGTGGAAGGTGGCTACGTGCGAAGAGAAGCAGCAGATGGGAGGAGAGGAAGGCGGCTCATCTGTTGTGAAGTCTTTAATGGATGAGAGAGGCGGCATTTGACGTGACAGTAAGAACAGGAGAGATGGCAGCCGTGCGTCGAGCTAGGAAGAGGAGAATCGAAAGGGATGAGGTTCGGCGGCTGCTCAATCCGAAGAGAGGAGTCGGAGCCGAGATCGATACCTAGGGAGGATCGACGGCTGGTCGTCTTGGTGGAATCGATGAGGTCGGGTCGTGCGACGATGATGCGTGTGTATATATATATATATATATTATTAAATGAAATTCAATTTTGACTGATTTTGATTTTTTTTTTTTATAGTTGTACCATTACATAGCTAATATGGATATCAATTCTAAATTATTTTGATATTTCGGATGCAACGATATAGTCTATTTTACTATTGAAAGTCATTTGGTTCAAGTCGATGTTGATCGATCATTTTCATTGCCTCGGTGCTCTGAATCTGTGTAGACAATAGGTTTTGATATTTTCGGCGTTAACGACAGGATGAATTTCATGAACAAATGTTATTTGACAATCATGGCTCATATTCTGTATGTGAGTGCTCGATTCACCGTCTGTGCGATTTATATTTAATGCATTTACATACTAAAAGCTCGATGGTTCGTTAATCGATGGAGTCGTTTAACCAATTTTGGTCCTTGGGATATTTTGACTTCGATTTGCATAATATTATGTCCGTAGTCCATCGAAATTGTTTCAACCATTTAATTTGATTTATGGACCACGTGTGGAGTTCAACAACGACCATAGCTTTATTATGCAATGTATGGCCAAAGACGTGGTGAGTGATGCTAGTAAAACTATTAAACTTCAAAATAAGTTGTATCCATATGAGGACTTTGGGTGGAGATGGGATAGAGAAAATTATGGGAAGCATACTGCTAAATTTGGGGTATTAGAAGAAATTTATTGCTTTATATGTAAGTTGGAAGATTTAGGTGTGAGATCTATAAATATTAATGTTTAATGTGCTATCTATGTAAAATCCTTAAAATTTTAAAGTTTATAAGAAATCATATTTCTAAAAGTGCTATTACAAAAAATCAATTCACCCTCATCTTGTGGTGTCATTATTCCACCAATCATATAGAGTCATTGCTCTATATTTGGATTTAAACCCAAGAGATAGATCCAAATATGGCTTACTCTTTTATAGTTTATCTATTTGATTGTAAATTTATCTAAATTAGTTATTAAATTGAAGAATTTGAATGAGAATTTTATTCCATGTTTTTCTTGTTTCTTTATAAAATGACCTTTCACATGTTTTAAATTAAAAACTAGAAAAAAACTAATCTTGACACTATCACTTTATTTCTAAGTGTAAAATTTATGGCATGCAAAAAAATGGGAGAAAAAAAAATTACTTTAAGAAGATGTCATAAAGATTAATGTTAAACCTCATGTGTATAACACTAATGAGAAAAATGAAATGAAAGTAGAAGGTCAAATGCAAAGAAAACAAGAAAATTTGAAAGACCTTTGTTGTTTTAATTGAACTAGAAGAGAAAGTAAGAATGATAAGAATGTCATCCTACACACCATCAATTCAAGGCACCCATATTCTTTATTTTGAATTGATGAAAGAGGTAAATGACTTGTCTTATGAGAAATGACTCGCTTCTTTTAAAGAACTATTAGATGCTTTCAATAGATTACAAAAAATATAAAATTCATCAGGAAAGAGTTTAAAAGCTTTAAGTAGATAATTCATATTTTAAAATAAGAAAATAAAGCATCATTATCCTCAACCTAAAGATCAATCTATTTCAATTTCTCTTGATTATGGATGAAAATGAAAATTTGAAAAAAGATTTGGAAAATTCTTTTGTTCATGATGCCAATACTTTAAATGCTAGAATCCTATGCTTAGAAAAAATAAAATATAATTTTATAAAATAATTTATTGTCTAGTGATCAAAATATAGATGATTTATATTTTAAGATTAAAAGTTTATTATAAAGTGATAATGATAGTTTAAGAAATAGAATAGATGGTGTATGATAATTTTATCCATTTATTTTATCCATCATCCATGTCGCAAATATCACAAACATGAAAATTATTTTAAAAAAATAAATATAAGACTAAAATATTATTTATGAATGCCTTACCTCAAATTCATTGGGCATTCTATTATAGATTAAATAGTATAGCTTATATGTGCTCATTTAGGAAATCTATGTACATATCTAATTTTACATCACATATTTGGATACATAAAGACAATTTTGTTTATAGTTTTAATGCAAGTGTACCATGTTAGCTTTGGTACTAAAATTTAGAAAATATTATCACATTCGAAGGGTATTTTGTAATACATTTGGTCATATAGCTTATTTGTGCCTATTTAAGAAAACTATATTCATATCTAATTTTTCATCACATATTTGGATGCATAAAAGCATTTTGTTTAGTTTATCATAATCTACACATGCACCTCTTTCTTATAGTTTATTGCAAGTAGACAAAGATACCTTGAATACCAATGTTTAGAAAATATGATTGTACTTGTATTTATGCCTTTATGGAGAGTTGATGAAGACAACAATATGGTTTGAATTGTAAAGTTGCAAATTGGACAATCAATTATGTACATTCAAAGCAAGTGATAAAATATATGGTATGAGGTATGTTAATTGATAATTTATTTAATCTCATCCTTAATTTTTGGTTTGTTTTTATTAATTTTTATACATGAATAATTAATCTTATTGGAATTTTAATAAAATATTTTCAAAATATATGTTGTAAAGTAGCACATGAGTGAGAAAGGAGGGAGTATCAATGGCTTCTATGGTGCTATGTTGGGCGTGACAATGCGACTACATAAGGGGGGTGATGTTATGTAGGTTAGCATGTTAATAAGGGAGGCTAATGTGGTGTCACAATAAGGATGGTTGGAGTTGTGTGCATTTATTGTCCTCAATATGATAAAAGATAAGAGTATATTATTCAAGAAAGAGGAATTATCAATGGCTTGAGGGGAACTGCCTATTCATTTTCTAAGGATAAGAGAAAGGGATGGCTTGCTAATAGTGATAGAATCAAGGGGTGGCTATGGGGTAGTCGTCACCCCCCTAGATTTTTATTACTCTTATTATAATATAGTATAATAACTATTTTTCCCCCTTAAACTTAAATTCTTAAGAATAATTTAATATTTAGTATATTATAAAATTAATTATCATGCATATAATTGTTTCATACATCTTTTTCAAAATTTAAATGAAACAATATGTACTATTTATATAAGAGGTAACTTTATTTTATAAAAAAATAAGATATAGATATTACAGATATAAATGCTTCTTACTTTAAAGATCGAGGGCATTTATGTCATAAAAGTTATTATTACAATAAAATATTATTACATATCTAATATTTTAATAGCCCATTCACATTCATAATTTAAGATAAATTAATAGATTTAAAGAATGCATTGCATAATTATTAATTCTTAATTTAACATTGTATTATCAAGATGGATATCAATCATTTAAAATTGATGATATTTATTAATTTGTAATTAAATTTTTATTGTGAAGACTTCATGAATATAGAAACACTATATTTAAAATTTTAATTGAAGCATTTTAACATGAAGCTCATTAAAATCATTGCTCATTAAAATCATTTTTTAAATCTCTCCAAAAAAAGTTTAGTTATGACAAACATTAGCTAAGACTTATAAAAATCTATCATATATATTATTATTGATCAATTAATTAGATTGATTTTGATGTTTCATATTTCAACTAGACCTGATGATTTTTTTTATTAATGAATATTATCATGATCGGTTTCTAAATAAAATAAAAAATGATTTTCTTGAAAGTTATCAATAATATATACTAAGAATGATATTATAATGTATTTCAATGTAGAATTATTAATTGATGAATTGATACAAAGAACAAGCGCGTGATGCAATTTAAATTCTTGATTATAATTAATAGATTAAAAAAGTTATTTTTAGAATTTTTAAATAATATTATATAATTTTAATTATTTTGATTTAAGAATTTTAAAATTATATATTTTTTTATTTTTTTTATTTTTTATTTTTTTTTTATTTTTTGCCACCTCTCATTTCAAATTCTAGCTCCATCACTAGTTCCTAGGTTAAATGAAAAAGAAAAAAAAAATTATATATTATATTGTATGCATAATTGGTTAAATATCCCCACTATATGTTTATATAAAAATATATTTGAATGTTTATTTTGGGTAAAATTTTCTCTAATGAGGGGTAATCTCTTAAATTTAGGGACTATTTATTAAATTAAAAGCCTTTTATAATTTTTTAACTAATTAAAATTAAAATTGATTTTAACTAGTTCAAATATGATTCAAACCAATATTTGAACCTAATTCAAACTTAATTCAAAACTTTGTTTTAACCATTGTTTGAATCAACTTCAAACAAGATTGATGTGAAAGGAGGAAATTTAAATAAGTTGAGGATTTTATGGTAAGAGAGGAATTATGATTGATTCATGAATATGGATCTTGAAGTTCTTGATAGGAGTATATTGGGGTTAAGAATCGATAGACTAGCAACGTGTAAAGGAGAAGAAGATTTTGAGATAGGAGCTTATTGGGGCAATCATTGAAAGGGCTGATAACTTGAGAAGGAAAAGAGGTATTTGTGAGAGAAGCAATGAATCATGATGGTTCAAAAATTGATTCAAATGGTGAAGTGTGAGAGTTAGAATGAATCATAATGGTTCAAACAAACCATAATGATTCAAATGATGAGGAGAAATTATAATCAAGGTTTGAACATTGTTTGGAACTAGACGACATCAGACAATTGGTTCAAACTAGGTTCAAATTTGATCTGAATTGGTTTAAACTTTTTTGATTTAAATTGATTTAAATCTACTTTAAACAATGTACAAGCCCAATTAACAATCCACAAACATAAGAGGTTATCCATTATTTAGGGTTATTTTATCTAAAATAAACTTTTAAGCATATTTCTCTTAAAACATGTAGTGGGCATATTTGATAAATTTTGTCAATAATGAGGTAAATATTATCAAATTTTTTAAAAGAAGGGGTGTGTAAGTGGTAATACATCTTAATGAAAAAAAAAAAAAGATAAAAAGACAAGTTTATTTTTATTTTGTATTATTTAAAAAAAAGTATTTGGTGAGAGAAATAAGAGAAAGAGAAGGAAATATATAAAGATGATAGTTGAGGATTTGATTGGTCTGCTATTTTTATTTTTCTGATTATTTTTATTTTAGTGTATATATACATACATGTATAGACATACACACATAGAGATAAAGAGAGACATCCATAGTTATAGTAACATGACTCAAATGCAACAAGCCTGAGTGCATTAAATCCCACATATGAGGTAAGTGCACACAATTACACAAAGTGTTTAGGTGATATCATATCAAACTTATAAAAATAAATGTGATCTAATCAAACTTAAAGATAACTTAGGACCTTTTACTTGGCCTAGACTCATCTAAGGTCAAATAGGGGATAATCCAAGATAATGCGATATGATTCACTCTATATTGAGCCAACCAGATGAGCAAAAAGAAATCAACACTTTAGGATCATTTCATCCTTGACTAGTTGTGGTAATTTTCAATGCACCGTTATATTTTCTTTTACTTTAATAACATCTTGTGAGGTACAAAACTTCATGTTTAGTATTGGTTTAATACTATGAAAGAGTTCAAAAGGTGTAGACTAGAGAATTTTCTATAAAAAAAAAGCTCCAATAATGAGAAAATTAACCTTCATGGGACAAGAAGTAAATTTTTAGAGCATGTGCACATGAATATTTATTTTTCCTTATTCAAACATCTATAGATTAGGTTGTCTAGCTTTCCTTTCTATTAAGAAAATTTTTGAATCGATTGTCTCCTAACACTTCTTTGAATGTTTGCTAGCCAACCTTCATCAAAAGTTCGTTGACATACATTTTACTCCAATGCTAGCTATCACGCACCTTCCACCCATCATTTAACATACATTGATTAATGTTTGTCGATCAACAGCTTTTTTTTTGACAACCATTCATTGAACAACATCCATTAGTGCTCTACATTCCAACCATAGCCATTTGTTGGCATCATTGATAAATGCTCATTTTCTTTTTATTCCATCACCTCTTATTATTACTACCTTAAGAGATATTCTCGAACAAAATTTTGCATTATATTCTGCTTTTTCTATTTATAGGGTAAGAGGAACCTTTATAGCTTTAAATCAAATTTAATTAATCTCAGTTAACATTGTAAGACACTATAATTTTTATTCTCCAAGACTTTCATGTTAAAAAATCATATAAATCTATGTAATTTTATATTTTAATTGTATGTGTGGGAGATTAAGATGTAACTCTTCATCTTTATTGCTAAGAATTGTCTAAAAGAATATAGGGGGATTTACTTGCATCACACTTTACCGGTCCCAAGTTCGGATGTGAAAAGTGGAGGGTTGCAATATGTAGTCGACAGCCAGCATAAAACTTGTCGAAATAATCATGACATGAATCCTTTAAATCTTTGTGTTAATCTTGGGCCCACAGGGAGCGTAGTATGGCTTGAATATGAAAATGTGCAAGGGCATTTGGGGCGGATGCGATGTTAAATAAGCAAAGGTTTTCACATTATGGACGGATGCGGGCAAAGAAGTTAGTCCATGAAACTAGAATTGGGTTAGGATCTAGGAATATAGGTACTCTTACAGGTAAATTAATGGAATTAATAGATATTGTGGTTCATAGAAAGATAAATATTTTATGTGTTCAAGAAACAAAATGAGTTGTGGAGAAGGCTAAGGAGATTGATAGTTTAGATTTTAAACTTTGATATTCAGGTAGAAGTCGAATTAGAAATGGTGGAGGTGGGATTATAGATAAAAATTTGAAAGATAATATTATAAATATTAATAGATGTGGAGATAGAATTATAGCTTTAAAGATTATTGTTGATAAGATTATTAATGTTATAAGTGTTTATGCTTCTCAAGTAGGTTTGGATGTAAGCTCAAAAGAAAAATTTTAGAATGAATTAGAGGGATTAATACAAAATATAGCTCTTGAAGAAAAAGTATTTATTAGAGGAGATTTAAATGGACATGTTGGTAGAGTGGTAGAAGACTTTAAAAATATTCATGGTGGTTATGGATTTAGAGTGACTAATGAAGAAGGTAGGACTATATTAGATTTTGCCTTAGCTTATGATTTTATAGTTGCTAATACTTTATTCAAGAAAAGAGATGAACATATTATTACATATAAAATGGATCTAGTAAACACAGATTGATTATTTTTGATAAGAAAAATATATCATTTAGATTATAAAGGTAAGTCATTCCAGGTGAAAGTTTAAGTACCCAACATCGATTGCTAGTTTTAGATTTTAAGATGAATGATTGTAAGAGAAAAAAATAAATCAAATTATTATCTTAGGATTATATGGGGACACTTAAAGAACACAAATAAAAATATTTTTAAGAGCAAGCTACAAGAGCTTAATATTTGGGATGTTCATAAGGAAGCTAATGTTATGTGAAAAAAAGTAGCAAGCGAAATTAAGCAAGTTGCTAAAAATGTGCTTGGAGAATCAAAAGGAAAAACTTATTTTAATAAAAATAGTTGGTGGTGGAGTCAGAGTGTGTAACGAAAAGATAAGAAATAAGAAGCATTATTATAAAACTTGGAGAATTGGGAAAGATATAAAGTGGCGTAGAGATTCTAAGAAAGCAATATATGATGCAAAAAATTTAGCTTTTAGTGATTATACAATAGATTAGATATCAAAGAAGGTGAAAGATGTATGTATAAGTTAGCCAACCAAAGAGATAGGAGAAGTAAAGACCTAGTTCAAGTGAGGTGTATTCAAGATGAAAATAATAAAATGTTTTTCTTAGAAAAAGGTATTGAAAGTAGGTGGATGAGGTATTTTGATAAACTTTTCAATGATGGATCTGAAAGTACAATTGATTTTAGCAACTTTAATACTCTAAATAAAAATAGAAAATTTTATTTTTATCGTCGTATTAGTAAGTCCGAAGTTAGAGAAGCTTTAAAGAAAATGAAATATGGAAAAGTAGTAGGACCTAATGATATTCTAATAGAAGTGTGAAAATGTTTAGGAGATCAAGGAATTTCTTGGCTTACAAATTTTTTTAATGTTATTTTAAAAACTAAAAAGATGTCAGATGAGTGGAGAAAGAGTTTGTTGGTTCTTATATTTAAGAATAAAGGTGATGCACAAGAGTGTGCAAATTATAGAGGAATTAAGTTAATGTGTCATACATTAAAATTATGGGAGAGAGTAATTGAGCATAGGTTACGATGTGATACAAAAGTTTCTCACTATCAGTTTGGTTTCATGCTAGGTAGATCTACTATGGATACTATACATTTGTTAAGAGGTTTGATGCACAAGTATAGAGAAAGTAAGTAGGATTTAAACATGATATTTATTGATTTAGAGAAAGCTTATGATAAAGTTTCAAGAGATGTTCTATGGAGAGGTCTAGAATAGAAAGGAGTTAATATTGGTTATATTCAAGTAATTAAGGATATGTATACTAGAGTTATTACTTGTGTCCAAACACAAGGAGGATTGACAAAATATTTTTCTATTTGGTTGGATTACATCAAGGATCAACTTTAAGCCCTTATCTTTTTTGCTTAGTTATGGATGTTCTTACTAGGCATTTACGGAAGATGTACCTTGGTGTATGTTTTTTGCGATGACATTCTTCTTGTTGATAAGACTAGAGAGGGAGTCCAAGAGAAACTTGAATTATGGAGGTCAACATTAGAGTCTAAAGGTTTTCATTTAAGTAGATCTAAAACTAAATATATAGAGTATAATTTTAGTTGTAGAAGCTCTAGTGGTAGTGTTGTGACATTAGGTGAACAAGTCATTAATAAAGTGAGTGATTGATATTTAGGTTCTATTGTTCAAAATGATGGTGAAATAGATGGAGATGTTATTAGTAGAATTCAAGTTGGATGGTTGAAGTGGAGGAATGCATCTGGCCTGTTGTGTGATAGAAAAGTTCCACTTAAATGTAAGGGAAAATTTTATAAGATGGTGATAAGACCTACAATGACTTATGGTGCAGAATGTTGGCCAAGTAAAGAGAAGCATAAGACAAAGTTAAGTGTTACAGAGATGAGGATGCTCAGTGGATGAGTGGCTTTACCTTATAGATAAAATGTGAAATGAGTATGTTCAGAAAAGTTGGAGTAGCTCAGTGGCGGATAAGATTAGAGAGTCGACTTAGATGATTTGGCCACATAAAGCGTCACGTGATGACTGATTAGGAGAGTAGATGTAGATTTGCCTTATGTTAAGAAAGGTAGAGGTGAACCTAAAAGACTTGATTAAGATGTATAAAAATGACCTAAGTATACTTGAATTAAATGATAATTTGACACATAATAGGACACAATGATAGACGAAGGATTCATGTAGCCACCAGTGGGACAAAGGCTTGTTGTTGTTGTTGTGTGTTACTTGCATCACACTTAAAACTTATTTCTTTACATATCTAGCACCTCAAAATTATTATTTATTTATATGTACTTAAAACCTCAAAACGTTAAAATAAACTTCCGTCTCCTCCATTTGTCTCTTTGTTGCTACAACATAAAAAAAAATCTTATTCTTTTATACCTACCCGAAAGCAGACTGTTTGCTATGCCTTCCTGAAAGCAATTGAGGAAAAAGAAGCAAGGTGGTCATTCGCGACTAGAGCTTGTTGTCAAAGGTAACCATCATCTTTCTCCAACCCCTCCTTTTGCTTACTGCGCTACAACGAGAATTTTGCAGGATTGATTTTGGTATTTCTAATCAGTTGGCAGGATATACAATAAATCATAAAGTTTCATTTTTCTTATGGCTCTTTCTCCAATTCAAAGCTTTAATCTCCTCTTTATGGATCCTGATATAAGTGCCCTACAATCCATGGGCACAACCATCATCGATGTCACCTATGACGATGGTGTCGTCCTTATCGCTGATTCAAGGACAAGTATATGTTGAGCTCTAATCTCCCTTAACTTTATTCTCTTTAGGTTTCCCTTCTGATTCAAAGTTTCCTGAATCTCATCTTCATATATTCTCACTCCATGGCAAACCATGAATTGGGTAAGATAGTGCAGCTCACTATTAACATTTAAGTTTGCCATTTTGAATCAATGAGTTTATATGTTTGAGCTTCTGACTACAACTTAGCTATTGCTGATCAGATGTTTGAGTTTCAATAAACGAAATTACATGTCAAGTTGGGATTTTCTAGGTTCTATCATATTATAGGTTGAGATGTTGCATTTAATAATTTTGGATTTGTATGAACACAAAGTGGTGTTGCATTTGCTGATGCATAAACCATGGTTATACTGATCTTCTTTGCATTTACCAATGTTAAAATAAGATCGTGGATGGTTTCAAATGTGATGGAGATAAGATTTGGCATAGTATAATAAGATCGCCAATGGTTTCGTTAGAGGGGAATGGAGGAGAGGTAAGTCCATTTTTAAGGTTTTTAAGAGATTTTAGGTGGCATATAGTAAATTTGACGTGCTAGATATGTAAATAGATAAGTTTCAAGTATTTTGTATATAAATTCCCCATTAAATAAATATTCTTATAAAGTAAATACAAGAATATAAATATAAATTATAAAGCTAGAGATTATATGATATTTATATGATTTTCCGAACCTCAAAGCCTACATTCATACATAGCTAACACTTGAGTTAGAATTCTATTACTTAGAGCTTACCTTATGAACTCTTTTTTCTTATGACAAAGTCAACCAATAAACTAACACTCTCTTTCTAGGTGAGTGTTAACTAATGTACCCTCTTATATCTAGCATAATTCCTTTTTTATAAGATAATACTTTAATTATTATAAAAGTTAGTAGGTGAGTTGAACACTTTTACCATCTAATTCTCTCATATATAATACCCTTTTTATAAAATATAATGAAAACTTAAAACAAATAAAATATTTGATACAAAAATCCTAAATGATCAACTATAAATTATTATCAATAGCAAATAACTCAAGAAATTGATTTGGATGAACACTTGAAACACTTCTTCAAAAACTTCGGTTTGATTTAATAAAGTAAGCTCTTAAATTTTTTTTTTTATTATTATTCTTTAACTCACCAAAATATCTCATATATATAACCTCTTAAAAATATATATAAAGCATATAAAAATCTATGCTAATGCTCTTTAAAAGTATACAAAATAGCCAATCAAAGTCTACTGAATGGCTAGTCTCAATCCTTCAAATGGCTCTCTAACAACTAGCTTGATTTTAATTAATAAAGCTGATATTTTAAAATATATATAATAATTTTAATTTTGATCAAAGGTATGACAAATAAGAAATAAAATCAACCATATAAAATTCAATAAATCTAACGGAATAAGAATTAATGCCAAATTCATTAATTAAAAAATAATATAGTCATTAATAATATTTTTTAAAAAAAATTTTCATAAGTTTGAAACATTTGGATTTCCAAGGACTTTTAAGGGTCTAAAAAAATTCAATAAGAGTAAAGATCTAAAAATAGAAGCCACTAGAAATATAAGATATATTAAGTGTACTAATTTGTATCTGAGTCTAGAGAGCCACCTAAACCTTACTCAATGTTGGGCTCAATCTATGGGATAAAAATTTATTATGTGGCAAATGAATTGATATATGGCATTAAACTCATTTGAGGTCTAAATGTTATATAAGGGATCCACTAACAGCCTAGGTTTTATTATGATCTAAAAGAGTTTATTCAATTTATGGGATTCCACATAAACTATACTAAGGGATATTAAACCAAAACCAATGTAACTAGCTCAATGGGGATTTCTGGTGCTCAAAGGGTATTTAAGGTAAAGCAACCTAAGCTTTAATAGAATCCATTAATGTTAATCTATAATCTCAAAGTCTACTTAGAATCTACTAAGTGAAATTGAGTCAATACAAATGTGGTGACCTTAAAGCTTTCCAAGGTGTGATAGAGTGATAATGAGTCACATAGGAGAAATTAGGTTATGGGAACTTAAGTTTTAAGCTAATTAGGGGCTTTGGCCAATTTAGGTTGGTTAAAACATGATATATCTAGGAGTAATCCAAAAAAGAGATTATTATGCTTGAATTATTTGTGTAGCAATAGAACATTTGCTTAAGAAGTTGCTTGAATCACTCTCAAAAGAGGAATTCACAAGAAAATGTAACTTTTGTAATCAACTCACATAGTAAACTTTATACCAACTCAGAATTACTCCAAGTCTAAATGAGTCTGTTGACAATTTCGATGAGCCAACTAATATCACTAGTTACAACATGCTTATAGAGATTCTTTATGGCCTTTGACTCTTCCTACTTACTTAAGCAACTTACTAAAGGAGACACATGTCTCTTCTCTAAAATTTTATCTAATTCAAATTAAACTAGTTGTAGCCTCAAGTCTCATGAAATACTTGTTTAATTATCTTTGGTTTTTTTAATTTAAACTATGGTATCAACTCTATGAACTTGTAGATTATCTTTGTCCTTTAAAACTAAGTAAAAATGTCTCTACCTCTAATGATTGCATCAAAAGTCTTCCTAAATGCAATACATCCAAGTGAGACACTTGTTGACTTAAGCATTTAAAGTGGAGTTAAGACTAGGGTTAAAAAATTCATTAGTTCGTAGGCATCTCCTCTACATCAATTTCAATATCTATTGAAGGCTCATCTAGTGACAAATTCCTTGAAACTTCTTTCTAGTTATCCTTTTCCTCTATATGGAGATGGCTCAAATAGTATTATCCACTAAGAAATTGATTTTTTTCTCATCATTATATGGTGTAGTTGTGTTGATATTGCTTTTACTCATTAATTTTTCAAGTTTATAATTATATACTATGTTATAATGATCTAATCCAAAGAAGAAGCACTCATGTAGGCAGTCATAATTGAAATAATAAAAATTGAAATTATGGGAAGCATAGAAATGTTAGAAATTAAGTTAGAGATCAACTCTATATATTATGAGATGTCGAAGGAGGGGTTTTTGAAGTAGTTCTTTGCTTATGAATTAGAAGATCACTAGCTTGTAGCCACTAAGAAAAAATTAGGTTCTAAAGTTTCCATTCTTTTATCATTTTAACTTCTTAAGAAGTTCAAAAGAATTTGGCAACTAACATGCACTCATATTCACTTAGAAATAGTCAATCAACTTAATAATAGACCCATTTGTTTGATCCAAAAAAAAAAAAAAAAAAATTGCCTAAGTCTAGATTGATGAATTAACTCCAAGCTTTTTAAACCCACTTGTCATCCATAACAATTAATAAAAACCATCATAGAAGTTATTTGGGGCTGAATTGACTCAAACTCGATGGATATAATTAATAAACAATCAAATAGAAATAATATTTAGATGGTCAACTAGTAGAAATCTATATAAATAGAAATAATATTTAGATGGTCGACTAGTAGTAATCTATATAAGTGCTCAATCAAAGAAGCTGCTTTTATTATTTATCTACCATGCAATTAGCTACAAAAAATATATTTAGTGATCTCATGGTAGACTATTTTATGTATAAACCATTATCCAACAATGATCGTGACTCTTATTAATGGGGCTCCTAGTGTTAGGTGCAGACATTTGAATTTGGGGCATTGATTTAATATAATCATTGGCATTTTTAGATTTTATAGTATTGACTCATTCATTTTCTCTTTTTCTTTGAGTTAGAGTATTCCTTGAATTGATCCAACTCTCTTCATCAAGAATTGATCATATCTTCTCACTTGATACAAACCTTTTTCCTCTCAGTACATCTTATAGATTATGATCATACTCTCAAGTACTATCAAGATTCCACAAGACAATTTGCGATCTAATAGCTTCTAGATTCATTAGCATCGATCTCAATAATCTAATTATTAAATGGTGTTAATTAAAGGTTAAAGTTAAAATTGATATACTAATCATCAAATTTATTTTTAACTTAAGTGCTAAAGCCTCTAGAACAAGATTAATTATTTTGTATTATTAAACCAACATATTTTTAAACATTTATATATATGATTAAATTCAAACTCTCATGTGATTTTATAATATCTCCCTCATTAGCTAAAGTCTATAAAAGAGGGCTAATCCCATTACATTTCTGCATAAGTATATTTTTTTTGTCTAATATAATGTGAGAAAAAAGTCCAAATAGTCCTCCAACTTTTAATAATTGGCCAATTTAGTCTCAAAGTTTCACATAGTTCACCAACTATTGAAAATTTATCTCAATTAATCCTTAGGCCTAATTTCACCATAAATTTAACCCAATCATTAAATGTGAGAGAATTATTTGAATAAAAAATGTATATAGATTTTTATTTTTATATATCTTTATTTTCACATGTAATAAATTAATTTTAACATCTAATTAATAAGGGATAAATAATAAATATTTATCTGGCCAATATCAATTATGTTTTGCCCCTCATTAATTAAATATCAATTTTGATTAATCACATTTGAAAATAGAGCAATATAAAAAATATATATATATTTATTTACATTTATTATTTCTAAAATACTGAATGTGCACCAAGCTATAATCTTCGAGAATTAGCTAAAAAAATCACCCAAGCATCGTAATATAATTATATTTTTTTTGTCTTATTAAGTGAATGTCAAAATAAATTCATGATGCGTAAAATAAAGTAATATAAAAATAATTTTATTTATACTTGTTATTCCTAAATTCTCTGATTCTGATGCTTAAACCAGGGTAAACCAGCCCTTGACTTTAGGCGCGGGCGTTTGGGTTTTCAAAGCAAAGAGTCTAATTCTCAACGGACACGTCTCCCACAGTAAGTAGGTATAATTACTAATCTCCAAATCAAACTTTCATAGCAAAAAATCACATTTAATAGTTGGGGTTAACTTTAATGCTAAAGTTGGCCTAGGGACTAATTGTGATTAATTTTCAAAAGTCAAAGACCAAACTGGATTACAATGAAACTCTAAGACTAATTTGATCACTTACTAATAATCAGGAGATTATTTTGCCCTTTTTCTCAATATAATGCTAAACTCAATCCTTTCATGTGCTTAGCAACAACTCTTTTTAGATCCATTAATTATCTGCTTCTATAGCTCTCCATCTCACCTCTAGATGTGTGTAGTACTCTGGTGACAGCAAGTGAAAACCACCCGAACACTAAACCCTTGTTTCTCTTTGAAGGACAGTGAACACTTTATACACTCTCTTGATTCTTTAAAGAGTTTTCCTACTTATTTGATTCAAGAGATTAAGGCTTCCTTTTAGTGAACTTGGTTATGCTTGAATTTAAAGAAAAATAAAGTCTTATTGTGCCTCATGAATTTGTATACATGTGACGCCACTTCATAATAGATCAATTCATCT
This sequence comes from Cymbidium sinense, assembly GCA_021442155.1. Taxonomy (NCBI): domain Eukaryota; kingdom Viridiplantae; phylum Streptophyta; class Magnoliopsida; order Asparagales; family Orchidaceae; genus Cymbidium; species Cymbidium sinense. The sequence continues at coordinate 40,044,986 of CM038229.1, forward strand.
CTTTTTTTATTAAAATATGCTGTAATCAAATCATAAACATTTTAATGTCATTTCTGATTTCGATTACTTGATATTTACTATTATATGTATTCATCAAATTCGATCGTGTAGATCCACAAACAAAAGATCTACTCTAATAGTTGATATTAGAGCACTCTTCCCAACGTTATTTTGATACTTTTCTGAGCCAAGCAAAGCTTTTTTTTTTTCGAAATTTAAAGTAAAAATAATGCACTATTATTTTAACCACGAACTTTTTATTTCCAATCAAGTCTAATTTGCCAAAGCCCATTGTATCTGCTCATTGATGATGCCTAACCTGTACTGTTTATCCTTTAAGAGAGAGTTGGTTCCTTCCAAACCTTTAAAAAAAATTGATGTCAGAATGTTTTGATCTAACTTCATTTATTATAAATTTTCTAATAATTAAATTTAATCAAAATAAATAGAATATACTGAATTAATAATTTTTCTTCTATTTTAATAATTTTAAAAATAAAATATCGTCATCAAAATTTTCTCAAAAAAAGAACAAAAGAAAAGTCCAGTTAACGGGATCGTAAAAAACATGGACGGCCTATGAAGATGCAGGATAGCACCTCGAACATATGTATGCAACTTATCAAATCCTCTTAATCTAGTCATTGAAATCTTAAGCTTTCAATTAAAGATTTAAATTCAATATATATATATATATATATATATATATATATATATATATATATATATATATATATATATATGTGTGTAAATTTACGAAATAGCTCAAATGTCTCAAATAAAGGACAGAAGTTACTGAGCCAACATAGATTGACCAGACCACAAATTTTACCAGATGTTTAATATAGTTGTAAAATGTATTTAAATATTTCATGAACAATGAAAGACAAGAAAATGAATGCCGCGAAAATTTCCGATTGTTAACGTCTGTGCGAGAGCGAAAGAGAGTGTGTATGTGAGAAATACCAATCCGAGTGATAAGGGGCCAGGGGTTTACGGTGAACCTCGGGTGGTGGCACATGAACTGGATGAACTAGTTGTCAAATATTTTGGATTTTCACGGCAATTACAGAACATGCCATACAAGAAAAAAAAAATTTGATATTTCACTAATAATCTATTTTCACATACATTCACATATTCTGAAAGGTCGTAGTTTAATTCAATAAAAAATATCATAATAAATCAAAAGAAAATCTTCAAATTTTAGAAATATCGTTTGAATGCATTTCGCATAAGAATCATCACATAAACACAAACTTAACAGCTAAATCCCAAAAGCAAAAAAACAAAAAAATAAACACGAATTATCATTTTACCATTAATTCTTTAAAGAAGAAACTGAAGTTTTCTAGTATGTCTTGAAACAAAAACACAGTATATCTACAACAGTAAATTTGCAGCACAGAGATTATAAATTCATCCATAAAACATAATAGTTTTTTCTCTTTCCTAAAACATCTATAAGGCTGTATAATCAATCCGTATATTACACAGCTTCAGCAAACCCAACCCTCAGGTTCCCATAGTCGAACTCAGTGTGATAGACTCCCATGAATACGTCTCCCAGAATCCTGCAACCATAGTTAATTAGTATATGTGGGTATTCATCGGCTCAGTAGCTTCTAACCTTCAGAAAATAGAAGAATGGCCGGCGAGGAGCTTACCATAGCGGACCACGAGGAGGGCATCCAAGGCTGTGAATCCACTGATACATTGCGCAGCTGGTCCCTCGCCGACTTTCAGAATATACTGAAAAAAAAAAAAAGTTTTAAACGAACAAAGATTTAGTTAAAACAACAATATTGAAAGGTTTGCATACATAACATATAATTCTTATGCACTTACATAATCTAACACCTAAAATTTGATATTTCCGGTGCATGAAAATATAGATTTCACGTTTTTAAAAGTTTAGTGAAAGTAGTATTTTTTATGTGATATTAAAAAGTTCAGTTGTTGGATATATAAATGTAAGAATTGTGATGTAAATGTCCCAAAAATATTTAATTGTTAACATGGCTTAAAAGCTCATAAATATAGAAAAAGTACAACTTATCGCACCAAGTAGGAAAACAGGATTACCTGTTCACCGTGAGATCATGTCATCGATGGTGAAAGAAACGCTGGGCATTGAAGAAATGGCACTGCAGTCAACAGCGGATTCTCCCATGGGGCTCGGAAGGCGCTCGCATAGCTGGATTCTTGCAGAAAATATTAGCCTACAACTGCATGATTGGAAGATATATATATATATATAATCAGAAGTGTTTATTTACCTGGTTGACATAGTTCAGTATGAGCTCAAATGTTTTGTTCTCCTTCAACTGATTTTGCATCCAAACAACAGCCATCTCACAAGCAGTGCACATGGCATCACTCCTACCAAAGGAAGATTTGCCCCCATTGCTTTTGACCACGCTCTCAATGCCAATGCTACATAGCAGATTTTTATCAAATAAATTGTAAATATCAAGGAGATAAACCGTAAATAATAAAAATAAACTCAAGAAAAGTGGGTTTATAGCAAAGAATGCAAGGTGATGATCTCTCACCCCACTGAGTGAGTTCCATCAAAGGTACAGAGACCAATCTGAGAGCATATCTTTCCCGGTTGTGCCTGCAAAATAAATCATTATCTGCACGTATTAGCTTGTAACCATGTATTCTGAGGGTAAATGATCCAAAACTTAATACAGTAGTTGTATATGAAAGAAGAACAGTTATTCATACCTCCGTCAGCAACAGATCCAGAATCTGTTGCCCATATTGAGCAACTACTGCTTTGCATTCTTGGCTAACAACACCAGCAGCTCCAATTTTTCTGGTTAATTTCTGTAATAACTGCCTGTATGAACAAAAGTCAGCACCAAAATGAAGTAGAATAATATTCACGTGAGATTCAGACTGACCCTTCATTATGCAAGGAAAATGCTCTAATTATGACTAAATGCTTTAGTGACCAAGTAGATGTCCAAATGGTTTACAATAAGCCGTATAACAACACATACTAGAAAACCAAATATTGACCTCAACTCCACAGCAATAAAGAATGCAGATTTACACATAACTAGAGCAAGATGACCATTTTTTTTGTGCAGAGAATAATTATAACAAAACAGGAAGTAAGAATCAATTAAAAAAATCTTATAAAAAGAATCTTCCATACTAGTTAGTGAATAAAACAAAATTAATGATCAGATATAGAAATAGTATTTTACAACTTACAGTTGGTCCAGCAATCAAAGAAGTGCCGGAATCAGCTATAGCTGCACAACGAGGAGAACAGAATCCTGGCAGTCCAAACATAGATGATGATCAGATTAGGCTGCAAGCATTGTACTAAAATACCCAAAAAAAAAATTAGATTCTAAAAAGTTTTGAATGGTTACCAGTTTTTTTACCACCAACAAGAACATCACTCATATCAAACTGCATCACACAATTTCAGAGACATATAGTTAAAGAACGTAAGAATCAGCAAGAAAGATCTAGTAACAATAATCATCACTGCTTCCACTACCCATATCCCAAATTGAAATAATTAAAATTTTATAAAAATACAATCAATCAATTGGGTAACTCGAGGCTCCACCTGCCAGTAGCCCTTCAGAGTCACGGGGACATACGTGTGTTCACCCTTGTAATGTTTTGGGTCAGAACCTCCAAACACTATTTCACCTCCATCACCATCCTTTGAATTCCTATTTAACCAGAAAGAGAAAACAGGATCTTTAATAAGACCCTGATCCACCATGTTATACCTGCATCAAAATAGTATTTAAGTAGATCAGAAGACCATTTATAATTAACAGAAGAGAAAGATAGCATAATTTTTGTGCATGAAGCACCTTCTCTTACTAACCCCCCATGCGAGGCTTTTAACTAAAGATTACAATAGGCTGTCAACAAATAATTAAGAAATTCAGTAGGACCTATCGCATTTATAGAGAATGATGGACATTAACAGCACTTTTCATCTATTGTACCCCGTATTTTCAAAAGTTATATCACAACAATGATAATTGCTATAAGTCCAAGAAAAAGAAAACCATAATAAGTGGGATGGATTTTCTTAAACAACATACTGCTAGATAGATAACAGTCATTAGACAAAGCTAGATGGTTAAAATCATTCCAAAATAAACATAACCAAATTTTGCCAAACCTTTTTTTTTTCTCCACCACACGAAGCCGATCGATTTCCATCCCATTTTCTATTCAGGTAAAAACATACAAAGGCTTGCATGTTCAAAAAGACGTAAAAGCATACACATAACAAGCCAAAAGTGTTATCCAAACTAACTTGTGACGGTTCTAGGCATGCTCAATAAAGCATAACTAAATTGACTTGAAGGACCTTGATTACCATCTAAAATGGAGATTGATATCCATGTGTTTTATTCATTTTACTTTCCGAACAATACGGTCAAAAATAACACAAAAATACGAGTACAAAGAAAAACATACAACAATAACAACAACGATAAACCTTTTATCCCACTACGTGAGGGTCCGCTACATGAATCCTCCATTGTGCCCTATTAAGTGTCAAATTCTCTATTAATTCTAATAAAATAAGATCATTTATACTACATAACCAAATCTTCTTAGATCTACCTACTTCTTCACATAAGTCAAATCTAATAAATCTTCTTGGCGATCAAATGAATGGTGATATTTTTATGTTACCAAACCATGGTGACTCTCACGAATCTTACTTGTCACCGAGCTACTCCAATCTTTTCATTCCAATCTTTTCATGTATATATTGTTTCTCATTTTGTCTCTAAGTGTAAAGCCACTCATCCACCTGAGTATCATCATCTCTACAACACTTAACTTTATGCTTCTCTTTTATTGGTCAATATTTTGCTCCATAAATCATTACAAGCCTTACTATCATCTTATAAAATCTTCCCTAAAGTCTAAGTGATACCTTTCTATCACACAATAGGCGAGATGCATTCCTCCACTTCAACCATCCAACTTGAATTCTACTAAAAACATCCCCCATCTATTTCACCATCATTTTGAACCATTGACCCAAGATATCTAAAAGGTTCACTTTTTTTAATCACTTTATCACCCAATATCACAACCCCACCACTAGATCTTATATAACTAAAATTACACTCCCTATATTCGATTTTAAATCTACCAAAGAATACAAAGAAAAACATGAATATGTAAAATTACTTGAATATAGGATTTTTATTTTTAGAATTCAAGACAAAATATGCAGATTTTAAATGGCATGCATGTATTATAAAAGCAATTTCAAATTAATATAAAGCTATTTTTATTAAAACTGCATACACCTATACATGAAGCTTCCACTAATGCAAGATCTGGGAAGTGCTTTATTTATACAATCTAACCTCTATAATGTGCAGAGCTGGCTTTCATAACTCAACCAAGTTATCACTGCTCTAAGACCGCACTCTTTATCAAAATCACATATAAAACAAAAGTAAAAAAGTTTTTTTTTTACTAGCATCGAATTTGAAGGAGCTCTGAAGTTTAAAAAGTGAGATCAATAACATTGACTACGAAAAAAAATGGATTACCTTGTAATGTGAACTAGAAATATATGACTAAATGCAAGAGTTAAAAATTAAAAATATATATCACAGAAAAATATAAAAATAATGGAGAAATTTTTCAACTGAAAATATTGGAAAATTTTTTGCCAATTATAAACATCATCGAAATTCAACTAGTAATTATTATTAGCCGCATTCTAGCATTTTTTTCATGGAAAAAAAAAACTGGCTTCCTTGAATAAATTCCCCATCCAGATGTCCTCCCCTCATTTCCTCAATTTCTTAAGTTTTGGAGCACCAGCCCTAGCTTAACGGGCACGGCCATTACATGATGCCTCCTCACACAACTCTCAATAATCATCACAAGAGCCTGAATCCTTCATCACTGCTACTCACCGCATGCCTCTTATTCCAGCGCCTAAATCTCACACTGACTACATCGCTGTCACCCTCTCCCCCCTACAGCACAATCCTCTGTCCCTCTGGATATGCATTCATTGCACACTACTAACACCACTCCCACCAACTGCACTTCCTTAGCTACCTATAGCCAACCTTCATCTCCTCTCCCTTTGCACACTCTTAAGCCATCACATGCATCACAAGCGTTAATCTTCTATAACTTGATCTACGTTACGTTTGTGCAGATATACCTCTTTCTCACTTGCTATCCATCTCACATTTGTTTAATATGACTTGGTAGCCTAGGTTCACTAGTGAACCTATAGCGGCTAATTCTTACCCATCAACTAATTCTGACGCATTATAGCACCACCAAATCATACATCAATGTAGTCAGGAGTTCCATACTCAAACCCATTTTAAGCATGGCTTATAGACCTAAACAACTTCATACAACCACATCTCCACCTTCGTCATTTTATCATGTCATATATCACTCAACCAACAGTTATTGTATCATCTGATGACCCTGCTGCCTGCAATTAAGATTCAGTAACAATAGGTTCACAATTATCACATGACAAGCCAGTGATTGACTGTCAACACCCATTCTACATAGGCAATCATATAGTCGCTTAACAACTAACATTAAAATACATATGCACCCTCCTCTAGGGGATTTTAAAATGCCATGATGATGCTTTAAAAAACATATAAACAATCTTAAAACCTAACTTTCCAAAATTAAGATTGATCAACTTAATTTTGGAAAGTCAATAGTCTAATAATCAAAGGGCTAAATCTCAAAATGATCCCCCGACTATTTACAAGTTGCTAATTTAGTCTGAGAGTATCAAATTGCTCCAAATTAGCCTATGATTACACAAAATTGATCCAAAATGATCACTCATGATTAAATTCAGATCAATTTATATAGTTAAGGAACTAAATTGGGCCAATATTGTATCACTATTTCCATATGTAGGATCACTTTGAATCATATTTGTTTAATCAAGAACTAAATTAGAGTAATTTAATACTTTGGGTCAAAATTGGCCACTTGCAAATAGTTGGGGACCATTTTAGATTTACTTCAATAATCAAGCAAGAGTATAATGAGTAAAACATTTTAGCATGAGTGCTCTTGTCCTTAAAAGAAGATTGAGTGATAATTTCTTCACATACACATGGGAGTGATGGATTATGTCTTGTGATAGCAAGTAGGTTAGCAAAATCCTAATCCGAATAAGGATTAAGTGCCTAACTATGAAAAATTCTATTGAGTAAAACAATTATTAGTTTGGATTTATACTCTTGAACATTTTTTAATATTATTGATAGGGTGAATATTATTGTGATTCATGTGCTGCTCCAATAGGATTTTAATATAAGTTTACAAGTTTGTGCATGCCAATATTATTGAGTGATATCATATACATTATTCAATTAGACCATTCATAATTATGTTAGCATTTCATATTATGTATACATCATATCGTTTACACTTACTCCTATTCCTATGTGGCCAATTTAGCAGCAAGTAACATATTTCTTCAAGTTAGTCACTCAGATATACCAAATTGATCCAAAAATATTTCTTGTATAGAAATTGTGATATAAATTTGATCCCAATTTAATCCTCAAAAAATCATTTTGAATCAATTTTATATAGTGAAGAGATTAAATTAAAAAAATATGATACTCTGGGACTAAATTGATCATATATGAATAATCATGCGACACTCATAAAAAATTAGACTAATCGTTTATATCAAATGACTGTTGGTAAGTACTCGAAGTCTAATCCATCAATTAAGTCATTTTTAATAGATTTTGGTCCACCAAAATTCATTTTCGAAGGAATTTTCTTGATGGTCAATCTTTCATCAGAATTTCCTAGAGTGATAATGCTACTATTAGTTTTGGGAATCTTCTAATGCAACTTGGACAGAAATATCCTCTCTAAAATACATACATATAGTATGCAAAGTATTATACATTTTTAAGTTTAAAAAAGTATTTTTTGTAATTTTGATTACAACAAATTGAAAGTTTTTTTAATTATTCAATGAGTGTTTAGTATACATATGTAATAGGACAATTTGTTAACCAAGACATGAATTAATCAAAAAACAAAGTGTTCATCATCAGCAGCAAGTGCGGCAATGCCACATTTTTTTAGTTCATGCTGCTAATGTGATTTTGTCATGAAACATGAAACAATTGAAAATATCAAACTGGTAAATGAATTGAATTTATCACATAAGAAAAACTAGAAATGAAGATAAACAGACAGATGCTTTAGATAAAAGTAAGAAATTGTCTCCTGAATAAACACACATAGTAAAACGATCATTCAGATCAAAGGATTGATATGCTTACCATACAGGGATCACCTTATCAACTGATATTTCTTTAAATCCTAGACCAAGTATGCCATCAAATTTTGCCACCAAGAAAGTGACACCTGGCTCCCTGGTGGCTTCAATAAAAACCTGTGCACAACGATCATATCAAAATCCACTCCATAGCACACACAGAATTAACCAAGCAACACATAAATAGTTTCTAAATAACATACCTGATCTTTCACAACAAGGTCACCAACAGTAAGATAGTCTTGACTGAGGAATCCTGCAATCGCTCCTGTTCCATATTGAATGGCAGCAGATTGCCCTGATCAAAAAAATTGACAGAAAAAATCATAAAATGCTCTTCTACAGAGTGGCCTTTCAGTAAATTCAACATGAAAAAAAAATCACGATAAAAAGGAAACAATAGAAACTAGGTTGCATGTGCCATGATCATCATTTACATGCACACAAAAAGATATTAGAAATGCAATGCGTTAAATATATAATTAAGTTAAGATATAACATGAATTTTAGAGAGGTGAAAAAAAAAAACTAGAAACGCTTATGTGCATCTCGTATTAGTGATCAAAGATTAATTTTCATTGGCAGACAACATTTTGTTTCAAGTAGGGCAGATGCATTAACCTATATGAACAACTTCTCACGCTCAAACAATTAAGTCATTTGATTCCTGATGCCAAGCACCAAGGTTGAAGATTTTTTAACATGAGTAAAAAAGATGATATTTCTAAATAAAAAAAAAAAGAATAAAGCAATTCACTTCAATTGCAAACTTATGAATGATGCTACATATTTAAAATAATTTGAACAGCAAATTTTCCAATTAAATATAAGTACAATTATTTTGATTTCTAACAATAAAGATCCAAAGTCATGACTCCCAATACGAAGCCCAAAGACTTAAACAATGGTCCTTATGGCAGCCATGTGTCAAATACATCAGACTTAAACACGGCATAAGAAAAAATAGCTATTTCAAATGAAAAAATTTTCCAGGACTTCTTGAACCGAAAAACATTTCAGACAAGAGCTAAACATTACTACAACACTCAATCAGATTAGATTGAACGCCAAGTTTATTCTCTCCTATTTCTCATTCTTTAGGGATATCTTCACTCTTTTTTCAATATTTTTCACATCATCATGACATTCAAGATTCAACATTCAGGTTGCACTTCATGGATGAGGATCTCATACTATACTGGGTATCAAATGATTTTCACCTGAATATCATCACCATAATCAGTCATACCAGTATTCATTATTACCAATAAAGGAGCAATCAAAGCTACCAAAAACAAAACTGTTTTATAGTTTATGAATTCCTATTATGCACCGCTAATGTCCTTAAAACACATTCTACAATATTTATAGGTTAGTTAAATCCCATTGAACAACTTTTACAACGTTAGTTTGACCAACCCACTCTCTTTCAAGCCTTTTTATGATAATTTGGCCCATAAAAAATTAAAGCGTCCTCTTCTCTTCCGAGTGATTTTCAGAAAATCTTAATCTATATCATAATATGGGCATTGCCAACATAATTTCTTAATATAACCATCACTGAAATTTGTCCTTCCTAGCATTATCGCGTGTTCAGCATACAATTCTCTCATTTGTAATATTTTAATCTTGTGTGCGCACCCTTTCCCCCACCCAGCACCATGATAGTTAAGAAGTAAATAGCTGCATCCTTGCATATGAATATTAGACAAACTTAGAACAGGGGCTTCGCTGGTTCGGATAATAATCACTACAAATATTAGTCGTACAAAACCATTTTCTCCTAAAATGATAATATATCCTAGAGAATCAAACTCGGTACTTCCCAACTGGGTAAAATTAGGGCATAAGTTTGTTCTTTTATTTAAGGGAAACATTCAGTATAAATATTTTTCAAGCATAAAAAAGTGGCCAACATTCTGCACAATACCCCAAGCAGGACGAGCTCAACATTAGAAACTATAACAACAAATAAACAAGTGATCATGAGACAAAATACAAACCATTCTTCCTGTAGGTGCTTGATTTGCTGGACTTATACTTCGAATGGAAAAAGCAAGCGACCTGCAAATCGTAAAAGAATAACTATACCATAATACAAGTTTCACAGAATAACCAACTCTAAAAATGATCAATTTATATCCCATACCATTATTCCAACAGCAATAGATTCGGCTAGAAATTCACGTAGTTACAGATTTTTCGGGATTTCAAATTGGAGTGGAATTAAAATTTCGAATAATTTTTAATTAAATTTTCAGTAGCAAAAAGGAGCAGAAAAATTAAAAGAAAGTCCCATAAAATAATCTGTTGTTCAAATAGGGAAAACACAGACACTTAAATGACGTACTCACCGAGAAGTAGCACTTTGCCGATGGAACCCATAAGTTCGAGCTACCCGTATCAAATATCACGGTGAACTTTTGCGGAGGCGAACCGATGCCGATCTCTCCATAGTACTGAGCATTCATGTAATTCTTTAACCGTATAATATCCTCCTCTGACCCATCCAAAACTCCTCTAAGACCAATCCCACCTAAATTATTGTGCTCCACTTCACCATCAACAAGCCTTTTGGCAACCCTGCTGTTCTCATCCAACGGTCTCTTCTTCAGCGATACCCTCACCAGTCCATCCGCCGAAACCGGAAGAATAAGCGGAAGAAAGACGATCGTCGCAATAAGAATCACCGAAGCAATGCCACGCGCATTCCCCATAAAGACTGGCCGTTCAAAACAGGGAAATGTCAGAACAAACGTGCCAAGCGAAACACCAGACAATTAACGATTTAACAAAAGGCGTGATATCAGCAAAGATCGGAATGAAAAAACTCATGAGCGACTGAAGGAACTTAGCTCACCAACGAAGTAATCGTCGTCGTGAAGAAGACGCAGAAGGGAAGAAGAAGAAGACAGTGCACCTAATCACAACCTAGAAAGCTATCGCTCAACGCTCGGTTCCGGGGCACTATATAGGAGTCCATGGAGTATAACTTAGGTGGGACGTCGTGCGAGCCGTCCGATATTGATAGGAGAGATCCTAGCCGCCAAAACAGCCGTCCACCACGAGGTTAACTTACCGTGAGGTCACGAGAAACTAATTTGTGGATTCATGCGGGGCGACGGGGTCTTTGTCGTGATAGCGACGGAATATTAAATTGGGAAGTCGCACCGATAAAAGAGAAAAAAAGTGAAGAACCTAATGCCTGATGGGGCCCACATTTCAGGATGCTTCCAGTGGAGGGAAATTGGATGCTCTGTGCGGAATAATATGAATTAATTAATAATTCAGTTAGCGAATTGGCTTTATCATATCGATCAGAAAAATTATGGGGACCTAACTGTTGTTCTGCGACGAGGACCCATTAAAATTTTGAGCCAATATATATATATATATATATATATCACAGTCAAAATTTAATAATTTGAGTCTAGGCATTTAATAAATAGACAAAATAACTTAGGTAACTTTAATTATCTACAAAAATAAAATTAATTCAAAATTATTCATTCAAAAAAATCTTATCAAAATTAATTTTAATAAATTTTAGAATGTTTAAATATGCTATGAAATGAGTATAATATATTGATAATTAATATTATTCTTATATTAATATAATTATAATTATTGTAACCTTTTTTTTCTATTTTTATCAGAATATTTTAATATAATCTTTTAGTCAAAAAAGTTTAAGATTAAAAAAATTATATTTTTTTTCTAGGAAGTTGAGCTTAAGGATAAATTACACATATGCACCTCGCATGCGCTATGTTTTTTAAATTTTCAAATTCTAATTAATTACATATTAAAAAATAAGGAAATACTGCGAATTTCTCCAAGCCACTAGTTTGAAGTCGCAATTGATCAACAAATTAATGTTTATTAGTGTTGACTTTTGTATAATATATACTTTATCTAAATTAATGTTTTCTTCCTTAGATAAATATAATACCACTAGGCTTGAACTTCATAAATTTTGATAAAATATTCTTCTATGATGAAAAACTTTATCAAATTGAGATATTTTATATGATTAAAGTTAAAATAAGTTTTTGACATATAATTTATGTGAATTGATAAAAAAAGAATATTATGAGTAATGTTTAAGTATCCCATAAATAAGTTAATAAAATATTAATTTAAAAAAGAAATAATGCGTAGAAAGCAGCTTGATTTATCATAAATTTAGAATTTTTTTTGTTAAATCATAAATAATAAATAATAAATAATTTTAAAAGTATAATCATATGATATATTTGGGAGAAGAAGTTGTAGTCTAAAATGTTGGGGGTAAGTATTCTAATTTTTATTATTTAAAAAAAATTAAATATAAATTTTTTAATAGTCATTATCAGATCAGATTAAAAATATAATTTTTCTATTATAACTTAAAAAATCAATCAAATTATATTTTTCAATCTTCAACTTCGATAATGTCTGAATTTTACTGTTAAAATTGTCAAATACAATCATAAATCAAAAAAATATTATTATTTCAACCTTCTAGCTATTAGAATTTTGATTGCTGAAATATATAAATATATAATTGGAATTAATTATTAGTTTTGAGACTATGTCATGAAAGATGGGTTTAACTATATATATATATATATATATATATATATATATATATATATATATATATATATATATATATATATATATATATATATATATATATATATATATATATATATATATATATATAAAGAAGACAAACGTTTTGACGTGCCCGCCAAGCGATTGTTCTTCTAAGGCAACGCCCACGTCTGCTTTTGCGGGCCGAAGTAGCAACGGCTTGCTTGCAAGAAACCAGGACCGGAACATGCAATGCAGCCAGTGCATTCTTATACAAAATGTATCCGGAAAAAATTCTATTGAGATATTCTTGTATGTTTCTTATAAAAATAAAACTATTATTATTATTATTATTATTATTATTATTATTATTATTATTATTGATATAGCAATAAAAATTTCACTAGTTGAAGCATGAATCTTGATATTAGCAATTATCTAAAACTCAAGACTTAAAATATCAAACTTTGGGATATAGTTAAATCCCAATAGTTCCTAAATATTGAGTGTTTATGATTAAATCGAGCGTCTTGGCGAGTCGGATCTAAAGATCTGGTGATTTCAACGTTTGAAATTCAAATACTTAAAATCGATGATCGCGAATTATTTTGAGTCATCCCATAGAGTGATTTGAATTTTGTATTTATAAAAAAATGTCATCCCTCTAATCTATAAATAACCCCTCATTCTTCATATGAGGGCAAAAAGAAAAAGAAATTTCAAAAGCTCCAAGAAAAACATAATGGTGCGTCATTGCTGGATACCACCGATCTGCCCACCATCGTCGTTACCACCACCCGCGTCATCATATTGGTCGCTACCGATCATCGTCCATCGTCAAACCTTGTATGATCGTCTTCGGCCGGCGCCGGCCGCATTCACCACTGGGTCAAAGGTCGAGAGCTGCAGCTTGAGACTTGAGCGTCTGCTTGTGAGCTCGAGCTCGGCGACTCGAAATAAACCAAGCTCACTCTGAGAAAATTAAGCTCGAGTATATTCGAAGTTTAGAAGCTCGAGCTTGAAAGTTCGATTTTGGCTCTTATAGGCGTTTTGAAGATAATTTCATTAAAAGAGCAGCCAAAAAATTTAAATTAATTTGAATCTTTTGAGATATTTTTATTACAAATATATGAAATTCTAAATTACAAAAAAAAAAAAGTAAACTACAAAAAATTAAATGAAGAAAAATGTATCTGTTTTATTACAAATTAATATTTTTTATTACAAGAGGCTTTGTAAATTTTTTTTTCTAATGAAAAGAAATTACAAAAAAATTTACAAAAATATTGAAAGAAAAAATTAAATGCTCAAACAAGAGGTACATATAAGTCAGAATTAAACATTCAATCTCTCATATTTTACAAAAAAAACATAAATTAAATTAAAATCTCTTCATTGATCCATGACATGTTAGAGTCTTTAATGGAAGTAATCCAAAGCTCCTACTTGTACTCTTGAGCATCCAACCACCTGTCAAAAATAAAGAGAAAGAAAATAAAATTATCTTAAGAGGCAATTACCCAATCATAAAAATATTCTACAACATACCAATGGAAGGAATGGCATAATTAAGTAAGCATAAAGAATAAGAGAAAATAAAATGGATAAAGTTAAGAAAAGGCTCAGGTTATAAATTATAAGCATCTTAAAGAAACATTATATGTAAGCATCAAACTTCGTAAGAAGGGTTACAATTACATATAGTCTGCTAAAGAAGATAGAGGGAAACATCATTGCCATCACGCATACCTCTGTAATCATCAAGTCCATCATCTAGGCGCAAAATCCTCTAAGCGACAAATACAGAATCATCAATTAGCATTACCATAAGGCCAAAATCGAGACAAAGAAATCAATTAGAGGACATTTAAGATTACTCAACAAGTGTTTCAATTCCACAAACTCCAACAAGGCAAATAATCACTCAACCTTCACTAAGAAAGCGATAATTACAAGAAAACAAATAGCGACCCTAAAGGCCAAAATCAGACATAAAACTATTGCTCAACAAGTCCTTTTCCACAATCCTCGAAATTACAGAGCGATTCATGTAAACTCAAAAACATATGTAAGGTAAGGGTATCTCATACTGTATCAAAATAGGTGAAAGAAAAACATTACAATCGATTGCACAGTAATTAATTACAGGAAAAAGCATGTAAACAATAAGGCAAAAGCGAGACAAAGAAGTCATTTAGAGTCCACTAATGCTTGCTCAACAAGTTCTTCAATTCCACTACTCAATAAGCATATAATCATGACCATCAATATGAATTAAGAAAGTAACATAATTACTAAAAATAGTAGACCGTGACAAAGAAGTCATTTAGAGTCCACTAATGCTTGCTCGATAAGTGCTTCAATTCCACTACTCCAACAAAGCATATAATCGACCAACCATCAATATGAATTAAGAAAGCAACATAATTAGAAAAATAGATAGCAGATCCAACCATAAGGCGCAAGACAAAGAAGTCATTTAGAGTCCACTAATGCTTGCTCAACAAGCTTCAATTCCTACTCAATAAAGCATATAATCATATAGGCAAAAGCGAGACAAAGAGAAGACAACTAGAGGCATTGATTCAAGCTCAGAAAATTTTCAAAAGTATTTACCGACACATCCAAGAGATGAGCAACTATGTTAAAGCGCTACCAACATCTAAGGAATATGAGCAACTCGTAAAGTATCTACTTAGCTACCGACACACATCCAATAGATGAGCAACTACAATAAAGCCTACCAACATCCAAGTAATGTATGAGCAACTTTATAAATTTTGATTTCAAAATCAATAGCATCATATCATCATCAATTTCCTCTAATATTTCTAAAATTATCACTTTTGTATAGATTAGTATTTAGTACAATCATAACATTTTAAAATGTCTACTAAACAAAAAAATTGCAGTAAAATTATAAAGAGTTTAAATGTCAAATATAAACCACATAAAGTCTATTTAAAAACATGTAAAAGTCACTCTTCATATTCATCCACTTTTCCTTTATCTGTAGAGGACCTAGGGTATCTCAATCTCTTCATCTTCATCCTCTTTCTAATAAATATTCAATATAGTATAATATTAATATCATTACAAAAAATGATACTAAAAAAAAGTGTTTGGAAGGTAAATAAATATCTTAATTCTCTCTTTCAAGCCGTAATGAGAACGAATCCAATTAGACCCACATATGAGAGCTTGAGCTTTCAACTCCAAGCTTTGACGATAAGTATCAACAACTCTCTCTTACGCAAAAGGGCAAACATGCTAATTGGAATAGATAAAATCATCATATTTTTGAGAGTATGCGATATTTAAGATGCATGTTTTTCCACCAAGCAATCACATCAAAACTACCTTGAATTATCTCTAACCCATCTTCAAGGTAGTTATCCAGATCTGACTTGGTGGGCCTTCTACTTGATTTTTTTGATAGATAAGCAGTAAAATCATGTCAACCACTATATTTTCGCAAGAGTATCACACATGTCTACTGTGCTACTTTCACCTCTAAATGTCCCACTACTTGTAGTATCAGTTTCTGCTTCAAGGTATTCAACATATTCTTCATATAATTCATATAGTAAAGTACGAACATATGCAATATTATGATTGCTTTCATCTCCTTCATAGAACATAGACAAACTCAATGACAATAAATTTTATTAAGGGTCCATAATTGCACCATCGAAGGTTGCATTCTTAATATTTTTCAAATTTTTCTTTCATTTTGCGGTCATGGTTGATGAAGTCATCGAAGATAATGCACCATCATTCAATAGTGCAAATTTGTGAGAGAAATAAATTAAATGTTGGATATTCAGTGCCTGAAATGATATTAGTTGTCTCATTAAAAAAATCAAGAATATCACAAGTCTTTTCTATTTTATTCCATTCATCTTCTGTAGGGCAATAACAATATGTAATCTCTCTCTCATTGTATAAAAAGAAAGCTTCTTTTAGTTGAAGTGCAAACTCATATTATGTAGAATTCCAACGTGTTGGGCAATCCATGATAAGCTTTCTTGTTGGTATATTGAACAACATGAATTTTATTAGTCTACCTTCATAAGCATTGATAAAATTAAGCGTGTCATTTTCTCAACAACAAATTCTATACATTTGACCCCATCTTTCACCATTAAATTCAAAATATGCACAGAATACATGGAATAGTCTTCCCCAAAGAATAATTTTTTCTTATCAGTAAACCATCTTTTAATAACTTGATATTTTATGCATTATCAAGATATGGTAAATATTTTATTTTCAAGACCCCTCGGTTAGGGCCTTATAGAATGTGTCAACAATTTAAGTATGTGGAGGTGTAAATGTAAAAAATTAATAACTCTTTTTTTTTCAATTTCCAATTTGTGCTTCATAATGCGTGATAGCCATATAAGGTATCCGTTGATTCTTTGATTTCCAAATGTCAGTAATAAAACTCACTCTATTTATACTACTCAATGAATGCTTTAATTTTCTTTTTCCCTTTTCATATACTAGTATCACATCACCACGGTTGTTAGAGAATTTAGAGTATGGTGACATGAACTTCAAAACAAGATTAAATCCAAATTCTTCCACAATCGAAGGGTTTTCATTAATCAATATAATGAGCAACCATCTCTCTAATTTTTGTTTGATCAAACTAAAGTTAATGATCCTGATTTATTTCTAATGAACTCAAAATCTTTTTCGTAAAATTTTTGTTTTAGTCAATGTACTAGCACATCGATCTAAATGCCTCTAAATGTGTAGTTGCAGATTACTTGACCTTTTCTTGCAATGAATACATTCCTCTTTTTACGGCCATCTCGGAAGAACAACTTCTTTAAACTCCTCCCAAACGCGTGATGTTTTCTTTTCTTAATTGAATTTTCAAGATCACTATATCATCACCCTTGTCAACCAAATCATTAATAACTTCATTCTCCCCTCCTCACATTGCTATTCGTTCCTCAATATCAATTTGGACACCCAATTGGTTATCGCTTACCTCCACACATCCTCTCCAAGTGGTGGCATTTTAAATCTAAAATAAAAAATGATAAATTATAACAATGAATAAAGAAGATAATTGATTTATAAAATATTGAAAACTTAAAAATATCAAATTGCTCATATTTGCACTTTGTAATAAAAAAACTCAATACTATCTTTTATCCTAATTATAATTCACAACATAGAAACCAATTACCAACACGTAAAATCATTTCATTGCCACACACATAGCGATTTATAAAGAATAATGAATTAACAAAAAATATAATGACTGCTCCATAACATAACATTATAAAAGAAAAAGCATGTCATAATGAATTTTAGGTATGAAGTCCATCACAAATCCTAAAATAGTTGGAAGAACCGAGATAATGACCATAAATGATAAATCTACTTAATAAATATTTCTTACTACAAATCTGAAAGTTCACACATATATACCATCATCTAACAACCCAGCCGAACAGCAATTGAACCATAAACCATAAGAAAATCATAAACAACAAAGGTTAAGCTGCACATTGAACCGAAGTTACTGAACCTTAAACAAAATTGATTTCCTTTGTTGAACAACATCAACAGCCTACAAGTTATATCATCAAATCTAAATAATTAACACAAGTTACACAACCAAACATAGCCATTACTCATTAAACCCTAATCCAAAAGAACATCACAAGTTGATTCACAACCGAACATCAAAACCAAAGAACATCTAATTTTAGGTGACTCAAGTCCATCACAAATCCTAAAATAGAAGAAGCGAGATAATGACCATAAATGATAAAACTACTTAATAACTATTTTTTTCCACAAATCGAAAGTTTACACATATTTACCATCATCCAACAACTTGTAAAGATTGAACCATAAACCATCAAAAACCATAAATAACAAAAATAAATTTCATTGAAGTTCTTGAACCCTAAACAATGAGGATAATCAACACAAGTTACACACATAGAACATAATACTCATTAAACACATAATCTAAAGAACATCATAAGTTGATTCACAACCGAACATCAAAACCAAAAACGGAAAACCTAATTTGAATGGCTTCACCTAATAAGCATCATCAAATCAATATTGTGAGCATAAAGAAAATGAACGATCAACAAGATCAAGTCGATCTTGCTATCAGTGAGAAAAATTTGAAGCGAAGATGAGGGAACTCAAGCAGAGAACGAAGCAGAAGGCGTAGAGGGGAGAGAAAGGAGAGTCGAGACTGAGAGCTAAGCCGGGTGAAAGGCGGAGAGATGAAGGCTGAGAAAGAAATTGCGAGTTATTTCGGCACTCGGCAGATATAAGTTAGAGAGAAAGAATCGAAATCTGGTCGGTCGACGGTTAATATTCTCATATCCCCGCGGCTCGACGAACACCGCGAGCTTAAGAGCTCGTTTAATGTATCGAACTACCTTTGAGCTCGAGCGCTCGATATCGAAATGAGCGATAAAGCACGAATTTCGTCGAGCTCGAGCGGCTGGTAAAGCGACCGGTTGCACTACCTGCATTGATCATCGCCGTCGTCATCCACCATCGTCGGTCATCACCGCCACCACGTCACTATTGTGCGTGCCGCCATCAACCATCCGACCACCGCTCATCGCGCTTCGATCATCGACCGTCGTCGGTCATCGCCGCCGATTACCGCCAACCATCGTTGACCATCTCCGCCGGTCATCACCACCGCCCGCCACCGCGTCGTCGGCCGCTCACCATAATCAAGCTTACGGCGACCACTTCTTGCATAATTATTGTTATATGATTTTGGGATTCCCATTATCGCCATCTCTATCTATTATGTAATCAATTATGGAAAACTTTCTCTCAAAATAAATACATAGTGGAAGATTTTTTTGCTACTCGATTTTTCCTCCTCTTCAGGGATTTTTCCACGTAAAAATTCTAGAGTTTCTTGTTCATTCTTCAAATATTTATGTGTGTGCTGAATTTCACAATAAAGTTAAGGGGTAAACTTTTATTCTACCGAAACTGATTTTCTAGCACACAAGAATTATATACTTTATTTTATATGTCATCTATTATTTTTAATATTGTGCGTGCTAGAAAACCAGTTTTGGTAGAGTGAAAGTTTTTCGCCTTAGCTTCGTTGTGAAATCCAGCACACACACAGGTATAAAAAGTGTGAATAATAAAACTCAAAATTTTATGTGGAAAACCTGAAAAGGGAAAACCAGACTTCTTGATAAAAGCTTCCACTATGTATCGTTTAAGAGTACAAAATCTTCCGATACGGGATTACTGAATCATTATGAGGAAGGGACAACGATTCTAGTAATAGACAATGTTGGCGATGATGTTGGCAATAGTTTGACAGTTGACGAAGTTGGCGACAAAGTTGTGTTGGCAACGAAGTTGGCGATGACAATTGACGCGAAAGTTGGACAAAGTTGGCGAAGCATGAGATGGCGGGCTGTGGCGTGGGGCGGTGATGGCGGCGGTGGCGGTGGTTGGCGGCCGTCGAGTGGAGAGCATTGTGCTTGGAGGATCTTTAGAGCTCTCTCTCTCTTGCTTGGCTCCCTCATATGAGGAATGAGGCTATTTATAGATTGGAGGTTAAATACATGCAAAATCAGAACCACTCCTCTCATCGGACGGTTGATGATTCCCTTGATCATGATGTATTTTGTGCATTTGAAAGCTCAAATGAAGTCAATTATAAGATCTTTGGCTTGTTGGGCATTCGAGCTCGATCTTCATGTTTGAGCTATTTAGGGTTTTGATATCCCAAAGTTTCCAAGATATTTTAAGAAGATCTCGGTTTCAACTTGGATCTTGCTTTTAACATCAAGATTCGTGCTTGTAATAGTATTTTAAGTGTCATATCGGTTGCTATTTTGGATTACATTATTTCAATCATCAATATATATACTTGAAAATAGCAAATTCATCCATGAAATTTGAGGTCCAATTTGCATTTTGAGAGAAACAGATCTTCATAGAGCAATATTATGACAACGGAAAACGTCAGGGGCGCAAATGCGTGTAGTATGTGCGAGTCAGATTCTGGACCATCCATGTCGGCGAGGAGCTTCATGGGCTGAGCGATGGCGCCATGGCGACTGGCGATGACCTTGGCTGTAGCATGAAGCGACGCAGATATGATCTGGCGAATTCATGATTTAGGTCAGCAGCGGTCCTTGGCCGGGTCATGCGGAACAGCTGGCGGAGTGATGGCGAGCGCTGGCGTCGATGAGCCGGAGTCTGGTGTTACGCTGGCCAGCGGGCGGCTGGCAGCGAGGCTGAGCGATGAGCGGCAGGCCATGTCGCGTGACCGGCAGTGGCGCTTGCTTTGCGTGCGCGTTTAGCGCAGGCGATGGCGCATGACGGCTGGGTAGCGTTGGCCGTGGGGCGGCGATTCGCGATGACCCTTGGCGGCCGATGGCGGTGGGCGGACACGGCTGGAGTTGCGCTATGGCTTCGGTTGATGGGCCGGCGGTTGCAGAGTCCGGCGTCAGACTCGAGCCGTGATTCGGCGGCACCGAGCAGGGCCGTCTTGGAGGGAAGCGGCGAATGATGGTTTTAGCGGTTTGTTTTACCCTTTGCCCCTATAATAAAACCCCAGGGGAGGGGAAAGGCACACTTCTTCAACACTTTGTCTTCCTTCTTCTTGAGTGAGGTTAGTTGGAGCGATCAGGCGTGTTCATCGACAGGCTCAGTTTTCCCTCGAAGAGGTGTTACCGTCGGACCGGTTTGGAGGCGATCAAGACCGTAGTTCATCTGGAGCTCAGTTTCCCTCGGCGGTGTCGACCTCGTCGGACGGCCCGGTTTGGAAGCGATCAAGACGTAGTTCATCTGCTCCAGTTTTCCCTCGAAAGAGGTGTCAACTGACCTCGTCGGACCGACTGGGTTTGGAGGCGATCAAGACCCGCAGTGAGAAATTGGATTTCTTCGAGCTTCGATGGAAGGTTCAATGGCTGATAATTGCCAAGATGGCGGAAGCGGAGTGAATGACTTCGAGAAAGTTTGGCGGGTAATTTGAGCATCATTGGGAGGAATAGTTTCTCTCTCTTTCCCCTTTTATTTTGATCTGTATGCATGTCCATTATGTCGTCGTGGCGAAAAATCTAGCAATGTCCATGGCGAGTCGAAAAAGGTATGCCCAAGTATTGGGGTGAGTGAGTAGCTTCACAAAATTTCAGATTTTGATTTTGTTATTTCTCCCCTCTTTATTTATTCATTATGTATTTTCCAGGTGATGGCGGAGGATAACCCATAGCGGCAGGATATACCATCCCATCACCTCGGATAGTTTAATGGTGTTCCGTAAGAAATTTCATTTTCTAATGGTGGATTGTTGCCAAGAAATTCGAGCTCGTTCACCTCGTCGGATATACTTTATTTACGAGATGATTCTTCGTCTGCGATTCCCTTTAGCTCATTGAGATCTTCAAAGCATGTGGTGTAGCTTTGTCACAATTTTCATTTTAGGCTTTAGTGGTCATCGTCGGTTTATTTGTCTTCTTGAGAGGCGTGGGTTACTATCACTTACTTACTGTGTCGAATGTGTGATTCACATGTGATACTCAGGGACGTGTTTCTTATCAGACTATAAAGAATTGGATAGAATTTTTAGCAGGATCAAAAATTGGTCTAATGGATTCTTCTTTGTGAAAAATGAGTGGGGCCTTCGAGAGATGGGAAAGATTAATGACCTTCCAGATCCATTCGATGTGGAGAATGAGATCTTGGACTCTTAATATCCGATGTAGGAAGCTTGCGATGAGTTACGTCACATTGGCAAATATATAGTTGAAGATAGAATGTTCAAGGTTGGCCTTTCTATCCGAGAGGAAGATCTCATTCTTTTCCACTAAAGAGGTCAAGTAAAGGTGATGAAAGGCCTCCTCATATTCATAGGGTTCTTTCAAGAAGCGTCGAAATTGGTGGCAATGTTTCTTCCCAAGAAGAAAGAAGACATGTCTTTGAAGTGACAACGTCGATATCTGAAGAAGATGTTAGTTGACCTCTCGAGTTTAGTTTCAACTCATGATGGGGAGTTCGTTTCTCGAAGCGCACATTCACGAAGAGGTGTTGAATCACATATGTACTGGGCGTCAACGAGCAGATGAATTGGTCTTTCATTCTTTCTTCTTTTCATCTTCTTTTCTTTTGTGTAATATTTGTGATGATTTTCTTATTTTTATAGGTAACTCAAACATTAGGGCGAGATGGCTCATTTGGGTGTCGCTTTAGATGAGTGGAATCTTGAATTTGTGAAGATAAAATATCTACCAAAGCGGTATGAGCGAAAGATGTATTAAAGCCAAAGAAGTGGCGACTTTGGAGGATCGGTGGCCGGTGCGGCGAGCTAGCAAACATGTCGACTTCTCTTTCTCGGTGTCGGAGGTGGGCACTCGTGATGAGCTGATTGAGGTGAGTCGAGACTCGTCGAAGAGAAAAGACTTAAGGCACTTGCGGAGAAAAGCTCTCGGCGGAAGAAAGCATTACAGGATCGTCTTTACGAGAAGGAGCATGTAATGTCGAGCGGAGAGATAAAATATCCTTGAAGGCGGTGGAAGACTTTAAGAACTCCAGCTTATCTCGGCATACTCGAAGACCATGTGTTCGAGGCTCGTAATCATATACTTGATGTTGAAGTGAAGGACTTGGAGCACCAATGTTTAGAGGAGGGCTTCATCAGGGTTCAAAGGAATCCGTTTAGTACATCGCGAGGCTGGAGCTAGTATTGAGGATCTGTCTCCCAAGTATCAGAAGACTCTTCATCGATTCGGAGATGAAGGAGGCGAGAGTGAGTCCAAGAGTATCTCCTAGTGGTGAGGAGGGCGTTGATATCACCAAGCGATATGATGTAGCATCACTTGAGGATGCATTTCTTTTTTATATTATTATTGCGTGTATCGAATCTTGATTCTTTCTTATATCATCGTGTTAATGCTATCATTTTTTTTTTGATACGCTCTTATTTTTATTTTTTACTATCGGGGTAATTGGTGAATATTGACCGATGCTAATGGATGAGGTTGAATTGAGTCCCTCGAGTTTTTGACCTATCAGGGGTTGTTTGTCGAGTCTCCCTTCGATGATGTTAACTGTGTGGAAGAGGTGAGGAGTCCATCAAGGACCTTTTGACCTAGTTGTTTGTCGAGTCTTTGCTCGATGGCGTTAACTGTGTGGAAGAGGCGTGAGAAGTCCTTTTGACCTATCTAGGTTGTTAGAGTTTTTCCCGATGGCGTTAACACTGTGGAAGAGGTCGTGAGAAGTCCCCTTGGGATTGATCGTGCTCCGATTGAGATATAACGTGAGTTGTATATTTCTCAAGTGGGAGGATTAAATAAAGAAGGAACAAGTTTGTAAGAAGAAAGCTATAAATTCATTACTAATAAGTTCAGTGATAATCAAAGATGATTTAACACGGATATGAGTTTTAAGAGAAAATAACAACAACAACAACAACAACAAGAAGTCTTTATCCCACTAAGCGGGGTTGACTACATGAAGGGGAAATGATAAACGAGACAAAATAAAAGGCGGATAATTATGTAGAAGGATAATATTTTTGATTCTGTGTTCAGGTTCAGTGGTTTTTCCCTCACGAATCCTTGAGCTTGAAAGTTCACAGCTTCACCATAGCTATAACCACATATGGGCCATCCCAAAGAGGTGAGAGTTTATTGCGTTGAGGGCCTTTGCTGACAGACTTCATAGGACCAAGTCACCGATAGATATGGGGGCGAGGTTTTACTCTTGTTGAAGTGACGAGCTACCCTTTGGTGATAGGCTTGGTAGGGCCATGTCACGAGTTTGAGGAGTAGGTCAGTCTTTGTCGAGTTTTTCTTCATTACCGTCATGATCGAATAATTGAACTCTTGGACTTGGAACCACGATATATCTTGGTATAATAGCTTACGTGCGAAACACAAGTTATAATGTGTCTCTCGAGTGCTTGATATGTAGTCTGTAAGCCCAAAGAATATTAGGAAGCTCATCAACCCATTGCCCCGGCCTTTGTTTCCAATTTCTCCGGTTTGATGATAGTTTTGTTGTTTTACGTGATTGTGTCTTTGCCCCAGTTGGAGGTATGTTTGTCTGAGTCGGTTGATTCTTCACAAATCGACGTAGATATCCTTCTTTGAGCCTCTCAATTTATTCTTTGAGTTGTTTGCATGCCTCATAGTATGTCTATGACTTGATGGAAGTGACAATACTCGATTTCACGAATTTGGTTTGATGGATGCGGCCACTTGATATTTTCTTCATCTCGAATGGCCATTAGGAGGTTAACACGAGATGTGTTGTGTATTCCTTTTTTCGTGGTTCACGTCGTTGATATGGGGAGTGGAGATCACGCCTTGTGCTTCTTTTGATAGGTAGTCGCATTTCTGGGTGCTTTTACACGTTTTCAGATTGCTCAAATTGTTTGCGGTGGAAGCGCACTCATCAAGATTTGTGCTTCCACCGATGAACCAAGTAGGCATGAAGCGGGGCCGTGTCTCATTAGTGATGAATAAAAGGCCGGGCGGAGTCCTCAGGAAAACTCCTCTTAATAGTTGGTCTACTCAGGTATTTGGCGAGCTTAAGGAGAACCTCCGAAGTATTCCTTGGATTAGCCCTCATTTTGGAATCTGAGAGATGAGAGGAATCTTTAATGATCCTTCGATTTGCAATGAATGCCTACAAACATCTTGGCGAGTTCACAAAGGTATGGATGGATTCCCTTGGAAGGGAGTAGAACCAAGTCGAGCTTGTCCTGAGGTAATGCTTGGAAAGACGACAAAGTAGTGTGTAGCTCGTTGGATATGCATGATAGTCTGTAATAATTGATGTGTTCATGTGGGTCGCCCATCATAGGATTCAATGTTGAGCTTGAAACCCACGAATAGGATGTTGAAAATAATTTAAAGGTGAGAATTCCTCATGTAGCGGTGAGAGGAAGATGATTTCTATCTTGGAGGTGAAATTCATCTTGCATTACGAGATCGTAATTACGCATTATAACATGACGGGGTTACGGAGAATGTGTCAAGCTACCGGTAATGATTGGTGGATTAACGGCGGTTGAGATGCGTGAGTAGATGCTAGCGGTGTCGAGGAGATCGACATCATGGTTTCTGGGAGGAACTTCGTGAAAATTAACATTTTGACCTCCCGCTAACGATCGATCTTGGGGGAGATGTGTTTTCCGCGGTAGTGGCTATTGTGTTCCTCGCAAAAGTCAGATCATTTCATTTTGAGACTCTTCCATTGGCACACGATCTTCTAAAGAGATTTCTCCCTTCAGGGTCCGCTATCGGGAAGTGGAGAAGGTTGATGTCCTTGGTTCAAGGATTGGTTTGAGTGGCGAGGACTCAGTTGTTCGAGTGTTCAACTGTTGCCATAACGGAGGCTGTCAGAATTGTGATTGAAGGGTTCGATTTGCGTCAAGCTGTGCGTCTTAGAAAATCAGTTTTGGTAGAGTGAAAGTTTTTCGCTTAACTTTGTGAAATCCGCTATATAAAAGTGTGAATAATAAAACTCAAAATTTTTACGAAAACCTCGAAAAGAGGAAAAAACGCATAAAAGCTTCACTATGTATATCGTTTAAGAGTACAAAATCTTCCGATATCGGGATTACGAATCGTATCGAGAAAGGGACAAGTTCTAGTAATGACAATGTTGAAGATGATGTTGTGACGAAGTTGTCGGCGAAGTTAAGACAGTTAACGGCAGTTGACAGCAAAGTTTGGCGAAAGTTGACGACAAAGTAGTAAATGGCTTTTAACCATGTGGTCGTGGTTCGAATCCATGACGGCAACTGCGTCTTTAGAAAACCAGTTTGGTAGAGTGAAAGTTTTCCTTAGCTTCGTTGTGAAATACGCGTATAAAAGTGTGAATAATAAAACTCCAAAATTTTACGTGGAAAACCTCGAAAGAGGGAAAAATCATGGCTGCAGGAAAAACTTCCACTATGTATTTAAGAGTACAAAATCTTCCGATCGGATTACAATCATTATGAGGAAGGGACAAGCATTCTTAGTAATAGAATGTTGGCGATGATGTTGGCAACGAAGTTGTCGACGGTTGGCGAAGTTGACGACAAAGTTGGACAAAGTTGCGGCAAGAAGTTGACGAAGTTGGCGGCAAAGTTCGACAAAGTAGTAGAGCACATGGTTTAACCATGTGGTGGGTTCAATCTCACGGCATGGCCATTGCGTCTTGAAAACCGCTTTTGGTAGAGTGAAAGTTTTTCGTCTTAGCTTCATTGTGAAATCTAGCTCACACACAGGTATAAAAAGTGTGAATAATAAAACTCAAAATTTTTTACGTGAAAACCTCGAAAGAGAGGAAAAATCCGCCTGCCTTAAAAAGCTTCCACTATGTATCGTTTAAAATTACAAAATCTTCCGATACCGGATTAGAATCATTATCGCGAGGGACAACGATTCATAATAAGATGTTGGATGATGTTGGCCAGTTGTCGATGAAGTTGGCTTGGACGACAAAGTTAACGCGAAGTTGGCAAAGTTAATAACAAAGTTAGCAAGTAGTCAAGTTGGCATGAGAATCAACGGTGATAGCGGCGGCGGATGTGGTATGATGGTGGTGTGGTGTTGGCAATCCGGTGAGAAACGATTATCTTGGAGGATCTTTTAGTCTCTCTCTTGGGCTCCTCATGAGGAATGAGGCTATGGGTGGAGGAGTGGCTCATAAATACATGCAAAATCCAACCACTCCTCTCCATGACGGTTCATGATGATTCCTTGATCATATGATGTATTTTGTATATTTAAAAGCTCAAATGAAGTCAATTATAAGATCTTTGGCTTGTTGGAATCAGACTTCGATTTGACTATAAACACTTCATATTTGAGAGCTTTGGGGTTTAACCGATATCCCCAAAGTTTAGGGATATTTTAAGAAAGCTTGATCACCCAAGGTTGATCGTTTTTAACATCAAGATTCGTGCTTCGACTAATAGTATTTTAAGTGTCATATCAAATATAATGTGTCAGGTAACATAATTAAATTAAAGATTATAACTAAATTGTTATAAAAGAAATACTAACCAAAATTTTTAAAATAAATTTATTTAATATCTATAGAACAAAATATTCAAAAGAAATTTTGTATGAGAATCAACAGGTAAATCATGAAAAACAGAATTATTACGTGATTCTACAAATCATGAAATAATTTACTGTCCTATAAAAACTGAATTATGGTATAACTTTTATAATCCTATTTAAATATATTCTTATTTCAAATCAAATAACACATTTTATTTCTTATTTACATTAGCATCTAACAAAAGGAAGCTACTGGTCGGTGCACTTCATGTATGCCGAATGATATATTATTGGGTGGGCGGGGCATAATTTGTTTCCTTCCCCCGCGCGTTATTTTCTTTCAGTTCTGCGAAGGCAGCATTTTTCTGTTTTGGCCTCACTCACTAAGGCAATGACAGTTTGAGAATGAACACGCTACCATTTGGCACTGTTATTGGGAGCTGATTTTGATTTAGGTGTCATTGATTTGTTGAAAAAATATTTTTAAATATTTAAAAATATTTTGATTATTATATTTGAAATTATGAAACTTTTAAATACTATGTAAAATAAAATCATATATTTGTAAAGTTTTACTCGTGTTTGATTGTTTATAAAAAAATTATAGAATTTTAATTTTTGTATTTAGTTCCTTGCAATGTATGTTAAATGATGTTGATGATAGGAGTGACGATGGTAGATGGTGGCTTGCTTGGATGATGAAGGTAATTGACAACTAGGTATGTTAACGAGCCAATCCAAGATGGGCTCATAATCTGCTCGAACTCATTTCAAATAGCTCGAAATTGAAAGCGTCTAATCACTTTCGATTTGACTAACTTCGTCGATGTAAATTCAATCTTGAGCTGACTAATTTTGAGTTCAAGCTAGTTTGAAACTAAAAATATTGGTTTCTTAGCTTGAAATCGATTTGTGCTGACTTATTTTAATTGAGCCACCGAGAGAAAGAGAGAGAGAGAGAGAATAGCCACTTAAAAGAGTTCTTTGTATGAAAGATAAATTAATTTTTAAGTTTTTGTGAGCTCCAGTTGAGCAATGCAAGACTGGAAGCTTGGCATTAGGCATGCTACAAGCATCAACTACAAACCGTGGGAAGCTCAGCGAAAAAAAAGGATATTTAAAGGCCTTCTATCAATAGATCACCCCCTATCCATAATGCATCAAATGGTATTGAACCAGTGACACACAAAAGTTTTGAATTATATGGGGACTGGGTGTGATTTGAACCAATTTAATCCAAGCTCTGATCAACTCGAAAAAAAGATCAATCTGGGTTCGTAGCATGGCTCAAATCACTCGATCCAATCTCGTTCTTATTTTTTAGCGATCTTTAATTTTCAATCAAAACTAACAACCCTTTTGACGACTATTTGGGGAAGCCAGTGGCACTGGCAAGCATTGACCGTCCACGATGGGCAGCAAGTAAGCGGGCAAGCAAGGCAGATAAGCAGTCGACAGTAACAGTGGTGGCCATGAAGTGCTCCGTACAAGTGGTACACTTGCAATTTACGTAACTTAGGCAAATTCCAAAAATATTAAAAATAAAGTAGAGAATAAATTATAATAATTTGAAATTTTGAAAGTGGTGATAGTCTATGATTATTGCAATTACTTGTATTGAATTTGAAAATGAGTCAAATAGATGATTTTAGAATCTATTGGAAATAAACTAATGGGTGAGATTTAAATCCCTCAAAATTTTATTTTAAATCTATTTTTCATCAAATTAAACACCAATATTTTCAAACGCCTATATGTGGAATGCTCTACTCTCAAAATTCTTCAAATCAAATGAACCCTTAAAGGTGATGATTAGTCAAAAGAAAAGCATGTATTGTATATATTTTTCTTTTATTTTAATTTTTTTAAAGTTGAATTGAAGCAAATATAATGTAAAATAAAACATTAAGTCATTCTTTTAGAAAACATTAAGAGAATTAAAATACCTCAAAACTCTAATTTTTTTTATTTAAATTTTATCTTAATTGTGTAAATTTTTTTGGTTGCACCTTAATGTCACCACATGTCATCCCTTGTTGCTACCCCTACTCTCAACCACCATTGCTTGCTAGCATCGAGATTGAACATTTTTGCACTACTATTTACAATGATTCAAGACTCAAAACTAGCGGCACTTTTTAGGTTATCAAATAGCGGTTATTGCTCCAAGTCTTCTACGTTCTCAATAGCGCGCCTCCCGTTGTTACTACAACGATCTCCTTATACAAGAAATAAGATCAAGGCTTATTCTCGTCGAATACAAGTAAAAAAAAAACTTCTGAAAATGCTTTATTTACATGATTTTCTTTCTGGAAATTAAGTTTAATAAGATTCCACCGTCAATTTTGGATTCGTTGAGAAATAAAAAAATTTATCTCCATCGATCTTGGATCCGGAGTAAAAAAAGAAAGCCCCTTACCTAAAAATTTCAAAATCTTGAAATATAAACACTTTCGCCATTGAACTTATTCTGACGTAAGAAGACAAAGCCCTCCCACCATCGATCTTGGATCCGAAAAAAGGGAGAAGAGTGTGTTGCACTAAATAAGTAAAAAATAAATCTAGTACAGTTAAGGCATTATGTCGTCAAATTTGCACAAAAATCTTCAAAATTTTGTAAGAATCTAGTTCAAAAATGGGGTTCACCTCATGGCGCTTCATGAATAGTCTTAGGAATGAAACTCTTGGTGCTCCATCGCATAGGCCAATGCACTAGATATATGGCACCGCAGCACTAAGCTCTCGAATTATGTTCACTTCTTTCAATGTCATGGCATTATAATACAGTGCTGCAATGCTAATCTATAGGCTTTCACATCTTTAAAAGCAACACCGAAGAGCCATTTTTCCAGTGCTGAGGCGCTGCATCTTCCATCGTCGAACTTGGTTCGGTGTGAAATAAAGTTCTCTTTATGTTGATCTTAGATCCAAAATAAGGGAGAATGATGCTAATACACTAAAAATTTGAGAAATCTAACACTACTAAAACTTTATGCTGCCAAAATTTCAAAATTCTTCAAAAATGATTAAATTTTAGGTATTAATGAGATAATCCTTTTCACGCTCCCACATGGATTGTG
This sequence comes from Cymbidium sinense, assembly GCA_021442155.1. Classification (NCBI taxonomy): domain Eukaryota; kingdom Viridiplantae; phylum Streptophyta; class Magnoliopsida; order Asparagales; family Orchidaceae; genus Cymbidium; species Cymbidium sinense. The sequence goes on from CM038229.1 coordinate 40,076,008, forward strand.
AAAACTCCTCTTCGAAATGAGGTGCTTGTGGATGAGAGCATGTTGGTACCTCTCTTCCGCTTTCATACTAACAAACCTATTAACTTTGCTTGTAGTAGCCCTCATCTTGCTAGCAAACCTCTTGACCAGCATGATTATCTTTTAATATAGGTGAAGGCTGAGAGAGAGAGAGAGAGAGAGAGAGAGAGAGCTTTAAGGATGAAAGATGCAAAATGAAAGAAACTATAGCCCAATGTTTATTTATAAATTAGGCCTAGCACCGAGGTGCTAATCTCTCAGGTTTTGTAGCTGGAACTCAACATCACAGCGCTCACATGTAACGCCAGGGCACTGGTCAGATGGTCAAGTCGGTTACTATGCCGGTCAAAAAGAATATTTATTATCATGAATTTTATAATCGACTGGACCTGAAAGGCATGTTAGGAATTAATGTAGCATCATGACGCTTTGATGCAGCGCAGGAAAAAAAAAAAGCTTGTCCTATTTATTAAATGCACCTGCCAACTTGCTAGCTCGTTTGAACAACCCTTTAACTGGCGAGCTTCTCCTAACCTCGCTCGATGATAATCCTCTTCACGCTCCCACCTGGATTGTAAAAATACCTCTCCAAAATGAGGTGCCCGTGGATGAGAGCATCCTGGTACTTCTCCTCCACTTCCATGCTAACAAACCTATTAACTTCACTTGAAGTAGCTCTCATTTTGCTAGCAGGCCTCTTGAGCAACATGATTATCTTTTTAATATAGGACAAGGCTGAGAGAGAGAGAGAGAGAGAGAGAGAGAGAGAAGAGAGAGAGAGCTTTAAGGAATGAAAAATGCAGAATGAAAAAAACTATAGCCCAAAGGTTTATTTATAAATTAGGCCTAGCGCCGAGGAGCTAATCTCTCGGATTTTGTAGCTGGAACTCAGCGTCGCAGCGCTCACATACAACGTCTAGGCATTGGTCAGATGGTCAAGTTGGTTACTATGTCGATAAAAAATATTTATTATCATTAATTTTATGATTGGCTGGACTTGAAAGACATGTTAGGAATTAATGTAGCATCATGGTGCTTTGATGAAGCGCTGGAAAAAAAAAAAGAAGCTTGTCCTATTTATTAAATGCACCTGCCAACCTATCAGCTCATTTGAACGTCCCTTTGATTGGGGCCGCTCTGCAAACTTACTTTTAAATATTATTTATAGTGCCACGGTGCTGACTTCCAAGAGCCAAGGAGACATCCTAATAACACCCATATGGCATAATATCCAACGCCAAGGCAACAAAGCGGGGCTAGGCTAAGTTTCTTCCAACAACTATTTGTAGACTATGAGCTAATCGATCCTTATGTGACGAATGAATAAAAGTGACAACATCGAAGTGATCAACATTATGTTGTGCCACTAGGAAAACTCTAGCTTAATGATGGTAGGCCTCATATGAGTATCCTCAAGCAAAAATTTCTTGATTGGTAGCTGATCATATAGGAGGTGAGTTTCCTCATGCTGCACATATGCTAGTTGTCAAGTTTTTTGCAGAAGCTAAATGATCTTTTTTTTTATTCCCCCATCCCACAAATGTGATTTTCTAAAGAGGGGATTGCCGCACCCTCAATAGTAAAGTAATGCTTGTTAGGTAGAAATGAGATAAAAGTTTGGTGTGCTTGGTTTAAATACTAATCTTGAGAGTAATGGGTATTAAAGTGGGAGGCTATATTGTTGCAAATATTTTGCTTATTAACCATAAAATATGTATTTTGTAAAGGCAAAATTTCTTCCCATAGATGACACCAATATGTTGCATGCCATAAAATTTTCAATGATAAAGAAAAAATAGGTTTTAGCTTAATAGAAATATTCAATACATATGCAGATAAAGAAAAGTAAGATTTTTCACATGAAAGCCCTAACAAGAGAAAAAAATCATGAGGTCTTACAAAACAAAAGTGATCACTATATGATTATAGTTATAAGATTCCTCTCTTCTTCATGATTACGGAATATGAGAACTCAAAGTGGAGAATTCAAAGAACAATAACTTGGGAAAAATAAATGGACTATATAAGTTGTTTATGGTGGCTTGTGATGGTTGCTAATAATTTTTCCCTTCAATCTTTATTCACAAGTTCAAATTTAACGTTTAGGTTAGCCTCCTCCTTTAATGCAATAATGATGGTCTCTGTAGAGAGGGATATTTTGATAAATTTAGTTAAAAATTTCAAAATAATATATCATATGATATGTAATAATTTGCTTAAATATAAATTTTATTTCATGATTTAAGTGTCTTAATGATCTCGAAAGTGAGTGATCTTGGGCTTGTTTGATTTCTCTTGTTGAGGTTTCCATTTGACTTTTAATCATGTTAGATTTAGATATTTTTTGACCATTTAATTAATACTCTGAACCTTCTAATCATATTTCTGAGACTTGATTTGAGCTCATTTGATTCAAATTGATCCACTCTTTGTATCATCGGTTCATCTCATTGGGACATTTAATTCAATTATAAGTTTGCTAAAATTAAAGTTCGTATGATAATAATTTTAATTTTGAAAGATTCTAACATAATGTTAGCTTGAGCTTCATACTTGAGAAGGTAAATTTTTAGTTAATACACACACACACACACACACACACACACATAATAATTATGTAAGGGAATATTATATTTTCTTAAAATTTGTACTCACTTCTAATGAAAAATACTGTTAACACCGCACAATACAAAACATCGAGATGGTCTACTAGGGATAACTCGATAAAATTTCACTAACATAATTTTTTGATAGCCATCTCATTATATCGACAGCATTCTGATGGCCATGTTGTTAAGAATTATACACTTCAATAATTCAATAAATTTTTTAATGACATATTTGATTGTCGGTAACAATTTTCAATGACATAGTGAGAGAGTACCATGAATATTAAACTGTGAAAGTAACAAAGTGCTCAGTAGGGATAATATTTTTATTTAAGAAGTGAATCATTAAATTTTATTATTTGTATGTAATTATCCATTATAAGCTAGGGTATATAGCTAATGAAGAGGACTTTTATAAGGCTAATATATGTACTCTTTTTTTTAGTTGAAGTTTTGAAAAAGAGAGCTCCTACCTTTACCTTTCAGGAGAGAACAAGCGATGCAATAAAAGCATAGGTAGTTAGTTTATTCCTTCTTAAGAAGAGATGGATCAGCTTTTTGTTATTATTCAAAAGTTTACGAGTGATCAAATTAGTCTAAAAAATAATCAAATAAGACTAGACTAGAAATTATATGTATGAGAGGAAAATCCTAGAGGAGGAGAAAATTTAAGGTGCCTTTTACTAACCTATGAATTTTATAAATCCATTAGAAAATAGATGCAAATCTATAAAGCCTCATGCCATTAATCCCTTTCACTCAATTAATTCAAAGTAGTTGTCCTCTTTCAAGTCATGAATGTAAGGGATTGTTGAAAACTTCTAATATACTAAGTTTAGAATGGGTAGTATAAGGACATCATGATTCCAAGGGTTGAATACTCTAACAACTTGATTATATAGTAAGGTAAGAAGTATTTTTTTTTGTATTGAAAGCATGGCTTATTGAAGATACATTAACATCAATTTTTATTTTTTGTAACAACAATTTTCTAATATGGGAGCAATTTTGGCACAACTAAAAGGTCTATGGGCCTTGTGATATTGTGTTAGATGAACCATTTAATCAATAAAGTTACATCAATCTCCATATAAACAAAGACGGGGAAGAAATAAACTACATATTCAACATTAGAGAGGAGAAAAAGTTTATGAAATCATGGGTTAATACAAAGCTCATAATAAACTAAAATAAAGTTCATCGGATGATATTTGATATTTCTTTTTTTGCAAAAGCCATGACGCTATATGATTGTGACACATCTCAACATAGGCTTTGTATTTAATAATGAATAATTTTTATAAGTGCTTCTCTAAGTTGCTTGAACAATTTGGGTTATTTGATAACATATAAAAATTTTCTTTTTCAAATCACTATGAAAGTGGAGGAGGGCCTCCATAGATAGGCTCTTAAGAATTCTATAAGGTAATACATTTTAAATTAAAAAATCTAAGTAATTGTTGACCTCACTTTTGGAGTGAGCTCTCAACTTCCATATCATAGAACTAGGACTCTCATAGACACTAAGAGTTTCTTAGCCTTAATACACTTCTAGTAATTAGGTGAACACTTAAACCTAACTTGGAGATTTTGAAGAGTTAGCTATAGGGATAGGTTGTGCCTTAGGGATTTAGGAAGACTTGCCTATCCTATAGCCCAAACCACCCTTGCTTCTTTCTTCCAAATCAAATCTCAAATTCAATTCCAAATTCTAAATTCAAATCCAACTATCAAATGATTGAAACCCATAATTAAATTCAAACTCCAAATCCCTTTCTAAGCCATTTGATTTTATCTTATGGACTTAGCCTTAAATCAACCCCAATCTAATTGATTTTCTCAATTATCAAATTCAATCTCCAATCAAATTTCAAATCATAAATCAAATCCAAATGATTGAAACCCAAAGCAAATCAATTCCCAAGTCAAGCCCTTTTGAGTTACATCCCCAGATTTGGTCAAATTTGTTTCCAAATCACTCCAAACTCAAGTGATTTTCTCATAACCCATTTATATCTTCATTTGTATTCACAAATATAAATGAAATATAAATTCAAAAAGCCAAAACCAAACCCAAATCAAATCAAATTCTCTAGTTTAGCCATTTTAGCCAAATACTTAAAATTGGTTAAATGATACCTAAATCAACTCAAAACTCATAGATTTCTTCATGATTCAATCACTCCTTCAATCATTGTTCCAAATATAAACATAAACTATAATTATTAAACCAAATCAAAATCAACTCAAGTCAAACCCAACCTCACCCATTTGACTTAAAATATTCAAATGAACCAAAACTCATATGTAGATCTCAAATCTATATATAATCTCAACCAAATCAAATCAAACTCAAAATCAAGCCAACTAAGCCCAATTGGCTCACTCGACCCAAAGTGGTTAATTTGACCTATATAAACAAAAATCCAATTCAATTCAAATCAGAGTGAATTAAGCCAATCTAAACTTTATGTCTTGATTGTTGATCATTCTAGGTTAATTAATTATCATGAATTGGGTCAAACCAAGTCAACTTAGCCCGTTGACCAAGTTAACCCTTTAACCCATATGAACCCAACCTAGCTAAATTACAATCTAAACTAAATTGATTGCAACCAATGGCTCAAGTTCATTCCAAATTGATCATTGAACTCGACCAAAGCTTCAATTGAGCCCAATTTGACCAATTGGTCAACCTAACCCAACTTAGCCTAATTTGACCTTAAGAGTCAAATCAACCTAAAATCCAATCAAATCCAAATTAAACTTAACCAAAGCATATAATATATTCCAAATGATCAACCAAACTCAAACTAAGCTATGATTCAAGCCAATTTGGTCAATTGGGTCAAATTGGTCGACTTAGCCCAAATTGACCTAAAGGATCAAATTGGAGAAAATTCAAATTAAATCCAAATTAAACTAAATTGATTGAAACTAATTAGACCAATACACTCCAAGTGATCATTTAAAACTTGACCCTTATTTTGACTAATTGATCAATTCATTTTATTTGTCAAATTGATTAAACCAAATGAACTCAAATGACATGAATCAAATTCACTTTTGACAAATTTCAAATCTGCTCAAAGCAAATTCAATATCAATGACCACTTTGACCTTAGGTCAAGGGCATCCCAAGAGAAAAGAAACTTACCGAAGTAGTCATTTCTCTTCCTTGGCCACTTGACACTCATCCATTGGTCCACATAGACACCAATAACACTGATTATCTGACCCAAGAGATAATTGTGGCAGACATGACTCATGAGGAGGTGAGTTCATCTCAGCTCTCCCATTGGATCACTTGGCATGAAGGACTCCCACCTCCCTTTGCTAGGACACCCAATTGTCCTTCATGGTAGCTACTTTCCATTCCTTTGCCAACCAAAATGAGTCACTTATGATAATTCCCTTTTATTCCCAACCATCCCAAGCCAAATGACAATATTTTGGAGCTAAAAATTCAAAGAAAATGTTGATTTTCGGCCACATTCAAACCAAAGAGTTAGAAGCAGCAAAACTCATTCTATTCCTCTCATTTTCATCCCTTAGAACTCTCAAACCAATCAGCAATCATTTATATTTGAGTTTGGGGTGAAAAATACTAAAAAAAGTGGATTTTGGCAGTAAGTGGGGGGTGGTACGATTGGAGAACGCATCATCACGGAGTGAAATCGAAGATCTAGACTCATTCAAAGCTTCTTCCTCCACTCAAAAGCATGCTCGGATCATCACTGTCGCTGAAAACCATTCCCGGTGAGGTAATCTTCAAAAACTCATAGCCAGCCTTAGAATTTCTTGCTTTTTGTGATGATTTTCTTACGATTTTAGAATTTCCTTAGATAAACCCACATTTTTTTATTTTATTTGATCCTAATACGAAATAGAATTTCTCTGATGTGAATCATTGCGAAATGAGCCCATTCGAGTTAAATTTCATTTAGATTTCACAAAAAAGCTCAAATCCTTCATTTTTTTTGTTTTGCCAGTCGTGACACAAAGCAGCCGTCCGATCCCGTGATTCGTGGGATCGAACTGTCCAGATCGCGTCGGACTCGCATCACTCCGGCCCCCAGAACATGCGATCTACCTTTAGATCCCACAGATCGGATCAAATCGGACGGTCCGAATCGATCCGCGCGTCGCTCTCTTTTCATCCCCCATTTTCCCGCCGCCGCCGCATGTGACCGCTGTACGAGCAACCGCCGCCACATGCATGATCGGATTGCGCATGGCGTCGTGTTACCACATCGGCGCCACACACGGGGTTGACTGGGTTAAGTGGGAAAATTCGTATTTTTTATTTTTAATTTTTTTAAATCACTTGAAACTTTAAAAATCAATAGAAAATAAAACACTTAACTAAAAATTACAAATAAGGGCTCCTTGGATTCGTCATTCCGAGGGGGGTCCAAAAACTTAAAATCCCCAAATTTTACTAAATAGTTGGGGCTTAATTTGAGTTTTAGTAAAAATTAAATTTTATTAATTAAACCAAAAATACACATCATACTAAGTTGAACATTTTAGAGGTTAAAACTAAATTAAAATACACCTATCATAAAATTTCAAAACAAAATTACTTATTGAATGATATTGAATTTTGAAGTTCAAAAGATTTATTTTAATAAAATAAATTAACAGACTTCATAAAAATCATCTTAATCTACTGAAACTTTGAAAAATCATAACTAATTGTACAAAAAATCAAAAAATATAAATAAATACTCATTTTAAAGATATTTCAGAGAAAATTATTTTAAAATTAATTTTAATTAAATTGCAAAGTAATTAAGGCTTAATTTAAGTTTAATTAAAAATTTAATTAGCTTAATTACTCCCTAATTACCCAAGTAATTAATTCAAACTTTTGAGTTTTATTAATGGAATGACTCTAATTTTCTTGAGATTTATTGCTTGGGGAAATTTCTTATCTTAGCCTTAATTACTCTCTTAATTAATTAGGTGATTAATTAATATGCTAAATAGTAAGAAAATCATTAATTAAGCTTGTTAATCATTGTGAGATAGTGAATGGACATGAGGAATGAGATTGAGACATCTTTCCCATTCTTTTTCCTAAGTTCATTTCACTTGACTTGAAATTAATTAATTTAGGATTAATTAATGGTCTAATTCATTAACTAAATTGCTTAATTAATTAAATTGAAATCATAATAATTCTAGAACTTATCTAATTAAATTTCATGGGTAGCTCTTTGGGTGTTCAATAACCTAAAGTGAGAGCTAATGAAATTATGGTTGGCCCACATGTGTGAGAAAACTCTAAGAGTAATTAAGTGAGATCCTTACGTTTAATTAATTAATAATTATGAACTAATTGCATTAGACCCCTTTCATTTCATAGGAGCATTACTATTTACTTTTCTATATTGTTGCATATCATATTAACTCATAATTATTTAATTAATTACCTTAAGGTGACATAGGTAAGGATTAATTAATTGATTTAATCTATGCTTAACTTAATCAATCCATAAAATCAACCTAATTTCTTTTCATTAAATCAAAATTAACTCACACATGGGGGAATGAGATTAGGACCAGCAAACCTCTTTCACTTTCCTTAACTCAAATCAAACATAAAAATGAAATAACATTAAAGAACCTTGATTTGTTTTAAATAGCCTTATTTAGTATGATTATCCTTAGGAATTAATTAGAATGAATGTGATCGTGTGCTTATATTCCTTTATTTCTTTCTAATCATGTTAAATATTACTTGCCATATATAATCATGCATTTCTTTCTTTTAAAATTAACTAAATGAAATAGTTTCTTTTATATCAAATTATATGTGGTGATTTAAATTAAAAATAGGTGTGACTATTATCACTACTAAATCAAAAAAATTATTTTTCAAAGTGTATGAATCAATTATAACATATGGAGTGACGCTAATTACAAATATCTATAAGTTTGCATATGTTGGTAATATAAGATATGTAATATGAAGCTCTCTTTTCTTATCTTACAAGGATTTATATAGGATTCACAAATGTATAGTTCATTTGAAAAGAACAAAACATTTGTCTAAATCTATTCCTATGCATCCCCATATTAAGACTTAGGAAGAGTGTAATATCACATATGATTTCTTGCATGACTTCTTATTTTTGTTTTGTACATTCACATGTATCCCAGAAAAGTGGTATATTAGTCACGGACACCAGGCTTTAAGGATTTAAGGTAAGTATTGTACCTTACCCCCCTGGTGCAGAAAATAATGTCATCATACTCACTTAAAACTCTTATACATATGTATGTATGATGTGGCCAATGAATAAGAATTATAAATCAAATAAATCAAACACAACTTTTGCATGAGTTTTTCTATCCTTATAGTTGCTTATACATCTATATATATCTAAGAAAAGTAGTATATTAGTCTGGATACCCCAGGGCTACGAGGCTTTAAGTAGCCCTAAGTAGGTCTTGTATCTTATGTCCCCGGTGCACAAAACAATGTCATCGTACTTACTTAGAACTTTTATATATGTGGATGTGTATTTTGATAATGGATAAAAAATCCCTCCTTTCTATTAAAAGACATGCATTCATAATTTAATCAAAATGAAATACTTAAATTCCAAATATACTTCTTTGGATTCATCATTTAAGTGTGTTAAAACATAAATTGCATGTATATGTATGTTTAGGACTTAACCACATGCATGTATATATGAAAAGAAAACAATAAACACGTGTTATGTGATAGCAATTCATTCCAATTAATCTTAAGATACCTTTCTTATTGAATGAGTTTATTTAAACTAAGCCTAAACTTAGAGCTAATTAAAATATATAATAAGTCATTCACTAAAAGAAATTAATTAATTAATTTGTTTTAGAAGTGACTTAGGGTAGGGAAGAAAGAGAAATTCATCCTCTTTATAACACTTAGTTGTTAAGTGTCGCTTATATGAAACAAAAGAAAATACTAAATAAAATCTTCAAATTAATTAAATCACTTAAAGAGAAATCAACCACTTTATAAATTAAATCCCTCACACTTAGCAAATTACAACTCTAAAGCCTAGTTAGGACATACCACATAAGCTTTAATGCACACACATTAGACTAAGTCACAATTTCTAGCTTTATGTTAGGGTATGATTTGATGTACACTTATTTTATGATGTATTATTTTAGACCGGATGTTGGGTGTATGCATGTAGTTTAGATGTTAGATAGTATTTCTAATCATGCTTTTTGTAAGGGGTTGTGCTTAAGGGGCTGCTAAATAAAATATAAATATTTTTTGCTGTGTAGGTTGCTTAGCCCCTAAGCATAACCCAAGTTAGGACAAGTGGGCTTGGTTACCCATGTGTGTGGTGTTAAGTCTAAATTATTCATATAACTGTTTGGGTTGTATGCTATGTTTAACTAACATTTATTTTATAAGTGTAACTAGATTTACTTTCCTTATTTTAATGTAATTTTGCATTAAGATTAGGATGAATGTTATGAGAGATTATGATGAGTATTGGTTAGAAGATCAAGTCTTATGTACCATGTGATGCCTTTGAAGCAAGCATATCCAAATCAAGTCAAAAGGAAGAAAGAAATGGAGCAAATCATATGAAGAAATAAAAAAGGAAGAATGAAGAATGGAGACCCTTATAATATTCATCATTTGTAATTATAATTATTCTCTTGTAATACATATATATAGATAATCTTTTTTCCTTTTGGGTTGTACGGTGGTGCTCGATCTCATCAACCTTTTTATTCTTTTACGATAGCTTTATAAAATTATTTGATAATTTGTTTAGCTCGCACATTAGAAAAAGTATGCATTTTTATAGTTTATTTATGATTGATAATTGTTGTATAACCTGGATGCGATTAGGCTTTTAGGATAAAAATAAATTTTCTATCCCACTAACAACTCATAACTAAACTTTTAAAATAATTCATAATCTCATATAAAAGCCTAGACATTAAATCAAGATAATAAAATATTTAGCAACCCCTTAGTTGGATGACTATATATTTAATATCATGCATAACCATCTTATTTCACTCTTGTTAAGAGATGGCTTCCATCTTTGCTAGATATAATGAGCTTAACCTTTTGAGAGCCTATAATGGAAGAACACATATTTCCCTTTTGATTTAGCCCATAATCAACTTCTCATGCATTTAGGCATACAAAATCCCATAGCTCGTGTCAAAATAAAGAGTCTCAAATTAAATGAAATTTGATAAAAATTTATATTAGATTAAGTCACTATTCATACCCCTCATGCTCTAATCTCTTAGGGAGTTAGTTTAATAACTTATTTTCTTTTCCAAATAATAATAACTCAGCCATCTTAGAAAAGTATATGACTTGCCTACATGGATTTAAATGTAGAGGAGTTAGTCGCCACCCAAGTAATAAGTCCAATAGTGGTTTTTACTCTCTGGAGGTAAACCATATACCTTTTTTTTAGATTAGATTTAGGTCAGCCCCTTCCAAAGCTCCCTTTAGATTTAGATCGCTATTTCCTCAGCTACAAGCATAAATCCTCACCTCTAGCATTTTCACAATATTGGGAATTATAAGTCCTATTTCTAATAAAATTTCAAATCATAATAAATCTCCTCAATTTAAAATATATAAAGCCAACCATAGATAGATGGAGTGCTCACTAAGTTTCCCTAGTATCATGAGTACTCCTACTTATCTCCTTTGGTTTCAATAATAACTTTTTCCTTTTGATCTATCTCGCTTGATCTTCTAAAATATAACCAATTTGTTGATAGTCATATCTTTGAATCCTTTAAAGACAATAATCGCCTACTTTAATCGAGAGTATTCTTAAGGGATTCACTTTCCTTAAGATATAATTAACTATGAGGGCTTGCCTATAGGAACTTTAGAACCGGTTTAAATAAATCATACTTTATTCATCCATGTGAAGTAAAAAAATCGAATATTCAAGACCCATGTGTTTAAGTGATTGTTCAGAAGGTAGTAATTTATATCTCGAGATAATATTCTTTAGTCGCCGCACCACCAATAATACATCCTCAAATCTTCATGGTATCCTCCATACAAATGAATCAAAATAAACACCATTAATTATTTTATATACTATTTTTTGTGATTTTAACACTTTATTTATAGTGATGACTATGGAGTATTAGAACACAATACTAATATATCTTATGTTAAAATAATATTTTAAAACTATGCATGACACATATTTTTAAACGAATCATTTTATATATAAATTTATTTCACAATAACAAATAAATATAAGTTTACTTTTTATTTTTATGTAAACATTAATTCTTAGTATATATTTGTTCTTCCATTAATTAAGTTCACAGAACTTTTGAATTTGTATCCATTATGGATGATGTAAGGAATGTATTATAGATATTATTATCATTAATTCTTTATTATGGATATTATATTATAACACTTTAATTGCACTTAGTGGTATATTTGATGTATTATATTTCATAAAATAATTTATGTTATATTCTTAATTGCTATTATGTTAAATCTCTTATTATTTAGTGTGTCATAATTATTATGATTGCAAACTCTTTTTCATTAGCCTGCATTAATCTAAGATCAAATCATGAGAGTACAATCTTTGAAAGACAATTGAATATCAAATATTATTTGAAAAATGATCAAATCATAATCGATCCATCTTCATTCATGACTAAATAGCAATTGATCGAAGAATCTTCAAACCATGATTGCATTATCATCAAACTATGGTTAAGCTATCTTTAAACTACACTAACAATCTTTGAACCAATATAATAATATTTTGAAACTATCACCACACTTTTTTTAAACTAAGATTAAATAATGATCGAATGATTTTCAAATCATGATTGAGCTTTCTTCAAATAACCTTTGAATCTTGATCAAATCATTTTGAATGAAAATTGAATTATGATTGATTTATCTTTGAATTTTGATTGTACCATCCTCAAATCATAATTAATTCATCTTCGAATTATCATCAAATTGTGATTCACCAATCTTCAAACAAATCACCTTCTAAATACTATTTAATTATTTTTAAATCATATTTGAATGAGGATTGAATCATGTGAATTGATTTTATATATTTTGACCTCAATAAGCAGTCTGCAAATACAACAAAAGTATCCCTTATTCAGATATTTTGATCTAAATCATACTTTCATAAATATTTTCTCAAGAAAAAAATTAACAAACATATTTTTAATTTATCCTATTAAGGTCATTTAGAAGTCAATTTTCTCAAATATTATAAGATCTAATAAGATCTTAACAAATTAATTGTTAAGTTTCAAAAAAATAAATAATTTAAATGAACTTTTGACAGATAATGTATTGCATGATAAAGAGCATGCATTATACGATAAAAGTCCAATCAACCTAAAATATGACAAATAAATAGGCTATGCGAAATAATTATTATAATTTTAAAATTTTTTTTGATTATATTTGATAATTCAATATTATCTAAAATGGATATCAAAATAAAATTTTAAATAGATATGAAATTAAGAATTTAAATGACCAAAGTAAGAAAATATAAATACTTAAAGGAAAGCAAAATAAATACTATCTATCATTTGAATTATGGTAGAATCTTTTATTTTATTTTTATAAAACCATACTTATTATTAATATCTTGTATTCGAATCTCTTATATTAAAATTTATAATTTTATATTCATTATTTTAAAAATTAAGATTTAAAAGATCTGAAATAATTGTATTATTAAATTCTAAAATAATGAATGATTTGTAAGATCTAAAATTAAAAAAAGGCGCTTTTAATAGCAATATAAACCTAGCACGGTCAGAAAAATCTAAGTTTCCAACGTTCAAAAGAAAAAAAAAGATAAAAAGAAAAAAAGGTTGGGCCAGATTTAAGAGTCAGGTTCTTGTGAACCAAATCGTTTTCTTCAGATTAAAGTTTGCTTTTCTTGGTGTTAAATATAACCACACGATCAGGAGCCTGAAGGAACAGTGAGGGTCATCACCAGTGGCAGACGATGATATCGCCCTCTTGCCACAGCTCACTATACTTTTCTTTCCTAACGAGAACAAAAGCGCAGAGCTCATGCCGCTGCCACTGCCGCTGCCGCTGCCGCTGCCGCTGCCGCCGCTCGACTGTATTTTTCGCCGTTGGCGACCGCAATAACGATCGCAGTGAGGCCGCCAAGAACGGCTCCTCGTTGGAGTTCGTTCAGAAGATTCTGCTTCGATCCCTCGCTGGATTCCTCTCTCTGGCTTTAGTTTCATCCAATTATCCTCCACTGCTTGCGGCGGAGTCAATGTCTTCTCCGGCCGAGGTGTGCCAGGAAGAAGCCGCGGCGGGGGATGAGGTGTCTTCGGCTTCGGTGACCAACGAGGATCTCGTGGAGGAGGCGTGGGAAGTCGTTAATGAGAGCTTCATTGGCGACATTGGTCATCGCGCCTGGTCGCCACAGAAGTGGCTGGTATCTTTTATGTTTGGGTTACAACTCATTTGTTTGCTTATAACTTAGAATATATGATTTCAAAATTGGTGAATTTAGTCGTTTTGATTTAGTTAGAAATCAAAAAGGGTTTATACTCTACGAAAACCTTAAAAGTCTTCAAAAGCAGTATTTTATTTTCACACATAAACCGACGGGAAAAACAAAATAAAATTATAATTTTATCCTAGGATAAATCAGTTAGACTGTGATATGATCCCAAATCATCTAAGTACCAAATTATCACATACGCAATGATAAGATTACTATTTTACAAACAAAGAAAGTAGTATAATAAACAATAGATACAGAAGATGAAGGTAGCATTAGAAGCAATTATAATATCAACAGAAACCAAAAATAATCACAAAAAGTCCAGAGAATCAGTAAGCACAGCAACAGGAGGTAAGGCAACATATAACATATAAATGATAGCCGTGAGTTAAGCACTCCAATGCCTTTTCCTGCAAACATAAAGTTAAACAGAAGGTATCCCAGTGAGCAGATAACAAGAACACAACGGCAAAGTAAATCCAGAACGACACATCAAGAAAACAAAGAAGCCTGACAGTTAATAATAACAGAAGTAATTGAAGACCACAAAGAACGAGCAAGTAGTAACCTCCGAATTCAAAGCGGCAATACTCTAACAAATCGGGTTAGATGTAACGTTAAGAGGAGAGAAGGGTATAAATAGAGGAAGAAGAGACAATGAGGAAGGCAGTCAATAATTTGAAGGAAACTTATCTTTCTTCAGCCTCCTTCTTCGTCTCTTCCTCCTGCATATCTTCCTCTTGGTTTTCCTCACCGTAGGTGCTTCATCAACCTAGGATTCTCTCCTCAGATTCCGTAGCATCCCTCTTCCTCTTGGGAGTTCTTGACAGTTCGAGCAGTCAAAACAAAACAAAACCAAGAAAGTATAAGGTTAGGTTATCTCAAAGCTTCATCCAAAGCGGTGATTCTCAATCAAAGGCTCAATTCAATCCAGGAGATCAAAGCCGTAGCAACATACAAATCTAATACCATTAAATACTGAGCAGCTTGATCAAAGACCCGTCCAAGAGTTCGAGAAGAAACAGCAGTCTAACGGCTCAATTCCAACACCACGATCCGTCCGGCATCCAACATGGTTAAAAGCATCTGTCTGGTCCAAATCTCACCCGATAGGACCATCTCAGAAGTAGGGTTCATACCTCGAAGGAATGACTCAGGCGGTAACTCATTTGAGCCTGTCAATTGTTTCAAGACCAAATAAACAATTAAGTATCATTGGTGCTCTTGAGATTCTGAACTATTTTTCAAACAAGAAAGTAGTCTGATAAATGATAGATCTGAAGATGAAGGAAGGTAGCATTAAGCAATTATAATATCAATGAAAAAAATAATCACAAAGTCTAGAGAATCGATAGCATAGCAGGAGGAAGAAATAACATTGTACTCTCAACAACGATAGATGGCAATGAGTTAAGCGCTCCGATGCGCTTTTCCAAACATAAAGTTAAGCAGAAGGTATCCCATTGAAGCGGATAAAGAGAACACAACGGCAAAGCAAATCCGAACACATCAAGAAAACAAGAAGCGCGACAGTTAATAATACAAGTAATTACCCAAGACTGGAAGTAAGAAAACACAAAGAGCGAGCAAGTAGTAACCTCACAATATTACCAAAGCGTAATGGCTACAATCAGTTAGATGTAGCTTTTAGAGGAGAGAAGGGTATAAATAGAGGAAGGCAGACAACAGGAAGAGCGGTCAGAATTTGAAGGAAACTATCTTTCTTAGAACTACGTCTCTTCCTCCACATATCTTCCTCTTGGTTTTCTCACCGAGGCCAGTGCTTCATCCAGACCAGAAGTTCTCCTCGATTCGACCGCATCCCTCTTCCTCTTGGGAGTTCTTGACGGCTCGAACAGTCGAAACAAAACAAACCAAGAAAGTATAAGGTTAGGTTATCTCAAAGTTTCATCCAACTCACTGCTTGCACGAATTTCAATCAAAGGCCGATTCAATCCAGATCAAACCGGCCAAGGCAACATCTGGAATCTACTAATACCATTAGAAGCATCGAACCGCTGATCAAAGACCATCCAAGAGTTCGAAAAGAAGCAGATCTAACGGCCAATTCACCAACAACACACGATCCGAAAAGCATCCAACCAAAGGGCTAATCTACGGTCCAAATCACCCGATAATCAGAGAACTCAACCCAAGGGTTCATACCACTCTAGAATGACTCAAGAAATAACTCATTTCAGAGCCTAATCGAATTGTTTCCCAACCTAAACCAAATAAACAGTTCGTATCAGACTGCATATTCAATATCTTTACGAATGGGATTCTTATCTAAAATCAGGCAAATAAGGTCGCGATAGCGTCTACAGTGTTTTTATCATGGCTTCTCCTTGTTATGCATATAATCATGTGACCATTGTGATCGTTCTTTAGATTCCTTTTCTATCAATGTCTTCTTTTATGGTTATATTTGGCGTGGAGGCAAATTCTTAGTTGTTTAAGCATTTTATGGAGTCTATATTTTTGGTTTTTGAAGTTGATTTTGGTTAGATAACAACCGCTGATGATTATTAAATGTAAAAAATGTTTCTAATAAGGAAAAAGGGGAAAGAGGAGGTGGAATGAAGATTGAACGCTGTTGTTAGAGAGAATTTTTTTGATGGAGAGGTCAAACCTCAAATATGGTTCTATGTGGTCTCTTGGTGTTAGAAAACAGATTTAAAAATGCTAAAATTTATTTATTTAAATATCAATATTGACTAATGATTTCTATTTCATACATAAACGTAGAGAAAGCTAAATCATTATTTTTTTTAATATTCTTTCTATTTATAAGCCATCAAATGAGTTCTAAGAATCATGGTTTGTAATATGGTGAGATGATCTGTGAAAGAAGTAATCGTATAAGAGGTTAATGACATGGGAGAACTGTCATTTTAAAAAATGGTTTATTAAAATTGAATATCTGAGACATCTAGTAAATCTGAATCCCACTTCCACAAAAATGGACTAAAGCATATATTTGGATATATTTTTTTCAGAAAATTTGTTTGAAAAGGCAAAGATTTGGCAATTTCTATTGCCAAATGTTTTGAAAGGTCTCGACTTTAAAATAACAGTCAGTGACATTGATGATTTGGCTTTGGTAATATGTCAATTGACAATTACTTTAGAAAGTAAAATGAACATGTTGTTACTCTGGTTTTGTTGAATAGAGGAGGATGTTGTTATCATGTAAAAACTTGTAAATTACTGCTTGTGGTCACTTTTGTCTTTTTATAGCTCTCTCGCAATTTCATTTAATTAATCTATAATTGCCTTGACTGGAATTTCTGTCTTATCTAGCAATTGATTTACTTCTATTGTAACAGCAAGACAAAGAATACATCCTCCAAAACCAAATTCAAACAAGATCCAGAGCTCACAATGTGATCCAGAAGATGCTAGCTAGCCTTGGTGATCCATATACCCGGTTCCTTTCTCCTGCAGAAGTAATTACTTTTATTTGCCTTCGTATCAAGAATGCAATTGATTATTCTTCTTGAAAAAAAAACTATAAATTGGCTTTTTACTTGTTTGGTTCTCGTTGCTAGATTATTTTTGTGGAGGCATGATGTAAACAATCTTGCTGTTCATACCGTTTTCTCTTCTTGATTTATGAAATGGATTTTTTTTTTTGCAAAATTTGTGGTTTTAGACAAGTATAAATTTTAGATTTTCTAGTTTTATTTATTTCTAGTAGGTGGATTTTATATGGGTTGTCAATGAAAGTTACATAAAAATTTAGTTTTGGCTTGTGGGGATGGGTTGGGAAGGTTGGTTTGAGGGATTCTACTGCCACCCTTATGAAATCTCTCCAAAGATTTTGTTTGATTAGGAAGCCGCTGTTGAGATTGTCATTCTTTAGATGTGTATTAACCACGAGTTTACAAAACTTTGCATACAACTTGTTAGTCTATTCTATTTAAGCTACCAGAATTTACCGAAGTGATGATGGCAAGAACCTATTTATCAAATTTTAAGAAGGGAAGATCTCCACACTAATTCTCCAGCATTGCTTGTTTTATGATAACCTTTATTTCAAGCACCTTACTCTATTCGGACACTTTCCAGCAAATAAAAGGGATCTAGCTTTCCAACCATCAAGTAGGCGAACCACTTTGTGAAGTTGCTGGAAGTTTGAGATGTTTAGTGCTTTAGTGGGGATGGGTAACCCAAGATATGTAAATTTTTGGTTCAATTAGAGGTATGTTAATGTGTGAGCACAGATAATTGGCGTTTACAATTCCTGGAGAGAAAAAATGCCTTTTCATTTGAATAGTTCCACATCAGCTGGCATAACAATCACTTAAATTTACACTCGTGAATTCGGAATTTCCACCAATCTGTATTTATCACCAGTTCTTCATGGCAATGAATGTGATGTATATGTTATAACTAATTGCACTGTTAACTGTAGGAAGAAATTGTTAATTTACTCTTACAATTATATTCCAAATGGAAAGTTTAGAGATTGTATTGGTAAATACTTCTTAAATGATAGAAAGACCAAAATGTCCTTCCATGTGATGCTAGACAAGCATAAATTTATTTGTTTGATATAGAAGATAGTTTTTATTGTAACACTACCTTTGACGGGTCCAAAGTCCCGGATGTGAAAAGTGGAGGGTTGCGATAGACAGTTGATAGCTAGCATAAAATTTGTCGAAATAATCATGACATGAATCATTTAAAACATTGTGCGCGGCTCGAAGTATGTTGTATGACTTGAATATAGTGAAAAGTGCCACTTCATGCCGCAAGTAAATATTTAAGGGTTCCCACATTATAAACGGATGCGGACAAAGAAGTTAGTCTATGAAATTAGAATTATGTTAGGAACTTGGAATATAGGTACTATTACAGGTAAATTAATGGAATTAATCAATATTATAGTTCATAGGAAGATAAATATTTTATGTATTCAAGAAACTAAATGGGTTGGGGAGAAGATCAAGGAGATTGATAGTTTAGATTTTAAACTTTGGTATTTAGGTAGAAGTCGAATTAGAAATGGTATAAGTGTAATTATAGATAAAAGTTTGAAGGATAATGTTATAAATATTAATATGATTGGAGATAGAATTATAGCTTTAAAGATTATTGTTGATACTAAGATTATCAATGTTACAAATGCTTATGCCACTCAAGTTGGTTTGGATGTAAAAAGAAAAAGACTTGAGAGATTAATACAAAGATAATCTTCAAGAAAAGATATTTATTATGAGATTTAAATGAATATGTTGGCGTGGTGGAATTTTAAAAGTATTCATGGGTTTTAGATTTGGTAATTAATGAAGAATTGTATATATTAGTCCGTTTGGGACCATCTCACCGGCGACGCTTGTTTGACTGCTTTTCCTTCCGCCCAAAATTGGGATTTTGAGTTAGCGCGAAGTGCGACTGATCTTCTTCCACGCCATCACAGACGCTGCCTCCTATTACCCTCCGCTCCAACATGCCGCGGCTGACAAGTAATCTGGAATCTCTACCATGGAGAGCTTCCTCTCGCGTCACTTCTCAAAGCCCTAATGTTTCCAGCCATCCGATGTCACAGAGAGGGAACGTTTACTACAAGCTCGGAAGCATCACAGTCTTGGGAAGAATACAAGAAAGAGAAAAAACTAAAAAGTGAATAATAAAAAAAAGTAGCTTGGATTCCTAAAACGACAATATCGTGATTTCCTGATATTGAAACTCTAGCGAACTTCTTCCTGGTCGGGATCTCCATTGCGTCTGATCTCGAAGGTGCTCGGATGCAAATATTTAAGATGAATTGGCTGCGATTCAGAAGCTACTGCTTTCAAAAAATAACGCCTCAATTGCTACAACTGTTCCTACTTCAAACAGAGAGGGTCTGAGTTTCTTGGAGTTCTTTTGCTTATTTTTTCTTCCTCCATAACTATAATCTCAATTTGAAGATACCATGATAAAAGTGCTTTGATTGCCTTTTGTAGATCGCTTTGGGTTTCATTTACTTTCCTATTTTTAATTAACCTGCTGTATTTTCTTCCCTCGTTGGTCCGATGGCGGGATAACGTTAATCTCGCTTTCAAGCTACTTGTATATAAATATCTTGCGTGAATTTTGATAATGCTGATGCCATCGAAAAATATTGTTGTGGTTTCCTTTATAATTTAGCGATGCACATTGTCATGGAACCATATATGCAGGATAAGTTTTATGCGAACTTTCAGATTTCTTTTTTCGGGCCAAGAAATATAGACACATGAGCATGTTTTTTATTCATAAACATTTCATTGATAATCATATGTAAGTCTATAATCACTAACTATTATTTCACAGAAAGCTACAAAAAATTTTGTTAAGGAAACTTAACAATCTAGCTTACGGCAGATCAATTAATTCGAATTCATCATCTTTGATTTTATTTCTGAATTAAAATAGCAGTACTCCTGCAATACGTACATGATGAATCAGCTCAAAAATTGCAATAAATTTTATGAGTGCAAGATATAAGGGAAAAACTCCATTTGAAATAGCTTGCTAGCTATGCTAGTTTTTGAATTTTGATTAAAAAAATTAGATGAGTTTTACTTATCAGTCTTATCTCTTGATCTTTTATTGTTACTTGATGATGTTTATCGTTTATATACATGTTGTTATTGGCCCCCATTGATGAGTCTTAACTTATAGCTTTATCATTTTATTTGTGATTTGATGAGCCTTGATTATGTATATATGTGATTGTCGGCCATGATGACAAAGAATTTAATCGATATTCCAAAAATATGTTTTCTTGAATATTATACCAAGGTAAGATCTTAAAGATTCATGTAAACAATTCATCATAAATTTATCATCTTTTCTCGGTCTGATCTCATACCAAAGCCGATATTTCACATTTTTTAAACAAAGGAAGATGCCAGATTCTCAATGTAGCTTTTCCAAACGTAATCAGCTTCTTCCAAAACTTGTTTCTTCAAAAATATAGTTATACAAGTTAGATTTTAACTTTGCGTATGATTTATAATTCTTACTTTATTTAAGAAAAGAGATGTGCATATTATTACTTATAAAAATAGATCTAATAAAATATAGATTGATTATTTTATGATAAGAAAAATAGATCGTTTAGATTATAAATATTATAAGGTCATTCCGAGTGAAAGTTTAAGTACCCAGCTTCGAATGTGAAATTAACCAAGTTGCAAAAAATGTGTTTGGAGAATTAAAAGGGAAAGCTCTTTTAATAAAAATAGTTGGTGGTGGAGTCAAAATGTACAAGAAAAGATAAGAAATAAGAAGAATTGTTATAAAACTTGATTTAGATGTAAAAATTCGGAGAATTGTGAAAGATATAAAGTGGTTCGTAGAGATTCTAAGAGAGTAATATATGATGCAAAAACTTTAGCTTTTAGTGATTTATGCAATAGATTAGATACCAAAAGAATGTGAAAGATGTATATATAAGTTAGCCAACCCAAGAGATATGAAGTAAAAGAGTTGATGGCGTGTCAAGATGAAAATCTTAAAGTGCTTTTCTTAGAAAAGGATATTAAAAATAGGTGGATGAGGTATTTTGATAAACTTTTCAATGAAGGTTTTGAAAATACGATTGATTTTAGTAACATTAATACCCTAAACAAAAATAGAAAATTTTATTTTTATCGTTGTATTTGTAAATTTGAAGTTGGAAAAGCTTTAAAGAAATTGAAGTATGGAAAAATAGTAGGACCTGATGATATTCCAATAGAATGAATATGTTTAGAGATCAATTCTTTGCTTACAAATTTTTTTAATGTTATTTTAAAGACTAAAAAGATGCAAGATAAGTGGAGAAAGAGTTTGTTGGTTCATATATTTAAGAATAAAGGTGATTCACAAGAGTGTGCAAATTATAGAGAAATTAAGTTAATATGTCATACATTAAAATTATAGGAGAGAGTAATTGAGCATAGGTTACGATGTGATACAAAAGTTTCTCAAAATCAGTTTGGTTTCATGCCGGGTAAATCTACTTTGGATGCTATACATTTATTGAGAAGTTTGATGGAGAAGTATAGAGAAAGTAAGGAGGAGCTACATATGATATTTGTTGATTTAGAGAAAGCTTATGATAAAGTTTCAAGAGATGTTCTTTGGAGAGTTCTAGAAAATAAAGGAGTTAATATTGGTTATATTCTAGTCATTAAAGATATGTATACTAGAAACTGCTACACAAGGAGGATTAACAAAATATTTTCTTATTTCGGTTGGATTACATTAAGGATTCTTTAAGCCCTTATCTTTTGCTTTAGTTATGGATGTTCTTACTAGGCATTTACAGGAAGATGTACTTTAGTGTATGCTTTTTGCTGATGACATTCTTCTTGTTAATAAGACTAGAGGGAGTTCAAGAGAAACTTGAATTATGGAGGTCAACATTAGAGTCTAAAGGTTTTCATTTTAGTAGCAAAATATTTTTTTATTTCAGTTGGATTACATCAAGAATCGGCTTTAAGCCCTTATCTTTTTGCTTGAGTTATGGATGTTCTTACTAGGCATTTACAGGAATATGTACTTTGGTGTATGCTTTTTGCTGATGACATTCTTCTTGTTGATAAGACCAGAGAGAGAGTCCAAGAGAAACTTGAATTATGGAGGTCAACGTTAGAGTCTAAAGGTTTTCATTTTAGTAGATCTAAAATTGAATATATGGAGCTTAATTTTAATTGTAGAAATTCTAGTGGTGGTGTTATATTGGGTGACAAGTCATTAAAAGAGTGAGCGATTAGATATCTAGGTTCCATTGTTCAAAATGATAGTGAAATAGATGGAGATGTTGTTAGTAGAATTCAAGTTGGATGATTGAAGTGGAGGAATGCATCTGGTCTGTTGTGTGATAGAAAAGTACCACTTAGCCTTCAAGGAAAATTTTATAAGATGGTGGTAAGACCTGCAATGATTTATGGTGCAGAACGTTGGCCAATAAAAGAGAAGCATAAGACTAAGTTAAGTGTTGAAGAGATGATGATGCTCAAGTGGATGAGTGGCTTTACTCTTAGAGATAAAATATAAAATGAGTATGTTTGGGAAAAAAGTTGGGAGTAGCTCCAGTGCAGATAAGATTAGAGAGAATCATCTTAGATGGTTGGCCACATAAAGTGTTGGCCGTCCGATGACTCGGTTAGGAGAGTAGATATATTTGATTTGCCTTATGTTAAGAAAGGTAGAGGTAGACCTAAAAATACTTGGTTAAGATGTATAAAAAATAACCTTACTTTACTTGAATTAAATAAGAAATTGACACATAATAAGATATAATGGAGAAGAAAGATTCATGTAACTGACCCCACATAGTAGGATAAAGGCTTGTTGTTGTTGTATTGCAATAATAATCAATGACACTACAAACGATCAGTTTAGAAGAAAGTAATATTATTACTATAATTTAAAAATATGAGTATTCGCCTTAATAGTTCAAAAGATTTTATTTTCAACCTTCCTACTGCTAAGATTCAATCTCTTAAATTTGACACCTACAATAACATATAAAACATATTAATTAAGCTATACTTATTTCTCTTTATTACAAATTAATCTATTTTATCTAACTTAATTAATATTTTCTCTTAATTAACTATATTAATCATCATTATGTCTTAAATCATCTAATTTATTTATTAAATTACCAGATTCAACATTCTTTCTTTAAAATCATATGGATTCTATAATTATTACTTCTCTCTCTCTCTATTAAAAATTGTCTTCAATGATATAAATCTCTTTCAATTTATTCTTATATTTATGCAAATTTTCATTAATTATGCAAATCACTACAATTTAATTATTTTATAATTCTTTACAATTTAGAAAAATTTCTAATTATCATGAAATTAAAGTTTTACATAAAGTTTACTATATATATATATATATATATATATATATATATATATATATATATATATATATATATATATATGTATGTATGTATGTATGTATGTATGTATATATTATATTTACTATTTTTATTTAATTTTATTTCATTATTACTTTAAAATATTTTAACCTTAAAGTTAAAATGTTTTGAAATTTATAAAAGTATAAATTTCAATCTCTTCCTCCTTTTTCCCTACAATGACCTCAATAATTCCATATTGTTTTAGGTGTGATTTAAACTTAAGAATGTAGAAATTTAAACCTAGGATTGAAAGATGTTAAAAAAAATTTGAGTTGAATTAAATATCTGAAATTAGGTAAGAAAAAGAGAAGGAGTTTTTTAGCACCAAAAAGATACCTTCTTTGCTATCGAACTTGTTGTCAGTCACACACAATTGTTAAGGTTCAATCTAGCACATCAAACCTCTTGTCTTTCTCAGTTTCTTTGCTTGATCCTTGAATGGCAAGCCGCTCTTGCTCGTAGGCTTCCCTCGTCTTGCACTCACCTACTCTTGATGCTTGACTTGAGCATTCTCGCTCGCGCTCTTGCTCTTTATCCTACTTGGCTCCTTTTCTCGCTCACCCTCGCTTGCGGTCTGTGTTCGCACGAGGTGGTAGTCCCTATCTCGTCCCTTAATAATGCGAATTGACTGATGTTGGTTCAACTAAATTGGTACAATTGGTTTAACTCTCTCCTTTTTTTATCTTATGGGATTTTACAATAAATAGTGTCATACCTCAGGATTGATGAAGATATTGATCTTAATTCATGAAACAAATCTCAAAAGTTATGTACAATCAAAGTGTTTTTGCATTCAAGATGAGAAGGTTTTATATATACATAATTGTAAAAAAAACATATGCATTAACATAAGGAATAAAAATTCCATTTCATTAATAGAGTGTTTAATAATAATTTAATCGGGAAACAAGAACATCATCTAATAGAAAGGAAATGGAAGAACAGCATCCTAAAAATTAATAGAAATCTAAATGGCAAATTACAATATAAACTCAAGTATAAAAGCAATATATAATTTACTGTTGAAAGGCTTGTTCCTGTAGTGATGGTCAACCAAGAAACTTGGTAGGATCTATTAAATAAATTTTTTCATGAGTAATTTGATATTCAAACTCAGTAAATAATGCATATTTATTAAAGCATAAATAAAGGACATGCAATATGAATAATAAAAGAGGTGTGGTCTACACTGTAATGACAATATAATGAATATCAAACCTGGATAACTTAATTATTATGGAATTGAACTTACAATCTTAAACTTAATCATATAATCTAACCAAAATTAAGTGAATCAAAATCTAATGTTAAAAATTGCTTAACATACCCACCCAAAGTTATGAGGAACAACATGGGTAGTAAAATAGCAGAAAGGAGAAAATACAACATAATCTCTGCAAGGAATAGGAGCAATTACTTGATTGATGACTTATTCTAAACGATGTTTGGCCGCCTAGAATAAAACTTGAACAGGATGGACAAGGTGACAAAAGCTATAGAGTCTTCTTTTACGGCAATGAAATGATGGAGACTACTACAATAGAAAATTCTTAAGGCAATGTATGATGAAATTTGCAATTATAGAGAAATCGGAAAATTAAATTGATGGAGGTTGATTTTTCCACAAAATTATATATTCATCATTAATTTTCTTATGAAATTTATATTTTGGATGATTTTTAAATTATTTATTGGACTGCATGAAAATTTTTTGATGTCCTTATATTAAATGTGATAAGTTTTACCAAAATTTATGAATTTGTAACCTGCAAATTGTGAACTTATTTGTGCTTCATCGCATCTCATTTTAGGTTGTATTAGAAGTACTAGACTCTTAATTGTCCTATATTATTACCCTTATCTATAACTAAAAGATACCAGGAATTATATTTAGTGGAATTTATATATAAATATTTTTTATTGTGCCAAAATACTTGGCAATGCATGCTTTCTGTTGATTTCATTCTAAAATTTGAAATTTCTTGAATTCACTCAGAAGTTTTTACGCTAGATTTTTTTCTTGGTTTTTATTGTTTTTTTTTTATATTGACTGATTCATTGAGTATTTGTGAACATGCTGTAAGATTGGTTTCTGAAATACTTGTCATATTGTAATTTTTTAGAACTTTATATGCGTATTAACCACCCCTCCAACATCCTCCGATTGATTTTTTTATTCCCATATGTATAACAAAGCTGCAGTATTTCCTGTTTCATGCATGCGGTACTTCATTTTTGATGAAAAGTTTTCAAAGATGGCTAAGTATGATGTGACTGGAATTGGCATTAATCTTAGAGAAGTTCCTGATGAGAACGGTGTTGCAAAAATCAAAGTTTTGGGTGTCATATTGGATGGCTCAGCACATTCGGCTGGTGTAAAACAGGTATCTAGTATCTCACTTATTGATATTACTTATTCTCCATACAATGAATACCTTTCATTGCATCAACTTCTTTCTTCTTGTCAACTGTCCTGATAAATTCAATAGTAATTGTTCTCTAGTATTGTTCGTGTAGCAATGACAATTCTCCACGCTTACCTCTTTTTCGTCCTACAATATTATGCTCATGTTTTGTGCGTATGCATCTCATGAATAGACACTTCTGTTGACAAGCAGATTTGAGATGACTTCTGCAACTTAGTATCATAATACGAGAGAAAAATGGAGTAAAAATGCGGATGTACTTTCAAATTATCTAAACATGAAGATTTTTCCAGAATTTGAAGTGCTATGATGATTAAAATATCTAATTATGCAGGGAGATGAGCTTTTGTCTGTAAATGGGCTTGATATCAAGGGGAAATCTGCATTTGAAGTATCCTCCATGCTACAAGGTCCAAAGGAAACATTTGTAACTATTGAGGTTGATTTTCCAAATTACACGTCACTGAGCCATGTACAGGATATCATTTGATTTTATGATATTCCCAGCTTTAATCTCATGCTTGTATGCAGGTCAGGCATGGAGATTGTGGTCCGACACATTCTATTAAAGTCCAAAGGAAAAATGTTGCACGAACTCCAATATTTTATCGTCTGGAGAAAATGGGGGAGGGAAATGTTCCTGTTGGATATGTACGCATAAAGGAGTTCAATGCATTGGCGAGAAAGGATTTAATCATTGGTATATTTCAACTTAGTATTTTTCTCTTTAACGCCTTGAAGTTCCTATTTGGATTTTGGTTGTAGTGTTTTAGATTCCTCTTGTTATCTAATTCTCATGCATTTGACAATATTTAAGCTAGCTATTACTTTTGACCTTCTCTTTTTTAGAAAAAGACGGAGAAATTTATTTTCTTAATATATATGTATATCTTTAGCGATATATTTAATGAAGTTATAGTAAGCAAGCTTCTGTAGATCATTTCTCATATTCATTCACAAATTTTAAAGTTCGTTTGAAGAACAGCCACGACATGCTTCATATTTGAATTACTGAGTTGAAAATGCTGATGAAATTCGGGAAGATTGACAAAATATTTTCCTAGTTCAGTTGGATTACATCAAGGATCGTCTTTAAGCCTTTATCTTTTTGCTTTAGTTTTGGATGTTCTTACTAGGTATTTACAGGAAGATGTACCTTGGTGTATGCTTTTAGCTGATGACATTCTTCTTGTTGATAAGACTAGAGAGGGAGCCCAAGAGAAACTTGAATTATGGAGGTCAACTTTAGAGTCTGAAGGTTTTCGTTTGAGTATAACTAAAATTGAATATATGGAGTTTAATTTTAATTGTAAAAGTTATAGTGGTGGTGTTGTGACATTGGGTGATCAAATCATTAAAAAGAGTGAGTATTTCAGATATCTAGGCTCTATTGTTCAAAATGATGGTGAAATAGATGGAGATGTTATTAGCAAAATTCAAGTTAGGATGGTTGAAGTGGAGGAATGCATTTGACTTGTTGTGTGATAGAAAAGTACTGCTTAGACTTAAGGAAAAATTTTATAAGATGGTAGTGAGACTTGCAATGATTTATGGTGCATAATATTGACCAATAAAAGAAAAGCATAAGACTAATTAAGTGTTGCAGAAATGAGGATTCTCAGGTGGATGAGTGTAGGGCTGCAAATGAACCGGGTTGAGCCGAGCCGAGCCGAGCATGTATGTGTTCAAGCTTGAGCTTGTTTAATATTGTCGTGTTCGAGCTTTTTAGAATCGTGTTCAAGCTTGAGTTTGTTTACCATTATCGAGCTTGAGCTCGATTCAAGTTTGTTCACAAGCTTGGTTCAAATTGGATTATTGATCTTGTTAACGAGCAGCTCGTTTATTGAAATAAATGAGCTTTAATTAAGCCTTAATCTAGCTTGTTCACGAGTAGCTTGTTGAGAAATATACATGAGATGTATCAATTAAAGCTTATTAAACTTAAAAAATAATAATTTAAACAATATTGTTTATAAATAAGTTTTAATCGAGCTGTAATTGAGTCATGATCGAGCTCCTAAGCGAGCTTATTCACGAGTTTTAAACGATAATGTTCATGAATATAAATGAACTAAACGGTAAGTTGTTCAAGCTTGTTCATTTAGCAATCGAGTATTTACAAAAGTGTTCAAGCTCGTTTGATTAGTTAGTCAAACGATCATGAATGAGCCCTAATCGAGCCGAGCCACGACAGCTTGTTGAACGCTCGGTTCATTTGCAGCCTTAGCAGCCCTAGATGTGTGGCTTTACTCTTAGAGATAAAATGCGAAATGAGTATGTTTAGGAAAAGGTTGGAGTAGCTCTAGTGCCAGATAAGATTAGAGATAGTCGCTTTAGATGGTTTGGCCACATAAAGTATTTGCCGTCCAATGACCTGGTTAGGAGAGTAGATGTACTAGATTTTCCTTATATTAAGAAAGGTCTAGGTATACCTAAAAAGACTTGGTTAAAATGTATAAAAAATGATCTTAGATTATTAGAATTAAATGAGAATTTGACACATAATAGGACACAATGGAGAAGGATTCATGTAGCCGAGCCCACATAGTGGGATAAAGGCTTGTTGTTGTTGTTGATGAAAATCTGAAAGATCTAGGCTCTGCATGTGTTCCTGAATTCTCATTTTGTAGATACTGTAGAATTAAGCTAGTAGCAAAGGAAAATCTGAAAATCTAGGCTCTGCGTGTGTTCCTGAATTCTCATTTTGTAGATACTGTAGAATTAAGCTAGTAGCAAAGGAAAAGTCTACCCCTTTGGCAGCATCCAATCTATTTCCTGTTGGTATCAGAGTATCTTATCAACCACCAATATGCCATGTTTACAATGCTTCCAAGGGATAGCATAACTACGCATTTGTAAGCCCTGATTGAGCAGCTCATGGAACTTTTCAGATAACATATTTCAGTTTTTAAGTATCAAAAACTGTTTCTGTCTTGTGAGAAGTTGAAAACTCAGCTTATTTTCTGTTTTCTTTTTTCTCCTATGTTGTTAAGACCTGTTGTTTGTTCTTTTGGTCATTTAAGAATTATGATCTTTTCTACTGGCATTTGGTAGGATAAACAATTGCTGGTAGATTCTTACTCCTAGGCTAAAAAACTGATAAATTACATGTAAGTTGTTGAGGTATGGACCACACTTCATCTGGGTTCATAGTTTTAAGACTCTGTATCTTGGCTATTTTATTAACAATATTTTAAATATTTAAAATACTTTTATGTTATTAGCTTACTATTGTAATAATCTTGAATCTATGGCCAATGCCTTTTCATCTACAGTAACCCAATAATTTGTGGACATTGGCTATCCATCTACAACAATTTTACAATTAGTGGATAATAGCTTTCCATCTAAAGTGATCTAGTGAATTATGGAAAATTGATCTATGGGCCCATAGATCAATTTATTATGAAAGATAATGTTATAGGAATTGCATGAGAGGGATGACAAGAATGATGGTATGAGAGTAGCCCATTAAATGTTCTATAAAATGCAAGAGAGATTTGCAAGCATGTTTATACGGGAATTGGATGATTCTTCTTTGATAATGCAATTCTATTTGATGTGGCAGCTTTCCTGTCTTATGTCAATATGATTCTTTTTACAGGTTTTTATGGTCAAGATTTTAAACTTCATTGCATGTATGAGCTCAAGACTTTGATATTGAAGGAGGAATTGAATGACATTGGGAAGGTCATTAAGGAGATCAAGAGAACTTGGTCACAAACCAAAGTTACAATTATATCGAATTGTTGGTTGGATATAAAAAAATTGGAATTTTGATCAACATTCTATAAACAATTCCTATAACATTATCTTTCTTAAGTCTATTGAAGCATTAGATTAAATGAGATCATGCATAATATATTTTCAAACTACTTGATAGAATTATAGAGAAGGTTGAAGAGCATCTAATGGCCTAAATTATTATTCATAATGCAAGTGTTTATAAGGCTATGAGAATTAATTAATGGAGAAGAAAAAACTTATTTATTGGACTCAATATGTCATACATTGTATTTATTTATTCCTTGAATAACTTGAAAATTTTGGAGAGTTGTCTCAGCATAAGAATGTCTTAACTGTAGGTAAGAAGATTAGCAAGTTTATTTATAGATATAGCTTGATTTTAGCCTTAATGAGAAAGTTCTTTAACAAAAGAGTTCATTAGACTTGAGCCTCCTAGATTTGATATGGTGTACTAACTTTACAAATGATCCTATAAGTAGGGTAACATTTGAAGGCTATGTTTACCTTTGCATAGTAGTTAAATTGTACTTGAGTTAAGAAACCTAAAAGTAAAGAAGTGAGGAAGTTTGTTTTTAGTAATTGATTTTTTGTTGAGTTTAACTAATATTATGATGCTACTAGGACTTAATTCATGTTTTAAGATTGATTAATGTGGAGATAAGTCAATTATAAGTTTTATTTATAATGTATTGATGAGACAAAAGAATTGATAGAATAAAACTTAAGGAGAGATGAGTGCAATTACAAAGAAGTTTGAGAAATTATAGATAAGAAATGAGAGCTTCCACTACATTGATGTTTGCATGCCATTGGCTATAATTTAATTCTAAATATTAATATGTTGAGAACAAGCCAACTAGTCAAGAGATTAAATTTAATTTATACCTTTGTACTTGTGTGGATAAGAAATAGATGGAGATGTTATTAGTAGAATTCAAGTTGGATGGTTGAAGTGGAGGAATGCATCTGGCCTGTTGTGTGATAGAAAAGTACCGCTTAAACTTAAGGGAAAATTTTATAAGATGGTGGTAAGACACAAATGGTTTATGGTGCGAATGTTGGCCACTAAAAGAGAAGTATGTGACTAAGTTAAGTGTTGCGAGATGAGGATGCTGGTGGATGAGTGGCTTTACTCTTAGAGATAAAAATCTGAAATGAGTATGTTGCAAAAGTTGGAGTAGCTCAATGGCGATAAGATTAGAGAGTCGCTTAGATGGTTTGGCCACATAAAGCATCGGACCGGAGAGTAAATGCATTAGATTTGTCTTATATTAAGAAAGGTATAGGTAGACCTAAAAAGACATGGTTAAGATGTATACAAAATGACCTTAGTATACTTAAATTAAATGAGAATTTGACACATAATAGGACACAATGGAGACGAAGGATTCATGTAGCCGACCCCGCTTAGTTGGATAAAAGCTTCTTGTTGTTGTTGTTGTTGTTGTACTTGTGTGGATGGATATATTATTGGCTTAATTGAGAAGGTGAATGTTGATCTTCAACTTGTAATTTTCAAAAAGAAAGAATGATTATTCAGATTACAACAAGCCAAAAATAATGTTGCAAAATATTCCCCTCATAACTTTTAACATTTACTGACTATTTTTTAAATTATATATTATATATATATTTTAAAATTAGTTGAGTGGTGGATTCAATTTGGTGATGACACCTGGATTATAAGGTTTTACAATAAAAATAATAGGCCTTACATGTTTGTTAGCGGGGTGAGCACAACTAGAGTTTATATATGTGTATATATTAAAGTTCATACTAACAAAATAATTCACTTGACTACCTTAAGGATGAACTCATTGATTTATATTATATATAGCAAGAGATTAAAAGATAAACATTTAAAGAAAATAATTTTGGAGGATGATGAAGATCATTAGTAATGATGTGTCATCAAATGTTGAAATGTTTATAGACGATGAAAATAAGTTATTCTACCATCATAATTAAAAGTAGATGATATCAATATTGATTTATTCGATGGATGAAGAAATAAGATTAGCACAATTCAACAAGAAAGTAGCAAAAAATATTAATATAACAATTTATGTAATATTTATTAGATGTATCGATATAAACATTATTTTAAAATTTAATTAATGTTCTTTTTGATTTTTATTTATTAGGGGGTAGATGGTTGAGATTGATGATGAGGAGAAAGATTGGAAGGATGTTGCTATAATCAAGGATGATGGAGGGAATAAAATAATCAACTATAATGATGAGTTTGATAAAGATCCTCTAAGTGATAAGAGTAGAGGTGACTTTCAGCTTTGTAAATTATGAATATAAACTACTTGTTATTGTTGAATTGGGGGTTGGAAAGACTTATTTAGTGCTACTTGTAGCCTTATATGAATTTTTATTATCCTTGATTTTTTTTATGATTTTACTTTGATATCCTACTTTGATGTTAGTGTGTTATTTAATTTATTTATATATATATATATATATATATATATATATATATATATATATATATATATATATATTTAATTTGGGGTTTAATTTTGATGTTCATGCTTCAAAATTGCTTGAGGCTTATATCTCACCTTACGAAAAGAAAAATGCCTCAATACCGGATTACATAATTTAAACCTTGGGGTTGGGTCCTTCAATATGGAGTCTCTCATCCATGCAAATAGGTTATGCACTAATACTTAAAGCTAGTTTATGTCTGATAAAAGTGGGTAAGACATATGTGAACTATCCTTTTGAAATGAAGATGGTGATAACTACCATGAAGAAGCTAGTGGTCAAGAGGCTAGTACTCCAACACTAAAATAAATTTCAAAATATACAGATCCAAAACATGGAAAGTCCATGATGAAATGTTGGACAAAAATTTTTTTAAGGAGAACCAACGACGAAGACAAATCACAACAATTCTTTTCTTCTTATTTTAGTCATTTGGGTGGCAATATCAAAGATAACCAATTATTCTTTCATCGAAAACTTATTTTAGAACATCAATGAAATAGACATGGTTGTCTAAAAAGATAATTTCTACGATGTCCTTATTACTACAAACAAGAAAAACAATATTACTTGGATAGTAGACTCGTGAGCTTCATATCTTTTGACATAAGATAAAAATATCTTCCACAATTGTAGTCAATATCATGAAAATTATAATACCTAAATTATAGATGGGTCATAATCAAAAGTGTTGGATTAAGTTTTATGCACTTCTCAAAGATTTGGCACTAAACAAATTAAACTTGTAACAAAAATTTAATGCTTAATTCTTAACCTAATTTTTTGTCACATGTAGGACTTGAATTCAAGGAAACTGAGTGATCATGTAGAAATGTGTTCATGACTCTATTTTCCAAAGAATGTTTTCTTAAGTAGATGCTCAAACAATGGGTTGTGTGTCCAAAAACCATTAACTTCCAATTCTAAACACAATTTAAATATTGATGATATGTTTTTTATTTGGCACTATCACCTATGAAACTCAAACTTTGCTTAATTTCTTTTTGAGTTAGCAA
Source organism: Cymbidium sinense (assembly GCA_021442155.1). Classification (NCBI taxonomy): domain Eukaryota; kingdom Viridiplantae; phylum Streptophyta; class Magnoliopsida; order Asparagales; family Orchidaceae; genus Cymbidium; species Cymbidium sinense. The sequence goes on from CM038229.1 coordinate 40,109,764, forward strand.
TAAAATTTTGAAGAATTTTTAGTCTACATATTATTTTCTTGCTATGTACCCTCATGGTTTTTATTTCAGTCAAACCTTGAAATCTTCCCAATCTTTTATTTTAGTTCATTGTGATGTGTGGGGCCATCAAGAGTAAAGAATATCTTCGATGCTAGATGATTCATTTGTTTCATCGCTGATCATACCCAACTCATTTGGGTTTTCTTAATAAAATAAAAATATAAAGTGGGACAAATTTTTAAACATTTCAACATCATAATTGTCACTTAATTTCAATCCAAAATTTATGTCCTCTTCTACATTAAGAGATTATCGACCAAAGCTCTTCTATTGACACCCCTTAGCAAAATGGGGCTGTTATAAGGAAAAAATCAATGCATCTTAGATGTAGTTAGATCATTAATATTCTCCACAAATACTCATAAGCATATTTAGGATGGACTTGACCTAACAACTACATATCTCATTAATAAAATGTTCTAGGTATAGGTAAATTTTAAATCCCTTCAAACCTTTCCTTGTTCATTTCATAGGAATAAAGTCTCTTTTTCTCTCCTACTTGGGCCTAAATATGTTGACACAAGGCTTCTAGTGTGATAAATATCTCTGTTTCATTTTCCTAGAAGGTAATTTCCATGACATTTTTTTTATAATTTTAGGTCAAATATATGAATAGAGTACAACAAGATGCTAAGTAAACCAATTTTATAGGTACTCCCAATATTCTCTTCTGCATTTTAGGATTTTTTGTCGCATTTTGCAAGTTTTTCTTAGTTCTGTTTTTCTTTTTAGATATTTTTGATGGTTTTCCCGTTATATTTCAATCATTTTGCTGTATCATTTTAATGTTTTTTGTTGGCAATCTGGCATTTCTAAGATTTCTTGAAAATATTAAGGGTTTTACTTTGTAATGTAGCATTTTGAATTTCTAGCTTGCATTTTTCACATATTGTTTTTTGCCTGCAGCCTCTGGGTATGTATCGTTCTTCTTGTTCAATTTTATAAAGAGGACTCACAATCTAATCAATTGAGATTTAATTTTTTTTCTAGAATTTCCATTAAAAAATGTTTCAGAATTTATTATGGTCAAGAAAATGTGTAATTTTCACTTATAGGTCATATAAATGATCATGCCCTTAGAGCTAATGGCAATTGGCCATGTCCTTACACTCTGGGTGCCAAGTTGAAGAACATAAAGTAACTGAACTGAGAGGCTTTCTTGATATTTCAAGAAGTACTAGGGACATAAATATAATATTTTTCAAAATGTTGACCAATGTGAAACGTGAACTATACCCAATGGACCGGCATCTATTTTACCTTAAAAATACGATAAGAAACATGAACATAATTTTCCATCCTGGTGGATAAAAGTATGAGTTTTTGTGTGCTGCCTTTGAATAAATGCGAAAGCTGTTATTTAAAAGTTGATTATTATAACGCAAATGCTTTGATGACCCTTTTGCCTAGTTTGTTTTGTATGATTGCTTGATAGCACGAGCATAGAAAATTTACTAAAATGGGGTCAGTACAACATTGGGACAAATGGATGCGAGCTCTCAATGTGATTTATACATGATGTGTAAATTCTCTAAGTTTTTTTTAACGTTTTTAATTATACTTCTAGTTATGCTCACATGGAATATTCTAGCTGCATCCTTCTTTTTGTATAACTAGTTCCCTTTATATTTACATCTTTTTAACTTCTTTTGTTAGTGGTTATTTTCCTTGAAGTATTAATTTACATAATGCTATCTTCCTTGACAGCATTGAAAAACCTCCTTAATTCTGGTGCCTCCTACTTGGTTTTGGATCTTAGAGATAATCTCGGTGGCCTTGTGCAGGTTTGTAATTTCAATGTGCTCTTTCCAATTTATAACATATCCTGGAAAGAAGTCATTCTTATGATCTTCTGCATTTGTGCTTCATGCACATACACTGTTCCAAGTTTACTTTCTAATTCAATTATACTTTCTAATACAGTAGAAATCAAATCAGCTGAAATACCTTTGATCTTCTATTAGAAATTAATAAAAAAAGCCACGTACTCTGACAAGAATTGGAGAGAATTTATTGAGCATTTCAACCTAATATTTATGTAGTATTTTCAAAATATTATGAGAGCTTATAATAGAAAATATACAAAATCAAGAATGATAATTAAAGAATATTTATGATTGTCTACAGATTGATAGGTAGACAAAATAATAATTATAACAGTCTACACATTGATGAGTAAATAGTAGAGATCCCATAGATCAATAAGGTGGCGGTGGAAGATGAAGAAAAGGTGTAATTTGTGGTGATTGTGGGTCAAACTAGCAAAAATTATGTAGGCATTTCACACTCCCCTTTAAGTGATTGAATGTTGTTATTTATTTCAAGCTTACTTAATAATTTTTAAAAGATTGTGCCCTAATAATCTTTTGATGATGATGTTCGCATGTTGTTTACCTATGGTTACAAACAGAGTATAGCGTAAACTATTTTCAAGTTCTCTTTTAATGAAGTGTATATTAGCTTCAATATATTTTATGCAGTTATATTGCACGTGATTATGTGCAATATTGATGGCTGACTTGTTAGCATAATAAAATCTCATAGTATCTTTTCATTCCTCCTTTAGTTCTTTTAGGAAAGTTTTTAGCCATAGTAATTCACAGATTTCTAATGTTATAGATTTAAATTTTGTTTTTATGCTAAATATTACTTTCTCTTTTTAATTTTTATTTGTCCAAGTTATGAGTTTGTTGTCACACCTTACAACGATCTCCTTTTTAAAATCAACACGAGTTGTGATAGAGGTGGGTGCGATTTATTTAATTAAATATTTCTCCAACACTCATTTTAATATTCTATTCAGCAGAATAGTGTGGGTGATATCTTAATCACTAGAATGCACTTGAAATTACATATAACTCTTTATTATAATTCACACGGATTCAATAAAATTAAGTCAAATTAAAGTAATCCAGAACATTCAATTATATTTCTACAAAGCAGCTAATAAACATTAAAATTCATTTACAAAACATTAAACTTCATTTAATACACTTAACTCCATTCATACCTCAAATCTAGTACACATCAAACATGATAATAAAATTTAATATGATTTTACTTAACCTCAACCTTACCCTTTTTATTTCCTGTAAAAATCAGAATAATAATCTAGTAAGTCATGAGAAAGCAAGATTAACTCTAATATATAATTCAAATAATCAAGAATAGTAAATAATATGCATGCTAATTATGATCACACATAATCATAAAATTAGTCATTTTTAACTTGATTTAACATTCAATATTAAAATTGATTACATTAAGATTTATATTAATATACTTACATAAATGAAATGGCAACAAAATGCCAACCGTAAATTTTCTCAATTATTATGCTAGTTAGGGATTTAAATTCTTATACTTTTAATTGAGTACATCAAATCATTCTTTTGCTTATTTATTTTTTATCCCTTTATTTCTTCACTTTTGTCTTATAATATGCCATGCATCATCATAAGATAGTGAGTTGTAAATTCATATTGCATAACATAGAGTATAAAATTAGCCCTGATACTACATCATAAAGTTCGCCAGAGCTCAAGTGAAACTCATCATTGTGCTACTAAACTATTTTGAGGACCCTTTTGCTTTTGTAGGGTATAGGAGACCCTTTTGCTTTGCCTATATAGGTATTACAAATGTCACGACCCGGCCTATAAATTTGGAATACCAAGATGAGAATGGATGGTTGGACGAAAAATATTTTAATTAATACTCAACACAGACATTTTTCAAATTCATAAATATCCAACCATAAATCCAAAACATGTTTGAACCTACATATATGAAGACATAAAACTTATTAATTACCTATTTTTAGAAGTTCCCTGATGATTGTAAACAAAGTCCCTTCTATTATCCATTTAATTTATTGAAGGATTACTTAAAATTTATAATAACTAATATATAAGTTGACAACTCGGTGAGTAAAATGATTCTAAATAGAAATTAATTCAAGAAAATAGAAAAAACATGCATGAACAGTTTATGTAGTAATTGTGTATGAAAGTAAAGTAAAATTTTACTTAAATTATAAGAAAAATTGTATTTTTTAATATTTACACATATCACAAAAGTCACCATCTAAAAAGAACATTTTCTTAACCCATCTAAAAGATAGGCAATCATTTATATTTTTATTTTCTTTTTCCTTTCCAATTATGTACACGGGTACGTTGTGTTCTTAATCAGTACTATAAGAGGGTGAAACTCCATCATCAGCATGCACATTCTATTACATAAGTTTTAAATCATATTTCTTTCATTTTCATTAACATTTGTATTATGCATTTGTGAGATAATCATGTAGACTTCAAAACACTTAAATAATGCATAATACGAGAAACATTCGAGATTAAATACATGATTTACTTTGAAAATTTTCTATTCAATATGAAGAGGTGTTATAAAGCATAATAAAGCTATCATTAAAAGGTTATTGTAGTCATATTAATCTAACAATTTAAATGCATTTGTCTAGAAAAAAAGATTTAATTACTATAATAAAGAAACATAGTTACCACTTTAATGTGATGCCTCTTGAGTCTCTTTCCCTTTGAAATTTGCTTCTTTAATCGAAGTACTTATATTAATTATTGTACACAAGATTAGTATTCATTAGTGAATACTTTATTAACTTTATGACTTCCATAATAATTTGAATTTAATTGAATACTCTAAATTCTACCAATATCTTATATTCCTCTCCCATTCATCTCTTTAGACTTAACTTTTTATTTTCCACTATTTAAGATTCATAACTTTTTTATTATGGTGTGTGTTTGAAATTAATGTAATATAACTTTCCCATCATAAATGATATACTATATATAATACTTTATTTATATTTATTAAGCTTAATATTGCTCTAATAATTAAGGTTATATTTTATATATAGATATTTGATATTTTAATAAATTGATTGTGATCTACACGATATCAGAGGAAAGGGTGAAGCTTTAATTTAGATGATTTTTGCAAATGTTTTCTACATGATTTTAAGTACAAGTAAAACATATAACAACAATAACAAGCCTTTATCCCACTATGTGGGGTCAGCTACATGAATCTTTTTTTTCCATTGTGTCCTATTAAGTGTCAAATTTTTATTTAATTCTAATCAACTAAGATAATTTTTTATACATCCTAACCAAGTCTTTTTAGGTCTACTTCTATCTTTTTTAACATAAGGCAAATCTACGACATCTATACTTCTAACTGGGTCATTGGATGGCCAACACTTTAGGTGACCAAACCATCTAAGGCGATTCTCTCTAATCTTATCTGCCCTGCAGCTACTCTAACCTTTTCATGTATATATTCATTTCATATTTTATTTATAAGAGTAAAGCCACTCATCCACCTAAGCATCTTCATCTCTACAACACCGAACTTAATTTTATGCTTTTCTTTTACTGGCCAACATTCTACCCCATAAATCATTGCAGGTATTACCATCATCTTATAAAATTTTTCCATTTGTCTAAGTGGTACTTTTCTATCACACAATAGGCCAGATGCATTCCTCCATTTCAGCCATCCAACTTGAATTCTATTAATAACATCCCCATCTATTTCACCATCATTTTGAACAATAGACCCAAGATATCTAAAACGTTCACTCCTTTTTAAAGACTTGATCATCCAATGTCACCACTAAATCTTCTACAACTAAAACTACACTCCATATATTCAGTTTTAGATCTACTTAAACGAAAACCTTTAGACTCTAAGGTTGATCTCCATAATTCATGTTTCTCTTGAACTCCCTCTCTAGTCTTATCAACAAGAAGATTGTCATCAGCAAAAAGCATACACCAAGGTACATAATGAGAACATAAATAACTAAAGCAAAAAGATATGGACGCAAAGCCGATCCTTGATGTAATCCAACTGAAATAGGATAATATTTTGTTAATCTATGTAAACAAATTATAATCATAAAATTAGACTTCAGTTTCCTCCTCAAATTTTCAATTACTTAATCAATTTCCTCTTCATGTAAATATGTATCCTATTATAAAGTTTGGTTTTAAAATCTCACATATAGAAAGTTTTCTAAGGAATTTCAATTTGACATACTTATGTTTTTCCTTTCCATTGCCTTTTTACTATCATCTCTGATTTTGTACTATCTTAATCAAATCAAAATTTGTAAATTGTCCTTTAGAATAGATCTAGAGCTTTACAAATTTACATAAAATCTAAATAGATATTTTATTTTTTGTTTAAGACAAGATTATAGAAGAAAAACTTAAATCACCAAATACTTACCTCTTTCTTTCCTTCCTTCTCTTCTTCCTTTTTTTTGCCTGATTCTCTTTCCTCTGTTTTTTTTCTGTCTTGCACTCTCCCGTATTTACCACATTGGCAATTGTAGTGTTGACTCTACGAACTGCTCAGGTTAATCCCCTTTTTAGACTGATTGCTATAATAAGCATATAATTATCAATCTATCTTTTTATAACATGACTTTGCATATGTTTAGCACATTTTCATCATTAATCATTTAAGTGAACATATATTTCATTTTAAAATATGTTGACCAACCTTATAGATAAATTGATGATTTACTTATATCAAATGTTTTCTTTTTAAAATGTCACTAATTGGTAAAATATTTTTATAATTATGATACGTTTAATTATGAGCATGTATCATCAAAATTTATGTATGGACATTTTCAAATGAATAATAACTATGTAAATATGCATTCTCAAATGTAAAAAAAATTTAATGCATTGCTCACATAAGACTAATTCACATTTAAATGCACATGCAAAAAATAATGAATATTTGCTTTTTGAATTAAAAATTGCATGTTTTGCATTAATGACAATTTTCTTTGCAGCGGATTTCATTATTTCAACTTACTTGAGATTTTAATTTTTCATAGATAATCTAAAATAATGTTTTCCCCAATTTATTTTAAATTTGTATTGACAACTTGGAACTAAATTAATTAACTCAAATAATAATTTTACCTTAAAGAGATTCCTTAACATTCAAGCTACTAATTTTATGCTTAATATCAAAGCTTAATTTATGGAAGAAAATATCAAAAATCTGATTTTTTTACTTTTATTCCTAATTTTCCCCTTTTCCCCCTTTCCATCTTTTATTCTTCCCTTTTTCTTCATTCTTCTTCCTTCTCCTTACCTCTCCTCTTTTTTTCCTTATTCTAGTCCCCCGTTCTTCTATGTCACACCATAGCTAGGGAATACAATTTAGAGAAATAACTAGATAGAATTTAAATATAATATTTTATGAAAATTTGATTAATTATTTAATTACTTGGTTAATTAAATCACTATTATGCTTAAATATCTATATGCCAAAATGATCACAATTAACTATTGAATTTTATAAAAATATGATTGGCCATCTTTGAGGTAAGTTAAAACTTTATTTTTTAGGCTCAACAAGCTTTATTTGAAGTAGCTTATTTATATTTTCTAATAAGCTACTTCATGAGCAACGATTAAGGCTTGATTAAAGCTCGTTTATTTTGTCAAACAAGCGCATGTAACATACTCGATAATCCAAATATAAATTGAGCTAGATTTGAGCTCGAGCCGAGCTTGAATAGGATTTTTTATAAATGAGCTCAAGCAGGCATAATACTAAAGTCGAATCTAGTCCGAGTTGAGCTTGAAATCTTGATAAGCGAGTTTGAGCTTAAACAAGTAACTGCTTGGCTCAGTTCGGTTCATTTGCAGGCCTAACTTCAACTTATGTTTCAAATGCTCAAACACAAAGTTTGAGAAATTGCGTGAATGAAATATGAATTAAATTCAAACTTAACTCACTTAAAAAGTGTGCAAATCTTGTAAAATGCATGTAAATTTTTTAATCTTTAAAATATTTGCATGTGCTTCATATATGTGCCAACATGATTAAATACATGGTCTGTGTTGTGCGGATAAAAATAAATTAAATTTTAATTTAACTCTTGTATAAAAATGTAGAAGTCTTTTAAACTGTACACAAATTTTTTAAAAATTAAAATGTCTATATGTGCTATGATGAATATGCCAAATATGTTGATTTAATGGCTGAAAAAAGTTGTGTGGACTAATATGAAATAAACTTAAAATTATCTCACTTTGAGAAGCATGTAAGCATTTTAGAAGATTTGCAATTATTTTGAAAAGTTTCAAACTCTCTTTTCAAAAATGTGCTAAAGATCATCAAATTACAAACTCTGAGCAGGCAAGTCTCAATTAGCTAGTCCGATTCTTCTATCTATGTGGTCATAGTTGATGAGGCTAATGCTTTGTAACAATATTTCAAGTGATAAATTTCATCCAAATTATAAATGAAAGATAATTTCAATTCTTGCTTGAAGCATAGTTAAATAAATGGATATAATTATGGACTGAGAATTGCACGTTAATAAATCTCATCAAATAATTCTTTCCTTACATTTTCATAAGGTTTTCAATGACCTTACAAAGGAATTTTTTATTTAATTATTGATTTTGAGCTTACAAGAGATTATCCAAGTCCTAGCTTACACACTAGATCTTATTCATTTTGAAGTAAAATTGGCAAGGTCTGTGATGAAATGAACGTTTAAATAAACTCAAGTAATATCAAATATGAATCTAATCCTATGTAAAGATGTGTGCACAGTTGACAAAGTTCAATATAATTTATTTTGGGCTTTAAAAATTTGCACTAACTCTCATTATAGACTCTCTATTTGTTCTGGGTCAAACTTTTAAAAGACAATTTAGTTTTATTGATAAGACGTTGCCTAACGATTTCACTCTCATTTTATGAGAACTTTAGATCTTATTTTAGGCTTTTGATTAGTACAAGAACCTATTATTAATTATCTCTTCTAGTAATGAGAGAGAACTTTCTATTAAAGGTAGTTACTAGGCATTTGGAATCTAATGTATAATAGAATCACTTCAGTTTTAGAGTTAGAAAAATTTATCATTATTAACTTAGAGTGTATGGTGGGGGAATGATAATAAAATCGATCAAGATCTCATAGTTTCTAATCTACTTAGTCAAAGGAGGTAGTTGACCTAATCATTCAAGGAGGCTTTATAGATGTGGGGTAGAAAATTATTTAAAAGGATAATTTTAAGTCAAATTTAGTTGACAAAGAACTTTATGCCTTATCTGATTTACCCTTCGATTGAAACCTTGGAAAATTTATATGCTTTGTCCATGATCTTAATTTAATGATGCTATTTTGCAATGAACTATCCACAAAGTACACATGCCACATTTTACTTGCATCAAATATTTGAGAGTGATTATAGAGATATACTTGATACGACATTAATTCTTTTTGAACTTAGGTTAATTTTAAATTATACATCCTTAATAAACTATTGTAGAGGGTAGATAAATTTTGTTTAAGCTTTAAAGTAATAAATTTTTTTGAATATTTTAAATTTTATAATTTTTTTTTGTAAATTTTAACATTTTTTAATCTTTATTTAAGCTTATAGGAATTTGTGTGAGGATTTAGGGTAATTTTTGTAAATAAAATTTTCTCTGATTGAGATTTGCTTTCAATATAGTCATCGTTGGGATATCTACATGATAAAACTTAGTTATGTTGAAACTATCAACTCTATCTAGTTGTTCAGAGAGGAGTAGGCTCAAAATAATCAAACACACCTCTCTCTCTCTCTCTCTCTCTTGAATGGTTACGTGTTTTAAGGTAAGATAGATTTAGATTTATATTGTTTTTAACCTGCATAGCATTCTCAACCTTTATTTTTGAGCCTTGAATATGTTAGCTGGAGCACATGCGAATGTTTTTAATTAATAAGATTTGAATAAAATTAAAAAAAATTGTACATTTTATTAGGCAAAATAACTCGAGTACATTTTACGTTAGTCCCTATAGTTTCCAAACCTTAGATTTGAATATTTTAGCACATAGGTTGGAATGTATGCTAATATTCATTCTCTTACTACACTTGCACTAATTTTGGTGCATTTATATAATGTACTTGCATGAATTTTGGTGGATTTATACATTGCACTCTCACTTCTTTGCACACTAGCACGCTTTTGGTGTACTTGCATGGTGCACTTGCATGCTTTTCAAAGCACCTGCATAACTTTTAAAATGACATGATTGACCTTGAAAGTTATCTCGCAAAGTATTTAGGACTAACAGTTATTCGATTTTAATTATTGGTGTGAAGTTACGCCATTAAAAGTGCTTGAAATTTCATTTTTGTGAATTTTAAGGATGCCTTCTATTCATCAGCACAAAATATTGTGAATACAGTAGTGGATGTTTGTGATATAAATTTTTATTGTGCATTTAAGATAGTGCATTTTAATGTTTATTTAGTTCACAATTTGTAAAATTTGAAAATTTAATGAATCTTTGTTGCTTTCAAGTTCACTAGAAGTCTCATTTAGGTTCTTTTCATGTTTTACAATTCGTTAATGCGACTGCAATGCCATTTAAGTGTTCATTGGAAGGTTCTATTTATGCTTTTAGCGAGTTTGAAAGTTTTGTCCTCACTATCTATTTTTATGTTCAACTTTGATTCTTACAATTCAATTAACAATACAGGTGTTACATTTGAAGTATTCATCTTAATTTTATTTTTCCATTTTGTAGTCTTTTATTTTTTTTATCATGTTATTAGGTTTAGATACTCATTTTAATGTTGCTCTTTGTAAATTTGTTCATTAGAAATTTTGGAAACATCTTGACATCTCGCCCGCCTAGGGGCATTTATGAGAGTACTAGCCCTTTTCATCACAATTAAATATCATGCATAAATGGTGTCGTGTGACACTGTGGTTTAAATCCATCATGCTTAAAAAGATGTGAATAAACCTTCAATCATCTGCATGAAAAAATATGTGAACACAAATTTTCTTGTTATATTAGAACAACAAATATGAGTACTTATTTTTAATATTTTTATATCATGTTAATCCCTTTTCTATCATCATTTTTTTTCTTGTGTTCATCTTGACTATTTAGTTTAGATGCCATCATTCTAAATTTTGACAGTCTACTGACATCTTCTTCGCATGGGAGGCTTTTTTGGGTGTGCATGGCTAGTATCTTGGGATACCATAGTTGGGTTTGTTTTCAAATACATTGCTCTTGAAAAAAGTATGCATAGGACTTCAATGGTATATATACAAAAGACACAAACACAAGATTTCTTCTTTGTTAGAACAACATACTTGAGTGCTTAATTTTGCATTTTTTGGGTCAAACGTGCATGACTACTTAAAATTTTTATATTTTTTGCATTTACCCTGTGTGCGAGGTGACTTTATTGATGACATTAATGATGAATGTTACGGTGAATGATGAGTTTTGCGGCAATAGTAAAATACACAGTTCCTCTTTCTTTCTCTTTTATTTACATATATCTACTTTTCTTTAGAGAGAAGGAAGTGTTGAGAATATGGGAAAGAGAGAGAGAGAGAAAGGGAAGGGGGGGGAAGCTCTCTTTAGAGAGAAGTGAGGATGTGGGAGAAGAAGAGGATTCTTTGTCTGTTTAGAGAGAGGGAAAAGGGAAGGAGATGTGCTGGAGAAGAGTGAGGCAGAAAGTTTGAGGAGAGTTGGGCATGTGAGTTGATGACTTGTGATGGAGAGGAGACTTAGTGGAATTTGTGGTTAAGGTTGGGTGAAGGTCAGTGCGGTGTAGATGTCTTACAAGAATAGAGGGAGATCCCTAAAGACGGATTGGTATTGGTGGTCTTGCTGCTTATGCATTGAAGATGGGGTAGAGTGAATAGAGAGAAAGGTCACATCTGTAGAGGAGAGAATAGGAAGAAGGTTGCATGTGAGTGAGGAGATGGAGAGGTCGAGGTTGGGTTGTGGTCTTGAGAATTGAGGGAGCCGCTTGAAGGAGGAGTTGGAATGTTCTAGCATGTGAGACAAGTGATATGAGATGTGGGAGGAAGTGGAGACCAGGGGATCAATGATAGGAGCGACATGCAAACACAGAGAGAAAAAGAGAAGACCAGTTGGGTCGTACAAAGTGGCGAAAGTGGGTGTATTCTCTTCTTTTTTTTATTTTATTTTATCAACCAATATTCATATATCTCAATGATGATTGTGGTGATTGAAAATCTCAATAAAAAATGATACTAACATCAAAATGTCTCAAATTCTAATGCAAATCATTTAGAAATAAATGCTAACAAAATATGAAAATTTTTTGAGAACCATGAAATTTGAAAACAAATATTCAAATGAAGTTTCTTTACCTAAAGTGAAGAGCAAAATCCCTTTAAAATTTGCAATAGTTTATCGAGGGCAACAAATTTAAATTTGACCTAATGTTATAAGTGTCAATGCTATATCAAGCATATATTTATATTTACACTGAATTCATGCCATTAAATGTGCTTTATGATCATATGGTTTTGTGCTCTAAATGACATCATAAAAAGTATGGTTATGACTTTGCTTCTCAATGATACTACAAGAATAGCTATTACAATCGAGACTCTTTGATCATATGGCTTTATATTTGAATTGCTCTATTATATTGAAATGCACCAAAGTCTAAATATTCCCTAATGGCTCAATTCTCTGAATTGTGAGCTATAAAATGTACTTTGTAAGGCATAAACTTATTTGTTAACTAATTTAAATCTAGAAGTGTTAGACAACCATCCATCTTATATTTATAAGATTCCTCTGGATGAAGTAACTTATTTGTTAACTAATTTAAATCTAGAAGTGTTAGACAACCATCCATCTTATATTTATAAGATTCCTCTGGATGAAGTAACTTATGATAGTCGACAAGGATTCTTCAATTAGATTGGGTCGAATATCTCTTTTGACTAAGTGGGATAGAGATTACATAACAAGATGAATAATTATGTGTTTTTGATCGATTCATCACCCCTTATTATCTACTCTAGGCTAAAGGTGGTTGTTTTTTTAATCTAATACTAAATGTTATTCATATATGCTAAATATTGAGTATTTAATGATTAGCTTTGATTTAGATCTTTCTCTCACTTTGGGTAATTAACCATGAATGCTTATACCTATATGAAATGTGGGGTTGAGATCTTAAAATTTCACAAAAAAGATGATGAAATCTTTGGGTAGTGTCTCATCTTAAGTCTAATCTATCTTCTTAAAATTAAACTCAAAATAATAAAATTTTCTTAAGAGAGTTCAACAGCAAACAATTTTAAGCAATTATACCTATTTGATGGGTATAATCATCTTATATCATAATGAGAGTGGTGTCACGACCTGGCCTAGGAGCTTGGAATACCAAGGCGAGGACAGATGATCGAACGGATAAAAAAAAGCCTTACCTAACATTTCCAATCTTAAACAAAATTTTATAATATATTTCTCCAACTCATATAAGATCCACTACAAATCCACAACACAATTAACAATTTATCCACACATATAATATATCTACTAACAGAAGTTATATGAAATATAATTTAAAACATAAATCAATATAATACCTATCTTTGGCCTCTAATGACACGATAAACATAACTCTAAATAACTGAATCAATAAAATTATTGGATGAATTATGCTTTTACTTGTAGTAAAACAAGAAAATAGAAATAGTATACATGACATATTTTGCTATAACATGTACATAAAAAAAATTTCTCAAAAATCAAATATATAAGAGGTATGTACAAATGAACATTTCTTATAAATTTTACTTTTATATTTATCAACCATTTTAGGAGTCACCTTTTAAACCTTTACCAAAACTCATCCAAAGGACAAGTAGCCATTACCATTTGTCATTTCCATTAGCCTTTTTTAGCGTGCATCGAAGTTTCATAATGGGGTGAACTTCACTTTCAAATATACACATTCACGATATAATTTATACAACGATATTGATTCATAACAAGAATCGCTTAACTCGCGTAAAATGACATGACAATACGATCTAAGATTCGTTGTTTTATTCAATGAAGAAACGGAAAATCAATCACAATTTGTAGTACAGGAAAAAATCATAACCATATACAAATGCATTTTATCACAGGAAATAAATAAACTTTTACCATAAATATAAGAATATAATTACCCACTTTAATTTGAAGCTTTCTCTTGAATCTCCTTCCCTTTAACACTCCATTTTCTTAATCAAGTTCCTAATTAAACATTAACCATCAATACTCATAACTATCTCGAGTGTATACTGATCAATCATAAGCTTCTCTTATGATAATATTTATAATTCTACTAGTTTGAGACATTAAAATTTTCAAATAATTTCATTCTTATTTAAATGATCGATATTTATCTCAAAAATTTTAATTTATTAAATTCTTTATCAATTATCAATTTCACTTTTTCATTACTAAATTTAGATTATTCTACTAATGCATGTAACATAATCATTTATAAGAAGTTATATATGTATTTTCTTCATACTTTTCTAAATTAATTATTTAAATTAATTAAATATTCTTTTATTCGATTCATAAGAAAGACTAATTTTGTATTATTATAAACTATAATAAATATTATATTTATGTATATTTATTAAGTTAAATATCAAGTTAATATTTAAGTTATATTTTGCATGTAGTATTGAAAGTTTAAATAATTAAGTTTGATTTGTATTATCAAGAAAGGTAAATTATACTCCATCTATTAATACAATTAATCATATTTTTAGTTCATCTCAATCACAAGTTTTAATTAGCATTTCATTTATAGGTTCTCATAAATCTAACATTTTCATTTATTATTTTTCAATTGGATTATTCTTATAAATTTTCAACATGCTTATGGTTTATTTACACAACTTTTAATATAATTAAAAGATATCCTGTGAAATGAAATATAATTATGTAAAAGTTAAGATGGATTTAGGATTTTCAATTCTTTTTGAAATTGAAACTTATATAATATAAATACATTTTATTAATAAAAAAAAAGTAAAACTAACCTATAATATCTCGATTTTGCCTTAAGACTGCGTCTGTCGCCGATTCTTCCCATGCTCAAGGCTCTTGTTCTGCACTCTCTCTCTCTCTCCTTCTTCTCTCTCCCATCTAGCGTGGAGGGCTCTGGCTCAGGTCAAGGAAGCCTCACCTCACTAGGGCATGCACACACGAGGTTTCCCCTTCTCTTTCTCCCTCTCCGCTTTCCTCTCTCGTTGCTTGAGTTTTGTTTCAAAGAACCAAACCTAGTCCCCTTCGATTCTTCTATTTTCACCAACCGTCTGGACGGGATTTTATTTTATTTTAATATTCTTTTTATTTTCTGTTAGGTTTTTCGATTATTAAAATCTCTCCCTCTTATAAAAATTTCGCTCTCGAAATTTAATGATAATAATAAAATAAACATACATTTAATTAAACAAATGAGGATAAAGTCCTCGATTGATTCCTTCTCCACGTAGCTTCGCTTCATGTTTCCACAGACAATAAATGAAATTTTTCCCCTCAGATGCTTAACATTATAATCTATAATTCTGCTTTTCCACAAATGTGAGATCGAATATCAATGCGATCGAATAATCTTGTTTCATCATCAATATATAGTAAGAAATATAAACACATCAGGCGATGCTTGTATGTAAAGCTTTATAAGCCACTTTTCCAATTCTTTCCAATATTTCATATGAACCAATATAACGTAGGCTCAAGTTTCCAATATTACCAAATCGTTTTATATCTCTGTATACTTTTTGGGAAATACAAATTCTCCCACTTCAAACTTTACTGTTTAGCATCATAATATTTCTCCCTCTTGAGCCTTCAATCTATCAATTAATCGAATTTTTTTTTGGTTCTACTACATCCAGAATGATTCTCTTTCACCGGTTTCACCCAACAAAATAGTGTTCTACACTTCTTTCCATACAATGCTTCATATGGAGTCATACCAATACTTGCTTGAAAGCTATTATTATAGGCAAACTCAATCAAAGATAAGTGAATTTTTCAATTTTCCCAAAATCAAGAGTACAAAGTCTAAGCAAATCTTCAAGTGTTTGAATTATTTTTTGACCTACATCGGATGATGAATACTGATCGAAAGTAAGGTACTTAAAGTTTCTTGAATTTTTCTCCATTGACGGAATCTACCATCCCGATCCGACACTATCGACTTTGACACACCATGTAACTTCATAATTTCATCAACATACTCTCATATTTTAAACAACATCGATTGTTTGATGTATAAAGTATCTGATTTAGTCAATCTATCAATAATCACAAATAAGATCGATCCTCCTAGATCTGTAAGCCAACCACAAAATCCATAGAATATCATCCAATTTCTACTCGTGCAAAGCAAAAGTCCACTGACTTTGATGTTTAAATTTTAACTATCCGACATGATGATAATTTGTAACAAATTTATTTACACTTTTTTCATTCTCGCCACCAAAATATTTTCTTAAGATTCACATTTTCTACCGCCGGATGAATTATATAATTAGATTGATGTGCTTCATGTAAGATGTCTTTCCTAAAATCTCCAACATCTTGAATGCAAACTCTGTCTTAATACTTTAGTAATTCATCTCCATCAATTTTAAAATCTTATGTATAGCCTACTTTTATCAAATTTAAAATTTTCTGAAAGTCATCATCTTGAGGTAAAGCATCCTGTATTTTGTCTTTCAAATTTGATTATATAGTCATTTGATTTAACAATAAAGTATGATCATCTATAAATTAAATAATTGAAATTTTCAGTTTTTCTAAATCTTTAATCAACTCCTCCTGTTGAGAGATCAACCAATTAAGATACCGATATTTTTCTACTTAAAGTATCTACTACCGCTTCCCGGATGATATTGAATATCCAAATTATAATCTTTAATGAGTTCCAATCATCTCCTTTATTTTAAATTTAGCTCATTCAGTAAAGATCTATTTTAAGCTTTGATGATCTGAAACTTCACACCTTTCTCTATATAAATAATGCCTCTAAATTTTAATGCAAATATCATCAGTAGCTAGATCATGGGTTTGATAGTTTTTTCATTTTTTTTTAATCGCTCAAGATAAGAACTATTCTTCCATTCTCAGATAAATACACATCTCAAACCTCTTAATGATGCATCACTATAAATTTGAAATCCTTACGTCCGATGGAATAGTTAATACCGTACCATTAAATAATTCTTCAATTTTGAAAGCCTCTTCACACCGACCGATCATTCAAACTCGCTCGAAGTTACTGGGATAGATGACAATCTGTGAAATTTATTTAATAATTCTTCTGTAATGTCCCGCCAATCCTGAGAAACTTCTGACTTTTGTGACAATGGTTGGTCTTGGTCATTCAACTATTGCTCTGACTTTACTCTGATTCACTGAAATACCCTCACTACTAATCATATGCCTCAAGAATATGATGCTATTTAACCAAAATTCACACTTTGAAATTTTTGCATATAATTTATTTCTTTTGAGTTTACAAAATAATGCGAAGATGATTTGCATGAGCTGCTTCATCTTTGAAATAAATTAAAATATCATCTATGAATACAATCAGAAATGAATCTAAAAAGAGTTTAAAGATTCTATTCATGAGATCCATAAATACTGGAGTATTTGTTAAACTAAAAGCGACCACAAACTCATAATGCCCATATCTTTTCTTGAATGCGCCTTTGGTATATCTTTGATCTAAGGCGATGATAACCGATCTTAAATCAATCTTTGAAAATAATCAAGCTCCTTCAGTTGATTAAAAGATCATCAATTCTTGGCATGGATATTTATTCTTCAATGTGAGTTTGTTAAGCTCTATAATCTATGCACAAGATTAAGCTCTCATCTTTCTTCTTCACAAACACAGAGCCCCGCGGGATGTAGCTTTGATAAATCATTTCTCTAATAATTCTTGTAGCTGATTCTTCAACTCTTATAATTCTTTGATCACCATTCTATATGGTAGTTTTGCTATAGGTTTTGCACTTTGAATTAAATCAATAGAGAAATCTATCTCTACGGAGGTAAACCTGGTAAATCATCTAGAAATTTTTTGGATACTCCTTTACTATCAGTATATCTTCTAACTTCTTTACTTTTTTAGTAATATCATTAACTTGAGCAAGAAAACCTTCATAGTCTTTTGCTAGCATCTTTTGGACTTTCAAGCAAGACACCATCATAGCTAATACTCTCTTATACCTCACAAATTTGAATTCTTCTTCAGGAATTTTGAATTTGACTATCTTTTTGTAACAATCTATAGTAACATAATGTTTAGATAGTCAATCAATTCTTAAAATCACATCAAATTCATATATCGGCAGTGCAATTAAATTTACATCCAAGCTTCTTTCACAAATATTCGGTTCACCGCAAAAAATTTTAGCATTCATATGGGACTATTCGCATCAGAATTGAAAGTATTACGACATTTTTATAACTTTCAATCCCAAAATTCTCACACATTTTTCAGATATAAATGAATGTGATGCTCTAGTATCAAATAAAATTCTAACTGATTTATTTTGAATAGAGATAATACCTATAAATGAGTATATATATAAAACAAATATATTTAACACAATATAAAATTTTTAATAATGTTAATTTAAATAAAGACATACATGTAATGACATCGACGAGTCTTTTGCTTTTCGTGTGAGTGTACGTGTATTTTACTGCGAAGCTCAGATTTGAACTAATGCTGATTCAATCACCCTTTGTCTACCAACAATCTTTTGAGGAAGTCAACACTTGTCCTAAGATCCATCAAGATTTCGGCGAGATAAGATAAGATTTTGCCATATGTCCCCGATGGTACCAATAAGACGTGTCAGGTCGAGAGACACTCTTCTTTATGCGCTCTTCCATATTTTGGGCATGTAATAACACTGTTACTGCTGGCATTAATATATGACTTAGACTTCTTCCAGTTTGATTTTTCAGTTTGAACATTCTGCCCAGATTTTAACATATTATCATTCCTCTTCTTCTGAATATCTCTCCTACTCTGAGTAGCTTGCAAATCCAATTATATCCTTCTAGCCCTCTCCACCAATACAACATAGTCATCAATACCCAGAGGAATCATATCGATTACATCCTTCGCCAGATAGA
Organism: Cymbidium sinense; assembly: GCA_021442155.1. NCBI lineage: Eukaryota > Viridiplantae > Streptophyta > Magnoliopsida > Asparagales > Orchidaceae > Cymbidium > Cymbidium sinense. Next base: position 40,128,869 of record CM038229.1, read on the forward strand.
AACCATGACATTTTCTTCAAGATTTGTCATACTGAGAGGGTACAAACCAATCTCTAAATGTCTTCATAAAATTCTCCCATGAAACAAGATCAAGGCCTTTCTTCAAACTTCTCTACAATTTTGCCATTCATCTCTCGCCTTCACTAAAAAGCAAAAGAAGCCAAAACAACTCTTTTTTCTGGAGCGCATGACATACTTTCTAAAAATTTTTTTATCGATCAACCGCTTTCAACAGTCCCCTGTTCTCGAGAAAAGAGGTGGTCATATCAAATATTTGTCCATAGGAACTCCGCCACTTCCACTAGTTTGAGTATTCTAATTTTTTATCATTTGAGTCATTGCTTTCATCATTTATGTAAATGCATCTATAGCTAGTGAAGGTGACTGCACCAAATTCTGATGATCAACAGTTCGTACCTCTCTATTTTTACTCATAACATTTTCTTGAATTGATTTCATAGGCCTGAGAAGCACAAATTAATTATAACCGTTACGCATCAATTAATATAATCATATGCAAATCTCTTCATAAAATTTATCATCTTCTTGGCTCTTTGATTATGATCATACTTATATCCCTAAATGTAAAATCTCGTTCTGATACCACTTTTGTTATGACCCAACCCTGGAGCTTGGAATACTAAGGCGGGAACAGACGATCAGATGGATAAAAGAAAACCTTACATGACATTTACAACCTTAAACAAAATTTCACAATATATTTCTCCAACTCATATAAGAGCTACAAATCCACAATACAATTAATAATTTGTCCACACATATAACTTATCTACTAACAGAAGTCATATGAAATATAATTGAAAATATAAACTAACATAATACCTATCATTTGAAGCCTCTCTACTGATTAACATAACCCTCCCTTCTATCCTCCATCTAGTTAGGAATATTATCTGAAAAATATAAATAACTGGCAATTGAATAAAATTCAATGGATGAATTATACTTTTACCTATAAGAAAATAAGAAAGTAGAAATAATATATATGTTTTGGTATAACATACGCATAAAAGAAATTTCAAACAATCAAGATATAGAGATGTATAAATGTATTTTTTTATGAACTTTATTTTTACATTTATCAACCATTTTAGGAGTCACCGTCTAAACCTTTACCAAAATTCATCCAAAAGAAAAGTAGTCATTAGCATTTGCGATTTCTATTAACATTTTTATTGCACGGGTACATTGCATCCCCAACCAATATCATAAGGGGGTGAACTCTACTTTCAAACATATACATTCATAGCATACAATTTATACAGCTATGCATATTGATTCATAACATTAAATCAGTTAACTCTGTGAAATGACAAAGTGACGATATGATTTAACATTTAGACTGCTTATTCAATATGAAGAAACGAAAAAATTAATCATAATTTGCAGTACAAAAAATGACATAAATATGTACAAATGCATTTCATCACAAAAAATAAATAAATTTTGTCATAAATGTAAGAACAAAATTACCCACTTTAATTTGAAGCTTTCTCTTGAATCTCCTTCTTTAACACTCCTTTCATTAATCAAGTTCATGACAAATATTAACTTGATCAAGAGGGAGACGAGAAGAACAAGTATTTCCTTCTAGGAGGAGGAGGAAACATGAATGAACCTTTGCCTTCTACTTCTTCTAAGTTCATCTTCTTATAGTAGATAATGGCTTTAATGAGGAAGGTTCAAGCTTAATGAAAGAAGTGGTTATAGAATTTCAAAGGAGGCTGGCTACTATAAAAGTTGAAGAATCCCTAATTTGGATTGAAGTTTCATTAATTGAAGTTCCTATGATTAGAAAATATTAACTTGATTAATACTCATAACTATCTGAGTGTATACGATATTGAAACATAACTACTTCTCTTATGATAATATTTATAATTCTACTAGTTCATTTGAGATATTAAAATTTTCAAATAATTTCTCATTCTTATTTAAATGATCGATATTTATGTAAAATATTTTAATTTATTAAATTCTTTATCAATTATCAATTTCACTTTTTTCATTACTAAATTTAGATTATTGTTCTACTAATATGCATGTAACATAATCATTTATAAGAAGTTCTATATATATTTTCTTCTTACTTTCCTGAATTAATTATTTAAATTAATTAAATATTTTTTTATTCGATTCATGAGAAGACTAATTTTGTATTATTATAAAAGATAATAAATGTTATATTTATGTACATTTATTAAGCTAAATATCAAGTTAATATTTAAGTTATATTTTGCATAGAGCATTTAAAGTTTAAATAATTAAGTTTGATTTGTATTATATTCAAGCAAAAGTAGAATTATACTCTTCATCTATTAATACAATTAATCATATTTTAATACATCCATCTCAATCATAAGCTTCAATTCTAGCATTTCATTTATAGGTTCTTATAAATCTAATATTTTCATTTATTATTTTTCAATTGAATTGTTCTTATAAATTTTCAACATACTTATGGTTTATTTACATAACTTTTAATATAATTAAAAGATATAATGTGAATTGAAATATAATTATGTAAAAGTTTGTAAAGTAAGATGGACTTAGGATTTTCAATTCTTTTTGAAATTGAAACTTATGTAATATAAATGTATTTCCTTAATAAAAAAACAAAAAACTAACCTATAATACCTCTCGGTTTTGCCCTAAGACCCGTGGTTCATTGCCGCCGATTCTTCCCGTGCTCAAGTCTCGCTCTCGATGCAGCTTCGATTCATCTATTTCATGACCAACCATAATCGTGCGGTTGGATTTTATTTTATTTTATTATTATTATTATTTTCGGTTAGATTTTTCGATTATTACAAGTGGGCCGTTATGAAAATCAAGATCTTAAGTTGCAAGCACAAATACTTAAAGCAATCTTATTTAATGATGACAGTGTTGATAACAAATCTCAATAGAATGGGCTTTTGTTATCAAAATGCTCTCAAATTCTAAAGTAAAATCATTTCAGCTCATATCTTCTTAAAATATAAAATTCCAAAAAAATGTTGAGGCAATAACCAGTTGTCTTAAAGTTAAGAGCAATCAAACATCTTGTACTAATTTGCTAAGAATGATAAATTTAAGTATGACCATACTTTTAAAAATCAATGTCATATCAAATGCATCCATATGATTGCCCTAAAAAATCTCACACTAATAAAGTCGTAGCATGTGTTATCTAATCTACTAGTCTATCATCAAATAACACCATTATATGATGGTTGCGACTAAAGCTTAGATGTTTCAAATGGCTCATCTCATGAATTGTGAAGCGTAAGGTGCACATGATAGAACATGAAGTTTTGTATTAGTTAATGTTGATTTAAAATTAGTTCTTTAGGCAAATATCTACCTTCAGGTTTATGAGATCTTCTTGAATGACATAACTCATAATTGCTAATAAAGATCATTAAGTTGGGTTGTGTTGGCTCTCTTTCTTGACTAAGTAAATTAAAGTCTACGACAACTTGAAATGATGGAGCTATGAGTTTGTTATTATTTCCCCATAATTTGCACCAAGTTAATGTGATAGATTGTCCTATTTTACAATCAAACTTACTGCTATAATAAGTTAAATATTTAACCCTTATTGAATAGTTTTAATAAAACGTTTTTCTTGCGTTTGAGTGGGGTACATAATCATAAAGATCTGAACTTATGGTCTTGAACCAAATGATAAAGCCTTTACAAAATGGGGCAAAATATCTAGGTATTGTCTTCTATGATGTATAATATGCCTTTTTGTAAATTTAACTTGAATCCACTTATTGAAAGAGCTAGCTGGAAATTTTCAGAGTCCACATAACTTTTCCATTTTATTCATGTATTTAGTTACTATCTCTATTTCTTATTTTAAAAAATTAAAATCACTAAGGAAATAATCATAATATAATGTTTTGCCTTTATCTTTTTTCACATGCTTTTCTAACTATTTTAGTTTGCCCAATAATATTTGATCCTTATAGGGATAATTTGCCATTAGAAAAAAAATTTCTATAACCCAATCAAAAAAACCTTAAGATACATCTCTCAATATTTAATGTTTTGAATTCTACTTGACTATTTTATCATTCATATAATATATCTAATTTATGTTATTTTCATATATGCTTATTATCACGTACTCTCATATGGCTATTATTTTTGAGGTTTTTTTATTTTTATTTTTTATTTTTTATCTCTTTGATTTCCTTTCATTTGCTTGAATTAACATTTAGATTTGTATTTTTTGTTACATTGGAAACAACTTATTTAAGGGCGAAGAATGAAATTTTTTAAATTTTAATTCTTTCTAACTCATTTTCTATCTTTCCTCATTTGATCTTGTTTATGTATTAATTAAACTTTTTTTTTTGCAATTTTTCTAAAATTAAATTTTTTTTTGTTCATATATTTAATATCTTATTGTTGTTATTTTATGTAGCCTGATTGTGACGATCAATTAGGAAAGTATTGTTGACTCAACCCTCAATTTTGCTAATCGAGTTTGATGGTGAGCTCACTAGAGGGTTCTTGGGGTAGCACCTCTTGGGTGTTTGGGGTGAAGCTCGATTTTTTTTTTTTTTTTGCTGGTGTATAGCTTCATGATGTCGTGAAATGAAGGTTCTATTTTAAAGATGAAGAAGACAACACTACCTTGGGGAGGTTAGTGTCTTAGGCCGGATTCTTAGATTTCACCGAAAGACAAAAGAGTCAACGCTGGTGCGAAGAAGATGCAATGATGGAACTCATCGAAGAATTAGAATGAGAGCCGTCGATGCCATATGCTAATTTCATAATGGGATCCAAAATTCGCCACCCACATCTTCGATAAAAAAAGGAAAGAGTTGTTTAAGTTTTTTAATCGTATGCAATGAATAGTAGATAAGACACTACCTGAGATTTCGCTCATTTGGTGAGAACTTTTATATCTGTTCTGTGTTTCCTATAAAGCAAGCCCCTATAGTTAATTACCCTCCCAATACGAGAGAGCACTTGATTAATAAATGAATCGTTAAACAGTATATAATTGCAGTGAGTGAGTTTAACTTATGAAATTTATTATTTTAACTTAAAACTTTTGTGGGGAACGATGACGCCCATCAAGATCCCATGGTTCCGCTATCCCGTCGCCGCGATCCCCGGTCCGCTTAGTCGAGGAGGTACCCAACCTGACCAAGGATCTCGTCACAACACATGGGTTACGTCGCCCGCGTGTCCTCAGACTGGGTGGAGTTTGTCTAAGGGACAAATATAAGTCAACCTTAACATAGGTTTTTTGCCCAACTAAATACATTTACATTTCACACAAAGAGCAAAGTTCGGGAACATATGCGCTGCGGACCGTAATTTAGTGGTGCCATATCGCTGAACCACTCGAGGGTCAGAACCGCCATTTATGTGGTGCCATCACAAGAAAACCACGGACAGAGAGGGCCACGCCCCACTTTTGTGAATATTTGAGTGAAAGTAATTATGTATTTAATTTGACATCCTTTCATGAGCAAAAGTTTTCTTAATTTGTCACCCAAGACAAACAATCATGAGGGTGAATTGATTTTATTTATTTTTTAGTTTTAATTTAAATAATTCATTTCATTTTTTTATTTATATTTTTTTTGTATTTTCAATTTTGATCATTTTACGATTGATTTTAGATTTGAATATATATGATCATTTATCATTGAAATCTTAATTATAATTACCCTTCGATCATGTATTAATATCAATCGATGACTTGTCTACTCCCAATTTTCTACAGAGGATCGGTCTAATTCATCATCTCAAGTATAATCCTTCAAAACCTTGTCCACTCTAGCCAACATGAGGATCGGTGGACTTTTCTTCCTAAGAATTTGAATTTTGTTATGTTAGTTTCATATCTCTATTATAGACGTAATTAGCTTCGATATTATTAATTTGAAATTTTATAATATCAAATTTTTAGGTTTTAACTCCGGCCCTCCAAGACCAAACCGAAGATGTAAGATTCGTTTTGTATTTGACTTAGATTTACCCAACATGCATAATATTCTGTTTTCAAAATTGCATGGACATTAAGATGTCTAATGTTGAAGTTTCGTCAAATTTTGATTTTGAGTTTTGTTAACGACCGGCCCCAAGACCAAACCGGAAGTGTACATTTGTTTTCAGATTGACATGATTATAATGCAAGATTAATTTGATAATTTTGATTTTTAGTTTGTTAAGACCCGGCCCCAAGACCAAACCGGAAGATGTAGACTGTTTCTTATTTTATCTAACTCATACGTCCCTATGTTTGACATTCCAACATACATAGTATTCTTTTAAATGCTGTATTATCAATGTCAATAAATGTAGTAATTTGCAAGGATTTCAATATGACATTTTTGTTTTGTTATTGACTACCAAGACCAACCGAATGTAAGATTTATTCTTTTTTTTTGTTTTATACCTAACTTGCACTTCTATTGTTTAACACTTCAACATACATACGAAGTACCGTTTTTTAAAATGTATTTGACATCGAATGTCTAAATAAATAATGCAATTGATTTAATTTTTTAAGAGGAATTCATCCAAGACCAAACCGGAAGTATAAGACCGTTCTTTATTTTATACCTATGCACGTCCCTATGTATAAAATCAAGAAGATAAAGAAAATAATTGATTTATAGGCCCATATGTTCATAAGTAAGGTAGTAAAATGCTTTAGATTTGATTTAAAGCACAAATTTCCCTTTATACAAATCAGCAACATAAAGCTGAAAATAATCGATTTGTAGAGGCCCATATGATCATAAGGTAATGGCCTAAAATGGGCTTAAAATTTGATTTGTTAAATTTCCCTTTATGTTGCAAAATCAGCCAACATAAAGGGCTGAAAATAATTGATTTAGAGGCCCATATCATAAGTAATGGGCCCAAAATGGGCTTAGTATTTGATTTGGCTAAATTTCTTTATGTATAAAATCAGAAGTATAAATGGGCAAAAATAATTGCTGGGCCCATATGACCATATACCATATTTATTTCTCTAAAAGGGAATAAAAATATGAGATGTCATATTTCATTTAAAAGAAGTGGATTAATTAAAATCCACCTCCTCACATGCACTCATGGCAAGTGGGGACACAAACTCATTAAATTTATTAAAGAGTATGGCAAAGACTTTACTTTCCTTTCAAAGGGATATGATGATGGGCATGCCACATGTCCATGTGCATGCAACATGACAAGTGGCATCAATCTTAGATAGTTCCCTCAGATGCAATTATGACATGCCATAATGTCGATTCCATAAGAGTAGATGGCAAAAAAGGAAAGGCAAGAAAGCCTATAAAGGAGTTTCCTTTACAAAACTTACATTTTCTACTCTCCTCTTCTCCTTAAGCCACAAGTTTAAGTTCTTTCAACCTCAGAAAGAGGATTAAGTCATACACACATACTGTTTTTTTTCTAACTCAACAATTTTTTTATCTTCGATATATGTCAAGTCATATAGATTTAGTTATTTTTATACGATGCTTCAAGTCTTCACTATATCTCATTTATGTATGAATCAGTGAATGACAAAAGAGTGAGGTAATGAGTATTCATATATAACCTAAAGAAGCACTTTAAGCCAACATGTGAACCTAAACATTTCATCCTTTCTTTTCTATCTACTTCTTTTTTTTTTAAGAAAATTTCAATCTGGTAAGATATTACTTCCCCACCACGCCAAAGAAAGAAGTGCAGACAATGACCGAATTTATTTTCACCACGCCAAGAAAGGCGTATGCAGACAAGACAAGATTTCGCCACGTGGAACAACGTGAGCATACTTATAAAGATTTCCGACGAACAATGAACGATTATAAAGATTGAATAAAAGATTCACATGATATTAAATTAAAGATAAAGATTTATATGACATTTCAACTTTTATAAAATTTGAATTTCCTCCGTCATCCCCACATAGGGGTTCTTCCCACCACGCCAAGAAAGATGATGGTGGAGACACCGCGACAAATTTATTTACCCACCACGCCAAGAAAGCGCAGAGGGGACAAAGACAAGATTTTCGCCACGTAACAACGCGAAAAGACTTATACAGATTTTCGCCACGCCGAACAACAATGCGCATTTATAGTAAGTTTCCTCACGATAACATAACGGCATTTATAAGATGAGCAAAATAATCAAAATTTACAACAATTTCTCCGGCTTCCCCACAAGCATCAGAGATCCGCCACCACATGTCAAGAAAGACACGTATGTATCGCGACAATCACAAATTTTGATAAGATAATATTTCCTACCATGTTGAAACATGTACTTATATCATAAATTTAAAGCTCTCATTCAGATATAAATAAAAAAGGAAAGTCGCTCGATAAACATTATGGAGCAAATTTACAACAAAATTTCTCCCGGCTCTTCCACAAGTGGGGTTACGAGAGACTACCGCCCACGCCAAGAAAGACATATAGGAGGTATGTGAGACAATCACAAAATTTTGATAATATTTCCTACCATGTTGGAAAACATGGTAGACTTATATCATAAATTTAAAGTTTCACATTTCAGATATAAACACAAAAAAGAAATCAAATTTGATTAAAGAGTATCAAATTACAATCCTCGGCTTTTCCCCACAAGCTGCTACGAGAGATCATTTCGCCCACCATGTCAAGAAAGACAGAAGTGTATGTCGAGACAATGCATAAATTTTGATAAGATAAGATTTCCTACCATGTTGAAAAAACATATAGACTATATCACAAATTTAAAGCTCACATTTACATACGAACAGAGCATATATACTTAAACAAGACAAGATTTTACGAAATATTCATCACTATTTCATTCTCATAATTCAAGAGCAAGAAAAAAAGGCATAGAATAAATGTATCTTGCATGATTCCAACCTCCAAACACTCATGAACATATAATTGTTTTTTAATGCAAGATAGACATGGAAATTGCTTTGAGTAAAGTATGAACAAGCACTGGCAAGATGCAACTTTAATGAAACTAAGCACCAAAATGAAGCTTTAAACTTGCACAAAGCCACATTTCATTGTATTTCAATTAACTTACATCACAAAGAAAACAAGCACAAAGTCAATCAGTGGAAAGACAAAGTGAAGCAAGAAATTCATAGGAGAACATCATATCTCATCAAACAAGCTAATTGATTTTTTTTTTTCTTATAAGAAAGTTTAAAGCCTTATACTCATCAAATAACAAATGATTGATTCCCTTAATAAATTTCAAAGAAGCTTCATGCTACCATAAGCTAATGATTTTCCCTTAGGTAAAAAATATTTTTTCAGATGTATTATCCCTTTAAAAAGCCAATCAATGGATTTGTAAACGATTTCATGTATCATGCCCTGATAACAAATGATCTAATTTCCTCTTAGTAAAACAAATTTCACATTTTCCACATGCGAAATTTTTCAAGCAACATACTTACTAACTAATGAAACAATACAACTTCCACTGATTTCAAGAAGATAAATGCATAGATATCCAAACATAAAGAAGCATCATGACATTTCCTTGGATTTAAGCCATGCAATAATTTGAAAACCCCTCTTTAATTTTAGATTTCAATCCAATCATGTGCAAGAGGCATAATATGTACCATTTCTCCTAGAAACCAATTTGAGCAAGATGAACAAATGAAATTTATAAACAAGAAGCAAGAAAATGAGCCATACATTATCCCAAAGCAAAGAAGATAAACACCATAAAATCCGTAGATAATAGGAAATAAAATGAGATTTGCCATACATCATCCCAAATCCTAAAGGAAACTCTTAAAGATAATCCCAAGCATAAGATATAGATATTCAAAGAAAAAACCCTAACTCCAAAGAAATGCAAAACAAGCAGGGTTAGAGAAACAACCTGAGGTCAATGCTAAGAGAAGGAGGAAAAGGGGGTTTCTACCGGGTTGGTTCTGATGTCAATCGCTTCTGCTCTTCAGTAGTGAGAGAGGAGAGAAGGAAGAATCGAGAGGGAGAAGAGCCGAGAGCGAGAGAACAGAGAGTTCTTTCGGCGAGGAGGAGAGGCTCCTAAGCTCGACGACCAGAGTGAACGGGAGCAGAGAAGGGAGAAGGAGAGCAAGGAAGTTCGGCTTCAGCGAGGGCAGAGTCGCACAAGGCAGAGGGAGAGTCGCCGAGAGGCGTGAGCTGAGAGAGCAGAGAACGAGGGGAGATGTCTGAGGGGGAAAATGATCGAGAGTGAAGTCAACGAGGGGATAACCCTCGCTTTAACCGCTCGATTGGTCGGGAAGGACAGTAGGGAATTAAAGATTAAGAGATAAACCATTAATCCTTTAATTATAATTTAATATTATTTTATGTGATATTAATTTATGACCAAACCCCATACAATTTAATTTTGCTTAATGCAACACGGAAGCGGATCGGAGGTATTTTGACAACGCCGCCGACGACGATAATTAATAATTTAAATGGCCGCATTCAATTGATCGACATTCGCGACGCTTTGCCGAATTCTCTGGTCGCCGCTTGATAGTCTCGACGCTTTGACGACGGCGATCAATTTCAAACGGAGGTCGCTTAGACGTCGTCGGGCTTCTTTCATACGCGCACAATTTCATGATAATTTGATTTTAATTATCGATCCTTAATTGATTCAAAATTTGATTAATTCATTTTAATATTTTCACGATCTCGTCAGAATTAAAACGAATTTGATCGTCGATCGCGATTGGGGATTTTAAAATCCACCTTATTTATTTAAATTTAATGATAATATAGTCAATGCCCAACAAACACGGCGCATGGAGGTTTTGTTGACACTAGTACATGGATCTCCGAGATTTGTTTGGATGTCACGCTTACCAGAATTTCTACAACTCGATAATACGACGCTGCTGAAGTAGTATAACTCGTTGGGCAAGCATTCATTTCATCGCTCAACAATACTCGGAACCCAGATTTGTTGTCATTCCAATGCTTTGTGCTGGACTTTGATTTCTAAGAGTTTGATTTATATTTTCTCCGCTATCACTTGATGGAGTCGATGATTTATTGAGATGAGAGCATCTTCTCCCGTGCTTTGTGCTTTGACTTGTTGAAGATTTCCTCCCGAGAATTTAAAATTTATATTTTCTCTGTCCCGCTTTGCTGACTGATGGATGAGAGAGAATGTCTTTGTGCTTGATGGACTCAGATTGTCAAGATTTGAATTTGTATTCCCTGTTTGTGCCTCGGACTTGATGGAGTCGAGAGAATCCTCACCCCGCTTTAGCTTTTGTTGAAGACTTCATCTCAACTTTGGGATTTCTCCCGCCTCGGCTTTTATGACTTGATGGAGTTTGAGAAATGTCTTCTCCCCATGCTTTGTGCTTGACTGACTTGAAGATTTCATCTCAAAATTTGGGATTTGTATTTTCCTCCTCCCGCTGCGCCTTAAATGATGGAGAGATGAGATAATATCTTCTGGCCCTGCTTTTGTGCTTGACTGACTTGTTGAAGATTTCATCTCGAGGATTCAGATCTTGTGCCTCCTTTATCCCGCTTCATGCCTCGATGGATTTGATGGAGAAAGTCCAATCAACTAGATTTGTCAGCGAACGAATTACCTTCGCCTGCCGCTTTCACTTGTAAGGATAAATGCCGACGCACCCAGTGAGCTTGTGTTGGATCAATGGCAAGAGTCATCGCCCCTGCTTGCACATGTAATGAACATCTGATGACAAAACTCCTTAGTTCATTTAGCCTGTACTAACATTGGGACTTCTCCTCCGCTTTTGCTTTATCGACTTATGAAGAAGAATTTCCTCTGCTTTTTCGCTTGATGACATCAAGGAGTTGAGATTTTACGTGTATTTGATTCCAAACTCAAGGCCTTCTCGAGTATATCTTGTTTGTTGTAGAATTTTGAAAGATGACCTTACGCAATAATGTGGATAATTTCCCAATCACCACTTGAACTCACCAAGTTGGAGAGATTTGGGATTTGGATGCTCTTGTCTCAACTAAGTAGGAGGATCCCTTACTACTTTGCTGAGTGGTTAGACCGTCACCAATATTTTGGCGGTTGAACCGACCTTATACACCTACTGAGTCGGACTGAGCAATTGATGAAGGATTTTATCCTGCTAACGAGATGGGATCTTTACTACTTTATGGTCAGTAAGCGTTAATCAATGACTCTACCAGATTTTGGCGCACGAGTCCACCTTATACACCAACTCGAGCCTTAGATTTGGTGGGATGATGTGTATATCCAACTTGGTGTCAAGTTGCAGACTTGAAATTTTCGTCAAGAAGACTTTAAATTTGAGCTTTGAACACATAATTTTGAGTATGTATGGGGATCTCTGCACCAGTACTATGTCAACCCAAAGAGAAAGAAAGGCCCCTGCCTTACCAGAACGATACTTTACTATAAAATTTAAAATGCCCCTGCCTAACGTGGGATTTTATTTTATTTTGAAATGCATTCGTGTTACAAGAGAATTTCCAATGAAAATTTTCATAAGTGTTCGACAATAAGATTTTCAAATGCAGATTTGTCCAATCACACTTTCATGTGTATTTCTTTAAATGCCGCCGTGATCACAGACGGCCTTTCACCTTGAAGTCCACGAGTCGATCAGTCTCCTCGATATACCTTTTCAATAACAAAAGGTCCTTCCCACCAGTTCAAATTTACCAATTCTCAAGGATGAGGGATGATTGGCCTCTCAAAGACCAGACCACCTCCTTCCGAAAAGCTCGAGACGCATCAGATGATGCTCCTGACATCCTCGCCCGATAGACTTCTAGATTTTGTCGAGCTTGAGCCCGACTCGCTGGCCAAGCTCTTCCATCCAGACGAGCATTCTCATCTTGGGTGAGATTTTGTTGAATGGCTACCTGAGCTTAAGGTTCAACTTCGAGTGAAAATCGCTTCAAAACACCAAGCATGGGTGACTTTCAGGAGTTTTACAAAGCCCATAACGCCTACAAGTTTGGTATGCCACCCCTTTATTTCTTGTGAGAATTTTTCTAAGCAATTTGACTAGTGTTTTATTAAATGCCTCAGCCATTTCATTTCTGATTATAATGAATATCGCCAATCAATCTTATGTCAAGAAATTTATAAACTTTAGCTACGACCATCGAACCGAAATGATTGGCGTACACCAAATCTATAAACAATATCAAAGAGTAAGTGGTTCAAATTTCTTTAAATGGTGCGCGCCCACTTGAGAAATAATTCGTCGCTAAGATGAAGCTGCGACCACCGATGATGATGATCAATCGTCCAATTACATCTGCCCCCCACTCAAACTCAAGATGCTATCGCCGGATGCAACGGATTTGAGGTCGATGAATTATGTTACCATGGACTGCATTCATGGCATCTCGGATTGATACAATCTTTTACCATGACGCCAATAAGATCCAATTCTTTTAATTTTGAAAGCCATTTTAGACTGATTGCGCACACAAAAGTCCTCGATGGATTTCAACAATTACTACTTTGGCTTCTATTCCCAAACATCGCAGCCACATCTGCTCAAGGATCTACGATAGTATTGCCAACATAAGCATATAAGTTTTTTCAAGTCAGGCATATCGACTTATTACTGTAATTTGTTTCCTTGAAGTAGCGGTCGCTCCGCCTTCCTTCTCTACTATAAGAATTTCATCATGTGGTTTTAGCGCCTCAGTTGGAGGCTTTCTTCTTGAATGGCTGAAGTTTGTCTTTCTTGAATTTTGAAGTAATTTGAAGGAGTGTAAGGAGCAACATGAGCACCCCGCCGATTATGTTGATGACCCCTTCCAAATGGGATTAAACTTATCCTAGACTCGACGAGCACACACTAATTAAGATGTAGTCGCCATCCATACGCCATTTCTTTAGCTAATTTAGCTAAGCAACTGCTATATTCCTACCGAGACTCGGAGTCATAATGACATTCGAATTTGCTTCATAAGCTCGAGAACTGCTTTGATAAGAGCCAATTCAAGCTTGATTTTGTAAAGGCCCAACACTTGATTAACGATGAAGTTGAGAATCGCCATAAATTTGCAGTTCTGACTCCATGGAAATGGCTTCCTCTAAACCCGCCACCAACGCTTCATATTCTCGCTTGGTTCGTTGAGTTAATTTATAAGAATGTCTCAAGATGCCACCTTCGTGTGATCAAGATGAGACCGATACCGCCTGAGCCTGAAGATTTGTTGAGTGTATCTAATGGACTTCCATCAAAATACAATTCCCACATTTGTTGCTTTTCTTTTCATATATGCATGATTTGCTCATCGTGAAGATCATCGTAATGAAGGCCGCAGATGGGATGAGCAAGAAAATCGCTGAATTTGCCCTTCACCGCTGGGAACATATGTAATATCAAATTAAGCAGAAGAACCATCGCGCACGTCAACGCTGGTCTTGTCATCAAGAACTTCAACGGATCGATCCTCGAGATAAGGGTAATTTTATGAGATAAGACAATGACGAACTTTGGGCAAAGAAAATTAACGCCAAACAATGCTTCAATTGAGAATAACGCCGCTTCGCTTCCTATTAGACTATAAGATGTAGCATTCTCCTTTCCTTCCTCATTATGTTGCCAACAAAGCACCTGTGAGATTCCTCCAAGGTCGCCGGTACAAGATGAGAGGCTTTCCGGATCGAGCCGCAAGAATGGGTGGATTCAATGATATGTTTCGATACCGTAAGCCTCTCGACATTCTTCGTCCCACTTGAAAAGGACTTTTCTTCATTAATTTTGGGTCGACATCCGCCCGACAGATTTGATATAAATCTTCTAATGAATGCTAGATGTCCTCAGATGGAGCGGTTGAAAGACTCGAGGAGGCATTTCGACAATCGCTTTGATTTTGTTGGGATCGATTTCAATCTCCACTACAAGACAACATATCCAAGGAACTTTCCGTAAGAGACTAAAAAGCACTCAGAGGATTCATCTTGAGATCATATTTTCTCGATTCTTTCAAAGACAATCCTTAAATCATCGAGATGATCTTATGATCTATACTGACAACGAGATCATCAACATAAGACTCTACTTTTGATGAATCAACTCACCAAAGATTCGGTCATATTTCGGTATAGCTCCAAAGATTCTTCGCCGGGCGGCATGACGCAAAGAATATATGCCAAGGCCCCGAATGAGGTATGTCTCATCTTCGTGAGCCATCTGATTTGATTGTAACCGACGATCCGTCCATAAATGAGAACATGTCGTGGTTTGAAGTGTTATCCACCAACAGCTCGATACGAAGCGAAAGTCATCCTTTGGACATGCTTTATTTAAATCTCAAGTCCATACGATATAAACCGACCATTCTTCTTTTCACGACAATATTAGCTATCCAACCCAGATTTTTCTTCTCGAATAAAACCCTTCAATGAGCTTCTGTTTCGCAATTACTGTCTTCAACCTCCAATCTCATTCGCTGGGAGGCTTGCTTGACCGGTGTCCCGCTTAATTGCTTAGGTGAACCGCTATATCAGGGATAAGCTGCATTTCAAAGATATGTCCAAGAAAAAGTCCCCTCGAATTCACGAAGCATTTTTAATTCTTCCATTTTATCTTCGAAGTAGAGCACCGATGAACGCGCAGGATCCTCCGCCCAAATTAACTTCTTGTTCATCCATAAGAAGCCTCCCCACCATCTTCAAGCTCTTCAGCCTCTCCGCTTCTACTTCTTCATTATCGTGAGACTAACGTTAAAATGACATTCTCATCTTCATCATCACTCTCACTTCTAATTCCTGCTACAACGCAATGTGTATATCCTGGGACCGTTGTCTGATAAAACCAAGGCCTTTGTAGTGTGTTTATTTCTCTTACCAATGGTTTGAGAACCTTGGTACCACATCATTTCAAAGAAATTTAGTCCTTGCTACTCGCTCCAAACTGGACCCCATGTCAGATCGATTTTGCATCTTGAGAGTAATATTTTGGCATCCTTGGGCATATTCTTCTTCTTCGATAGCATACCCAATCGATCCTCTTCGACACCCTCTGATTTATAAAAAAGCTTCCCGCCCGTTTTTCCGTGGAGAGGAGGTACATAAGGTCACCGCTCGACTTTGTGAGTTTCTCGAGGGTGATTTCTTTAAAATGTCGGGAGGATAGAGTGACTACGAGTGTAGTCACCGATGGATCTATGATTGTTTTAAAGTAGTGCACCTACCTTCAAAAGCAGATTCAAACTCATAATCGAGTCAAATGTTTTCCTCAATCGAGTTTTACTCAAGAGTCATGGACCTTTGATTTAGAAGGAACACATTCATCTTCTTCTTCAAGATCACCGCCAAATGAGGACAAGTTATTGATTTTGGACTTGTTTATATCCCTAGAATATTTGGAACAATTTCCTTTATTCATTTTATCTTCTCCTCTTCTTAACTTGTTCTTTTAAGTAGAGATTGCTAGTTGTTTTGTTACTTTGATTCCTTCAAGGAAATAAGCATCTTGATAAATCTTCATTTCATGCACCGCAAAAAGGCCAGATGTCACAATTTGGCATTCTTCTCCATCCTTGTATATTTCATACATCGATGCAATGTATGGGACAATGCCATACTTATGAAGCCATGGTCCACCCGTAAGGCTCAATGAAGTATCTGATCGATCACATGAAATTTAAATTTTCGTAGGTCTCCAAATTTAAGAAGGAGGACTGACCGATAGTCTCCCTTCTCATCAAACCTCAACCATGACTTTATCTCGCCCTGATGTTGTACATCTGTAGATACCATCTAAGAGTTCTCAAATTCATAAGATTCATTTGAGGAACCGGATCAATTAAGATCCGCTGATTATAATTTCATCACTTTCACCGTAACATACAGGGCGATTGTCTCATCCCCGAAAGCATTGATCATCTTCAAAATGTGACTGGAGGCTTCAAACATGCAAGGTCTCCGTTGAGACTGCTCAAAGAAAATATGCTTCAAATTTTCCGCTTCGAGAGCTTCACTAAGGTATTACGAGATCTTCCGACATTAGTGCTTCAGATACACTAAGTCGCTACGAATTTTCCTTAGATGGGATAGAATATCAGAATGATCCCTTTGATGAAGTTTTATTTGAATCCTTGGATAACTTTTCATCAATTTCTTTTCCTTTATCTTTATTCATCGCTCTTCTTGAGATGAAGACACCACTTCTCAATCAGATTGAAGCATTTCATTTGCATCAATCTTCGATGACTCGCTTGTTTCAAAGATTCCGCTTCCATCTAATGATAGACTAGAAGATTCAGAATTACTGCCCAACTTTATATTTTTTATGTTCGTTGATATGGTGAGCTCTGATTCATCTTCATCTGGGAAACAGAGTTCTTCTGAGCTGTTATCAACTTCATGCATCATCGAGCAAGACTCGCAGAAGTTCTTCGCCTCTTCCCCTCGCTTCATTGATCCAAGATTTGAATTCGCAAGAATAGTCGCCTTGTCGATTGTATGTAATCTTCCATATTTTGATGATCTTCGTGTTACGCATGACCATCCATAGTAGTAACATTTCGCTATCGCCTTCTTCTTTTATTTAATTTGTTTTTGTTTGCGTTTCTTAGCCTTCCATTGCAGATTTGGCTGCCTTTCGTGAGATGAACTAGCCTTCCCATAACTAGTTTTGTCTCAACTCAAGTACGCTCAAGTGGTGATTTCCACTTAATACCCTGAACGCCTTCCAATTGCTTCAACATTTTACGCCTTTTTAGAGATCATGCTCCATCCTTCATCATCGAATTTTCTTTTGCCTTTATCATTGCTTGATAAGATCGGAGATGAGGTGATTACTTTGTGGATTCTTTCTTCTGACGCACAATACATCGTCCGACAATGTGAATTCACCGCTTTATATTTTCGCTTCTAAGCCAATCTTGAAAATGTAGCAATCTTCAACAGATGGCGAAAGCACCACGATATGGACAATAATTAGATTATCGCTTGTCCAGCCTCTTCGTGTCTTTTACACTCGTAGTTGGAGACCTACTTGAGTGCATGTTTAAACACTTACACACTTTCCCTTTAAAAGAATACTCTGTTCAAATTTTTTCTTTGGTCGGGGCCATCGAGTCATTCGCCTTTGTTTTTTGTCGCCGCTTCAATCACCTCGGTGTACACATCATTACCTCATGAGCTCAGCGTGATCAACGACCGCCTTGGTTTTTTCGATGTAGTTTTCTTTGTCTACGCATAATTAACCGCTCAGATCCTTTCAGAGGGTGAAATGTGTTTCACCTTTCTGTCCTGAGCTTTTGCTTTTGAATTTATCTTGGCCATCTGAACGGATAAAATTTAATTTCAAATTTAGCCACCCTATCAGCTCAAATGAGAATCAGTTTACGCAAAGATAAGGCCATCTTATCATCGATTGCCCATCAAGGACGACGCTTCTTCTTCTAATTGTTGTTCACATTTCATACTCAAATTTCGCCAACGCTAATATATCGTCACCGACTCATCTTTCTTCCTCTTCTCGCAGATCAAGAATGGTTGTTTTGATCATACAATAACCTTTAACGAACATGTTTTCAAGTTCGAAAGATCGAAGTCATTTGACAACTCAAAGATACCATTCGAAAGCAAAAGTTAAACTATCGAATTTAACCGGCGGAATAATAATGCATCATTCCCCTCGCGGTTACAGGATGCTTTGAATCGCCGATGTCGCTGGGATTACCATTCGCCGAATAGATTGAACTTTGCATTGAATATCCCTTTGATATGGAATTTGATCATACTCATGGATATACACCTTGCTCACCAATTTTTCTCGCTCGCATTTATAACAGCTTTTAATCTTCTCATTCAATATAATATCAAGTTGAGAGACCGCCAGCCGATATAGAGTATATTCGAGAAGGTGTTGCCGAAGCCGACTCATTTATTTTCAATCCTCGCTTGCTCGATTTGGACCCTCAAGCATGTGAGATCAAATTTATTGAGGATTGTCACGCATTGCGAGGCTTGATGATTATTCGGGATGTGTGTCGGACTGCCGCATATTTTCTCTCAGATTAATCGCATCATCGCAGTATCTCAGATCATCATTTCGCTTCATTTTCACATTCAACTGAAGCATTTCTTTATTCGCTTTCATCCGACGCCGAATTGGTGGGATTTTCTTCCTTTCTTCTTCCTCTTCTTGTTGCTCCTCTCACGAAGACTTCGAGGATGCTTATTTGAACATTTTGTTGTTCTTGAGGTTGAGGGAGAATCTTGTTATCTGACGCTAGTTGATATTGGCGCGCACCGGATGGCTCCGACTTGTTGCACCATATACTATTCTTGGATCGTTGCCTCCTCTTCTTCTTCTCCTCTTGGACATTTGGTCGGCGTCTCCAATGGAACTTAGATTCCAAGTGTGGAATCAAAATTTCAGTTAGAGGCTTGATCGAAGTTAACCTCCTCTTGATGGGATGGAATTGATTGATGGGGATCCCACGGAGGATTCTCCAAGGTGTCTAGTCAAATATCTTTATCATGGGGCCTCTTTTTGGCTCCCATGGGATAAATTTGAGTTTGGCGGATCTCACAGGAATTCTGTCGCGCCATGTCTCCAGCAATTTCTTTTTTGAGGCTGAGCCTCCATATCTGCTTCCACACGGGACCTTTGGTGGTGGATTCACAGCGGTCCAAGTGTCACACCGATGTTCCGTGTGGGACATGGATATGTTGGCGTCACGCATTTGAGTTGCGGGATGAGGTCTCTTGGAGCGATCCAGATCCTTATAACGGGGCCTTGGTATTTTCTTTTCAGATCTCTCCTTGGCTTGAGAAGCAGATGCACTTGCGATATATAGTTGGGTTTCCTCGCAGGCTGGAACTGATGTTGTGGGGTCAGAAGCTGGGTAGAAATTTGTTTAACCCTTAAGGTTTATCCGATTATGGGTGGAACACTTTTCTTTGGTTCAATTGGTTGTACCTGTTGTTGCCGCATTAAGTGTTGAGCATCACTCAGATTTCTTTCTTCTTCTCCATTTAAGCTTTCAGATGAAGAAGCTTGACATCCTCCAGAATGGTTATGTGGATTGTATTCGAGGACAAAAAGCCGTCCGGTAACCCTTCATGATTGGTGTCTCAAGGGGCGAGCCTCTGGCGATTGTTTCTTTTGAAGTGACCACCTGGGGTAGTCACAACTTCAACGCCTTTTGAGATTCTTTGCACATGGCGTGCGGGACGAGTTTACACTTACAAGTCGAGGCTAACAACTTGCTTTCATTCAGATGGTGGAAATCCGCTACCAAAGCGGATGGTAGCCGGTGCTTCATTGATAATGGCGTTGCCAAGCGGATGTTGGCCATAGAAATAATGGCTGTTGTGTTACATGCCATTCACGGAGTTTAAAGGTAAAATTAGCAATTATTTCACTATCCTTACTTCCAAAAATATGGATGATAAGATAAAAGCATACTAAGCATATGCACTTAAAATCTCATATAACTTAAGTATGACTAAGTTGTCAAGTTTAACTTATCGTTTCTTTCATTTTTCATTTCATTTATCTTTTCATTTTTTATACTCCGATTATAACTTAGATTTGGTAAAGATGGAAAGAAACTGTCCCAGTAGTGAGAAATCGTGGGATCAGAAAAATTCACCAAATCTTTCGATAAAAAGAAGAAAGAGTTGTTTAAGTGTCGGTGATAATTTGAAGCGGATGAATAGTAGATAAGACACAGAGATTTCGTTCTCATTTGGTGAGAACTTTTTTATATCTGGTTCGGGTTTCTATAGCAGCACTATAGTTAATTACCTCCGTCTTGAGAGAGCACTTTGATTTGGTCGATGAATCGTTAAGAACGAGTATATAATTGCGGTGAGTGGAGTTTAGAACTTATGAAATTTATTATTTTAACTTAAAACTTTTGTGGGGAGCGATGGCCGATCAAGATCCCATGGTTAGTCATCCGGATCCGCGGTCCACAGTCGAGAGGAGGTGGTCGACGACAGAAGGATCCTTGTCGGCACATGGGTTCGTCGTCCAAGGTGTCCTTGTAACACAGGGTGGAGTTTGTCTAAGGGGACAAATATAAGTCAACCTTAGCTAACATTTTTTGCCCAAATACATTTACATTTCAAAAAGCCGTTAGAACATCGTGGCCAAATAATTTAGTGGTCATATCCGTGAAACCACCGGTCGAGGCTCAGTCGTGTATTTATATTATGCCATATCATAAAACCACGAGAGGACAGGGCAGCGTCGCTTTAGAACTGAATATTTGAGTGTGAAGGTAATTATGTATTTAATTTGACATTACTCTTTGTGAGCAAAAGTTTTCTTAATTTGTCGAAGACAATGCGGAGGGTGGATTGATTTTATTTATTTTTTAGTTTTAATTTAAATAATTCATTTCATTTTTTATTTATATTTTTTTTGTATTTTCTTTGAATTTTGATCATTTTATGATTGATTTTTAGATTTGAATATATGATCATTTATCATTGAAATAATTATAATTATAATTCTTGATTTATCGATTGATAGGCTACTACTGTCATTTTCTGAGAGGGTCAGATGAATTCATATCTCAAAAGTATAATCCTTCCTTGTCTAGTTTGAACATAGAGGATCGGGTTTGGGACTTTTCTTCACCAGAATTTGAATTTTAGAAGCTATGTTAGTTGGTTCATATCTTGTATTATGGCAATTAACTAGATATTATTAATTTGAAATTTTTATAATATCAAATTTTTTAGGTTGTTGACGGTCAGAAGACCAAGGGAAGATAGCATCTTTTATTTGACTTAGTATTACTCCATGCGTATGGATATCTTTGAAAAATTGCATGGACATTAAGATGTCTAATGTTGAAGTTTCGATGTGATTTTTGAGTTTTGTTAACGGGGACCAAGACAAGGAAGTGTAGCATTTTCTATTTGACAGTTTGTTGAAGCATTTGATATTTAGGTTTTGTTAACGGGACCAAACAGGAGATGTAGATATCTGTTTTATTATTAACATGTCACATGTTTGACATTCAACATCTGTATTCTTCTTTTAATGTTGTATGGACATTGAATGTCTTTGAAATGTGTCAATTTTGAGTTTAGTTGATATGACATTTTGGGTTTTGTTAACGGGACCGGTCAAAAGAAAGGAGATGTAGCTGTTCTTTTTTGTTTATCTAACTTATCTTGTTTGAGCAACATCACATCTGATATCGTTCTTAAAATGTTGTATGGGCTTGAATGTCAGTTGAAATGTAATGATTTTATTGATTCATATGACATTTTTTTTGTTAAGGACGGTAGAATAAAAAGATATATCATTCTTTTGTTTTATACCACTTTCTGTCTATCCAAATCAGATAAAGGGGTGAAAATAATTGATTTAGAGGCATATGATTAAATAGTAAGTAATGGGCCAAAATAGCTTAAAATTTGATTTGATTTTATCTCTCTTTATATTAAAATCACATAAAGGTGAAAATAATTGATTTAGATATGATCATAAGTAAAAGTAATGGAATGAGAAATTTGATTTGTAATAGCCCTCTCTTTATGTTCAAATCAGAACAAAATGAAAATAATGATTTAATGATTTCTAAGTAAGGTAATCTAAAATAGCAGGCATTTGATTTAACTTTTATGTATAAAATCAAAATATATAAAAATAATTTTTGGGCATATGATCAGCATTTATTTCTCTTGAAAAGGAAGGGGAATAAAAAAATATGGTAATTGTCATATTTCATTTAAAAGAGAGTGGATTAATTAAAATCCACCTCCTACATGCATGTGCAAGTGGGGACATACTCATTAAATTTATTAAGAGGTATGGCAAGACTTTACTTTCAAGAAAGGATAATCTGTGAGGGCATGCTGCTGTATAATGTGCATTGACAAGATGCGTCAGATGGTTATGCGTCTGATTTATGACAAGCGTATAAATAGTAGATGGCAAAGGAAAGGGGAAAACTATAAATAGGAGGGGTTTCCTTTACAAATCTTACATTTCTACTCTCCTTCCTGAGTTTAAGTTCTTTCAACTTGCAAGAGGATTAAGTTGTGCCATACTTGTGAGTTTCTTCCTTCAACAATTTTTTTATCTTCTTGATATATGTCAAGTCATATGGTAGATTTAGTTTATTTAATATATTTTTCTTCAAGTCTTCACTATATCTCATTTATGTATATAAATCATGTGAATAATGAGTAAATAGAGGAGGTATGAGTATTCATATATAACCTAAAGAAACACTTTAAGCCATGAACCTAAACATTTTCATCTTTCTATCTCTTTTTTTTTTAAGAAAATTTGAGGCGTCGTCCCCATACTTACCAACTTCGCCAAAGAGGTGTATGGTAGAACCATGAACCATATTTACCAGCAAGAAAGTGTATGGGTTCTACAATGACATTTTTGCGCGTTGGAACAATGAGCAATCTTATACAGATTT
Organism: Cymbidium sinense; assembly: GCA_021442155.1. Lineage (NCBI taxonomy): Eukaryota > Viridiplantae > Streptophyta > Magnoliopsida > Asparagales > Orchidaceae > Cymbidium > Cymbidium sinense. The sequence goes on from CM038229.1 coordinate 40,152,250, forward strand.
CCACGCGTTGGAACAATGTGAGAGCTTATAAGTAAATATAAAGCATTCATGTATATGAAATTAAAGTATAAGCATTTATATGACATTTATTTTTTTTTGAAAATTTTACCTCGTCGTCATAAATTCGACTGTCTTCGCGCCAAGAAAGTGTATGGTAGATGTCGTGAGACACGCGTATTTACCCACAGAAAGCGTGTATGGGTTCGCATTTTCTCGTTGAACAGCGTGAACAAATCTATAAGATTTCCACGTTGGAACAAGCGTGTGTCCATCAGGTTTCGCCGCGTTGGAATGAATGAGCGGTACTTATAATAGAGAAAATAATCAAAATTTACAGTATCCCGTCTTACAAGTGGGGGTTCTTGAAATATGGCCCATGTCAAGAAAACATGTATGGGTTGGTGAACGTGAAATTTTGATGATAATTTCCCACCATGTTGGAGAACATGGTGATCTTTATCATAAATTTAAAATTCATTTTATATAAATAAAAGGAAAGGCTCGCATAAACATTTGATTTATTAGGGCGTCAAAATTTACAGCCTCTCTTCCCCACTGGGGTTCTTATGAGAGCTGCACTGTATGTCGAGAAAACATGTATGGGTATGTCATGAGCGAGAATTTTGATAACATAATTTTATATGTTGGAAACATGGTATCTTCGTAAATTTAAATTTGTATAAAACAAAAGAAAGGCTGCGTAAATTTGATTAGAGCGTCAAAATTTACAACGACCTCCCGTCTTCCACAAGTGGGGTTCATGAAAGGAACATGTGAAAGACATGTATGGGTGTGTCATTGAATACCGGAGAAATTTTGATAGTATAGCATTCCTCATGTTGGAAAACATGGTGACTTATATCATGAATTTAAAGCTCAATTTACATATGAACGTGTTTTGCATATATCTTTGACATTTATGAGCATTGCTTTCATCACTATTTCACTCATAATTCAAGAGCAAGAAAAGGCATAGAACAATGTATCTTGCATTCCAACCTCAAACTCATGGTACATATAATTGTTTTAATGCAAGATAGAGACATGGAATTGCTTTTGAGTAAAGTATGAACAAACTAGCAAGATGCAACTTTAATGAAACTAAGCACCAAAAAAAGCTTTAAACTTGCACACATTTCATTGTATTTAGGCTAATTACAATCACAAGAGAAAGAAACAAGCACAAAGTCAATCAAATAGTGGAAGAGGCAAAGTGAAGCAAAAAATTCATAGAGAACATCATATCTCATCAAACAACAAACTAATTGATTTTTTTCTTAGATAAGAAAGTTTAGCCTTATACTCATCAAATAACCAAATGATTGATTCCCCTTAAAAAATAAATTTCAAGCTTCATGCCTCTAGACATAAGCTAATGATTTTCCCTTAGGTAAAATATTTTCAGCATGTATTATCCCTTTAGAAAAAATGGATTTCCTTAGGTAAAACGATTTCAGCATGTATCATGCCCTTAGATAAAATGATCTAATTTCCTCTTAGGTAAAACAAATTTCAGCCATTTTCCCACAAATTTTTGCAATAACATACTTACTAACTAATGAAACAATACTTCCACTTGATTTTAATGCATAGATATCCATAGAACATAGCAAACATCATGATACAGACTAGATTTAAGCCATGCAATAATTTGAAAACCCTCTTTTAATTTTAGATTTCAATCATGTGCAAGAGGCATAATATGTACCATTTCTCCAGAAACCAATTTTGAGCAAGATGAACAAATGAAATTTATAGGAAACAGCAAGCAAGAAAAATGGTTGGGCCATACATTATCCCAAAGCATTTTCAGATAAACACCATAAAATCCGTAGATAATAGGAAATAAAATGAGATTTGGGCCATACATCATCCCAAATCCCTAAAGGAAACTCTTAGCATAATCCCAAGCATAAGATATAGCATATTCAGAAAACCCTAACTTCAAAGAAGCTTAAATGCATAAAACAAGCTTAGGGTTAGAGAGAAACAACGAGGTTTGAATGCTAGAGGAAAGGAGGAAAAGGTTTCTGGCAGGTTGTCAGGCTGATCCCTCGGTTCTTCAAGTGTGTGACGGACGGAGGAGAGGAAGGAAGAATCGTGAGAGGGGAGAAGAGCCGAGAGCGAGAACGAGAGTTCTTTAGATCGAGGAGGAGTGTTTCAGTGCCTAGAGCCGATGGGGCGAGACCGAGAGCAGAGCTTGGAGAAGGGAGAAGGAGCCGAGAAGCGCTTCTACGGCGGGCAAGGAGTCGCAAGCAGAGGGGAGAGTCGAATGGAGAGGAGCCAGAGAAGCGAGAACAGAGGGAGTATCGTGAGGGAAAATGCATCGTGTGAGAGTGAAGTCAACGAGGGGATAACCCTCGTTTCCCCCCTTTAGAACCGCGGGCTCTGATTGGTCGAAGGAGCGGCGGATTAGGTAGGGAATTAAAGTCGATTAAGAGATTAGGCAACCATTAATCCCTTTAATTATAATTTAATATTATTTTATGTGATATTAATTCACTAAACCCTGCGATATGGGTCAATTTTAATTGTTTGGTTGTGCCGAATCACGGCGATCAATTCGTGATCGGATTGGTTCGCGTCGCCGACGGATAAAATTAGGTTTACAATTTGTGCGTCGCGTCGAATTGATCGACATTCGCGCGCTGCTTTCAATGGGTCCTGAAGCGTCGTTTGATGATAGGTCTCGGCGTTTTCGACGGGCGATCAATTTGAAGCGGAGGTCGTTTAGGCGTCGTCGGCTTCCCAGATACGCGCACAATTTCATGATAATTTGATTTTAATTATCCGATCGATCCTTAATTGATTCAAAATTTTTTTTTTTTTTTTTTTTTGATTAATTCATTTTAATATTTTCAACGCGCTGCAGCGTCGAGTCGTCGAATTAAAACGAATTTGATCGGTTCGGATCGCGATTTGAGGGATTTTAAAATCCACCTTATTTATTTAAATTAATGTGACACATAGTTGTAGGTCAACAAGCGCCACTGTGCTATGTAACGGTAGAGCCCTTATTAAAACAATTTTCTACTTTTGAAGTGTAACTTTTCAACTTTCTCTTGAGTGCAAGTGAAGAGTTAGTGCCCTAGAATAAGTGAGACATGAAAATTGCTAGAGAGAGAGTCAAATGAAGAGTAATTTATACAATTTTTCTCATTTTTCTTTATAGTGGATTTCTGGTTGTGGCTCTGTGGTTTTTCCCATTTTCAAATTTTCATATAAATTCTGGTGTTCTTCTTGCTCTTTTGTTTTGTTTGTTTTGTTATGAGTTTACTCTGATTTTCATGATTATTATGTTTTCTCACAACAATTAGAGTAAAAAAATTTTTGGTTCAAGTGGGAGCAATAGCTGATGAAGCAAGGTACAATATTGAGAAGCAAAATGGTTCGAGTTTCACTTTTTGGAAGATGCAAATCGAGGATCTGCTATATCAAAAATTGTATTTGCTGCTAGATGGACTTATCAAGAAGCCAAGATCAATGACTATGGAAGAATAAAGTACTTAACCAAACACTTATAGGTTTTATTTGACTTTCACTCTTCTCATCTGCTACTTTTAACATTGTTAATGAGAAGACTACTATTGATCTCATGGCTGTGCTAATAAGAATGTATGAGAAGCCTTCAACTTCAAGTAAAGTTTTTTCAATAAAGAAATTATTTAATATGACGATGGTAGATGGTAGTTCAGAGGCTGAACATTTAAATAATTTCAACATTATGACAAATAAGTTATAATTTGTTTGCATCAAGTTTGATGACGAGGTTAGAGCTTTGTTATTATTATCTTCATTGTCTGATAGTTAGGATAGTTTAGTTATTGCAACGAGTAACTCTTCAAGGAATATTAAGTTAAACTTTAATGATATTATGGGGTTAATCTTAAATGAAGTTCATGAGAAAGCTAATTGTAAAATTTTAAATTCTGTCCTTAATGTTGAAATTAGAAGAAGGAATTTAGACATAAACTCAAGTTGATGAAGATCAAAATCCAGAGAGGAAAAATCCAAATTTGGTAGAGGGAAAATTAAGTTTTGGAATTGTGAGAAGAATGTCACATCAAAAGTATTGTAAAATTCCCAAGAAATCTAGTCTGGAGGTTAAGATAAAAGTCATTCTACAAATGTTTCTATGGAGGAAATCTAAGGTGGTGCTTTAATCTTATCTCTAGACAATCTGATTATTAGGTTGTAGATTTAGGTATCTCATTTCCTACAAGTCCAAATAAAGAGGTATTCAAAAAATAACACTCAAGATGATCTAAAAGAAGTGTATATGAGATAGCAAGTCTTGCAATATTATAAGAAAGGGGATTTACATACATACCATACAATTATTATATATTTATATATTTAACACTTAAACTTTAATTTTTATATATGTAACACTCAAATCTTCAATATCACAAAAAATACTACAACTCACTTTTTTTAAAGGCACCTTTTAAGCATAGTAAAGTGAGATTAGTAAATATCAAACTTTAGGTGTTAGATACATAAATATATAAGAATTGTGGTATATATGCAAATCTTCCTATAACAAAATGTGATGTCAATATCAAGTTGTCAAATAGATCAGTCTAGAAACTAAAGAATATGAGACATTTTTCATATTTAATAAAACAATCTCTAGATGTTCATGAAATATCCAAGTTTTTCTCATCTATTGCTTACAACATTATTAATAAGAAGTCTATTTCATGGTTGTGCTAATAAGAATGTATGAGTCTCAACTTCAAAATTTTCTAATAGCTCATTTGGATGATGCAATTCGACTCATGACTGACAAGGATACTTTTCTAGTTATTTATCTTCCGTAGATTAGATCACACAACAAATGACTATGTGATCGGTATGTCATCATTCCCTCAACCTTCAATTTTAATTAACTAAATCTCACTTTAATGTTGATTGTGTTGATTGAGGATATTAATCAGAAAAGTCATCATTACTCGAGTATTAAAAATATTAATGACCAATCATCTTAAATTCAATTTCTTAAAATGCAAATTTAGATTTGATCCTCTGTTATTATATTAATGAAGTTGACAACATTTAGGATAATAATTTAAATGATCAAGTAACCTTAAATACTCTAATGATTATCATGTTAATTTAAGATTTCAACTAGAGAGGTTCTTATTATCATTAAATATTGATAACATTAATTTTAAATCATCTTAAATTTATGTTGTTAAAATATAAGCTTAGATCTGATCCTCTGTTATTAGATTATCAAAGTTGACAGGATTTATAATGATCAACTAAACGATCAAGCAGATCTACCCCGATGATGGTCATGTTGAACGAACATCTCAATCTGAGGGGATATCATCATCAAGTTATATTTGAAATTTAGTGTCAAATTAATCTATAAGTTTGAATTCAACAAAAAAATGCAAAGTGCTAAATTCAAATATTGAGATGAAATATATCATCTAAATACTTAAAACATACTTTTATTCATCTTCCATAACTGTTTGTCGGAGGTTGCAATTTAAGAAAACTCTGGCTTGTAAAAGAGTCAAGTGTTAAATTATTTCTTAAACAGTTTCATTTCTGTAAAAACGAGACTCATATCTTTTATTCGCTTAGTTTGGTTAGTGGGCTCCGTATATGATGCGATTATGATTAGAATCCTCTCATCTGGTGGCTTGGTCAATGACATCATAATATTACAATCACAACTGTATGTCTATGTTTCTCAATAGCTCTACTCCTTTGAGATGTGAATCATATGGTGCAAAAAACCCTTGTCTCTTTAGACAAACATCACCCAAAGTTTATAAGGTCTCCTTGGATGATGCAACTTATGATTGCTAGCAAGGATTCTTTGGTCAGGTTGGGTCAACTACCTCCTCTAAGTAGACCGGGGATCATAATATCCTTGGATGACATAACCATGAGATCTTGATCGGGTGAGTCATCATTCCCTTAATCATTCACTTTAAATTATATGATGATGAATTTTTCAAATTTAAATTACAAACTCAAACTCCAATTTGTTGCTACTATACGCTAAATAATTAGTGATCTTATGATTAGCTTAATCGAAAGTTCTCTCTCAATGTTGAGAGGGGTAATTAACTATATATGCATATGGAGCCAGATCTGAAGTCCTCTCAAAATGTCATCTACTATTTTATTTGCTTTCTAAAAATTTATCTGTAAAATCCAAACTCTCTTTATTTAGAGGTCGGACACAAATTTTCGGACCCCACAGATCCTCTTGTAAGAAGAACGCCATAAAATAATGAGTTGTTTGTAGATGACAATGTTGGGGTGACACTATCGAAGTTACAACAAGATCCGAATGAATTTTTTTAATGAAGACATGAACAGATTAGTACATCAAACACAAGGCAACAAGAGAAAAATTAAAGATATTTATAAAAAACTTAATTATTTGTAGTCTCTTAAATTTTAAGTAATATTTTTAATTTCTTGTTGATTAGGCAAGAAAAATAATTGAGATTGAAATAGAGGAGAAAAATGTGGGAGCTTGGACTCAGTAGAAGAAGAGGCTAGGGAGAAAATTATTCATTATGATGATGACTCCAATGAGGACCTCTGAGTGATAAGAGTGTTGATTACTTGATTATTATATATTTCTAATCTATGGAAGCTATGTTAGAGAATAGGAGAGATAAAATTTTTGTATTAAACTTATCTCATGCCTTACTTTCCTAGTTTGTGTGATGTTCTATGTTACTTTTGTTTGATATCTTATGTTTGGTTGATCAATTGATATCTGCAGTGCACCATGTTTAGCTTCAGTTGGTCTTCATGAATGCTAGGCAAAGGTGAGCCACACCATAGTTTTTACTATAATGGTGTAGATTTGAAAAAAAATGATCTCAATTAGTCTCCAAATGAGAGATTATTAATTTTGTGGAGCTTGATTGTGTCGATTAATTAGGAAAGTACTATCGACTTTGCCCTCAATTTTGTGGGTCGAGCTTGGCAGTAAGCTCGCTTGGGGTTTATATGGGGCACTTCAATGGTTCAAGGGCAAATCCCCAAAAAAGTGTTTTTCAGCACCTAGGGTTCAAGGGCGAATCCCCAAAAAAGTGTTTTTTAGCACTTAGGTGTTGCAAAATGCAATGCCACAACATTGTAAAACGAATATTTCTACTTGAGATAGAAGATAACGCCTCGACACTAGAAGGTCCTTGCCTTGGCGCCAAGATTTGTGGGACATCACCGGAAAGAAGAGGAGCTAACTCCTTGGAACTATAGCAACACTAAAATGTTAGAAGAGCTAGAATGACAAAGTTGTAGTGTAGGCACTAGATTTTGGCCATAGTGCTACAAAGCGGTAGAGTTTGTATTAAAGTAGTTTTTTGTATTTTAAGTGTAACTTTTTATTTTTCTCTTGAATGCAAGTGAAGAGTGAATATCTTAGAGTGAGTGAAATGTGGAGATTATTAGAGTCGAGTGAAGAGTGATTTATACAATTCTTGTTATTTTTCTTCATATTAAATTTCTTGATGCGGTGTGACCCGGCTTTCACGTTTTCCACATAAATGCTTGTGTTCTTCTTCCTCTTTTGTTTTATTTGTTTCACTCTAAGTTTGCTCCAATTTTCTTGGTTATTGTGTTTCTCCCAACAATTGTTTTGGTCATTGCTTTTAATTGAAATTATGACACAATATTTTTCTTTGATATCGAATTTATTGCAAGATATTGTAGGTCTAAAATTTCTATTGTAAATCTAATATGAAATTCAATCCAAAAGAATTTATTACTGCAGTGATACGATTTAGAAGCACAAAAGAAATCAATTTAGAGGAAAGATATTTGGCCTGCTATTAGAAAGTGATGACTAAAATTTGGATCAAGAAAGCCTCACAATTAAAAATTACTTATTCATGATTTGAGATTATTGTAAATATGACGAAACACAATCTCACATCCAAAAGAACAATGATAAAACATGGAAGAAGAATATAAGAAGAAGAAGAAATAAAAGAGAAAGAAGGCAAATGGAAAATAGTTCGGAAAAAAGAAAGCCTCGTATTTGTACAAAGAGAGAATTTCTCTTCATACTCTTTAGGTTACACTTGATCACAAAGCTAAATTCCCATATATGGCATTGTACAACCTACTAGAACTTTTAGTTAATAGATAGTACCCTGCTAATAATTACAAAAATTAGTAACACGCTTTCAGTTGACTTAGTACTACGCCCTGTCATAGACATATTGCAACCGTGTTATAGTTCCGCTGAAATGATAAATTCTATAGTTCATATCATTCTCATAAAAACGAGGATTGTGGATTACTTGACCCAAAAATTTAGAAAGTGTAGATCAATTGTTGAGATTCTGTAAATCTAGGGAACTGTGTATCAATGGAGAATTCAACAACAATAAAGAAGATATAACAAAGTAAATAAAGGAGACAACCAATGTAAAAGAGCCTAAGGATCAATAATTAGAATCTTGTGAGTCAACAAATGTAGTAAAAAAGCTGTAAACAACAACAAAAAAGGGTTGTAGATTGCAATAGTAAGGAACCACAGATCAATGAAGACCACAGAAGATCATGGAGCCCAACCTAAAAGAAATTAATGATAAGTAATATCATAAGGGTGTGCATGGCGATGCATTCTAAAATTTGGAATACTAAATAAAAAAGATCATCATAAAGCAAACATTTTGTGTTTCTGACTCTTGCAAGCTTTGATATTCATATCAAAACCAGTTGCTTGTGGGTTTTGGTACTCTTATTTTGTTTTCATCATGAAAAATGTTAGACTAGTGTTGCTCTTTCATCATGTACCATTATATAATAATTTATACTTTGTAGTTATGCTTCTTGAATTTTTCTTCAGGCTGGGATTGAGGTTGCCAAGCTTTTCTTGGACAAAGGAGAAACGGTATGCAATACTTGTAAATATATCTGGAATAATATATATTGTATATCTCTTGTGAAGCTCCTACTATGTTATTTATTTGCATGGAAATCTGTACCTTGTACTTTAATTTTGTTTGTTTACTTTTAATATCATTTTAGTTTTTGTTAGCCAACTCCAAAATTTTTGGATAGTTAATGATGATGATGATTTGGTTATTCATGAATCAGTTGTTCATTTCGGATAAGATATAAAAAAATATATTTACGCCCTTTTAATGAGGCCTGGTTGTTCATTTCTGCTGAAAGGACTTTCTCTCGTTATGAAAATCTGTAATTGCATGCAAATGCCAATTAGCTTAATGCTTTTAATATCATCTCCACTATCATTTTTATCATAATTATTATCATAATTATTATATTATATTGTATTATGTCATATTTTTCTTATCATTATTTTATTATTCTAATGCATGATAAGTAGATAACTCCTCCTATAAGTATTTGAAAGAGGATTTTTATATTATCTTCTAGATCATCACCAAGTTTACAGTTAAATTCTATAAGGCTCTTGTCAAAGCTCGTATCCCAATTTATCTATTTCTTTTAAGAGGTTTGCTATATATTTTTTGTTATGATATAATGATTTCATGTTGAGACTGTAAAACTTCAATACCAAATAAGTAATTTAATCTGCCTAATTCTTTAACTTCAAATTCTTGATGTAGGCTTTCCATAAGCCATTACTCTAATTCACTACTTAACACGATGTTGTCATTGACATAAATTAGAAATGTGAGGACTCCCCTAAAATTGTGTTTTTGTAAATAATATTTGATTTTTTTCATTTTGTTTGTATGTTTTTATTGAGCATAATCTTAATGAACCTTTTGAACATCTTTGAAGATTGTTTTATTCCATACATTTTTTTTTGTTTAATTACCTTTTGGTGTGTATTAAGCTAAATCTTGATAGAACCTTCATATATAGCTCCTTTAGATCACCATGAAAGAAGGCTTTCTTCATATGGAATTGTTGTATATTCTAGTTCATCTTAGCCACTACTAATAAAATAACTTGATAGTGTTCATTATAGGTATTGAGCAAAGCTTTCAAAATTATTAATCTCACATGTTTAAGTGCATTCGTTAGTTACTAGTCTAGTTTATACATTTTGAATGAGCTAGTGGATTTATATTTATCATAAATTATTTTATTGATTTTATCTTGTTGTTAGTGTCACTAGTTCACATATTTGTTCTTTTAAAGGGCTTTAATTTATTCTCTCATTTTATTATTTCAATTCATATTATTTAAAGTCTCATAGATGATTTTAGGAATAGAATAGTATGGCTGCTTAGATTAGTAATGAATGATTATTGACTATAAGAAATATTTTTAAATAATAAGAATAAGTATATAGGGAGCTTAGTGAAAAGTTTTGTACCTTTGTTGGTAGGCTTAATAGTTACCTTAACAAATTTAATGACAGAGTGTAATAACTGAAATTCAGAAAAGAAAAAAAAAACAAAAATAAAATGTAAAATCCCTAAATCCGACAGTTAATGGATTGGAAAAGTAAAAAAAAAAAGCTCGATTTCAATTTTACCAAACGAACCCCAAAATAGCGAGAGAGGAAATAGGAAAGGGAGAAAGAGAAGAAGGAAAGTTCATGTGTGAACCTTCCTTGCGTCGACGACTGAAGGAGAAGAAGGAGAAGCGACAACTCGTGCGTCCGTGCCCTAGCCGAGTGAGGCGGCTCCACTGCTGCCGACATCGAGTCGCTGGAAGTTCTCGTGTGCCAACGACCGAGAGAGGAGGGAGCTCTTGCGTGCATGGCCGGAAAGGAAGACCGTGCGTACGTGTGTCCCAAGCGACAGGTTAGGGCTCCGAATTAGGGAAGGAGGAAAGAGATAAGTAAATAAATAATTTATATAATTATATGTTTAATTGAAATCTGATGTTAATGTTATTATCTCAATTTTGACTTAGGGTTTATCGATTTCAACAAATAATTTAATTCAGGAATATGTAGCATAAATTAAATCCAAATTTAAGAATCATTTTAAGATCATTTTAAGAAGAATCATTTTAAGAAAAATGATAAACATTTAATGAAAATAAAATTTATGTATATCACGTTAATTAATTTAGAATTATTTTAAGGAATATGATAAACATTAAATGAAATATATTAAGTCACTTTAACACTTAATATTTTTTATTAAGAAAAATAATAGGATTAATAGGATTTAGAGTATTATATGACAAATTAGATATATCATTATATTAAAGGAATTAAAGGTTAATTTAACTTGATTTAGAAAATAGACAATGAATATTGATGAATATAAGCGTCAAATAATAAAAGCTATATGTAAGTATAACAAAAAATGAATAAAATAAAATACATTCTTTTTTAATATTGATGCAATCAATATTTTATTTTATAGTAATTTCAATTAAGGAAAGAAACATTAAAGGAAAGGAGATTTAATAGGAAATTGTAAATTAAAGTGGGTAATTATATTCTTACATTTATGGTAAAAATATTTTTAATTTTTTGTGATGAAATGCATGTTTATATGATTATGACTTTTCATGTACTGTAAGTTGTGATTATTTTCCTATTTCTTCATAAATTGTAATGTAGTTTTATATCTTATTACACTTTGTCATTTTATTAAGTTAATTAATTTTCTTTAGTTATGAATTAATATCATGCGTATAATTGTATCATGAATGTGTATGTTGAAAATGAGTTCTCCTTACATAATCGAGGGCATATGTACGTCACGAGAAAAAGAATTGATGAAATTGTAATGGTAATTTCTTCTGTTCTTTGGATGAGTATTGGTAAAGGTTTAGACGGTGACTCTTAAAATTGATGATAAATGTAAAAGTAAAAGTTCACACGAAATGTTTATGTGTACCTACCTCCTATATGTTTGATTGTTTGAAATTTTTTACGTATGATAACAAAATTGATATCATCTAGTTCTACCTTCTTTTATAATAACGGCATAAGATCTATTAAATTTTATTGTTAGTTGTTTAATTTTTTTTAATCATCAACTAAAAATGGCTAATAAGGGAGGGTTATGTTTATAGTAGACTTGGAGATTGGTAATTATGTCAGTTATGTTGAATTATATTTAAATTATATGCCATATGAACTTTATTAGTATATATATGTGTGGATAAATTGTTAAATCATCTGTGGATTGTAGTGGCTCTTGTATGATTAAAGATTTTATTTTAGATTGAAAGTGTTATGTAAGATTTTCTTTATCCTCCGTATCGCCTCTTGATTCCAAGCTCCGGTGTCTGACACGTAGATCTGATTTTATACTTGCATAGATTAAGACGACTTTCTTCTTGAGTAAATATATAATGGTCAAGTAGAAAGTAGTTTTGTATAAGCTTGGTTTGTGAATGAGTAATTATCGATCTCCAAAGATATTTCATGACAAAATCGAGCAAATGTGAAAATACGAATAATGATGTGATGTTAGCAAATTGAGTTCAAGACATCTCAGTTACAATCAAAATTGATCGAAACATCTTCCGTTGACAAAATAGACCGCATCAATGTATACAAAATACCGAAATTGACTAAGAGAGATATCTCGTGTTGTCTAACTGTCGCTCATTGAAGAGATGAGCTGTTGGTTCGGTTTCGTGCATATTGAAGTCGAAGGCATTGACAACATCCAAATGCATTCCATTCCGCGAAATTGATTACTAATTAAATGAAACGTAATCAATAGACATTTTGCAAATAATTTGATTAAATCTGTGCGAATGAAAAGCGACAAATGTGACATCATGCGATTCCGGCATGAGCGATGCCAAAATCACCCAAACATTCTTCGATCACAAAACGAGCTGTGTCATTTTGGTCCGAAATGCCAAAATTACCTTGGATTGACACCCATATTTCCTAGATGGTGGTATGATTATAGAAGTCAAAATTGTCACGGATTTGAGGACATGCATTAATTTAATCTTCCTATTAAATCTTAACAACCTTATTTTGTCAAATCACCATCGTAATTCTTGCAACATCCGCCTACCCTCATCTTCTCCTCCCTGCTCAACGTTGACACCTCCTCCTAGCTTCCCTTGAACTCCCTCTCTTACACGCGTCTTTGTCGGCACAACCCGTCTTCTTATCCTTTGTTCAAACCTCCATCCCGATCCTCCAAGTCACACACACTAACCCAAGCCCCTTTTCTTTTATGATACTCTCATCGCTTCCAGAGCCACTATTTACACCCTTCCATGCCAATTCTCGCCAACACAACACCCATCTCCTTTTCCTCACTAGTGAAGACCCCATCTCCTCTTGACTGCCATCCAAACCAACACGAGCTACATTGTCCCTCCATTTTGTCATAAGTCTATGTTGAACCCCACGGTAAACTCCATCCCTCCCTCTTGTGTGAAACCATCAAGTCCCCTGTTCACGCGTCATCTACTCCCAACACAAATAATGCCTCCATTTCCTCACTTTATTTTTGAGTTGATATTTTTAGCATGTTGCAGCTATGCTGCCCCATGTTCCCTCTCTCCATCATTCTCACGTGAACAACACGTCACCCTCGTTACCCGACTTGTGCATCTCCTTTGTCTCAGATCTCCCTCTTCCTCATCTTTGTAATTCCCCAAACCGCAAGTACTTTTCTATTCCAATGAGTTCATCGTTACCAAGCCCTCACAAATCATAGCTTGAGCTACCACTCACCTCTTCTCTTCCAAACCAAGCACAACTCATTTGTCTCCACCTGAGCCCTCACTTTCTCCTCCTCTTATCATCTTTCTTTCTCTAAATAAAGAGAGAAATAGCTCTCTCTAAATTAGCCAACAATAAAAAAATCATTATTATTATGCTACCTTAAAATTAGTGCAAACCCACCCTATTATGCCAAAATTGTGCGTGAAGGTATAAAACTTCCAAACCCCAAGCTCCCAAATTCTCGATTGTGGCATGTTTGACACTTGATTGCTCAGAAAAACACCCTAAAATCTCCATCATCTTTATAGGATGTTTAGGAGTTTATTCTTCGTTAGTGATTGATTTATATTCAACTAGATTCCCTTAAACTTATGTCAAAGCTTATTTAGATTTGGGTTCTACTTTTATGAACGTAAGCATTCATATTTAATTATCTCTCTTCTCACAGTAGGAGGGCATTCCTGATTAAGGTTGGAAGTAAATATATATCTTTGATATAAATTAGTGTTTAGTAGTGTAGTGTGGATGACTATCTAAAGGAAAAGCAGAGGGTAGTCTCATCAAGATCTTATGATTACGTCATCCCAGATTGTCGTTATTCCTCCAACATTAGAGGTTGTTATGAATAATAGAATCGATTAGCCATCATTGATTGCCTCGTTTTAGATATTCCGAGTAGATTAGAATTGTAGTGTAGGTTTGTTATGCAAGTGTTAGTTGAATTATTTGAGCTAAACTTAATTTATAAGTTCACCCAATAATTCAATTTCATTAAGTCTGCATCGCAGACATACATAGGGCTTACATCGATAGGAATGCCATTATTGATTGATTAATAGTCTCCATTGCAGGCAAACATATGGCTTACATCCATTGGAATGCAATGATTTGAGTAATTAAAGTCTGCATTGCAGATAAATATATGAATGTCGTTGGATTGGGTTAATTAAAGTATGCATTGCAGACAAATATAGGATTTATATTCATTGGAATGCATGATTGAGTAAGGTTTGCATTTCGAACCAATGACTGGACTTACATCCTTTTGGAATGCCATTTGAATATGATTAAGTTTGCTTTGAAGATATGCATAGGACTTACGTTCATTGGAATGCCATGTTAGGTTGGTCTTACATTGACGAGGTTTGGTAGTGATGTTTGTGTTGCATATATTGGTTGAGCTTACATCCATTGGAATGCCAATGTTTGAAATGAGGTTTGCATTACAAACAAGGGTTAGACTTACATCTATTAGAAGGTCATAGTTTTAAGTTTGCATGGCTAATAAATTGTTGGACTTACATCCATTTAAAATGCTAATAGAATTTAAGGAAGTTTGTATGATGAACAAGCTGGACTTGCTTTGAAATGCCGCTTAAGTTGGACTTACATTCCTTTGGAATCTTGTAATTTGAAAATTGCCTTTGCGAATTATAGTCGTCTTACATCCATTCTAATACTAAATTTAAATTGAGGTTAGCATTCGGATTGGACTTACATCTTTTGGAATGCCATGATTTGCTTTAATATGTTGGAAGATTTTGTATCTCATTAAATGATTAGTTGATCATTAGATTATGTTCGAGGTTCTTAACACATTGTGTTTGATCAACTGAATAATTAATAATTGTTCATGATTGTGTCTATCTACGATTATCATTTTGTCAAAGGAATTGATGGTCTAGGCTTAGATCTTTAAGTTTTTAATATGCAATTAATTAAATGTTTATTTTAATATGAGAGAAGAGAGTGCAAATTAATTGCATTTAATAATTACAATATTTGATTTATTTAATGTGCATATTTAATATGAATGATGTTTTTTTATAAAGTCTATTTCTTCTCATTTAAATATTTTTTATGAAAATATTTAAGTTTAATAATTTTCACAAAATTTTGGCAGCTTTATGACTTAGCATTGCTATGTTTCGTGAAATTTAGTGTGATACACACTTTTTTCTCTTGCTCCAGATCCAAGATTGATGAAGGGAGGATTTTCATCTCTCATGAGATCTAAAGATCGATGGTGGAGGTTTTCGTAAAATTTTCGGCCTGATCCAAGATCAACGGACGCGAGTCTTCGAATTTTAAGACCTATGATTTATTTAGTTTTTAATAATTTTAATTTTGAATTAATATTTTATAATTTCAGCAAAATAGCGCTTATTAATGTGTGTTTTAGAAATAATGCCACTTTCTCCCTTATTTCGGATCCAAGATCGACTGAGTGAGGTAATTTCATCTCACACTAGACCCAAAATTGATAGTAGAAGCCTTCAATTTGATATGTGGAGTAAGAAATTAATTATAGTAAAATTTATTTTAAATTTTACTTGAAATCGATCAAAGCCCCTTTTTTCCACTATTTGACAAAAATACCCTTGCTTGCTTATATCCAACTAGAAAAAAAGCTCGTTGTTCAAACAATTCGGCTCGTTATAGCATGTTCGTTGTTAACTAAACGAGCGAACACAACATCTATTTCGATATATAAATGGTAGAACATGAACAATCATCTGTTCGATCGTGTTCGGCTCGATTTAGCTCAAAATAAAAAAATATGTTATATTATTATTATTATTATTATTTATTACTATTATTATTATTATTACTATCACTATCGCTATCGCTATCGCTATCGCTATTACAAGCATAGCTTGGTGGTTAGAACTTTTGTTATGTAAAAGATTGACCCAGGTTCGAATCCTCCTTCATACAGATTTTTCAGATTATTGCATTTCAAGCTAATTTCGAACACGAGCCAATTCACTTGAAATACCCAAATGGGGTTTCAGCTAGGGCACTTCACGTGATAGAGGAAGGAGCTGCAGGCGGCAGCTAAGGGATGGCAACGACGACTATGGACGACGACCAAGGAAAGTTTGGATGGCGCTTGGCACGTGAGAAGGGAGTTCGGCGACTTCACGTGAGTAAGCCTCGATTGAGTTTGCTAAGGGTTTTCGACTTTTTCACACGATGAAGAAGGAGGCTAAGGTTCGATCGAACAGCCAAAGGAGGTTGGTGGCTAGGGCAAGTAAGTCTACTTTTCTCAAGGTCTCCCTCTCTTTTTCTCTCGGCTCGAGTGCGTGAGTAGATGAGTTGTGTGCGTATGAAGTATTCGTGTATGAGAGCTGTTATCGATGGTCACTGACCTCTTTTTATAGGCGAATGTGGCTTCAACCGTTCCCGCTTTCCTAGTGGCAGATAGTTGGAGTTTCAAATTCTTCCCTCTTCTTTTTTTAATGGTGAATAACACCACAAATATAACTCATGCACTCTTTTCTTAGCGTGGTGAGAAAAACTTCTAGTCGACTCTCGCGGTGTAGCGGGTAAGCCTTTTATGCACTTTTCTTAGTATGGTGAGAAAATTTATAAATTGTAATTTTTTTTGTATGTTATTCATGCACATCTTTCTTGGCATGGTGGGTTTTGAACATCATGACCATAGTAATTGTTCGACATGTTATCGCCTCTCTTAGCTTGATGGCTTAGACTCGATGTAATCCCTTATGTGAGGATGATGTTATGAAAACGCCATCAAATTTAACAATAACAGGTGACTTGAACAGAACCAAATAAAAGACTTATTAAACTTAAGCTGAATTTGAAATGAGAGTTAAGCCAAAATAATACTAAAATTTGAAATTGTAAGAGCTTAAAGTGAAGAAAATTTGCAAAATTTAAGCTTGAGTAAAACCTACACGGGACTTAAAATTGTATGAAGGCTACTTTTAAGCTACGAATAAAACCTTTTGGCACCCAAAACTTTTAGAACACTAGAACACTTAAGGGAACTGAATGGATTTGATCAAAATGAACTAAATAGCTCCCATATTTATAACTAAAAAAAGATGTCTTATAGGGCCCACTGGACAATATTTAAATTATATTAAAATAAATTTTGTCATTTTTGTAAACTGAACAGTTATAAATTTGAGATTAATCAGTAAGTGCACTGCCCAACCTGTAACTCACCCATGTGCACAAGTCAACGGAGGTCATTTTGAAATTTCAAAATATGATTTTTACGGACCACTTAATAAAAGTCCAATATAAACTTTTAAACTTTGAATGAATGTGATGTTCATGTGAACTTAAAGATTATTTTTAATCCAACTGCTATCGGATCCCCAACTTTAATGCACAAGTGGATAGAAGGCATTAATAGAGACCTTAATTTAAATCCTTGCACGCATTAATGATCTTGCATTCAAACTAAGTGATTTGTAATGTGCATGACAATTCAAGACGACAAACAAATCCTATAGACACTATAGGGTGATTTCGAGCTCGAGCTTATTGCATCAAAATATAATTGCAAATTACCGATTGAAGTCATGCACTTGTGTGGGACAATGCTATAGAGATTATTGTATATGAATACTTTGTGAAACATTGAGGGATATTATTGAGTCATTTTGGTGGGCATCATTGCATTAATATTGGAAAGCTAAAGTGAATATTATTTATGTATGCAATATGGTTTACATATAAAAAATTCAAGAGCATAGATTTACATTAGCTATCATGTAAATATGAAAGTAGTGACATATGAAAAAGGACATGATCATTGATGTAAAGTATAAACATTTTATTTTCATGAAAAAGAACTGTAATTGATATTATCTAGAAATTGTAATTACTCACCTCAACTTCAATGCTTTAGTTTATATAGTCCAACTATTTTGACTTCACATCTACAATTTTCACACTCGAGATATTTAGTTTTTCTTATACCTCTTCTATTGAACTTTATTTTTTTCTCATTAATTGTCTTATTTTTATCCTAAGAATTTTATTTGACATTGATTCTTATTTGAATTTAAATTCTCAATTCCTAAGTTCATTTATTCTTAAATATATTGATTTACTAAGATCTAAATTAATGCTTAGTTAATCGCTCAATTTAACAATTATTTTATTAATTTTTTGCATAGGAGTTCAAATTTGTTTAATTAAATTAATTAAATATGTTTATATAAATCTCAATCATTTTTTCTTAATCTATTCCTTTTTGTTTCTCTTAAATTTTAACATATATTTGCCTTCGCTATTTAACATAAATTTAATATCTACTAATATAAAATATAAATTCTAAATTAATTTATCTAATTTCATTAAATGAATATTTTTTTGTTATACATGTGCTTTAATCCTCTATAACCTTTCTTTAAAACTTTAGGCAACACTGCATGCCTTTTCTTGGATGATTCAGGTAACACTGCATGTCTTTCTGATGCGTTTTTCAGGTAATATACACTGCTGGCAGGGATACTGAAGTGCAAAAAAACATTACTGCAGAAACATCACCATTTTGTACTCGTCCAATCATAGTATGTTTCTTTTTTCTTTTCAGATTCATATTCTTTAATTTAATTTTTTTTTTAGCCAAGGAGGGAAATATTTCTTTTTAATTAGAGTTGTGGTTAGAATTTGGAAATGTATACAATATGGCCGGAAACACAACCATGGGCATTGGTGGTGTATAATTGTTCTGTGCATAGGACAGTTCTATACTCTATTGTAAAAAGTTGGTTTAGCTTTTCCACTCCAATCTGGTTGGAAGAATATTGACAGTGCTTCTTAGCGGTTCCATTTAAGTCATTTTTTATGTGTTTTATATTGAATGTTAAGTTTTTTAAATCTTATTCTGCAGGTTCTCGTGAATAACAGAACTGCAAGTGCAAGTGAAATAGTGAGTGGTCTTTAGCTCTTCCTTTAAATCCCCAATCTTTTTCTATTTTCTTCACCTTGGTTTGTTCACAATTTATTTACATTGAAGCATCTTATTTGACAACTTTTATGGCATTTGTTGCTTCTTCTAGGTTGCATCAGCATTACATGATAATTGCAAAGCTGTTCTTGTGGGAGAGAGGACGTACGGCAAGGTCCTGAAATCTTGATGATATTTCTTAACTCACAGCTCAGCTGCTTCATTCAAGTTCCCGTTCTAATATAACAAGAATCTTACAGGGACTGATACAATCAGTTTATGAGCTCAATGATGGATCTGGTATGGTCGTCACTATCGGAAAGTATGTAACACCCAACCACATGGACATCAATGGAAATGGAATAGAACCAGATTTTTCTGGCTTTCCAGGTACATCGTTTCCATTTTGAAAATTATACTTGTTTTCTTAACAGATTATTCCTGCTAAAATCTTTTAAACAACAGCATTAAATGAAGTTTCAAACTACCTTTCCCGGTGTCAGATGCAAAGGGTGGGATGAGTACAGGTTTGAATTAAGCTCATGTTTTATTTAAAAACCTAAGTATCCAGATGATCAGCTCTCTTAATTTCTAGGGTAGAAAAGAGGCGTGGTTTACCAGCTGCATACTAACTGCAAGGATCCATAGAATATTTCATTGTAAATGCTTGCTTCATTACTTGCTGGTATTGTTTCTTGTCTCTATTTGCATACAGTGTTTGCAAATCAGATTACGATGGTCCTGAGTGGATAGAGCTCATGCCATTTAAATTATTAGTGGAATGATGAGCTTGGAAGAGCTGACAAACATGTAATTTATAAACAATAGAAGTTTTTTTTTTTGCCACTTAAAGTTTGTAAGATAAGACTTTATTATTGTGTAGGCAAGATGCGAACTCAAGATTTTGATAATAACTTTCAATTTCCTAACTAAACGGACTAATTCCACTTATATACCATAAAAGTTCAATTTAGTATTATATGATCTTTTACTAGCATTGGTTGCCCCACTTACTGTCAAGATCGACTCTATTTGTGGGCCATTATTATTATTGTTTAATCATTTTTTAGAATAGTGAGCGATAAATTATATATGTTGTTAATTTGTGATCGTCAAGAAATAACTTTCTCCTCTAATCATTATAGCATAGATTCATTCATGATTGCTTCTTGTTCATTTTGACCCGATAAGGGAATCTATACATTTTTCTAGCAATCTTTGAGTTTAGTTAGCAACATTCTAGTGGTTATTCTCGGACAACGCTTGAGTTCTTGATATCATTGGTCTAGCAGTTTAATAATCGGTTATGTTGGCGAGCTTATTAGTCTGCACCTTACAAACAGGAGAAATGTTATAGTCCCTGAAGGAATATATATTTAATATTATTCTTTTATTCTCAGTCCATGAATATATGTGAGTGAAAGAGAGAAAGAGGGCATTAAATTTGCATCATCTTTAGATAAAAAAATTGAAAAAAATATTATAAATGTGAATTTATTTTGGGAGTGAAACATTAACCTATCAGCAGAATGTGAATCTTCTACCAAATCAAAGTTTTAAAATTATTATCATTAATCATTGAGAAAATTTCAAGTTTCTGCAGTAGTCTGCATTAGAATGTAGATGTGTGGGTCTATCTAGAGATAGTATTTAGAATAATTTGATGATTTTTATAGCAACTCTGTCTTGGAAATATGCTTAATGGGGAAGAGAATGGCACATCCTTCTCTAAATTTAGATATTAAATGTTGTTTAATTTTGAAGTGTGGATGTGCAGTATTTTAGTTTAGTATATTGTTAATTGCATTGTAGTGTTAGAAGTGAGAACCCATTGGGTTTTTGACGACTTAACTTCATGGTAGACTAAGACTCCAGTTGTCTTTGATGATGATTTGAAATCTCCATGTTTTGTTGGAGTGATAAAAGGCTGGGTTATCGAATTATATATTATTGTCCTATGGTTGATAACATAAGGATATTGCTCTAAAGGAAATAAAATGGGTTCAAACACTCAACTGATAGATAGTCTTTACTTTGTTTTACTATATTATTCTTTTCTATTATTTATATGACAATAAGCCCTTGAAAAAAAAAATCTCTAGTGAGGAATCTGTTCAACATTATGTATCATTTGTGTTTTCTAAATTAGCATGCCTTCTATTTACCCACATGAGGTCTATATACTAAGGAATCCTCTTGGACTTGTGAATAAATTGTGCCCTACTAGAGTCCATACAATGATAGGCCCTTGTAGTGACTTTTAATTAGTGAAGCCTTAACATGGCTGTATTTAATAACTACTTAAACATCATAAAGTGGGTGGCTTTAAATTCATAGCAAAAGAAGGTTTTTTAAGCAAAAATTTAACATGATCATCCCGACTAGAGGGATTCACATTGAAGATGAAGGACTTCTTTTTGAGATTCCTCTAATTGACATATACAACCCTCTGAAGATACATCAGCACTACCTTCATTAGTAGCCTTGTGGAAGCTTGAACTTGTTATAGGAATGCCTCATTGAATGATAGAATGTTATGGAATTTCCAGTGCAGTCTTGTATAGCATTGAGTGTCATCCTATGCTTCTAAGTTGTTATGTCCTCCAAGGGTTTTTAAATAGGCTTAGTTTAGGCCAACTAGTTGTCCTATCCTTATAAGGACTTTCTAATAAGAATCTTATTCAACGCTAATTATCCTCGCGGACTTCTAAATTGTTACATCCTAAATTTTTTTAAATATATTGAGATTTTTTGCATGCTGCTTTATCTCCTTATGTTCATATATTATGGAGCTCTCTTAAGGACTCGTTGATGAAAACCTTATCTAGTATTAGGTACTCTTCAAGGCTTTTAATTTGCCATACTTTCCAAGTGTTTTTAGATTATGGATCCCTCTAGGGGGCTTTAATCATGATATGGTGGAAAATAAATTTTAGTATGACAAATAGGTCTTTTATGGGTGTCCTCAAATTGTGTAGCCCTAATGTGCTACTATTTGCAGGTGAGGCAAATTCTATCATCAATTGATGGAATTATTTATCAAATATCTTCTTATAGGAGTTGAAGGATTTGATTGTTATTGTCTTTCATTCAATACTAGATTATGACCCTTGATTAAAGCAATGATTTTCTAATTAATGGGTATTGGGACAAGTGACTAAATTATTAGAGATATTATGTCTGTTAAACATTAGATTGTAATTTGTAAAATTTATGCTGGTGAGAATTTTTACTTAAGCTGGGGGCAATATAAAACTTGTGTCTATAGAATGTGCATTTTTTATTATAAGATTATATAAAGATGCATACATATATAATTGAAATAAGAATTATAAGAAAAGTAAGAATTTTTTATGTAAAAATCTCATTGAGAAAAAAATCATTGGGCCTGATAAAGAAAATAATCTATATGTACAAAAAAATATTGAAGTATGATTTTTTTTTAACAAAAAGGGTAAGATGATGGTTGACAACTAACAAAATTAGTTTGACAGTGCTGGTCATCCACATTAATTAACAACTAGTAGTAAAAGTTGAGAGCAAGTCAGATGAAAGAATCTTTTTAGGTTATTTATTGACTAGTAGATCCTATAGAGTTTACAATAGAAGAAAGATCGTAGAAGAATGTAAGAAAAAACAAGTGAAAGTGTCGAGCAATAAAATTGTGGTATCAAAAAAATGAAAGATGGGTATGAGCATCAACATCGAGAAAGGATTATGATGATGGATTATGATGATGGCTACTGGAGGTGATCTCCAACATCTATGTTGGTAATGATCATTGACATTGATCATTATTGGTAGTGATTATTAGTATTGATCATCAAACATGCATATAGGAATGTTCAATCTATAAGCTCTCTCCATTTACAATTTATTTAGAGATTTCTTGAGTGTTATTTTAATTATTTTTGCCAGTATCTCATAAATTTCATCAAACAATTCATTTTAATCCTCTAAATCATGCAATGCCTTTAGCCATTAAATATCTTAGCAACATTAGAATTAATCAATCTTAAGTTCTTTGGATTTATCCTATTAAGACATTCATTTTTGAAATAAGCATATAAGATTTGGATATTGTTTGGTCCCCAAATGACATCATGTGCTTTAGTTTTATACTTTTGAGTGCTTGATTTAGCTCCATTTGAACGTGGATCAAAATATTTTGGTGTCATTGGGTTTAACTAATTAAAATTTTGATTATCATTTAGGTGTGTTGAAATCAGAGTATAGATGGTCCCAACATCAATCTTTAGATTTTTTTTTTAATTTACATAATTGCGTAAAATGCATGCTTTATTGGAAAGATTTTATGATGATGCATCAATTTTATTTTTAAGTATGTCTAAAATTATATAAACTATATATATATATATATATATATATATATTAAAATACTTGAAAAGAAAAGGTTTAGAAGTTGAAAAACTTTTAATTTTGAGTATGTTTTTAAGGACTTTTGATACTAGTTGGAGACTAAGGGCGAGGAGTTTGTCCAGAAAAGAAAAGTAAAAATAGTTAGATTAGTTTAGCTTTCAAAGAAAAAGTAGTTGAAGGTTCATCCTCTTTAAGAAGCTTACAATCCCTCCTTTTGTTGTCATTATATAAGAACTTGGTTCGACAACTTTTATATGTCCATCTACTAGAAAAATAATTATTGATCATAAATCCTTTGCTATTGTTATGTTGAATGTAAATATTATTTGTAGTAATTTTGGTTGATTAATGCAGATCACTTCTCCATAAGTTAAAATGTGTAAAGAAATCAATGTAGGTCCAATTAAAGAACAAACATCTGATGTCAAAAAAAGAAACCAGTTGTATCATGATAATTGAATTCAACCAAGTGATTCATGAACCAAGAGTCAGAGTATGTGTAGTAGTTAATTGATAAATCGAGGATAAGGGTCATCCAAGTCATTGCTGATGAGTAGAGAGTTGTTAACTATTTATGATGAATTGAGAATAGAAGTTAGACCAAAAACTATCATTGAGAGTATATTTGTGACACTTTATCTTGAATAAATCATTGTTTCAATCTTATTAATAAATCATTATTAAGATTTATAAAAATTATTGGAAAAAGAATGCACCAAAATAATTTGAAAGAATTTGGAGCAAAACTTATAACATAAATAATTAATATAAAATGCACAAAGAACATCATATTTTATTGGGAAAACCCAAGAACAAGAAAAATCATAGAACCATACCACACCAAGAAATTCATTATGAAGAAAAATTAAAGAGAATTATTGAAATCACATTTCACTCAAGCCTCGTTATAGAAAATTGCACAAACGAGCCAACGGCTCTATCATTCTACTCTTATATATTGGTTTTAACGCCATGACACTGGTCTCACTGTCTTCTTGTCCCATTCTAGTAGCCTGCGCGATCTCACAAATCCTAACATTATGACACTAACATCTTAGCATGGTGTTGCCTTTTCTATCTTAAAAGTCAAATACTTCATATCATAGCCGAGGTGCTATATACTAGAAAAGTTTTTTTGGGCCATCGAACCATCGAACAAGAGGCGGTGCCCCTTGCAACCTCTAGTGAGCTTACTACTTAGCTCGACAGAAATTGAGAGCTTAGTCGATAATACATTCCAATTGATCGACATAATTAGTCTCCATGAACAAAATAATAATTTCTCACTTAAAGATTGATTGCAATTATTACTCCCGCTCTTCCTCCAAATCTACAATATTCATTATAGTAAAAGATTGTAGTGTTGCCTACCCTACTTAACAACAACTAAATGTTTCTCAACTGTCACTGCCTTCGTCAATATGTTTACATAATTCTAAGTTGTGTATCTTCTCTAAAGAAAATTGATTATCTTTTAGAGGTGAAAGAATGAAATGATATCTTAGCTTGTATTTTGCTTTAGCATGAAATGCAATATTTTGGCTAGATGAATATCACTCATACTTTCATTATGAAGTTTGTCATTTCTTACCCCATGAAATTTGGTAGACAAAGTATTTCCTTGCTAGCCTTTTATAGCAATATACTTAGCTTCTATGGTTAAGAGAGCAATAATCTTCTATAACTTGAAGATCCTACTCTTTGATGTATTTCATAAAGTGAAGATATAACATGTTTTGATCCTCCTACTATTAATGTCCCTTGCAAGATCAAAATTTATATATCCCTGTAGTTTATTCTTTGCACTTCCAAAGCAAAGTGTTTTGTTACTTATCTCTCTCAAGTATCTAAGAATTCACTTAATAGCCTCCCAATGATGTTTGTTTGGATTATTGATGTATCTGCTGACCACTCCCACTGCTTATACAATATTTGATCTTTTACAAATCATGTCATATATCAAACTTCCAATAGCTAAAACATATGAGGATCTCTTCATTTGTTCTTGCTCGCCTTCAAACTTAGTGATTGCTCTTGATAGTCAAAGTCACTAGTCAAGGGATGCAAATTGGTTTTACTTCACTCATGTTGATTCTCGATGTACTTTTTCAACATATTTAGCTTGAGACAATTCAATGTTTTTGCACTCATATCCCCATTGATTCTCAAATTGAGTAGTTTCTTAGTCTGAGCTAAATCTTTCATTTCAAACTCCTTTGATAGCTACTCATTCAGGTCTTTAATCTTGTTTATATCTAATCTTGTAATCAACATAGCATACACAATATATATATATATATATATATATATATATATATATATATATATATATATATATATATATATATATATATATATATATATATATATATATATATATATATATATATATATATATATATATAAAGATATCAAAATACTTAAAGAAGCAATTGTGATATGCCTTACACTTCGTGTACCACTATCTAATATAAATTTATCAAATCTTATGTACCATTGTCTTAGTGCCTACTTCAACTTAATGTGGTATTTAGTTTCGGTTCAAGCATATGGGGGGACACCATGAAGATCTGAGGGTATACTTATTGAGGTGATCTGAACATCGGGAAGATACTATCTCGAAAGATAGAAGTCACTACCATACAATGAACCTAATCACCTAATAAGGACTCAAGGCATGATGGGTTTTGGTACCGAGATTTTTTCCCTACTTTATATGGATGAATAAAGTAGAGTTTATTTTGACCGGGTTCTAAAGTTTCCTATGGGGGCAAGCTCCCATAGTTAATTGCAAAGTGAATCTCTTAAGAATACTCTCGATTAAAGTAGGATTGTTATCTCTAAAGAATTCAAAAAATTTGACTATCAATAAATTTGTTATATTTTAGAAAATCAAGTGGGATGGATAAAAAAGGAAAGAGTTATTATCGAAACCAAATAAGATGAGTACACCAATCTATTATATGGTTAGGCTTTATATATTTGAAATTGATGAGGTTTATTTATTTGAGCTAAAATTTTATTAGATTGTTAGGGCTTATAATCCATCAACACAAGATTGTAGAAATACTTAAGATGTTAGGATTTATACTTGTGCCGCAAGAAACAACAACCATATATCCTAAAGAGCTGATAAAAAACACGACCTAAATTTAAGGCGAAAGTGGTATATGATTTACCTCCTCAAGAGAGTAAACCACCTGACTATTGGACTTATTATCGCCTGGAGTGGCAGCCAGTTGACTCATCCTACACTTTAAATTTATGTAGGCAAGTCATATATTTTTGCAAGATGGTTAGGTTGTTATTATTTAGACAAGAAATTAAGTCCTTAAACCCACTCTCTAAGATGCTAGAGCATGATGGGTATAAACTTAATCTAATACAAATTTTTATCAAATTTCATTTTGACACGGGCTATAGGATTTTGTAAGCCTAAATGTATGGAAAGTTGATTATGGGTCAAATCAAAAGGGAAAGAGGTGTTCTTTCATCATAGGCTCTCAAAGGTTAAGCCTTTGCTATCTGGCAAAGATGGAAGCCCTCCCTTAACAAGAGTGAAATAAGATGATTATGCATGATATTAAACATATAATATCCAGTTAAGGAGTTGTTAAATATTTTATTATCTTGATTTAATGTCCAAGCTTTTATAGGAGGTTATGAGTTATTTTAGAGGTTTAGTTATGAGTTGTTAATTTGGGTAAAAAAATTAATTTTTTTCTTAGGAGCCTAATCGCATCCAGGTCATACAACAATCATCAATCATAAATAAACTATGGAAAGACATGTTTTTTCTAATGCACAAGCTAAACAAAATATTAAATAATTTTATGAAGCTATCTTAAAAGAATAAAAATCGATGAGGTCACCCAGCAACGAAGAAATATGGGTGGAGCTCACCCTTATACAACCCGGATTATAAGAGAATAATTACAAATACGAGTGTTTAATGTTATGGGGGTCTTCATTCTTCATTCTTCATCTCTTCATCTTTCATTTCTTCATCTAATTTGTTCTATTTCTTTCTTCCTTTTGGCTTAATTTGGATGTGCTTGCTCCAAAGGCATCACATGGTTCATAAGACTTGATCTTATAATCAATGCTCATCCTAATCCCCCATAATACTTATTCTAATCCTAATGCAATTAAAAGAAAAAGTAAATCTAGCTACACCTGCAAAATAAATATTAGCTAAACATCAAATAACTCAAGCAGTTATATGAATAATTTGGACTGAGCACCTTGTATATGGGTAATCAAGCTCACTTGTCATAACTTGGATTATGCTTAGGGGCATAAGCAACCTGCACAGTAAAAAACATTTATATTTTTATTACAGTAGCCCCTTAAGCTCAACCCCCAACATAAAGTATGATTAGATTAATATCGGCCTAATATCTAGACTAGCATACACACCCTAACATCTAGTCTACAACAAAACATTACAAAACAAGCATACATCAAACCATACACCGCCTAACATAAAGCTAGAAGTAGTGACTTAATCTAATGTGTGTGCATTAAGGTTTGTGCGATATGTCCTAACTAGGCTTTAGAGTTGTAATTTGCTAAGTGTGAGGGATTTAATTTATAAAGGGTTGATTTCTCTTTAAGTGATTTAATTGATTTGAAAATTTTACTTAATGTTTTCTTTTATTTCATATGGCCTATACTTAACAACTAAGTGTTATAAAGAGAAGAAAGAGATGCAACCTCTCTTTCATCCCTACTTAAGTCACTTCTAAAATAAGTTAATTAATCAATTTCTTTTAGTGAATAACTTATTATATGTTTTAATTAATCTTAAGTTTAGGTTCACTCTAAATGACATTATTCAATAAGAAATGTATTTTAAGATTAATTTGAATGAATTACTATCACATAATACATATTTATTCATTTCTTTACATTATGTATATCATGCATATGATTAAATCCCAAGCATACCTATACATATAATGTATGTCTTAGCACACTTAAATGATGAATGCAAAGAAGTGTATTTGGAATTTAAATATTTCATTTGATTGAATTATGAATGCATGTCATTTTAATAGAAAAGAGAGATTTTTCATCCATAGCTAAGTACATATTCACGTGTATAAAAGTTTAAGTGAGCACGTCGCTATTGTTCTACACCAGGGGCGTAAGGTACAATACCTACTTAGAGTTACTTAAAGCCTCGCAGCCCCAAGATGTCCAGACTAATATACCACTTTTCTTATGTACATATAGATGTATAAGCAACCATAAGAATAGAAAAACTAGCAAAAGCTGTATTTGATTTATGATTTTTATTCATTGGTCATATCATACATACATATGTATAAGAGTTTTAAGTGAGTACGATGTCATTGTTCTACCACTGTAATGTACAAAACCTACTTAGTGTACTTAAAGCCTCAGTGGGATGTCCGTGACTAATATATTATTTTTCTCGGATACATATGAATGTACAAAAGAACTACAAGAACGAAGTCATGCAAGAAGTTATATTTGATTTGATTATATGATTTATATATGTGATATGAAATTCTAAGTCTTAGCATGGATGCATAGAGTAGATTTAAACAAATGTTGTGTTCTTTTCAAATGAATTATACATTTATAAATCCTATGCAAATCCATATAAACTAAGGAAAGAGTGCTTTATATTGCATATCTTATATTATCAATATATACAAACTTATAGATATTTGTAATTAACATCACTCCATATATTATAATTGATTTATGAGCTTTTGAAGATAACTTTTGATTTAATAATAATAATAGCCACACCTACTTTTAATTTAAATCAATATATGCAATTTGACATAAAAGAAATCATTTCATTTAGTTAATTTTAAAAGAAATGAATGCATGATTATGAATGGAAAACAACATTTAACATGATTGGAAAAAATAAAGGAATATAAGCTCATGATCTCATTCATTCCAATTCCTAAGAACAATCATATTAAATAAGGCTATTTAAAATAAATCAAAATTCTTTAATGACATTTTTAATTTTGAGTTTGATTTAGGAAATGAAAGAGGTTTGGTAATCCTAATCTCATTTTCCATGTGTGAGTTAATTTGGTTTAATGAAGAAGTAATTAAGTTGATTTTATGGTTTAATTAGATTAGGGTGTGAATTAAGCTAATTAATTAACTTTTACTTACATCATCTTAAGTTAATTAACTAATTAATAATGAGCTAATATGATATGCAATCACAAGAAAAGTAAATTTATAATGCTCCTAAGAAATGAAAGGGACCTAATGCAATTAGCTCATGATTAATAGTTAATTAGGTTTAAGGGATCTCACTTAACTACTTTGATGGTTTTCTCATACATGTGAGCTAACCATAAGTTCATTATCTCCCACTTTGGATTATTGAACACCAAAAGAGCTACCCAAGATTAATTAAGGGTTGCTTAGGTGTGAAGTGAATTTTCGATTGAGTTAATCAAGTTTATTAAATTGATTGAATTCTTTGATTATTTTGATTATAATGATGAAATTAACTTAAGGAAATGGATCAAGGACAAGACCTCAATCCTTAACCCCTAAGTCACTTCAAACACTCAATTAGGCTCTGATTTTTATCTTGGAGATTAATTAGTTGATTAAGTAATTAATTACCTCATTAATCATTAACTAATCAAATTCTAAAAAGTGAAGAAAACTTAGGAAATGAATTAGGAAAAGTATCCCAACCACATTCCCTAAGCTCCCTTACTATTCAACAGAGGTAATTAAGCTTAAATAATTAATCCAATCACTATTCATTCACTAATTATCACTAATTAAATTAAAAAAATGATCAAGGCTTAATCAATTGATTTTCCTAATTAAGCAACCAATAAAATCCCATAAAAATGGGAGAGGCAGAGGTCATCCTCCCAAACATCCATAAAAAGTTAGAGATCAATTTTGATGATTAATTAAAGAATAATTAAACTAATTATATTTTCAATTAAACCTTAATTACGCCAAAATCACTGTTCAAAATCAATTAATAGTAATTTTCTTAGATTATACTTTGAAATATCTTTAAAATGAGCCTAAGTTTGTATTTTTTGAGATTTTTCTAAGATTAGTTATGATTTTTAGAACTTTCAAGCTTAAAAATAGATTAATTAGGCCTAATTAAAGCCTTTATCTCGAGCCACGGTGGTCGACGCGATGCTTTCCAGCATGCATGGAGTGGCTATTTAAGTTATCACATTTGAAGGTCGACTCGATGGTGGACGGTAACTGACTCGTCCGATCTAAAGATCGGATGCCACGACTAAATATGCGATTTTGAAGTGGAAAAGAGAGGTTCTACGTGTGATCAAATCAGGACCGTTCATTCCGATCATGTGGAATGGACGGTCCGTGATATATCTTCTCTGAGCTGAAATGAACATCGTCCGTCGGGGATGGAGATGAAATTGATCCCACATTCGGGAAGCATAACTAACAAACAAATCAATGGTGGAAATCACACAAGACGCAAGTTTCCTTTACAAAGGGCCAACCTATTTTGAGCTAATGATTGGTTTTAATGGCATACCTCACCGGAGCTTGTGACCGGTGATTCCAACGATTGAGGAAGCTTCATTTGGTAGAAACGAAGCTCTGTTGAGCCGCATGAGCCTTTATTTGGTGTAGTTTTCTCGGAAGACCAACCCACAACACGTAAGAAATCGTTCTTGATCGAACTCCACCCTCCAACCGTCAAGAAGCTTGGAAAATGATTCGTTTCGACTTGTCTAGGTCCAAGGATGGTGTGTACAAAATTAATTGCACTTTGGTTGCAAAATTGCAAAATGGGAATCACTAGTTTGCTCCATATTTCGGTTTCATGTAAAATCAAAAATGGGGATTTTGGGGAGCTCGAGAAATGCAAGGGGAAGCTCTAGGACCTCGCTTTCTTAGGGTTAAATCGAGTGCGTGCTATGAGTTTGAGTGAGAATGAAGGGAGGGGGGTTATTCACCTTCCTTTCTTGGCTTGACTGGTGATGGTTTCGTCTTGGTGGATCAATGGCTGAGATGGGGAGCTCAACAATTTGGGTAGAGAATCATTCCACTTGGCCTCACATGAGTGGAGGAAGGGTGGGAGGTGGCTGCCATGGGAGTAGTTGGTGTCCTTGATGGTTTGAAATGCTCCAATGGGAATGGGGAGGTGATTTCACCTCCTCATCAGTCATGGCCACAACCACCTTTGGGTCGCCATGGTCCTTGGTAAGTGAACCTATGAATGGGTGTCAAGTGGCCAAGGGAGGAAATGACCAAATATGCATGTTATCTTATGGGATTCCTAGACTGGGCAAAGTAATCATTTGGCTATGAGTTTGATTTGGACAGATTTGAGATGGGTCAAAAGTGGGTTAGTCCAAATTTCAAGTGGTTTGGAGTTTGCTTAGTTTGTTTGGCTTGATTTGACCTTTTAGGTCAAATTAGGTTAGTTGGGTCAAGTTCAATTAAAATTGGGTCAAACCAATGGTTTCACATGACTATTTGGAGTATATTGGTGTCTTTTGTTTGATTCAATTTGCTTTTGATTTGATTATGGCTCATTTGGGTTCATATAGGTCAAATGGGTGTTGACCAATTTGACCAAATTGCTGGGTTAAGTGTTGAGTCAAGTTCAATTGGCAAATTGAAAATGATTGTAGGCTTTATTTTGGTTTAATTTGAATTTTGGCCAATTTGACCCTTGAGGTCAATTTGGGCTAGGTTGGGTCAAGTTGATCAATTGGCCAAATTGGGCTCAATTATGACTTTGGTCAAGTTCAATAATCAATTTGGGATGAACTTGAGCCATTGGTTGCAATCAATTTGGATCAAATCATGATTTGATCTATTTTAGCTTTTTATGCCAATTTAGGTCAACTTGGATCAAATGACCAATTAGGCTTGGTTTGACTCGAGTGAGGGTTTGATAATGTTCAATCATTGATTATGAGTTGGTTTGAAGCAATGGTTTAATCAATTTGGCATATGATGGATTTTGGCTTGTTTTGGGTTTCAAGCTAAGTTGATTTGGTCAAAGTTGAGGTTTGGTTTGATCCAATTAAGATAATTGATCACCATGATGGTTATATTGGAGAGGGCTTAATTCAATCCAATTTGGGTTGGATTAGAACTTGGCTCAAAAGGTCTTTAGGCCACTTTGGGTCAAGTGAGCCTAAATGGGTTAATTGACTTGATCGCTTGATTCAAGTTTAGTTGAACTCACACATGAGCCTAAGATTGAAATATAAATCTAATTACAAGTGGTTTGGAGCCAAATGAGTTATGGTTCATATAACAATTTCAAGACAAAAGGGTCAACATGGACTTGACTTGGGTTTGGTTTGACAATTGGGTTTGGTTTGGTTTGGTTTGACAATTTGGGTCTGTGATTGTAGGAATGATTGAATCATGAAGGAATCCATGAGTTTTGAATTGGTTTGGGTATCATTTAGCCAAGTTCAAGAATTTGGCTAAAAGGGCCAAAATTGATAATTTGATTTGATTTGGGTTTGGTTTTGGCCATTGTGAATATAAATGAAGATTTAAATGATTCATGAGAAAATCACTTGAGTTTGGAGTGATTTGGAAGCAAATTTGATTAAGCTTATGGAAGTGGGTCCATAAGGCTTAAGAAGGGTCTTGATTTAGTTTGATTTATTTTAATTTGATTTGGAGAGTTTGAACTTGGATTTAATTTATATTTTTGAATATAAATGAAGGAATGATTGATTTATGAAGAAATTAACTAAATTTGGGTTGGCTGAGCATATGAAGACGATTTATATGGCTTAAGAAGAGATTTTGGAATTTGAATTTGATTATGGGCTTCAATCACCTGGAGTTTGGAATTGATTTATGATTTGGATTTTGATTTGAGATTGAATTTGATAATTGAGAAAATCAATTGGATTGTGGTTGATTTGAATTTGGTTAAGGCTAAGTCCATAAGATGGAGTTTGAATTTAATCATGGGTTTTAATCATTTGATAATTGGATTTGATTTTAGTAATTGGATTTAGGCTATAAGTTTGGTTTGGAAGAAGGAAGCAAGGATTGAGTTTAGATTATAGAGTAGGAAAGTCCTCTTAAATTCCTAAGGCACAACCTATTCCTATGACTAACTCTTTTAAGTCTTTAGAGTTAGGTTAAGTGTTCACCTAATCACTAGAAGCGTCTTAAGATTAAGGAACTCTTAATGTCTATAAGAATCTTAGATCTATGATGAGAAAGTTGAGAGCTCACTCTAAAAGTGAGGTCAACAAAGGGCGCTAATAGGTGTGGTGTGACTGACAAGACACACCACACGTATTGGTGTTGATCGAGACGATCACCAACGTCTGAAGGATCGTAAATACTAACATAAACGATCTACTCCTAAACCCGAGATGTAAAATGTATCAAGATCTTAGTGCAATGCAACTCCACCCATGCCAAGGTCATAAGAGAGGAAGAAGGGATCCACTGAAGGATCAAGCATGTGAACCTTCCACTAGGGTAGCAGTTATTGGATAAGGGGTTTGGATTTGGATGAAAGATATGATTTGGGTAGAGTATCTGCGGAGGATTAGAATGAATAACCCGCCGGGGATAGATGCATGAACCTTCCACTAGGGAAGCAGGTTCAGGTTATCCACTAGGGATATGGATTTGATGAGATTTCTTTTGAGGGTGCACTCATTGGGGAATGTAGATTTGAATTGGATTTAATTGACTCCACTGGGGAGGTTGGGATGATCTATATGTCTCGTTGGGGATAAGTTGGTTGATTGTTTATTTATGTTTAAAATTTGAGATGGACCCTGTCGGTGTGCGATAGAATGCACTGAGAATGGGCTATGTCATGGCCTATCTCAGATTTACTAATCCAAAGGGGTAGTCCACCAACCACTTGGTAGAACTATCAGACCTAAGGGGTTGCCTTCCGGTGTACAACAGCTATGCTAGGGAGAAAGTGTAGCAGACTTTTATCTCCAAAAGCAAGGGATAATCGCTGGGGTGATATATTAGATGCAACAAATCAAACCTGACCTAAGGCGACTACTGAGTGAATGCCGTTGAGGGACTTATATCAGCTAGGAAGTAGTCAGGATAATGTCATTTGATTGAATTGCATTTGTTCTAATTTGACGGATCCCCTCGATTTGCGATGGATCCACTAAGAAGAGGCTAATATCGTAGCACTTAGATTTACAAATCCAAAGGGATAGTCTCTGGGGTGGGTAGAAACCAATAAGGGGTGTCTTTCAGTGTGCAATAGTCAAGTTAGGAAGAAAGTGTGGGGACTCACATCCTTCTACACAAGGAACCACTAGGGTGATTGGTTACTTGTGCAACAAATCGAACTTGACCTAAGGTTGCCCGTCGATGCGCAACGATCGTGCTGGAAAGAATGCATAATAGATTTATATCTTTCAAAGAAAAGATGATCGCCCGGGAAACCTATTGGTGGCATAATAAGTTGAACGACGGGGCTTCAGAGAGTCACCGGGAGACTTATCTCAACTCAAAGTAGTCGGACAATTTCTATAGGGAGTTTTGCTGACACTGTCCTAAAGATAAGATGCTTACTTGGGAAAAGGGACACTAGGGGCTTGAATTCCCAATCCACAAGCGAAGATATATTTTGTTTATTTTATGTTATCGGGGACCCTGTTTGTTTGCGAGAGACTATACTGAGAAGGAGCTCATATCAGCTTAGTCTTATCTCAGACTTACTGGACTAAGGGAGAATCTGCATATCCGCAAGATAAATTCTCCAACCATAGGGGTGGCTACTAGGAAAGGGAAACTGTCCAATATAAGAGTAATCAGGATAGTGTATAAATCGGGTCGCTAAGGACGTGTTCCAAATAGAGTTCCCACAGGGGAGGTGCCATTGGGGGTGTTATCCAAAACCCATGTAAAAGAAAGCCTATAGGTATACAGTGGCCAACTCAAGGAGAAAGTGCGGGGACTCACATCTGCCAAGAGTAGTGTATCCACCGGGTGAGTCGTTGTCAGCATAGCGAACACCAACCAACCTAGGTGTCTGGGTTGCGTGTGTCTAGAGAGAAGGCATGTAGACTTACATCTCCCTAAAGCGGAATTGATTGTCGGGATAGTCTCTTTGACAGAACTATCGACCTAGAGGCTACTTGCGAGGAGTCACGTAAGAGGAAAGGAGCCACTGAGGGACTTATCTTTAGCCTCAAATATACTCGATCTAGTTAGTGCATGATGGCTAGTTCAAGAAGAAAGCGCATAGGCTTACATCTTCTTAAATGAAGTCAACATGGGGTAGCTTACCGGTTGTGCAGTAAGGCCTACCAAACTGATAAGGCACTCGTTGGTTTGTAATGGTCAAGTCAGAAAAAATGCACGGGGTTTCACATTCGCTAGACGAGTGACCACTGGGGTGACACACTAACAAGGTAGCATATCGGCCCGACCTAGAGCACTTACTGAGTGAGTGTCAAGGGGACTTGCTCCTACATCAAAATAGCTCGAGACAAAAGATGTGTTCATTTTTGTTGTGAAAGAGGGAATATGATGTCGCTTGGGTTCTCTTACACCTACCCTAAACACGTAGAAGAATGGATGAAATGGTGCCACAGGGGCAATTGTGACTCCACCAAGAAAGGATACCACTTGAGTTCTCTTACACCTGACTTAGTTGTACTAATCGAAAAAGGATGTCTATTGGGTTATCTTACACTTATCTTAATAGCATTGGAGGATCATGTGTAGTTTGTGTGTGTTGTGGAGAGATAGGATGCCGCTCTGGTTCTCTTATACTTACCCTAACCACGTCATGGCGGATTCGCAAGTGAAAGTTATTTCTAACACATAAGAGATGAAATTTGATATGAAAAGAAGTTTTATTGATGATTATTTTCAAACAAGATTTATGGATAGTATTTTTTTTAGATAGAGCCCATTGATTGGAAGCATAGGGTGCTCTACCTTACAATTTATAAGCTGATAAGATCCTCCTTGGTAGGCCTTTTCTATGGAAAAAGGGTCTTCCCAAGTGGGTTCAAACTTGTCTCTCATCTTTCGATGGGCAACAATTGATCTCCTTAGAACTAAAATAAGCTATCCTACTTGAAAAGCTCTAGAACGGACCAACTTGTTGTGAGCTTGAATCATTTTGGCTTTGTACAACTCGAGGTTTTGGCATGCCCGGAGGCGTCTCTCCTCCAAACCTTCGAGCTCTTCCAACTACAGCTTGACTTTCTACTCTGTTGTGATCTTACTACTCACAGCTATCCTTAGTGGTGGGAGTTGGACTTCTAAAGGTATAATGGCTTTGAATCCATACACTGAGGAGAATGGGATAGATTGAGTTGAATTAAATCT
Organism: Cymbidium sinense; assembly: GCA_021442155.1. Classification (NCBI taxonomy): domain Eukaryota; kingdom Viridiplantae; phylum Streptophyta; class Magnoliopsida; order Asparagales; family Orchidaceae; genus Cymbidium; species Cymbidium sinense. The sequence continues at coordinate 40,189,272 of CM038229.1, forward strand.
TCTCGCCAATGTTCATCCTTAACCCCCATAACACTTAACCAAATTTCTAATGCACAATTACATTAAAAGGATGGAAAAATAAATCTAACTATACATGCAAAATAAGTGTTAGTTAAACACACCGTACATCCCAAGCAGTTATATAAATAATTTGGACTCAGCACCCTACACATGGGTAACCAAGTCCACCTATCTTAATTTAGATTATGCTTAGGGGTTAAGCAATTAGCAAAATAGAGTATTTATATTTATTTTAAGCACCTATTAAGCACAATCTCCTGCAAAAAATATGATTAAATTACGATTACATTGATTTAGCATACATCCTAACATCCATCTGTATATCTAACAAGCTTCACTATGCACCTCTAAAAGAAGTGATGATTTAATTTATTAAGGCTTGTGTGGTATGCCATAATTAGGCTTCAGAGTTATCATTCTATAAGTATGAGGGACATTTAATTATAAACGGTGGTTTCAATTTAAATGGTTTGATTGATTTGTAAATTTTACTTAATATTTTCTTTTGTTTCATTTGACCTACACAAAATGACTGAGTGTTATAAAATAAAAGAATGGGATGTTTACTCTCTTTCATCCCTACCTTAAGTCACATCTAAAGCCAATTAATTAATTAATTCTCTTTAGTGAATGACTTATTACATATTTTAATTAGTCTTAGGTTTAGGTTCACTTTAAATAATATCATTTAGTGAGAGTCTTAGGATTAATTGGAATTAATTACTATCACATAACCCATGTTTGTTCATTTCTTTCCATAATATATAGTATGCATATAATTAATTCCTAAACATAACTATACATGCAATTTATATCTTAGCACACTTAAATGATGAATGTAAGCGAATGTACTTAGAATTGATGTTTCATTTGATTGGATTATTTTGTCATATTAATTTAAAGTTCTATCTAAATTCTTATACAAAAGAAAAGAACTCTAAATCATATGACTAATCAATTCAACCACTTGAACAAAATATGAATGCATGTCTTTTTAATAGAAAAAATGAGTTTTCATTCATTAACAAAATACACATTCAAATGTATGACAGTTTTAAGCAAGTCTGCCGCCATTATTCTGCACTAGGGGAATGAGGTAGGAACTTCCTTGGGACTACTTAAAGTCGTGTGTCCTCGGAATGTCCATACTAATATACTTGCTATTCTTAAATACATATGGATGTATAAGCAACTACAAGAATTAGAAAATCATGCAAAAGTAGAGTTTTGATTTATTTAATTTATTTGTGTAAATGAATTGAAGCTCTATCTAAATTCTAATGTCAAAATGCATAAGGATGAAATCAAATAGGTACGTTGTCATTGTTCTGCACCAGGGGAGTGAGGTAGAAACCTCCTAGTGGCTACTTAAAGCTGTGCGTCCCCGGAATGTTCAGACTACTATACATATTAACATTCAGACTCATGCAAATCAACATATGAATGTAAGAAAGAGAGTTCACTTCATACACTAAGTTTATATTCACGTGCACCTTCTATGTATATGTAACTAAAGTCGCACAATATATATCATTATTCATTAATAAGATTTTGAAAATACATTTGAGATTTAGTAGTGATAATAGCCATATTTTTAATTAAGCCAACACATGCAAATTTGACATAAAGAAAATCATTTTATTTAATTAATTTTTGAAAGAAATGAATGCATGACTATAAGTGACGTACAATATTTTAATATGATTGGAAAGAAATAAAACAATACAAGCATGTAATTTCATTCAACTCAACTAATTCCTAAGGACAATCACTTTAAATAAAGTTATTTAAAATAAACTAAAGTTTCTTAAAGCCATTTTTGATTTCATATTTGATTTGATTTAACGGATGTGAAAGAGGTTTGGTAATCCTAAACTCATTCCCTATATGTGAGTTAATTTGATTTAATGAAGAGTAATTAAATTGATTTTATGGTTTAATTAGGTTGAGATATGAATTAAATCAAGTAATTAAACCCTTACCTACATCACTTTAAATTAATTAACTAAATAATGATGAACCAACATGATATGCAACCACTTGAAAAGTAAATTAGCAATGCTCCTAAGGAATGAAATGAGCCTAATGCAATTGCTCTTGATTAATAGTTAATTAAGTTTAAGAGATTTAATTAATTACTTTTATGATTTTCTCATAGATGTAAGTTAATCATAATTTCATTAAATTTCTTTAGACTATTAAACATCTACTACCCAAGGTGATTAAACAAAGTTAGGAATGAATGGATTTTAAATTAATTTGGTTAATTAAATCCTTTGATTATATCTTTTAATTAGAATGATGATATTAACTTAGGGAAAGAGATCAAGGAAGAGGCCTCAATCTCAATCCCAGTCATTTCAAACAATTAATTGTCAAATAAATAGATTCCTTTTCTTTTAATTGATTAATTAAGTGGTTAATTAATTACTTAAGCTTTAATTAATTTGAAACAAATGAAGAGGCTTAATGAAATGGTTATACGGAGTCAACCCAAACCACTTCCCCAAGACTTCTCACTGTTAACAGAGAACAATAAGCTTAATCAATTAATTAATCCATTATTCATTTGCTTTATTATCATTAATTAAGGTAAAAGAGTAATTAAGGCTTAATCGATTGATTTCTTTAATTAATTATCCAATAAATCCCAAGAAAAATATGGGAGGTAGAGGTCATCCCCTAAATAATTCTGAAAAGTTTGAGATTAATTAAATAATTAATCACAGAGTAATTAGACTAATTAAAATTTTAATTAAACCTTAATTAAGTAGAAATTATTGTTTAAAATTAATTAATAATTTTTTTTTGGATTCTCCTTTAAAATATCTTTAAAATGAACCCTTATTTATATATTTTTTATTTTTCTAAAATTAGTTATGAATATTAGAAGTTTCAGCCTTAAAAAATGGATTAATTAACCTAATTAGCAATCCCATCCCACATGGCTGGCGGTGCACTCTTTCCATGTGGCGCGGATAAACTATTTAAATAGTCATGTCGGGATGCTGACTCAGATTGCGATGGATGCGTTTTCCCATGGACCGTCTGATCTAAGATTGGGCCGCCACAATTAGATTCGCGGTTCTGAAGGAAAAATCAAGGGATTCTACTTGATTTAATCATGGCCATTTGTTCCGATCACGCAGAACGGACGACCCATGATCCGTCTTCTTCACGAGCAGCGTTCGTCTTTCCCCGTTCGATACAAGATCATCCGAGCTCGGGTTAGAATGAAAATGATCCCACACCATCAAGAGGAGGAGGCGAACACATCCAACGGCTAAGATCTCATGACATGAACATTCCCTTCACAAAAGACCAACCTATTTTGCATACATTGATTTTGAGAAATTACCTCACCGGAGCTAATGTCCGGCGGTGGGATCGATCGAGGTAGCTTCGTTTGGTAGAAATGAAGCCCTGTTGAGCCACACGAACTCCGGTTTGAGGTGGTTTGCTCTATGGAGCAAGCTCCTCCTATTTGGCATTCGGTCTTGATCGAGCTCCTATCTCCGACATCTTGGAAGCTTGGGAAACAATTTGGTTGGCTTCAATTAGGTGTTGTGAAGGTGTGTACAAGTTTAATTGGAGTTTGGTTGAGAGATGGATAGGTTTGAATCAAGGGAGGTCTCCCATATTTCAGTTTCACATGCAGAGAGCAATGGCCGATTGAGGGAGGTTTGGGGTGCTCTAGGAAGCTCTCTGAGATTTCAAAATCACTCAAGGAACTCACCTAATGTGAATCGTGCTCAATCTCTCTCGAATTGAGGGAATATAACCCTCAATTTCACTTGATGGATGGACGAGATCCGTCCCTGAATTTTTGCCGATTCACCTCCGTCGAGGTGTCAGAGGGGTCGTCGTCAACTCCACGTGACATGCCAGGGTTGGAGGAAGTTGTGGCAGGGAGCTCGAGCCAAGATATGGGGAGATTGGGTTAGCTTGGTCCTTTGGGTGCTTGGTTTGGCTTGAGAGGGGAGGAGGTGAACTCCCCTTGGTCCATGGCTGATCCTAGCTATTCTAGGATGGGTTAGGAAGGCTAGGCATACCCCATTTGACACTTGGATGACTGCCCAAGTGATGGGAGAGTGGACTAGGCTTTTTATGGAAAGAATCCAATGTGGGGAGGTTTGTCCAATGGCTAATCCCTTTGGATTGGATCCCACTTAGATTTGGGTTAGTTTGGGGGTGATTTAAGACTGATTTGAGTTGAGTTTGGCCAGCTCCTAGGGTCCCATAGGCTGGTTTGGGGTGGTTTGCCTTCATTTGGTTAAATGGGTTCATTTAGGTTCAAGTTGGGTTGGGTTGACCAGTTGGTCAAATTGAGTCAAACCAAGGCTTGGGTTAGGTTTAAATGATGATTTTAAGAGTTTTGGTTCAAGTGGTTTTGATTAATTTGGTTTAGGTTTGATTTTGGCTCATTTGGATTCAAATATGTCAAATGGACTAAGTTGACCAATTTGACCAACTAATTTGACCAAATTGAGTTGAGTTAGGTGTTGGTTCATGTTCAATCGGTTAATTGAAAATGATTGTAGGCTTCGGTTTGATTTGATTTGGGTTTAATTTGGATTATGACCAATTTGACCTTTTTGGTCAATTTGGGCTAGGTTGGGTCAAGTTGAACAATTGATCAAAATAAGCTCAATCATGGTTTTGGTAAAATTCAATAAATGATTTGGAATGAACTTCAACTATTGGTTGCAATCAATTTGGGTTAAATTATGATTGGACCCATTTTAGCTATTTAGGCCAATTTGGATCAACTTAGGGTAAATAGTTAATTTGACTTGGTTTGGCTCAATTAAGGGTTGGTCATATTCAATCATTAATTATGAATGGATTTGAATCAATGGTTTCAATCAATTTGATATATGGTGGGTTTTAGCTAGTTTAGATTTCATTTGTGATAAATGTTGACTTGGTCAAAGGACCAAGTTGACTTGGTTTGACCCAATTTAATGTAGTTGTTCATCCTAGATATGAGGTTTGGATGAGATTAGTTTAATCCAATTTATGTTGGATTAGAACTTGGCTTAAAAAGGTCTTTTAGGTCACTTTGGGTCAAGTGGACCTAAATGGGTCAATTGGTTTGATTTTAGCTTGATTCAAGTTTAGTTGAACTCATATATGAGCTTATGATTGAAATATAAATTCAACTACAATCAATTTAGAATGTGATGGATTTTGGCTCATTTGAAGTTTTCAAGTAAAAAAGGCTAACTTAGGTTTGACTTGGGTTGACTTGAGTTTGGTTTGATAATTGTAATTTATGTTTATATTTGGATAAGTGGTTGAAAGAATGATTGATTCATAAAGAAATTCATGGGTTTTGAATTGATTTGGACATCATTTAGCCAAGTTCAAGAAAATGGCTAAAAAGGTTAAAATTGGAAATTTGATTTGATTTGGGTTTGGTCTTGGCTATTTGAATTTATATTTCATTTATATTTGTGAATATAAATGAAGATATAAAATATTCATAAGAAAATCACTTAAGTTTTGAGTGATTTGAAAGCAAGTTTAACCAAATTTAAAGATGTATGTCAAAAGGGCTTAAGTAGGGAATTGATTTAGTTTGATTTATTCTTGGTCAATGGAAGGTGGGTTTCATTTATATTTGTGAATATAAATGAATGAATGATTTATAAAGAAATCAATTGAGTTTGGGTTAATTTGGTTGAAATTTGATTGAGCTTATGGAGGTAGGTCCATATGGCTTAAGAAAGGTCTTAATTGAATTTGATTTAGTTTGATTTGATTTGGCTCATTTGAATTTAGATTTCATTTATATTTGTGAATATAAATGAAGGAATGATATTTATAAAGAAATCAATCAAATTTGATTTGGTTTAAAGAGGGTTTTGGCTAAGCATATGAGGTGGTCCATATGGCTCAGGAAGAGATTTGGAATTTGCATTTGGTTTTAGGTTTCAATCATTTGATTTGGGATTTGGGTTGGGATTTGATTTTGAGATTGAATGGATATTCGAGAAAATCAATTAAATTGTAGTTAATTTGAATTTGGTTAAGGCTAAGTCCATAAGACAATATCAAAGAGCTTAGGAAGGGTTTTGGAATTTGAGTTTGATCATGGGTTTCAATCATTTGATTTAGAATTGATTTGTAATTTGGTATTGAATTGGATTTAAGGTTTGAGAAGGGAAGCATAGATTGGATTTAGGCTATAGGGTGCAAGCTTTCCTAAATCCTTAAGGCATAACATTCCTATGGCTAATTCTTCTAAGTCTCTAAGCTTAAGCTAAGTGTTCACCTAATCACTAGAAGTGTCTTAAGACTAAGGAGCTTTTAGTGTCTATAAGAGTCCTAGTTTTATGATGAGGAAGTTGAGAACTCACTCCAAAAGTGAGGTTAACATTACACTTGATAGATTTTGGATCAAGCTTACTCCTGGATCCTACATCAATATGGACATATGATCCAACCAAATGCTCTCAGGTGAAGTAGATTTACCTCTTTATCACCTCAAGCTTCCTTAGGTAAATCTTCATTTAGCATAGTTGATGGATTACAATTGATCAGATAAATAATAGTGTTCACTACTTTTGCCTAAAACTATTTGGACAAACCAGCATGCAACCTCTTACTTCTGTCGTTCTGTGATAGTTCTATTCATGTGCTCGGCAACACCATTTTGAATGATTTCTTTTGAACAACGTCATGTCGATCTCTTTGAAGCACAATAATCACTAAACTTTTTATCAAAATACTTGCCACCATTATTTGATTTGAGACACTTCACCTTCAAACCTATCATATTCTTAACTATGGCTTTCTACTTCCTAAATACATCAAATACATCTAATTTATATTTTAAGAAATACATCCATACATTCCTGGTGTGATTATTAATGAAAGTGACAGTATGAATATCCTCCAATTGAATGAACTGGACCAAGACTTCATACATTAGTATGCACTATTTCAGCTTCTTTGAATTCAACTTTGAACCATTTTTCGAGAAACTAACTCTCATTTGTTTGTCATCAATATAGTCTTCACAAAAATCTAAATCTATATGCTTTAAACTTTGAAGCTTTCTTTTGAAAAGATGAAATTTCATACTTTTCTCACTCATATGGCCAAGCCTATGGTGCTAGAGACCTACAACATCATCCTTTTCAGCTATTTTGATGGATTTAGAAACTTTGTTGATTGTGTAAAGTGTGCCTTCAATGTTCTCCTGAGCCATCACTATTGCACCTTTTGTCACCTTCAGTGAGTCTACTATGAAGGTTGTCACATAACTTGATTATGTTAGCTGGCATATAAAGATTAGATTTCTTTTCAAACATAGAACATATCTAACATCTTTCAATTTTCAATTTGATATCAATATCACCCTTTCAAATAATACTGCAAGTCTTGTTATCTTTTAGATCTACTATCTTTAGATCACATTAAATGTGGTTTTTAAACATCTTTTTTATTAAGACTCGTATGAAAAGAGACACCTGAATCTACAATCCATGATTCAAGATTTTCTAGAAATAAGATGAGAGAATCACCTTGAATTTCATTTTAGATGTTTGTATAATGACTTTTGTCTTGACCTCCACCATCAAATTTATATGGTGCTTTATAATCCTTAAAGTGATATTCCTTCACAATTCCAATATTCAACATTGCCTTTTTTTTTTTATTTGGACTTTCCTCTCTTAGACTTCTTCCTTTTTTAGTTTTTTATCTAAACTTTTTCTTTTGGTTTCAACATTAAGGGCAAAACTTGAGATTTCATAGCTCACCTTCTTGAAATCTCACAATATTTTCAAAGTTTAACTTTGTATTCTCTGAAAAGTTACTCACCATAGTAATTAGCTCATCCTGATTTTTTAACAACAAAGATAGAAGTAACAATTCTTTAACCTCATCATCAAAATTGATGCCAACAAAGCATAATTGGTTTGTTTGTCAGAGTTGAAATTATTCAAATATTCATTGACATCTACTATCTTCATGTTGACTACCCTCTTCATTAGAAAAACTTGATTTGAAACTAAAGGCTTCTCATACATTTTGTTAGTGTATCCATGAGATCAAGTACTCTTCTTATTAACAATGTTGAAAGCAATAAATGAGAAAAAATGAAAGTCAAATTAAATTAATAGATGTTTGATCGAGAACTTCTCATTTTGCCATAGTTATTGACTCATGTTTCTTTATAATTCAATTTAGCGATAAATGCAATTTGAATTGATACAGTATATATTCAATTTGCATCTTCCAAAAAAATAAAGTTTAAACCATTGAACTTCTCAATCTTATACTTTGCTTTATCAATCATTGCTTCCATTCAAACCAAAGAATCTTAGGCTCTTATACCAGTTGTTAGGAAAAAGAATGAGCCAAAATAATTTTAGAGAATCTGGAGCAAAACTTATAACATAAGCAATTAAAATAAAATGCATGAAGAATACCGATTTTATGTGGAAAATTCAAGCGGAAAACCGTGAAACCTCATCACTCCAAGAAATCCACTAGGAAGAAAAAATAAGTAAAATTGCACAAATCACACTTCACTTAACCTCTCCACACTTTTCTCACTTTAGGACACTCACTTTCCACTTCTTCTAAAGAAAAAGAATGAGTAGTTTTTTTTTCAAAATCTGTGGACAACTGCTTAAATGCAGACTCTACCACTTCATAGCGTTGTGGTGACGTGAAACTAGTGCTTAGATGCTAACTGCTCTTTCATTTTACTCTCTTACATGGTTCTAGTGTCGCAACATTGCTTGTTGCAGCACCAAGACATTGGCCTCACTATCATCCTGCTTTAATGCCCAGGTCCTAGCACCACAATGGTACCTTCTGTAGCACCAATTGTTCTTGTTTCACTATTTTCCCGTTGCAATCACATGAATCTTAGCATCGTGATGCTAATCTCTTAGCGTCGAGGCACCGTCTTTTTTGTCTTGAAGTCAAATCCATCATATCACAGCATTGAGACACTGCAAATGTAGCGCCGAGGTGTTGTACACTTTTTTTTTTAAAAAAATTCAGGGCTTTGCCCCTGACCCCCAAACAAGGGGTGCAATTGTTAAGCTTGATCAGTAAAATTGATGACTATGTTGACATTACATTCTCGATTGATCAACATAATTAGGCTCCAAAAATTAACAAAACTATTTACGACTTTCAAAATTTTTGTAAGAAAAATTATGGAAAGTTGAAGAACAACTTTGAAGAGCTTCTAAGAAAAGGCTGCTAAAATAACTATTGAGAAAATTTTAAAAACTCCTTCCAATATGCAAGCTGAACTCCGAATGTTTTAAGAAAAAAATCACTGATAAGAGAACTAATATCCCGACCTTGCAATAATGTTTATAAGATTCTCAAAGCTCTTTCTTTCAAACCGCTACGAGAACTATTTGAAGTCGCTCTTTTAAAAAACTTAAGAGCTGAAGTTGACTAAATGAAGTCATCTCTAGATTACTTAAAGAGAAGTAGACAATCTTAAAAAAATAGATTTTGAAAGGCGAGATTAATTCATTATTTTATGAGTTTGTTGATTCCTTGCAACAAGAAGTATCAAATCTAAGAGACAAAATGATGTTAAATCATCCATAGTTAGAGTTGATAGGGACTAACTTTTTTTGTGGTGAGTTTATCTTGAAGCAACTCATATAAAATGAAACAAAATTTGTATAAAATTGTTTTTAGTCCTTCTCTGCAATTTTTGTAAGCCATTCATGTTTGATGAGGAGCTTAGTATGGCTCACCCCAAATATATATATTGAACAACGATACAACAACAATAACAAAGCCTTTATCTCACTATGCGGGGTTGGCTACATGAATCCTTCTCCATTGTGTCCTATTATGTGTCAAATTCTCATTTAATTCAAGTATACTAAGGTCATTTTTTATACATCATAACTAAGTCTTTGTAGGTCTCTACCTTTCTTAACATAAGGCAAATCTAATGCATCTACTCTTTCATCGACCAGCTTTATGTGGCCAAACCATCTAAGGCGATTCTCTAATCTTGTTTGCCATTGAGCTCCAACTTTTTTCCTGAACATACTCATTTAGCATTTTATCTCTAAAAGTAAAGCCACATCCACCACGAGCATCCTCATCTTTGCAACACTTAACTTAGTCTTATGCTTCTCTTTTATTGCCCAACATTATGCACCATAAATCATTGCATGTCTTACAACCATCTTATAAAATTTTTTCTTAAGTTTAAGCGGTACTTTTCTATCACACAACAAGCCAGAAGCATTCCTCCACTTCAACCATCCAACTTGAATTCCTAATAACATCTCCATCTATTTCACCATCATTTTGAACAATAGAGCCTAGATATGTTGCTCACTCTTTTAATGATGTTCACCCAATGTCACAACACCATTAGAACTTCTACAAGTAAAATTACACTCCATATATTCGGTTTAAATATACTTAAATGAAAACTTTTAGACTCTATGGTTGACCTTCATAATTCAAGTTTCTCTTGGCCTCCCTCTCTAGTCTTATCAACAAGAAGAATATTGAAAAAACATACACCAAGGTATGTCTTCCTGTAAATGCCTAGTAAGAACATCTATAACTAAAGCAAAAAAGATAAGGGCTTAAAGCGATCCTTGATGTAATCCAATAGAAATAGAAAAATATTTTGTCAATACTCCTTGTGTTTGGACATAAGTATGACTCTAGTATACATATTAATGACTTGAATATAACCAATATTAACTCTTTTCTTTTCTAGAACTCTTCAAAGAACATCTCTTGAAACTTTATCATAAGCTTTCTCTAAATCAATAAATATCATATCTAGATCCTCCTTATTTTCTCTATACTTCTCCATCAAACCTCTTAACAAATATATAGCATCCATAGTAGATGTTTTTGGTATGAAACCAAATTGTGAGAAACTTTTGTAACACATTGTAACCTATGATCAATTACTCTCTCCCATAATTTTAATGTATGACTCATTAACTTAATTTCTCTATAATTTACACACTCTTGTGCAACACTTTTATTCTTAAAATATAGGAACCAACAAACTCTTTCTCCACTCATCTAACATCTTTTTAGTCTTTAAAATAATATTAAAAGATTTTTAAGCCAAGAAATTCCTTGATCTCTTGAACATTTCCACACTTCTATTTGAATATCATCAGGTCCTACTATTTTTTTCATATTTTATTTTCTTTAAATCTTCTCTAACTTCAAATTTACTAATACGATGATAAAAACAAAATTATTTATTTTTATTTAGGATATTAAGGCTGCTAAAATCAATCGTTTTTTCAGATCTTTCATTGAAAAGTTTATCAAAATATCTCATCCACCTATTTTCAATATCTTTTTTCTAAAAAGAGCACTTTATGATTTTTATCCTTAATGTATCTCACTTGAACTAGATCTTTACTTCTCTTATTTCTTTGGTTGGCTAATATATACATACACTTTTTTACCTTCTTTAGTATCCAATTTATTGTATAAATCACTAAAAGTTAAATATTTTGCATAATATATTGCTTTTTAGAATCTCTAAATATATTTCATATCTTTCTTCTCTTATTTCTTTGGTTTAATATATACATACACTTTTACCTTCTTATCCAATTTATTTATAAATCACTAAGTTAAATATTTTAATATATCTTTTAGAATCTCTAAGCTTAATATATTTCAATTTTAGTTTTATCTAAATCGTTTTATCAATCTCTTATTTTTTATCTTTTCCACATTTCTATCACCATTATTTTTATTAAAAGAAACTTTTTTCGATTCTCCATATTTTTTGCAACTTATTTAATTTCACTTGTTATTTTTTTTCACATAACATTATGAACATCTCAAATTCTAAGCTCTTGTAGCTTGCTCTTAAAATATTCTATTAGTGTTCTTTAAGTATTCAATCTAATAATAATTTGATTTATTTTTCATAATCATTCATCTTAAAATCTAAACTAACGTCGATGTTGACTTAAATTTTCTCATAATGCTACAATCTTTACAACCTATCTATTTTTTTTATCATAAAATAATCAATCGTGTTTTACTAGATGTATTTTTATAAGTAATAATATGCTCATCTTTTCTTAAATATAGTATTAATAATTATAAAATCATATGTTAAAATAAAATCTAATATAGTCTTACTTTTTTCATTAGTCACTCAAATGTATACTATGAATACTTTTAAAATCTTTTCTACCAAAGCGTGTTTAAATCTACTCCAATAAATACTTTGACTTCAAGAGTTATCTTTGTATTAATCTTTCTAATTCATTCCAAAATTTTCTTTTCTACATCCAAACCTACTTGAGGAGCATAAACACTTATAACATTGATAATCTTCATATCAATAATAATCTTTAAAGTTATAATTCTATCTCCAAATCTATTACTATTTATAACATTATCATTCAAGCTTTTATCTATAATCACACTTAAAACATTTCTAATTTGACTTCTATATGAATATCAAAGTTTAAAATTTAAAAGTATCAATCTTCTTGGTCTTCTCTCCAACCCATTTAGTTTTTTGAATACATAAAATATTTATCTTCCTATAAACCATAATATCTATTAATCTTATTAATTTATCTATAAGAGTACCTATAATATTTGGATTTTGAATAAAATAAAAAGTACATTTCTTCTACAATTTTTTTGGAATGACATTCAGAAGTAACTATGTGTTGTTTTTGATAATTATTTATTTTAAAAAATTTAAAGATAATGATGAATTTCTATGGACTAATATTGGCTTAAATAATGCCAAACTTTTCTTGCAAGTATTATTTCAATGATGATTTACACATGTGAAAAGAAGATACTCTAGTCCATTTGCTTCTTTTGCCCTCTATTATTGATTAAGGCATTGAAAGATGGCTAGGTATTATTCTCCTCCAACTACCCCAAGTTATCCAACTTAAAGAATAAGGTTAAGAAATGGAAAAATAGGTTATATTTTGTGAAGTCAGCTAAGAAGTGAATAATTATGGGAACTTTCTCTTCTTTAGAAGAAAGAATATTATTTATCCATTCAAATAAAGGATGTCGACTTGAATGTGAGCATGTCAATTTTCTTAAATATCACTTTACATGTAAGTTTTCTCTTTTTCCCTTTCAATTTAAATTTGCTTTGTTGAGTTTCCTAATTTTTTTAATTAATATTTTAAATTTTTTCAAAAGCTTAGTTGAGATGGAGGTTTTAAAAGATTATGATCTTGACTTTTTAGATATTGATGTAGTCGAGAAGAAAAAAAAATCATCATGAAAGAAGTTGTATGATAGCTTGAACAACTATAAAGAGGATTCCATTGAGATATTGTCTTCCAAGGATTCTATTAATGGAGATTCTAAAGTTGTAGTAACTCCTCATTTTGCTTCACTTATGAAGGAAACAACTTTCTTTAAAGGGTTGTTTGGTTGCCTGCAAAAAGAGTGCAATATAAAAAAATTATTATAAATGAATATATTATATTTATATCACTATAAGTTATTTGGTTGGAAATTTTATAAATATATGAATTTATTTTTTCTTGTTTGGTATAATGAATGTAATGTAAAGTATTTTTTTTAGGATTAAAGGTGACGGTGATGGTGCCCGGCAGTAGGGGTTGTCACCAGTGTGGTGGTTGTTGGTCAATGGTGGTAGCGCTGGTAGCTGAGTGGCGGATGGTAGCGGTAGTTGTGGTACGGCCTTCATCAGTAGCGATGAATGTCGCGACCCGACGGGAGCTTGGAATACCGGCGAATAGTTGGACGGATAAAAGAAAAATTTCTATAACTATTCCAATATAAATTTAAAGTCTCCTATACAATTATAAAAGAGCTCTGATCCAATGATTTAAAATTACGTACATAAATGTTTCTATTCGGGAAAAATACACTTTAACATAACTTAACATAATTTACATAAATACCTATCTCTCTGTCACTAACATGACTTTTCCCGTATTTAATTAGTAGGATTACGAAAAGATTAAGCTAACAAATGAATATAATTATGGTCAATTATCTTTACACTATAGTAAACAAGAAAAAACTAAGTATGTGGGTTTTCACAACAAGAAAATAATCTGTCAAATCAATCATATGTGAGGTAAGTATAAAATTTAGCGGTAGCATGGGGTCGGTATATAAATTTAGCAGCGTATGGGGTGGTATCATAAATATTTAGCGATAGCATATGAACTTTACTTTTATCACGTCATGAAGTCTATACTCATCCAAAGGATGAGTATAACCTTTACCATTATTTCATTTCTTCTTTTTCCTCATTTGATTGCATTGGCCTTTTGAATCATATATGTGCATTCTATTCGTTAAGGGGTGAACTCAAGATTCAACATACATTCATTCTGATAATCATATCACTATGGACATTAATTCATAAGCAGATCGGTGAGCTTGATAAAATGAAGCGTGGCTATGATCCAGCATTCGGTATTATCCAACATGAAGAAGCGACTATTCACAATTTATATAAAAGCGGAAAATCATCACGGTGGTAGCGGGAAAAAGTCAAAATCATCTAAATGCATTTCATCACGAAAAGTAAAGACATTTTACCATAAATATAAGAACATAATTACCCACTTTTAACTGCGGTTTATCTTGAACCTCCTTTTAATAATTTCTTAATTGCAATTCCATAACATAAAATATTAAGTGTTAAAGTTACTTATATATAACATTAATTGATTATCATACCCTCAAATGATTCTAATTAACGATAATATAAATACATTTCTTTTATATGTGCTCCTAAAATCTAGTACTCCTTTCCTTTTTCTTAAATTTATTCTTGAAATGATCTTAAAATGATTCTTAAACTAAATTTTAATTTATGCTACCTAATTCTAATTTAAAGTCCTTCGAAATCTATAACCGTTAGAATTATAAACTCTAAATTAAATTTGACTTAACATTAAGATTAATGATATTAATAAAATCGAGTTTAATTAAATATATAATTATATATTATTTGCTTACTCGTTCTTCCTTCCTCGGGTTGCCAGACTGAGCCCTTTCTTCACGCAGCTCTGCCTTCTCAGCCTTGAGGCTCCTTCCTTCTTCTCGATTGCTTGCGGGCTCAGGCGGCTCAAGGTCGGCCGTGATGGCCTCACGGCGCAGGCGTAGGCGGCTTCCCCTTCTTCTCCTTCGGTGGTCGGCCGCGTAGGGGCGGCGTCTGGTTTTCCCTTCCTCCTTCCTCGCCGACGGCGTTCGAGGGTTCACAAGGTGAGTACAATTCCTCTTCGTCTTTCTCTGTTTCCTCTCGTGTCAAATCGGCGAGCCGCCTTTCGATCTTGTTCTCCTACATTGTCGTGTGGCGGTTTATTTTATTATTATTTTTTTTGGTTATTACAATCTCTCCCTCTTATAAAATTTAAATTAAATTAAATGACATTAAGAAATACATACCTTTAATTAAACAATTGAGGATAAAGCTCGGCATTTCGATTCCTTCTCCCACGTAGCTTCTCGATCTGATCCATGTTTCCTGATACGGACAAATAAAATTTCCCACATTCACGAGATGCTTGACATCATGTCTATAATTCTTTACGACCTCCACAAATAAATCGGGTTGAATATCGATAAGATCGACAATAATCTTGTTAGCTTCATCGATTAATATATATTTTTTAATTCAGACTCCTCGTCAGAAGGTAAAGCCAGCCTATAAGCCACTTTTCCCAATTCTTTCCAAGATTTCATACGGACCAATATAACGGCTTAACTTTCCAACTTTGCCAAATCGCTTTATACCTTTCATTGAACTTTTAAGAAATACCAATTCACCTCCCACTTCAAATTACCTACGCCGATGTTTAGCATCATAAGATTTCTTCCTCCTATCTTGAAATTTTTTAATCTATCACGGATCAATCTGATCTTCTCAAGTTTCATCTACTACATCTCCGCACTAATGATTCTTCTTTCACTGCCTCCACCCAACAAAGTGTTTCAGTGATTTCCTTCCATACAATGCTTCATGAGCCATACCAATACTTGCTTGAAAACTATTATTATAAGCAAACTCAATCAAATGAACTTCCCAATTTCCAAATCAAGAACAGAGTCTCAACAAATCTTCCAGCGAATTGTTCGACCGCCATCTAGGATGAATGCAAGATCGAAAGTAAGCTTCGTACTAAAGCTTCTTGAATTTTTTCCACAAATCTAGATGTAAATCGCCATCCCGACGGACACTATAGATTTTGGCACACCATGTAACTTCACGATTTCATCAACATATTTTCTTGCTTTTTCAACAAAGATCGATTGTTGATGATATATAAAGTGCAGATTTAGTCAACCTATCAATAATCAAATAAAGATCAAAACCGGATCCAGCAAAGCCAACCACAAATCCATGTTAATATCGTCCCATTTCCACTCGTATCGGCAGTGGTCGTAAAGTCCACTTGGCTTGATGTTCAAATTTTAATCATCGACATGATTGACATTTAGAGATAAATTCGCTACACTCTTTTCATTCGGCCACCAAAATATTTTCTTAAGATCTTGATACATTTTCTATCGCTCGGATGAATTGTATAATTAGAATGATGTGCTTCATGTAATATGTCTTTTCTCAAATCTCCAATATTTGGAATGCAAATTCTGTATGATATTTTAATAATCCTCTTCATTGATTTCAAATCTTGTATGACCTACCTTTACCAAATCTAAAATTTTCTACCACCATCTTGAGGTAAAGCATCCCGTATTTTGTTCTTTCAAATTTGACTTTATACCATCCGATTTAAGAATAAAGCATCATCTACAGATTTGATAATTGAAATTTCTAATTTTTCTAAATCTTTAATCAACTCCTCGATGAGATCAACCACAAACTACGATATTTTTTCTACTCAAAGCATCGACTATTTGCCTTCCCCGGATGATATTGAATATCTAAATCATAATCTTTAATGAGTTCCAACCATCTTTGTTCTAAATTTAGCTCTTTCGAGTAAAGATATATTTCAAGCTTTGATGAAAACTTCACACTTACCCATATAAATAATGTCTCCAAATTTTAATGCAAATACCACTAGCTCCGGATCATGGGGATAGTTCTTTTCATGATTTTTCAATTGCTCAAGCATAAAGAATCACTCTTCCATTCTCGTGATAAGCACATCTCAAGCCTCTTAATGATGCATCACTATAAATTTGAAATCCTTCTGTCCCTGATGGAATAGTTAATACCGGTGCAATTAAATAATTCTTCAATTTTTTGAAAAGCCTTTTCGACCAATTCATTCAAACTTGACGCTCGAGTTAATCTCGATAGCAATCTGTGAAAACCCTTGAACAAATCTCCTATAATATCCTCGCCCCCAAGAAACTCGACTTATGATGCAGGTGCGCCATTCAAGATTGCTCGACTTTACTCGATCCATCAAAACCCTTCACTACTAATCATATGCCCCAAAGAATATGATACTATTTAACCAAAATTCATTAGAAAATTTTGCATATAATTCATTTTTTCAAAGCTTGCAAAATAATGTGAAGGTGGTTTTCATGAGTCGTTTTCATCTCTAGAATAAATTAGAATATCAATACAATCACAAATGAATCTAAAAGGGTTTAAAGATTCTATTGGAGATCCATAAATACATTTGGAGCATTTGTTAAGCCAAAGGTATCACCACAAACTCATAGCTCATACGCCGAATGCAGATATCTTATTCTTTAATTCTCAACCGATGATAACGCGATCTTAAATCAATCTTCAAAATACAAACTCCTTCTAAAGAGATCATCAATTCTTGACAAAGGATATTTATTCTTCAATGTGAGTTTATTAAGCTCTCTATAATCGATGCATAGCCTTAAGTTCCCATCTTTCTTCTTCACAATAATCTGGAGCTCCCAAGGAGATGTATCAGCTGATAAATCCATTCTCTAATAATTCTTGCGTTGATTCTTCAACTCATGTAATTCTTTGATTGCCATTCTATATGGTACCTTTACTGTGTTTTGCACTCAATTAACTCAACAGAAATCTCTCTCGACCGGAGGTAAACCCAGAAATTATCTAGAAAGACTTTTGGATACTCTTTACTCTTGCACATCCTCTATTTTCTTTACCTCTTTAGTAACATCAATAATTTGAAAGAAATTATTCATAGCCTTTGTTAGCATCTTTAAACTTTTAAGCAAGACATCATAGTTAATACTCTTTATTTAATTTAATTTGAATTCTTCTTTCCAGAATATTGAATTTGACTATCTTTTACAACAATCTATAGTAATATAATATCTAAGCCAATCCATTTCTAAAATCACATTGAATTCATATAACGACAGTGTTATTAAATCTGCATCCAACGTCTTTTACAGATATTCAAGTTCACACTATAAACATTTCTCGCATTAATTGAGACCCATTTGGCATTCTTCGAATGTATTACAAACATTTTCATAATTTGTAATCCCTGAGAAAAGAGATGGCCTCATATCTTGAAATAGTTTGTCAATGGAAGCCACTTCCATTACTTGTGTATGTTGATTTCTTATCATCTCGAGTCATTACTTCCATCATTTATATAAATGTATCTATAGCTAGTGAAGGCGGTTGCACCAAATTCTAGTGCTGATTTCTCTCTCTATTTTCACTCATAGATCTTCCTAAATTGATTCCATAGTCCGATAAGCACAAATTAATTATAATCGTTAGCATTAATCAATATAATCATATGCAAATCTCTTTATTAAATTTATCATCTTCCTAATGGCTCTTTGATTATGATCATACTTATATCTCTAACTCTAAAATCAAATCGATACTCTTCACGACGGGGAGCTTGGAATACCAAGGAATGCATATTGACGGATAAAAACATTTCTATAACTATTCCAATATAAATTTAAAGTCTCCAACTATACAATTATAAAAGAGCCACTACACAATGATTTAAAATTCGCCCATACATAAATGTTCTAATACAGATTCAGAAAAAATACACTTTAACATAACTTAACATAATTTATTGACATAAATACCTATCTCCTGCAGTTCCTCTACGGCGGTAAACATGACTTTCCTCGCATCGCATTTAATTAGAGATTAATTAAAAGATTAAGAAACTAACAAATGAATATAATTCGGGCCAATTACGCTATTACACTATAAGAAAGAAAAAGAACTAGTATGATGCCGCTTTTCTCACCTGTACACAGTACATAAAAGAAAATAATGCTCAAACAATCAATCATATGAGGTAAGTATGCATAAACATTTAGAAGAAGATATGTGTATACATAAACATTTAGAAGAAGATATGGTCAGATACATAAATATTTAGAAGAAGTAGTGAACTTTTACTTTTATCACCCGTCAGTCACGTCTATACTCATCCAAAGGATGAGTATCCATAACCTTACCATTTCATTTACTCTTTTTCCTCATTTGTTAATCGACCCCTTTTGAATCATATACGCATGTACATTCGCCCCCGCACTATAGGGGTGAACTCAAGATTCAACATACACATTCATAAAGATACAATCATATCACTATGGACATTAATTCATAACTAGGAAATCAAATGAGCGATAAAATGAAGCAAATATGATCTAGCATTCGGTATTATCCAAACAAGAAGAAACTATTCACAATTTATATGGGAAAATCATCACGGGCGGCATAAAAAAGTCAAAATCATCTAAATGCATTTCATCACGTAAGAAAGACATTTTTACCATAAAAAAATAATTACTCACTTTAACTTTAGCTCTCTCAACCTCCTTTCCTTTAATGATTCATTCCTTAATTGCAATTCCTATAACATAAAATATTAAGTGTTAAAGTTACTTAATATATAACATTAATTGATTATCATACCTCCCATCAAATGATTCTAATCTAATTAACGATAATATAAATACATTTCTTTATATGTGCTCCTAAAATCTAGTACTCCTTTCCTTATTTTCTTAAATTTATTCTTGAAATGATCTTAAAATGATTCTTAAACTAAATTTTAATTTATGCTACCTAATTCTAATTTAAAGTCCTTACTGAAATCTATAACTAAGTTAGAATTATAAACTCTAAATTAAATTTGACTTAACATTAAGATTAATGATATTAATAAAATCGAGTTTAATTAAATATATAATTATATATTATTTGCTTACGTTCTTCCTTCCTCGTTCTAAGACCGCCCAAGCCCTTTCTTCACGGCGCTGCTTCCTTCCTCTCACACACGCACGAGGCTCCTTCCTTCTTCTCGATTGCAGACATGCCCGACGGCTCAAGGTCGACGGCAATGGAAGCGCCTCACAACGGCTAGAGACGGCGAGTCGCCTCTTCTTCTCCTTCTAGTCGACGCGACGTCAGGGGACGACGTCTGCTTTTCCTTCCTCCTTCCTCCGACGTTCGGGGGTTCACGCAAGGTGAGTACAATTCCTCTTCTTCTTTCTCTGTTTCCTCTCGTGTGTAAATCGAAACCGCCGCTTCTCGATCTTGTTCTCCTTACATCGAGCGGTTTTTTTTATTATTATTTTTTTCCTATTACAATCTCTCCTCTTATAAAAATTTCGTCCTCGAAATTAAATGACATTAATAGAAATACACATACCTTTAATTAAACAATTGAGGATAAAGCTCTGGCATTTCTGATTCCTTCTCCCACGTAGCTTCTCGATCTAATCCATGTTTCCACAATACACGGACAAATAAAATTTCCCTATTCCTGAGATGCTTGACATCATAATCTATAATTCTTTCTGGCTCCTCCACAAATATAAGATCAGGTTGAATATCAATAAGATCGACAATAATCTTGTTGGCTTCATCAGTAATATATATTTTCGTAGAAGAGAAATGTGAAACACATTGTGCACTCCTCAGAGTGGTAAAAGCTCTATAAGCCACTTTCCCAATTCTTCCAAGATTTCATATGGACCAATATAACGTGCTTAACTTTCCAACTTTGCCAAATCGCTTTTATACCTTTCATGACTTTAAGAAATACCAATTCTCCCACTTCAAATTCTCGATGTTTAGCATCATAGATTTCTTCTTCAACTTTTAATCTATAACGGATCAATCTGATCTTCGAATTTCATCTACTACATCGCACTAATGATTTTTCTTTTCACCGCCTCCACCCAACAAAGCTTGTTCAGATTTCCTTCCATACAATGCTTCATAAGGAGCCATACCAATACTTGAAAACTATTTGCAGTAAACTCAATCAAAGGCAAATGAACTTTCCAATTTCCTCAAATCAAGAACACGAGTCTCAACAAATCTTCCAGGTTTGAATTGTTCTTTCCGACGCCATCGGCCAGGTTTAATGCAAGATCGAAAGTAAGCTTCGACCTAAAGCATCTTGAATTTTTCCCACCTAGATGTAAATCGCCATCCCGACGGACACTATAGATTTTGGCACACCATAACTTCAATTTCATCAACATATTTTCGCTAGTTTTCAAAGATCGATTGTTTGATAAAGTGAGATTTAGTCAACCTATCAATAATAACCTAAATAAAGATCGCAGCCTCTTCGATCTACTTGCCAACCACAAAATCAAGCAATATCGCCCCATTTCCACTCGTGTCAAGAGTCCGTAAAGTCCACTTGGCTTTTGATGTCACTTAATCATCCGACATGATTGACATTTAGAGATAAATTCATTCTTTTTCATTCTGCCACCAAAATATTTTCTTAAGATCGATACATTTTGCTATCACTGGATGAATTGTATAATTAATGATGCTTCATGTAATATGTCTTTCTCAAATCTCCAATATTTGGAATGCAAATTGATATTTTAATAATCCCTTCATTGATTTCAAAATCTTCAGATGACCTACCTTACCAAATCTAAAATTTTCTCGATAGTCACCATCTTGACGTAAAGCATCCCGTATTTTGTCTTTCAAATTTGACTTTATAGCCATCTGATTTAACAATAAAGCATGATCATCTACAGATTTGATAATTGAAATTTCTAATTTTTCTAAATCTTTAATCAACTCCTCCAGAGATCAACCAATACTACTCGATATTTTTCTACATCGAACTACATTTGCTCCCCTGGATGATATTGAATATCTAAATCATAATCTTTAATGAGTTCCAACCATCTTCTTTGCCTTAAATTTAGCTCTTTTCTCGAGTAAAGATATATTTCAAGTTTGACATCAAATAAAACTTCACACCTTACTCCATATAAATAATGTCTCCAAATTTTAATGCAAATACCACCGCTATTTAATATCATGTGTGATAGTTCTTTTCATGATTTTTCAATGCTTCAAGATAAGCAATCACTCTTCCATTCTGCATAAGTACACATCTCAAGCCTCTTAATGATGCATCACTATAAATTTGAAATCCTTCGTCGATAATAGTTAATCTGCAGCCATTAAATAATTCTTCAATTTTTTGAAAAGCCTTTTACACGACCGACCATTCAAACTTGACTCGCTCGAAGCATCTCGCATATTCTGTGAAAATCCTTCAACAAATCTCCTATAATATCCGCCACAAGAAACTGACTTTTGGATGGTAGTCGCCATTCAACATTGCTCTGACTTTACCCTGATCCACTGAAACCCCTTCACTACTAATCATATGCCCCAAGAATATGATACTATTTAGCCAAAATTCATACTTAGAAAATTTTGCATATAATTCATTTCCTTTCAAAGCTTGCAAAATAATGTGAAGGTGGTTTCATGAGCTTTCATCTCTAATAAATTAGAATATCATCTATGAATACAATCACAAATGAATCTAAAAGGGTTTAAAGATTCTATTCAGAGATCCATAAATTTGAGATTTAAGCCAAAAGGTATCACCACAAACTCATAGTTCATACCTTGATCAATGCGCTTTGGTATATCTTATTCTTAATTCTCAATGATGATAACGATCTTAAATCAATCTTCAAAATAATCAAACTCCTTCTTGGTTAAAGAGATCATCAATTGACAAGGATATTTATTCTTCAATGTGAGTTTATTAAGCTCTTTATAATCGATGCATACTTAAGTTCCCATCTTTCTTCTTCACAAATAATACAGAGCTCCCGAGATGTACTGGCATAAATTTCTAGTAATTCTTGCGTTGATTCTTCAACTCGTAATTCTTTGATTGCCATTCTATATGGTACTTTGTTCGTTTTGCACTCAATTAACTCAGAGAAATCTCTCTCTCGAGGAGGTAAACCATAAATTATCTAGAAGACTTTGGATACTCTTACTGGTACATCCTCTATTTTCTTTACCTCTTTAGTAACATCAATAATTTGAGCAAGAAATTATTCATACCTAAAGATCTTTAAACTTTAAAGACACCATCATAATTAATACTCTTTTATACCTAATTTGAATTCTTCTTTCCGTGAATATTGAATTTGACTATGTTTTTACAACAATCTATAGTAATATAATATCTAAGCCAAGCCATTTCTAAAATCACATTGAATTCATATAACGACAGTGTTATTAAATCTGCATCCAACGTCTTTTACAGATATTCAAGTTCACAATATAAACATTTCTCGCATTAATTTGAGACCCATTTGGCATTGCTACTGAATGTATTACAAACATTTTTATAATTTGTAATCCCTGAGAAAAGAGATGGCCTCATATCTTGAAATAGTTTCAGGTATTTGTCAATAGAACTGTGCTTCCACTAGTGTATGTTGATTTCTTATCATCTCAGTCATTACTTCCATCATTTATATAAATGTATCTATACAAGGAAGGTTGCACCAAATTCTGTGCCAACGATTTGTCTCTCTATTTTCACTCATAGATCTTCGAATTGATTCCATAGTCGATAAGCACAAATTAATTATAATCGTTACACATTAATCAATATAATCATATGCAAATCTCTTTATTAAATTTATCATCTTCCTTTTTTGATCATACTTATATCTCTAACTCTAAAATCCAAATTCACTCTTTTCACTACCGAGCTTGGAATACCGAAATGAGGCCGGACGGATAAAAGAAAACATTTCTATAACTATTCCAATATAAATTTAAAGTCTCCAACTATACAATTATAAAAGAGCCACTACAATCCATAATGATTTAAAATTCTGTCCATACATAAATGTTCTAATACAGATTCAGGAAAAATACACTTTAACATAACTTAACATAATTTACTGACATAAATACCTATCTCCGTAGCCTCTACAGAAAACGACTTTCCCTATCACCATTTTAATTAGTAGGATTACTCAAAAAGATTAAAGAACTAAATAAACGAATATAATTCGGCCAATTACGCTATTACACTATAAGAAAAGAAAAAGAAAAGATGACGCCGCCACTGCCACGTACATGCGCATATAAAAGAAAATAATCTGCTCAAACAATCAATCATATGTGAGGTAAGATGCATAAACATTTAGGAAGAGATACGGGTCGATACATAAACATTTAGAAGAGATAGTGTATACATAAATATTTTAAGAAGATATGAACTTTTACTTTATCACCCGGCCCATGAGTCACCGTTTATACTCATCCAAAGGATGAGTATCCATAACCTTACCATTTGCCAATTTCATTTTTTTTTCTCATTCCAATTGACTTTGAATCATATGTAATGCGCATATCAACCCCCGCACTATATGAACTCAAGATTCAACATACACATTCATAAAGATACAATCATATCACTAGAACATTAATTCATAACTAGCAAGAAATCAAATGCTTGATAAAATGAAACGAATACGATCAAAGATTCGGTATTATCCAACACAAGGTTAAAGAACTATTCACAATTTATATAAAGCAAAAATCATCATCGCGGTGCAAAAAAAGTCAAAATCATCTAAATACGCATTTCATCACGTAGTAAAGACATTTTTACCATAAATGTAAGAACATAATTACCCACTTTTAACTGTAGCTTCCTCTCAACCTCCTTTCCTTTAATGATTCATTCCTTAATTAATTCCTATAACATAAAATATTAAGATTAAAGTTATTTAATATATAACATTAATTGATTATTATACCCCATCAAATGATTCTAATCTAATTAACGATAATATAAATACATTTCTTTATATGCTCCTAAAATCTAGTACTCCCCTTTCCTTATTTTTCTTAAATTTATTCTTGAAATGATCTTAAAATGATTCTTAAACTAAATTTTAATTTATGCTACCTAATTCTAATTTAAAGTCCTTACTGAAATCTATAACCCTAAGTTAGAATTATAAACTCTAAATTAAATTTGACTTAACATTAAGATTAATGATATTAATAAAATCAGAGTTTAATTAAATATATAATTATATATTATTTGCTTACTCGTTCTTCCTTCCTCGGGTTGCCCTAAGACTCGGCCCAAGCCCTTTCTTCACGCACGCGGGCTCTGCTTCCTCTCCGTCACGCACGCGAGGCTCCTTCCTTCTTCTCGATTGCTTGCACACGGGCTCCGACGGCTCAAGGTCGACGGCAATGGAGGCGCCTCACAACGGCTAGGGCAAGGACGTAGGCCGTTGTCGCTTCCCCCTTCTTCTCCTTCGGTAGTCGACGCACGTCTAGGGGACGACGTCTCGGTTTTCCCTTCCTCCTTCCTCGGGCGACGACGTTCGAGGGGTTCACGCAAGGTGAGTACAATTCCTCTTTCTGTCTTTCTCCTGTTTCCTCTCTCGTGTGCAAATCGAAACCGAGCCCGCCTTTCGATCTTGTTCTCCTTACAGCTAATCGTCGCGGCGGTTTATTTTTATTATTATTTTTTTCCGGTTATTACAACGGCAACCGACTGGCGGTTGGGTGTCAACAGTGGCAGGCTAGTGGTCAACGGTTTGCAAGCTGCAGCGGCAAGTAGGAGGCGGGTGGCGGTGACACGGGGCAACCATTCTCACTTTAAAATAAATGCACCATAAATCACCCTTCCAATGCATTTCAAATACACCACAAATACTTTGAATTTTTTTACTTTGTATCATGACAAACACTCAATAAGTTAAAATTCATGCATTTGATTTACTTTACACTCCAAATACATCAAACCAAACAGCTCCTAAATCATTGCAACATCTCCTCAAGCCCAAGTTATAGCTTCCAAGGCGAGTTCCATAGGTAAATATTCTGCACCCATAAGTAGTACATTAGTATTGTAAATAATAAAAATTTAGTTAAAAGAGAGCGGTGAAAATAGATGTCTCCTTAAAGTTCAAGAAAAAAGAAAACCAAATGGTTAAGTCATAGTAAAAAATATTAATAATAAAAAGATGTTGCCAAGTCTACTGTTATTAGGATTGTCGCTGATGCTGAGTGGCCTTTTGTTTGAAGCAAGCATTTTAAGACCACATTTTTATTTTGCAATCGATCTAACATTTCATAAGGATGAAGTCTTCTCTACTACATGTGAGTTAACCCCTATGAGAATTTTTGAATCAAGTTTTGATGAGTTGAATAGTGTCTTAGAGAGAGTGAAAGTTGATAAAGAGATGACTTAAAATTAGCTAAGAGCCTTAAAAGTGAAATGTAGGAGAAGAGTCCAGCTTGGCAACAGAGATGTCTATTTTTGAGAAATGATGCCAAGAGAATGAAGTCACCTTATCGCCATTTAAAAAACTTTAAGAAAATCAAAGAAATTCGAAGACTAGCGATGAATTCTCAACAACTTAACTCAAATGGCTGAGCACAAAATGTTCTTTATACTATGTTTATTAATGGGATTATGTTTGTAGTGGATAGATTGGTTTAGGAAAAAAGTTTATCTTTGAATATAAGGATTTTGAAAAATTAAAGTCGCTAATGTAAACCTAGTTCCAATGAATACTTGAAGTCTTTTGTAATTTACCATTTCTTTCCATAATAGTTGCACTTATAAAAAAAATTTAATGCAATGAAAATTTTCCTTTATATCATACTATTAAACTAAATTCATTTTCTTTGTTATTAAATAGCTTACTAGAGAGCAATTTCAACTATTGAGTGACTTTGCTTATTGAGCAAAATGACTATCGAGTAAATTGGCGATTGAGCGATTTTCATTATTACGCAAATAATAAAAATTATACATTTAATCAAGTCATTTGATAGTTAAATAATAATTTTATTGGATGAGCTAAATTCAAGATTATTCAATATTTTAATTGAAGAATTGTATAGAACTCATCCTGTGACTTTTTTTTAGACTTGCCGGCTAAAAAAATACATTCTTTCTTAACTCATGTGAATCTTGTTGCTTAAGAGAGGATCAGTCCATATTTTTGGAGCTAAACTTTTATCTCCAAAGAACATATTGAAAGAAAATAGATATGAAGCTTGAATTTTGTGAATCTATGATAAGTTCATTGCAAATCTTGTAAATAAATTGTAAGCAATAATTTTTCAAGAACTTGGAAATTTTTTTAGCTAAATTTTTTAAAACTTTTATAATATTAAAAGGAGTTTATCCTTCAAAAATTATTAAATATATATTT
The DNA here is from genome assembly GCA_021442155.1 of Cymbidium sinense. Lineage (NCBI taxonomy): Eukaryota > Viridiplantae > Streptophyta > Magnoliopsida > Asparagales > Orchidaceae > Cymbidium > Cymbidium sinense. The sequence continues at coordinate 40,216,734 of CM038229.1, forward strand.
TCTTCTAATACGACTTAGAAAAATGTGGTTAGACTAGCCTAATTTTTTTGAACTTCAGAGTAAGTTGTTTTAATTAATGTTGAAATGACTAGCCTAATTTTTTTCTAATCAACTTCATCTTTTTATTAATATTGAGTCTATAAGAAGTGATATTACTGTCAATAGATGACAATTCTGTGGCCGATAAGGTGAATACCTAAACATTATATTGAAGAGTTTTGTTAACTTTATAATATTTGGCAAAAAAAAGTTCAAATTTGACCTTCAATGACTTGTACTTCCTCGGTGATTTCTTAAGTCTAGATCCTCTTTAAACTTCTTGATCAAGAACTTTCTCTAACAACTTTATGATTGTAAGATTTTGATTGGCATAAGTCACTCCTTTTAAATATTTTCTATCCACATATAGGCACCTTTGTAATAGTATGATGAATGGAGATGACTATTATGAAAGTTTTAAAAAAGGTTGATCAAATTGTAAGTTGCTAGAAGTTAGCTATATTAATGAATCAAAGAAATTATTAGTGCAGTCACTCTCAGTTTTTCATTTCCATCTTGAGAAATCAAAAAGAGCCCAGGACCGGAGACTCTCGACCGAAACTTTCAAGCTAACACTCTGGATATGTTCTAGTTAAGTTCACTCTCTCAACTAAAAGTCATTTAAGCCTTCCTTAGTAAGAAGCTTCTATTCCTTCTTCACTAAGTATCATTGGAATCACTACATCAATATGAATTGTCTGCATTAGGATGGGCAAGCTTCTTGCTTCTTTTATTTGCACTTTCTATCTCTTGTTCTAGATTTGTAAGATTAAAAATTTATTAGCTTACTCACTCTAATCAGCACCTTAATAAATTTTTAAGATGTTAATTATCTTTTTTATTTTGCCCATAATTTTTGGTGCTAAAGCATAATATTTTAATTGATCTCTAAGATAGGCCCAACATTCATGGGAATTGGCTTTTGAAATATTTCTTATTTTGAATAGCCTTAACAAGCTTGATGATAGACACCTTCAATGGAGTGTAAGTAGGATAGTGGCAAATTGGAGCTGGTGATCTCTCCATCAGTGTTCATTAAGATAATTAACTTCTTGAACTTATATATCAGAATAATAAAATCATTGAGGTGAACTTTGCTCCATCCTTAAATTCCTTGAGCAATTTTGTTGGCCTCTAAAGAACCACTAATATTTTCTTTTAAAGTTGGGATTGTTTGGTTGCCTTAAAGTTGATGTGTCATAATTATATTCTACCATATTCACATGATATTAGGGAACTCCAAAAACTTGGTCCAAATCTTTGTTGTTGCAAACTTAATGCACACTAGAATTATCTTTTTGTAAAGCCCTTTTAGTAAGGGTGATTTGAGTTATAGTAGGTTCTTGATTATTAACGTCTAACATCTCCTTCTAGAATATGGTAATGAAGTTTGTTAAATAGTTGCTAAGCTCTTGCATTATTGATAATAGAGCATGAGAATTTTGCTGGCTCTGTGAGCCTCACATTCAATCCTATTAATTTTGATGATAATAAACATATGCTTGGATGCTCTGATATATATGTTTAGTGTTTTAGATGTATTAATTCTGAAGATGTGCAATAATGTTATTCACATAACCTATGCATCTCACAATGTAAGTTTGATGCAATTGTAAGAATGGAAGAATGTTATATATATCAAGATAGATAATTTGGAGCTAAAGATATAATGTTTCAAGTTATATGCATTTAGAAGTGTCTTAAAGATCCATAAGAGTTCTTTGGCATGATTTGATTTTCTCAAAATTTAATATATTTCTTTAATTTATTTTAATTATAGATAATAAGCTTAAATTTATTTAAATAAATCATTCTTAACTAATTAATATTCAATTTAATAAATTAAGAAAATTTTATATGCTTCATACATAGTATTTAAATTGAGAAATAATAAATAATAATTAATTATGATGATTGAGTATAACTAATTTATATATTTGAAAGTTTATCTAATATAATTAGAAAATTTAATTTAAATTAAAATTCTTTTGATAACTAACTAATATTTGTGTAATTATATATAATTATTTCATATATTTTTTTAAATATCATCCATTATATTTTAAAATTGATAAAAATACATGAAATTGGTATTTCCATATAAAAGTTATTTTATAATCAATGAATTTCGACTTTATTTTAACTCCAACAAATTTCTTAAATTTGATAGATTACATGTTATAATTTTGATTAAAATTAAATTTATTATGATTTTGCATATATTATCTATTTTTAATATTGAATGCAATCTAGTCGTTATGAATATATTAAGAGACATTTATGATTGGTTTGACTAGTTAATGTGAATAGCCATTTTCTAATTGTTTGAATTTAATATATTTTTTATAAAAATAAAAATTTTAAAATATTATATTATTATATGATAAAATAATATTAGAATATAATATTTCTTTTAAATTAATTAAAATGACTTTCTTGCTTAGAAATAACTCTCATTTGTAAACTATTATTTTCTTAGTGAATTTCTAACATGGGTGGTTCGGCATGAATGTAGGTCATTTTGACATGTGGTCGAACCACGTAAAAATCATATGCCTATTATTTCTCTTTACTTTACCGCACTTTACTTTTACTGCATTGTGAATTATAGTTTGTTAAAGCAAAAATTATTTTTCTACTAAAATTAAAATTTGAGATTTAACTTTAAAATTTTTAAAACACCCAATTCATCTTTCTTCTTGGGTATTATAGTAACTCACAAATTCTTCAATAGCCTCTCTGTACTGGCGAATTAAATGATGAAGATTTTAAATTAAATAAATGAAGCAATTATAATAAGTGGAGGGTAAGAATACCATACAAGAGATCCATAAGAAAAGCTTGCACTTCAAAAGCATCATAAATATCAAGGAAAGAATTAGCATATTTGACTCTTTATTATTTAGATAATACATTTTATCAATGACATGAACTGAAATTAGTGCCCTCACCACAAATGGTTGTCATCTCTTTACTCTTCGAGTGGTTCTTAGGAATCACCTCAATACACTTTGGATGATTCTAGTCAATCATTCTTATGTATCAGCAAGCCATCTGACAATAACAAACTCTTGGTTCTCTCTGTTGAGTAAAGCCTCCATGATATATCTTGTTTTAAGAATAACTTCTCTTCTGGTTCCTAGCATGCTCCACACTCATTATATTTTATAGGATGTTAAATTCAAATTGTCCATGAATTATACAGGGCCTTTATTAGCAAGCTCTTTGAAAAAGAAAGAGAGAGAGAGAGAGAGAGAGAGAGAGAGAGAGAGTAAAATATATCTATTTAGTATAGTTTTTAAATATTTTTATTTTAAAAGAATCATATTCTTTTAAAAATACTTATAATAAATTTTTTTAATGTTTTTAATCTTTTTGAAAATAATTATCACCAATAAATATATTTTATTTTATGAGGATTTACATACGTATCACATAATTCTTATATATTTACATATCTAACACCTAAACTTTAATTTTTACATATATAACATCCCAACTTTCAATATCACATCAAAAATATCATTATTACTCACTTTTTAAAAGTAAAATGCACATTTTTAAGCATAGAAAAGTGTTAGATATGTAAATGCATAAGAATTATATGGTATGTATATAAATCTTCCTTTATTTCAAATTAAAAAATAAAATAAAAGTAATCTCAAGTAGTTCCTTATTGTATTTTTTAGTATTTAATTTTTATTTTTAGAAATTGAGTATTTTTTTTAAAATAATCATCACTATCAAATATATTTTATTTCAAATAAAAATATAAAAAATAAAATTGACCCCAAGTGGTTTGTTAGTTGATAACATTCTATCTTGAATCATGGGGTCATGAGAATATTGAATGGCAAATTTTTAAAATAAGTATGATTTAAAATGTAATTAGTAATTTAAGTATCATTAAAAAAAATTAGAAATAAGTATAGTCGCCCATTAAGTGGGCGACTAATACGTTCATCCGGCGTGGCGGGGCTAATTATTGGTTACATGGTAATTGCCAGGTTAATGGGCTAGCTCATAATGTCTGCGAATGCGATTATGCGACTAACTAATGTTTGCAGACTAGTCCGCGACTAGCATACATATAATTTTTTTTTATTTCAATTGGATTACACCAAGTCATTAAGCATATTCAAGTCATTAAGGTGAGTTAATATTTAGCATATTGAAGCCATTAAGGATATGTATAGTAGAGCTATTACATCAAGGATCGACTTTAAGCCCTTATCTTTTTGCTTTAGATATAGATGTTCTTACTAGACATTTATAGGAAGACTATTGAGGATCGACAATTTTTTACTTTGGTGTATGCTTTTTGCTAATGTAATTCTTCTTGTTGATAAGACTATTGAGTGAGTCCAAGAGAAGCTTGAGTTATGGAGGTCAACCTTAGAGTCTAAAGGTTTTCATTTAAGTAGATTTAAAACTAAATATATGGAGTGTAATTTTAGTTGTAGAAGTTATAGTATTAGTGTTGTGACATTAAGTGAACAAGTCATTAAAAAGAGTGAGCGATTTAGATATTTAGGCTCTATTGTTCAAAATGATGGTGAAATAGATAGTAAAAGAGAAAATTACTTGTATCCAAACACATAGAAGATTACCAAAATAATGCAATACAATAAAGTTCCAAGATATATACAAAGAAATGGAACATCTACTATAGCACAATCCAAAAGAAAAATAAAACATACATGAACTAATGTAGATGATAGCAGCCACACTATCTAACATTGCGCCTCATCACAGTGGAATTACACATCCGGTGTATCTTGATCGTCTACGTGAAGGGATCAAACGGTGATGGTGGCAAAGGTCTTGAGAAGTATGTGTAGGATAGTCTGATGGGGAGAAAGGGCTTATGTAGGTATGTAGAAGGCGCGGATAAGCATATGTAGATGGTCGGCCTGTCATCTCAGGACATCTTAGGCTCCAATCCATAATGTGGGTCACCGATATATACCCACAACCTCAAGTCTCTGCATAACACCTCGTATCTATCTATAGCTCCCTGTAACTCATCATGCTGCAAGCTGAAAGATGTCGAAAGTCAAGATGCTCAATGCATGAAAAATAGTGTTTGAAATTAGCCTCAAGTAGGTATGTAACATATTGAATTTAACAGAAAACTTATGTTACATATATATATATGGGTGCTCGGGATAGTAAGTGGTGGGAGGATCATCGTCAGGCAATTAAATAGAGAAGCGAGATCTAAACCAGCACATATACTAATTGATAGCCGTCAACCTATCCTCATTTCATCCAAGCCCTTGACTATGTAATACCTCCACCTCTCCCAATTGCACCTAGTGGTAATCCAGCTATATTTGCTTTACCTCGACCATCAACCCTTATGAAAATAGGGTTTACTGGTGCCACATCAACTCTAGGTATGAGTCCAAAGTGTCGCAACACTTTATCAGGTAAGTGTCACTCCACCCTCTTCTAGCTGATGAGCGGGTTCATGCCAACCACATATCCGAGCCTGCTGAGCATGTACCTGACAGGCGTTGCATGATGTGCTCAGTGTATGGCTCCCAAATCACCTGCACATATTAAAAATTATATTAAATTAGTATGCACATTATAGAAATTAGAATCATAAAGTACTTTCTACTCTGCCATGTAAAAAAACTCATTCATATGATGCCATGTTCGTCATTTGCATCTGGCAAATATATCACTCGTTCCACTTGTGCACATAACACATTATAAATAAACATATAAGCAATAAATTTGAAATTACAGAAATTAAAATATACCTCAATCCAATACTGAGCCCATCAAGATCACTCAGATATGACATATGTAGGGTCAGCCTCCCCACATGAAGATGCTCCCAAGACCATATTTGTAGAAGGTGTAGGTAGCCAACCATATTGGCCCTGCTAGGCCTAGTAGACTTGTACAACTCCCTATACATGTGTGCTAGAACTGCTCCTCTTATAGATAATGTATTTGATGAATATAGGTTCTCAAGTAGTGGAAGATACTGCAAATGGATCTCGGATCTTGACATGTCTAGTAGTAGGAAGCACCCAATAAGAAATAAAATATAGGCGCACAAGTGTGTGTTGTACACCTCAACGTTTAGATGGGCATAAGACTCTCTATAGAAAGATCATCCAAAGCCACCTGGCGGCATACGTCGTGCATGCGACCCATCACGAAGGTTGATGTGATGTGTGGGATGATCGGGTCATGATACACCACATCTGGTAGGGGATGTCGACTCAACAACTCATCATAGCAGTCTGGCCAACTACGACACCTCTTTTCCTCACCAATCACTATTAGGCCAATAACAAGCGGCCCATCAATGCGTAAACCAATGATCATCACCACGTCTTGAAGCGTCACTGTCATCTCACCAACGATAAGGTGGAAGGTATTGGTCTGTGGAGACCATCGCTCAACTAGAGCAGTAAGTAAATGATGATCCAAGCGAATGAAATGTAGCTGACTAGCATATTGTAGACCTACTGCTTCTAGGCTAGAGATGAATCTCCTGCAAGTGATGGGTCACTCCTTCAGCATAAGCAAGTGGGAAGCGGCCTTTAGAACAGTGCTCTGTAATAATAATAAAAAGAACAACCATTAGTCGAATCAGTACTCATGTGCATGTGTAACATAGAAACCTACATAAAATAACACTTACAGTATCAGGGTGGGTGGCTCTATGCCGACCACGTAGGGAGGCTATGCTAGGGTGGACCTCTGTAGGAGGCTGCTCTGACTGTAGGGTGTCCTCCCTAGCATGGCCCTGACACCTACGTCTAATAGGTGGGGGGTGCTTCTTAGCCATTGTACCTATTGAAAAAAATATATGTAATAGTCAGTGTTAGACAATTATAAATTTTAAATGAAAAACTGTAGCATAAAGTAAGCCCAAAAAGAGTACTGCAACCTACAAAAATTCTAATAAGGAGCATAGAACATATAAACGGGTTGCTATTGTAACTACAACATTCCTTCTACTATTGATATTGTGTGGGCACGATGACCTGTAGTGGCCAACTGTCTTGCATAGACTATAGGTTCTGCTACTGTTAGCTCTATTTTCATCAATTGTATTTCTAAACTTAGTTGTACGAGGTCTACCTAACCTTCTACAAAAATTGGGTGACAGTAATTCTACTAAAGCTTGCTCAGCACTGTAAGCTTGCCAATCAGAACGATCAAGCAAAGTGTGGAACTCACTTGAATATGTGAGCTTATATAGATGCAAAGTGTAATACTATGAAACACACGTCAAGTGGTTTATTCTTCTGAACCCCAGCGCAGCAATGGCATATGGGCATGACCAATGATATATAACTATCTTATTATAACTGCAGCTACACTAACCATTATCTAATAAATCAACTCTAAATGATCGGCTTGAGCTATCAAACACCTGCACCTCCCGAGGGTTGATGTTCATCGATTATGAGAAGTGTCTAGCTTCCCTTTCAGTACGTTGTAACATGGTTAATACCCTTTGGGTGAACATTGATAAATTGGCCTCCTGTTGAGTTGCAGTGACAAGTTTTTTCATGAACAATGTAACTAAATTATAATAAATAGCAGTGATTAGCACTTGATTTGACAAACCATATGCAAGTTTAGGAATACCATTGAAACATTCTGATGCATTTGTCCTCATTGTACCATAACACATTCCACCATCATGCATTAGTGACCAGTTAATTGGGTCTCGCTCCACAAGTCATTTGTGAGCTTCTTCTTTCACATTTTTTATTCATATATCGATTAAAGCTCACAATAATGTGTTTTTCCGTATACATTTTTTTAGCAAAGAAATACAACATCACAAATTTCCAATATACGTATCATCTGTTTGAAATTCTCATGCAGATGATACAAGCAGTGCCTGTGAGCGGTCCACAAAAAAATATCTCTACACCCATACAATAAGCCAACATGCTTATCAAATATTATGCACAAATCGCATCTAGCTGACATCACAGGAAGCATATCATGTAAACACATTAAGAACTACAGCTAAGAATCAGTCGACTTAGACTTAACGATAACAAAGGAAAGAGGAAATAAACTATTATTTCCATCTATTCTAACAACAATAAGTAATGTACCATAGTACTTGCCTAACAAAAATGTACCATCTAAATTGAGGACAGGGCGACAACTACCCCAGCCCAAAATAGAATGACTAAATGCCCAAATAAGTCTCTGGAATAGTTGTGTGCTGCTAGATTGAATTTTGTATATTGTGCCATGTAAAGTAGTACAATTTCTTCCATAAAAGGTGAGTCCTATAAGACTTTCTACTACCAAAATTACTTTTATTGTTTCGCAGCATCAAGGTCTTCATATAGAAACTTTTACATTAAACTTTGATTCCATTCTACCTATAATCTCCTAAGTTTGATCAATTTGATGCATGATTACGGGAATAATGAAATAAGCTTTGAATTTGGGCTAGCCGATGACCACTCACTACATTGATACATCTATGGTGATCCTCAACTCTGGAGATTCTCCAGGCACCCCTTAGACGTCTGCTGCTGCTACAATGCAGATGCAAATTATATGCTTTGTTAGGACTATCGTGATATATACATATCACAATATAGTTCTTCTAGTTTGAGATAACTATTTGGAATTGAACATTATTAACTATATATCATCTAATAACAGCAAACTGAAAGCTCATTTTACTTGTAAAACACATTCCTTCTACAAGATCACCTGAGATTTCAACATCATTTGTTAGGACATTTTCATCAGATGGACCGTCAAAGTAAATATCATTGTCCCACTCTCTCGTGATTTGACACATCCGTACATACTCATTAGTAGATAACATTTGACTTTCACTATCAATATTTTTAGAATGAATGATTTTTTAAGAGATCCACATTTACATTTTCGATAGTAACCAGCGTGAACAATCATCATCATGATATCCCGAAAGAGTCATTGCACTTTGCTTAGTCTCATACACGTCGTCACACAGCCTCGAGGCATATGGTTCCTCTGATCGATAAATAACATCATCGCTGTCATGACACTTATAAGTATGATGACACACATTGCTATTAAATATTAACAATATAAGCAAGGAAAGATAAAAAAGGTATTACCTGAGAATCAATTCATCAAAGCTGCTCTGTGTCGCTAGAGGAGCAGGTGCGATGAAATCCTATATATGCGTCGATGGTATATCTGCTGACCTTAACACCAGATCAGCTAATGTGGATGCAACATTAGTATTCTCAACTTCCACATACAACACTAATATATGACGAGAAGCTTCGTCCAGTGTAACGTCGCAAACTTCATCATCAGAAATAGCATACGCTATATATCCGTTATCCACCGGATAACAACATGTAAGACTAATTGTGTGATGCTCTAAATCAATGTGCAAGGATATCATAATTCTTTATTTCAATTCCAATAAGGTGTTGTGTTGCATAACCTTAACTGGACGATTTCAACCACCCACATAACTTGGAATGAACTGCTCATCGACACTTAGTTTGTCTCCATAGAATATGATCACGAAAACAAACTCTTTACTCATTCCTCAAATAACTGAAAAATAACCAATCATATCAGTATTCCCTAAATTTAAAAAAATATCGCGGGCTCAAATTTATTTGTAGTACAAACTACATAAATCAAACGATATTTAACTCAATTGACACGTTATGTGAACAAATCATCTAAGGTGACTTGCTCTAGCGTCCGCTCTAATCTTATAAGCTAACAACAACTACTCAAATCCTACTCATATCATTCCTAAATATTTCACAATCATTTTTAATAATATACCTGACATATATTAAACATTAAAGACTGTATTATCACCCAAAATTACAAATAAAATCCCTTAACCATAATTCTAAGCCCTAAACTGAAATCCTAAATCAAATTCCCCTAATACACACAATCTAATTAATTATAAATGAGAAAAATTAGGGATTTATGTGTGTTCATACGAAGAACAACGACAATGTGCTAAGAACTACGAATCCACAGAAACTTTCCGAAAGGAACGCCTAATCATCGGAAGCTAATGTTGGGTTCAGCTATTAGATGGAGAGGAAAGCCGTCGAACATGAGATCACGGTTCGGGCAAAAAAAGCGTTAAGAAGCGGCGAGTAATGTCGGCCAGTTGGAGCAAAGGCCGGTTCTTGAAGGTCGAGAGGAAGGTGCTCATGCTCAGAAGGGAGGAATGGGGTTGGCGGCTCGCGGGGAGAGTTCGGACGCCTGAATGGGAACTCGGATCGCGCGGAAGAGGTCGGCTCGCGAATGAGGCCGATCGGTCAATCGACCCTATATTTTTACCCTTAGCTTAAGCCCAGTAGCGAACTACCGGCATGCCGTCAAATTTGATGTGAGTGCCACTTATCATACATATATCTAAATTTTTTTTAATAATACTTAATTTACTAATTAAGTTTAAAGCATATTTAAATTAAAAAATGGTCAATATTGAATACATTCTTATTCATTCATATATATATATATATATAATATATAAAATTTAATATTTATAAATATCAAATATTTTTTAAGTATAAAAATGTATATTTTCTTTTAAAAATAATGATGATCATATTTTTGATAGAATGTTAAAAATTTAAGTATTATTTTTATAAATATTAAATATAAATATATAAGAATTTTGTGATATTTATTTAAATATATAAGGAATTTTTTTAGATCACAAACTCGCCAAAGCTTTGGCTCGGTTACATTCGTCTCTTTTTAAAATGTGCACCGCTAACGGCCCTTGTCCTCTTCACGGCGAATCGGCCACACTCTGCTAATTGATAAGACAGCGCATTTTGATCTGGTTCGTGTATCTGTCCTCTATTTTTTGTCTTGATAAATCGCAAGAATATAATGGAAAAGATAGAAAAGAATATTCCGATTTTTCTCGATTTACCTTTTTGGCGAACCCGTTATGTAGCTCGGCTGCTTTGCATCTTTTCAGTTGTTCTCAGCACTGTCGCAGGATGTGCGTCCTGCTGAAAGCAGTCGCGACTGAAAGTTCGTCACCATCTCCTTTCTTTTCAAACCCTTGTTTCCAGTTTTAATGTAATCGTTCATATGCTTTTGAATGCAATCTTTGATGCATTGGGTTCTCAACACATGCTGGTCATGAGTTCGTCTTTGTAATATTTTAAATAATTTCCACTTAATTTTGTTGTGTTTAAAGATAATTTTTTGTCCATTAATAGGCGAGCAGGAGTTTATTAATTCTGTCGGAGGGCTTGCTTTACTTACATGATCAAATTTTGTGATGCTTTCAGTTTCATACGAATAATTCTGAATATACTGTTTTTTTTCCTAATTTGTAATTCCAATTATTGTAATGGATCTCCCGTTTATTTGAGTATTTAGGAGACTTGAGTGTTGTATTGATTGTGCCGTAGTGAAACATGATTGCTGAGGGATTTTTCCATGATATTATTGTTTCGTTATCATCTATTTAAACTGCAGTTGTTTCTTCTTGTTATTAATTTTATTTTTTTTAGTGTTGGTTTGGTTAGACATGGTCTTTTTGTATTTGTTAAGATAATTGTATACCCATATTTGTCAGAGTTTAATCAAATCACTAAGAGAATTTGAATTGGGTTCAAAAAATCATTGATTGAGAATTGGCTTGAACCACTTATAACTTGGAACTCACTAAACTTGAAGTTGCCTAAATTCCGGAGCCACCTAGAGCAGAATGCCTTAAGTTGCCCATGAGTTAAACCTAACACCACACATATTTTGGAGCCATTGAATTCAGTCAACAGACTCATGAAGTTACCTACTTATCAAGGCTATTTGTCCACAAAACTTTGTCGCTCGACCTACTTACTTGCCAACCTTTAGGGTATTCAGCAGGATAACTTGCCTAGGGTACTCACTGATAATCCATAACTTAAAGTTTTCAACTACCATCTTCATTTGCCAAGTATACAATTAATAACTCCAAGTCTATTTATGTTTTATTATATGCCACATTCTACACTGACAACCTTGATCCTCACCTAAATAGGGGGTCATTGATCGAGCGAGGGCATGACATAAGTTTGCATTCTTTGCCAAATTTTTTGTCTCGTTGAGATCTCTTCTCGATCCTCTATCAATTTCTCTTTACTAGAATTTTCTCTCAGCTCAGTTTATCTCACCCATTCTGCCTATGGTTAGCTAGGTCTTTTGCAAACAAACTCACTTGAAGAGAATATATAATTTTTAATCCTTCTCTCTTTCTTCTTTACTTTTGGACTTGATCTATGTTTATTTAAAAGTTGTGCTATTTTTTCACAAATAAAATTGGATCAACATTCTCAAGGTATGATGAGTATGGATATGTCGAGACTAAAAACTAGGTCTTGGAGTGTCTCATTATAGGGAATGACCTTTGCAAAGTGAGCGACCAAACAACTATGTCACCACTAAACAGTTGCAACACATGGAGGATCAATTGCCAAGGATGATATAGGTGAGCTTTGAGCACTCCTAGTAAGTTACTCCTCTTACACAATCCCCTCGAGAGCATGGATCAATCAACTCTCCTATTTATTGTTGTTGCCCCAACCTTTACTTTGGTTGTAGTTAAAGATAGCCTTTTTTTGTTGTTTATTAAGAGATGCGCAGGAGTTGTTTACTTTAGTTCATTGATCAAATTGTGTGACACTTCCACTTACAAATGAGCAATTTCGAATAAACTATTTTTTTCCAACTTGCTAATTATAATTATGTATTCGAGCTTATGTCTATTTAAGTTGTTAGAATATTACGGTGCATATTGGTTCAAATGTTAATTATGCTAAAGTGAAATATGATTGCCGACATACTTGAATTTCTTCCATGAGATTATTGTTTTGTTATCCCCCATTATACTGCAATTGTTTCTTCTTGTTATTCTGTTAGATTTTATTTTTGATGTCCAATTATGTTTTGTTGGAGATTATTTTATAAGTGGTTGTTATGATAGTTGTCCACTTATATTATCTAGATCAGGTTAATCAAAGCACTAAGATAGCCCAAGCCAGATTCAACAAATCAAAACTCACCAAACTTGAATTCGCTTGAAGCCTGGAAGTGCATAACGTTGAGTGCCATAAATTCTCCACAAGTTGAATTTAACTCAACTCTTCATACCAAGATACTAAACTCACCTCGTCAAGGTCATTTGGTCACAAAACTTGGCATAACCCTAAGTACTCACCAATCAACTACATTTTTTTCTTGGATAACTCACCAAGGGTGTTCTCCTTTTTTCTGAAACTTGCTTGAAGTTCTTGCCAAGTGGACAGCTACCATCCGAACTTACCTGTTGGAGTCTCTCAAAATTCTTTCCTAGAACAAGTTGACTAACTCTTCTTTGCCGAAGGGGTTAATTATATTTTTTTAAAACCTATCACTTAAAGCAAATCTTTAAACCTTAATTCCTCTTTGTTCTTTGGGCTTGGTATGTATTTATAGTAAGTTCTTGAAGTCCTTTTATTGATAAAATTGAATCTAGCAATAATCTCAGACTTTTTTAATCTATTGTATGAATATAAGTACTATTTGGTTAGAAACAAATGTAAATATTAATTAATGCTGAATTGTATTAGTGTAGTAGTGTGATGTGTGGCTGACAATTCAAAAACATTATGGTGTGTTGACGAGAGGCTTTAATTTAAATTAGGGCTTATTCTGGGGTTAAAACAAACAGGCCTTGAATTTCATGCCCAGGCATGCTGCCTTTTTATTTTATTAGGTATCTTGTCTGGCAGGCTCAATGAGTATGTTCTTGATCCTCAACACATCTTAATTCTGTTTTCCTCTTTCATTTTGTGATGATTTGCCACCTGCTATCTTAAATTAGAACTGACGCCTAGACATGTTATCAGTTGAAGGACCTCAACTAATTCTTCCAAAACAGTTCAGAATCCTATATACTCATCAGTCTCAAATAGAGTTTCTGTGATTTCCATTAAGTAAAATTAGTAGCATGGAGAACCATAAATCTACTTCAGGAAATAAGTCTAGCAAGCAAGAATTTCAAAAGTTTCATTCAGGTAGAGAGGGTGCTCCAGTATGTGACCTTTGGACTGATGGACTAATATGTGCTTTTGAGTTTGTTCGAGGATCCAGCCATACAACTATAGATAAACATAGTGTTAGGGCTCAACTTATGCATCAGAGTGATGATCAAAATCTAAGGAGACAAGCAGCAAGAACTGTCCCAAGCCATTCTCCAGCTCAAAGTTTGAATGATAACACTTTAAGGAAATTCCACTATCTCATAGACCTACATAGTCCATCTGCTGAAAGAGTCGATGATGGTCCTCATACTCCTTGCCCCAAGGAAAATGTGCACTATAAGAGCCAAATTGCTGATACCCACTGGGTTCCTATTGGATGGGCCAGGATTTCAGAACTTGTACAGATTGTCCAGGTTGACGCTAAATTGTCTTCACAGCAAATAGACTTGATGGAGGATGAAGATGATTTCACTGTTGCTGGTGTTGCTGCTCCTTACTGGGAGCGTCCTGAAGGACCTATATGGTGGTGTCATGTATCTGCAGGCCATCCTTCTGTTGATGCATGGCTCAGTAATGCTCACTGGTTACACCCAGCCATTAGTATTGCCTTGAGAGATGAAAGCAGGCTTATTAGTGAACGTATGAAGTACCTTCTGTATGAGGTGAGTTCTGATGGAAGTTTTCAGTGGATGCTTGATTTTTTTCATAGTAATGTCACATTTTCTGTGTTATTGACTTACAGTTTCCTGAAAATATGATTTATAATTTTCTTCTATCTCCCAATAGTTTTTATTTTTTAAGGAATGTAAGCTTATTGGATTTTCAAAAGATTTGTATTAGTTGTAAAATGAATAGTTTTCTGGTGTCATTGCCATTGTAAGCTATCTTTACCATTTTAAGTTATTTTTCTTTTGTTGATTGGAAAGTCTAGTGCATGCATTGTTCATTGCTTTAGGAAATTCCTCCATATTATTAATTTTATATCAATTTGTGCATGAGTTAGTGCAAATATTTTTTTGTGAAGTAGTGAGAGAACTCTAGATTATGTGTAATTGACATATGAATTAATCTATGTAAGATTGTATCTTTATTTATTCTAATTTGTGCACAATTGATGTTCTTATATCTTAATTCATGTATGCAATTGAAATATGAAACCGATAATTAATTTTACATTGTATTATCATGAATTTTGATTTATGAAGAGGTGAATGATAAAATTGAACAAAGGGTAGATAATATAAAAAATAAAATGACCATGATAAAGCAAGATTGATTTGATTGAAATCTAGATGATAAAGTTGATTTAGTTATGTTTAAGCCAAATAGAAGACCTTAAATTTCAAAAGAACAATCTTAGAAATTCTGGCTAAGGAACTTCTTGTACTATAGGACATGCCATTATAGTAATTTTGATGGTTCTCCTTAAGCTACTAGATCTGATGTTGTTAGAAATATCCTTGAGATAGTTCAGGATGTCCATCATCTTTAACTTAAGAAGACATGGACCATGTAGTTCATTGAGATCATTGAAATTTTAGAGACTGTAGAAATCCTCAAGAATTTTGTTATGATTATTATAATATTGATGATCATGACGGTTGACACTATAGGCATCACAAAAGAGATCATGGGTTTCATTGTGAATCTTAAGCTATAAAGAAAGATAAGGTTGGCGCCCTCACTTTGATGTTCATCATAAAATCTTAGAAGTGGAAAGGAGATGGCCTCAATTTTCTAGAATTAATGTCAATCAATTTTTCACCACTAACACAATGACATGTGTGTCCATTAAATCAACTTTTGTGTCTTCCACAGTTAAACTTAGTCCTCCATCTATTAAAATCTTAACAAAATTGATCAATCTATTAAGACAATAATTGTTGATGTTGTTTGTCATAGGTATCAAGGTAAATTTCATATAGCTTTCCGATATTCTCATAAAATCATGACGTTTGTTTAAGAACTTGATGAACTTTTAAATCATAATAATGGAAATTTTACAAAATTTGAGGATAATGGGTCACTTTATGATGACATTTTGAATACATGCACAAATAATAAACTTAAATCTAAATTATTCTAATTCTTATAGATGATTCTACATGTGAGACAAAAATCTAAATTTGAATCTAAAATTCAGACTATAACTAAATATGAAACCTTTAAGCAACATAGATAATCTAATTCTAATTCTTTTGATAACTTACCTCATTTTTATAAATTAATGATAAGTTAGCTTGTAGTCGCTGCATTCTCTTGTCATGCATTCTTTGATTTTATTATTTTATGTGTTTAGCATTATCACAAAATTTGTACTATTTAAAAAAGAATTTTATTAGAAAAAAATGAATGACATATGGTTATCATTTATTCTCATTCAAGCGTCTAAGATATTTTCATGAATAGCTATGATTTAGTTTGTCTCATTGTTTTAAAAAATCGGACCAATCAGTTTAACTAATTCAACCATGAACCGTATAAGGCTAGTCTGGTTAACCTTAAAACCATTTTCGTATTGATTTAGTGATAGGTTTGAACCGTTGATTTCATTGGTGATTTATAAAATTGGCTGGTCTAAATCCAATTCTTTTAATCAGTTTTAATTTTCAATTAGATGGTTGAAATTTTTTCTATAAAAATTATATTAAGTTAAACATAATATTTTAATTTAAATTTTTTAAAATAAATCTTATAAATTCTAAAAATCTCATTATTATAAACATAAGCTTATCTAGCTAATCCATAGCATGCCTATCAAGCCATCTCCTAGGCAGGTTACAAGCTGATGCTTTTAAGGCTCATTTGTTTTATATGAGTGAAACACTAACTATTTTTATGATGTGGGACTAAATAAACTATAAATAGAATGCATGATTTGGAACTTTGAAAATAATAAATATGCATTGGATGAAAAAAAATATAAGAGTAACATTTTAATTTTTAACATTATATTTTTATTATAAATTATATTTTATAATTTAAAAAAAATATTAATTTTTTAATAATATTTTATAAATATTTTACATATTAATTTTAATTATTTTCTATTTTTGCAGAATTTTTAAAATAATTTTCTTATATTATAAATTTAATATTCTTATTATAAATTATATTCTTTTTATAAATTATATTCTTATGTTTAAATTATATTTATATTTATCAATCCATATTATAATTTTTTTTAACTTTTAAATATTTTTAATATATATATATAAAATTATGTCTTAACAAGTTTTACATTGATTTTTAAGTATACAATCATTAAAAATGTTACTTATGTATATGTTCTATTTATTTTTGATTACATATTTATTTATTGCATCACTTTGATTATATTTAATAATTTTAATATTTATTACATCATCTGGTGTAATTGCCATTTCAATCCTAGTCAAACCATTGAATTTTGGATCTCTTCTTTTGATTTTTTTATCTAGTCTAGTTTTCATAACCTTTGTTTATTTTTGTTTTTCTTATGACGTGCGATCCATTTATTTATGTTTACTGGTGCCATGAAGCCTAATGACATTGATAGTCGCAAGGATCTCATGTTTTCTTATATGTTTTACTTTTTAACATTAGCATTGCTCTTCCTTTTAATAATGCAGCTATAATAACAATATGAGACATCATTTGGTTTTTGATACTTGTTGTTTCTATAGGTAGTTATGGAGATTAATGTATGCTTTTGCTTTTTGCTGGTAGCGCTTCTATTAGTAGCATCTAAAAATTCTATAATTGTTATGACAAGATATAGTTAGCATTAGCCTTCAAGAGCTTTCATCACTTCACTCTCTCTAGGAAAGTTCTTCCTAGACCACTTAGAATGTTACCCATATAATGGGAAGAACCAGTCAACATAAGAGTTAAAATGGACTGAATTTTCATGTCATTCTTGACCCATTATTAATTTTGATTGAATTTTTATTTATTTTATGTTTTTAAAAATAGTTTGAATGTTATAAGCATAGGTTTGCTTATCTTTAGAGTAATGCTATACTAGCGCAAAAAAAGTCTTGCGGTGCTGGAATGTTTATTTGGCAAGAAGAGATTGATGTAATATACAATCACGAGACATTAAGCTCTCTCCCTTGTTCTTTTCTCTCTTAGTGACAACTCGTTAAGACCTTTGTTAGGGTTATGAGTTAGGCAGTATTTTCTATTCTTAATTAAGCTTTTGTGTTTTATAAATAGGATCTTATGTATAGACCTTTGAAGTAGTCTTAGATTATTGAAGTTATTTTGATTTCCTAAACCTTTGTTCTTGTTTCTCAATTTTCTTTTATTGAAGATTCAACAACCTAATGCCTCAAGGATTCAAACAACTTGAGGATTTACTGTTTGCCATTATTTTGTTGTGCTTTCTTCCTATTTTCTATTGTTTGTCATAATTCAGTTTTGTACCTTACATCACATGCATTGGACAGTATCTATGTGCCTATAAAACTCTATCTCTGCAAAACCAGATTCTATCCTATAACAAGGAAACAAACTTGTTTCTTATCTTTAGACTACTACTATTCCAGTAGGTTCATGTAGCTTTTCAGGTTATGCACCTGATATAAGAACACAACAATGATGCTAAACATAATTAGTGAGCAACTCAGATTCTGTAAATTTGTCATTCCTCACTCCCAAACACAAATATCACCTAATCAGTTAATACCTTTGCACATGTGGCGCTCAAAATAATTATAAAAATTAAATTATTACTTATTTTAAAGGCTCTGATTTGAGTTGAAGTGATTAATCTTGGGAAAATTAATTTAAATTTAATTATAAATAAATTTTAATTAAAATTAGAAGTTGATATATATAAATTATCAGCTATACAAAAGGAAAATTGAAGTGAATGAAGATTGAACAAATAAATTTAAATTCATAAATATATATAGCTGTTGGTTTCAGTTTGAATTCAAAATTAAAATATTGGCATTCCTGTTCTGATAATTAAATATTAATTGAAATAGTTTTTCAAAATATAAATTATTCCAAGTGGTACATTCAACTTTAGAAGTAATTATACAATGATGTGATAATTCACTTCTAAGTGTATTTAAATTCAAATTCAAAATGTAGCGCTTATAATGTGCAAATGCCATTTTTTGGAACTGCGTACACTAGTTTAGTATATATAAAATTAGACATCAACCTATTCTGGTTGATAATAACTCAGAGTCATTGTTTCAATGTGACTCTGTTGTTCAAATGATTGGTCTGTTTCAAGAAATAATGTGCTTGATGTTGCAAAATGTTGGCCAAGATAGCATTGGAGAGTTTTGGGCCATGTTAGTTTTTTTTAATGCTATTTATTCCATGTTTAACTGTTGGAATGTGCTTGTAAAATCTATGGGATGAAGCAGACAATTAATGCAGTGCATAGAGATGAAAAAGAGTTAGAAACAAATCTATTTCACTGTATCATTATGTAATTGTTCTGTTTCTGTAGACATAAGTATGTTGTTCTAGCATACAATACGTATGGTAGTTTCTGAAGGCAGCAGACTTTGTTATTAAAGAACAGGGTTGCTTCCAGTATTTATTGAGAATGGATGCCTCATTCTCGTTGCAAAAACTAAAATCATATTTTATTGTGGTATTGAGTTGAGCAGCTAGCTTGTTTTACATATAACAGAGATGATTTCTGTTTTTGTACAAATTTTTTCTGGTTTTAGATGCTCCTAAATCGAAATCTGATATTTGCAGCGTAGGCTTATACTTGAAATGCAACATTTATACCTTTTATGCTTTCTATGTGCTACACACACGCACAAATATATATAGATATATATATGTATATATATACATATAAATTTGTATGTATATATATACATGTATATATATATATATATATATATATATATGTTTTTTCGTATCTGACTTGACTGAAGATGGATAGCCCTTCAGGTTCCCGTCCGAGTAGCAGGAGGGCTGTTATTTGAGTTACTGGGGCAGTCAGTTGGTGATCCATTGCGCAATGAAGATGATATACCAATTGTTGTGCTTCGTTCTTGGCAATCTCAAAAGTTTTAGTAACTGCGATGCATGTTAAAGGTTCTGCATCAAGCATAAATGTTCTAGGGATCACTGAAGTGCAGGTAATTACATAGTAAGAGAAATTCATTTAAGATGACGTTTGTTAACATACAGATGTGTGATTCATAATTTTATACAAGTAATTGTTCATATCATCTAGCGTAGGTCTTAATTTTGATAGAATGGTCATTTGCAGGAACTACTTCTTACTGGCGGAAGTGTAGCTCCCAAATCAGTGCATGAGGTCATAGCACATTTAACCTGTCGGCTTTCTCGGTGGGATGATAGGTAACAAAAATATGTCAATTTTACTAGACATGTGATGAAAGCTCAAAATCCCAATTCCTATTGAATTTTTATTTATTAGAAGATTGTTATGCTCCAAAATATTTTCTTTTTTATTCTATTGTTTCAAAAGAAAATCGTCAATATGTAAAAACCAATTTGTGCTGTATTATGATGTGCGTGTTTATCATTTTTACTCTATGGAAAATGCATGCAAAAAATTGAAGTTTGTTGCTTCAATGTTCACTCTAAATTTGAGGCTCTTTAGTCTTGTTTAATTAATCAAGATCAATTATGCCTATCTAAAGCTTTCAGTATCCCAAAAACAAGTTCAATCAATCTGACAACTTTATTTGGGACCTGATTAATGTAGTTAGGACTTTATATAAAGTTAAGGTTGTATTGGTTGCCATGATTTATATGAAGTAAATTCATAAACTTGTTGATCTTAATATGATGAGAAAATATATTAGTGGTGCGGCATTGATGAGACTGAGCATCAATCATTTTGCAACTGCATTTTTTACTCTTGCAAACATACATGAGCAAAAAGGAAATTTATGGTTTATCCTTATTTCTGAATATTGGAACAAATTCAGATTTAGTGTTGATTATAAAAAGAAAAAAGCTAAAAAGATTATTCTCAAAATTTTAGAATGTCGTAACTTATATTTTTACAAGCATAATTGTGAAGATATTAAGATTAGTAGATGATGATAAGTGGCTTGTAATGAGTTATATTTATAATACAATAGATAGAGAAGGTTGCAATCAATGGGGTATTTGGAGGAAATAATAGGTGCATGCACATCTTTCGTATCATTGACTATAGATGGAGATATGAACTTTGACAATCATTGTATCAAATTGAATATTATCTAAGTTCAAAATTTTTTTTATAAGAATAAGTTTAAGATACAATTAGATGGATAATTGATGGAATTTATATATGCAGTTATTAGCAGGTTAATGTGAGATCAAATGAAACAATGACTATGATCTAGAACTTTTTATTTCTAATTATGTTGGTGGTTATTTGCAATTAAGAATTCCATCTACAATAGAGATATGAAATCCTTAGGTATGATCGGTCGAAGTTTCCCCATAATCTTCAATTATTAATCAGTTAAATTTTTTTATCTGACATTATAATTATTATATAGTGGAATGGTGAGATATACATGGTGCATCAGCCACACCTTTGTAAAAATTAGCCATCAAGATTTATGATTGACTCATAGTGCTTCTAGGTGTAAGAAAAATTGAAGTGTCTTTAAGCAAGTTAATAATTTATAAATTATAAGCATGCTAAATAATTCATATTGTAATGTATTTATTAAGTTTTTAATTTTTCATAGATTCATATGAAAAGGGAAATCGATGAGATAAAAATTGTTTAAATAATTTAATTTTTATTAGGTAAAATCAAATTTTAAAGAAAAAATTCAGTTTGAGAGATGTTATTTATTCAATTAGTTTGATATACCTTTCTTTTAACAAGAGTGGCAAAACTTTATGGAAAGGATTCAAGTGAAAGAAGATGGTGGCAACTGCCATGAAGAAGTTATTGGTCAAGAAGTTGATAAAATACTGAATAAGAAAATGTTAAACAGAACCAGTCGCAAAGTCAAATCTTAGCAGCTCTCTCGTTTCAGGCTTCTGGATTATAAATCTTAGACATCAAACTATTCTCCAATTAGAAGTTTTTTGGGAACTTTAAAATAAGCTTGGTTGCTTTAAAAAGTGAATTCTCTGATGCTATTATTACAAACCAAGAGAAAGCAATTACTTGGATAGTAGACGTATGATCATTAGATCATATGATAAGAAAAATGTTGATAAGAAAAATGTCTTCTACAGTTTGAATTGATTTTTCATATTCCTTTCATTTGAAAAATGTTGATAAGAAAAATTCAAACATGACAATTTTAAAATATTTAACACCATGAGCCACATTCAGTTTTATTTGAAAATCTAAGTCTTAAAATTGGATAATGCTACAGAATACTTTGAATTGATTTTAAATATATCTTCCACATTAAGAGATTATCTATCAAAATTCTTGTATTGATACCCCTCAATTAAATAAGATTGTTGAAGGGAAAAATAGACACCATTTAAAAGTAATTAGGATATTAATGTGCTTTATAAATGTTCCTAATTATCTCTAGGGATAAGCTATTCTAATAGTTGTATGTCATTAAATGCCCTTAAAAGTACTTAATTTTGTAGCCCTATTTAGACCCTTCTCTATTTATTTACCATGACTAAATATATTCCCTTTATTTTCTAAAATGTATAGTATTCAATCATGTTCATTATTGACAGTAGCAAATTAGATGCTAAATATTGAGGGTATTTTTATTGGATATTCCCTAAATCAAAAAAATGGTAGTAAATTGATTTTATTCATTAAAAAATTTATAAATCTATGGATTTAACATTTCTTCAACATAGACTTTAGAACAAACACAAAATTGAAGGGGGAGAAAATTTATGAACTAGATTTTTAAGGTTAGTGCTTATTCGATCATCCATCATTCTTTCTCATCGAACTCATAGACAATGAACATTCTTCCTTGCCTCTCAGTCCTCTTAAGTCTCACCAAAGTCAAACTCTTTTGTCACTTTATCAACGCATCTAGCCTACTAAAGCCTCGCTATAAGCACAAACTCTATCATCTTTTCAATTCATCCAATTTATATAAAATGCACTTCATGTTTATACATGGAGGGGAAAAATTATGAAAGGGAGCAATCAATATATCTTCGGCACACCTATTATCATAAACCTAGTTCCTGGACTAATGAAGTACAAATTGATGAAAATAAATTCATTGATGATGATATTAATCTCCATTGCCCTTTTGCCTTAAGGAAATGAGTAAGGTCATGCACCAAATGACCAAATTATGATTTATAATTTTTAAAGGATTTTTATTTAGATTTTGTACTATTGATACTTCTTTTGATAAAATTCGGCTTCCAATTAATGTTCATGAAGCTCTCAAAATTCCTTAGTTAAGAAAGCCATAATGGTTGAAATTTAGGCTTTAGAAAAGAATAGTGCGTGGGAAGTTTTTTAACTTCCATGAGGAAAAATATTAGTTGGATATAAATGGATCTTTATAATCAAATATAAAGTTGATGAGAGCATGATAAATTTAAAATATGAGTTATTGTGAAAGGCTATATCTAATCATATTAGTAGTAACTAACGAAACTTTCTTGCATTAAAACTCAATATAATTCAAGTTTTTCTATCTTTGATAGTAAAATATTGGTTTGTATCTCTTTATCAAGTTGACATTAAGATTGATTTCTCTTTAGGGACCTTATGGAGAAAGTATACATGGAGTTCCCACTTGGATTGAAAACACTAGTAGCTCATCCCATCTATAAACTTATGTATGATCTTAAGCAATTCTTTTATTCTTAGTTTGCCAGATTTTTCAATTATGTTAACGTGTACACTACGTCTTTGAGGTGATAACTCTTTTTATTAAGTTCTCACCTAACTTGAAAAGATGATTTTGATCATGTTTGTAGATATTATGTTGATGGGTGATTTTTAGAAATAATTAACTACTAGATTAGAAGGGTTTATTGCTAGAAGATTTGACTTAAAAGACTTACAAAATCTAAAATACATGCTTAGCATGGAAGTAACACAATCAAAATAAGTCTTCTCTTTTTTTCTAAGTATATATTTGATTTATTTCATGCATCATGAATGTTTGGATGTAACGTCAAAGAAACTCTAATGCTCGCCCCGACTTAAAAGACTTACAAAATCTAAAATACATGCTTAGCATGGAAGTAACACAATCAAAATAAGTCTTCTCTTTTTTCTAAGTATATATTTGATTTATTTCATGCATCATGAATGTTTGATGTAACGTCAAAGAAACTCTAATGCTCCCCAAAAAAAAAAAAAAAAAAAAACTAGGATCACCATTAACAACAACACTTCCGTTGATAAATATTAGCATCAATACTTTGTGGCAAATCATTTTTCTCTCCCCTCACGTATCTTAATATTAGATTACTTGTTAGTGTTGCAAATCAATACATGTTCTATTGAAGATCATATGTAAGCTATTAATCATACTTTAAGGTACTTAAAATGATATCAAGAAAATGCTTATTATATAAAAAGACATCCAACAAGAATATCAAAATTTTTATAATGTTGTTTAGGTTAGCGACATGTTGGATTTAAGATTCAATTTTAATTATTGCACTTACATAATTGAAAGTTTGGTTGCATAAAGCACTAAGAAATAATCTGTGATCCCAAGGAGGATAAAACTGAATACAAGATAATGACATTTGGTATTTGGGAAGGAATATGATTATAAAGGCTCTTAGAAGAACTAAACTATCAATTGAAAAAATTATCATAAATATTGCAAAAGAATTTTAGGATGAGTGAGTAGATTGACTACACTCATATCATGACTACACTCATTAAGTAGATTGATATTTCATCTCAAAAAATTTAAAAGGGATGGCTTAACCAAATTATATTCCAATAAACTCTCACTTTGCATATATTCTCACCAAGATTTTAGGATGAATGAGTTTTTACAATCTAACCATTAAGTTGGGCATGATTAACATATACAACCCAATGGAAAGTACCTAACACCTCATTCACAACAATTCATGGCCAATCTTTTTATTTGCAACAATGTAGCACTCTTTGGATAAAGGCTTGTTGTTGTTGTTCGCTTGTAGCACTCTTTGGACAATAACTTCTCATCTACAATAATCCAACCATCTATGAATAACAATTTTTCATCCATAATAATCTAGAGATCTATTGCATTTCATTCATGTTATGCAATCAATTGTTGATTCTTCATCTATTTATGTGCATATTCCTACTTTGTTTTTTTTTCATAGAATAAGAGAATAAACTCTAATCATAATACTTTCTTAAGTTTTCCTAATTTTCAAGAAAGTAGGTTTAGAATATTATTTTGTTTAAATTTTATGGTACCTTACTAACTAATTTATATTTATACACAAAATTTTAAAATTTTTGAAACTTATTTGATAATTTTTGAAATCCATGATTAATATAAAATAAATTGGTTTTTTTGAAACAATTGTATTATACTTAATGAAGTAGAGTCTAATATTTTTTTTTTGCCCATCTAAGTCTATAAGTCAGAGCTTTATTATGGTATATGTGGGATTTGAATCCAAAATTTTGGCAATAATTTATAAGGCTCTTATCAACTGGACTAATTGACACCCACAAGTTGAGTCTAATTCCCAATATTGTAGTGTAATGTTTTCTCATAAACTAGTTTATATTTAGTCATTATGCTCTAATGATGACTGTTAACAACTAGTTTAAACTTGTTGGAGGTTTCTCTAGTTAGCCATTGGTAGCTACTTTGAGGCTATTTTAAATGCTTATTCTTATGCTAATTTAAGAGACACCTATGTTTATAAATATCACATATATTTGAGAAGAAAATACTGATGTGTTGCAAAATAAAAATGCTCATATGTATGATTATTTCAAAGGGTAAATGCTTATCTGCAAAGCTTGTCCTTAAAAACATCATTTTGATAATTTCTCTTCTTATTTAATCCCTAGTATTATTGTAAGATGATTTTCATTTATATTGTTTCAATCTCTTGTATTAGAGATTGGATTATAAGAATCATCAGTTCATAGCCGTTGAGCCACTTCCAAAATATTGGAAACATAGCCATTGAATCACTTCCAATATATCAAAACACTTTGACTGGATTTTAAACTTGAACTTTTCCAAGTGGAACTTTTGCAGAGCTTTGTGAGTTAAAACCCAATTAGTGCAGCTGCTCTTGTATGAAAAAAAGTAGGTGCTTTTGATATTAAATTAAGATGATATAAAGATTTTCGATCTACTCAAGGGAGTAAGGAGTTGGACTTAAGGTTTGAAGTTTGACAAGGTGGAATCCTACTTGTTGGGGATTAGGCATAAATGCTAGTTAGTTGGGACTCAAACCATGCAAAATCTATTATATCTCATCGCACTTTATTTTTTATTCTTGCACATTTATGCACTCATTTTGTAAGCTTGATTGTCATTGTTGTGATTAGTGCATGTTCTAGTTATCTTGTGTAGAGTAGAATATCTATATTGTGCATATATTAAATTATTAATCACTCTCATATATAATATAGATTAATTTATACATCACCATGGCTTTTGTGTTTGATAAGTTTATAAAATTGTTGCTTGTGTGATGTGTTCATTATCTTGAGCTTATAAGTTATAATACTTTCTCATCTAACTTTACCTTTCAATACTATTGTACACTTGTGTTATTTTTATTGTAATTTGAGTTTATTGATTATTAGGGTTTGTGCTAAATTAGTGATAGATCATTCATGGGCTTATTATTAATTCACTTGTATTAGTATAACTTATTTTCTATTGACTTGCTTGGATGCACTAAATTTATACATTTGATTATTAAATTATGTTTTATGTGTCTTTGCTTGAGAGGGGTTTTAACTTATAAGATTTTGAAATAAGTCAAAAGTGCTTGTGCACATCCAATTCACCTCTCCTATTTGACGCTTACCTTGCAAATATATCATGAAAAAGCATATTAATGCTGTGGGACATGTAAATTGCCCAACTTACCAAGGGTTTTAATTGAACTATAGGCAACCCAAAATGGTATAAAATCCCTTCAAATTTTTTTTTTCTCAAAATTATGGCATTCAATTAACCTTCCAGGATGAAAAGCCTATGATTTAGGTCTAATCTTATTGATTCCTACTTGATCTAAGATTTCTGGTAAGTCATTATCAGTTTGACTGTCTTTTTCAAAGCTTAATATTCCGTACATGTGATTTTACATTCACAACATCAAGTCCTAACTTAGGTCCCCTTAAATTTAAGGTTATAAGCCATGATGTGCTAGGTCTCTAACAAACTGAGTCATAGGTCCTAATTCTTATAAAAATTCAAAACAATAAATTAAAATAAGTTATTTACTTTATCCTTCTAACGAACATACCTTCTCCTAATAATGAGTTTACACAAAGTTAGTAAGTTCCTCAAATTAAACCAAATAGGTCGTCTTACCTATAAGGTAAGAATGTGAGATTCATCATCTAGTTTTCTTTTCCCTCACTATTGTAAGTCCCATTTATTATTTTCTCAATGGATGTAAGATTCATTATGATTAAATTAAGTTGATTGGAGATTAAGAAACTCATTAAATCAAAATTTAGCATACCGATAAATGTAAGTTCCTTCCCAAATTAAACTCAGTTACTTTCCATGCTAACAAGCCTCAAAATAAAATTCACCTATGCGTCTTAGACATGTTTCTTCAGGTTAAACTGAAACTTGTGAATAATTCATGTTCACACCATGTCTTTGAGCTTTTGCTGATTATATCCAGTACCTCTGAATTATAAGTTACTATGTTGTGTGCCTTTAACTTGATCAGTGAAACTAACACACTAACTATTTATTAGTAAACATGTTAGCACTAACCTTAAAAAACGCCTTCAATGCATGCATCTACCCTAGTTTGTTTGGGATACTTGAGAGGAGACATAGTTGCTAATATGGTTTTCTATATGTTATGGCTCAAGTCCTTAACATCGGTACTTTGGATTTGCTATTATACTTTGGATGACAAAATCATGAGATTTTGACCAAGTCTACCTTTATTCTTCAACCATTCCTCACTTAATTAAATTCAAGCCTAAATACCAAATTTAATTCTAAATACGAGCTTATGAATTCTCCTTAATTTAGAGTGCTCTTATATGAGTTGGAGGAATTAACTGTGGTCTTGTGTAAATAGGAAGTCTTGACTTTTGATCTAAGTAAACTTGTTATAAAGTTAGGAGAATTTTGATTAAAATAAACCGAATATATCTCATGATTTTTCAATCTTCTTATTACTATTTCAAGGAGGTTTGAAGGAAGGAGTTAGCTTTTCCTGATCAATCAGCCAGTGCAGCGTCTTGAAATATGTGAGCCTTGAAATGAATGATTAATAACAAAATTTATTGGTGTACATCCAGAACTGTCCATATTCTGTTAAATTTATATGTTGAGCTAAATAGCCTGAATTGAGTGTGTGGCTGATGAGATTAGCTCAGTTAGTAAAAGATTTGAGGGATAAAAACAATCATGTCTTATGGCAATAGCTATTTCCTAGATTAGAAAAGCACTTGATTTTTTGGTTGAACTCGGATGTTAATCTGGAAAATCACCTCTTGAGTTTGACTCGATGGGGAGAATTGACATTGGAATTTTTCCTTTAATTCCATATGTGAACATTTAATGCTTTTAACAGTAGCATTTCATTTCTTTTATGAGGGCTTGAATTTGAATGACCAATTGAAAGGTTATTTTTCTTTTTTCTTTTTCGGAAAAAAATGTTAATTGAAGTAAACATCAAGTTACTTCTACCAATATGAACTGATACGGGCCTCAGTTCTGTTAGGAGTTCTTAAGGTTGCAAAATCTTAGTTGGTATTCTGGTTTGCTAGGAAGGCTACTTTTATTGGGAGGGAGGTAATTTTTCCTTTGTTATCTATAATAACGGTTTGGGAAGAAATTAATTTTGAATGTGGATCCAAATGAAGCAGCTATCTCCCATACATGGAGAGCAAAGTGTTTTTTGTAGACAGCATTTTCAATGGAAATAATATTTTCTTGTGAATATGAAGAACGAAGATATACAAGTTAATTGCACCGAAGTTTGGAAATATTCCATTATGTAATGTCTAGAAATTATGATTGATGCAAACTACTTCAAGCTATTTTTCAAATTATTTTAAGAGGACTTTTAATTGCCATGTATATTTTCTTTTCCTTTTGTGGATTAAGGGTAATGCCCATATAATTTTCAAGTAAAAAATTTGCATTTCTGCAATATCCTGCTATGACTCTTTAGTACCTCCATCTACAAATGTAATTTCTGAACATAAATAACTGGAGAAAATAATTTATAATGCTGACCCAAGTAGTTGGGATAAGGCTAATAGTGATGTTAAATCGCAATTGCTTTCCCATCCTTTTTGCTAGGTTTGAGTGAAAAAATAGTTAATATCATTTTTTTTATTTTGTTTTATTTGTAGTATATGTTGTTTACCATAACCAACTTTATATCAAGTAAACTATGGTTTAATATTTTTAAAAGAGGGAATTTATCCTCATATTGGTTGCTATTATGCACAACTTTTTGGGCCCCTTCTCCTATTCATTCATCGATAGATATGTGTAATTTTATAGCCAATTTTAACATTTGTAGTTATTTCCATTATTTTAAATGTGTATTATTTCTTTACGTGCTTTGATTTTTTAGGCTATTTCGCAAGTTTGTTTTTGGGGCTGCAGATGAAATTGAGTTGAAGTTTGTGAACAGGTACACTCATCAATTTCAACAATGTTGACATGGTTTAAAGAGTTACGCAATGCTTTAAATTTTTAGTTGTTTATATTCCTCATTTAATTATGAGCATGAATCTTATATTTTTCCTTTGGGAGAAATTATGAGGATCTTAATCTACTCTGTATAATATTAAACCAGGAAATCAAAAGGCTGGCAACACAGGTTCATTTTTTTCTCTTTGATGATTAATGTTTTGACAGGCTCTTTTCGCTCCTTGGGCTTGCTTTGAGGTGGGAGAGTATAAAGTGGGTTGATTGGGAGAGGGATGCCTGTCTTATTTTTATTAAATGCCTGCTTTTGAAGTGAAGCATTGTTAAGCGGAGCTGTAATGTTTCGTTAGGTTATAACATACATTGGTTGTGCAAAGCACGTGCATTGTAGCACTCTGCGCTTTAAAGAAAAACACTCCGCATGCACTTTAGATGTGACCTTGAGAGTGAATTAGGAGTTCATAGCATACGTCATTGATTCAATTGCTCATTGGTTCACTAAGTTGTCGATTCCCCCAAGGTAGGAAAAAGTGTTGGTGATTCACATGAATGTGCAGGTCATGATCGAAGCACGACTTTTTGCCTTTCAATATCTTGATTTTCCTTTTCTAAATTTCTAGGTTTTTCTCCAGTTTTTTCTTTTTTCATCGTTTTTGCTCATGTAAATGCACCCCTCATCTCTCAGTCTCTTTCCACCTCTTCGCTTCTCAACCCACATGCTGGTGGCCCTTTACATCAAGTAGTAGCTCTCAAACTCACAAGTTACCTTTTATTTTCAGGTAATCTTTCTTCACTTAGCCTTTATATCTTTTTGTCTATCTCTTTAGTCATTTGTGTGGATGTATTCTTTGATTTATATATAATTTATATTTTATTATACTTATTGCATGATTTGTTATATTTGCTGAAATTATTATCATATGTGGTTTATATTTGATTAATTAAAAGAGTGCTAAATGCAAGTAATATATGCGTATAAGATATTTAAGTCGTGTTTTTGAGCTGTGTGTATTGAAATAAAAAAGAACTCTTGTGCATTTCATTGCATAAGTGAAATCATTGACTTACCCTGTGGGGTGGAGTATAGCTCCAGGTATAACCTTGAGCGTCCATAGCATGCCTTTTGTTCTCCAATGGAGAGTTCTGTACCCAATCACATTTATAATTTATCTAGCTCTTTTAAAGAACATTAGTTGAGCCTATGACCTAATTAGTTATCCTATGTTAGTTTATGGTCAAATAATTTAGTCGAAGTCAATTTTGATGTAAGTTGAAATTAATTTACCCTACTCCCTATTTTGTTAATTCTGTAGTTGCCTACCAATATAACCTCCCAACTCATCTCCCTCTTCTCTTCAATATTATGATCCACTTAGATCATCCAATTGACATCTTCCCTAATTATAGGGGCCCCGCTCTTTTATTGTCCTTGGTGTTGGTGTCCTCTTAGGCTGGCATTAAATGACAATAAATTGTTTTTGGGGTTTCTCATTCCAATTCATCAAAGTTGTCGCATGTATTCTCCTCTTTGAGCATCGTAGAAGGACCACCTTATTGACTCTCTTCTTTGGCAATCATTGAAATCACTGCCCTTAGTCTGCAATATTCTTTTTGCGAGACATCAATGGCTTGAAGTTACTATCTTTTGGTGAAGAAGCGAAGGTCTTTGTTTACATTTTATGCATGCTTTTTTACTTTTGCTGTTACTATATTATATCCACTTTTTTTAAGGAATTTATTTGTATTGTTATTAAAAATAAAAAAAAAATTTATACTTATTTTTGATAATCATGTTCACATTTATACAAATTATAAAATGAAAAATTTGTGGGGATTTTTCCCATGCTTTGAGGCTTATGCCCTACGTGATAGGTATTGCTGAACCACTATTCTGCCTTGAAAATATTGATAATGATAGATAAACCTTTATTAGTTTTATATGTTTAACTTCATATATTGGTAAGTAAATACTTTTGTATTAGTATTTTTATTTATATGATTAAGAGGAAATATAAAAACAGTAGAGAGGACATGCCTGTGTTGAAGCCACTAAAAATCCTTACAGTTGGTCATTTTTCTGCAGTTTCGTGGTAAAAAGCTGTGATGGATGTCTTGCACTCGCTATGATGCACTTATTGTGTTTTCATTCTTCTTAAGCTTAGTGCATGGTTTATTATCTTATCACTAAAAGGATTAGTTTACTGCTTTGTGGGAACGTTATTTGGTGCATACGCTAGCTCTTTCAGTTCAAACAGCTTGTTGAGCATCAATGTCAAATTTTAATATGAAAGTAAATTCTAGAAATTCTCTAGTATGGAATGAAATGAAGCAAACAATTAAAGCATATGTACAAGAAGATTAAATTGGATTTTGTATATCTTTTTATTTAACAAATTGAATTAAATCTAGCATGAGCACTTTTTTGGAGCTAACCAAAATCAACTTCAACTAGAAATGTAGTTTGAATGTAAGTGAGAGGCGCCATGAATTTAAATGTTGAAATGCATAGGAAACTCCGAACTTAGGAACAAGGTTGCCAAAAAAACTCATTATTTGTCACGAATGACTAATTCAGGGTCGATTGATGTAGAGAATATATTTGATTGAACCCATTACGTGTTCTGACATTTACTCAAGTGAAATTTGTATCTCAAAATATATGACAAATTTATATATTGATTTTCTTATAATTCATATCAAAATTAAGCATGAAAATCTTCAAGTTTGTACACAAATATCTGAGAATTAAAGGCATTAATTATTAAAATTTTTTATGCGTCTCTATAATCTTTGATATCAAAACTGCTGACAACAAAATTGTTTTATCCACCTCATTCTTGCACAAATTATCAATTGTCATATAAGCCAACAAAGGACAAATAAGCTAAAACAAGCTGAAACAGACATTGAACAAAACATTTCATAAAGGTAAAAAGTAACTATCTTTGCAAATGTAAGCGAAACAATATCAGAGTAGTAATGTATCGATAATTTATCATTTCAAATTAGTTTATTTATTAAGTTATTTAATGAAAGTAATTTTATTATATATCAAATCCTTTTAAATGTCATTTATAATTCATGGGTTTGACTTTCATACGAAATTGTCACCGTCACTTTAAAGCGAAGGTAGCGAGCCCTATCTCTTCTTTGCTGTACATGACACATTTGTTGAATTTCAGCCTAACTCATCAGTCGGAATCTGTCCTACATTAAACTAAATCTCGTCTTTTTTTCTTATCTGCGGATATCTATTAGTCTTCCATCATGATTTTTCCGGCATTCTGTTTATCACATTCTTGCGTTTAACAATTAACGCATGTTTTAAAATATTTTCATATGCCCAACAAATCATATCTTTATTAAGGAAAATTAAGCGATTTATAATCATTATAAATTAATAATATATCTTAGTTAAGTAATAGCGTTTGTATTTGCGTATAATATAATATCTCATATGTCATTTCTGATTTATAAGAATCGGTAGCATGTATATTTATCGAATTTAAATTAGCATTATGTTCCTCACAGTTAATGGGTTATAAGTGATGTCTTCGGCGTTTCAGTCAGACCTATAATTGAATTACTCTTACGAATACATCTCATAAATAAATTTAACAGAATATCACCGGTTTAAAGCTGCATTCTTACACTAATGATCATCATATAATCTTTCAAAAGATCTACTCCAAAGTACTCTTAACTAATGCCCATACTAATTACCTGATTAAATTAGCAAAAAAAAAAAAACAAAAATTTATTAACTAGAAATTAGCTTTGGATATTACATTATTCATGTTGGATTGTGTTCCACCTAATAATTGGCTCGAGTTTGACTAATTTTTATAAGCTCGATTATGTAATAAGTCAAACACGAACAATACCTTATTCAATTGTAATCGGCTCCATAATTGCTTGATAATGTTTACATATACATGTGTATGCATGTATATTTATATATGCATGTATGTAGGCATATATATATATATATATAGTCATAGAATTTTTTAGATTTAGTTTCTATAGTTAAATTCTTAAATGGCCTCTTAGGGATTAAATTGGAGAAATGCAATACTCAAAGATTGAATTGACCACTTATGAAATTATCCGGGGACTATTTTGGGATTTAATCTCTCTCTCTCTCTCTCTCCATATATATATCAAACGCTAAAAATTGGCATGTTTGCTTAACAAGCTGAGTTGAGCAATATTTGTGCTCGCTAAAATTTAGTTCATTTGCTCCCTCCCCCACCTAGGAGTATTGAAACTTTAGGAGGTGAGATTTTTCCTTTTCATTGTGGTTCGCATTAGACATACTAGATCTTGATTCTTAATTTTACTCCTGTTGAAAATTGCTTCTTCAATCATCCAAGTTGAGATGATGAAAATGACCAAGAGGATTAGACAAGAGCTGAATCAACTGGGTGCCATTCCACCAGTTCCGTCGAATTTCATACTTGAAATCAAAGACTTTAAATACATGAGGAAAAAACTCAACATAGCTTGGAGAAATTTTAAGGTTGAAACCTGCTTAAGTTGCCTTAGTACCTTTGGAAGAGGTATCTCATAAGCATGGGACTCAAATTTTATTTGAACCAGAATATATTCGACATGACCAGTAATATAACATGCAATTAGGCCTAAACATATGTTAATATTGCATGCAATTAGGCCTCAACATATGTTAATATACCTCACATTTACATTTCATTGGAAATATGACGATGGGCTTCGAAGTTGGATCATAAACTACTTTCCCTACCAGCATACCTTATGTTAGGACGTATTGTATGGTTTCAGTAGAACATACAATGCTTTCAGCTTAATTCAACAAACTATCCGTTTTAGCATGGCAACAACATAGGCATGCTAACTTATACCCGTGTAATTGTTTTCATTTTTGTGATATACATAGTTCAAACTGAATGTTAATAAATCTCAGTACATGCTCAAACATAAAACCATGACAACAGGATGTTATGTTGTACTTAGTCTAGTGGTTGTAGACTTGGCGCTTTACATTAACTCTCTCTCACTTTGAAGAATTTGTTTGAAAAATGTTGTTACTTTTACCACTTCAACATCTCTAGGACGAGCAATTTAAGCTCCTGTACTGAAAGACCTTGATTTGTTAGATGAGGCCATCACCTTCTTTAGGTGAGGTATCACTGAACTGCCCAACATGATTAAAGACAATGTGCATATCAAATATGTCTTCAGGTTGTCATTCAACTCTATTGTTGACAAGCTTCAATTGAGGTCAAGTAGGTGCTGATTGTATCAGGGATGTGAATCTAGGAGAAGGAAGAGAAGTATAAGACATCCATTGGTAGTGTGCAGTATTAAGTTAAATCAGTTACAGTACCACATCGATTACAAGGTTGATGTCATATCTGGTTACAGTACCACATTGGCACCAATTTGCTTTAGAACTCAGTGTGTAGCTAGCTCCTTAAAATTTTATTGGGGAAATCTCTCTGGTTGTACATGAAAAATGGCCGTATCTCTCTTTTGAAACTATGGTGCCTACGTCCACAACCAGTTTATAATTATTATCACTAACAACAAGCTTTGAAGGAATATTGGCATGCTGATCATTCTCATGTGCAAATTACTTTTATAAATTTGCTGAGACAATATTCAAGTGATAATGCACAAAATTGTTTTAAAGAATTCTTCTATTTGTTAGTCTTAAAGGTGGTTCATCAGGTGCAGTGTTCCCACCACAACTTTTAAAGATTTTGCATAAAGATGGTTCAATTCCTTGCCATCTTCTAGTCCAATTCTTTTAAAAAATTCTCAACATTATACTAATTAAAATAAATAATTGCATTAACATTTTTTCTCTATATGATTGCAAATCCCTAAATATCATATGCCTATATATATTTAAAATATTTATTTGCTTTTCCTAATTGTTCCATTAGAACTCTTTTGATATCTCTAGTTTCACACTATTGTAACATAGCTTGACTCAAATAAATCTAATTAGATTAATATGATTCTAAACTCAATGAATGGACAAATTAACTTTGATCAAACATTTGAATTTGTTTTAATGGGTTGATAATCACCTAATATAAATAAATTAACCTTTGGTGATTCTTAATTAGACAAACTTAGTCAAACCCCCTTCATTTGTTTGTGGAGCAGTCTTGTTGGGAAACTATCAAAAAATCACTTTTGTGGTATATCAATTGAAAGAAGATTCTCGTAGTTCACATCAGGAAAATCCGTCATTCGTCTTCTGTTTGTTCATCATTAGTTTAGGAATCTCAAATCAAAATCTACATAAACCAATTTCATTAGGGGAGTGAGAGCCTTTGAGAAAGTAGATTTGCAAAATGTCACTTCTGGGTGACATGTGCAAAAATTCTCCTTGAGACTCAAGTTTCAGTCTGCTAGTTTTTGGAAACCGCTAGTTTTAGCTGCTACTCACCTTCCATTGAATCTCTCTTGAATGATTGCCCCCGACCGAAGCTCCCGACCGAAGCTTTCAAGCACGACTGACTATTTCAATCTCTGAAGAGAATAAGAGGTTTACGTGATGCTTTGGGGGCAAGCAATTTAATCTGGATTTTGAATTGTGAATTAAATGAAAGAAGTTTTACTTCAATATTCGATATGTGATTTTCGTTTCGTGTTGTTGATGTATCTTTTGCTTGGGATGAGTGTGTAGTGGGTCTTGCTTTCGGACACTATTAATGCAACCTATTCGTGTTTTGCAGATTACGCACTGGCACTCAAAAGGAAAAGGCCACTCAGTTTATCGATGATGAAGTATAGGTTATCCATGCATTCCTAAAAGGAGAATTTACGATAGAATCGTGGAAGCATTCACGCACCTTATTTGATTTTTTCTCTCAAGCTATCAAAGAGAATAATGACTTCAACAGTGATGGTTGGGGTGGTTGTTCTCTCTCCATCTGGCATTGGGGGAGTCATTGACATTGGAAGGAGTGGTTGGTTACTTGATCAATATTAGCATGGAGACCAATTCAAGTGAGCCCTAAGCTTAAGAAGCTATGGAATCCCGACTACTATGAAGAGTTCGCAGCTTGTGGAGGAGCATCATAGTAGAAGACTATGTTGCTCTTGTGGTTGAACTTACTTAGCCTCCACTTCTTATTTTAGGAGGTCTTTTTTCTTTGACCTTAACCCAATACACGAGCTTGTTGACAAAGCCTGCTGTTGATTGATGGTCCCAACATTGATGTCTATTCTATACAGGAGTCAAAGCATTGGTGAATGAACCAAAGACTTGAAAATGGGAAAGAAAATTATTACCTTTTTGTTATAGGATTATGGCTCCCTTGATGACTATAACACTTCACTAGCAGCTCGCTAGCTCGTTCATTCACTTGCTCATGGACTCACTGTTTCGCTAGAAGAGAAGCGACTAGTTGCCACTCTCTTTTGCTAAAAGATGCTTATCCATAAGCTACGAAGGAGGGGAGCAAGGGAAGACCACGATGAAATGGGAGGGAAGTTGTCGTAGAAGCTTTCCCCCTTTCTTTTAAGATGAAATGAAATTCTTCTCCCGGAACACTAGCTAATCTACAAGTTCCCTTCAATCTTATGAACTGATTTAGAAGCATGTTGCCACCATCTTTTTGATTAAGGAACAAACCCATTTAGGGGTTGTCGGCCAGGAAGGGGAGAGTGGCCGAGTGGTCAAAAGCTACAGATTGTAAATCTGTTGAAATTTTTGTACGTAGGTTTGAATCCCGCCTCTTCCACTTGTTGTAGGCTTTAGAGAAGAGAAAGTAGGCGTCGGTGTAGGATGGCCAATCAAGCGAAGCTCTTTCTTTTTTCTTGTTGTGCCTTGAAGTGAAATTGTATCGTATGCTAGTTAGGGAGGTTGGCGAACTACTATGATTTATAAAGATTCCCCATCTATATCCCAACGAGAACGGAAGTGAGTTGCTTTTGGCATCAGCTGATAGTCTCTACTGTTGGTGCACACTTGCGCTCATCATTCGAGACGCAACTAAGCAATACATACAATAGACGAAGGAAGTGCCCACCCTGCATTATGGGAGGTTTTAAGAGACCTGTAGTTGTAGTTTTTTAGCAATAAGCAAAGATGAGCTTGCAAAGTTGTGTAGCAAAGACAAAAAAAGAACAAACAACAACAAAAGTTGTAGTGCATCCGTTTTCTTTTAGGGGAAGGCACGTGGATTGGAGAGGTAGTAGAAGGATGGATTTAGAAGTCTTTGTGTGAGCCGTATGTGGTGAGAATTGCACATATGATAACTTTTTTGTACACGCGAAAGCTAGTTGAGATTTTTTCTAATACCACTCTTGACCTAAATTGAACCATCAAGTCAGGACCTAAGCCTTATGGTTCCTTTGCTTACCTAAGACTTGGCTTATAGCCAAAGCCAAGCAAAGCGGTGATGTGAGAATGAGAAAAAGAAAAAGCCTTAGCGAGCTAAAAAGTGATGAAATGATCTTGGGTTGAGAGCAAAGTGAAGCCAATGCAACAACTAATCCAATTGTTTAAGTCGATTATGTTTATGATTCGGGATAAACGGGAGAAGTTGGTTCGACATCTATTAGATTTAGCAAATTTGCTGGGAGAAACATTGATGGTCCTGCCCCATAGCTTTATCAATTGAAAATTGAAATAGTCAAGATTAGTGTATTGAACAATTTCGATTCTTATTTTTGTTATTTAAGGATTTTGATCAGATTGAGCACATAAGCTGCAAACCCGAAGTCAATTCATTCTCTTTGGTTGATGTCTATCTTCATCATGATAGTTGATCGAGTCAAAACTTATCTAAGTCGAATGTAATGTCATTCATGATGAAGTTGAGATAAATTAATTGGAATCGCATCGCTACACCCAGCTTTCCTGATCAAAAAGAAAAAAAGAGAGCGATACCTAGAAGAGAGCATGCCGATGATGTGAAAGTGCTCCATACGGCTTTTAGGGTTCATTCACTTTATCGTATTGCTACCAGTAAAGCTCTACTTAGAGAAAATATAAGAAAAGAAGTAGCTCGAGCAAGGCGAGAGAATAAATAGTTCATGAGTGACTACTTTTTTCTTCTATTTTAAAGGAGTAAAGAAAGAAGGAATATGACGGAAAGTAGAGCATGCGATGCAAAGCTCAGGGAGTAAAGAAAGGCGGTGACAATTTATTCTGAAAGAAAGAAGAAAAGTTTCTTCAAAAATCTCATCGTAGTGATAACTTGAATTCTCGGGAACTCACTTGGCCCCTTTAGGACTGAAGCGGAGGAAAGTCTAATTGTGTATGACCTATATTCTATCAGTAGAACTTCCTGATAGTATTCTATCTCGCATCCTTCCTTTCCCGATCCGTTGGTCTAAAGTTACCGATTGCCTCGAAGAAGGGGGTTCTCCTAAGACGGGCACCAAAAAGGAACCAATGCTAATAGAGGAGTGATAGATGAGCAAGAAAATCTATTACTAATAAGACTATGATCATGATGAGAGGAGCCTGAATGCCCACTGTGGAATATCCTTTATGCTATTCAAATGGGGACTAAAGATTTGATGCATGTTACTAGCTTTGCTAGAAACACTCTAGACTTGCTCAATCCAAGAAGTTCATAGGGTAGGAGGTTTGGAGAAAAATTTTAGTTGAACTCATTCATTCTAGTGCACATCGGTTAGAGGTGGCAGGCATCTAGGTTGAAAGTTAGGTTGGCAAGCCCTTGCAACCATCTTCGATTAAAGAGAGTAAGACATCGTCATGAGAGGCCAACTCTTTGTAGCCAATTCTAGACTATTTTAGAAAGAATGAATCTGATGGGATCATTGGATGAAGCTAACCTATTATGTCTATTAGTAAAGTAGCTGGTAGCAGTGTGAGTAGTGGGCTGGCCTATTTTTATGTGGGCATAGAAAGAAAGATAATTTGTCAATGAAAAATTGAGACAAAATCTCATGTTTTGTTGAAATGCTAATTCATACAGAATAGTTCTTGAGACAACTGGATAGTATATCTTTTTTTCTTCTAGCTAGGACTTCATTTTCAATGTATGCAAACATAGGGGATGTCATGTGCAATGCAATGAGAAATGAAAGCAAGTGCGATGCGGAGAGACAGACATTAACCAAGCGAAGAGTTCCAGGATGATATGTAACCAATGATATCTGCTAGCAAGAGTTTTATCCATCTAGGAAGTTATTTAAGTCCTATCAGTTCTTGTTTTGTTTCAAACTAAAGTAAGATAAAAGTCTTAGAGAGTACATATCGGTGTTTATCAAAGCCTTTCATGAAGTTATTAACTAGGATAAGTCCCTGGCCATAAGTTTTTTGGTGTGTTTGCAGTCTATAAGTTTCAAATTCTTTGTTGCAAAGAATCCTTTTAACACCATGGAAGGCTTCTTCTTAAGATGATTAAGTTCATCAGTATGAAAAGGGTTTATGTAGGAATTTGAATTGTATGAAAAAAATCTTCTCTTAAGAAAATGAAACACCAACATTAATAGTAATAATGTTTCTTCTCATTTGGATAAGAAAAGAAAAAGAATCAGGCTTTCCATTGAGAATGTGATGTAACAAAATCACAGAGCCTATTGATTCAATAAGCACTTGTTCTCAACACCTCACATGAAGTGTTTTGATGTCTTTTTGTCACCTAGAAATAGGCCTCTCATTAACACTAATAATACTTAGTGACATGCTCTTATGAGAAATTTTGTTGAAGAAAGAGATAACATGGAATTCTGTATGTGTTATAATGATTAAGATCACTATCTTAAGAATTACTTGGCTTTGTTTGAAAAAATTAATAAATGTGAGGAATTTGAAAGAGTTTCTTGCCAATCATCATGATGACAAGAGATTTGACGAAGAGCAGCTTGTCTCCTTTGAGAGAACCATCAAGATCATGATACCATGTAAGCCATAATTATTGTGGTTGAACTCGAAGCAACTTATCATAGAAGTTTGAATAGGCTTTGGTAATTTGAAGAGGCTCACACAATTTAAAGATACAATGCCAATTAAAGATAAATCTATAATGGTGCATGCCGACATGTTGATGTTTAAGTCACTCTTTGGATCAGCATCCAAGAGCATTACCAGATAATTGCAAAACAAGATCCTTAGCCTGACATTTGAGTACCTACCTCTTGGCGATTCACATGGCCAATAGGGATAACAAACTTTTGTGCTTTTTTCACACACCCTATTTGTTGGAGGCATTTATAAATTTCTATATTTTTTTACAAGATCCTCAATTTAATACAACAATGCAAATGGACAAAGATAGATACAATTTCATGAGAAATTGACTTGGACTGCTCTGCATTTGTGTCTCATTTCATGGAATTAACTACCATTTTTGGTTGTTTGTGCACAACACTTGTTTGAAATAAAAATTTAAAAATAATTAAATAATTATTAAAGTATATATATATATATATATGTATATATATTTATACATGATATGGGGATGCTTGCCTATGGCCCCATAAGCTTAAGCATATAACAAAGATGCATGTGTGTGATGATGGAACGTTGCTTTCCCTCTTAGCTTTCATTACTAATTTCTCTTTCTTTTCCTTCTTTCTACAGCCCAACAAGCTCTGCTCTCTGAAGTAAAAAAAAAAAAAGCTTCTTAATTTCTCTCACACGATTCCTCCTTTTCTCATGAACACCACATATCAAAGAGTAGAAAATGGAAAGTAAGATTTTGGGTATATCACGTGCAACCCTTTTGTTGCATTTTGATGTAGAGAGAAAAACATTTTTAGTTGAAGGGATGAATGTTTTAGGTCGCAATGTCTTATTCACCATTCTTAAACACTTCCATTGGAGTGGCATGATCACATTTTTCCACTACCCTTTGCAAGATTGATGTGGAAGCTCTGTCGAAATTTATTTGAAAATTTGGACATAATGTAGAAATATTGGAGCACAAAACATTAATGAAATACAAACGCAAACACAATTTGTGAACAAAATGAAGCAAGTACTAAAAAGGATGCCTCATAAATCTTGCAAACATAAGAAAATATTCAAATTTAGTTTGCATAAATATGAAGGAAAGCTTGCCATCTTCGATAGGACACATATGAACAAACTTGTAGACAATAGTGTGCAGCATGATACATTGTAAAGCATTTGATATGGTCTATTAAAAAGTTTACAAGTGACACATCATAAAACATGTAATACATTGCATCAAAAAGCTTCAAACATACGCTCTCACTCATTTTGTGAAATATTTGCCAAAGGATGAAATTTTAAACTAGAAATAACTTTAAAGTATATGCATGTCTTTTAATCAGAGCATACCACTCATGTTTTTTTATGCAAATATGGTACAAATCCACCTCCTTGAAAAGCCGTGCAAATTCTTTTTTGTTTAGATTGTCAGTGGCTTTGATGTGGCATAGGGTCATGTTATTGAAAGAGATTTAATTGGATCTGTGAGGATTTAAAAAGATGTTAGGGATAATGCATAAGCCTTAGAGAATGTTGAGTAGAAGTGGTTTT
The DNA here is from genome assembly GCA_021442155.1 of Cymbidium sinense. NCBI lineage: Eukaryota > Viridiplantae > Streptophyta > Magnoliopsida > Asparagales > Orchidaceae > Cymbidium > Cymbidium sinense. The sequence goes on from CM038229.1 coordinate 40,259,015, forward strand.
AAAGGATAAAGACAGAGTGGTTGGTCAAGCATGGAAATAAGCCCAATCTAAGAGCACTTTTTTTGGGTTTTTAAAGTTGGTGTGGGAAAATTATGCAACTTAAGGATTTGGAACCACTTGAAATAGTTAGGGCAATTAATCTAATTAGTGTTGGGACAATTTTATTTTTCAATAATTTTAAGAGGGTTTTATGAGGTCTTGATCATGACAAGATCTTGTTAGAAGCCCCTTTGATCAAGAGCCATTGATTTGGTCATGACTTTAGTGGAGGGAATTATGGATGGGATCAAGGCTCGAAAACAATTGTGAATGGTAGGGGATTATTTTTAGTTTATATCTAGAGTGTTTCACAAAATTTCAAGGTGTTTTGATCGGCTAAATGAGGTTAAACATAAGATTAGGTCTTGTTCATGTAGTGGTTGACTGATAGCCTCTTTTAGGATTTTGATGAATTTTTGTTGGGGATAGATGGGGACAATGACATGGATTGGTGAAGGATGTAGATGATATGTCTATCAAATAATGAATAAGGTTAATGCAAAATACTTGAAATTATAACCCATCAAAGTGACAATGTGAGAAGAGATTACCAAATTCCTTCGAAGTTGAGGCTAATCACCTAACCTCCTTGCTTGGATTAAAACACCAAATTTTAGTAAACACGCATCAAATCCTTTTTTCATTTCAATAAATTATTTTGTCTCTTTACACCCAATAAAATAATAAAAAAAGGCTAAGGGAAGGAGAGGCTGGCCATATAAATGGTGGAGAGTGAAGGGGTGGTTACACGTGTAACTTTCCCTTCAATAAAAGTGGCTGACCACTTATGGAAGAATTTGATCAATTGAATTTGTTTTATTTCAATTAATCATTTTTCAATTAGCTTTGCAAAATCTTCCCACAAAATTTGAAAAGTCCAACTTCAAAATTTCAAAATATGAATTACTAATTCTAAAATTCAGGCTTTCAAATGTCCACAAATAGGAAATTAACATTACAGTCTCACACAGCCATTGCCATACATGTAAAATTTTAATCCTAATTGTTTGGCTTCATTTTGTTCTTTGTCATGCACCATTGCCTAGTAGGAGCTCCCTTTGTCATTGATGCTTTGCTTAATTCCATTGGCTCCTTATGGCACATCAAGTCTCTAGTTCTTAAAGAATTCTTTTCTGCAGAGCTAAAATCAATGTAGTCTCTACAAGTTCTTGTGGAGTCTTCTTCAAGTTGTCTCTAGTAAACTAAGTTTCTTGTGCTAGCTATTTGTCTTTTTATCTCACAAGAAACTTATAATTTTCATTCAACTTTGTAGGCACGTCATCTTTGATAATATGGTCTATATCAAAGAAAGAATGTTGGCTAGGTATTGGCCAATAATATTTTTGTTCTCCTATAAAAAATTCATCCATTAGATTTGAAATTTTGCTTACCAATCATATGCATTTGGGTCAACACTCATTAATAAATCATATGCATATTTTCCCTTTCCTTTTTAATCAATGGCAAACCGGTCTCGATTTTAAGAAAACGACCGGTTTAAGAAATTCCACCTTAATCACCAATTTATATTATTTAGTCAAATAATTAAATTCTTTTAATAAAATTTATAAGTTTTAATAATAATTTTTTAACCATTTAAATTCAATTAATTTTATATTCACTTTTAATAATTTATAAGAATCTTATTTTATTAACATGAATGTAATTGAAGTAGTTTATGAGGTTCCTCCTTGGAGCTTTTTTTATATATATAATGAGTGCAACATTTATTTTTTTTATGATGTGAGATTAAAGAGTGCAACTATATTTTAATTTTGAGAATAGTAAAGTGAGAGATATAAAAATATATAGTAACATTTGAATTTTGAACTCTATATTTTTATTACAAATTATATTTTATAATATAAAAGTTATTTTAAAAAATATATTTTATAATAATATTTTATATATTATATTTTTATGTTAGCTATATTTTATAAAATTTTTAAAATAATTTTTATATTTAAAATTTATTTTTTTATTACAAATATATATTTTATAATACTATTTTATAAAATAAATTATAATAAATTATACTTATATTTATAAACTTATATAATAATTTTTAAAATTTTTTAAATGTATTTAATATACTCATCTGTACTTATAACACATAATTATATCTTAATGAGCTTTATATTAATCTTTAATTTATTATTAAAATTTATAATTACTAGAATTATTATTTATGTACTTGTTCTATTTATTTTTATTATATATATATATATTATTGTATTATTTAATTAGATCAATATTTAATCATTTTAATATTTATTATGTTATCTTATTTAACGCCGGTCGAATTATCGAACCATGAATCTCTCCTAGTTTTTTATTCGATGTGATTTTCACAACTTTGTATTCTATTAAAAAGATTTGTTACCCAAACAATTAAAATATTACATATAACTTTTCAAATCTTAATTAGTATCTCAAACATTCATTACCTTTTTCGCAGGTTATTAGAGTCAAATGGTCATTACATGCAAGGGAGGAAATCGTCTTCGAGCTTCTGCAGCACTTGAGAGGAACCGCCACGAGAAGTTTGCTGCAAGGAATCAGAAAGAGCACAAGAGAAATGCTAGAAGAGCAGGAAGCAGTTCGAGGCTCTTCACCATTCAAGATGTTCTTCAAAGCACAGTTCGTGCATGGTTGCAGGTACTCATGAACATACACATGCATGTTTCAGCATTGCCCCTTTGATGCCATGCAATCTTAAAACCTCAAATGAATTTGGTCATTCAGGATAAAAGTCTGAGAATCACTCACAATCTTGGGATCTTTGGTGGCTGTGGCCTGATTCTCTCCATAATAACTGGCCTTTTTGGGATCAATGTCGATGGAATCCCTGGGGCTCAGAACACTCCATATGCATTCGCACTCTTTTCTTACTCTTCTTGGAGTCATATTAATTGGGCTTGGTATGCTCTATCTTGGGATGAAGAAGCTCACCTCTGAAGAGCAGGTGAACGTTAGAAAGCTTGAACTGCAGCAGCTAGTGTCGATGTTCAAACATGATGCAGAGACACATGCGAAGGTTAGGGAAGGTGTCTCGAGGCAACATAACTTGCCACCGACTGCTGCAGATTTGTTAAATGATGCCGACTACCTTCTTATTACCTGAGTATTGTACTAAAACTAGCAAGAAAGCCGAAGAGGATCCCCACTTGTATGCTATTGAGTACCAGCTTGTGACTTCTCTTTGTAAGCTTAACCTTCTGAAGAAGTTATGAGGATTCAAATCTCCTCAAATGATCTGAGTCTCCTGTGTCACCTCTTGCTAGAGATGGTTACAAGATTGCAACTATTTATGTCCTCGCGGTCTTCATCCATGTGTTCTGAATGAAGCAATGCAAAAGAAATCATAATTGATCAAAATATTCTACTGGTTAGGCTATTGCGGTAAAGTTTCTTCTACCTGTAAATTTAACATATGTTCCACTTATTTCTAATTTGTGTTCTGATGGAGTATTGAGTTGTAGGATCTATTTGAATTTATGATCTGATTTATTGCTCATGGCATTCCTACAATTTGGTGGTTAATTGGACAGTAGAGCTCCTCTGTACTGCAGCTCGTGGCTTTACATTCGAGTATTGAGTAGTTTTTTTTTTTTTTGTAATTGTTTTATATCTACCAAAATAATTTTAAAGGGTTTCAATAGAATTTAGTTGCATTAAATTCTTTTTACAATATATTTGTATTTTAGCAAAACCAAATCGCTCTAATATTTACAAGAGGTGATCTACATGACCAATACAAAACAATTGAATTCTTAGACTTATGCTTGTTCAAATTTCACCGTCTCCAAGTCCAATTTCCCAAATCTAGATGGTATCAGACACATTAGTGAACAAGTTCTTCAAGGGAACATGACAAGCTTGCCATTTTAGGGCTTATTCGAAGCAATTTTTTTTCCTAGTTATTTGCCAGGCATTATCCACAATTTTGGCTATAATTTCATCACTATTTTTCAAAAAATTTATGACGAGAAATAATTTTTTAATGAAAAGATCTAATGGAGTCTTGCATGAAAAGTATTGTTGGATTTTCCTAAAATGAAACAAAAAAGCTTTATAATGCTAACAACAACTTAACAAAAATCTAATATTCCCATAATAATTTTACAATGGAATCTTTTTGCCTGATTATTTTTTTTTAATGTTTTTGAGCATTTTTTTTAAAAATTTTAATAAATAATGAATAATAAATCTATAAATGTATTTTAATTTAAAAGCTCATACAAAACATTAAATATTATGTAATTTAGGGGTTGTTTGGGATCAATTTATTTTTTATTTTTTGTTTTTGTTTTTATATTATTATTGAAAATATGTTTGTTTAGAGTATTTTTTTATGTAGTTCTATTTTTATTTTTAAAAATAAATAATGTTATTTTTAAAAATATTTTAAATATTTAAAAGATATTTTGAGTATTTTTAAAAACAAACAGTATAATTAAATAAGTTTTATTTTAAGTAAAATATAAACAAAATAAAATAAAAATACAAAATAAAAAATAAAAAAAAAGTGATCTCAAATGGCTCCTTAATATTTATTTGATTAATATCGCGAGTCAAATTTGATATATTAATATTAAAAATGCCTTATAACTTAAAAGTTTTTTGCTTTCAATAATATAGTATCGATCAAGATAATGAATTCACCATATCTTTAAAAAGTAGACTGACTCATTAAAAGGTATCTCAATAGGTCAACACATGTCAATAATTTTGTTTTTATATTATTTAATCGTGGTTGAATTTATGCCTAAGTTTGGAGATTTGACTTCAATTTAGGCATAATAGGCTCAGATCATAAGTCAAGTTTGATCTAATGGTGCAATCAATGCCAATCCTTTTCTTATTTTGGACACAATTTCTCTAAGCCAATATAGTTGCAATGACTTTATAAAGGCATACCTGAATCACTCCTTCATGAATAGGTGGCTTATGAGCTAAATAGTTTAGCTAAATTTCCATTTAGATCCCATTGGCTTAGCCAAGTGCCATTTGAGCTAAACCAAAAGAGATATTTAGCTTGGCTAAGACTTGATAGGCTCAAAAATTTAGTCTATTGATTATGCTTATATGCTTGCCCCTTTATTCATGTTTTTCATCATGGAGGATACACACTTTTCTTTCAAATCGAGTAATGTAATTATACAAGACTTGGTATCTCTAATCAAATTAAGTGCATACACCTTTATTGGACGAATGTTTAAAAAAGAGATGTTAGAATCCTTCCTGTTACAAAATAGTATGTGATGTTTGCTAGGTCAACCAATATCATTGTATCTTTATCCCAATCTTCAATCACTACTTCATCTCCAAGAATAATGCCTTAAACTTGAAGGCCCTCATCATAGTGAAGTTTGGCATGATTAAGATCGTCCAACCCTTATTTGCCTTAACAAAGATATAACTATGATTTCATCCCTTACATGAGGTGAGAAAACACTTAAAGGATGTCCCCTTTTGATTGAGAAGAAACTTACTTTTTTTTAAGTGCATCACTTATAATAAATACATAAATTGATAACATGACCACAGAGCCTCTTACTTTATAAAGAACCACTTCATGACTTGTAGCATTATGTACACATTTGACATATTATATAGGCACTATCAATATTATCGCCAAAAATTGTTCACATCTACTCTAAAGAGAAGTTCCAATCTTAAAGCAGTGTTCAAATGAAATAATTTTGTGGCATTTTATGTTTTGTTTCACCTTTCTACCTTTAATGGAAGCCTATTTTAATATTTTCTATAGCCATAATTTTTTTTTTATATATCTTCTCTAATATCTTAGTGGTGATAAATCTTTGAGCAATAATTTTTTTTTCTTGAAAAACTTTGGCATCATCATTACTTATAATGACATCTATTACCCTTCTATTTTATTATTAGCATTAGCACTTTAATCTCTAAGATTTTTTTACAATTGATATATTTACTACTGTTTGAGCTCCCATCATTACAACACTCTTCTTCATCTCAACCTCTACTAAAGCTCACTTGTGATTTGTAGCTTTGAGATTGACTCCACAGTAGATCAATAGAAAGTAAATTGTTCCTCATAGTATATTCGACCCTTAATTATATTTATAGGAAAAGGTTAAAGAAAGTAGGGTTCTTTGGCACTATCACTTTAGAATGTGAGATGAGAGAATGCTCAAGTTTATGGTGATGTTGTGAGAAGCATCACTACCCAACATTTTGATGTAAGTTATCAAAGTGTTGTTGGAAATATAGTAAACTAGTTGTTTAATTTTGATGGATGAGACTCATTAGAGCAAGGTGTAATGAATGAATAATTATGTTGATTTAAGAGACAACTTGCCAAAAAGTGGAGCACCACTCAACTATATGACCTTAAATAACTTATGCTTGATTATATTGTGAGTATTACTTTGAAACTGTTTGGTTGTATATAAAGTAATTGCAAAAATATTTTTTTCGTAGAAACAAAATTATTAAATTAAAAAATAAACTATATATTGAAAGCTAAATAAATTATACACAAAAATCACTATATGTTTAAAAAAAATCACTATTCATTTATTTTGAAATAAAATAACTTTATGATTTTTATATTTAAGTCATATTAAAATAAAACTAAAATTATTAAATTATATTATAATTAATAAAAATAATTAATGTTATATATTTACTTTTTATTAGCTAATATGGATCAGATAGATTGCAATTTCTATGGATATTCAATCAAATGAGCAGTAAATGCTGAAAAATTCAATCTTATGATAATATTTTTGACATAAGTTACTCGTTCTTCTTCAGTTTGGATGAATTTAGTCTCATTGAAAAGTTAATAAAATCTTCTATAACTTTTATGCTGGCTACTTTGGTTGATTACAACCTGATGTACTACAATTTTTAAAAACGTCGAATCACAAAAAAGCTGAAATGTCAAAAAATCAAACATTATGATGATATTTCACACATAACTCACTCGTTCTTTGACCAAATTAGATGGAATTGATCTTATTATAAAGTTAATAAAATTCTCTATAACTTTTATGTTGAACACTTTAGCTCATCATGATTAGATGCAATACAATTTTTGAAAACGTAGAATTACCAAAAAAATTGCTGAAAATTAGAACTTGTGATCATATTTTGCATATAACTCACTTGCTCTTCGATTAAATTGAATGAAATTGCTCTCATTAGAAAGTTAATGAAATGCTCCATAACTTTTTTGTTGACCACATCAACTAATTGTGACCGGATGCACTGCAATTTTTGAAATATCGAATTGTTTAATAGTTGATATGCTGAAAACCACATCTCGTGATAGTATTTCACACATAATTCACTCATTCTTCGACTGGATTAGATGGAATTAGTCTTTTAGAAAACTAAGAACATTTTCTACAATTTCTTATTGACTACTTTGGCTAATTACGACTGGATGCTGCATTTTTTGAAAACAATTGTAAAAAAAAGATGAAATGTAGAAAACCTGACCTCTTGATAATAGTCTCATTCTTTAATATACATATAACTCACGCAATTGAATACAAGTAACAACTCTAATATACATATCCTAAATGACTTGAATATATGCAATATTAACTCTATTCTTTTCTAGAATTCTCCAAAACATTTCTCTTGGAACTTTATCAAACACTTTCTCTAAATTAATAAATATCATATGTAGGTCGATCCTCCTTAATTTTTTTATACTTCCATCAAACCTCTTAACAAATGTATATCATCCATAGTAGGCCTACCTAGTGTGAATCCAAACTAGTTTTTGAAATTTTTGTATCGCATCGTAACTTATGTTTAATTACTCCCCTCATAATTTTAATTTATTGCACATTAACTTAATTCCTCTATAATTTGCACGCTATTGTGCACAACCTTTATTCTTAAAATTAAAACTAATAAACTCTTTCTCTATCCATTGGACATTTTTTAATCCTTAAAATTATATTAAAAGATTAGTAAGCCAAGAAACTAATCATCAGGTCCTACTACTTTTCTCACTTTATTTTCTTTAAAATCTCTTCAACTTCAATTTTACTAACATAAAAAAAACTAAAATTCTCTATTTTCATTTAGAGTATTAAGCTTGTTAGTCAATTGTATTATTACAATCTTCATTGAAAATTTTATCAAAATATTTTATCTACAAATGTTCAATATCCACTTCTAAGAAAAATACTTTATGATTTTATTCTTCAATGCATTTTACTTCAACTAAATTTTTTACTTTTTCTATCTCTTTATTTGGCTAACTTATGCATATATCTTTCTCTTTAGTATCCAAATTATTATATAAATTACTAAAAGTTAAATTCTTTGCATCACATATTACTTTCTTAGAATACTTACTACTTTATATCTTTTCTACTTCAAGTTTTTTTAAACAAATTTATATAATAAAGATTTTTATTTTTGATCTTTCCTTGCATATTATGACTTCACCACTAACTATGTTTATTTAAATAAAATTTTTTCTTATGAATCTTTAAGTATATTTTTTGCAACTTATCTAATCTCATTTGCTATATTTTTCTACATAATATAACTTCTTGAATATCTCAAATCCTAAGATCTTGTAGCATACTCTCAAAATATTTTTATTAATGGTCTTTAAAAACTCTCATATAATCCTAAGATAATATTTTGATTTATTTTTCATCTTTCAACTTTTTATCTTAAAATCCAATACTAGTAGTGGATGCTAAACACTTAAGCTTTCACTCAGAATAATCATATAATCTTTATAATCTAAATATTATATTTTTCTTATAAAAAAATAATCTATGTATATTTTACTAGATCTAATTTTATAAGTGATAATATACTTATCTCTTTTTTTAAATAAAATATTAGCAATTTTAAAATCATAAGCTAAAGTAAAATTCAATATAGTCTTACCCATTAAACTCAAACTTCATTGAATGTTTTTAAAATCTTCTATCATTCTACCAACAAATACAATTACCTCTCCAATAAATACTCTTTCTTCAAAAAGTATCCTATATATTAATCCTTCGAGATGATTCAAAACTTTTTTTTTTGAGAATACATCTAAACCTGTGTGAGAAGCATAAATATCTATAACATTGATAGCCTTAGCATTAACAAAAATTATTAAAGCAATATTTCTATCTCTAATTTTATTATTTTTTATAATATTATCTTTAAACTCTTATCTATAATCACACTTATATTATTTCTAATATGACTCATACCGAATACTAAAGTTTGAAATCTAAATTATCAATCACCTTCTCCCAAACTCTTTTAGTTTCTTAAATACATAAGATTGTTATCTTCTCTAACCACAAAATTTATTAATATCATGGACTTACTTCTTTGTTTACATTAGTCCATAATAAAGGAACTCTTATTTATTATTTACAGAGGCGTTGCGTGTCTCATGCACAGTTTTCACTATATTCATGCATACAATATTTCTCCTCCGATTTTGCTTAAATATTGAACTATAAGCCAAAGAACAAATGACAACTTTTCTTTTAATGAAAGCCAAAAGGCAAAAATGACAACTTTAATCCTATAGAATTTTAAATCTTATTTCTCCTCTGATATTCCTTAAATATTAGCAACAAGCTCCTACTTCTTCGATTTTCCTTAAATTTTGTTAGGGAGCTCTCGTTTCTCCTCCGATTTTCCTTAAATATGGGATTAGCACATGAAGGAAAGAAGAAGAGCTACCTTTGGATGTATTGCTTCTCTTTCTCGATGGTTTTGGTTAGGGGCGGAGTAATCAGCGGAGGGAAACGAGAAGTTGAAATCTTCTTTATGCTTTTTCCAACGAGCTCCCATCACGTTTGCTAGCGAGTTCCCATCGTTGGAGCAATCGAAGCAAGCCGAAGAAGAGGGAACTGCAGTTCACAAAATGAAAATAGAGAAGTATTTCGTGATCTTGAATTTTTTTCACCCAATTTGTGAGTAAAATGAAATACATCGAAAAAGATCTATCCGAAGCATTTTGATTACATTGTTAGTGTTACTTTACTTTTACATCACAACAAAACAAACACCTAAACGATTAATTACATTACATTCACTTTACTTCAATAGCTCAGCCAGCCAAACTGTGATTAGCTTTGTTTGGCGCCTAATAAAAAGGAATTATGTAATGAATATACAAATACATGAAGATGTCCTTAGCTTTGGATCACTTTTTCTTCTTGAATTGTTAGATGTTTTTTTTGAAAGTAAGAAAATCATGATTATTAAAGATAATTTTTATTTGTAGAATAGAAAGTATTATCACTTTAAAAATATATTTGTTTTATGACTAATTGCATGCCCTCGAGGCATGTAGTTAGAATTGGATTTTTTTTAGACCAAATTTCAATTGTGGCTTAATAAATAGATTAGTTATTATTATTATTATTATTATTATTATTATTATTATTATTATTTATTAACATTAGTATTTTACAATTGCATGGAATCATGAAAAGTTAATGCATTGATCTAAAAAACCTTCTCTTATTTCTATTCTCTTCATAAAGAAATAATGATTCTTGTCCACATAATTCCAACTGTATCTGCAGTATTAACTCGTGTTCATGTGGGAGTTCAAGCACGAAAAAGTGAGCAGATTCATCAAAGAATCTCATAGTTAAACACAAATGAAAAATTAGGATTAAGCTTTGTTATAAGTTTTGAAAATTTAAATGTAAATTAAATTATGATGGTTTATAGATAATCAAAATTTACAAAATATGCAAGCAATGGAAGAATTGTCCTCGATCTCCCAGATCAAACACAGGTCCTTCCTTGTCCCATTCACAGGAAGCTTTCAACGCCATGGTTTATGATCAAACCCACATATCCAAATAAAAAAAAGAGAGGAAAGATGTGAGATCCGAAAATTCGCCACCGACCTCTTTCGAAAAAAGAAAAGAGTTGTTTAGGTGTCGGTGATAATTTCGGATGAATAGTAGATAAGACACTAGATTTCGTTCTCATTTGGTGAGAACTTTATATATTTGGTTTGAGGTTTCTATAAAAAGCACTATAGTTAATTACCTCCAATCTTGAGAGAGCACTTTCGATTAAGATAGTCAATAAAAGCAGTATATAATTGATGAGTGGAGTTTAAAACTTGAAGTTTATTATTTTATTTAAAACTTTGTGGGGACGATGGCCGATCTAGATCCCATGGTTCCGATCGTCATGTCGGTCACAAGTCGAGGAGGTATTGTAGAAGGATCCTTGTCGAACACATGGATTCTCGTCCAAGGTGTCCTTAGACTGGGTGGAGTTTGTCTAAAGGGACAAATATAAGTCAACCTTAAATAACAATTTTTTGCCCAACATTACATTTCACACTCAAAGAGCAAAATAGGCATGCGGGCCGTGAATATAATTTAGTGTGCCATATCGTGGCGAACCACGGTCGAGAGCTCGTGGTAACCGCCATTTATGTGGTGTCATATCAGCAAAACCAGACGAGGAGAGACGTCCTACGCTTTAGGAATATTTGAGTGTGAAGGTAGTTATGTATTTAATTTGACATTCTCTTTGTGAAAGTTTCTTAATTTGTCAGACAAACAATTGCGGAGGGTGGATTTATTTTATTTATTATTTTTTAATTTTAATTTAAATAATTAATTTCATTTTTTTATTTATATTTTGTTATTTTATTCGAACTTTGATCATTTTACGATTGATTAAAATTTGAATATATGATCATTTATCATTGAAATTTTAGTTATATTTACCTTCTCGATCCAGATAATTGATAGACCTTGTACTATGCGGTTTTCTGAGATAGATGAATTCATCATCTCAAAAGTATAATCCTTCAAACCTTGTCCCTCTTTACAACATGAGGATGGGGTTTACTTTTCTTCTTGAGGATTTGAAAATTTATCAGTTGATTCATATCTTGTATTATATAGAGAATTAGCTTCCGATATTATTAATTTGAAATTTTATAATTTTAGGTTTTGTTAACCCGGACCCGGTCCGAAGACCAAACCGGGATATGTAGCATCTGTTCTTTATGTTTGACTTAGTAATTACTCCAACATGTATACGGATATCTGTTCTTTGGGAATTATATGGACATTAGAATGTCTAAGTTGGAGTTTATATGTCGAATTTTAATTTTTGGGTTTTGTTAACCTGGACCCGGTCCGAAGACCAAACCAGGATATGTAGCATCTATTCTTTATGTTTTATACCTAACTTGCACATGTCCTTGTTGTTTGAACACTTCAACATACATACAAGTATCTGTTCTCTTAAAATGTTGTACGTACATTAAATGTCTAGTTGAAATGTAGGTTCAATTTGTAAGTTTAGGTTTCAATATGGCATTTTTGGGTTTAGTTAACCTGGACCCGGTCCGAAGACCAAACCGGGAAGTATAACATCTGTCATTTTTTATTTGACTTGATTGTAATGCAAGCATGAGTTTTGATACGGGATTTTTAAGTTTTGTTAACCCGGACCCGGTCCGAAGACCAAACCGGGATATGTAGCATCTGTTCTTTGGAAATATGATATGCATATTATTTTGGCCAAACCCCCCCCCTTTTAAGTCACAAATCAGCAAGGGTATAGGGCTGAAATAAATTATTTTGGAGGCCCATTTGATCAAATGTAAAGTAATGGGCCTAGAATGAATTTAGGCACTTGATTTGGGATAAGAACCCTTTCTTTATATGGCAAATCAGCAAAATAAAGGCTGAAATAAATCATTTTTAAAAGCCCATATGATCAAATACCCATAGCCATGTTTTCTCTTGATAAGGGGAGGAGAAGATAAGATATGAGATGTCATATGCTATTTAAAGGGACAAGTGGATTAATTAAAATCCACCTCCTTCACATGCAAGCTCATGGCAAGTGGGGGGATAAATACTCATTAAATTTATTAAGGAGGTATGGCAAAGAATTTATGTCCCCTTTTAAAGAAAGTGATAAAGATGCACAAGGGCATACCACATATCCATGTATGTGCATGCAATATGACAAATGACATTAAACTAGATGATCTCCTTGCATGCAACTTATGACAGCACACATGTCGATGCCATGAATAGATGATAAGAGAGAGGCTGAGGCCTATAAATAAGAGGGGATTTCCTTCACAAAGTACCTACATTTCTACTCTCCTTTTCCCTTATACCACAAGTTTAAGTTCTTTCAGCAAATGGTAAGTTGTGCCACATATACTTGTGAGTTTATTCTAACTCAACCATTTTTTTTGATCTTCTTGATATATGTCATGTCATATGGTAGATTTAATTTATTCCATATGTGTTTGCTTCAAGTCTTCACTATGTCTCATGTATGTATGTAAATCATAGTGGAATGACAAAAAAGTAGGAGGTATTTATGTTATACATGTCTAATGTATTCCATAACATGTCAAGCTAAATATCTAAGGTGAGCATTATACAATACAATCAAATAAAAAAAAAAATAACTTGCATGATATAGAATTCAACAAGTATTCACATTTGAGATAAAGAAAATTTTAAGCCAACATAATAACTAAGCATTTCATCATTTCTTTTTTATCTCCCTTTTTTTTTAAAGAAAATTTCGGTTCTCCTCAAGGCCATCATCCCCATGGGGCTACTAGACCCCCACGCCAAGAAAGGCATGGTAGGTGTCGTGAGACACACCAATTTATTTGCCCACCACGCCAAGAAAGGGTTAGCATAATATAGCAAGAATTTTCCTATTAATATGCAGAGTAATCATGAATTTTAAATCATCTGCTTATCAAAGTTACAGTTCTCGACTCTATGTGTGAGCAGACACACCACCATGAAGCGTGTATGAGTGGTGTAGACATAAACTTGATAGCATACATTTCTCTCATAGCAAGATATCACACAAAGTTTCATTTCATATATATTTTCTTTTGATCACGTTAGACATATAAAAGGGAACTAAAGATCAATCTTCCCAATCAAGAAATTAAAGTATATAGGAAAAGATTTTGAATACATAGATTAATTGCCACATACTAGAAAGATTCAATTATTCATTAAAGCATGAATAATCATATGCATATATTCCTTTCAAACACTTAGGAAATTTTACATTTTTTTCTTTTTAAAATTTTTCGCCCTCGGCCATCCCCACATGTCGCCGGAGACTAGTTCCCACCACGCCAAGAAAGACATGGAAGGTGTCGTGAGACACCGCGAAAATTTATTTGCCCACCATGCCAAGAAAGGCATGGGGTTAGCATATATATAATTTTCCTCATTATGCAAGAGTATAACGATGAATTTTACGAATCTTATCTGTTATCATTTACAAGCTCCCGCTCTCCAGGGTTGCCATGAGAGACTGAGCTGCCCACCGCCAAGAAAAGGCATGTGGTGGTGTCAGAGACGTGTAAACTTTGATAACATAGCATTTCATATAAGATATTCACGCAAGTATGCAAGAATGAACACATAGATAATAGAAGTGGTATAACCAAATACCTTCTGTTTTAATTTAAGATTTTAGCATGAAAAAGATTTCAACTGCATATGAAAGAGGCATGATATATATATAATTCACTTCATGAAATCAATTGAAGCAGTAGAAGCATGAAATTCATGGACATATCTCATCAAACAAGAGCTAATTGATTTCTCCTGATAAGAAAGTTTAGCAAGCCTTATACTCATCAAATAACAAAATGATTGATTCTTGAGGAAAATATTTTCAGCAAACATCTTACCCATTAAATAACAAGATGATTGATTCCTTTAGAGGAAAATATTTTCAGCAAGAATCTTACCCATTAAATAACAAAATGATTGATCCTTAAAGAAAATATTTTCAGCAAGCATTTACCCATTAAATAACAAGATGATTGATTCCTTAGAGGAAAATATTTTCAGCAAGCATTTACCCATTAACAAGATGATTGATTCCCTTAGAGAAAATAATTTCATGCCTCTAGACAAGCTAATAGTTTTTTCCTTTCATTAAAACAATTTTCAGCATGCTTATGCCTCTGATAACAAGCTAATAGTTTTCCCTTTCATAAAATAATTTCAGCTTTATGCAGAAGAAGCAATAGTTTTCCCTTTCATAAAATACAAAGATGTATCATGCATTAAAGAATCGATTCTTAGGTAAAATGATTTCAGAACACATACCCATTACAACAAATCAATTCATTTTCCCTTAGGGAAAATTTCAGCAAGAGAAATGTTTTACAAAAGAAACACAAGCACAGAAAGAAAAAAGCAAATGTCAAAGGATAACCCTCATCTTTCCTCTCACTCTCTTTCGTTTGTTTACACAATCCAAATCCACCTACCAATGGGACTTACCAAAGGATTTCAAAAAAAAACAGATACAATTTGCTAAAGAGGATAAGCAAGATAGCAAATGAAATAGGATGGCCATACAAAGGCAATAGAAGGAATCATTTGCTCATAATTAAATAGAAGTCATAACTCATTACACCATAAATCCAACATTATATCTTCATCTCATAAAAAAAAGGTAATCAACCATAGAACATAAGGATAAATCAAACCATTTCCTTCAAGAAAATCTCCCATAACAAAATATATAACTTAGATTGAAACAAAACAACCTGGGTTTCTTGAAGAGAAGAAGGATCCTCGATTTGCTAATTAGGTCGATGCTTTGAACTTATGAGGAGCAAGGAAGCTGTGGGAGTTCCCAAGTGCAGAAGAGGGAGAGGGAGTCAACGTGAGGAACTCAGAGGGAGAGAGGGAGAAAAGAAAGAGAGATCAGCGAGAATGCACAGAGCTTCAAAGAGTCAAAAGAGAGGATCAGCCCAAAGAACAGAAGGCTCCAAGAGCGAAGGGAAGACAAGAGCTTCAAACAGAGAGGAAATGAGAGAGGGAGAGTCAAGGAGTGCCGTGAGAGTCGATCGAAGGAGAGCAAGAGAAATGCGAGAGAGAGAGAAGAGCGAAACGAGCTCACCGAGGAAATGACGAGTCAAATGAGAGGAAATGGTCGAAAATGAGAGTCAAGGGATAACCTCGCTTCGATCTTTAGACGGCCTCATCAATGAATGAGCGTGTTAGGTAATAGGGATTAAGAGATTAAGATATTAATCAATTGTAAATTAATATCATTTCATTAAATTTTATGAATTTATTTTATGCACAAACCAACAATATGGGTGTTAATTTTATTGTTTGTTATGTCAATGCAACGGCGCGATCGATTTCGATCAAGGTCGTTTGACAATGTAATACGATCGATGAAATTAGGTTAAATTGTGCACATTCAATTGATTGACATTTACGCACACTTTGTCAATTGACCGCTAAAAGGCGCCGCTTGATAGTTTCATGTTTCGACAACGCGATCAATCAAGATATCATTTAGACATCGTCGAGGCTTCTCAACTTTGATATGCATGTAATTTCATTAAAAAATAATTTTAATTTTTGGATCGATCATTAATTTATTCGATATTTTCTATTTAATTGATTTTGATGCTTTCGACGCATTACAAAGTTGAATTTTCAAATCAAGAGAATTTACGATTTCGATCATGATTAAGGGGTGTTAATTTCCACCATATTTAAATGGCACATAGTTGTAGGTCAACAATGCCCCAACAAACATGGTGCATGGACGGACCGTTTTTGTAATAGTCGACCTGCGATCTCCAAGAGATTTGCTTGGATGTCACGCAAGTTGTAATTTCTACAACTCGATAATACTGATCGCTGCTTTGATAAAAGTGAGTATAACTCTCAAGTTGGGCAAACATTTGCATTTCATCGAATTCGCCATAGCGTTGAAGTATTTGTTCAGTCCAATATTTGTGCTTAGATGAAGGAGATGATTTGACTTGTCATCAACTTGTCAAGAGAATTTGATGTCTTCAACCCTAATGACTTGAAAGACTTCCATATTTTCTCCTCATCTTTTGTGCCTTAGAGGACTTGATGGAGTTGATGAGATGAGAATGTCTTCGGTCATGTGCTTTGTGCTTTGACGGACTTGTTGAAGACTCAGTCTCGAGATTTGGAATTTGTATTTTCCTCCTATCCTGGCTTTGTGCCTTGGTGGACTTGATGGAGTCGGTGAGATGAGAACATCCTGCTTTGTGCTTTGCTTTGACTTGTTGAAGACTTCATCTCGAACTTTGGGATTTGCATTTTCCTCCTGTCCTGGCTTTGTGCCTTGACGGACTTGATGGAGTTTATGAGGTAGAAATGTCTTCGGTCCTATGCTTTGTGCTTTGACGGACTTGTTGAAGATTTCATCTCGAGGATTCGTATCTTGTGCCTCCTTTTATCCTGGCTTCATGCCTTGATGGATTTGATGGAGAAAGTCCTGAATCATCTTAGAGATTTGTCATGAAAATTACCTTCGCCTCTACTTTCGGCTTGTAGAAGGATAAATGTCACCACCTAGCTCTGAGAGCTTGTGTTGGTCAATCAAAGAGTCATCACCTGCTTTTGCACATGTAATGGACATCTTGATGACAAAACTCTTAGATTTAAATTTTATAAACATTGGGATAGCTTCTTGGTCCTCCGCTTTTGCTTGATTGGACTTATCAAGAAGAATTTCCTTCGGTCTTTGCTTTCTCGCTGATAGACTTCAAAGGAGTTGAGATTTTCGTTTGTATTTGATTCCAAACTCGGCTTAGTGCCTTCGAGTAAGGATATCTTTGTTTGTTGTAGAATTTTGAAAGATGACCCACGACCAATAGGGATAATTTCCCGGTCACTTGAACTCACCAAGTTGGAGAGATTTGGGGATTTGGATGCTCTTGTCTTTGAACTAACAAAGTAGGAGGATCCCTTACTACGGCCTTTGTGGCGTGTTGAGTAAGTGATTTGTCGACTGCCGATTTTGAATCAGTGACCTTATACACCTACTGAGTTGTGGACTTGAGCAATTGATGAAGGATTTTATCCTCGCTAACGAGATGGGGATCTCTTACTACACTTTGTGGTGTGTTGAGTAAGTGACTGCCGGCCATTCGCGTGTTGAGTCCGACCTTATACACCAACTCGAGCCTTTAGATTTGAAGTGGGATGATAAATGTATATCCAACTTGGTTTGTTGAAGTTTGCGACTTGAAAGTTTTCTTCTTTGAAGACTTTTAAATTTGAGCATTTGAACACATAATTTTGAGTATGGGATCTCGACTGGCACGATGTCAACCCAAAGAGAGAAAGGCCCCTTATCTTACCAGGAATGCTCGATACTTTACTATAAAACTTTAAAAAAATGCCCCCGCCTAAGTGGGATTTTATTTTATTTTGGAAATGCATTCTTGTGTTACAAGAGAATTTCCAATGAAAATTTTCATAAGTGTTTGACAATAAAGATTTTCAAATGCGATTTGTCCAATCACACTTTCATGTGTAATATTTCTTTAAATACCGACGTGATTGGCATGCATTGGTCTTTCACCTTTGAAGTCCGAGCGATAGTTCCCCTTGATATACCTTTTCAATAACAAAAGGTCCTTCCCAATTAGGTTCAAATTTACCGCCAATGGATGAGGGATGATTGGTCTTCAACACCGTGACCAATTCTCCTTCAAAAGCTCGAGGCGTCAGTATGATCAATGCTCGGACATCCTCGCCCGATAGACTTCTAGATTTTATTGAGCTTGGAGCCTGACCTCATCAATCAAGCTCTTCCATCCATAGACGAGCATTCTCATCTTGGGTAAGATTTTGTTGAATGGCTACTCGGAGCGAAGGTAGTTCAACTTCAAGTGGCAAAACTGCTTCAGCCCCAAACAATAGTGCATAGGGGGTAGACTTTGTAGGAGTTTTGTAAGTGGTGCAGTCCATAACGCTTCCACAAGTTTGGTATGCCACCCTTTTATTTCTTGTGAGAATTTTTCTAAGCAATTTGACTAGTGTTTTATTAAATGCCTCAAACCATTTGCTCTGAAATTGATGAATATCGCCAATCAATCTTATCGATCAAGAATTTATAAACTTTAGTACTTTTGAAGGTCAATCATTATCCAAATGATTGCATGGTACACCAAATCTATAGACAATATTGTGGTAAAGAAGTTAGTCACTTGTTCAAATTGTAACTTCTTTAAATGGTGCGCTTACCACGGAGAAATAATCGGTCGCTAAGATGAAGCGGTGACCATGATGATGGATCAATTGGTCTAATTATATCTGTCCCCCAGCACTCAAACGGCCAAGATGCTATCGTTGGGTGCAACGGATTTGGAGGTTGATGAATTATGTTACCATGGACCTGGCATTCATGGCATCTCGGCATGATTGATACAATCTTTTACCATGACGGCCAATAGTATCCCATTCTTTTAATTTTGAAAGCCATTTTAGGACCTGATTGGTGTGCACCACAAAGTCCTTGATGGATTTCAACAATTACTTGTTGGCTTCTTCTATTCCCAAACATCGCCACATCCGTTCAAGGATCTACGATACGTAGTATTGCCAACATAAGCATATAAGCCTTTTCTCAAGTTGTGCATATCGACTTATTACTTGGCAATTTGCCTTCCTTGAAGTAGTCGTCTGTCAGCCTTCCTTCTCTCTACTATAAGAATTTCATTGTTTTTTGCACTTCCCGAGTTGGAAGTCTTTCTTCTTGAATGGTTTGGTCTTGTTGACTTTGAGAATTTGTAAGGGAGTGTAAGGAGCAACATGAGTCGCACCTTGATTTGTTTGATGACCCCTTCCAGGGATTTTTATTTAGCTCACGAGTTACACACATTAGTATGTAGTCGTCATCCATACTGCCATTTCTTTAGCTAATTTAGCTAAGCAATGCTTTGCTATTCCTAAGTCTCTCGAGTCATAATGACATTTGGAATTTGCTTCATAAGCTCGAGAACTCGTTTGTGATAGTAGGCCAATTCAAGCTTGTTGATTTTGTAGAGGCCCAACACTTGATTAATGACGAGTTGAGAATCGCCATAAATTTACAGGTTCTAGACTCCCATGGAAATGGCTTCCTCTAAACCGCCACCAACGCTTCATATTCTCGCTTCATTGTTGGTTCGTTGAGTTAATTTATAAGAATGTCTTATGCCACCTCGTGTGATCAAGATGAGACCGATACCGAGCCTTTGGGAGATTTGAGGGTTGAGTGATGGACAAAGCTCCATCAAAATACAATTCCCACATTTGTTGCTTTTTCATATATGTGCATGATTTGCTCATCGTGAAGATCATCATTAAGCAATGAGTCTAGGTATGGGATGAGCGGCAAGAAAATTTGCCCTTCACCGCTTCGGGGAACATATGTAATATCAAATTATAATAGAAGGACAGCCCATCATGCCAAGCGACCTGTCAACGTTGGTCTTGTCATCAAGAACTTCAACGGATCGATCCTTGAGATAAGGGTAATTTTATGAGATAGCATGTAATGACGTAGCTTTTGGGCAGCAAAAATTAACGCCAAACAATGCTTCTCAATTGGAGAATAACGCGCTTCCGCTCCTATTAGTCTTTGATTAATATAATATAGAGCGTTCTCCTTTCCTTCCTCATTATGTTGCCAACAAAGCAGAGAGATTCCTCTCTGCGTACAAGATGAGAGGCTTTGGGATTGGAGCAAGAATGGGTGGGTTCAACAGATATTTCTTGATACCGAAGGCCTCTTGACATTCTTCATCCCACTTGAAAGGAGTATCTTTCTTCATTAATTTTGCAGTGGACATCTGCATGATTTGATATAAATCTTCTAATGAATGCTAGATGTCCTCAGTATGGAGCAAAGTTGATAAGACTCCTTGGAGGAGGCATTTGACAATCGCTTTGATTTTGTTGGGATCGATTTCAATCCCTCCACTGCACATATCCAAGGAACTTTCCAAGAAACTCCAAAGCACTTGAGAGGATTCATCTTGAGATCATATTTCGATTCTTTCAAAGATGATCCTTAAATCATCGAGATGATCTTTGCGATCTATACTCTTGACAACGAGGTCAACACATAGCACTCTACTTTTGATGAATCAACTTGTCAAAGATTCGTGTCATAGCCTTTGGTATGTAGCTCCAAAGATTCTTCAAGCAAAGGCATGATGTATAGCAATATATGCCAATTCTGAATGAGGTATGCTTCTCATCTTCGTGAGCCATCTTGATTTGATTGTAACATGATCCATCCATAAATGAGAACATGTCGGTTTGAAGTGTTATCCACTAATAGCTCGACACGAAGCAAAAGTCATCCTTTGGACATGCTTTGTTTAAATCCAAGTCGTCATATATGAATGACCATTCTTCTTTTCATGGGGACAATATTAGCTATCCAAAGTATTTTTCTTCTCGAATAAAACTTCAATGAGCTTCTTGGTTTCTGCAATTACCTGTTCTTCAACCTCCAATCTCATTCGCCTAGAGGCTTGCTTGACTGGTGCTGCATCTGGCTTAATTGCTAATTTGTGAACCGCTATATCAGGGGATAAGCCTGACATTTCAGCATATGTCCAGGCAAAGCAATCCCTGAATTCACAGAGCAAAGTTTTTAATTCTTCCACTTTATCTTCGTAAGCAGTGAATCGATGAATGAGATCCTCCTCGCCCAAATTAATTTCTTTAAGTTCATCCATAGTAGTTGCCTCCCCACCATCTTCAAGCTCTTCAGGCGCCGGTCTGGCTTCTACTTCTTCATTATTTGTGAGACTAACATTAAGAATGACATTCTCATCTTCGTCATCACTCTCACTTCTATTCTATATAGTAATGGTATATTCTGGACTTGTCTTGGATGAAACCAAGGCCTTTGGTAGTGTGTTTATTTCTCTTACCAATGGTTTGAGAACCTTTGGGTACCACATCATTTCAAAGAGCTTAGTCCTTTGCTTACTTGCTCACTGGACCCCATGTCAAGATTTTGCATCTTTGGAGAGTAATATTTTGGCATCTTGTGGGCATAGCTTCTTCTTCGATATTACCCAATCGATTTTCTTCTTGACACCGATTTATAAAAAGCTTTCCCGTGGAGGAGAGGAGGTACATAGAAGGTCACCGCCTCGACTTTGTGAGTTTCTCAGGGTGATTTCTTTAAAATGTTGAGGAGGAATAGTGACTATGAGTGTCTCATGGATCTATGATTATTTTAAAGTAGTGCATTGCACCTTACCTTCAAAAGCATTCAAACTCATAATCGAGTCAAAATGTTCTTCTTCAGAGCTTTACTCAAGAGTCATGGACCTTTGGATTTAGAAGGAACACATTCATCTTCTTCAAGGAGGACAAGTGTTATTGATTTTGGACTGTTCTTTATATCCCTAGGAATATTTGGAACAATCTCTTTCCTTTATTCATTTTATCTTCTCCCTTCTTCTTAACTTGTTCTTTTATGGGTTTTGAATGGATTTGCTAGTATTTTAGCTTTGATTCCCTCGGAAGGAAATAACCGCATCTTGATAAATCTTCATTTCATGCACCGCAATGTAATGTCACAATTTGGCATTCTTCTCCATCCTTTGTATATTTCATACATTGATGCAATGTAGATGGGACAATGCCATACTTATGAAGCCATCCAGTAAGGGCTCAATGAAGTATCTACATCGATCACATGAAATTTAGCTTCGTGAGGTCTCCAAATTTAAGAGGAAGGACTAATGACCATAGTTTTCTCCCTTCTCATTGAAACCTTGAACCATGACTTTATCTCTCCCATGTTGTACATCTAGAGATAGCCATCTAAGAGTTCTCAAGTTCATATAAGAGGAACCGGATCAATTAAGATCCGCGATTATAATTTCATCACTTTCACATACAGAGACAGGCTCGCCCCGGGCATTAGATCATCTTCCGAAAATGTGATTGGAGGCTCTTGAACATGCAAGGTCTCGTACGGCGTCAGAAAATATGCTTCAACTTTCCGGCTCTTTGAGAGCTTCAATTAAGGTGTTAGGAGATCTTGACATTAGTGTGCTTCAGATACACTAAGGCAATTTTCCTCTTAGATGGGATAGAATATTGTAGTCGATCCTTTTGATGAAGGCTTCTTATTTGAATCCTTAGGGATAACTTTTCATTGACTTCAATTTCTTTTCCTTTATCTTTATTCATTGGCTCTTTCCTCTGTTGGATGGTAGACTCACCACTTCTCAACCATTTGATTTACTTGCATCAATCGAGGACTCTTTTCAAAGCCGCCTGCCTAGACTAAGATTCGTAATCACGCCAACTTTATATTTTATATGTTGATATGGTGAGCTCGATTCATCTTCGGGAAAGAGTTCCTCTAAGTCTTCAACTTCATGCATCATCAAGCAAGACTGAGGAAGTTCTTCCCTTCTTCTCACATTCAAGATTTGTAATGAATTTTTTGTTGATATAATCCTTCATATATATGATCCTGTTACGCTATGACCATCAATAGTAGTAGTAACATTTTGTGCTACTTTCTTCTTTTATTTAATTTATTTTTTTTGTGGCTTAGCCTTCCTTGCGGTATTTGGCTATTGTCTTGAGATGAACTAGCCTCCCATAGCTTAGGTTTTGTCTCAACTCCGGGCTCAAGTGGTGATTTTAATACTAACGCCTTCCAATTGCTTCAACATTTTTTTTTTAGAGACCGCTACTCGCCATCCTTCATCAACCGCTTTTGCCTTTATCATTGCTTGATATAGATGAGGTGATTACTTTGGTGGATTCTTTCTTGGACGCACTACAATCTCCGACAATGTGAATTCTCCATTTCTATATTTTCGCCAATCTTTGAATATGTAGCAATCTTCAACAGGATGGCCGAGCATGATATGGACAATTAGATTGTCAGCCTCTTCAGTCTTTTACACCGGTAGTTGGAGACCTACTTTGAGTGCATGTTTAAACAATTTCCACACTTTCCCTCTTAAAAGAATACTCTTTGTTCATTTTCTTTTCTTTAGGGTCATTGAGTCATTCGCCTCCTTTTGTTTGCTTTGGTCGCCACCTTCAACCTGAGGTACACACATCATTACCAAGTATGAGCTTGGGTTGTGGAGCGGATTGAATGACTCTTGGTTTTCTTGATTGATAGGTAGCCTTTCTTTGTCTACATAGACTAACCGCTGTATCCTTCTTGTATGAGGTGAAATGTGTTTCACCTTTCTTTGTCTGAGCTTTTGCTCTTTTGATTTATCTTGGCCATCGATGATAAATTTAATTTCAAATTTAGCCACCCTATCAAGTAGCTCTTGAAATGTGGTAATTGAAGCCATGCAAAGATAAGGCCATCTTATCATCGATGTTGCCCATCAAGAATTGATTGCATGCTCTTCTTCTAATTGTTGTTCACATTTCATACTCATATTTTGCCAACGCGATATATATCGGGTCATCGACATCTTTCTTCCTCTTCTGACAAGATCAATTGTTGTCTTTTGACCGCTAGAAACCTTTTAACGAACATATTTTCAAGTTCGGCAAAGATCTTGATTGAGTCATTTGATAACTCAGCATACCATTCAAAAGGGTTAAACTATAACAATTGATGGGAATAATGCATCATTACCCCCTGTGTTGCCAGGATGCTTTGAATTGGGCTAGATGCTGTTTGGGATTACCATTTCCGTCAAAGAGATTAAACTTTGGCATTGAATATCCCTTTGGATATGGAATTTGATCATACTCATGATATATTACCTTGCTCACCAATTTTTCTCGCCTCATAGTAACAGCCTTTGATCTTCTCATTCAAGATAATATCAAGTTGAGAGGTCATCCGCCGTATATAGTTTGTATATCGAGAAGTTTGTCGTGACTCATTTATTTCAATCCTCGCCAGCTCAATTTGGACCCTTGA
This sequence comes from Cymbidium sinense, assembly GCA_021442155.1. NCBI lineage: Eukaryota > Viridiplantae > Streptophyta > Magnoliopsida > Asparagales > Orchidaceae > Cymbidium > Cymbidium sinense. Next base: position 40,283,801 of record CM038229.1, read on the forward strand.
AGCATGTGAGATCAAATTTATTGAGGATTGTCGCATTGGCGAGGCTTGATGATTATTTGGGGATGTGTTGGACGCCATAATATTTCTCTGCATTATTATCGCATCATCATCTCAGATCATCATTTCTCATTTTCATATTCAACTGAGCGATTTCTTTATCTTTGGCTTTCATCCGAATTTGTCTCTTGCCCAAAGTAAGAGAAGGTGATTTTCTTTCTTCTTCCTCTTCTTCTTGTTGTTCCTCTCTCAAGACTGAGGATGCTTCTATTTGAACATTTTGTTGTTCTTCGTGTTGAGGGGAGGTATCTAGGTTGACGATATTGGCGTACACCAGATGGCTCACCGACTTGTTGCACCATATACACTACTTCAACAGTCGTTGCCTCCTCTTCTTCTTCTTCGTCCTCTTGGACACGAATTTCAGATCGGCGTCTCCAATGGACTTCCGATTCCAAGTGTGGAATCAAAATTTCTTCAGTTAGAGGGCTTCGATCGAAGTTAACCTCCTCTTGATGGGATGGAGTTAATTGATGATCCCCGGAGGATTCTCCAAGGTGTCTACCGTCATATCTTTATCATTGGGGCCCTCTTTTAGGCTCCCATCATAGATTTGAGTTGGGGCGGATCTGGGAATTCACAGATGTCACGCCATGCCTTTCAAAGTACTTTTTTTGAGGCCTAGCCTCCATCTGCTTACCTTTCCACCGGGACCTTTGGTGGATTCTACACGCGGTCCAAGTGTCACACCGATGTTCACCGTGGGACATGGATTGGTCGGCATCCCGGCATTGAGTTGCGGATGAGGTCTCCTTGGAGGAGAGCCCCAGCATCCTTAACAGACCTTGGTATTTTTTTTCATCCCTCTCCTTGGCTACTTGGAGAACCCATGCACTCGTGATATAGTTAGTTTCTCAGAGGAGTCGGAACCCGATCGGGGTCCGAAGGACCGCTTGAGTCGACCAGAGAGTCGCGCTTAACCCACTTAAGGTTATCAAACCGATGGGTGGGAACACTCACCGTTCTTCCCATTTGGTACAGACGTATAAGTGTTGAGCACCTCAAGATTTTTTTCTTTGCCTCGCTAAGCTTGCTTCAGATGAAGAAGCTTCAAAGATCATGCCTCCGGGCAATGGTTCACCGGGATTGCATTATTCTGAGGGACAAAAGAGACCGTCCGCCCAGTAACAACCCTCTTCATGATTGGTGTCTCCAAGGGGCTGAGCCTCTCAAAGAAGTGACCTACGCAAGAGGGGTCACAACTCAACGCCTTTTCAGATTGTTGCACATGGCGCGGTGGACGAGTTTGCACTTCGAAGTTGAGGCCAGCAACTTGCTTCTCAAATGGAAATCCACGCTACCAAACCTGGATGGTAGCTCCGCTTCCAAAGATTGATGACGTTGGCCAAACGGATGTTGGCCAATCGCCGAGAAATGTGACAAATACTCAGAATGCCATTCTGGTTTAAAGGTAAAATTAGCAATTAAAAATAAGCACTATCACCTTACTTCCAAAATACGATAAGATAAAGCATACTAAGCATAGCACTAAATAAATAAAATCTCAAATGACTTAAGACTTTGAGTAGCAAGCTTTTAAGTTGTCAAGTTTAACTTATCATTTCTCATTCCATTTTCATTTTTTTATACTCCACTGCAATTATAACTTAGATTTGACTAGCCAAAGATGGAAAGAGAAACCTATCCCCAGCGGAGTCGCCAGAAATCTGTGGGATCCAAAATTCCACCCATCTTTCAAAAAAGAAAAGAGTTGTTTAAGTGTCGGTGATAATTTCGAAGGCGATGAATAGTAGATAAGACACTACCTGAGATTTCGCTCATTTGGTGAGAACTTTTATATCTGGTTCTGTGTTTCCTATAAAGCAAGCCCCTATAGTTAACCCTCCCAATCGAGAGAGCACTTTCGATTAAGGTCAATGAATCGTTAAAGAACCAGTATATAATTGCGGAGTGGAGTTTAGAACTTATGAAATTTATTATTTTAACTTAAAACTTTTGTGGGGAACGATGACGCCTCATCAAGATCCCATGGTTCCATCATCCGGCCGCCGTGCCCGGGTCTCTTAGAGGAGGTACGACCCAACCCGACCGGGGATCCTTGTCGAACACATGGGTTACGCCGTCCAAAGTGTCCTTGTAGACTTGGGGTGGAATTTGTCTAAGGGGACAAATATAAGTCAACCTTAGCTAACAAGAATTTTTTGCCTAACCAAACACATTCTATATTTCACAGCTCAAAGAGCAAAGCCGGGAACATACGCGGTGACCGTAATTGTGGTGCCATATCGGCGAACCACCCGGCCGAGGGCTCGTCGAACCGCCATTTATGTGGTGCCATATCGCAAAACCACGCAGAGGACACGGCCACGCCACGGGCTTTAGGAATATTTGAGTGTGAAGAAGTTATGTATTTAATTTGACATTGGCTCTTTGAGCAAAAGTTTTCTTAATTTGTCACCAAGACAAACAATTGGGGAGGGTGGATTTATTTTATTTATTATTTTTAGTTTAAATAATTCATTTCATTTTTTATTTATATTTTGTTATTTTCTTTGAATTTTGATCATTTTATGATTGATTTTAGATTTGAATATATGATCATTTATCATTGAAATTTTAATTATAATTACCCTTCTCGATCCTAGGTTAATATCAATTGATAGACCTTGTCTACTCTGTCATTTTCTACAGAGGATCGGGTCTAAATTATCTCAAGAAGTATAATCTTTCAAAACCTTGTCCGCTCTAGTTTGAACATGAGGATCGGTTTGGGACTTTTCTTCTGAATTTGAATTTTTTGATTGATCTTGTATCTTTATATGACGTAATTAGCCGATATTATTAATTTGAAATTTTATAATATCAAATTTTAGGTTTTGTTAACCCGACCGTCCAAGACCAAACCGATATGTAGCATCTGTCTTTTATTTTGACTTAGTAATTACTCCAACATGTATATGATATCTATTCTTTGAATTGTATGGACATTAGAATGTAAGTTGGAGTTTAATTTTTGATTTTGAGTTTTGTTAACTGCCCGTCCAAGACCAAACCGGGATATGTAGCATCTGTTCTTTGTTTTATACCTAACTTGCACATGTCCCTGTGATTTGAACACTTCAACATACAAGTATCTGTTTTTTTTGATTATTAAATGTCTAGTTGAAATGTAGGTTCAATTTGTAAGTTTAGGTTTCAATATGGCATTTTGGGTTTTGTTACCCTCCAAGACCAAAAAAAGGTATAAAATATTATTTTGTATTTGACTTGATTGTAATGCAAGCATGATTTGATGGATTTAGGTTTGTTATTGATAAGACCAAAATATGTAGATTTTCTTTAAATATGATATGCATACATTTTGGCTAAATTTAAGTCACAAATCATAAAGGGTATAACTGAAATAAATTATTTTGAGGCCCATATGATCAAATATAAAGTAATGGGCCTAAATGAATTTAGGCATTTGATTTGGGCTAAGAACCCTTTCTTTATATGTGCAAATCAGCAAATATAAAGGGGCTGAAATAAATCATTTTTAAAGGCCCATATGATCAAACACCCATAGCCCATTTTTTCTCTTGATAAGGGGAGGAGAATATAAATATGAGTATGTCATATTTCATTTAAAAGAGGCAAGTGGATTAATTAAAATCCACCTCCTTCACATGAAAGCTCATGGCAAGTGGGGGGACAAATACTCATTAAATTTATTAAGAAGATATGGCAAAGACTTTATTTTCCTTTCAAAGAAGATAAGGATGCACAGGGCATGCCACATGTCCATGCATGCATGCAATATGACAAATGACATTAAACTTAGATGATTCCTTTGCATGCAACTTATGACAACACATGTGTCGATGCCATAAGGTAGATGATAAAAGGAGAGGGCTAAGAAGCCTATAAATAAGAGGGATTTCATAAAAGTACCTACATTTCTACTCTCCTTTTCTCCTTATACCACAAGTTTAAGTTCTTTCAATCTTGCATAAAGGGTTAAGTTGTGCCACATATACTTGTGAGTTTCTTTTCTAACTCAACCATTTTTTTTTTTGATATCTTCTTGATATATGTCAAGGTCATATTCTCCCTTTTTTTTAAAGAAAATTTGGCGACCTCCGTCATCCCCATAGAGCTACTTGAGACAGGCCTTCCCACCATGTCAAGAAAGGCATGGTAGGTGTCGTGAACACCTCGACCAAATTTATTTGCCCACGCCGAAAGGTGTGCATGGGGTTAGCATAATATAGCATTTTCCTGTTAATATTGCAAGAGTATAGATGAATTTTAATCCTTATCTCGTGCTTATCAAAGTTTATGATGGCTCTCCCATGAGGGTTGCCATGAAGGAGCATGACTTATGAGAAGTGCATGGGTTGTTAATGACTGAAACTTTGATAGAGCATTAAAGATATCACACATGCAAGTTTCATTTCATATATGTTTTCTTTGCCACTTGATCACATGTTAGGCATATAAAGGGAATTTGCAAGCATCAATCTTCCTCGACAAAGAAATTAAAACATAAGAAAGAAAAGATTTTGAATATTGCATGATTGATTGCCACATACTAGAAAGATTCAAGTATTTATTAAACTAAGCATGAATAATCATATGCATATACCTTTTTTTTAAACACTTAGAAATTTTACACATTTTTTATGTGCAAATTTTTGTGACCTCGTCATCCCACATAGGTGCCGGAGACTAGGTTCCACCACCAAGAAAGGCGTGCATGGTAGGTGTCGTGAGACACCTGAAATTGTTATGCGCAAGAAAGGCGTGCATGGGTTAGCATAATATAGATAATTTTCCTGTTAATATTGCAAGAATTATACGATGAATTTTACGAATTCTTATCTCGTGCTTATCAAAGTTTACAACGACCTCCAGGCTCTCCCATGGGGGTTCCATGAGAGGCACGCCCTCAAGAAAGGCGTATGGGTGTGGTGAACATGAGAAAACAGATAGCATAGCATATGTTAAGATATCACACATGCAAGTATGCAAGAATGAAACACATAGATAATAGCAAGTGGTATAACCAAATCCCTTTCTGTTTAATTTTAGATTTTAACATGAAATGAAAGATTTCAACTTGCATATGAAAGAGGCATGATATATTTATATAATTCACTTCATAGAAAATCAATTGAAGCAAAGTAGAAGCATGAAATTCATAGGAGAACAACATCATATCTCATCAAACAGCAAGCTAATTGATTTCTCCCTTAGATAAGAAAGTTTAGCAAGCCTTATACTCATCAAATAACAAAATGATTGATTCCCCTTAGAGGAAAATATTTTCAACAAACATCTTACCCATTAAATAACAAGATGATTGATTCCCCCTTAGAGGAAAATATTTTCAGCAAGAATCTTACCCATTAAATAACAAAATGATTGATTCCCCCTTAGAGGAAAATATTTTCAGCAAGCATTTTACCCATTAAATAACAAGATGATTGATTCCCCCTTAGAGAAAAATATTTTCAGCAAGCATTTTACCCATTAAATAACAAGATGATTGATTCCCTCTTAGAGGAAAAATAAATTTCAGCAAGCTTCATGCCTCTAGACAAAAAGCTAATAGTTTTCCCCTTTCATAAAAATAATTTTCAGCATGCTTATGTCTAGACAAGAGCTAATAGTTTTCCCTTTTCATAAAATACTTTCAACATGTATCATGCGCATTAAACAGAATCGATTGGTTCCGTAGGTAAAAAAAATGATTTCAACACATACCCATTACAACAAATCAATTCATTTTCCCTTAGGTAAAAAAAATATTCTGAAGAGAAATGTTAGTCACAAGAAGTAACAAGCACAATGGAGGAAGAAAAACAAAATGTCACAAGGATAACCCTCATCTTTCCTCTCACTCTCTTTCAGTGCTTTAGTTTACACAAATCCATAAATTAGCCTCCCAATGGGACTTACCAAATTCAGATTTAAAGCAAACAGAGGAAACAACATCTGGTGCTAAAAGAGAATAAGCAAGATAGAAGAAAGTAGGATGGCCATAGCCAAACACGAAGGACGCTCGGTTGCTCAAAGTGAGTGGTAAAATAGTGGAAGTCAAGTAACTCACATTACACCATAAATCCAACATTATATCTTCATCTCATTGCATAAATAAAGGTAATCCAACCATAGAGCAAGGATAAATCGAAACCATTTCCTTCAAGAAAATCCCACTGAAAATATAGGATTGAAACAAAACAACCCGGGTTTTGGGTTGGAAAGCGATTAGGAAGGATCCTCGATTTGCTCGACTAGGGTTAGTCTTGAGAGAGAGCCAGGAGTTCGACCAAGTGCTGAGAGGAGAGGGAATGCAGGAGGAACTCGGTGAAAGGAGAGTCATGAGGAGAAAAGTGGTGCGAAAAACAGAGAGAGATCGTCTGAAGGAGAATCACACCAGAGCCTAGCGCTGAGAGGATCACGCGTCGAAAGCAGAACAGAGCTCATCAGAGCGAAGGAACCACAAGAGATTGGTCAGAGCAGAGAGAGAGTCGAATCACGGGGTATGTCGTGCCCTTGAACTGATGGGAAGCGAGAGAAATTGAGAGAGAGAGAGGCAGCGAGCTTCGAGAGAGGAAATCAGTGAGCTTGTGAATGGTCAAATGAGAATGATGAGGGATAACCCTCGTTTGATCTTTAGAGTGACCTCTCTGATTGGTGAACGAGCGAGTTAGGTAGGGCTTAATAGGGATTAAGAGATTAGCTATTAATCAATTGCAAATTATCATTTCACATTAAATTTTATGGATTTACTTTATGAAATAAACCCAATAATATGGGTGTTAATTTTATTATTTCATTGTCGAATCTGCGATGATCGATTTGATGGAGGTCATTTTGACAATGTGACGATGAGGATGAAATTAGGTTTACAATTTGTGCGGCGTTGCATTGAATTGATCGACATTTCACACACATTGCCGGTTGCGAAGGCGTCGTTGATAGGTTTCGATGTTTCAATGTTTGTCGTTTAGATATCGGAGCTTCCGACTTGATATGCGTGTAATTTTATTAAAATATAATTTTTGGATCGATCATTAATTGATTCGATATTTTCTATTTAATTGATTTTGATTCTTTCGACGCATTACAAAGTCGAATTTTCAAGTCTAAGAGAATTTAATCGATCTCGATCGCGATTAAGGGGGTGTTAATTTCCACCATATTTATTTAATTTTAAGTAGCACATAGTTGTAGGTCAACAAAAGACTTTAACAAATGTCATGATAACAGAATCCATTTACTCTAAACAGAATAGTACAAAAGCACATGCTGATGTTTTATCTCACTTTATTGAACAAACTTACATGATGTAACCATAGTCCTATATACATTCATATATATACATCCTTTGTAGTCTTTTAGGCAAAGAAACGATAAGCATTTCTTGGTTTATAACTTCTTTGTTTCATCGGGTTTACGTATTGTAGTTGTAGTGTCTTTGAATATTTCATCTTGGTATTAGAGCCGAAAGCCTTGCGGCGTTAATTCTCACATTACTCAACTATGCACTCAAGTAACCTCAAGAAAATTCTTCTATTAAAGATGGTGATGTATTCTACTCGCTTAAATTTCTTATGAGCAATCTCGGAATACTCTTGATTCAACTAATTCAGGATAACTATGCTACCGGAAAGCTCAAGTTCAACGACTCTTGGTGCAAATGGTTTTGAGGAACATCTAATATTCCGGCAAAGTTTATTACTAACTAATGGAAGCATCATACCAAATCGCTTATGTCTTTAATTTAGAAATTTAGTCACAGCACTCTATGCTACCATTTCTCATTCTTTATTACCATATGTTATATCTTTATCTACTTGTGTCGATGTCTGGAAAACACTTGAACATAATCTTCAAGCCACAAATAGATCAAAACTTATACAGCTCAAAAATGAACTTCACCATAAATCCATGGCTGGCCATGTAACAATATGTCTGTTTTATTAAAACCAAAACAAATGGTCTTACTATTCTTCTCCAATACTTCACACGCCATCTTCAACCCATGATATCTACTCCTTGTTGCCAGGTGCACAAAATAATTACAACAATTACATATATCTTCTACACCTAAAGCCTTTACTACAACTCGTGGTTGAGGGCGACAATGTTTCCTTCCAAATACTTGAGGCCGACCCAATAACACACCCAAATGTCCACAACACCATGCTGTTGTTTGCCAAATATGCTGCAAGAAGGGTCATACAACTGCAGTTTGTTGGCATAGACAAAACTTGACTTATACTTGTATTTCTTCCTCTCCTCAAGCTCTTCTAGCTGATCCTGCCAATTTTAGTACTCCAACAGATTGGGTAATTGACTCTGGTTCCACTACACACCTTACATCCAACCTTAATGAGCTTCAATCCCCTTCTACTTATCATGGTAATCAACAAGTCACTCTTAGAAATAGACAAACACTTCCCATATCTTACACACATCATGGAATTCTTCCCACACTAAACAATAAGCTGCGGTTAAAAAATCTGCTTTATGTTCCTCATCTATCTCATAATTTGATCTCTATTCATAAACTTACATCTGATAATTCTTATTCTATTTTATTTAACTCACATGGTTATCAGATATTGGATAAGAAAACAGGACTTCCCATTCTCCAAGAACCTTGCCGTAATGGTCTCTACTCTCTAAGTTCTACATCTCATTCATCATCACTGTTAGCTCTTCTTTCTTCTACAAATACTGTTGATTTATGACATTGTCGACTTGGACTTCCCATTCTACATCTCATTCATGAATAAAAATTTCAGTGTAATCAAGCTCATATTCTTGACCAAAACCTTGAGCCACAAGACGAGCTTTGTAACGTGTTAAGGAGCCATCACTATGATGTTTCAGTTTGTAGATCCACTTAAAACCAAGAAGATTTTGAGTTGGATCATGTGGAACAAGTGTCCAAGTCCCTTGAGCTTGAAGTGCTTGAAATTCTATGGATAATGCTTTCCTCCAATTTGGATCTTATTGGCAGTAGTAAAGCTGGTAGGTTCTAGTGGGATAGTGGTATGGGAAAGATCAAAGATAGGTTTAGGTTTGTGAATGCAATTTTTAAATCTGGTTTGCATTGGATGAGGATGGGGCAAAGTGGTGGAAGGAGAATGGTTGAAGTTAGGTTCTAAGAAAGTATTGATAGTAGGAGAGGAAGAGACAGACAGGGAGTTGTTATTAGAAGAGGATGGGAAAGCTGAAGATTGAGAGGTAAATGAGGAAGGATTAATAGAATACTTTGGTGAAATGATAGAGATAGGGACTAAAGTGAGTGGGTGAGTTTGAGAAGGTGGATTTTGTGATGATAAAGAAGAAGTACTAAATGGAAAAACTGATTCATTGAAACGAACATGATGTGAAATAAAAACTTTGTTGGTTTGAGGATCAAGGCAACAAAAACCTTTTTGATGTGTAGCATAACCAATGAAAACACAACTCGTAGAGTTAGGACTTAATTTATTTGGTTGATAGGGGCGCAACCAAGGAAAGCATTGACAAGCAAAAATCTTTAAATGGTTGTATGTTAGGGGTTTTTGATGAAGAAGTTGATAGGGAGAGATCATATTTGTGACTTTAGTATGTAGGCAGTTAATGAGATAATTTGCAGTAAGAAGAGCATCTACCCAAAAATGTTGTGGTAAGTTGGCTTGAAGAAGAAGAGTTCGAACCGTTTCAAGTAGGTGTCGATGTTTACGTTCAGCGGTTCCATTTTGTTGAGGTGAATATGGAAAAGTATACTGATGAAGAATACCAAACTGTTTAAGAATCAGTTGAAAGGATGAGTTGAGATACTCACCACCACCATCAGAATGAAGAATCTGTATTTTTGAGCTATATTGGTTTTCAACCATAGCTTTAAACTCTAAGAATTTGGACATTATTTCAGATTTAAGAAACATTGGATACAACCAACAATATTTGGAAAAATCATTTATAAATGATACATAATATTTATAACCTGCAGCAGAAAAAGTGGGGGAGGGACCCCATACATCACTATGAATTAAAGATAAAGGTTTTGTGGCTTTTGTTGTAGAGACAGAAAATTGCAATCTGTTGCTTTTGGCTAATTTGCAGGACACACAAGGTGATGGAGAGGAATGTAGCCGTAGAAAGGGAATCTAAAGAGCAACAATAGATAATATAGTTGAATGAGGATGTCCAAGTCGACAATGCCATAAATCAACGGTATTTGTAGAAGAAAGAAGAGCTAACAGTGGTGATGAATGAGATGTAGAACTTAGAGAGTAGAGACCATTACGACAAGGTTCTTGGAGAATGGGAAGTCCTGTTTTCTTGTCCAATATCTGATAACCATGTGAGTTAAATAAAATATAACAAGAATTATCAGATGTAAGTTTATGAATAGAGATCAAATTATGAGATAGATGAGGAACATAAAGCAGATTTTTTAACCGCAGCTTATTGTTTAGTGTGGGAAGAATTCCATGATGTGTGTAAGATATGGGAAGTGTTTGTCCATTTCTAAGAGTGACTTGCTGATTACCATGATAGGTAGAAGGGGATTGAAGCTCATTAAGGTTGGAGGTAAGGTGTGTAGTGGCACCAGAGTCAATTACCCAATCTGTTGGAGTACCAAAATTGGCAGGATCAGCTAGGAGAGCTTGAGGAGAGGAAGAAATACTAGTATAAGTCAAGTTTTGTCTGTGCCAACAAATTGCAGCTTTATGTCCCTTCTTGCAGCATATTTGGCAAACAACAACATGTTGTTGTGGACCTTTGGGTGTGTTATTGGGTCGGCCTTGAGTATTTGGAAGGAAACATTGTCGCCCTCGGCCACGAGTTATAGTAAAGGCTGTAGGTGTAGAAGATATTTGTAATTATTGTAATTCTTTTGCAGCTTCACTAGCTTGATTTGTTTCTTCATTGCACAACAAGGAGTAGAAATCATCAATAGCTATGGGTTGAAGATTCATGCGGATAGCTGTTTTGAAGGCTTGATAATTGGAGGGAAGACCATTCATTGTATAAAGAATAATATCCTCTGTTGTTAAAGGTTGTCTAGCAGCAGCAATAGCATCTATTTTGATTTTAATATTTGTCAAATATTGCTGCATAGAACGTCCAACCATGGATATATGGTGAAGTTCATTTTTGAGCTGTATAAGTTTTGATCGATTTGTGGCTTGAAGACGATGTTCAAGTGTTTTCCGGACATCAATACAAGTAGATAAAGATAGAACATATGGTAATAAAGAAGGAGAAATGACAACATAGAGTGTTGTGACTAAATTTTGATCTATTAAATTCCAAAGACTGTAAGCAGCATTTGGTATGATGCTTCCATTAGTTTTAGTAATAAACTTTGCCGGTGTATGAATATTACTATCTAGATGTTCCTCAAAACCATTTGTACTGAAGAGTCATTGAACTTGAGCTTTCCAGGTAGCATAGTTATCTAGAATTAGTTAAATCGGAAGAGTATTCCTAAGATTGCTCATAAGAAATTTAAGCTGAGTAGGAATACCGACGTCATTGCGCTTAAGAATAGAAGAATTTTCTTCGAAGAATACTTCAGAGTGCTGCATAGTTGAGTAATGCGAGAATTAACACCACAAGGCTTTCAGTGCTTTGATACCAAGATGAAATATTCAGCAAACATCACTACAACTACAATATAGAAACTCAGATAAAACATAGAAGTTATAAAAACAGTAAATGTTTATGCTGTCTTTCTTCTGTCTAAAGACTACAGTGATGTATATATACAATATATATAGGATTAAGGCTTCATCATGTCAGAAGTTTATTTGAATTCAAAGGCTCAGATAAAATATCAGCATGTGCTTTTGTATTATTCTGTTGAGAATAAATGGATTCTGTTATCAATTAAAGCCGGAAGCCGAAGCGGAGGTAGAAGAAGCAGAGAGAAGCAATGAGGACGACGGCCTCTGCCGCATACATAAGAGAGAAGACAAAACGGTCGAATATCACCCGCAGAATAAATGGCTCCGATGACAACGATCGTCGAGTCTGCCTCCGCCACCGCCACTGCTTCTGCTCTTTTCTTCCCATCAATTTCTTCCTCAGCCATTCTCTCTTGCGGCCGGCCATTTCTATTTTTCTCTCTCTAATGCGTTGTTACTGAGTTGAAAAGAAGAGGAAGAGAGAGAGGTTATATAATTCGTGGTGGTTTTGACGCGGTCTTACGTGGCTGCGGTTGACGTTGAATGCGTAGTGCAGAGATGAGCGGAGAAGATTACTCATTACTCGCAATCCAGTTGTGTCAAAATAATGTGAGTTTCTGAGCTCTTTCCTTCTTCTTTTGAGTTGGGTGCTTTTGGACCTGAGCTGCTGATAAAATCGGAATTTTTCTGGGAGGAAGAAGGAACGAAAGTGAGCTTGGTCTACGGTTGTTTACCTAGCCCGGTCAGAAAACGAGGTCCAGCTTTTTTTTTTTTTTTTTCTGTGTTGGATGTTTAGCAAATGTTGAAATATAGAGACTATGAGAGTGACAGGAGCTTTGAATTTTCACTTAATTTATTAATCTTTAATAAATTGTTTTTTTTACAGGGGCTGTTTGGAATGATGTAAAGTAAGGGTCTTGCATTTACTTTGCAGGTATTTAATTATAACGTTGTTTGATACATAGCAGAATAAATGCAATGTATTTAATAGTGGTATTTGAGGTACCTTAGAGAGGAGTTTTACCGTGACTTTCAAATCCCTTTTAAGGGTTATTTAGTTGGTATAATTTAGAACACAGTGTAAAATAAATATAAAGATTTAAATTTTTTTTTTTATATTTGACTTGAAGTAAAGAAAATTTCTAATACAATATAATATATTTAAAATACATTATATAGGTCATTTTTGGTGTATTTGAAATTCATCCGATTTGGGTTAATTTCAAATATACCGGCCAATTTAAAGTGATGTGGATATCGTTGCGTTGCATTACCGCCAACGTCATCGTCGTCACGTTAAAGCGCAAAATCTTTATATTTTTTTAACAAATAGAAAAAAAGTAAAGTCATGAATTCGTAAAACTCTCAATCAAACAACTATAAAGTAATCATTTTATATTATATTCTTTTTATATTGCATTCTTTTTTTCAGCCAACTAACATTCCCTCAATTTCAGTGAATTTGGAATACATGGAGGTTACTTTTCTTCTCATGACATTGACATAGAGGTTGTTTGATTGGAAGTAAAATGAGTGTAATGTAAATGAAATGCATATAATTTATATTAATTAGTGTTTGATGTGTTGTAAACTAAATGTTGTGTAAAATTACGTGTATTTGAAATTTTGTTGTATAAGCTAATCTTCGTGTAATTCAAATACCTTAAATTCAGTGAAATTAGAAATCAAGGGACAATGCACGAGTGAACCCCTTCGTCTCACGTGAAATTTGACACAACAAGGACTACGAGAGCTGAGCAGCAACTGCTGAGGTCAAGAGTGCTTCTCACGCAACTACTGCGCCATCGAGAGCTGGGAGCAGAATCATTCGGCAGCCGCACCTGCGAACGCGGGCTCCATCACGATCGCGATAGGTGCAACCTGTGACCGTGAGAGTCTTGATCGCGAGCGTGAGTCACAACCGCAATGTGATTTTAGCGCCGAAGGGAGACTCGAGCAAGAGTACAACCGACGGGGGATGCGAGCAAGAGTCGAGATCGAAGGAGCTTGCACTGGCGCTGGAGCTACAATCGCGAGGTACGCCCGATTCTTCACAGCTTTGACAGTTCTTCTGCGATTCCAAGTCGATCGACTGAGTGGATTTTCTTATCTTTGGTCAACAGCTTTCCATCTCCTTCCTTGAAATTGAAATCAATTTCTCTGCTAATTTCTACTAAAGATATTTTATATGATTTTCACGGAGTATTTTTCTTTTTCAATTTCATCTTACTTCAAGATTTTTTTTTCTCAGATTGTTTGTTGATTTTTTATTTGTGCCTTGATGAAAAATTTAAGAAATGGTCGTGCAAAATTTTTCTTGGGATTTTCTTTAAATTTTCTTATTTGCTTCTGAATTTCCTAAATCTTAACGGAGCCTAATCAGCACCTCTGCGAAATTTCTTATTTACTTCTAATATTATTTTGCTATATGGGCTCCTAGATTTGTAAATGTTAAATAATTAGAGAAGCATGTTTTTTAAGGATTACAAACTAAACTCTGTCATGCCATTTTTCACATTTGGCTAGAATAATTATGGTAAAGGCTGAATGGACTGAATGATAAGAACAATAATGATTAGTTATAGTTTAATATCAAGATTAATGAAACGAATGCTAGTTTAATTTATGCTCATTTGATGCTTTTTAGTTGTAGTTGTATCAAGATTAAGCTGTCCTCACTTGACTCTATGGAGGTGGTGGTGTACTTAATGTTTATTTGGGTCATTGTTATTAAAATTTTAGTTTAAATAAGTTTATTAATTGCATTGCAGGATTATCTTGATAATATTGCAATCAATAAAACTTTATTTGCTTGATTAAGTATTATTTTTCATGAAATTTTCTTGCTAATTTCTATAATAATTTTATTTAGCTTTGTACTATTATATATATATATATATATATATATATATATATATATATATATATATATATATATATATATATATATGGAAGACATCAAATAAGCAGACAAATTTCATGATGTGAAATAAATAATGCAAGAAAATATTCTTTCCCAAAAGCTAGTTCACCCAAATTTATTGAAAAGTGAAGTCCCAAATCTTCCAAAGCAAACAAAAAAATTTAAAATGCAAATATAGATTCTTATCAAAGAAGCTTAAATAATAGATTAGAATTTCTTGATCCTTTCATGTATATTTACAAATTCAATCAAAATTTTTTAATTCAAGCATACTTTTTGTTCACCGAGATATCTACTGTTACAAAAACTATGATTCTTTGCTTTGTTCATATCTTGTCCCTTCTTCTCTTGTTTTCTTTGTAATTCTTTTTATTTTTCAACTAATTTAATGGCTTCGTCGTTCTGCTAAACATCTTTCTTCATATTTTTGAGTACTCAGCTTAGTCAATATCATTGTGAAATTCAATGACTAAGACATCAGAAGATAGTGAAGGATGGTCCTCTGATTATGATTGTTTCTTAAAAACCAGCAGAAGAGTGAAAGTTTATAGTTTCTTGGTGAAATCGACACATACAATATTTAAAGAGTGAATAAGAAAACTCAAAATTTTACGAAAAATCTCAAAAGAGGAAAAAATCAATTTAGCAAGAAAAGCTTCCACTATATATTTATTTTGAAAGTTTTCATAATGGATTACATAATGATATGACCGACAATGGGAATCCCAAAATCGACAATAATAATATAGTCTTAAACGCGGTGGTAGCGATGATGACAAGATAATGAAGGTCATGATGGTGACCGAGGAGATTGACAGCAAGGATCTGGCTGTTTGACAACAGTCAGGCACCATTTTTGGAGGATTTTCAAGTTTTAGAGCTCTCTCTTGCTGGCCTCTCTCATGAGAGAAGGTGCTATTTATAGATTGGAGGAGTGACGCTCTAAATACATGCAAAATGAACCACTCTCCATCTCTCTCGATGATTCCTTTGATTATATGATGTATTTTGTGTATTTGAATGCTCAAATGAAGTCGAAATTATGAGATCTTGGGCTTGTTAGATCCGGAGAGATGCTCGATTTTATAAACACTCCATATTTGAGAGTTTTTAGAAATTTAATTGATGTCCCAAAGTTTTCAATGATATTTTAAGGATCTCGGTTTCTTTTGATCACTTTTTTAGCATCAAGATTCGTGCTTCGATTAGTAGTATTTTAAGGGTCATATCAACGATGATTTTTCAAATGATGTAGAAATCAATGGAAATCAACTTGCTTCAGCTATTCATGCTTGCATTGCTGGCTCAATCAATATTATATTTGTTTTATTGGATACAATGAAGAGAGATCAATAAAAAATTAATCCTGAGCAAAATATTCAGTGTGAGACATACCTTTCTAGATTATATCATGGATCTAATTCGGATTGTGTGAATATGGTTCAAATAAAAAAAAACTCATTTTTTCAAATTATGTAGTTTATTTCGCACAAGAGGTTTACTTGTATACACACTTAATGTGTAAATTGAAGAATATGTTGCTATATTATTACATACCCTCGGGCATAGTGTGCGAAATTGGGTCATTCGATTCAACTTCCAACGATATGGAGAAACTGTGAGTAGATACTTTAATGCTGTATTGTATGCTATAGGAGAGTTACGACATGAGATGATAAAGCTATCGACATTGAAAACTCCACATAAAATACTATCGAGTGATAGATTCATGCCTTTCTTCAAGGTATGATAATGATATCATATATAAGTATTTTATTGCTCTTACTAATATAACTTATTAATTTTAGGATTGTATTTGTGCTCTTGATGTAACCCATAAAAAGCGTTCTAAGGAGTATGAATATTTTTTAGAGAGAAAACTTTATCCCACCCAAAATGTGCTGCGTAGAGACTTTGATTTGAGATTTACATGTCTTACGGTGGGAAGGTTCAACACATGATGCAACAAGATGCCTTAGAACACCGGATATTTTATTCAAGGTATAAAATATTTTTAACATAAATATCACTTTCAATAATTACTTTACTTATTAGAAATAATGCTTCACATTTATTCACAGGTAAGTACTACCTAGTGGATAGTGGCTACTGTACTAGGAAGGGTTTTGTATCTCCATATCGTGCCACAAGATATCATCTTAAAGAATTCATTAGCATTAGACTAACCAATGCTAAGGAGTTGTTTAACCTTCGACATTCATTACTCTGTACAACAATGGAGCGTGCTTTTGGTTCTTTGAAAAATCAAATTGAAATTATCAAGTTCGACTCATATTTTCCATTACAAACATAAGTTGATATTGTTCTTATATCTTGTATATTACATAATTGGATCATTTCAGAAGGGGGTGATGATTTCATTCTTCCAGAGAATGAGTGGGCTAGGAGAGCACATGTTAGTAGACATGACATGAGTGTTCTAGATGAATCTCGTGAATAGTTGGACAAAAGAGACCAAATAGCTCATGCAATGTGGAGCCGCATGATCGAAGTTGGTTATTAGCTAGAAAAATGGATGGCATAAAATATCCCTTCTAGCATGTAGTCCATATTTTGGGATGTTAGAATTATTATCCTTTTGTAAGTCATATTTCATTAGTACATACTTGCGGAAAAAAATATTCTCGCCTTTATCTATCCTTTTTGGAAAGGATAAATGAAAACAAAAATATACGCCTTGTTTAGGATGCCACGTAGATCTGCAGATGTTCTTATTAGGATGATTGGGTACGACATTGAGAAAATGTGTACCATCTTGAAAGATAGAAGTCACCATCCTACAATGGACCTAGTCACCTCAATAAGGATTTTTTAAAGATGTACTGAGATTCTTCCTACTTTACATGAAAAGCAAGGTTTATTTTAAATTGGGTTCATTAAGTTTCCTATGGAGGAAAGCCCCCCATAGTTAATTATATCCTAAGGAATAAGATTCCTTAGGAATACTCTTGATTAAGGTAACTGATTGTTGTCTCCAAAGATTTCAAAGATATGGCTATCAATCAATTAGTTTATTTTAGAAGATCAAGTGGGATTGATCAAGAGGAGGGAGTTATTATCGAGGCCTAAGGAAGATAAGTAGGGGATGGTTATGATACTAGGAAGCCTAGTAAGGATCCCAAACTATCATATGGTTGGGATTTATATTTTTAATGTTTGAAAAGAATTATTTATTTTGAGTTGAATTTTTATTAGAAATCTAGGGCTTACAATTTCATGACACAAGATCTTGGAAATGCCTAAGAGGCGAGGATTTATGCTCGTAGTCCGCAAAGGGAAGTAGAAATCTCTGAACTTGCATCTAGGGAGCTTTAGCGAGGGCCAAAGCATGACCTAAATCAAAGGTGAAAATGAATATTTGGTTTACCTCCGCAAGAGAGGATAAACCACCCGACTGTTTGGACTTACAACCGCTTGGGCCAACTAACTCCTCCTATGATTTTAAATACATGTAGGAAAATTATATTCTTTTGCAAGATAACTAAGCTATCTTTTATTTAGAAAGAGACTAAGTCCTTAAACATACTCTTTAAGAGACTAGATCATGCAGGGCATGATTTATTGACTTTAATCTAATGCAAATTTTATTTTTATTTTAGACAATTCATTTGACACAAGCTTATAGGATTCATATGCCTAATGCATTAGAATTTAGATTATGGGCCAAAATGAACAAGAAAAGAGGTGCGTTTTCACCATGGCTCTTAAAGGTCAAGCCAAATTTCCTGACATTGGTGGACCAAATTAAGAGTGAAATAATATGCTTTTTATGTATGATGTGAGAAAGAATACAACATCCAGCTAAGGGGTTGTTAAATCTTTTATCTTGATTTTATGTCCTAGGCTTTAGGTGAGATTATGAGTTATTTAATTTTAATTTTGAATTGATTAATTGGATAGAAAATTTATTTTTTCCTGAGAGCCTAATTGTTATCCAGGCCATACATCAAAGCAAGGAAGAAACTCGAAAAACATGCCATCTTAATGCACAAGCTAAACAGACATTAATCAATTTATAAAATTAGTGCAAAAGAATAAGAGGCCTTTTATGGTCGGGCTCCATTGTACGAAACCGAAAAATAAATGGGGTAGCTGATTTATACTCTTATACAACCCAGATTATAAATGAATTAATTGCAAAAATGAATTCATGTTATGGGAGTCTTCATTCTTCATTCTTCTTTCTTCATTTGGTTCTCTCTTCATTTGGTTCTTTCTTCCTTTTGACTTGGATTTAATGTGGCTTGCTCCAAGGCTTCACATGGTACATAAGACATGATCTTATGACTAATGTTCATCCTAATTCCCATAATATTTAATCCAAATCCTAATTTGCAAAATTTCATGAAAATGGGAAAAAAGTAAATCTAACTAAAACCTACAAAATAGAGATTAGCTAAAAAAACCACACATCTCAAGCATATATATCAGACTTAGCACCCCACACATGAGTAACCAAGTTCACTTGGCCTATTTTGGATTAGGCTTAGGGGTAGAAGCAACCTGCACAACAAAAGCAATTATATTTTTATTACAACACCCCTTAAGCACAATCCCCTGTAGAAGATAATGGTTAGACTAAGATCGCCCTACCATTCAATCTACGTACATACACCTAACATCCAGACTAAAATATTATATCACAAAATAAAAGTAAACATCAAACCATGCACAGCCCTAACATAGGGCTAGAAGTGGTGACTTAACCTAATGTGTGAGCCTTATAAGGTTTGTGTAGTATGCTTAGTTAGGCTTTAAGGTTTAGGTTTTCTAAGTATAAAAATATTCAACTTAGAGGGTGGTTTCATTTAAGTAGTTTAGTTGATTTAGTTAAGTTTTATTTCATGATTTGATTTGGTTTGAATGAACCTACACTTAATTACTAAGTGTTGTAAAGAGAGAAAAAGAGAAGAGGACTTTTCTTTCTTCCCTACCTTAAGTAATTTCTAAGGTATATTCATTATTGATTCTTGTTTAATGAATGTTTTATTATGTGTTTTAATTAATCCTAAGTTTAGATTTTTCCTAAACAAACCTATTCAAAGACAAAGACATTTTAAGATTAAGTAAAGTGAATTACTATCACAAAACACACAACACTTTATTTATTTTCAACATGTGTAAAATGCACATGAATGAATCCTAAGCATATCTATACATGTAATGCAAGTATTTATCACACCTTCATGATGAATGTTAGGAGATATTACTTAAGAAAATTTGGATGCTTCATGATGTATGATTTGGTTAAGTAGAAAAAGAGAGATTCTCTTATCCATTTTCATATGGACATTTAAAAGTATGAAAGACATAAGTGAGTACGGCGCCATTGTTTATACCAGGGGTGTAAAGTACAAGACCTACTTGGGGCTACTTAAAGCCTTGCAATCCCGGGGTGTCCAGACTAATATATCACTTTTCTTAAGTACATGTACATGTATAAAAAGAAATACATGAAAAGAGAATCATTCAAAAAGCTTATGTTTGTTTGTTTGATTTGATTATTTAATTTACATGTGTGATGTGGAGTTCCTTCTTAAGTCATGACATAAGAATATATAGGAATGGATCTAAGCAAGTGTTATGTCCTTTTCAAATGGACTATACACTTTGCAAATCTTATATATGTTAAGAAAAAGAAGAAAAATTACATAACACATTTTGCTATTCACATACAAGCTCATAAGTACTTATAGGTATACTTTTCATTTATAATGTTTGTTTTATAAGTTTTGAGTTTTTGGATAGTGATAATAACATTCTTACTTTAGCCACTTGACATAAAGGAAACATTTCACTTTAATTTATTTTTCAAAGATATGATTTTTTCATTGACATGCATGCTAGGAAAAAAATAAAGTGATGTAAACTTCACTCACTCCTAATTAATTCCACAATGGAATAAGATTATTTAAAGTGAATCAAAGTTAGTATAAGAAAATTTTTATTTTTGTTTTGAGTTTGATTTGAATTTAAGGAATATGAAAAGAGTTTGCTGGTTCTAACCCATCTCCCACATGTGTATGTTATTTTAGTTTAATTCTAGAACCATTAGATTAATTTTATATTTTACTTAGGTTAAGGTGTACATTAAGTTCATTAATTATCCCTTACCTATACCACTTTAACATATTTAACCAAATAATTATGAGCCAATATATGAAATAAAATGCAAGGAATTTAAATCAGCAATGCACCTAGGAAAGAAAGGGGCCTAATGCATTTGACTCACAATTAATGATTAATTAAGCTAAAGGATTTTATTTAAGTACTTTCATAACCCTTCCCACACACATGAGTTGGATATGATTTCCTTAAGCTACTTAGGTTATTGAATACCTAAGCAGTCTACCCAAGATGGAATTGATTAAGTTCAGATTGATTTGACTTTAAAATTTTGATTAATTAAGCCATTTAATAAAGTGATTAAATTATTTAATTAATTTGCACTTTAATTAGATTTTTATCCAAATGAAATAAACTTAGGAGAAAAGATTTGGGAGAGGGCTCCTAATCTCATTTCCTAAATCCATTCACTGTTCTAAAATAATTAGCAAACTTAATTAATGAATTTATCTTAATCATTTAATTAATTAAGAAGGTAATTATGAATGAATTAAGCAATTCCCTTAATTAAACCATCAATAAATCCCAAGAAAATTAGGGTAGGTAGAAGTCATCCCACTAAACATACATAAGAGGTTTGGAATTAATCAATGGAATAATTAGGGAGTAATTAACATAATTATATTACCAATAAAACCCAAATTACAGAAAATTTATTGCTTAAAACTAATCAAACTTAATTTTATATTATTCCCCTTTGAAATACCCATTTAGTTCTGGTTTGATGATTGAAGTTTGTGTTTATATTTGGTTTCATGATTGAAGGATTGATTGAATCATGAAGAAAAATCAAGGGTTTGGCTTGATTTGAGTTTGATTTGGCTAAGTTCAAGAATTTGACTTGAAAGGCTTAAGTTGAATTTTGGTTGAATTTGGATTTGAGTTTTGAATTTACTTTTGGCTATTTGAATTTATATTTCATTTATATTTGTGAATATAAATGGGTTATGAGAAATTTTCTTGAATTTAAATTGATTTGAATTTGATTTGGGCTAATTCCATAAAATGGAATCAAAGTGCTTAGGGAAGTTATTTGAATTTGGAATTGATTTTTGGATTTAGTTTTGGTCATTTGAATTTATATTTCATTTATATTTGTAAATATAAATGAGAATATGAATGGGTTATAAGAAAATTTCTTGAGTTTGAAGTGGTTTGAATTTGATTTGGGCTAAGTCTATAAGATGGAATCAAAGTGACTTAGGAAAGGTTTTAGAATTTGGAATTGATTTTTGGATTTTGTTTTGGTCATTTGAATTTATATTTCATTTATATTTGTAAATATAAATGAGAATATGAATGGGTTATAAGAAAATCTCTTGAGTTTGAATTGATTTGGATTTGATTTGAGCTAAGTCCATAAGATAGAATCAAAGGGATTAGGGAAGGTTTTTGAATTTGGAATTGAGTCATGATTTGAGAAAATCCATTGGAATTAATTTGAGGTTTGTTTTTTCGGAAATGAAGTTGATTTGAGTTTGGAGTTGGACTTGAAAGAAGGAAGTGAGGATTTGGTTCATGCTATAGGGTAGGTAAATTTTCCTAACACCCCTAATGCATAACCCATTTCTATGGCTAACTCTTCTAAGCCTCAAGGGTTAGGTTAAATGTCTAAGAGGAATTCTATGTCTAAGATGGAGGGGTTGAGAGCTCATTCTAAAAATGAGATCAACAAAGGGCGTCCAATAGGTGTGGTATGATTGACAAGGCATACCGCACGTATTGGTGTTGACCAAGACGATCAACAACATAAAATATAACACTAATGATCCTCCGAAGGTGTAGAAGGAATCAAGAGATTAGAGCAATGTGACTCCACTCATGTCAACAACATAAAAGAGTGAAGGAGGAATCCGCTAGGGACTGAGTATGTGAACCTTTCACTAGGGAAAGAAGTTCAAATCATTCACTAAGGGATGGGAGGTTTGATTTGATTTGAGTCTCACTGGGGAGAAAATGATTTGATTTGTTTGATTGTTTAGTTGCGTTTGTTTCGACTCCACTGGGGATAGAAAAGTAAACTGTCCATTAGAGAGCAAGTTCAAGTCATCCACTAGAGAGGAGAAGATGTGAAATCCACCGAGGAATTAGAATTTTAGATCTGCTGGGGAAACTAGAAAGATTTGCATCTCACTGAGGAGAATCAAATTGATTTAATTGATTGGTTATTTAGTTTATTTTTTATTGTTCTAACTCCACTGAGGGAGGTTGATTGAATTTTTATTTTATTTGTTTTTACTCCACTGAGGGAGGAGGGTTGAATTTGATTTTTTTTTGAATTTTGGATTTTGAGATGGACCCTATTGGTTTGTGATGGAGCACAGTAGGGTGTGACTAATCTAATTTATCAATCCAAAGGGGTAGTCTACTAACCACATAGGATTAACCAACCAAAGAGATTTCCTTTAAGTTTGCAATGGCCAAGTTTTAAGAAGAAAGTACGGGGACGCACATCTTCCAAAACAAGGAATCACTGGGGTGATCAGTTGCTTGTGCAACAAATTGAACCCGACCTAGGGCTGACTATTGAGTGAATGCCTCTAGAGGACTTAAATCAGCTCAAAGATGGTCAATATTAATTTCATTTTTAATTTTTTTTTATGAATCCCATCGGTTTACGATGGACTGCATTGAGTAGGGGCTCTGGGCCTTGATCTAACACAGATTTACCAATCCAAAGGGGGTAGCTTCCCAACCGAGGGGAGAACTATCCAACCAATGGGATGCTTTTGGTTTGCAATAGCTAATTCAGGGAAGAAAGCTTGGGGATTCACATCTTCCACTATAAAAAGACTAATGGAGTGACACATTAAAAAGGTAACGTGTCAACTCGACCTAGGGCTGCCCCTCAGTTTGTGACAGTCATGCTAGTAAAAATGCATAGTAGACTTACATCTTCTAAAGCGAAATGATCGTCGGGGTAACCTGTTTGTGGAAAACAAATTGAACCCAACCTAAGTGCGACTACGGAGAGGGAATTCAGGACTTATCTCACTTAGGTAGTCAAGCAATTCTATAGGGAATTCTGGCCTAAAGATAGGATGCTGGGGAAGGGGCACTTTGGGGGCTTGAGTTCTTAATCCATAAGCGAATTAATTTGTTTATTTTGTTTATTTTTCTAGTGCGGACCCTATTGGTTTTGAGGGATCATACTGAGAAGGAGCTTATATCAGCATAGACCTATCTTATATTTATTGAACCAAGGGAGAATCTGTGCATCTGCTGAACGGATTCTCCAACCACATGGGTGGCTACTAGGAAAGGGGGACTGTTCAATCTGAAAGTAACCCGGGTAGTGTCTAAATGTGGTTGCAAAGAACGTGATCCAAATAGAGTGCCCACAGGGGATGAGGCCACTAAAGGCTTGATCCAACACCCTGGAGAAGATAATATGACCGAATCATATATCAAATAGGTATTTGATGGCCAACTGAAGGAGAATGCTCAGGGACTCATATCTGCCAAGAGTGGTGTATCCATCGTGAGTTCTTACCGTCATCAACCAATCAAGGTAATGATTCGACATTAACTTTAGAAGAAAGCTCGAGGACTCACATCCTTCTATAGCGGAACTGGTTGCCCGGATAGTTTGTCTTCGGCTCGATAGGTGTTGTCCGACCTAGGGCGACTACTGCGTGGATGCCTCTAGGGGGCTTATATCGACTCAAAAATAGTCAAGAGGAAAAGAGCCTTTGGGGGACTTATCCTAAGCCTCAAATATACACAACCTAGTCAATGCATGGTGGTTAGTTCAAGGAGAAAGCTTGGGGACTCATATCTTCTTAAACAAAATCAACACGAGGTAGCTTACTGGTTGGGCAGTGAAGCCTACCAAACTAACAAGGCACTCATTGGTTTACAATGGTTAAGTCAGGAAGAAAGTGCGGGGACTCACATTCGCTGGACAAGTGACCACTGGGGTGATGTACTAGCAAGGTAGTATATCGGCTCGACCTAGAGCAGTTAATGAGTGAGTGCTACAGGGGGCTTGCTCCCACATCAAAATAGCTTGAGACAATATATATGCGTTTGTTTTTGTGCTTGTGTTAAAGGGAATAGGATGCCGCTCAGGTTCTCTCATACCTATTCTAGTAGCACCGGAGAATTATGTTTGATTATATTTGTGATATGTAAGAGGGATAGATTGCCTCTTGGGTTCTCTTACAGCTATCCTAAAACACATCATGGCGAATTTGCAAGACAAGCAAATAACACTTCAAATGAAGAGAAGATTTTGAAGAATTGGAAAGAAATTTATTCTTTTAATGATAATTATTTTCAAACTTATTTTTATGGGTAATATTTCTTCAAATAGAGCCCATTAATTGGAAGCATCGAGTATTCCCCTTTACAATCAATAAGGTGATAGGATCCTCCATAGTAGGCTTTCTCTATAACATAGGGGCCTTTCTAAGTGGGTTCAAACTTGCGTCCCATCTTTCGAAGGGCAATAATTGGTCTCTTTAGGACTAATACAAGTTATCATACTTGAAAAGACCTAGGGAGAACCATCTTGTTTTGAGCTTGAATCATTTTGGCCTTGTACAACTCGAGGTTCTGGCATGCCAGTAGGCATCTCTCCTCCAAACCTTCGAGCTCTTCTAACCGCAACTTTGCATTCTATTCTCAGTGATTTTCTTTACCCAATTCTTAGTGATGAGAGTTGAACTTAAAGCTAGAATGGCTTCATACCCTGGAGAACGAGGTTGATTGAGTTAGAGTTTTGTATGCGTGTGGTAGGCCCACAAGGCTTCAACCAACTGCTCATGACACTATCGTTTGTTGTTGTCGAGTGTCTTCTTAAGTATCTGGATGAGAGTTTTGTTGAATGCTTCTGCTAGATCATTTTCTCTGGGGCAATAGATGGTGGAGTATTTCCATCTATGCCGTGTCTTCTAGTGAAACTATTGATCTTGGTGCTCTTGAATATAGTACCATTATCAGATATAATTCATTGAGACACCCTGAACCTATATATGATATGGTTCCTGAATAACTAAAGTAAATGCTGAGCTGTGACCTCTTTGAGTGGGATTACTTCCGCCCACTTGGAAAAGTAGTCGGTGGCAGCTAAGATGAACCGATGACCCTTGGAAGAAGGAGGATTGATCAGACTCACAATGTCAGTACACCAACACTTAAATGGCCACAAGGCCAAAGTAAGATGTAGAATATTGGGTGGTTGATAAGACCACCGTATACCTAACATCTCCAGCCACATTTCCTTACATCGAGCCCAATAGTATCCTAGTCTTTTGATCTTTGCTTTCATCTTTGGACCTGATTAACGCACTCCACATAGACCTGAATGTGCCTCAGTCACAATCCTACGGGCTTCGAGTTTGTATAAATAATGTAACCACATTTGATTGAAAGACCATCGGTACAAGATGCCATCCACGAGAGCATAGGAGAGAGCTCTCTATTTCACCTGATGGGCTTGTGCTTTCTCTTGAGGTAGTTTGGCAGTTTTCAAATAATCTATGAACAGTTGCCTCAAATCCAACTCCTCGTCATTTTTTGCAACGATGACCTCCCCTTCAAGAGAAAGTCTCTCGAAGAGTTCAGAATCAATAAGGGATATGACTTATCTATTTTGGACCCTTATTGGAGTGGACTCATCTTCCTGACATGCCAATTCCTTGGCAAGTTTGGCCAAAGCATCTACTACTACGTTCTCTCCTCAAGGGACCTTGTAGATGGTGACCTGAATCGGCCCAAATTGTATACTGGTAATGATGAAGCCGGTTTGAGAACCAGGATCGGATCAGTTGATGAGGTGAATCCCATATTGATGCTTTTGACACACACTGTAATGGCTAACTCCGGATCAACAATCAAAGCCTCATACTCAGCTTCATTGTTAGTGCAAGGATTAGAGAGATAATATGAGAATCTCATCACATCGTGATCTGGAGTTAACATAACTACTCCCACTCCTGCCTTTCCTAGAAGAGTCGATCATGGTGCTTCCCCTTTGTGAAAGGAGGCCACACCATCAAAATACATCTCCCAATGGTGACTATCAACCTCCCCTATGTTCATGATTTGTTTGTCAGGGAGACCATCACTAAGTGAGGAATCTGTAGAAAGTGGGTGTGTTGCTAAGAAATCAGCTAGTGCTTATCCTTTTACCGCACAGAGGGATATAAATGTGATATCAAACTATGAGAGAATCATGGACCAACGTGCCAAATGTTCGGATTGCATTGGCCATGTCATGAGATACTGTAGTGGATTGATTCTAGAAATTAAGTTCACCTTATGAGAAAACATGTAGTGCCATAGCTTTTGGGATGAAAAGATCAAAGCTAGGCAATGTTTCTCAATAGGTGGGTAGTTAGTTTCAGCAGGGATCAGATAACAGCTGAGATAATAGAGAGCATTCTCCTTCTCTTCATCGTTGGCTTGGGACAATAAAGTGCCAAGGGAGTTGTCCAATGCAGCTGTGTAGAGAATGAGTGGCTACCAGATAGAAAGCTAGACGGCGCTTCACCACTTGCTTGATGTCTTCAAAGGCATCGACACTTATCATCCCACTTGAACTTAACATCCTTTTTGATAAGTGCTGAAAATGGTTTGCATCTCCCTAATAGGTTGGAGATAAATAGTCTTAGATACACCAACTGCCCTTGGAAAGATCTGAGTTGAGTTAGAATTTTAGGGAGTCTCATTTCTAAGATAGCTTTGATCTTTTATGGATCTATTTCTATTCCCCTGTGTTGGCAAACCCAAGGAATTTCCTTGAAGCTACTCTGAATGCATACTTCAGGGGGTTCATTTTGAGGTTGTATTATCTTAACCGTTCAAAAACTATTCAAGTCAAAGAGATGGTCTTTCTTTTGACAATTAGATCATAACATCACCTAACATGATGGATGAGTTCATTGAAGATCTAAGTCATGGCTCGTTGGTGTATATCACAGGCATTTTTAAGGCCGAAAGGCATGACCATATAATATAGATTCCGATCGGGGTTCAAAAAGTAGCATTTCTTTCATCCTCGAGGGCCATCTTGATTTGGTTATAGTCAGATGACCCATCCATAAAAGAGAATACTGCATGAGATGAGGTGATGCCCACCATTAATTCTATTATAAGAAGAGATAACTCATCCTTAGGACATGCCTTGTTCAAGTCCCTGAAATCGACGCATATGCAAATTTGACCATTCTTCTTCTTAATTGGTATGACACTAGCTAACTAGGTAGGATATTTTCTTCCCTAATGAAACCCGGCGATCGGTTTCTTGACTTCAAAATGACTGTTGTTGATTTCTAATTTGCGCATCTTGCTTGATAGGATTAGCATTAGATATTGCTAGTTTGTGGGCTGCTATGTCGAGATAATTGCATTTTTTCATAACTCCATGTAAAGCAGTCCTCAAACTCAATCAATAGCCTAACTAAGTTATTGGTTTCTTCTTCATTCAACAATGAACTGATGTATGTCAGGCGAAAATTTTCTTCTGTCACGAGGTTGATTCTTGAAGCTTGTCAATTATTGAATGGATCTCCTCTTCAAATTATGGAGGTGAATCTTTCATGTGGAAATCATCTGGATCATTTGAAGTTTCTAAACATACTTCCTCATAAGAGTTATTTTGGTTTAAGAAGAATCTATCAGACTCCAGATGATTGGTAACAACTAAGCAATAATCGTTGTCATTGGCTAGACCCACTGTACTGAATCCTGGTCTTGATCTTGATTGTGCATCCCTACCTCGATTGTTCCATAGGTTTTTGAAGTATTATGACCTGTGCTTAGATCATGTATAAGGAATTAAACCCTTCTTTGCAAGATTAAGAATGCAAGATGAGTACCAATCAAAAGACAATTCCATTATTTCTTTATATGAATCATCCTCAAGTTCTACATCAACCTTTGTACTTAAGGATGATGATCCCAGTAGAAATCTCTTTGGCTTCAAAATAATGGAAGACTTAGGGGATTCCTTAACTACTAAACCTTTAGCTTTTTGAGATGAAAGTGGGATTAGAGCTAAAGTTTCTATCTGCTGTCTGATAGTTTCATATAAATCTAAGTTGAATACATTCATGCTTTGTCTGGAGGCCTGGTCTTTGTCGCTGTCTGGCTCGAGTGTCACCTCCAATGAAACCCGTTAAGATGGGTTGGCTGGTATACTAATCACATGAGACTTGTCCTCCGAGCTGGATTCCAAGTATATGTGAATAATATGGGCACTCTTATAAACTGGAACATAACCCCTATTAGTTGGCTACCAATGAGGGGGTCTTCCACCTCTGGGACCACCTCTGTTTCTACCTCTGCCTCTGCCTTGTGGAGGTTGAGTCATCCTACTCACTTGTCCATATAATGAACTGTAGGTGGAATGTGATATGTGATTCCACTTCTTCATCAATGTCATTTTCTTGTTCAGTTGAGCTTTCATTTTTCTTTTCTCTTTATTTTCTTTTTCTCTATCTTTTTTTTTTCTTTTGCATTTGAGTTTTGACCAAGTTCATGAGGAAAGGTGTTCTGAGGAAGATAATAAGTTACATCTTCATATTATCTCAGCCTCTCTGACTGAAAATGGCTTTTCATCACCTTTTACACAGTATTCAATCCCATCCTTCCTGAACTTGATGCACTGGTGGAGGGAAGATGGAATCATCTTGTTTTGATGTGTCTAAGGCCTACCGAGCAAAGAAGTGAATGAAGTATTTGAATCAATTATGTAAAACTTGGCTTCAGCCTTTCATTCACCTATCTCCAAAGGTAACATCTTGCCTTGTTCGTTGAATCCTCTCAACATCATTCAATCTCCTTGGACTGTGGAGATGTCGATCCTCAAATAGGCAAGGGTCTTTAGAATCATAATATTCACTGATGCACCTGGATCAATAAGAACCCTGAAGAGTCTGAATCTGCCCATATCCATTGTATTGTAGAGGGGACAGTTGTGCTCCATGTCCCCCAGAAGAAGGTCTTCATTTGTAAAAGTGACTCCTTAGGCTTCTCTGGAATAATGTGCCTCCTCTCCAACAGCGGTCAACTGAGCTAAGCATATTTCTTGATTAAGAAGAGCCTTGATTATTAATTCCCTCATCTCTTTGGATAAGACAAGGGCATCTGTTGACCTCATTTTTAGAATGAGCTCTCAACCCCTCCATCTTAGACATAGGAATTCTCTTAGACTTTAAGAGTTCTTTTGTCTTAAGACACATTTAGTGATTAGGTGGACACTCAACCCAGACCTAGAGACTTAGAAGAATTAGCCATAGGAATAGGTCATGCCTTAGGGGTGTTAGAAAATTTGCCTACCCTTAGCTTGAACCATCCCTCACTTTCCTTCTTTCAAGTCGAACTCTAAATCAAATCTATTTTAATTTTCTCCAACTCAAATCAATTCCATGATTGAAATCCATGATTAAAATCTATGATTAAACCCATGATCAAAATCCAATGAAATTCCTAAGTCTAAATTTTGCCTAAGCCCTTAATCTTCCCTTAAGGACTTAACCAAAATCTTAATCTAAACCATTCAAATATTTGAGATTTTCTCATAATTCATTTATATTTTTATTTATATTCACATATATAAATGAAATATAAATTCAAATCAATCAAACCACTCAAAATTCCAAATCAATTCATGAAAGTTTCCTAAGTCCCTTAATTTTCTATTAATAGACTTAGCCTAAATCATCATAAAACTAATTCAAACTCATGGGATTTTCTCAAAACTTATTTATATTCTCAAACTTGATTTTCCATTAAAGGACTTATCCAAAATCATGATCAAATCAATTCAAAGTCATGGTATTTTTTCATAATTCATTTATATTCTCATTTATATTTACATATATAAATGAAATATAAATACAAATCAACCATACCAAATTCAAAAATTCAAAATTCAAACTCCAAAATTCTCTTAAGTCCTTTAAATCCTTCTTAATGGACTTAGCCCAAATCATGATTAAACCACTTCAAATCCTTGAAATTTTCTCATGATCAATTTATATTCTCATTTATATTCACATATATAAATGAAATATAAATTCAAATAATCAAAACCAATTCCAAAAATCAAAATCAAATCCACTCAAAATCCAAGCTAAGCCTTTCAAGTAAAAATCTTGAACTTAGCCAAATCAATTTCAAATCAAACCAAACTCTTGATTTTCTCTCATGATTCAATCAACCCTACAATCATGAGCCCATATATAAATCCAAACTTAAATCAAACAATTAAAACCTAGTTCAAAAATCAAAGCCAAAATCCTTTCATATTCTTCCTTTGAATATGAAATTGTCAAATGGATAAAAACTCATTTGACTTCAAACCACTTGTAAATGGATTTATATTTCAATCATAAGTCCATATATAAGATCAATCAAGCTCAAATCAAGTTTTGACCAAGCCATTTGACTCACTTAGGCTAACTTGACCCAAAGTGACCTAATGTACCTTTATGAGCCAAATTCTAATCCTAACCAAATTGGATTGAACCAAACTCATCTTTGCCTCTCATCATGATCAACTATCATCATGGTATGAGCAATCAATCAAATTGGGTCAAACCAAGTCAAACCTAAGGGTCGACCAAGTCAACCCCTTAGCCCAAAATGAAACATAATATAGCCAATTTCCACCATAGGCCAAATTGGTTGAACCATTGATCTAAGTTCACTCATAACCTATGTTTGAACTTGACCAAGCCAACATTTGAGCGTAACTTAGCCCAATTGGCCACTTGAGCCAAGTTGACCCAACTTGACCTAAAAAATTCAAAATGTGTCAAAACTTGATGTAAGCCAAATTGACTCAAACCAATGGGTCAAGTCCATTCCAAATCACTTGTGCTACTTGACCAAAGCCTCAATTGACCAACTAGACCTAACCTAGCCCAATTGACGTTAGACCCAACATGACTTAAAGGGGTCATGTTGAGCCAAATTTGAACTTAACCAAAATTGATTCCAAATAAAGATACCAATCCACTCCATATGACTAACCTAACCTAAGCCTACCCAAGACCCAGCCCAAATAGGTCAACTTGACCCATCTGACCTAAATGAAGTCATATGAGCCAAATTTAAAACTATTTCAAATTGAATCAAACCAAAGTCACCAAAATATTTCATATGGTCATATGAACTTGTCCCAACCCTTGGTTTGACCTAATTTGACCAATTGGTCAACTTGACCCAAGTTGACCCATTTTGACCTAAATGGGTCAACATGAGCCAAACCCTATCAAATGAATTCCAAATCTCATGAAACTTGGCCAAACCTAGTTTCTCCACATACCTAACATATCCAAGGTAAAAAATTAGCAAAATGATCATTCTACCACTAGGCCATAGAATAAAGTTTGGCTTAATCTATGGGTAATTTGGTCATACCCTCTTCATATTCACTTGAGGTTTTTCTAAAAGCTCAAGGGGACCTAATGAAGAGTGGTGCACCAAAACCAATGGGTTTGGGTCAGCCCAATTGACCCCTAGACCAAATCCGACCCCATGGGTCAAAACTCCAAATTCAAACTCTCTCCCACTCAATTCAAGCACATGGGGGGTTGAATCACTCCTTGGCTCAACCATGTGCACATTCTAATAGCTCAAAACATCCTTTCTGATCAATTGGATCAAAATGACACAATGTCTTGATCGATCCTTCAAGGGAGATATACTCCCCTAATAATTCAAATCTATCAATTCTTAATTGATTGTGAGAGTAAGCCATCGAGTGATCCATAGCTTTCAGAGCTCTAGCCATTTTCCATCTCATTTTTGAGCAGTGAAAAGGGGAGGAAAATTGAAGAGCTAACTTTCTCCATACTCAATTTCCACCAATTCCTTTGCACTTCATGAGGAGTTGAGTGCACCCAAGCTTCCATTGAGTTCCCAAGAAGGGAGTTGAATTGGATCAAACCCACAAGGGGAGGGAGTTGGTCCATAGAGCAATTCACTCAACCTCAAGAGCTCATTCTTCCAAACTTGTCTCAACAAAGCTTCTCCAAGGAATCGGCTGGTGATCACCTCCGAGAGGTATGAAATTTTTGACCACTTATGAGGTGTTGGTCCTTTGTGAAAGAATTTTCAATTCAAGTGATTCCAACCTTTGGATGTGTCGCTCCTTGGCTTTAGATGGAGTGGGTTAAATTTGGTTTGAATCAGCTCAGCTGGATCTTCCCGATCATGGATGGTCTCTGATCAAGGGGAAGAACTGGAGATCTCCATCCATCATTTTGGATGGCCAGATAATTCCACATTTAGATTTCTTTATATCCATTTTAAAATCCGGGAGATCTCATTTAGATCTTTGATTGGACGATAGAGAAAACCATCCACCTGCCATGGGGTTTGACATTTAAGTGAATCTCATGTGTAATTAAAGCGTCGACCGCCGCATGTCACGTGAAGAGGATTAGTTATTAATAAAATGCTAATTAATCTAGGGATCTTCTAAAATTCATAACTCTCTACAAAATTCAAAAAATATGAAATAAAATCCTATGGAAAGATAATTCAACCTAGAATATTTTAAAATTAATTTAAATGGGTTTTGAATTATGATTTTCTCTAATTTTGGGTTTTATTGAAAACTTTATTTTGCTAATTACCTTTTAATTAAGAATCTGATTAATCCCAAACTTCTTGGGTATGATTTAGGGGATGATTTTTGCCTCTCCTAATTTTTTTGGGATTTGTTGAAGGCTTGATTAGAAGAATTGCATATGGATTTCTTAATTACTCTCCTTATGTAATTAAGAATAATTAGAGTATGATTAGTGGTTTTAATCCATGATTAGGGTTGATTGAGGTTAGATTCAGTAGGTAGGAGGTTTAGGGAATAATTTTGGGTCATTTTCTTTAAGCTATTCCCTAAACCCCCCTCTTAATCTCCTCATAAGGGTTAATTCATTATCCCCTTAATTAATTTCTAAAATTCTAAAAGTTCCATAACTTAATTAATCTACTTTGGGTAGATGCTTAGGTGTTTAATAACATATGTTCAATTAAGAAAATCAAAACCCAATTCATATGTGTGAAAGGGTGTTTTGAAATTACTTAAGCTAAACCCCTTAGCTTAATTAACTTTTAATTATGAGCCAAATTGCATTAGGCCTTTTTTCTTATTAGGTGCATTAAATTTAAATTCCTTGTGAGTTTTTTTATGTCATCTCATTGGCTCATAATTATTTGGTTAATTATTCTAAGGTGGTGTAGGTAAGGGTTAATTAAGTTACTTAATTCATACCTTAACCTAATCAATGTTTAAAAATGAATCTAATTATCTAAAAATTAAACAAAATATCAAACACATGTGGGAATGGGTTAGGAACAACAGACTCATCTCACTTTTTCAAAATTAAATTAAACCTCAAACTAAATAAAAATGACATTGAATTCACTTTGATTAATTTTAAACTTTCCTATTCCATAAGAATGTCTTTAGGATTTAATTGAAGTGAGTTTGTTTACATTCTTACATTACATTGATTCTTTCCTAGCATGTTAAATTTGTATGTCATGTGAGTTCATGAACCCATATTTTTCAAATTCAAATTTAAAATGAAATTATTTACTTTATGTCAAATTTGTGTAAAGTAGAAATATGAATGGCTATTATCACTAAATCCAAATTATTTTCAAAACATATAAATCAAATATCAAATCTGAAAATATGCTACTTATATTTTAATTATGAGTTTGCATGTGAAGATTATAAAATGTAGCATAGGTTTTCCTTTCTATTTTATGTTAGCATAGTTTTGAATAGAGAGTTGGTAAGATAGGGTTCATTTGAAAAGAACCTAACACTTACTTAATTCCATATCTCATCTGCTATCACCTAAGAAGGGTATACTTGCATATAAATTGCATAAATAAAATGAATCCATTAATACAACTTTTGCATTCTTCTTTTCATTTCATTTCTTTTATACATGTTTGTATTTAAGGAAAGTGGTATATTAGTCTAGACAACCCCAGAGGACTTTAAGTAGCCTAAGTAGGTCTTGTACCTTACCTCTGGTTAATAATGGCACTCACTTATGCCTTTCTTACTTTCATGTGTATGTGAAATTTGGATAAAGAAACCCTTTTCTACTTAAGAAAATCATGCATATTCAACTTCTTTCCTTAAATGGATTACTTAGCATGCATCATAAAGTGTATTAAATATTCTCATTTATATGTATAGATATGCTTAGGGTCCATCCATATGCATGTTATATATGTTGGGAAAGAAATGAAGTAATGTGTGTTATGTGAATTTGATTCATTTTATTTAATCTTAAAATGCCTTTCTTTCTGAATAGGTTTGTTTAGAGTTTATCTAAACTTAGGATTAATTAAAAGATTTAATCAAAACATTCACCTAAACAAAACTAAAATGTGAATCTACTTTAGAAATTACTTAGGTTAGGGAAGGAAAGAAGTTCTCTTCTCTTTCCTCTCTTCATAACTTAGTAATTAATTGTAGGATCACTTAAACTAAATCAAAATATGAAATAAAATCAAAAAATAATTAAACAACTTAAATGAAACCCTCCTCTAAGTTGAACATGTTTTTCACACTTAGAAAATTTAAACCTAAAGCCATAAGCATACCACAAACCTTCAAAGCACACACATTAGCCTAAGTCACCACTTCTAGCTTTAGGTTAGGTGGTGCATGGTTTGATGTTTGTTTTATTTTTTTGATATATTTTTTAGGATGTTAGGGTGTATGCTCATAGAATGAATGGTAGGATGCCTTAGTCTAACTATTTTTTTCTCTGAGGGGATTGTGCTTAGGCTATCATAAATAAAAATATAAATGCTTTTGCATGTGCTTTATACCCTAAGCATAATCCAATAGTCGGACTTAGTCACCCATGTGTGGGGTGATAAGTCCAATATATATTCTTGATTTATGTGGGTTTAGCTAACCTTTATTTTGTAGGTGTTATTAGTTAGATTTCCCCTTTTCCTTTTCATGTAAATTTGTGCAATTAGATTTTGGAATGATTGTTATGGGGATTAGGATGAGCATTGGTCATAAGATCCTATCTTATGCACCATGTGAAAGCCTTGGAGCATCTACCTTCCAACCATCAAGGAACCAAGAAGAAAAAAGAAGAAGAAAGAAGAAAGAAGAGATAAAGCTTGAAGACCCCATAACAATGAATTCCTTGCTTAATTGTAATTTAATTCATTTGTAATCGGGTTGTATAAAGGGTAGAGCTCAGTACCCACATTTGATATTTTGTTTGTGTGTGGTGCGAATACATAGCCTTTTATTCTTTTGATTAGCTTTATAAATTGATTGATGATTTAGCTTTGCATTAAGTGACATACTAGTTTCTTCCTTACTTTATGTATAGCCTGGATGTGGATTAGGCTCTTTAGGAAAAAATAAATCTTTTACCCAACTTAATAACTCAAAATTAAAATTAAATAACTCATAACCTCAAACTAAAGCTTAGGTTTAAAATCAAGATAAAAAATTAATTAGCCTGGATGAGCATTTCTTTTGTAATATCATGCACAAACATCTTATTTCACTCTTGATTGGAGGGCTTCCACCTTTAGAAACTTGGCTTGACCTTTGAGAGCCATGGTGGAAACTCACCTCCTCCCTTCTTGATTTTGGCCAATAATCTTATTTCTCATACATTAGTCATATGAATCCTAATTGAGTCAAAATAATCAAAATGAAAATAAAATGAAATTTGAATTGCATTAGATTTAGGTCATTTGAAGCATGTCCCTTACATGATCTAGTCTCTTTAGGGAGTGAGTTTAAGGACTTAGTCTCTTTCTAAATAAATAATAACCTATTATCTTGCATAAGCATAAGACTTTACTACATGTATTTAAAATCGTAGGAGGAGTTAGTTGGCACCCAGGTTGTAAGTCCATTTGTGGGTGGTTTGTCCTCTCTTATGGAGGCAAACCATTACCCTTTTTCACCTTAGATTTAGGTTGTGCTTTTTCCTTGGCTCCCTAGATTTAGGTTAGAGGTTACTTCTCCCCTTTGTGCCATAAGCATAATTCCTCACCTCTTAGGCATTTCCTTAATCTTGTGTTAAGGAATCATAAGTCTAAATTTCTAATGAAAATTCAACTCAAATAAACTAAATCAATTTCAAAATGTAAAGCCCAACTATAGGATAGTTTGAGATGTTAGGTTTCTAGTCATGGGCATCTCTACTTATCTTTCATTTTGGCTTGATAATCTCCTCTTTGATCAATCCCATTTGATCTTTAAAATAAACCAATCGATTGATAGTCCTTCCTATTGAAATCTTCAAAGACGATCATTTACCTTAATCGAGTTTTCTAAAGAATCCCATTTAGGATGTAATTAACTATGGGGCTTTCACTGTAGGAACTTAATGAACCGATTTAAAATAAATACTTTACTTTTCATGTAAAGTAGGGGAAGAATCTCGTACATATATCACCATCATCCTTAGGAGTCCTTATTGAGGTGATTAGGTCCATTAAAGTGTAGCGACTTCTATCTTTCGAGATAGTATACTATTACTTGATGACGACTCGATCACCTGAATAAACACATATGTGGATCTGTGTGGCATCCTAAAAAGATGAATTTTTATAAGTCTTTCCTTTCTTTCTCTCCACAGATTTGAAGGCGACTCTTATAAAAATTTTTAACCAACAGCATCATATATGCTTAACTTAGATGACAACTTTCTTAGATGAGAGAGGACATTGTAATCCACTATGAGCTGATCCTCCACAAGCATATCCAAAGGTGGAGCATCCTGTGGAGGGGCTTCTCGATCATCTGAACCAATGACTTATTTTCCTTTATCTTGAAGTGCTGCCCTATGAGGTAGAACCTTGCCACTATGAAGGTTGATTTTGGTGATCTCTTGTGGAAAGTTAGTGAAAGGTTCTACTTGCTCATCAGGCTCACCTATAGCTTCTCCTATAGGACCCTCAGAATCAGATGATTCCAAGTCTATCTCAAGAGGCGAACCTATAATATTCATAGAGAGAAAGTCCAAATTTGAAACAGTAGAAGAAGATCAGAGTTGTTATAATTATTGTTTAGACTTGAAGAGTTTTCTAAAAGAATAGAGTTAGACAACCCATCAGAAGTGATATAGATATAATTCAAACTAGCTTTATTTCTTGATTTCTTGGATTTTGAAGGAGGTACATAGTAGAAGTCAAGTAAAGTAAGTGGGGTGAGGGATTTGATGCCCTCATCTATCGATACAAGATGTCTACTATAAGAAGAGCTAGCTGAAGTAGAGGTGCTCGATGAATTCGGTGGATTGGAGGCTAGACTTCGATTGGTTGCCTTACTTGGCTATCCCGGGATGGCTACACTCTGCTTATCTCCTACCTTCCACGGATAACTTGCAAACCTTCCTTGATGTTGGAGGTTGAGTTGCACTGCCGAAAATTTCTTGATTTTAGACACAATCTTCTTAGAGGTACGGGATAAGGAGATATTTTAACTTTCTTTGGTTTTGGAAGAATCGCAGGTATCCCCAAGGATTACCCTAATGGATCTGGATGGTTGTTCCATAAGGTATTCCTTCGGGATAACTATGGCGCCTGTCTTGAAATTATGTTCAAGCCAGTCCTTGAATGTAAATCAATCTTCCAAAATATGACCTAGCATGTGGTGGTAGAGGCAAAAGTTTGGATCATTGGTCTTGCTCACTTCCTTCAGCCTTCCAGGTTCGGGTAGCTGGAAATTAGGTTTTTTTTAAGAGATTCTTAAAGATCTTCCTGATTACCTCCCTCTTAAATGAATATGGTTTGTTTAGTTTATCCACAAGAGTAGGTGGATCATAGCTACCTGGCTGTTGGTATGTGTACCACTACTGCTGTGGATTTGGCTAAGGAGGAATGCCGTGGAAATTGTTGTGGCCGATGGGATGGCCTCGGTGGTAAAAGATGGAAGTGACAGTTGTTGCGTACGTGGTCTCTCATACTACTCTCTGGCCAGCATTTTTCTCTTGTCTACTGCTATCACTACCCTTTATTTCTTCTCATAAGCTTTCTGCGGCTTTGACTTTGTTGATTGATCTGGAAATGGCAACTATTTGGCTTCTACTTGTAAGCTAGCCGCATTGTTGATTAGCTTTTTAAATATTTTGATGGTGAAACCTTTGAGCATGAAGGCGACCGGGCCATGAATATTCTTAAGTATAATCTCAATGGCATGCTATTCAAACAGTTGTGGTTCACATTTCATACTTAAATTATGCCATTTGAGAATATAATCAATGAGGGACTCACCATGGTATTGATTGTTGTGCCAGATCACCAACGAGCACCCTTTCATTGAGTCCGAACATTTTAATGAAGAGTTGCTCCAACTCAGCAAATGTCTTCACTAAACTGTTGGGAAGTTCTGCATACCAATCGAAGGCTATGCCTACTAAGCTACAGATAAAGAGATGGAAGAGTAAAGTGTCACTGCCACCAGCATTGCAATAACTAGCCTTGAAATGTGCTATTTGCTGCCTTGGGTTCCTACTGCAATCAAAACTCTTGAAAGAAGGAGGCACACAACCCTCAAAATTATCTCTTGGATGACATGTCAGTTCCTCTAGGTAGAAGGGTCTACTTTGGAAATGATGATCCTCCCTGAGCCTCTTCTCTCTCACTGTTTGCTGTATGGTTTTTGATATCCTTTTCCTGTATGGAGGTACTATCCACTACCTTCCTATACAAGCGGTGCTTCCACCTTTATTGGAGGTAAAGTCTTGGTGGATCAAGACATGCACCAACTTCACAGTGACTAATCTTTGCTATAGTAGGATGAAGTGTCGATTGCTTGGTTTTGAAGTGCTAAAATAATGCTAAAAATCCCTCATTTTCCCCATCCTATCTATTTGTTCTTTTGTTTAATTGTTAAGGAGGTGTTGAGTTGAGTAGGTCAGGTCTTCCCGTCCACATCACCTTCCAAAGTCTAGATCATGAAGAGAACCCTAGTGTACCATGAGAACTCCTACTAAATCCTCTAATATCATCTCATTAGGATCAAAGCATTTTCTCATCCTCTAAATCGCATTGCATATCCTAAGATCTCCTTCTTCTCCACTAGATACTGAGCTATAATGTCATATATGGATCCTAATCGTGTACAAAAGATCTGGCGAGATAGTAGATCACTATCATGAATAGAAATGACACCTCAACTCCGGAGAGCTAACTGAGGCTATGCTCGCTAGAAGAAAGATTCTCCTTGCTACCACTGGATTTGGATGGATTATTACTCCTAGGAGGACCGATGGCCATGGGCAACTATCTTCTCCTCCCTCACCGCTACTCCATAGTACGGTGGTGGTGGTGATGACGACTATGATACTCCAAAGGTGCCATTCCTTCACCATAACTCGTAAGGTCAAGTGAGAGCTCGGCCTCACCACGGTGTAGATGGAACAGATCTTGGCCATAGCCGATCACCGGGGTTCTCTTCTCGATGCGCCTTCATGGCCTTACTAGAATGGAATGGAACATGGGAGATGATGGATGAAGGGTAGTGGTGTGGTGGCACCACCGACTCTATGAAGACTCTCCGTGATGGGTAGTCCTCGTCAATAAGGTGTTGTCAGTATGATCGATGTGGGTAGCACGTTGATCAGGAAAGTCCACAAGTGTGGAGGCCGCTAGTTGTTGTACCTTCACGCCTTAGTGATATGAACTAATGTGCCTCGCCCTCTCTGCCTAATTTGCTCACCCATTATGGAGGATAACATCTCAAATCAAATTGAGCCCCTGACTTGATCGTCCATAGCTCACCAACTCGACTAAGAACTAACCGCCGACATATGACCTCCTCCTCTCACGAGCAAGAGCTCAAAATGAACTAGTGGAGGTGAAATCCTCCTAACATCCTCTCCATCAATCAGAGGGGTGAAACTGTTTCCATAATGAGAGGAGACACTACCCTAGGTGACTCCTCCACGATACTGAAACGCCCAACTCCTCGCTATACATGTGATACCTCTGATCATGCATTCTTGTTTATGTCTAGTCCCAGAGTCAAAGTGAAACTAGACCCACCCTCAAGGCAAAGTAGAAAATCCCTGAATCGTGGGGAGCCTTCCCCTTGAAGGTGCCAATGAGTGGTGCTAGCCCACTGGGTAGCAAGGGAACAACGCGGCACCGATCAATACTATTGGGAACACAACCTTCCTCTTCGTGAGGGAATCTCAATCGATGGCACTCAACAAGATGATTCACCCGGTCACCATGCTCTTACCGTGAGGGTGGTCCCCTCACATGTAATCCCCCCTCAAAGCCTCACCAAAGTGAATGAGCAATAGTCAGCATGGGAGGTGGCCTGATCCAAGGCCAAATCCATCCCATGAGGACATGTGAAGATGTACTTTTGTATACCATTGAAATGAACTAACTGAAGAAATTGACCAAAAGTTAACAATGTTGAAAACTTGAATCATTTCTACTTTGATTTTTGAATTTGAATTTAGAATTTGAACCCACACTCAACAACTTTAAATGTTAAGTGGGGCTCAAACAAATTTAAAGAGAGATTTTGAGATTGATTGAAAGAGATTTTTGAATGTAGAATCCATTTTCAACAAATTTATGTATGTTGAAAATGGGTTCAAATATTTTGAGAGATTGATGCTTCCATAGGTTCATATTTGAATTTGATTTTTGTGTTTGGAGACCCTTTATGTAACAAATTTGAGTATGTTAAAGTAAAGAATCAATTGATTTTATTTTGATTTATATTTTTTTGGAATTTACTCACTTAGCAAATTTAAGTATGCTAAGTGAGGTGTTTGAAAATAATTTTCTTTTTCTTATTTTGTGAATCATGTTGATTTGAAAATGGAATCTTCACTTAGCAAATTTGGGTATGCTAAATGAAGAATCCAAATGTTTGATTTGTTTTTGATTTTGAAAAGAGATTTACTTAGCAAATTTAGGTATGCTAAATAGAAAATCTAAATGTGTTTGATGTTTTGATTTTTGTTTGAAAAGATGATTCTTAACAAATTTAGGTATGCTAAGAAAATCCCAATGTGATTGATTTTGTTCTTTTGTTTTTGAAAAAGAGGATTTCTACTTAGCAAATTTAGGTATGGTAAATAGGAAATCCAAATGTGTTTCATATTTTGATGATTTTGAAAAGAATATTCTTAGCAAATTTAGGTATGCTAAGAGAATCCAAATGTGTTTCATGTTTTTGTGATTTTGAAAAGTGGATCTTCACTTAGCAAGTTTGAGTATGCTAAATGAAAGATCCAAATATTATTTTTTTTGGAAAAAATGGTTATTGATTGTTGATTTTGATTTTTTGTTGAAAGTGAAATCCTCATTCAATAAATTGAATGAAGATGTTTATTTGTGCTTTTTGACAATATGATTGTTGATTTTGAAAATGATTGTTTATTTTATTTTTGAATGAAATCTTCATTCAATAAATTGAATGAAGATCATTTGTGCTTTGGAAAATATGATTTTTGATTTTATTTTTTGAAAATGAAATCTTCATCAAAATGAATTGATGAAGATGTTCATTTGGTGCTTTTGAAAAATATGATTGTTGATTTTATTTTGAAAATGAAATTTCATTCAATAAATTGAATGAGGAAGTTCACTTGTGCTTTTTGAAAAGGATAATTATGGATTTTATTTTTGAAAATGAAATCTCCATCAAAATAAATTGAGTGAAAATGTTCATTTGTACTTTTAGAAAAATATGATTGTTGATTTTTATTTTTGAAAATGAAATTCATCAATAATTGATGAAGAAGTTCATTTGTGCTTTGAAAATATGATTGTTGATTTTATTTTTGAAAATGAAATCTTCATCAAAATGAATTGAGCGAAGAAGTTCATTTGTGCCTTTGGAAAATATGAGTGTTGATTTTAATTTTGGAATGATCCAACATCTAACAATCACGAAGATTGTTAGATGAGGGTGAATTTAAAAAAAATTTTGTGAAAACATTTTATTATGTGAATTTTGGGAATTGATGTTTTTATAAAGGATTTATCTTTCTTTATTTTTGGAATGAAATTTACCTTACCATAGAAATGGTAAGAAGGAAGTCTTTGGTTTCTTTTTATTTTCACCTATCGAATTTAAGACCTTTACTGAGTCCTAAGACTTAAAGGATGTTGGCTAACAGCTAAAGATGAAATGAGCTATGCCAATGGAAAGAAAGATAGTCTTGGGTTAATATAAAATACAAACTATTGATATTGGAGACAACCAAAGATGGAGAGGAATCATCCCATGTCCCTAGAAAAATCTGTGATGAAAAATATTCCTGCCTTCATCTATTCTTTTTGGAAAGGATAAATGAAAAAAAATGTCTTATTTGGGATATCACGTAGATCCGCAGATGTTCTTATTAGGGTGATAGGGTACGACATTGAAAAAAGGTGTACTATCTCGAAATATAGAAGTCACACCTAATGGACCTAATCAATAAGGACTAAGACTATATGTATGGAATTTCTTACTTTTTGAAAAAGTAAAGTAGGATTTATTTTATTTAGTTGGTTTCCTATGGGCAAGCTATAATTTATATATCTAAGGAATAAGATTCCGAGGAATACTAATTAAAAATTATCATTTGTCTCTTTGATAGGACCATTTGATTTATTTTCAAGATCAGTGAGATTGATAGGAGTTATTATCAAGGCCAAAGGAAGATAGGGGATGCTTATGATACTGAAAACCTAGTAAGCATCCAAACTATCTATGGTGCTTTATATTTTGAAGTTTGAAAGGAATTATTTTGTTGAATTTTTATTAGAAATCTAGCTTTTTCATGACTAAGATCATGAAAATGCTAAGAGGGAGATTTATTTGTAAAAGGAAGTTTTCTTTAGAATTTACTCTAAGGGCTTTAGCAAATACACTTAACTCAAGGAAAATGGGCTTTGGTTTATCCTTTTATGCTTGTGTTTATTTAGAAAGAGACTAAGTCCTTAAACACACTCCTTGAGACTAGATCATGTAGGATATGATTTAATGACTTAAATCTAATGTAAATTTTATTACATTTTATTTTCATTTTGGACAATTTCTTTGACATAGGCTTATAGGATTCATATGCCTAATACATGAGAATTCATATTATGGGCCAAAATTAGCAAGAAAGGAGGTGTGTTTCCATCAAGGCTCTCAAAGGTCAAGCCAAATTCCTTGGCACGGGTGGGAGACCTCCAAATCAAGAGTGAAATAATATGTTTTTTATGCATGATGTAAGAAAGAAAATACAACATCCAACTAAGGGGTTGCTAAATCTTTTATCTTGATTTTATGTCCAAGGCTTTAGGTGAGGTTATGAGTTGTTTAATTTTAATTTTATATTGATTAATTAGATAAAAAATTTATTTTTTCTTGAGAGCCTAATCATCATCCAGGCCATACATCAAAGCAACGAAAAAATTAGAAAAACATGTCATCTTAATGCACAAGCTAAATAAACATCAATCAATTTATAATACTAGTGTAAAAGAATAAGAGGCATATTGTGGTCAGTCTCCATCACACAAACTCAAAAAATAAATGGGGTAGTCGAGCTCTACCATTATACAACCTGGATTACAAATGAATTAATTACAAAAATGAATTCATGTTATGGGGGTCTTCATTTTTCATTCTTGTTTCTTCATTTGGTTCTTTCTTCCTTTTGACTTCGACGAAAGGTGGCTTGCTCCAAGGTTTTACATGGTACATAAAACATGATCTTATGGCCAATGTTCATCCTAATCCCCCATAATTATTATTCCAAATCCTAATTTGCAAAATTTTATGAAAATGAGAAAAAGTAAATCTAACTAAAATCTATAAAATAGAGATTAACTAAACAAACCACATATATCAAGCATATATATCGGACTTAGCACCCCACACATAAGTAATCAAGTCCATTGGCCTATTTTGGATCAGACTTAGGGGTTGAAGCAACCTGCACAATAAAAGTAGTTATATTTTTATTACAACGCCCCTTAAGCACAATCCCCTACAAAAGATAATGATTAAGATATACCATTTACTACGCAC
Organism: Cymbidium sinense; assembly: GCA_021442155.1. NCBI lineage: Eukaryota > Viridiplantae > Streptophyta > Magnoliopsida > Asparagales > Orchidaceae > Cymbidium > Cymbidium sinense. The sequence goes on from CM038229.1 coordinate 40,328,577, forward strand.
CTAACATCCACTAAAACATTATATCACAAATCAAAAAACAAACATTAAACTATGACTCTAACATAGGACTAGAAGTGGTGACTTAACCTAATGTGTGTGTGCCGGTTTGTGTGGTATGCTTAGTTAGGCTTTACGGTTTAGGTTTTCTAAGTATGAAAATGTTCAACTTAGAGGGTGATTTCATTTAAGTGATTTAGTTGACTTAGTTAAATTTTATTTAATGATTTTGATTTGGTTTGAATGAACCTACACTTAATTACTAAGTGTTGTAAAGAGAGGAAAAGAGAAGAGGACTTCTCTTTCTTCCCTACCTCAAGTAATTTCTAAGGTAGATTCATTATTGATTCTTATTTAGTGAATGTTTTATTATATGTTTTAATTAATCCTAAGTTTAGATTTTTCCTAAACAAACCTATTCAAAGAGAATGCATTTTAAGATTAAGTAAAGTGAATTATTATCACAAAACACACAACACTTCATTTCTTTCCAACATGTGTAACATGCACATGAATGAATCCTAAGCATATATATACATGCAATGTAAGTATTTAGCACACCTTCATGATGAATGCTAGAAGATATTACTTAAGAAAATTTAGATGCTTCATGATGTATGATTTGGTTAAGTAGAAAAAGAGAGATTCTCTTATTCATTTTCATATGCATATTTAAAAGTATGAAGGACATAAGTGAGTACAGCGTCATTGTTTACACTAGGGGCATAAGGTATAAGATCTACTTGGGGCTACTTAAAACCTCGCAACCCCAGGGTGTCCAAACTAATATACCACTTTTCTTAAATACATGTGCATGTACAAAAAGAAACACATGAAAAGAGAATCATGCAAAAAGCTTATGTTTGTTTGTTTGATTTGATTTGATTATTTAATTTACATGTGTGATGTGGAGTTCCTTCTTAAATCATGACATAAGAGTATATAGGAATGGATCTAAGCAAGTGTTATGTCTTTTTCAAATGGACTATACACTTTGCAAATCTTATACAAGCCTATGTTAAGAAAAGTGAAGGAAAATAACATAACACATTTAATGTTATTCACATACAAGCTCATAAGTACTTATAGATAACATACTTTTCATTTATAATGTTTGATTTATAAGTTTTGAGAATATTTTTGGATTTAGTAGTGATAATAGCCATTCATATTCTTACTTTAATCAAAATATATAATTTGACATAAGGGAAACATTTCACTTTAATTTATTTTTCAAAAGATATGAATGCATGATTTTCATATGACATACACATTTAGCAAACTAGGAAAGAAATAAAGTGATGTAAGCATGTAACTTCACTCACACTAATTAATTCCTAAAGATAATCCTATGGAATAAGATTATTTAAAGTGAATCAAAATTGGTTTAAGGAAATTTTAATTTTTGTTTTGAGTTTGATTTGAATTTAAGGAATGTGAAAAGAGTTTGCTGGTCTTAACCCATCTCCCACATGTGTATGTTGTTTTAGTTTAATTTTAGAACTATTAGATTAATTTAATATTTTGCTTAGGTTAAGGTGTACATTAAGTTCAATAATTACCCCTTATTTATACCACTTTAACATATTTAACCAAATAATTATGAGCCAATGTATGACATAAAACCACAAGAAATTTAAATCAGCAATTCACCTAGGAAAGAAAGGGGCCTAATGCATTTGGCTCATAATTAATGATTAATTAAGCTAAAGGATTTTATTTAAGTACTTTCATAACTCTTCCCAGACACATGGGTTGGATATGATTTCCTTAAGCTACTTAAGTTATTGAATACCTAAGCAATCTACCCAATAAGGAATTGATTAAGTTCAGATTGATTTGAGTTTAAAATTTTGATTAATTAATCCATTTAATAAAGTGATTAAACTATTTAATTAATTTGCACCTTAATTAGATTTTTATCCAAATGAAATAAATTTAGGGGAAAAGATTTGGGAGAGGGCTCCCAATCTCATTTCCTAAATCCATTCACTGTTCTAAATAATTAGAAAACTTAATTAATGAATTTATCACTGTTTAATAGGTTAATTAATCATTTAATTAATTAAGAGGGTAATTAGGAATGAATTAAGCAATTCCCCTAATTAAACCATCAATAAATCCCAAGAAAATTTGGATAGGTAGAAGTCATCCTACTAAACACATGAGAAATTTGGAATTAATCAATGGAATAATTAGGGAGTAATTACCATAATTATATTACCAATAAAACCCAAATTACAGAAAATTTATTGCTTAAAATCAATCAAACTTAATTTTATATTATTCCCCTTTGAAATACCTTCAATATGCATTTGAGTTTGTATTTTTTTGATTTTTCTACATTTAGTTATGTATTTTTGAAGATTCTATGATTAAAACCTAATTAAATCCCTAATTAATTAACTAATCTCATTGGTGGCATGTGGAACACTGACGCAGCACGCGCTTTCCATGTGGTGCGATGAGATTGATTATCTAAGTTGTCACATCGACTACATAGTCAGTCGACAGTGCAACGCGCTTTCCCTTGGACGGTCCGATCAAAGATCGAACGACCAAGATTAAGCTCGTGGTTTTAAAAGGATTAAAATGCGAATCTAATGTGGATTAATCAGAATTGTCCATCCAAAACATGAGGGATTGACGATATATGATTCATCCAGCTTCATGGGAAAGGCAACCATCCATTTCTTGAGGATCCGAGCTCGATTGAGCTTCATTGATAATTGAACCCCACCATCATCTTGCAAGAAGATGAAGATCTAACAATCAATTTGTAATGGGGTGAAAATTTTGTTCACAAAGGACCAAACAATCCTACACCTATGCTCGATTTTGATCAATACCTCGTCAGAGGATATCACCGGTGCTTCTAATTATCGAGGTAGCTTCGTTTAGTGGGGATGAAGCTCTGTTGAAGATTTGAGGGCTTGAGGTTGAGTGGATATTCCTATTGACCAAAGTGGGTTCAATTGCTTGCGGCCATGGTCTAGAGCCTCTTCCCGTGGCTTGAGAACTTGGATGAAGACTTGGGGGCGCTCGATTGGGCCCCCTCAAGGTGATTGAAGGAGGAATTGAACTTTAGTGGAGAATTGAATGAGATGGAAAATTCCTTGAGCTCCCTTGTATTCGGCTTGAAGAAACTTAGAAATGGAGAATTCAAAGTAGCTTAGGAGACCTTGGGGGAGCTTGGAATTTATTCCTCTGAGTTCTCATTCTTTAAATGAATATGAGGCTCTATAGATCAAATGAAATTAGGGGGAGTATATCTCACCCTAGAAGGATCAGACGGTCGAGCTTGACTTTGTCATTTGATCAAATTGATCACAAGGGTTGAGTTGGTTAGGCCGTTTTGGATGCCATGTGGTTCGGTTTGGCCAGAGGGTGGTAGTGTAGAAGTTCCCATGTGTTAAATGAGGAGGATGAGTGATTCCCATGTGATGATTTTGAGTGGGGTGGTTGATTTTGCCTTTGGGTTGGGTTTGCCTGACCCAAACCCATTGGGTCATGTGCACCACACCCACTAGTGTCCACTTGATCCACTAAGTGGGTACCAAGTGGCCATAGAAAGGATATGGCCAAATTCTAAGTGGAATTGGCCATAGGTTACCCCTTGACCTATGGGTAAAATGGTCATTTGGCTTTGATTTCACTTTAGACAGATTTAGAATAGTTCAAAATTAGTTTGGTCCAAATTTCAAAGAATTTAGAGTTGATTTGATATCATTTGGCTCATGTTAACCCATTTAGGTCAAAATGGGGACGCAAGTTGACCCATTGGTCAAATTGGGTTAAACAAAGGGTTGGGTCAAGTTTATATGACCATTTAAAATGTGTTGGCATCATTGGTTTGGTTCAATTTGGTTTACATTTGGTTTTGGTTCATTTGATTTCATTTAGGTCAAATGGGTCAAGTTGACCAATTTGACCCATTTGACCTAATTTGGTTAGTCATTTGGTTTAGGTTTGGTCATTTCATATATGTTGCAAGCTTTGGTTTCAATCAATTTTGGTTTGGTTTGATTTTAGCTCAATTTGACCTTTTAGGTCAAGTCATGGTCAATTGGGCTAGGTTGGGTCTAGTTGACTAATTGAGGGTTTGGTCAAGTTCAACAAGTGGTTTAGAATGAATTTCACCCATTGGGCTTAGATCATGATTTGACACATTTTGACTTTTTAGGCCAAGTTGGGTCAACTTGGGTCAAGTGGCCAATTGGGCTAGGTTAGGCTCAAATGATTACTTGGTCAAGTTCAAACATTGATCATGAATTGGTTTTGATCAATGATTTCAATCAATTTGGACTATGGTAGATTTTGTCCAGTTTAGATTTCATTTTAACTAAGTGTTGACTTGGTCAACCCTTAGGTTTGACTTGATCATCTCATGATGATTGTGATCATTGAGGCTTAGGCTTAGTTCAATCCAATTTAGGTAGATTAGAATTTGGCTCAAAAGGTGTACTTAGGTCTCTTCAAGTAGCCTAAGTGGTCAATTGACTTGGCTTGATCCAAGTTTAATTCACATATGGACTTATGATTGAAATATAAATCCATTTGTAAGTGATTTGGAGTCAAACGGGTTTTGATTCATTGACAATTTCAAGTTCAAAGGGTGAACATGAGTTTGACTTGGGTTTGATTTTTTGAATTTAGTTTTGATGATTGAAGTTTACGTTTATATTTGGATTCATGATTGAAAGATTGATTGAATCATGAAGAAAAATCAAGGGTTTGGCTTGATTTGAGTTTGATTTTTAAAATTTGACTTAAAAGATTTAGGTTGAATTTTGATTGAATTTGAATTTGAGTTTTCAATTTAGTTCTGGTTTGATGATTGAATTTTGTGTTTATATTTGGTTTCATGATTGAAGGATTGATTGAATCATGAAGAAAAATCAAGGGTTTGGCTTGATCTGAGTTTGATTTGGCTAAGTTCAAGAATTTGACTTGAAAGGCTTAGGTTGAATTTTGGTGAATTTGGATTTGAGTTTTGAATTTAGTTGCTATTTGAATTTATATTTCATTTATATTTGAATACAATATAAATGTTATGAGAAAATTTCTTGAATTTGAATTGATTTGAATTTGATTTGGGCTAAGTCCATAAGATGGAATCAGAGGGCTTAGGGTAGATTTTTGAATTTGGAATTGATTTTTGATTTTAGTTTTGGTCATTTGAATTTATATTTCAATTATATTTGTAAATATAAATGAGAATATGAATGGGTTATGAGAAAATTTCTTGAGTTTGAAGTGGTTTGAATTTGATTTGGTTTAAGTCCATAAGATGGAATCAAAGTGACTTAGGAAAGGTTTTAGAATTTGGAATTGATTTTTGGATTTTGTTTTAGTCATTTGAATTTGTAAATATAAATGAGAATATGAATGGGTTATGAGAAAATCTCTTGAGTTTGAATTGATTTGGATTTGATTTGAGTTAAGTCCATTAGATGGAATCAAAGGGCTTAGGGAAGATTTTTGAATTTGGAATTGAGTCATGATTTGAGGAAATCCATTGGAATTAATTTGAGATTTGTTATTTTTGGAATTGAAGTTGATTTGAGTTTGGAGTTGATTTTATTTTAGAGTTGGACTTAAAAGAAGGAAGTAATTTTCCTAACACCCCTAATGCATAACGCATTCCTATGGCTAACTATTCTAAGCCTCTAGGGTTAGGTTAAGTGTTCACCTAATCACTATAAAAGTGTCTTAAGACTAAAAAACTCTTAGTGTCTAAGAGGAATCCTATGTCCAAGATGGAGGGGTTGAGAGCTCATTCTAAAAATGAGGTCAACAATACTATAAATATTTTTTGATGTTGATTGTTTATCTTTTTTGGTGATATATATATATATATATATATATATATATATATATCTAATAGATGATAAAGATATTTATTTCTGGAAAGAATAAAGCATATTTATTTTTATAAATATATCTTTTTTGATATAATTTCTTTTATAAGATTATTTTTTAATCATACTAGCTACTAATATTTGCTTCAATATAATGGTTGTCTAATTAGGTTAAATGGACAATCTTCCTCCTAACCCCCCCATTGACTCTAAAAAGTAAACGAAAGCATTTTGTTTGGAGTACAAAACTAGAGTGGATTTCAGGGCATTTACAAATCATGTGTGAGTATGTTGATGCGAATATGAGAAGCGCTCAAGGCTTCCAAGATACTATGTACAAAGGTGTTTCTTATAAATTAAAATAGAAATTTGGAATTGAAGTCTCACCAGATTAATGCAAGAATCAGATCGGGCATCAAAGAGGAATATGGAATCACATCTAGAAACAAAAGAGAAAACCAGGTGTGTCTTGGGATGAAGATAAAATATGATATTGATGGGATAAGAGAAATATGCATCAAATATTCAGGTATTTTTTATAATATATAGATGTCCCACATAATATTGCTGAAAAGTATATGTTAAGCTTTTTTACTTCTTGCATCGTAGGCCGTTCCAAAAGATGCTAGTTTTTTAAATATTCTAATTATAAATTATAATGAATTGGAGAAAGTTTGTGGTGAAGGCCATGCCACAGGAGAATGGGACAAGTCAAAAAATTCTGAAACTTCTTTTAGTACTCAACAATTTAGTTTAGATGATGATGAGTCTCCAAGTTTTATCGAGACATATATAGATGCATCCCAACTCATTGAGTTTCCTGATGTAGATCATACACAAGACTCTACAGAGGTGACAAAAAGGTCAATACCTTCATCTTCAAAAGGATTTACTAAAAGCAAGAAGACTAAAAGAATGAAGTGATCAGTCTTTGCATGATTATATTGTCATGGTGGCCTATAGTGTAGCCCAAGTTGCAAAAGCAATTCAGAGTTCAACAAGAGATTTTAAGAAAAGACAAATGTTCAATGAACTAATGATAGGGATTTCTAGTATTTCAAGTTTTTCTGCTGAAGAGATTGACATAATTTATGAGAACTTAACAAACCTATGATGATTCAATCCTTTCTTTCAAGACCTATAGAATCAAAGATTAGATGGATGCATAAGGAGTTAGGAAGATAATTCTGTATTTTAAGATTATGTAATAACTGTTCAATCTTTATGTTAACAACTATCTCATGCAACATTACTTCATTGTAAAATTAAATTTCTTTTTGTTGAATGTGAACCTAAGTGATGGTTAATGATGTTTGGATGTAATGCACTATGATATTTTGTTGAATATATCAAACTTTGGATGTATATATTTTTTCTATTATGTTAAGTACTTAAATTTTGAACAAGTTTATTGCGATATGCTTAGTGTGGTGTAAAGTACTTTCAGTTGATTTGTTAATATTTACTCCACCATCATTCTCCATTGAGATTTAATTATTATTATTGCAAACTAGCATAGCATTATCTTGATTTTTTTGTATATATTGCTTATATGTATGATGTTGTTTCTTGCACACTTTCAAATTATACACTTATCTTTCTTTGGTTTATTGCTGGTGTGATGTATGAGAATGATAAATATTCTTTTTTTTTATTATGAATCCTTGATTTGGCTCAAATTTATTTTGTATGATTCAAGTGAATAGATCTAGTCAAGCTATCACTATTATGGATAGAGTTTAATTGTAGAAAAATGCATCAGCTTTGCAACAATACATATTCCATCTATTTCGAACAAGAAACGAGTGAGGCATTTATGAAAAACAGGGCAGGGAATATTTTATTTGAATTTTAGATTTTTTTTTCATATGGTATTTGCAAGAGCTGTAGCGAATTCGTAGATAATTACCAAAAGTGATCAACATGAAAGATGTAGAGAAGTTTGTTACCTTCCCAAAATCACTCTTTGAATTGACCTTGACACTGCACTGCTTGTGTGGGCCCAAATAATTTATCACTAAGCTATCATATTTATGAGAGTATGATTGAATGTGTTAGTGTAATTTTCAGAAGGCAAATGAAATAGTAGATAAGACACTACCCAAAGATTTCACCCTTATTTTGTGAGGACTTTAGATCTGGTTCCAGGTTTTATATAGGCGCAAATACCTATAGTTAATTATCCCTCTCAATGCTGAGAGAGAACTTTCGATTAAGGCAAGTCATTAGATCGCTAAATGTGTAAAGATATAAGAAGAAGAAGTAGAGTTTTGATTTTTTAGATTTATGAAATTCATCAGATGTGGATGGTTGGGGAATGATGAAATGCTAGATCCCATGGTTTCCATCCCTGTCATGTCCTGGTCACTTAGGATATATACCCACTGACAAGGATTCTTATCAGAAACACATGGGTTACATCATCCAAGAAATCCTTATAGACCTGGGGTTGTGTTCATCTAAGGAGACATGCTTAAGTCTACCTTAGCTGACAGATGACTTTTTTCCTATCAAGTATATCCTATGATTCACAACTCAAAGGGCAGAGCCATTAGAGAGCATACGGGCTACATTCATTATCATAATATAATGGTGCCGTTTAAACCATCGAATGGATGACGATCAGAATCGCATTATATGGAGCCTACTAACAAAGTCATGCAGTCAGAGAACACGAGCCACATCCTTACTGGCGTGAGATTGATTAAGAGTGAATATAGTAGAACACTTGATTTAACATTTGCTCCTTTGTGAGCTAGAATTTTCTTAATTTATCACCTTCAACAAACTATTGCGGAAGGTGGATTGAGTTAGATTTTAATTTAAGTTTTTAGAGATTAAATTTCATTTAAGTATTTAACACTTAATGATATGTTTAATTTTGTATTTAGATTGATACTTAATTTGAGTTAATTTGATTTGAAATTAGAATCACATTTTGATGGAAGTATCCCCTCCGGCTGAAATCTTCTTCAACACAGCCATCATCGGGGTTGATGTATTATTTGATCATTTATTTTATTATTTCAGATCCTGTCGACTCTATTAGTTTAATAATAAAGTATCAGATCTACTCTCATATACCATAATTAGCTTCTCGGATATTTAATAAGTTGAAATTTTATAATCTGGGATTTTTAGATTTTGTTAGTTCTGACCCTAAGACCAACCTCTAAAGTAATCGCAAAGATCCTCGTACATTATGTTTAAGCATCGAGCTTAGTGTCGACCCATGGGTTTTTAATAATTCGCATTGATATTGACTTATCACATATTTCAATAAGTTAAAAATTTTATAATATTATTATTGGATTTTTAGGTTTTGTTAACTCGGACCCAGTCCTAAGACCAAACAGGGAAGTAACCTGCACAACATCCTCAGACACTAGGTTTAAGCATTCAGCGTAGCGTCGGGGCCCATGCGAGTTTTTGATAATTCATATAATTTTATTTTGAAATCATGAGATTAATTTTATTATTTTATTTAATTCTAACTTAGCCTAATAGCCTTTTCAAACATTAAAATTTATAGTCAAAATTTCTATATCTGAGCACATGCAAATATTTATAGCTTAGATAATTTCATCTAATTAATGAAATCATTGACTTTGAAAATCATAATTAAAATGAAATTTCTTAATTTTTGTATTGAAAGAAAGTTCCTTCATTAGTGCATAATTTAATTTAGTGTCTTCTTCTGTCTGCTTGCACAAAGAATTACAGATCCGGTGGTATATTGTATCGCAAAATTATGTTTATATTTGCACTTAAAAGGTTATATCTTTACTTGCATTTTATTAATTCATAGAACTTCTAAACTTCAATGATTGGCTTATGCTCATTAAAGACATGCTAGATCTTTACAAATTCAACATTCAAATTTGATATTCACTCATACGAGCTGCTATACTTCCTTTAAGTGAACTTAGTTGAATTCAAGCTTCTTTTGAATACAAGTTGATTATTTAGTAAGAAGTTTCATTTATGCATGCTAATTGGCTATTTAGTTATAGTGAAAACCTCTTATGAATTCCATCTGGATCGCATTAGTTTTGAAGATAGACACTTAGATATATCATAAATCTCATTATGTTTCAAATTCAATTTTAATTGCAAGACCCGAATGGTTCTTTTAAAGGTTACATTCATGAATGATCTTGAGTTATCTAACTGAATTTGTGCTTATAAGAAAACTATCAAATTTCTTACACACTTTATTCTCAATTTGGAATTGGATATTTAGACTTACCACCAATCATTTGTCATTTAATATTCAATTGAGATCTTTACTTCGTTTGATATTAAATATGATTTGTTCACGTAAAAAGACTTCAAATCCAATATGAATTTATCTTCAACTCTAGATCAAGTTTCATATTTATTTAGTAACTAGACTTCAAATTTATCTTAAGTCTCTTGTGAGTTTAGTATTAGCCTCCCAAAGTTTCAATTAAAGCTTGTTTAATTTTGAGGAGTTTGAAGAAAAAAGAACTCACTTTACCGTGGAATTTACATTTATTATTTTTCTTCAATTTAAGCTATAGAGAATTGCAATTAAAGCTTGTGAGTTTAGTATTATCCATCAAACTCTGTCATTGCACTTAATCATTAGTTTAATTAGAAGTGGGTCCCACAAAGATGCCTTTCCTTTTTTTTTATTATAAATTGGAGTTCTAAGTGTTACCACATGAGAGGTTGAAGTACTTTGGAGTTTGTTAGAGTGCTTTGGAGTTTAAGAAGAGGGAAGGATTTTTATTGCATTCCAATAAAGTTTTCTAGACTTGTTTTGAAGTTCGTTGTAAGCTCTTCTTTTATTATTTTCATCCATATTTTTTTGTTAGAATTTTCAGTTAATTATATTGAAATTTCATTTTTTTTCTTTTGATTATTTTATTTTAATCTTTTCTTAGATGAATCTTGATTCCTCCCTCTTTTTTTATTAAGTCCAAAATTTAATATAAAATCCGGTAAAATTTTGGCAGTATTCCGACGTCATACCCGCATAGGGGGCTACATTGGAACTATTTTGGCTTACCTGGTATGCTCTATTGAGTGTAGCGGACGGTGTCTTGTGACACCATAGCTGAGTCTTCATGCCCACTAAGCCTTATTGAGCATTAGTGGGACCTTCGATCATCAGCATGTAGTAAACATATATAATTTTTCACATATTTAAACCCCCTCCCCCTTTTTTTAAGTCCAAAATTCAGTCCAAATTTGGGCAACATTACGGCATATGGGTGTCACATTTAATAATTTTGGCTTACTCGGTACACCCTATTGAGTGTAGTGAGCGGTGTTTTGTGTCACCACAACCATCTCTTTGCACCCACTATACCCCTATTGGGCATTAGCGGGGTCTTGAAACCTGTAAAAAAAGACACAAGCATATATACAATTCCACACATTCAAGCTATCAGTACATTATAGGTTATAGTGCTTGGTGGTCCTTAAGAGATTGGTGGTGCAGACACGGTAGAAGCTAGCAATGCCTTCTTTATGAAAGACTTTTCTGGTGCAGTCAATCACACCCCTAGTATGGCTTTGGACTTTGATTAGCATGGCCCTGTTCTTGAAGCCTAAGTCAAATGACCTCGTGAAGATAGGTTAGAGTGGATGCAACTACTTTGGAAATTGAAGAGGCAATCGCTACATTTCCAAGACTAAGTTTTTCAATAGTTGTGTTATATTTTTTTCTACTAAGTAAGCCTTGATTTTCTCATATGTTGGAAATTGTATGGCAACATGGCTAACCCCAGCTAAACCAGGAAGAAGACCACTATATAGTCCTTTGATTCCCTCTTCACAAGAAATCCTTTTCAAAGTAGAAAATATCTCTCCGTATGGCACCATGCCAGGCCTCATGGCTTGTGTTTGAAGTCTGATCTTTACAACCCATAAAAGATTTGTTGCAATTCTTTGCTCTTGCTCGCAGAAACAGATGGTCTTCCAAGCTTCCCTTTGACATGAACTCATAAACCAAGAGCTTTTGATCTCCCTCAATGTAATAGCCAACCAAGTTCATAAGATTTTGATGGCGTAGGGTTAGAACCTCAGTCAAGAACTCTTTGGCTCCCTGCAGCCCTACGAGATTTAGCTGCTTGATAGCTACGAGCTAGCCTGATTCTAGTCCCCCCTTATAGAATTTTCTAAAACCTCCCTCCCCAAGTAAATTGGAGCCATTTAAAATTTTGAGTAGTAGTTGCCAGATCCTTAAAGGTGAAGGAAATGACACAACAAGTAACTCCCCCATCCATAGGCTGCTCCTTCAGGTGCTCCAATGATTCAGCTTGACGATGCCTGTTATCAGAATTTGTAGGCGAAGCCGGTGGAGGAGAGTTCACATGGTGTTGTTTGCCAATATTAGATCACTAACAGTACTCCACAGTTGAGGGAAGAGAGGAGGTAGAGAGATAGTTTCTTGCGGTTTGGAGAAATACCAGAGGGGAGTGGCTTGTGGCTCGTGACTTCCTTGTGATCCTTGCAATTGAGGGAAACGACAGAGTGGGATTTACAGCTTCAAGAAGATGGACTGAGGGATATGAGAGGGGTGAACGAGGGAGGGAGATATGTGGCTTGGAAGGGAATCGAGAAGGGAGAATGTGTGCGGGTGGAGTTTTGAATGAGAGGGAGCGGTTGAGAGCCTCAAATTAAGAGGGAAGAGGAGGGAGTGGTTCTTCGACTGGGAAGAGTAGATTGAATTAGAGAAGATTGATCGAAGGTGGCTCGTGAGCTCGCGGGTTTGAGGAATCATTTTGGATCAGGAGTGGGGCAAGCGGACGGGAGAGTCGAGGGACAAAATAAAATAAAATTCCCATTTTTTTGTTTTGTCGATTTAAATTTTCTCTGATTAATTCACAAATGAACTTAATTTAAAAAAATGTGAATCTCTGTTGAACTCAACTTTGCATAATATGAATATAATCTATAAGCAAATTCAACATTATGGATTCAATGGCGTGATCCATTTCACAATCGGAGGCCATTTGGTTCGAGTCGGTGTCGAATTGGATCCATTTTGGTTCAAAATGCACATTATCGCTTCCGACCACACAATGTTTGTGTAGATTTATCCGAATCAATCACATACAGTCTTATTTAATAGATTTCAGTGTTTCAAAGCTAACATCATAATCAATTTCATGAACGGAGTCATTTGTGTATCATAATAGTCTCCCGACTCTGATATGCGTGTCAACACATTGACAGCTCGATTGCTCGATCGTTAAATTGATCAATATTTATATTCTGATATGTTTTGATGTTCTAAATGTGATGGCAAAGTCTGTTCGTCGATCAGAGATCATTTGGACTAATTTTTGATGATGTCTAGTGTATTTCAGCTCTAATTTGTGTTTTGAAGGATCCAAAGTCGATCAAATTCATCTTATAGGCTTGATTCAACTCATGTAACATATATAGAGGTCAACAAATGCCCATTGCCCCCCCAACAAATGTGATTCAGGCATGGAGCGAGTTGTATTTGTTGAAAGCTAGTTGATTTATCACAGCTCTTGGACCACTTCATCTTTGATTTCAGTATCTTTGATATGATTTGTCATTCGTATGATGTCTTATCTTGGACATGCTAAATGATGGGATTGACTGATTTGTTAGGATCAACTTGTTGGATAGATAAAAGCTATTCCGCCATCTACTCTCTACTTTGATGGGTTTGTTGAAGATCTCTTCTTCTATGTTGTTGCAGATTTGGGTTTCCTCCAACCCTAGCTTCATGCTTGGTCGAGTTTGATGGAGGAATTGATTTATTTTTTTGAGATTTGGAATTTCTTCTGTCCTAGCTTTAAGCTCAACGGACTTAATGAAGGATTGACCTGATTTATCCATGACTTGCCAGAAAGTGCACGCATATCTTTAGTTCTATGTTTGCTGCTTTGACAGACTTCTTGAATGGTGCATATAGATGACCCAGTCTCCCAGCTTATATTAGGTCTATAATGTCAAGTTATTAGCCTAGCAATGTGTGATTTAACAGACTGAATAACTATAAAATTCCTTTAGTTCGATTTTCGACTTTGTATGAACTATGAAATTGCTTCATCAGTCCTGTGCTTTCTGCTTTGACAGACTTGATGAGGAGATTGGCTTTGATCTGTGCTTTGTGCTTGATCAGATCATTTAAGAATAGATTGAAATATCACCCTACAGATAATATAAAGGTTGATTTGTGGCAGCTCTAAATTGAGAGTTTCCTCAGATTATCTTGGTCTATCGATCAAGTAGAAATATCTCTTTGATTCTGATTGCTTGTAGTCACTAAGATGGATCTAGTTTAAGATTGAACAACTATCATCATTGGACTGACGAGTAAGGGCTCTTTCACTATGACCTTTGCTTACAGCTTGTTGAGTGAGGAGAGTGTCAGCAACTCAACTATTATAGACTTGTTGAGTTTGATCTTGAACTACCAGTCTCTCTATAAGATAGGTTGGTGATTTGGTCATCTGACAACTAACATGGGCTCTTTTGCAGATTTTCACAGTGAGGAGGAGCATCAACAACCATCATTTGTTGAATTTGATCTTTAGAATCCATCCATGCCTTAAACTTCAAGATGCAGAGGTTGATGTTTTTCCAACTCAGTTGATTGAAGCTTCCAAAATTAGGAGTTCTTCTGACTTGATATTCAGAATTTGGCAAATCTAAGAGATAAATTTTTGAAATTTAGGACTATCTTTTCATGCATAGAAATAGATTATTCTGGTCTTTTGCAAGAACCTGCAACTTTAACAATAACAATTACGAATATATTCAGGGATCTCGACATAAAGCTTGATGTCAACCTGAATATATATACAAGAAAGCCCCCTATTTCACGGGAGAGAATTGAAAAACCTTGATCATAAAAATGGGCTCCTATCAGAAATGTATCACAAAGTTTAAACTTTTTTACTATAAATAAACATAGCTCATTTTGATCATCATATATATTTATTTGAGGATCTCGGCTTGAAGCACGATGTCGACTCAGATAAATATATAAAAAATACTGTCTGTCTTGCAGGGGGAATTATAAAGCATTTCGAATGAGCTTTAAAATAATTTAAAAAATATATCAATATTTGACTTGATATATTTGATCTTAAGAAGGTTTTAACATGTAACATTGATTTCATCTATGTATAGAGATCTAAAAATGCCCCTGTGTAACAGGAGAATTTTCAAGAAAATTTTATTATTGTCTTGAGTAGGTATATTTATTTAGGGATTTCGACATGAAACATGATGTCGACCTAGATAGATATACTAAAAAAATGCCATTTATCTAACAGGGGGATGTTTTGCTTTATTTCGAAAATGTATTCTTACATTACAAGAGAATTTTCAAGATAAACTTATGCATGTAATGATGGTGAAGAATAATTTGTATTCTCAACACTAGGACTAATTCTCCTTCTTGAACGGTTCAAGGATGCACCATTTGATTGAATGCTTTGGACATCCTTACTTGGAAAACTTCTAAATTTTGCTGAGCTTGGAGCCTGAGCTCGTCAAGCGCATCAAACTCTTCCAACGGTAGCCAGACATTCTCATCTTAGGTAAGATTGTGTTTGAATGACTACTCGGAGTGAAGGTAGTTTAACTTCAAGTGATGAGACTACTTCAGCTCCAAATATTAGCGCATATGAGTGAATTTTGTGAAAGCACAGTCCAGATATCATGTCATTATCTTTCTTTAAGGTAGTTTTACTTCGAGGCTCTGGCCTCCAAATTTGTTTGCCTATTTCTTAAGACCTTTTGACGGTGGATTTCTGGACATGCGGTCCAAGTGTCATGCCTCGATGCTCACCGTGTGGGACTTGAATTAGTAGACATATTATCGGGGTTGTAGAAGGAGGTCTCTTTGGAGGAGCAACTCTAGCTCCTGATGATAGGACTTTGATATATATATATATATATTATCAGTCATTTCTTCTTAGCAACTTTGCGGACCCGATGCACTTTTGCATATATAGTTTTGAGTTTCCTCACTGGAGAAGCTGGAACCTGATGTTATGAGGTCCAAAAGGACTATTTGATTTGACCAATAGCACTATCCATTTTTATCCATCTTAGGTTGTCAATCTTGTTATGGATTGGAACACTGCTCGTTCTACCGAGTATAATTTTTGTTTGAACAATGACTATTGAGCACATAGTTCAGCATTTTTCTTTCTCCACTGTCTCTAGGTTAGCTTACTTCTAGATAAAGAAGCTTGTGCGTTGCTACTTCTTCTCAAGATTTTGACCTCCATATTTATTTTCCCTTTTGTCGGGACCTTTTGACGGTGGATTCTTGAACATGTGGTCTAAGTGTCACGTCTCGAAACTCACCGTGTAGGAATTACTTAGGACAGTCTTGAGCTCTTACTACTACTGATGGTAGCTTCTGTAGTTAAGCATTCTTGGCTTCTCTAGTAATTAGCCTTTGATATCTTTTATTCATAAGATGTTTTCTTTTACAACCTTTAGGACTCTATGTACTCAAACAAATAGGGTTTCAAGTTATTTCTTCTGAAGGGTTGGAGCTAATTATAGTTGAGCCAAAAAAAAAAACTGCTTAACATCACCAGTAGAGCTATCCTTTTTCACCCATTTCAAAATTTCAAATTTATTGTTGGTAGGAATACTCACTTCTGGTTGTGTAATAGTTGACCCAGGTGAGAGCTGATGAGCTCCAACTCAGTATTCGTTCTTTCTATGCTGCCTCTAGGTTAGTTTTCCTCTAGAAGAGGAGGCTTTAGCATCATGCCTTCCTAGTGCCAAAGGTTCAACTAGCAGAGTTGTCGCATTCATAGGTATAACTGAAACTTTCTGCATAGTGATGGTTCTTTTCATGACTGGAACCTCAAAATGACCCAATCTTTTGAATACAAAGGCTCTCTTTCGAGGAACCTCACTAGTAGCAGCAGCCATTCTAGTTGTCCTCCTCCAATTCATAGGTTGGTGTGTACAATATACAGTTGATTCAGGTAGAGGATTATTTGCAATAGCAATGGTTAGGAAGTCTACACTACCAAATTGAATGTTAGCTCTAACATCTATAATATTGATTACAGGATTAGCCAGACGGATGTTGGCTTTGCGACCTAGCTACATGATGAACAATATGTTATGAAGATCCATCGATATAAAGAACAAGAAGATTAGTCATAATAATATATAGATGATTTAAATTTAATTTCATTGATGATTGATTTTAAATTTGAATTTTTATCATGCTTCACTACAACTATAGCTTAAATTTGACTCGGTAAAGATGGAAAGAGAAATCTATCCTCAACAGAGTCGCCAAAAATCTGTGAGCTCTGAAAATTCACCACTGACCTCTCACATTGAAGAGAGTATGATTGAATGTGGTGTAATTTCGTAAGAGATGAAATATAAGAGACCGCCTGTGAGATTTCGCCCTCATTTTATGAGGACTTTAAAACTGGTTCCAGGTTTCTTATAGGCACAAGCACCTATAGTTAATTACCCCTCTCAATGATGAGAGAGAACTTTCGATTACGACTAGTCATTAGATCACTAAATGCGTAGTGTATAGTAGCAGCATGTGGAATTTTGATTTTTAGATTTATGAAATTCATTAGTATTAGCTTAAAGTAGATGGTTGGGGGAATGATGACGTGCCCGATCTAGATCCTGTCATCATCCCCGCCGTGTGTCCCTAGTCTACTTAGTCGATTGTAATTAACCTCGATTGATCCTTATCAATACATGGGTTACTGCCTAAGAAATCCTTGTAGACCTGGAGTGGTGTTTATCTAAGGAGACAATCTTAAGTTTACCTTAGTTGACAGAGGGCATTTTTTCATATCAAGTATACCATATGATTCACAACTCAAAGGGTAGAGCCATTGGGGAGCATATAGGCTACAGTCGTGATCATAATATAATGGTGCCATTTGACGACAACCACTTGATCAGAGGACTCTAGTCATAACTACATCATATGTGGAGCCTATTGGCCAAGCCATGTAGTTAGATGACAGGGACCACATCCTTATTGGCGTGAGATTGATTGAGAGTGAACATAGCAGAACACTTGATTTGACATTGGCTCATTTGCGAGCTAGAGTTTTCTTAATTTGTCCCCTTCAATAAACTATCGCAGAAGGTGGATTGAGTTAGATTTTTTTTTTAATTTTTAGAGATTGAATTTCATTTAAGATTTTAACACTTAATGACATGTTAGATTTTACATTTAGATTGATACTTAATTTGAGTTAATTTGATTTGAAATTAGAATCACATTTTGATGGAAGTATCCCCTCCGGTTGAAATCTTTATTCAACACAGACATCATCGGGGTTGATGCATTGTTTGATCATTTAATTTATTATTTTAGATCATATCGACTCTATTAATTTAATAATAGAGGATCAGATCTACTGTCATATGACAAAATTAGCTTCTTGAATAGAATTTTTTAGGTTTTGTTAACCCGGACCTAGTCCTAAGACCAAACCGGGAAGCAACCTGCGCAGTATCCTCATACACTAAGTTTAAGTAGGGGTACAGACGAGTCAAGTCGAGCTCGAGCCATATCAGGCTCGAGATTGACTCGTACTATTCAGTGTAAGCTCAGGCTCGAGCTTGAGCTCAACTCGAGCTTATGTACCAAGCTCAAACTCGGCTCGTGTACAGTAAACTAAGCTCGAGCTCGACTCATTTTACCTGGCTCGATTAGAAGCTCGAGCTTGGCTCGATGAGAAGCTCGAGCTTGGCTCGTTTATAGGCTCGATTTGATGTTAATTACACTAATAAAGAGCACTAAAAAAATTTGAAGAGCAATTAAAATAAATTACATAATATTTATTAAATTAATTTGAGTCTTTTGGAAGTTTTTTTATTACAAATATATACAATTCCAACTCAAATAAAGTACAATAAAAAAACTACTAAAAATTTTAAAAGAAAAAATTAAATGCTCAAACAAAAGAGATACAAACAAGTTACAGAATTAAACACCCAATCCCCATCTATTTATAAAAAGAAAAACATAGAATTAAACTGAAATCAACATCTTCTCTTGATCCCTTTAAGAAATACAGATGCCGCAGCATTTTCAAGTCTTCAACGGAGAAAATATCACTCCAATTGAAGCAATCCAAGGCTCCAACTTGAAGTCTTCGCGTATCCAACCACCTAATCAAAAATTCTGCAAGATTCTAAAGAGAAAATAATCATAATCTCATAGATAAGTAGAATAAAGATATAACATAACTATTTGGGGATAAAATGAAGATAAAAAGGCAGTCCCCATACCTCCATCAAAGACAAGAAGATGTATAGAAAACAAAAAGAAATACCACCATAAGGCCAAAACAGAAATAAAGAAAATCCACCAAAAGGGAAATCATACTAACTAAAAGTAGATCAGAAAGAAAACCAAAAAGAAAACCAACCAAACCACCAAAGACAACTAACAAACTAGCCCATAAGTCAACCCACCAATTAACAAACCAAATGAGAGTACAACTCCGATAAGGAAACAACCAAATTCAAAAGGGAGGCAATCCTAACAGAGAAAGACAGTATAATGACAACCAATAGGAACCCATCAGAATCAACCAAGAAACAAATGTCAATCACCCAATCTTAAAAGAATTCGCAACATACTAATGAAAGGAAGAGTATAATTAAGCATAAAGAGTAAGAGAAAATAAAAGAAGAAAAGTTAAGAAAAAGCTCAGCTCGCACAAATTACAATCATCTTAAAGAGCAACACTATATGTAAGCATCCAAACTGTAAGAAGGGTTACAATTACATATAGTGCTACTAGCTAAGAGAAGATAGAGAGGGAAACATCAAGACCATTATTTTAGATGGTTGTTTGTCCACCAAGCAATTACATCAAAACTACGACCTTCTGGATTTATCTCTAATCCATCTTCAAGATAGTTATCTAGATCTGATTTGGTGGGCCTTCTGCTTGATTTCTCTGATAGATAAATAGTAAAGTCATGCTAACCACTATATTTTCTTGTTAGAGTATCTTGAGTTAACTTGCTACTGTTGCATGTGCTACTTTCACCTCTAAATGTCCCACTACTTGTAGCTTCAACTTCTAAAAGCATTCAACATATTCTTCATTTAACTCATATAAGAAGTACCTAATAACATATGCTATATTTCAATGCTTTCATCTCCTTCATAGATCATAGGGTATGCAAACTCAATGACAACAAATTTCATTCTTGGGTCCATAATAGCACCAAATGCAAGCAGAAGGTTACATTTGCCCCAATATTTTTCAAAATTTTCTTTCATTTTGCTGGTCATGTGCTTGATGAAGTCATCAGAAGATAGTGCACTATTATTCAATACTTTCTTTATAGTACAAATTTATGAGAGAAATAAATTGGATGTTGGGTATTCAGTGCCTGAAATGATATTGCTTGCCTCATTAAAAAAACCCAGAATAGCACAAACCTTTTCTATTTTATTCCATTCATCCTCTGTAGGGAAGTTACAATATGTAATCTCCCTCTCGCTGCATGAAAAGAAAGCTTCTTTTAGTTGAAGTGCAACAACCAACATATTATATGTTGAATTCCAACGGTTGGACAACATGATAAGCTTTCTTCTATTGTAATTGTTGAACAACATCAAAGAAATTTCATAAGTCTACCTTCAAGCATTGATAAAACTAACAAGATACATTTTCTCAACAAAAAATTCTATACATTTAACCCCATCCTTCACCATTAAATTCAAAATATGTGCACAACAACGTACATGAAATATTCTTCCCCCAAAGAATAATTTCTTCCTTATCCGTAAACCATCTTTTAATAACTTAATAACCCGATCATTATTTGATGCATTATCAATTGATAAGGTAAATATTTTATTCTTAAGGCCCCACTCAGTTAGGGCCTTATAGAATGTGTCAATAATTTCAAAAGCCGTATGTGGAGGTGGTAGATGTTAAAAACTAAGGACTCTTTTTTGCAATTTCTAGTTTGAGTTCACATAATGTACAGTGACAGCCATATAAGATATCCGTTGTTATTTGATTTCCAAATATCAGTAGTAAAACTCACACTATTTATACTATTCAATGTGTTCCAAATATCGTTGCACCAAGATACCTATATCAAGCTTTTTCTTGCAATGACAACATTCCCCTTTTTTTCCGCCATCGAAGAACAACTTCTTTAAACTCCTCCCAAACATGTGATGTTTTCTTTCTTTTTCTTAATTCAATTGGATTTTCAAGATCAACTTTATCATCACCCTTATCAACCAAATCATTAATAACATCATTCTCCCTCTCATAATTATTACCATCTACATTGCTATTATGTTCCTCAATACCAATTTGGACACACACAACTGGGTTATCACTGTTTACATCCAATAACACATCATCTCTAAGTGGTGGTGTTGCCATTTTAATCTAAAACAAAAATGTTAAATGACAATTCAATGAATGAAGAAGATAATTGATTTATTAAATATTAAAAAATTTAAAAATGCCAAATTATTCATCAGATAGCACTTTATAATAATAAAAAAACTCAATACTCTTTTATCCAAGCATAAATACTCACAATAATCGTAATTCACGCAACATAAGTAAAAAAATCATTTCATTGAAATTATGAACGCAAGAAAAAGAACGAGAAAGTAGATATTATAAGCCATAAGTTTCGAGCTCACAACAAGCACTTCAACGATACGATGAATCAAAGCTTAAAACATCAATTTTTTAACGACGACATTGTGATCTTAGAAAATGTAAAACATTCGGTACAATCTTCATTAAACACTCAATTGCTCCAATCAAAATTTAATGAAACAAATATGGCAGTTCAAAAAATGTGATTTTCAGCAAATAAATTTAATGAGTTTCTGCTAGAAATATAATTCTCATGAACAAGAGTGCCTTGCTGGATTATGAAAAGCATATCATCACTAAGTGATGAATAAGCATATGACTATATAAGTCTCAACTGGAAGTGGCTGAATTTTTAATCAATTTAAGTGATAAGCAAGGCCTCCTCAACAGATATTATTCACATTCATTCATTAAATTTCACACACACTACACTTATAAGTAAAAGCATATGTGTTTGGCGAGTTCATCCGAAGTTTAATTCTACATATTTCAATGCATAAGTTTCGATCATCAATTGATAAGATAGTCCGTAAGTCCTAATTATATCTCCTTCAAGCCGGATCTTCATTATTAAAAGTTGCTTGCATGCTTGCAATGGTCTACTATCATTCAGTCAATCATAGTAATCAAATTTGAAATAGGATAAATGTAATGAATAGATTAATAAGCTTTTGTGAGTCATTTAATTTATAAGTGGTTTGAATATTGAGTGCTATTAGTAGCCACTAAATCATTGTATGTCTTTAAATATCACCCTTTGGGAGTATCGTGGATTTGACATCAATGAAATGAACTAAACCGACATAAAATGATTTCCATGAACAATACAACATCATCAAATCCAAATAATCATCACAACCAACATAGCCATTACTCATTAGACACTTAATTCAAAAGAACATCAAAATCAACATAGATATTTAATCCTAATCATCATTAAATCGAAATACCAAAGATGAGCATAAAGAAAATGAACTTGACCAACCAAGATCAAGTCAATTTGCTATCTACTAAGAGAGTAAGAGGACAAGAAACCTGAAATATCACTTTCACCTCCTACCGTGACACCGTCCAATTTGATTGGGGATTTGAAGCCAGGAAAATGAGGGAACTCAACTGTGAGAGTGGGTCGAGACTCAGAGAGTGAGAGCCCAAGAGGAGAGTCAGGGTCAGAGCTTAGAAAGGTGAGAAAGGAGAGAGTCGAGAGTCGTAACCCGACAAGAGACGAGTCGAGAGGATTGCGTAATTAGGCGACCTGCAAACCCTATAAGGATAAAGGATATAAATCATGGACGCGAATAAGAATATCTCGAACCGCTGAGGCTCGACGAGTAAACGGTCCGAGCCTCTATTTACTCGAGCTCGAGCTTGAAGCTCGATATGAATAGTAAACGAGTCATTATCGAATTCGAGTCGGCTCAAGTCACTGACTCGGTTGCACCCTGTTTTAAGCATTCAACATGTGTCGCCCATGTTTTAATAATTCAGATTTTGCATTTAGATTGATACTTAATTTGAGTTAATTTGATTTGAAATTAGAATCACATTTTGATAGAAGTATCCCATCCAGTTGAAATCACCATTCAACACAGTCATTCTCGAAGTAGATTGCTTGCTTGATCATTTAACTTATTATTTTAGATCTTATCAATTAGCTATAATAATAGAGAATGATATACATGTAATTGACATCTCAGATATTTCAATAAGTTGACATTTTTTATAATATTATTATTGAATTTTTAAGTTTTTTAACCTGCAGCCCCAAGACTAAATCGAAACATCCCTGCAAAGATCCTCGTGCATAGTTTAAGCATTCAGTGTAGTATCGGGGCCCATGCGAGTTTTTAATAAATCAGATATTTTTATTTCTAAATCATGAGATTAATTTTATATTTTCATTTAATTCTAACTTAGCTTATGCAGCCTTTTTAAACATTATAATTTTCATTCTAAATTTCTATATCTGAGCACATGAAGGTATTTATAGCTTAGATAATTTCATTTAATTAATGAAATCATTTCTTTGAAAATCATAATTAAAATGAAATTTCTCAATTTTTGGATTGAAAGAAAGTTTCTTCATTCGTGCAACATTAAATTTAGTATCGCTCTCATTCTGAATTGCAGATCTGCGTTATCAGACAAAATTATGTTTATATTTCTACTTAAAAGTTTGTATCTTTACTTGCATTTTATTTTCTCATAGAACTTCTAAACTTCAATGATTGGCTTATGCTCATTAAAGACCTATTAGATCTTTGCAAATTCAATATTCAAATTTGATATTCGCTCATACGAGCTGCTATACTTCCTTTAAGCGAACTTAGTTGAATTCAAGCTTCTTTTGAATACAAGTCGATTATTCAGTAAGAAGTTTCAATTATGCTTGCTAATAGACTATTTAGTTATAGTGAAAACCTCTTATGAATTTCATCTGGATTACATTAGTTTTGAAGATAGACACTTAGATATATCACAAATCTCATTGTGTTTCAAATTCAATTTTAAATGCAAGACCCAAATGGTTCTTTTAAAGGCTACATTCATGAATGATCATGAGTCGAACCTAATTCATAAGAAAAGCTACCAAATTTCTTACACATTTTATTCTCAATTTGGAATTAGATATTTAGACTTACCACCAATCATTTATCATTTAATATTCAATTGAGATCTTTACTTTGTTTGATATTAAATATGATTTGTTCGCGTAAAAAGACTTCAAATTCAATATGAATTTATCTTCAACTCTAGATCAAGTTTTATATTTATTTAGTAATCTCTTGTGAGTTTAGTATTAACCTCCTCAAGTTTCAATTAAAACTTATTTAATTTTGAGGAGTTTGAAGAAAAGAGAACTCACTTTACAGTAGAATTGACATTTGTTATTTTGCTTTAATTTAAGCCATATAGATTTGTAATTAAAGCTTATTAGTTTAGTATTATCCATTAAAATTTGTCATTGCACTTAATCGTTAGTTTAATTAGAAGTGGATCGCACAAATATGCCTTTCCTTTTTCTATTATTTATAAATTGGAGTTCTAAGTGTTCCACTTCATACCACATGAGAGGTTGAAGTATTTGGAGTTTGTTAGAGTGCTTTGGAGTTTAAGAGGAGGGAAGGATCTTGATTGCATTCCAACAAGGTTTTCCAGACTTTTTTTGAAGTTCGTTGTAAGCTCTATTTTATTATTATTTTGATTTGATAATCATCCGTATTTTTTTGTTAGAATTTTCAGTTAATTATATTCAAATTTCATTTTTTTTCTTTTGATTATTTGATTTTAATCTTTTCTTAGATGAATCTTGATTCCTCCCCCTTTTTTAAGTCTAAAATTTAAACCAAAATCTGACAAAATTTCGATACCTTACGCCATTCGAGAGGCTACATTAACTGTTTTGGCTACTCCAGATACTTTATCGAAAGATAACGAACGATGCTCATGACATCAATCGAAGTTTTCATACTTCACGCCTATTTAGTGAGATCTTGGATCACCTGTATGTAGAAAATATATATAATTTTCACATATTTAAACCCTCTCCCCCTATTTTTTTTTGTCCAAAATTCAGTCCAAATTTCAGCATCATTTTGACATATGAGTGCCACATCTAATAATTTCTATTCAAGACATCCTATCTGTAGAATAAATGATATCTCATGACACTATAGTTATCTCTTTATACCCACTATACTCTATTGAGTATTAACGAAATCTTAAAACTAGCAAAAAAAAAAAAAAAAAAAAATATAAGCATGTATACAATTTCAGACATTCAAGTTATCAGTACATTATATATTACAATGCTTTGTGGTCCGTAAGAGATTGGTGGCACAGCCACGGTAGAAGCCAGCAACGCCTTCTTTATGAAAGACTTTTCTAGTGCAGTCAATCACGCCCCTGGTATGGCTTTGGACTTTGATTAGCATGGCCCTGTTCTTGAAGCCTAGGTCGGACGACCTCGTGAGGTTAGGTTAGAGTGGATGCAACTACTTTAGAAATTGAAGATGCAATCGCTACATTTCCAAGACTAAGTTTATCAACAGTTGTGTTATCTTTTTTTCTGCTTAGTAATCCTTGATTTTCTCATATGTTGGAACTTGGATGGCGACATGGCAAACCCCAGCTAAAGCAGGAAGGAGTCCACTATACAGCCCTCTGATTCCCTCTTTACAAGAAATCCTTTTCAAAGCAGAAAATATTTTTTTCCTCCGGAGAGAATATTACGTGCGGACTCCGCACGGTGCGGAGTCCGCATCACAGCCCTCCATTTTTCTTTTTTTTTAAAAAAAAAAAAAACGGAATAATCTCAGCGGACTCCGGATGCATCCGGAGTCCGCACGTAACGCCAGACCTCATGGCTTGTGTTTGAAGTCTGATCTTTACAACCCATAAAGGATTTGTTGCAATTGCTGTTGCAGCTCTTGCTCTAGAAACAGATGGTCTTCCAAGCTTCCCTTTGACATGAACTCATAAACCAAGAGATTTTGATCTCCTTCGATGCAGTTGCCAACCAAGTTCACAAGATTTGGATGCCGTAGGGTGCTCAATACGAGAACCTCAGTCAAGAACTCTTTGGGTCCCTGCAGCCCTTCGAGATTTAGCCACTTGATAGCTATGGCCTAGCCTGATTCTAGTCTCCCCTTCTAGACTTTTCTAAAACCTCCTTCCCCGAGTAAATTGGCGCCCTTTAAAATTTTGAGTAGTAGTTGCCAGATCCTTAAAGGTGAAGGAAACGGCACAACCAATAACTCCCCCATACGTAGGCTGCTCCTTCCTGTGCTCCAATGGTTCAACTTGACGACGCCGACTATTAGAATTTGTAGGCGAAGCCGGTGGAGGAGAGCTCACATGGTGTTGTTCGCCAATCTCAGATCGCTAACAGTACTCCACAGTTGAGGGAAGAGAGGAGGTCGAGAGGTAGTTTCTTGCGGTTTGGAGAAATACCGGAGGGGAGTGGCTTGCGGCTCGTGAGTTCCTTGCGATCCTTGCAATTGAGGGAAACGACAGAGTGGGATTTGTGGCTTCTAGAAGACGGATCGAGGGCTACGAGAGGGGCGAATGAGGGAGGGAGATCTGTGGCTTGGAAGTGAATCAGGAAGAAAGAATGTGTGCGGGTGGAGTTTCGAATGAGAGGGAGCGGTTCAAATGAAGAGGGAGGAGGCAGGAGTGGTTCTTCCACTGGGAAGAGTAGATTGAACGGGAGAAGATCGAACGAAGAGGGCTCGTGAGCTCGCAGGTTTGAGGGATCATTTTGGATCGGGATTGGAGCAAGCGGACGAGAGAGTCGAGCGAGGAAATAAAATAAAATTCCCCTTTTTTTTGCCGATTTAAAATTTATTTGATTTATTCACAAATGAACTTAATTTTAAAAAAAAAGTGTATCCCTCTTGAACTCGTCTTTGCATAATATGAATATCATCTTTAAACAAATTCAACTTTCCTGATTCAATGGCGCGATCTATTTCATAATTGGCCATTTAAATACAGCCAATCGGATCTATTTTGCTCAAAATACGATTATCGCTCATTGATCGCGGTAGATTCATCCTGAATCGATCACAAATCTTATTTAATGATTTGATATTTTCAAGCTCAACAACGTTAATTTTAATTGGCGTTTGAAAGATCATCACAGCCTCGACGGAGATTATTTCTTCAAGACATCATTAACTCAATCGTCAGCGCTTTCTTCGTTAAATCAATATATCGCCATTTTGATACACGATGATTAATTCGCTCTCAATCAAGATCATTTCTGATTGAGACGTCAAGATATTTCGATTTACGCTAAGATCCAAGTCAATCAAATTCATCTTATAGGCTCGATTTGACTCATGTAACATATGTGGAGGTCAACAGCTTGGAAGAGACATGAACTTCTTTTTCCATTGGGCAATGGAAGCCTGATGTGGTACATTAGGAGTGGGCATTGTGGACTAGTTACTTGACATATAATTGACAATAACAGCAGTTTGCATTCTCTAATGTCAAGACGAATGAATATTCCATGTGAAAGTAATTTTTGTTGAGTAGATTTTGAGTGAGACAATAAACTCACAATCAAAGATTTTGGTTTTTGGCTCGAGGCAGTGAAGTCAAAAAGTGGTCAATATCAAATTGATTTGAGTCAAATATATTAAATTTATAATACTTATTTTAATTGTTAAACAAGATTATTATTATTTTTAAATATATCTACTTAAATGTTTTTATACAATTATATCATGTAATGTAATATATAAGTTATTTATGTGTTATATAATTATGAATATATCTTTATGTGTATATATGTGTTAAAGCAACATATACAAGCATAAATCATAATATGAGCTTTATAAATACTTATTATCTCTGTTTGTCACTATTTTCTATATCATAGGAAGAAATTGAGAGGTCATCTTTAGAAAAGATTCAGAAGCCTCTCATTTAATTATATGAGAAAAACTTCATCATTTTCTCATTTAATTATTACTTTTTCACACAGTACATTATACTCATCATTTACTTTTGTGCTAGTATATGCATATAATAACGTTAAAAGTATGTTTTCATCTATGCGTAGACTTGCATATATTGCATGCAGTAGCTACAGGCTACTGAAGCCATACTTCTGTTCTTGGAAAGTTATTATTTCTTATTAAACAAGCAATATATGCAAGTTTTAATTGGTCTTGCTTGGGCATATTTTATCTTCTTCCACTTAACATTCCAATAGAGATATTCACCTTTTTTGTAAGCAGTGATACAGTTATACCTGCCATTATTAATAGATTCATAATGTTGGTCACTTGCTCCTGTGCTCAATGTCATTTTTCTATTATTAATCTTTTTTCTTAGGTTACATTTTAAACCAGTTTACAATTATTGCTAATAGCCTAATACTTTAAATTATATATATATATATATATATATATATATATATATATATATATATATATATATATATATATATTTAAATGACTAATATTGTGCTTACCTTCTTTAGGTTGAGTCCGAGCTCACTAAACTTCCCCTGAGTCCTTGGTCTTAATGTTCCCTTATGCTTCCATCCAGGAAACAAAAGCTTGGACAATACTTGCAGCCTGCAGGTTAGTTCTGTGTATTCTTCTCGTGTGCATATTAGTTTCAGCTGCTCATCAATGCGTGGTTATCTTGATCGAAACAGTGCTCTCACAGGCATGACTACACCACAACCTGCTGGAGTAATATACATTCAAATTTTGAGAAAGGTCTCATCCGTGCAGAGACAGTAAGTTTGTTTTTTTATATTATCTTTTTATGCATTAGGTTCCTATTGTGCTGCAGTTTTTATCTCTGTAGTCTAAAAGCCTCCTACAAAGTTCATAGACCCCCTCTGTGATGCTCAGAATACTCTGAAACTGCTCTTATAATCACATGTTCCATTTTTTTCAAACTTTTTTTTCAGTTGTTTTTTGTTTTTGAGAAGTTTAGTTCGTAAGCTTTAAACTTTCTTTATATCATTTATCTATGAAAAATATGAGTGCATGTGTCATCAGGTATCCTATGATGATTTTGTTGCAGCTGGTTCTTTGGCTGCTGCCAGGGAGAAAGGCCATGCAAGTTTGATCCCACAACTTCACATTCATCTAACTTACAGATCTTAATTCCTCATTTGTATTAAAAGAAAATAAAATAAATCCCAATAATTTGTTGGTTGATTATGAATCAACATCCATTAATTAGATCTTTTCAACTTTCCTTTTTTTTCGTCCATTTTCTCTCTTCAAATTCCCAGCATCAAAACATAAACTCAAGAGACATTTAATGCTTATAAACACTAAGGATTCTTAAGGGGCTGTTTATAATCAATGCAGTTGAGATCAGAAGGCAAGGAATACGTTGTACCAGAAGGAGATGTGATGCTTTTTCAATTTAATGCTTGATTTATACCAACAAAAAGCAAAGCCCACCGAGACAAGGATCAGCTCTCTTGTAGGTTTCATTCATGAGCTGTCACACAATGACCCTCAACCAAATCACAATAATTATTCAGCCCTACAGCATTTAGCGGTCGTCCTTCTCAGATTTCTTCAGTAAAAATCTCCTCCACTCTCTCTGTCTTGAGATAATCATCAGCCAAAAATATCACTGTATTAAACTAATTTTATTGTGATAAAGTTTTATTTAAAACTTTTTTGTTCTTGAATCATGTATTCAATATGTAATTAAATAATTGAAATTAATGATTTTGAATCTATCCCCCTTCTTTTGAAGGGAAGAGGGGAAAGGGTGTGATTGCTTCAAAGCTAATCAATCAATCAAAGCTCTTGCAAAGCAATAATTCTTCAGTGCTTAGCTTATCTTGTGACGCTACAAAATCTTTCATTTCCTGATCATAAATATGAAATATTCTTCTAATTCCACCTATGATTTTTTTTAAAGATTCATTTATTTATTAGAGAATTTATATATATACCACATTCTTATTATATATTATATATACTACATCAAAACTTCAATATATATATATATATATATATATATATATATATATATATATATATATATATATATATATATATATATATATATATATATATATATATATATTCTTTAATATCACTTAAAATTATTATCATTATTTACTTTTTTTTTAAATAACATGTACATTTTCAAACTTAGAAAAGTTATTAAAAAGCACATTTTTTATCGGTAATATCATTATTTTTTATTATTAAAAAATAATAATTTAATTTAAACCCCTTTCACTTTTATATCACTATATTATTATTTTGTGAAAAAAATAAGACTTTTGAAATCACTTTAAAGATCTATCAATAAAATTCAATTAATTCATTAATATTAACTCAAATGATATAATTTTATTTAAATGATAAAATAATTATGATTTATTTATTTTAGTGTTGAAGTTGTAAAGTTAATCAACATATCAAAAAATAATACTTTTATGTAGTATATATATATATAATATATATATATATATATATATATATATTGAACTTCTTATGAAAGTAAATAAAAAAATATTTTAAGTTACATAATAATTATCATTAAAATAAATTTATTTATCAGTTGAAGTTGCATAAAGATCCTCCAAAATGTCTAGTTTTCCACTTTTAATTTTAAAATAAATATATCATAATCCTTTTTTAACTAAGTATTAAATTTTTATTTATACTTTATATATATTTTAATATATATTTAATTTATTAATTTAATAATTCAATTAATAAAAAAAAATCTTATAATTACTGTATATATAATAGTATTCAAAATACAGGTATTTACTCATGATTGTCAAAACTAGATCCGATCGGCTGGTTCATGGTTCGGGTTCGTTCGTGAACAGATTATTGTGCCTATCCGGAATGTTAAAAAAACTGCTCTAACAAAAAATCGGTGGAGACGAGACAAAATCGCGGTTGAACCGTTGAACTGGAGAACCGCTCTCGGTTTCCGGTTTAACGCCTCGATAGTCGATTTCCAATCGGGCGGTTGATGATGCAGTAATTTCTGCGGTAAAAAATTAATACGGGTTTTTGACTTTTTGCCCTACCGTCTTTTGCGTACAGACTTTTGAGAAATTGTTGTTTAGAATTTTGATTATTAATCCGTTTTTGCCCTACAATCTTTTCCGTCGACTTCCAATACCATTTTTTTAATTTAATTTTTTATTTTTTATTTCCGTCCATAGAAGCAGCAGTCTTTTTAATTTTTTTTTATCCTTCAGCCATTACAAGAGGATGATCATAGATGTACCTTCAAGAGAAAATATCAAATAATAATATTTTTTTAATTAATTAATTTTTTTTTTTGATTTTTTAAGATAAATTTTAATATGTATTTGATATTTTAATTTTTAGAATAAATTTTTGACTAAAGATCACAAATTATTGATACGTCATATTTTTATTGAATTATGAATGTCTTAATTTTATTATGACTTGTTATTTATTAATTTTAATTATTAAGTATTCTACATCATAATTTACAATATCTTTTTGTAGTTAGTTTAGTGTATATTTTCTTGTATATTTTATATAAT
The DNA here is from genome assembly GCA_021442155.1 of Cymbidium sinense. Taxonomy (NCBI): domain Eukaryota; kingdom Viridiplantae; phylum Streptophyta; class Magnoliopsida; order Asparagales; family Orchidaceae; genus Cymbidium; species Cymbidium sinense. Next base: position 40,360,103 of record CM038229.1, read on the forward strand.
TGATGCTAAATTATTAATTTTAATATTTTATTTTAATTTCAATTCCTTTTTAGATAAGAAATTTCTTGAAGCTTTACAATGGGTTATTTCGAAAAATTATTATGGCTATAAAAAAGGTTAATATTTATATATTAATGCATTTAACTTTAAAATTATAAAATTTTTTTTGCACATTATTTGTATTTTACAATTTATTTCTCTCAAATTACACATATTGTATGATTATTTGAACATTTAAATCTCATTTAGATGATTTTAATATTTATTATATCATCTGGTTCCACCCCCATTCGACCTTTAAACTTTGAATATCTCTGTTTTTCGGTTTTATATTCGGTCCGATTTTCACAACCTTGATTTACTTTACTTTAAATATACCCAACTAAACATAAAATATAATTTTTATATATTTATTTTATATACATTCAAATAACTATAAAGTATTTAAAATTAATTGTATTTATTTTACATTGTATTTTTTTTTTTCAACCAACCAAACAGCCCTAGTGCATGACCATGCTCCCCACAGCCATTCCTCAGGACATTGGGAGACTGCTCGATCCCGCTCTCTCGGCCATTCCTCGCGACATCACTACACTGCTCGACACCACTCACTCTTTCATTCCTTGCATCAACCCTTCGATTTTAGGTTATCTTCATAAGCCCTCTTCCTTAAGTCGTGGAATGTGGCATCAGCCTTGTCATCGGTCGTAGAACCTCTGCCATTCGTCCTCGCTGCAAGTTGTAGTCCTTTGGCCTGTTATTTTATGGGGTTGTCTCCCGGCCAAAACAACAGCCTGGAATCTTTCATGTTGATCAGATTTAGGTTATTTTATTGCTGAATTATTTTTAAATTGTTGGAATGCTATATTAATGAAATAATGTATCATTAAATAAGAAGAAATGATTTCTTTTCTGTTACAGGCTCCGTATTTTTAAATCTATTTATTTCTTGAATAGTATGATTTGTTTTGTTTCACTTGATCAATGATTAATCTCAGTCAGGATTACAGTCAATCAAAAAGTAATATTTTAGGATTTTTTAGGGTGTGATGAGCTTGTCTTCATAAATTATTAGTTTCTATAGGAGAATATAAGTATTCATTTCCACTCTTCTTATTTTTTTGAAAGATTAGCAATTTGTCAATGTCATGAAAGAGCTTCTCTTTGCAATTTTGCTTCTTCTTCCTTTTTTTTTTTCCTGAAGTATTGATTTTAACTAGTCTATTTCATGATAAGAAATATATTTCACTGTTAAACTATGACTTTTAAGAATTAAAAGCTCAACTAATTAGTTTGATTCTTTTAAATGTTCTTTTCTTCTGACAAAAAAAAAAAAAAAAGAAAAGAAAAAGAAAAGCATTGGATAGATTTATCTTTCTTAAAGATAATTAGGGTCATATATAAACATGAGAAATTAATTTTTGAATTCATTAGATTTTGAATTATGAGTGTTTATAGTTAAAATTATTGTCTTGATATGATGATTATGATGACAGTAAGGTTGCGCCAATCCTAATTAAAATAGGCCAAGCAAGACAGTTATATATATGTGGGACTCCAACCTCTCTTTCAACATCTTCCTATTACATTCTATTCAAGTTCATATCCTTTGAAGATTTCATTAACATTTTCTCCCTTGTGGTAGGTAGGAGTCCATATGCAACATAAAGCATACAAACTAGGACCTTGAAACCAATACCTTTTTTATGAAGTCATATATATTCATCATGAAATTTGATATTTATATTATTAGCAAAGAATTTTTTTTGTAATTAGCAATACTGATGTGGGGTGAAGAGCAACATACACAAACAATGAATACCAAAAGAATTACAATAATGAGATAGTTGTTTAGCTACAATTAAAGATGGTTGAATTGTGGCTCAATACAAAGGAAGCAAATAATTCAAAATGACATTGAAAATTTTGCTTCCGATTATTGTTTCAGTAAACATGTTTCAAATACATTTTAGAATTCATATGAAAGCTTGAGGCTTGAGAGTGACCAATTGCATGTAATAAGCCACTAAGACTTAAGAGATGCAGCTAACAAATGAGACTATTACACATTGAGAAAATAAAGATGGAATTTTTTATGAAAAAAACCCTACAATTTCATCAATTTAATATGAAAGGAGTCCAATAGTAAATAATCTAACTTCTAAACAAATAAGAGAAACTCGTGAAACTTTAGATAGAGGGCACAAAAGAATGGTGAAATTGAAGTTCATGGTGAAACTCAGCATTATAATTTTTTTTTAAAATTCAATAATACTATTAGTACAAAAAATTGTAACTATTTTACATACATCCATATAACTTCAAAATATTCAAAATATATTGTATTTACTTTGCTTTAAATACACCCAACCAAACATGAAAAATAGTCTTCATGTTTTTACTTTACAAATAACCAAACAGCTATAAAGTATTCATATTTCACTATATTTATTTTACACTACATTTTATTTGTAATATTTTTTTTTCAGGCAATCAAACAACCCTTTAATCAAGAAAAATGTATGAGAGAGAGAGAGAGAGAGAGAGAGAGAGAGTAAAGAAATATATTACTCCTAAAAATTATAAACTTTGAACATTTTCAAGATCTCAGCAACAAGGCAAGAAAGGGGATAGTGAAGAAAAAAGCCTGAGAAAGGATCCAAACCTTTTTTTTATACTGCCCTTCTTGATCTATTCTTTATCGTGAAGACATCTGGAACAAATAGTAGGGTGGTGTAGGAGGGTGTGGGCCACAGGTCGAACATCAGCCATAGGGTACATTCAATCTCTCTCAGTCCTAGGGTTGTCAATAGTATTAATAGGCAAAAATCTAAACTTGTCAATAGTACTAATAGGCAAAAATCTTTCTTTTTCTTTATGGTGTTTATTTTTGGTATATGTTGTGTATATGTGAGGGGACACTACACAGATTTGAGGATGTACTTATTGAAGTGATTGTGTACGACAATAAGGAATAATGTACTATATCAAAAGATAGAAGTCACTACCCTACGATAGACCTAATCACCTAATAAGGACTCCTAGGCATGATGGGTTACATGGATGAATAAAGTAGGGTTTATTTAAATTGAATTTTAAATTTTCCTATGGGGGCAAGCCCCCATAGTTAATTACATCCTAAAGAATGTGAGTTCCTTATGAATACTCTCGATTAAAGTAGATAATTGTTGTCTCTAAAGGATTCAAAGATAGGACTATCAATAAATCGATTATATTTGGAAGATCAAATGGGATAGATCAAAATGAGACACTTATTATCGAAGCCAAAGGAGATGAGTAGGGAATGCTCATGATACTAGGAAGCCTAGTGATCATTCCAATCCATCCTATGGTTGAGCTTTATATGTTTCATATTGAGGAGAAACTACATGTTTGAGTTGGATTTTTATTAGAGAACTAGGACTTATACTCTAACAACACAAGATTGTTAGGGTTCCTAAGAGGTGAGGATTTATGCTTGTAGCCCAAGGGGAAAACGATAACCTCATATCCTAAATCCATGACCTAAATCTAAGGCAAAGTGAAGGTATATGGTTTATCTCCATAAGAGAGAGTAACCACCACGCTACTTATAACCGAGTGGCTAGCTAACTCTTATGTTTTAAAACCAAGTGGTAAAGTCATATGCTTTGCAAGATGGTTAAGTTGTTATTTATTTAGAAAATAAATTAAGTCTTTAAACCCACTCCTTAAGAGAGTAGAGCATGAGGGATATGAATAATGACTTAATCTAATGCAAATTCTTATCAAATTTTATTTAATTTGGGACTCTTTATTTTGACATAGGCTATAAGATTTTGTATGGTTAAATGCATGAGAAGTTGATTATGGGCCAAATCAAAAGAGAAAGAAGTGTTCTTCCATCATAGGCTCTTAAAGGTTTTGCCCATTTCTATCTGGAAAAGATGGAAGCCCTCTCTTAACAAGAGTGAAATAAAATGATTATGCATGATATTAATATATAACATCCAACTAAGGGGTTTCTAAATATTTTATTATCTTGATTTAATGCCTAGGCTTTTACATGAGGTTATGAGTTATTTTAGATTTAATTATGAGTTTGGTAGAAAAATTAATTTTATCAAAGGAGCCTAATCACATCCGGCCATACAACAATCACCAATCATAAATAAACTATGAAGATCATGCTTTTTTTAATGCACAAGCTACAAAAATATCAAACAATTTTATAAAGCTATCAAAAGAATAAGAGCCATGTTGCCATAACCCAAAAAGAAATGTGGGCAAGCTCAACCCTTATACATCCCGCATAATGAAAGAATAATTATAAGTACAAATGATAAATGTTATGGGTCTTCATTCTTTACTTTTCTTCTTTACTTCTTTATCTTCCATTTCTTCATTTGATTTGGTCCATTTCTTTCTTCCTTTTGTCTTGATTTATATGTGCTTGCTCCAATGGAATCACATGGTACATAAGATGTGGTCTTATAACCAATGCTCATCGTAGTCCCCCTATGACACTTATCCTAATCCTAATGTAAAATTACATTAAAAGAAGGAAAGTAAATATAGCTACACCTGCAAAATAAATATTAGCTAAACACACCATACAATCTAAGTAGTTATATGAATAATTTGGACTTAGTACCCCACACATGAGTAACTTAGCTCACCTATCATAACTTAGGCTAGCTGCACAACAAAATTATTTATATTTTTTATTACAGCAGCCCCTTAAGCACGGCTCCATGCAGAAAATATGATTAGGTTAATAACAGCCTAACATCCAAACTATGCACATACACACTAACATCCAATCTACAATAATATATCACAAAATAAGCATACATCAAACCATACATCGCTAACATAAAGCTAGAGTCTAACATGCATCAAGGCTTGTGTGGTATATCCTAACTAGGCTTTAGAGTTATAATTTTAGATGTGAGGGATTTAATTTATAAAGGGTTGATTTCTCTTTAAGTGATTTAATTAATTTGGAGATTTTACTTTGTATTTTCTTTCATTTCATATGCCCAACACTTAATTAGTAAGTGTTATAAAGAGAAGAAAGAGAGGAGCCCTCTTTCATCCTTACCTTAAGTCACTTTTAAAGCAAGTTAATTAATCAATTTTCTTTTGTGAATGGCTTATTACATGTTTTAATTACCCTAAGTTTAGGTTAACTCTAAATGACCTTATTCAATAAGAAAGGCATCTTAAGATTAATTAGAATGAATTACTATTATATGACACATATTCATTCATTTCTTTTCATCATGTATATCATGCATATGATTAAATCCTAAGCATACCTATACATATAATGCATGTATTAGCACACTTAAATGATGAATGCAAAGAAATGTGTTTCAAATTTAGATATTTCATTTGATTGAATTATGAATGCATGTCTTTTTAATAGACAAAAATTGATTTTTCATCCATTAGTTAGATACACATTCACATGTATAAAAATTTTAAGTGAGTACGTCATCATTATTCTACACCAAGGGCTTAAGGTATAAGACCTACTTAGGGCTGCTTAAAGCCTCATTGCCTCGGGGTGTCCAGACTAATATACCACTTTTCTTAGATACATGTAGATATATAAAAAACTATAATGATATGAAAACCATGAAAAAGTTGTATTTTTGATTTACTAGATTCTTGTTTCTTATTCATTGGTTATATCACACATTCATATGTATAAGATTTTATGGTGAAAATTTTATATATCTCTGCTTTCATCTATCCCCTCCTATTTTGGAAAGAGAAGAATAAATGAAAATAGAAATATATAAAATACATCTTGTTGGGATGCCACATAGATTCACAGATGTTCTTATTAGGATGATCGGGTACGACATGGAAGATATGTGTACTATCTCAAAAGATAGAAATCATCACCCTACAATGGACCTAATAACCTTAATAAGGACTCCTAAGGACTATGTGTCTTCAGAATATACTAAAGATTCTTCCCATACTTTACATGAAAAAGTAAAGTAGGGTTTATTTTAAACCGGGTTCATTAAGTTCATGGCAAGCCTAGTTAATTACATCTGGAATGAGATTCCTTAGGAATACTCTCAAGGTAAATGATCATTGTCTCCAAAGATTTTAAAAAGGTAGGACTATCAATCGATTAGTTTATTTTTAAAAATTCAAGTGGGATTGATTAAGAGGATAGAGTTCTTATCAAAGCTAAATGAAAATAAGTAGGAGTTGCTTAAGATACTAGGAAGCCTAGTAAGCATCCCAAACTATCCTATGGTTGGGCTTTACATTTTTGAAATTGAATTAATTTATTTGAGTTGAGTTTTTATTAGAAATGTAGGGCTTATAATTCCATGAGACAAGGTCATACAAATGCATAAGAGGTGAAGATTTATTCTTAAGGCCCAGAAAGGGGAGAAGCAACCTCTGAATCTAAATCTAAGGAGCTTTGGCAAGGGCTAAAAGCATGACCTAAATTTAAGAAGAAAAATGGGTATTTGATTTACCTCCACAAAAGAGGATAAACCATATGATTGTTGGACCTACAACCACCTGGGGGTGGCCGCCAACTAACTCCTCCTACTGTTTTAAATTCATGTAGGCAAGTCTTTTTCTTATGCAAGATAGCAAAGTTGTTATTTATTTCGAATGACACTAGGTCCTTAAACGCACTCCCTAAGAGACTAGATCATGTAGGGCATGCTATAATGACTTAAATCTAGTGTAAATTTTGTTACATTTTATTTTTATTTTTATTTTTGGACAATCAATTTGAGATGGCCTTTAGGATTTTTATTCTTAATGCATGAGAAATTAGATTATGGGCCAACATTAGCAAGATAAGGAGGTGTGTTTCCACCATAGCTCTCACAAGTCAAGCTAGGTTCTTTGGCAAAGGTGAAAGCCCTCCAATCAAGAGTGAAATAATATGCTTTTATGGATGATGTTAGAAAAGAAAGTACACATCCAGCTAAGGGGTTGCTAATTCTTTTATCTTAATTTTAACTTAGGCTTTAAGTGAGGTTATGATTATTTATATTTTTAATTTTGAGTTAATTAATTTGGTAGAAGATTTATTTTTTCCTAAGAGCCTAATCATCATCCAGGCCATACATCAAGCAAGGAAGAAACTAAAAAAAGGATGCCATTTCTAATGCACAAGCTAACAAACATCAAACATTTTATAAAGCTAACGTGAAAGAATAAAATATCATTTATGGTCAAGCAACACCGCACAAACCCGAAAATAAATTGGGTAGCCGAGCTCTACCCTTATACATCACGGATTACAAATGAATTAATTACAATTAAGCAAGAAATTCATGTAATGGGGGTCTCCATTTCTTCTTTTCTTCTTTCTTCTTTCCTCTTTCTTTTTTTGGTTCTTTCTTTTGGTTCCTTCTTTTGGATGGTTGGAAGGTGGTTGCTCCAAAGGCTTCATATGGTACATAAGACATAATCTTATAACCAATGCTCACCCTAATCCCCCATAATAATCATTCCAAAATCCTAATTATAAAAGTCCATGAAAAAGAAAAGAAAATCTAACTAATACCTACAAAATAAAGATTAGCTGAAAAAATCATATAAATCTCAAGAATATATATTGGACTTAACACCCCACACATGGGTAACCAAGTCCACCTGGCCTATTGGATTATATTTAGGGGTATAAGCTCCTACATAGCAAAAGCATTTATATTTTTATTTTAGCGACCCTTAAACACAATCCTCTGCATGAGACAATAATTAGATTAAATCATTCTACCATTTAGTCAACGCACATACATCCTAACATCCAGACTAAAATAAAATATCACAAAATAAAAGTAAACATCAAACCATGCACGCCTAACCTAAAGCTAGAAGTGGTGACTTAAATTTTGCCATTTCATTTAAGGTTTGTGGTATGCTAGGCTTTATTGAAGTTTTCTAAATATGAAAATGTTCAACTTAGAGGGTTTATTTTATGTAAGTGATTTAGTTGCTTTGGTTGATTTTTTTTAGTATTTTGATTTAGTTTAAGTGAATCCTACAATTAATTACTAAGTGAATCCTATAATTGACTTGAAAGGCTTAGGTTGAATTTTGTTTGAATTTGGACTTGAGTTTTGAATTGATTTTTGATTATTTGAATTTATATTTCATTTATATTTGTGAATATAAATGAGAATATAAATGGGTTATGAGAAAATTTCTTGAATTTGAATAGATTTAGATTTGATTTAGGCTAAGTCCATAAGAGGGAATCAAAGTGACTTAGGAAAGATTTTTGATTTGGATTTGAATTTGGAATTTGGTTTGATTGATTTGAATTTATATTTTATTTATATATGTAAATATAAATGAGAATATAAATGGTTTGTGAGAAAATTTCTTGAACTTGAATTAATTTAGATTTGATTTGAGCTAAGTCCATGAGAGGGAATCAAAGGACTTAGGAAATATTTTTGACTTGGAATTTCAATCATAAGCTTCAATCATTTGTTTCAATCATGGAATTGATTTGGGTTTGGAGGAAATCAATTAAGTTGGAATTGATTTAAGCTTTGATGTTGATTTGATTTGGAGTTTGACTTGAAGGAAGGAAGTGAGGAATGTTTCAAGCTAAGGGTAGGAAATTTTCTAACACCCTGGGCAACTGGATGTCAAAAATTGACTCGACATGATAACTCGACTCAAAAAATCCGTGGGTCTATAAAATAGATTTTGAGTCGTTATTGACACATTAATTTTCGAGTCGGGTTCGTGTTGACCCAAAAAAACCCGAAATTAACCCTAAATGACCCGAAATGACCCGGGTCTGGATTCCACGGTCCGCTGAGCGAAGAGCATCAAACTGTGGATTGTGGAGTGTATCTAAGCCATTCAATCATTTGGACAACCCAGATTATTCATAATTACATTTAGCCGAAAGAAAGGCTGGAATGGAAAGCGGCAGAGTCGTAGAATCCCTAATTTCTCATACTTGCCTTTATGCTGTGTCACCTCTTCTCAAGTCTAGGGCTCGCCTATTCCATCTCCACATCTCGACTTGATCGGAAGGCGGGAAAATCTAATTAAGTCAATCCTCCCCCGACGCCATCTCGGCATCTTCTTTATCTTAACTCTCCGTCACCCTTCTTCTTTCTCACTTTCCATGTCTGAGGTAATCCTTTATCTTTAGAGAGCCATGATAGATCTAAATAAATCCTTCTCTGTCGTTCATGATTGGTGATCATTTCTTTATATGAATGGCCATGCTATTTATTGATGATCCGTAATCCGTTTATTATTTCTTACATGTTGTTTAAGACTTTAAATTGGAGGACATGCTTTATAAGTTTAACGATTTAGAATGGATTTTCATAACAATCCTCCATGAAAAATTCAACTTAAAATGGAGGTCATGATTTATGAGTTCATGAATCATTTGAATAATTGTTCATGAAAAATTAAACTTTAAAATGGAGGACATGCGATAAAAATAGTTCATGAATCATATTCCTCCATGAAAAATTAAACTTTAACCTATCCATTTTTTGTTTCTTAAAATGAATTGTACTTTTTCAGTTCTTCTCTGTCATTCGTGATTGGTGATCATTTATCTATTTATTTGTTTGCACATATGAATGGACATCGTTAAAATATGCTATATGAATTCTTGGATTTGTGGCAGGCCGTCTATCTTGAGATGAATATTATTGCTGAACTGATATGATTAATCTGTTAGAATCAATGTTGTTTTATCTTGCATGTTCTGAAAGATAACTTAGTAAGTCCTATGGCTTGTATTGAAGTTTACTGTGTTGATTAGTATCATTTGAGTATCATTTACTTTATCTACTCATTATTTTTATTAGCACGCATATTATTTGTAAGTGGCTGATTACTGATTAGGATTTAATACATGTATTATTTATAAATTTCTCATCATCAATTTCTTTAATTTAGATGGAGGATTCCAATACTATTAGTATTGCTCAAGAAAATGAAGTTCTTTTCATGGGGATATTGGTGAGAATGAAATTCAAACAATTGATGAAGAGACAAGCAATAGACATGCTATAAAGAAGAGAAGAATGTTATCATTTGTATGGGGATATTTTGATTTATTACCTCTTGTAAAAAATGGGAAACAAAGATGCAAATGTAAAAAGTGTGGCGCAAACTACATATGTGACTGTAAATTTGGCACCGACAGTTTGAAACATCACTTACAAACTTGCAAAAAAGGGATACACATGATATATGCCAACTTATTTTGCGAAGCAATTCTTCTTCATCTATTCCCATGTGCAGTGCTAAGTTCAACCTACAAGAGTTTCGTGACTTGCTTACCGCTTGCATTATTATGCATGATTTACCTTTTCAATGCATTGAATGACCTGGTTTTAGAGCACTTTTACATTATTTGCATACATTATTTGCATCGAGACTTGCAACTTGTGTCAAGAAATACTATTAGAAATTATTGCAAAAAGATGTTTATGAAAGAGAAGGGGCTAATCCAAACTATGCTAAAGACTATCACTAGTTGAGTTTGCTTGACATCAGATTTATGCACTTCTATCAATACTGATGGATTTATTTGTTTAATATCACATTTTAACATCATATTTTATATGAGAATGCATGGAAGTTCCCAAACAAAATTAAAATTTTAGTTTTATGCCACCTCCGCATGACGGTCTTTCATTATTTGAAGTAATTCAAACTTTTTTATTTGATTGGGAGATTGAAAAAAAAGACTTTAGATAATACTTCAGCTAATAATGTATCTGTTGAATTCATGAGAAATCATTTAAATTTGAGAGGTGGCCGTCTTTGCAATGGGGAATTCTTACAAAAACGATCTTGTGCACATATTGTAAATTTGATTATTCAAGAAGGATTAAAAGATATTGATAACTCAATATCAAAGGTTCATGAAAGTATTAAATATGTGAAAGGTTCTCAAGCAAGGAAGCAAAATTTTGGAATGTTTAAACAAAGTTTTATTGATGAGAAAAGGGATTAAGACAAGATGTCCTACTAGGTGGAATTGACTTTTATTTTTTGCTTGATTGCTATCTATCACTGGCGTACTTTTGCATCTAGAATGGGTGAATCAAACTACAAGAGTTGTCCATCAACAACTGAATGGGAAAAAATTATTAGCATATGCAATTTCTTAGCACCTTTTTATGAAATTACATGTGTATTTTCTAGCACAAAATATCTTACAATAAATCTCTATTTTCCAACTGTTTCAATAGCATATGCGGCATTAAAGCAAAGTTCAAGTGATAATGACTACATCAAAAGGATGGCTTTGAATATGCTTTCAAAATTTGAATCTTGGTGATTTGTAATACTTGGCATTAAAAGTTATCCTTGATCCAAGGTACAAATTTAATTTTGTTGAATGGTTCTATAAAAGACTTTATGAAGGTGATTGAGTTAGAGAAGTTGCAAATGTGAGAGAGAAGTTATTTTAATTTTTTAAAAAATATTTGAAATCAAATATGCAAGGTTCATCATTACAAACTTCAGAATTCACTAGAACATCACGAAATGATAATTCAAGAGAATTAACTTCAACGATTGCAAAATCATAAATTTTGTAGGTACACTTACTTTATTGTATTCAAATTTTTTTTATTATTTAGTTGTCATTTTATAATATAATTTTATTTTATTAAGAATTTTGATTCTTTTGATAAAGAAAATAATATGCCGAGAAAATCTGAGCTTGAGCTATACTTAGATTAGCCTAGGATTGACAGAAAAATGGATTTAGACATATTGCATTATTGGAGGGGCAACCTATATAGATTTGCTGAAGTTGATGCAATGGCTTGTGATGTTTTGTGTATGCCAATTTCTACTATTGCATCTGAAAGCACATTTAGTAATAGTGGGAGGATTCTTGATCAATATCAGTTTTACTAAAACATGATATTGTGGAAGCATTGGTATGCACAAATTGGTTATATAGGAGAAAGGTTTGAGCATATTTTTTAATAGATTTTTATTTAAATCACTTATGTATCTCTAATTTCTATAATTGAAGTATTTCTTTGTTAAAGATTTAAGTAATTTTGAACTTGAAGAAGTCACAAGAAATGTTATGAAGTACACTTCCAATCAAAGTGACAAGGATGATGGTGATATCTCAATTAACAAAGTCAACTAGTCTCTTTGAGTATTTTTTTAATTTTCATGCAATAATTTAATGGAGGACTATTATGATTCATGAACAATTTTATAGGTTTTAGGTTTGGATGATATTTTGCTAAGTTATTTTATATAATTTTCACAATCTCAGATTTGATATTATATTTTTTGTGCTTACATGCTTGTTTATATTTAGTAGTCATTATAATTTTATGTTTAGTGTGATTGCAATATTAATGATTACATGCTATAAAAGATGATGGTGTGTAGTTGGAGTCTAATCAAAGAAGGTATTAGGTTTTAGAGCTTGGTGGGGTGCTTGGGTTGCCTTTGCTTGGTTGGTTTACTCCTATGAATTGTGATCTTTCCTTTGGCTATGATAACTTTGATGCTTATCCTTTCTCTATATTATTTGGCTGGTAGCATTTATGTGATTGTAACCCTTCTTTTTGAAGTTTGGATGCTCACACATTTGTTGCTCCTAAAGATTGCTTTTCTGAGCTTGAGCCTCATGTTAGTTTTTTCTTTGTGATTCATTTGGTGGGCGGTGGTAGTGTCTACTTGTCTTTGCTTTGCGGTGCTGGTTTTCTTGCTGTTTCTATCTTGATTGCTTTAGGTTGAAGATTTTTGAGTTGAGTCAATTTCGGGTTAGACTTTGACCTGACCCACAAACTCGAATTGACACCCCTAAGCATGACCTATTCTTATGGCTAACTCTTCTAAGTCTCTAGAGCTAGGTTGAGTGTTCACCTAATCACTAGATGTGTCTTAAGACTAAGGAACTCTTAAAGTCTAAGAGAATTCTTATGTCTAAGATGGAGGGGTTGAGAGCTCATTCCAAAAATGAGGTCAACAAAGGACGCCCAATAGGTGTGGTATGACTGACAAGGTACCCCGCACGTATTAGTGTTGATCGAAACGATCAACAACACTGAACGATCACAAGCATTAATAGAAACAATCTACTCCTAACCCAAGGTGTAGAAGGAATTCAGCGTTTAGTGCAATGTGACTCTACTTATGCCAAGGACATAAGAGAGGGAAGTAGAAATCTACTAGGGATAGATTATATGAACCTTCTACTAGGGAAACAAGCTCAAGTCATCCATAAGGGGATGAGAGGTTTGATTTGAGTCTCACTAGGGAGAGAAATTAGTTTGATTTATTTAATTTGTTTAATTGTGTTTATTTTGACTCCACTGGGGATATAAAAGAGAGCTCTCCATTGGGGAGGCAATTTCGAGTTAGCCACAAGGGAGGGGTTGTGAAATCCATTGAAAGATTAGAATTCAAGATCCGCTAAGGAACTAGAAAGATTTGCATCTCATTGAGGAGAAGCAAAAGATTTTGATTTGGATTGATTGATTATTTTGTTTTATTTTATTGGATTTATTTTTTTGAATTTGTTTGACTCATCCGGAGAAGAAGGGTTGAATTTGTTTAGATTTTTAGATTTTGGATTTTGAGATGAACCCTGTTGGTTTTGTGATGGATACTTGGTAGAGCCATGGTGGCCCAGACTACTTCAGATATACTAATTCAAGGGGTTGTCTACCAAACATATAGTAGGGACTACCAACCAAAGGATGCCTTTTGTGCAATTAGTACTAGGAAGAAAGCATAGTACTTACATCCTCCAAAGTAGGGACTAGTTGGGGGTGATCCATTGGCAAGGCAACTTGAACCCTAGGTATTGAGTGAATATGTGGGGACTTAAATCAACTCAAGGATAGTCAAGATTAATTTTCATTTTTAGATTTGTTTTTTTATGATGGATCCCATCGATTTGCGATGGGCGCAGTACAGCCATGGAGGCTGACTTAGATTTACCAATCCAAAGGAATAGTATACCAACCATAAGATAGGACTATCCAACCAAAGGGTGCCTTTTCGGTTTAATGATCAATTGAGAAAGCTCGAGGACTCATATCACCACTACAAAGACCACTGGTGATGTTTTGGGCAGCAAATGAACCCGACCAGGGTTATTGAATGAATCTTTGCTGGGGACTTAAATCATCTCAAAGATAGTCAAGAGTAATTTCATTTTTAGTTTTGTTTGACAGATTCTGCTTGCTTGCGATGGATCACATTGAGAATGAGCTTATATCAGCCTAGACCTATCTTAGATTTACTGAACCAAAAGGAATAGCTTCTCGATCGATGGGAGAACTATCTGACCAAAGGAGTGCCTTTCGATTTACAATGATCAATTTAGGAGAAGAAAGCTCAGGGACTCATATCTTCCACTACAAAAGACAACTGGGGTGATTGGTTGCTGTGGGCAACAAATCAAACTGCTGTTGGTTTCGCAGTCATGTTAGAAAGAATGCATCATAGTCTTACATCTTCCAAAGTAGAATGACTGTCGGGGTAACCTGCTTATGAAAAAATAGATTGAACCTGACCAAAGGGAAACTACGGAGTGAGTGCTGACCCGGGGATTTATCTCAACTCAAGTAGTCAGATAATTCCTATAGGGAGTTTTGCTGACACTGCCCTAGGGATAGGATGTCTGCTTAGGAAAATGAGCTCTTTGGGGGCTTGAATTCCTAATCCACAAGCGAATTAATTTGTTTATTTGTTTAGTTTATTTTAACATGGACCTTGTTGGTTTGTGAGAGATCAAACTGAGAAGGAGCTTATATTAGCCTAGATCGAACTTCAGTTCTTGAACCAAGAGAATCATTGCATCCTGAATAAATTCTCCAACCATGGGGTGCTACTAAGAAAGGGGACTCCAATCCAAGAGTAACTCGGTAGTGTCTAAATGGGGAGCAAAGGATGTGATCAAATAGAATTCTCAGGAGAGGGCCACTAAGGGCTTAATCCAAAACTTGAAGATGACATGGATAGTCATATATCAAATAGGTATTAGGTCCAACTCAAGAAGAAAGAACTCACATATGCCAAGAGTGGTGTATCCATCGGTGAGTCATTGTCGACATAGTGAACATCAACCAACCTAAGGTGCCCTGGGTTGCAACAATTAATAGAAGAAAGCTCGGGGACTCACATCCTCTATAGAAATGATTCTTTGAGATAGTCTATCTTATTTCGACAAGTACTATCCACCTAGGCTCTTGAGATTATGTTGGAGGATTTATATTGATTCAAATGTAGTCAAGAGGAAAGGAGCGTCTGGGAGACTTATCCCAAACCTCAAATATACTCCACCTAGTTAGATCATGATGATTAGTTCAAGAAGAAAGTGCAGAGACTCACATCCTCTTAAACAAAATCAACATGAGGTAGCTCTTGTTTGGTGTGAAGTCTACCAAATAACAAGGCTCATTGGTTTCAATGGTCATGTTAGGAAAGAAAATCAGGCTCACATCCACAATAAGTGACCACTTGGGTGACAGGCTAGTGAGGTAGCATGTAGACTCGACCTAGAGCTTCTAATGAGTGAGTGCCATAGGGGGCTTGCTCCCACATCAAAATAGCCCGAGATAAAAGATATGTGTTTGTCTTGGTGCTTAGGTTAAAGGGAATAGGATGCCGCTTGGGTTCTCTCACACTTACCCTAAACAAACTTGGGGAGTTGGGTGAAACGGTGCCATGGATGGCAACTGGGAATTCCCACTAAGAAAGGATGTCGATTGGGTTCTCTTACACCTAGCTCAGTTGTGCTAATCGAAATAGGATGCCTCTTGGCTTCTCTCACACCTATTCTAATAGCACTAAAAGATTGTGTTTGATTGTGTTCGTGTTGTGAAATAGGGATAGGATGCCGCTGGGGGACTACAGCTACCCTAAATACGTCATGGCAAATTTGCAAGATAAGCAAACAATGCTCCGAAAGAAGAGAAGATTTTGATGAAATAGAATCAGATTTTTATTGATTGATAGAATTAGTTCGAAAGCATAATTTTTATTGGTAATATTTCATCAAATAGAGCCCATTAATTAGAAGCATCGAGTGTTCCCCTTTACAATCAATAAGCTGATAAGATCCTCCTTGGTAGGTCTTCTTTATGACATAGAGGCCTTCCCAAGTGGATTCAAACTTGCCTCCCATATTTTGACGGGCAACAATTAGTCTCCTTAGGACTAACACAAGTTCTCCTACTTGGAAAGACCTAGGGCAGACCAGCTTGTTGTGATCTTAAATCATTTTGACCTTATACAACTCGAGGTTCTGGCATGCCCGTAGGTGACTCTCCTCCAAACCTTCGAGCTCTTATAATCGCAAATTTGTATTCTGCTATGTAGTGATCTTACTGCCCAATGCTATCCTTAGTGACAGGAGTTGAACTTCTAAAGGTAGAACGGCTTCGGACCCATACAGTAAGGAAAATAGAGTAGAGTGAGTTGGAGTTTGGTATGTGGTGCGGTAGGCCCACAAGGCTTTAACCAACTATGCATTCCCCTACCGTTTGTTGCCATCAAGAGTCTTCTTTAGTATTTGGATGAGAGTTTTGTTGAATACTTCTGCTAAGCCATTTGCTCTGGGGTAATAGATGGTAGAGTACCTTCAATCTATATCGCATCTTCTGGCAAAGTTGTTGATCTTGGTGCTTTTGAATGCAATACCATTATCAGATATAATTCATCGAGGCACCTTGAACCTATATATGATATGGTTCCTAAAAAACTGAAGCACATCTTTATGACCTCTTTCGATTGGGATTGCCTCCACTTGGAAAAGTAGTTAGTGGTAACTAGAATGAATCGATGACCCTTGGAAGATGGAGGATCGATCAGACCCATGATGTTGGTACCCTAACACTGAAATTGTCACGACCCGATCGAAGAGCTTGGAATACCAAGGCGGGAACAGACGGTCGGGTGGATAAAAGAATAACTTACCTAACATTTCCAATCTTGAGCAAAATCTCTAATCATATAAGAGCCACTACAATCCACAATTTATTTAATAATTTGTCAACACTTATATATATATACTAACAAAGTTCATATGAAATATAATTTAAATATAAATCAACATAATTACCTATCCCCTGAAGTCTCTCTACGATGATAAACATAACCATCCCTTCTATTAGCCATTTAAATAAGATAGTTACCGAAAAAATAAATAACTAATTGAATAAAATTCAAAATTCAATTATCTTTGTTACATTATAGTAAACAAGAAGGTAGAACTAGTATGCATGTTTTTGTTATAACATGTACATAAAAGAAATTGCTCAAACAATCAAACATATATGAGGTATGTACAAATAAATATTTCATGTGAACTTTTACTTTTATTTTACTTTTACATTTATCATCCATTTTAGGAGTCACCATCTAAACCTTTACCAAAAGAAAATCTTTACTAATACTCATCCAAAGGATAAGTAGCCATTACCATTTGCCAATTTCATTTGCCCTTTTTTGTGCACGGGTACATTGCGTCCCCAGCCAGTACCATAAGGGGTGAACTCCACTTTCAACATATACATTCATAGCATACAATTATACAACTATGCATATTAATTCATAATTAATAGTAAATCAGTTAACTTTATAAAATGACGAAGTGGCAATATGATCTAGCATTCAGGTTATTATCCAACATGAAGAAATAGAAAACTACATCATAATTTATGAAGAAATATAAAAATAATCACAACTTGCAGTACAGAAAAATGACATAATCATATAAACATGCATTTCATCACAAGAAATTAAAGATATTTTTATCATAAATGTAAGAACATAATAACCTACTTTAATTTGCAGCTTCCTCTTAAATCTCTTTTCTTCTAAAGCTTCTTTCCTTAATTGAAATTCCTATAGAATAAAATATTGATTGGATCAATATTAGAAAATAATTTATTTTATTTTATTCATTTATTGTCTATGATACTTACCTATATCTTTTTTTTATTATTTCGCTCACATTCATCAATATTCATTGTCTATTTTCTAAATCATGTTAAATTAACCTTTAATTCATTTAATAAAATGATATGTCTAATTTTCCATATAATACTTCTAAATCCTATTAATCCTATTATTTTTCTTAATATAAAATATTAAGTGTTAAAGTGAGTTAATATATTTTATTTAATGTTTACATTCCCCTTAAAATGATTCTAAATTAGTTAACGTGATATAGATAACTTTTATTTTCATTTAATGTTTATCATTTTCCTTAAAATGATTCTAAATTATTTAACGATAATATAACTTAGCATAAGTTTAAGGTTTTATTAAATTTGTAATTATATTTCTTATGTAAGGGTTTAATACTTAATTGCTTGACTTTGATTCATCATATGCATTCTCAAATTAAATTTCTTGCTAAAATCTATAAACCCTAAGTCAAAATTATAAATCTTAAGTCAAAATTGAGATAATAATATTTCAATTAATTATATATCTATATATTAAAAAAATAACATTTTCAATTAACTTTCATTGTTAAACTTATAACATCCTAAATCATGATTTGCGTAAAATCAAAATCTCACTTTAATTAAATATACATATATATACATACCTCCTTTTTTCTTTTTTTCCTCAATTGGCTTGCCCTAAATATACCCTTCGGCTTTCTACTGTCCTACATTCACGCACACACGGCTTCTCCCTTCTTCTTCTTCCTTGTCCGACGACACACAGACACTCCCTCCTTCTTCTTCTTCTTCGGTTGACGGCATACAGAATACTCGTTAGAGCACACACACAAGGTCTCCCTCCTCCTTCTTCTTCCTCGGTTGTTGATGCATAAAAGGGATGATTCTAGGGTTTAGAGACCCTCACGTGGTGGCTCCTGCTTCGACAACGGTGATGGTGAAAGGCTGTCTAGGAATGCACACAAGGTAGAGTCTTCCTCCTCTTTTCTCTCCCTTTCTCTCTCATGTTCGCATTTCGGGGTTCATTTTTTTTGACAAACTGAAATCAAGCCTTTTCCCCCTTTTGGACTTTTTCCAATCTATGGCCAACCGTTGTGGTGGTTGGATTTTACATTTTATTATATATATTTTCTTTTCTAATTTTTGAGTATTACAGTCTCTTCCTCTTAAAAAATTTTTCCCTCGAAATTAAATATCAATAATAGAAATAAACATACCTTTAATTAAAAAATTGAGGATAAAGTCCTTGCATTTTTGATTCCTTTCCCACGTAGCTTCTTGATTTGATCCATGTTTCCACAGTACACGGACAAATGGAATTTCCCTATTCCTGAGATGCTTAATATCATAATCTATAATTCTTTTTAGCTCCTCCACAAATGTGAGATCCGGTTGAATATCATTAGGATCCATAATAATTTTATTGGCTTCATTAGTAATATATTTTCGTAGAGAAATATGAAACACATTGTGCACTCCTTGCATGTGAGAAGGTAAAACCAGTCTATAAGCCACTTTCCCAATTCTTTCCAAGATTTCATATGGACCAATATAGCGTGGGCTCAACTTTCCAACTTTGCCAAATCATTTTATACCTTTCATGGGGTTGACTTTAAGAAATACAAATTCTCCCACTTCAAACTCTACTGGTCGATGTTTAGCATCATAGTATTATCTCTACCTATATTGAATAGCTTTTAATCTATCACGGATCAATCATATCATTTCAGTGGCTTCATCTACTACATCTGCACTAATGATTCTTCTTTCACTTGTCTCCACTCAACAAAGTAGTGTTTTTCATTTCCTTCCATATAATGCTTCATAAGGAGCCATACCAATACTTGCTTGAAAGCTATTATTGTTGGAAAACTCAATCAAAGGAAAATGAATTTCCCAATTTCCCCCAAAATTAAAAATACAAAATCTAAGCAAATCTTCAAGTGTTTGAATTGTTCTTTTGGCCATTAGTTTGAGGATGAAATGCAATTAAAAGTAAGCTTCATAAAGTTTCTTGAATTTTTCTCCAGTCTAGATGTAAATCGGTCATCCCGTTCGGACACTATAGATTTTGGCACACCATGTAACTTCACAATTTCATCAACATATTTCCTTGCTAGCTTTTCAACAGCATCAGATTGTTTGATAGGTATAAAGTGTGTAGATTTAGTCAACTTATCAATAATAACCCAAATAACATCGCATCCTCTTCTGGATCTAGGTAAGCCAACCACAAAATCCATAGCAATATCATCCCATTTCCACTCAGGTATTGGCAAAGACTGTAAAAGTCCACTTGACTTCTGATGTTCAGCTCTGACATGATTGACACTTATAGACAAATTCAGCTACACATCTTTTCATTCATGGCCACCAAAATATTTCCTTAAGATCTTGATACATTTTGTTCTACTACCTGGATGAATTGTATAATTAGAATGATGTGCTTCATGTAAGATGTCTTTCCTTAAATCTCTAACATCTGTAATACAAACTCTATCATGATACTTCAGTAATCCCTCTTCATTGATTTCAAAATCTTACGTATATACTTTTACCAAATCTAAAATTTTTTGAAAGTCATCATCTCAAGGTAAAGCATCTCGTATTGTCTTTCAAATTTGATTGTATAGCCATTTGATTTAACAATAAAGCATGATCATCTATAGATTTAATAATTGAAATTTCTAATTTTTCTAAATCTTTAATCAACTCCTCCTATTGAGAGATCAACCAATAAGCACTACCAGATATTTTTCTACTTAAAGCATCAACAACTACATTTGCCTTCCCCAGATGATATTAAATATCCAAATCATAATCCTTAATGAGTTCCAACCATCTCCTTTGGCTTAAATTTAGCTCCTTCTAAGTAAAGATGTATTTTAAGCTTTGATGATCAGTGAAAACTTCACACCTTACTCCATATAAATAATTCCTCTAAATTTTCAATGTAAATACCACTGCTGCTAGCTCTAGATCATGGGTTGGATAATTCTTTTCATGATTTATCAATTGCCTTGAAGCATAAGCAATCACTCTTCCATTATGCATAAGTACACATCCCAAGCCTCTTAATGATGCATCACTATAGATTTGAAATCCTTCTATCCCTGATGGAATAGTTAATACTGTATTAAATAATTTTTCAATTTTTGAAAAGCCTCTTCACACTAATCTGACCATTCAAACTTGACTGCTTTCTGAGTTAGTCTCGATAATGGCATGACAATCTGTGAAAACCCTTCAACGAATCTCTTGTAATATCCTGCCAACCCTAAGAAACTTCAGACTTCTGTGACAGTAGTTGGTCTGGGTCATTCAACTTTTTCTCTGACTTTACTCTGATCCACTGAAATTCCTTCACTATTAATCATGTGCTTCAAGAATATGATAGTATTTAACCAAAATTCACACTTTAAATTTTTTACATATAATTCATTTTCTTTCAGAGTTTGCAAAATAATGTGAAGATGGTTTTCATGAGCTGCTTCATCTATAGAATAAATTAGATTATCATCTATGAATATAATCACAAATGAATCTAAAAAGGGCTTAAAGATTATATTCATGAGATCCATAAATGCAGCTAGAGCATTTGTTAAGCCAAAAGGCATCACCACAAACTCATAATGCCCATATCAGTCTTTGGTATATCTTCTTCTTTGATCCTAAGCTGATGATAACCTGATCTTAAATCAATCTTTGAAAATACTGAAGCTCCTTCTAGTTGATCAAAAAGATCATCAATTCTTGGCAAGGGATATTTATTCTTCAATGTGAGTTTGTTAAGCTCTCTATAATCTATGCATAGCTTAAGCTCTATCTTTCTTCTTCAAAAATACAGAGCTCCCAAGGAGATGTCTTTGGGCACGATAAATCCCTTCTCTAATAATTCTTGTAGCTGATTCTTTTGCTTTTGTAATTCTTTGATCGTCATTCTATATGATACTTTTGCTATAGGTTTTGCACCTTGAATTAAATCAATAGAGAAATCTATCTCTCTAACTGGAGGTAAACCTAGTAAATCATCTAGAAAGACTTCTGGATACTCCTTTACTGCTGATATATCCTCTAACTTCTTTACCTCTTTAGTAACATCATTAACTTGAGCAAGAAAACCTCTATAGCCTTTTGCCAGCATTTTTTGAACTTTCAAGCAAGACACCATCATAGTTAATACTCCCTTATGCCCCACAAATTTGAATTCTTTTTTCTCCAAGAATATTGAATTTGACTATCTTTTTATAATAATCTATAATAGCATAATATTTAGATAGTAATCCATTCTAAAATCACATCAAATTCATATATCAGCGATTCTATCAAATCAAGCTTCTTTCACAGATATTTAGGTTCACACTGCAAATATTTCTAGCATTCATATGAGACCCATTTGGTATTGCTACTAAAAGTACTACAGACATTTTCATAACTTTCAATCCCAAAATTCTCACACATTCCTTAGATATAAATGAATGTGATGCTCTAGTATCAAATAAAACTTTATCTGATTTACTTTCAATAAAGATGATACTATAAATGAGTAGACATATAAAGCAAATATATATCTAGCACAATATAAAATTGTAATAATGCTAATTTAAATAAAGACATACCTGTAATGACATCAGATGAGTCTTTTGCTTCTTGCTGCGTGAGTGCATAAACTCGAGGCTATGTATTCTACTGATTCTGAGTTTGAGATGGAACTGATGCAGTCAATTCAGTCATCATTTGTCTACTACAGTCCTCTGAGGAGGTTGAACACTTGTCCTAGTATCATTGAAGATTTCTGACCCAAGATAGGACAAGATTTTGCCATATGTCCTGGTTGATGGCACCAATAGCAAGTGTTTGTGCCTGAGAGGCACTCTCCTTTATGTGTTCTTTCATATTTTGGGCATGTAGTAACACTGCTACTGCTGGCATTAGTATATGACTTAGGCTTCTTCCAGTTTGATTTTTCAATTTGAATATTCTGCCCAGATTTTGGCCTATCATCATTCCTCCTCTTCTGAATATCTCTCCTCCTTTGAGTAGCTTGCAAATCTAATTCTATCCTTCTAGCCTCTCCACCAGTACAACATAGTCATCAATACCTAGAGGAATCAAGAGCTGTCTGACTACATCCTTCAGTCCAGATAGAAACCTATGACATTTCTCTTCTACATTTGGTATCAATTGGTAAGCATACCTTGAAAGCATTGTATACTCAGCTTCATACTGCATGATAGAATGATCTCCCTGTATCAATCTGATGAATTTGTCTTGCATTTATCTCCTAGTTGAGAGGGGTACAAACCATTCTCTATAGGTCTTCACAAAGTCCTCCCATGAAACAAGATTGCAAGGCCTTCCTTCAAACTTCTCTTGCAATTGTCCTTGCCACCATCTCTCAATTTTGCCCTAAAAAGCAAAAGAATCTAAAGCAACACTTATTTCTAGAGGGCATGACATACTTTCTAAAATTTTTTCTATCTGCATCAACCAATTTTCTGATTCTATAGGTCCTCTTGTCCCTGAGAAAAGAGGTGGTCTCATGCTGAAATAATTTCAGGTATTTGTCAATAGAACCCGCCACTTCCACTAGCTTGTGTATGCTGATTTCTTATCATTTGAGTCATTGCTTCCATCATTTGTGTAAATGCATCTATCACTAGTGAAGGCGGTTGCACCAAATTCTAGTGCTCAGCGATTTGTGCCTCTCTATTTTCACCCATAGCATCTTCGAATTGATTCCATAGGCTTGAGAAGGATAAAATAATTATAACCGTCACACATCAATCAATATAATCATATGTAATTCTCTTCATAAAATTTATTATCTTCCTAATGGCTCTTTGATTATGATCATACTTATATCCCTAAATATAAAATCTAGCTATGTAACTCTTATCACAACTCGGCGGAGCTTGGAATACCGAGCAGAGCGGTTGGGAGATAAAGAAAAGCTTACCTAACATTTCCAATCTTAAACAAAATCTCCAATCTTATAAGAGCCACTACAATCCACAATTTATTTAACAATTTGTCCATAATTATATATATACTAACAAAGTTCATATGAAATACAATTTAAAAATAAATCAACATAATTACCTATCCCCTGAAGTCTCTCTATGACGATAAACATAACCCTTCTATTAGCCATTTAGGTAGGATGGTTACCTGAAAAAAATAAACAACTAACAATTGAATAAAATTCTGTAGGTCAATTATGCTATTACACTATAGTAAATAAGAAGGTAGAACTAATATACATATTAATTTTTATTATAACATGTACATAAAGAAATTGCTCAAACAATCAAACATACAGGAAGTATGTACAAATAAATATTTCGTGTGAACTTTTACTTTTATTTTACTTTTATATTTATCATCTATTTTAGGAGTCACCGTCTAAACCTTTACCAAAAGAAAATTTTTACCAATACTCATCCAAAGGAGAAGTAACCATTACCATTTGCCAATTTCATTGGCCCTTTTTGTGCATGGGTATATTGCATCCCAGATCTGTAAGGGTGAACTCCACTTTTAACATACACATTCATAGCATACAATTATACAACTATGCATATTAATTCATAACTAACAGTAAATCAATTAACTTTATAAAATGACAAAGTGGTAATATGATCTAGCATTCAGGTTATTATCCAACATGAAGAAATAGTAAACTACATCACAATTTATGAAGAAACGGAAAATAATCACAACTTGCAATACAGAAAAAGTCATAATCATATAAACATGCATTTCATCACAAGAAATTAAAGATATTTTTACCATAAATATAAAAATATAATTATCCACTTTAATTTGCAGTTTCCTCTTGAATCTCCATTCTTTTAAAGTTTCTTTCCTTAATTGAAATTCCTATATAATAAAATATTGATTGGATCAATATTAGAAAATAATTTATTTTATTTTATTCATTTCTTTATAATACTTACTATATCTTTTATTATTTGGCTCACATTCATCAATATTCATTGTCTATTTTTTTTAAAATCAAGTAAAATTAACTTTTAATTCATTGAATATAATGATATGTCTAATTTACCATATAATACATCTAAATCTATTAATCCTATTATTTTCTTAATATAAAATATTAAGTGTTAAAGTGACTTAATATATTTCATTTAATGTTTATCATTCCCCTTAAAATGATTCTAAATTAATTAGCATTGATATAGATAAATTTTATTTTCATTTAATGTTTATCATTTCCCTTAAAATGATTCTAAATTAATTAACTATAATATAACTTAGCATAGGTTTAATGTTTTATTAAATTTACAATTATATTTTATATGTAAGGGTTTAATACTTAATTACTTGACTTTGATTCATCCTATAAATTCCCAAATTAATTTTCTTGCTGAAATTTATAAACCCTAAGTCAAAATTATAAACCCTAAGTCAAAATTAAAATAATAACATTTTCAATTAACTTTCCTCGTTAAACTTATAACATCCTAAATCATGATCCTATAACAATAAAATCAAAATTTCACTTTAATTAAATATACATATATATATATATATATATATATATATATATATATATATATATATATATATATATATATATATATATATATATATATATGCTATATATATATATATCTTCTATATATATATATATATATATATATATATATATATATATATACATACCTCCTTTTTCTTTATTCCTCAATTGGCTTGCCCTAAATATACCATTTGACTTTCTATTGTCCTGCACGCATGCAAGCACGGCTTCTCCCTTCTTCTTCTTCCTCAACCGATGGCACACGAACACTCCCTCCTTCTTCCTCTTCCTCGGGCGACGGCACACGGAATACTCGGTTAGGGCATGCACACAAGGTCTCCCTCCTCCTTCTTCTTCCTCGATCATCGGTGCACAGAAGGGATGATTCTAGGGTTTAGAGACTTGATTGACTCGTGGTGGCTCGCAGCAGCTCGACAGTGGCAATGGTGAAGCTATATTGCTCGACTAGGTAACGCACACAAGGTAGAGTGCGGTTCCTCCTCTCGACCATTCCTCTTTTCTCTCCCTTTCTCTCTCATGTTCGTGTTTCGGGGTTCACTTTTTTGACAAGCGAAATGCGAG